>CM029019.1:92385081-94885105 GCA_016801055.1 Panax notoginseng
AATAAATCATACGTTCATTTTTAACGGTTCAAAATTTGTGGACATATACTCAACTTATATATGTATAACATATCCAAAAATTACCACGATCCAACGGTCGGATTAAAAATTATAACCCCCGCAAAATATCTCAAAAACCCTGATTTTTAATACCTCCACTCCGACAAAAATACTGATAAAAACCTCAACATTAACTCCTTCATTTTTAACCACAAAAATATATCTCTCATTTATATCCACATAAAATAAATATTTCCTTATCATATGAATCAATAATTAATTATTCATAAATAATATTACAGAATCACATTTATGACAACCAGATCGTTCCCAGGAAAGAGGGGGCTTTCCAATAAGGATTCCTCCTTACTGGTGCGCAATTAGATGACCAAACCTCTCCTTAGACAGAACTTTCTAGACATTGTCAATAATATTATCTAATAATATTATTCAAATAATATGAATTATTGATATGATAATGGAAAATACTGTGCAACAACAATTATTGAAACAACAATAATATAAAATATCAACGCAGCAATTATTGAATCAATAAAATAAAATATTGAATAATAACTACTGTAACAATTATTGAGTAGTGCATTCTTACGTAAGAATCAATAATTGGTGCAATACCGTGTGCTACTGTATTTTAACCACCGGGTATTCCAACAGTATTAACGGGAACAACTACGCTGTTATTTATAAACAACTTATACTTGTCGTTTTCTTCATCCAAACGCTTTCCGTTATGGGGCCCACACAAGGCTGCGCCGTCGTACGAATATTCCCCGACAGCAAGAATATTCCACGACCAAACAAATATTCCCCGACAAAATGAATATTTTATAGCCACTTGCTTATTTTGCAAAATTTGCACATTTCACCCATAACCAAAGTATTATATCAAATTAACCCCTTATTATTCACAAAAATATTTAGAGAAAATTTGATTTTATTCATTAATAAGTTGGGGTCTTACAACCTCCCCTCCTTATGAAATTTCATCCTCGAAATTGACGTACGTACATGATGTTTCAAAAAGAAGAGGATACCTCGCTTTCATTTCTGATTCCAACTCCCAGGTTATTTCTTTAATAGCATGGTTTCTCCACAAAACCTTAACTTGTGGTATAACCTTCGTGCGTAGGACATGCTCTTTCCTATCCAAGATCTTAACAGGTACATCCTCGTACGTTAAATCTTCAGCTATCTCGTCTGGTTCTAACTCAATAATGTGGTTCGGGTCTTTAACATATTTACGAAGCATAGATATGTGAAAAATATTATGAACACGAGACATGCTTGGAGGTAATGCGAGTCTATATGCCACATTTCCTATTCGCTCAAGAATCTCAAATGGACCAACAAATCTTGGATTGAGCTTTCCTCTCTTCCCAAATCTTGTAACTCCCTTCCATGGTGCAACAAGTAACAATACATGATCCCCAATATTAAATTCCACGTCCTTCCGATGAAGATCCGCATGACTCTTTTGTCGATCCTGTGCCGTTTGTATACGTTGTCGAATCGTTTAGATCTTCTCTGTAGTAATGTGTACCAACTCTGGTCCCAACAATGTTGCTTCACCCACCTCGTCCCAACATACTGGAGAACGACATTTTCTTCCATACAACGCCTCGAATGGAGCCACACCTATGCTCGCCTAATAACTGTTGTTGTAGGAGAATTCCACCAATGGTAGGTACTTATCCCAACTCCCATTGAGATCTAGGACACAAAGTCTTAATAGATCTTCAAGAGTTTGAATAGTCCTCTATGATTGTCCGTCTGTTTGAGGATGGTATGCCGAACTGAATTGTAAATCTGTGCCCATAGCTTTCTGCATGCTAACCCAAAATCGTGAAGTGAATCTTGGGTCACGATATGAAACTATGGATACTGGCATGCCATGCAATCTCACAATCTCGTTCACGTGCATATTAGCAAGACGTTCAAGGGAATAAGTCTCACGTATCGGCAAGAAATGAGCGGACTTGGTTAATCTATCAGCAATAACCCAAATCGCATCTATGCCTTGAGAAACCTTGGGAAGACCCGTAACAAAATCTATAATAATGTGTTCCCACTTCCATTTCAGAATCTCAAGTGGTTGTAATGGACCCTTTGGTACTTGATGCTCCGCTTTTACACGTTGACAAGTTAAACATCTCGAGATAAAATCCACGATCTCTCTTTTCATATTGCTCCACCAAAATGTATGTCGAAGATCGTGATACATTTTGGTACTCCCAGGATGGATTGCAAACGGTGTGTTGTGTGCCTCCATCATTATTCTATGCTTCAAGTCAAAATCGTTAGGAACACAAAGTCTGGAGTTGACTCGAAGTATTCCTTCTTCATCGATTCTTGCTTCTGGAATAGCACCTTCTTACACTTTCTTCTTCATACGCATCAGCTCCATGTCCGTAGCTTGAGCAGCTTTAACTTTATCGATTAAAGTCGGTTCTACTCGTATATTTGATATCATCATGTGGGTACTTGGAGCCTTCGTCTCTATCTCCATCCTTTGTAAGTCATACAAAATGGGCCTTTGTGTTAACAACATTGCACTCGTACCCGCGTATGATCTTCTACTCAATGTGTCAGCTACTACGTTCGCTTTTCCAGGATGATATTGGATGGTATGATCGTAATCTTTCAACAGCTCAAGCCAACATCGTTGCCGCATGTTGAGTTCCTTTTGGGTGAAGAAATATTTGAGGCTTTTATGATCCATATAGATCTCCACTTTCTCCCCATACAGGTAGTGTCTCCAAATCTTCAACGCAAAAATGACTGCTGCCAACTCCAAATCATGATTAGGATAATTCCTCTCATATTCTTTAAGTTGTCGCGAGGCATAGGCTATGACTTTCCCATATTGCATGAGAACACATCCTAACCCTTTGCCTGAAGCATCGCTATAGATAACAAATCCATCCGAACCAGATGGTATTGTCAGAACAGGTGCTGAAATGAGTCTCCTCTTGAGTTCTTGGAAACTCTTCTCGCATTCCTCACTCCATACGAATTTTGTATCTTTCTGAGTCAGTTAAGTTAACGGAGTAGCGATTCGAGAAAATCCTTCCACGAATCTCCGATGGTAACCAACTTAGCCCAGAAAGCTACGTGCTTTGGTCACCGACTTCGGTTGCTCTCAATTGTGATTCATATCCCAATCTTGGATAGCACGTCACAATGGCACCTATTGTTTTACCACCACACAAATATAGAGTCCCTTACGGAGAGTCTGGCTTTGGTGCATTCCACAAAGGAAGTCACTAGATAGAGGCTTGGGTACCAACTTCTATAGTTGGATTTTTAACTCCTGAAGTTCAATAGGAGCTATTCAATATGAGATTTTAGAAATGGGTTTTTTACTATATTCAAAGATGATACAAAATTCAATATCACACGTAGGCCAAGAAATTCTTCAGGAAATACGTCAGGAAACAAACAACAGAAATATCACTCAAATCTGACGTATTTTTGTTCAAGTCCATGACATAGCTAAGAAAGCTTGACATCCGTTTTTCAATAAATGAATGACTTTACGGCTTGATATGAAAGAGTTTAACTTCAATGGTTTGGTTGCTTGAATTTAAATAACAGGTTGCTTAGGAATATGAAAACTAACAACCTTACGAAAGCAATCAATTTTGGCATGATGAGTAGTTAACCAATCATTTTCTAAAATCACATCAAAAGCAAGTATATTTAAAGAGAAGATCAATAGGTAATGTGATGGTGCCAACTTGGATCAAACAAGATTTATAAACAGTGGATGTAACGAAAGTTTCTCCCAACGGAGTTTCAACAGATAAGTAAAAGTCTAATTTCTCCAGAGTCAAGTTTAAACGTTGAGCACAAGCAAGAGAGATAAAAGAATGGGTAGAACCGATATCTAGTAAGGTATAAACTTCGCAAGAATTTATAAATAACTAACCCGTGCTAACTTCATCCGGGTTCCTCGCATTCTGACTGGTCACGACAAATGCTCTTCCAGGAATCGTTGACTTTGACTTTTCCAGGACAACTTTTGGAGTCACCATCCCCGCTGAACTTGGTTTTGCTACAGAACACTCTCGAGCTATATGACCCTCCTTTCCACAGTTATAACATACCTTAGATTGTTGTGGGCAGTTTGGGCTGATATGTCCCTCTTTCCCACATTTGTAACATACGACCGGTGATCGTTCTCCTCCCCTAGAAACAGTTGATGTTTGTGCTGACGTCTTTCACGTTTTCATTGTTGTACCTTCTCTTCTTGAAATCTCCTCCCGACTCGCTCCTTCTATTATCACGACCACGATTACCACCAGAGTGGTTACCGCTTTTATCCGAATATTTTCCTCCCTGCTGGTTTTCATTACTTCGATGACTGCCGCCACCGGTATGACCCTGGTTGTGGTCCCTCAGTTGCACATACTCATTATCTCGCTCTAATAATTGAGCCCTGTTTACAATATCTGAATATAAAAAAAATTTATGAGAGATAAGATATTGCCGAATCTCGGGTTTTAGACCTCTCAGAAACATCCTTGTCATTCGTTCCTCATTTTCGACCAAATGAGGTGCAAACCTAGATAACTCTGCAAACTTCGCCTCGTACTGGGACACCGTCATGTTGTTTTGTTCCAGTCTGATAAACTTCACCTCCTTCATATGACGAATACTTTCAGGAAAGTACTTGTCATTGAACAATTTTTGAAATGTTTCCCAGGACATGTTGAGTGCGTTAGGCTGGGTACGCTTCACAGACTCCCACCAGTAGTCTGCCTCACCGCGGAACATAAAGGTGGCGAATGGAACCTTCTGTTCCTCCGTGCATCCCAAGACATCGAATATCTTGGTAATTTTCTTGACCCACGTTTCCGCCATGATCGGATCCGGCTTTCCCTTAAATTCTGGTGGTCCCAATTCTTTGAACTACTTAGCTGTGACAAACCGCGCGTTGTTATCATTTCCACCCATATTCTGCACACGAGTCTCCCTTGTCTGATTTTGCATGAACTACAAAAAGCTCCTAAACATTCCATCATTCATCGTTTGCTCGGTAACATTGTTTACAAGAGGAATATTGCCTTCCTGTTGCACGTTCCCCTGGGTGGTGATCAAAGGTGTCTCCACGGTCTGATTTACTCCATTATTAACGTTCTCAGCTGCCATTCTTAAATACTACCATAAAATAAGGGTTAATAGACATGTCATATATTATCCCTATACTCTGACCAACCAAATAAACACCAAATAAACTTAGTCAGGTCATACTAGCGAAGGAATTCTCTGTCTCTCCCCTCCTAGTTCTTGTCTCACATCTCAGCCAGGGATCATATCCCTAAGCTCTGATACCAACTGTGACGCCCCCAAAATAGGTCCATTCCATCCAACCTATTCTGAGTCGCCAAATACATGGTACAGAAAGCAAACTATAACTTCAATAATACAATTGTCGTGCAAAATACGACAACACATACTGTGAGTTTAAATACAAATATTGTCTTCTAGACAATATCAACACTCAAATAAGTCCTCATTACAATTATTCAAACACTATTTTACAGAAATAGTGAGGACTGCTAAAATATCTTTCTAGAACCATCACTCCATACCCCGACTAGATCCTGCTGTGTTCTCACCTCCTGAGAAGAAAAATGAAACAAAAAAAGAAAAGGGTGAGCTCAACTAGCCCAATAAAGAATATTATGACTAAGATAATATACAACAAATTATCGTTAGTCTTTAACAGGGAAAAATCTGATAGAATATAATCGACAACAAGTTTTAGATCAACAACTGCAGTGGAAACAGCAAACCATTAGAAGAGTCAAGTAGAGAAAGAATTCTACTATCTTCTAAGATTTAAAAGTCCATCATCAATATTTTATCCCTGTAACATCAATTAATAATCATCTTTATCCAAATATTCATCTTTGCACTACAGGCCAAAGATATTCATTTGTATCACCTGTCAGTCATGTTCATCTCAACACCTGTTCATCTTTGCACTACAGGCCAAAGATATTTATCAAGTAATCATACATCTTTGCACTACAGGCCAAAGATATTCAGTAATATCATCATTTAGGACTGAGGATGATGAAAAATATCTTAAAGAGAACGAATCCAGTGAGACAGAAGGACAAATATTAGGGATTCGTATAACAGTTTATCCAAGATCAATAATACTTCATAATAATCAATTGTGAAGCAGAATTCAAAAATAAAGATCAAAACATGGATACAATCAAAGATAGTAACCATAATAGACATCTTGGACAAAAAGAGAAAATTTTTATTTTTCGGTGAATAATGCCGTATTCGTGAATAGTACCGTATACGTGAATAGTTCCGTATACGTGAATAGTAACTCCGACACAAAAAGTTCCAAATTTGATAAAAACTCATATCAATATTTCAGCATAATGATATTGAAGAAAATAATATCATTTAAGAAGAAAATAATATCACTTACCTCAAAATATCAGTACTTCTGGTCGGAATATCGGTATAAGGCTGAAAGAAACTTGCTCTGATGAGTAGAAACTCTCAAAGTATCTAAATACTCACAAAATACACTCAATAATCTAGAGAGAGAAAGAGAGAAAACTTGTTTCTGGTGTGATTTTTAATTCTAACTTAGCCCTCTATTTATAGGAAAATTTTAGTAGGCTTGACTTGCAAACTGATGGCTTTACCTGCTACTATTTCCACCCACCACATTTGAAATATAATTCAGCACATTTCTTCACCAACAACAAGTGGGGCCCACCAATTCTAGAATTTTCTATCAAAATGATAAACTCCAAAAATTCAACAATTTTTGAACCAGTCATCTCGTAAAATTTATAATAAATCTTACGTTCATTTTTAACGGTTCAAAATTTGTGGACATATACTCAACTTATATATGTATAACATATCCAAAAATTACCACGATCCAACGGTCGGATTAAAAATTATAACCTCTGCAAAATATCTCAAAAACCCTGATTTTTAATACCTCCATTCCGACAAAAATACTGATAAAAACCTCAACATTAACTCCTTCATTTTTAACCACAAAAATATATCTCTCATTTATATCCACATAAAATAAATATGTCCTTATCATATGAATCAATAATTAATTATTCACAAATAATATTACAGAATCACATTTATGACAACCAGATCATTCCCAAGAAAGAGGGGGCTTTCCAATAAGGATTTCTCCTTACTGGCGCACAATTAGATGACCAAACCTCTCCTTAGACAGAACTTTCTAGACATTGTCAATAATATTATCCAATAATATTATTCAAATAATATGAATTATTGATCTGATAATGGAAAATACTGTGCAGCAACAATTATTGAAACAACAATAATATAAAATATCAACGCAGCAATTATTGAATCAATAAAATAAAATATTGAATAATAACTACTGTAACAATTATTGAGTAGTGCCTTCTTACGTAAGAATCAATAATTGGTGCAATACCGTGTGCTACTGTATTTTAACCACCGGGTATTCTAACAGTATTAACGGAAACAACTACGCCGTTATTTATAATCAACGTATACTTGTCGTTTTCTTCATCCAAACGCTTTCCGTTATGGGGCCCACACAAGGCTGCGCCGTCGTACGAATATTCCCCGATAGCAAGAATATTCCACGACCAAACAAATATTCCCCGACAAAATGAATATTTTATAACCACTTGCTTATTTTACAAAATTTGCACATATCACCCATAACCAAAGTATTATATCAAATTAACTCCTTATTATTCACAAAAATATTTAGAGAAAATTTGATTTTATTCATTAATAAGTTGGGGTCTTACAACCAGCCCTCCACTTTTGAAAAAAATCTCAGCCTATTTTTCCACCAAAAATAAAAAGTGGGTCCCACCCATAATTTTAATAAAACATTTATTTTCGAAACTTCAATAATTCATAATAAATAGCTCTTTTATCAGAAAAATTCAAATCTCATGTCCTTTTCATAGAAAATTTAATTTTCTACAACTTTGTAGAATAAAAGTTTTCCAAATTCCAAACAGAAAATGTCTGAAATCCACATACGGATGATTTTTAATACCTCCATTCCGACAAAATACTGAAAAAACACTTGAAAATTAAATCCTTCATTTATATCCACATAAAATAAATATTTCATTATCATATAAATCAATAATTAATTATTCACAAATAATATTGCAGAATCACAATTATGACAACCAGATCGTTTCAAGGAAAGAGGGGGCTTTCTGATAAGAATTTCTCCTTACTGGCGTGCAATTAGGTGACCAAATCTCTCCTTAGACATAACTTCCTTAGACATTGCCAATAATGCTATCTAATAATATTATTCAAATAATATAAATTATTGATCTGATAATGGAGATAATGTGCAGTGACAATTATTGAAACAACAATAATATAAAATATCAACGTAGCAATTATTGAATCAATAAAATCAAATATTGAACAGTAATTACTGTAACAATTATTGAGTAGTGCATTCTTACGTAAGAATCAATAATTCAAAAATATTGTGCAATACAGTGTGCTACTAGACAACCACGCGTATTACTGTATTTTAACAATCGGGTATTCTAATAGTGTTAACGGTAACAACTGCACCGTTATATGTAAAAACTTAAAGTTGCCGTTTTCCTTCATCTGACCGTTTTTTGTTATGAGGCCCACAAATGGCTGCACCGTCGTACGAATATTCCTCGACAGCAAGAATATTCCACGACCAAACGAATATTACTCGACAACAATGTATATTTTATAACCACTTGCTTATTTTGTAAAATTTGCACATTTCACCTATAACTAAAGCATTATATCAAATTAACACATTATTATTCAAAATAATATAATTAGAGAAAATTCAATATTATTTATGAAAAAGTTAGGGTCTTACACACACACACACACACACACACACACACACACACACACACACACACACACACATATATATATATATATATATATATATATATATATATTATTTTTTTTTTCTATCAGGCCTGGAGTTTACTTCGTGGTAGTTGATCGTCTTTATATATATATATATATATATATATATATATATATATATATATATATATATATATATATATTTACATTTACGTCCCGCCTGGAGTTTACGTCCCGCCTGGAGTTTCCTTCGTGGCGGTTGATCGTCTATATATATATATATATATATATATATATATATATATATATATATATATATATATATATATATATATATATATATATACGGGGAGGATCTAAATGCGGACCAAATAAGCGGACCAAAGAACGGACCAAGACAAAAACACGCGGGTTTCAGGGTCCGGGTCGGACCAACCCGCGGGTTGACCCTGAAACCCGCGTGTTTTTGCCTTGGTCCGTTCATTGGCCCGCTTATTTGGTCCGCTTTAGATGCTCTCCGTATATATATATATATATATATATATATATATATATATATATATATATATATATATATATATACACAGTGGGGTTCAGAAACGGACCAAGCGTGCGGACTAACAAACGGACTGAAGAAAAAAAGAAGCACGCGGGTCAGAAAGAGGGAAAACAAACTGAAGCAAAAAAATACGCGGGTCAAAAACCCATATGCAAAACTTTACAAACTATGTCGATTCTTTGATGAAGTCCCCTTTCCCCGATTATGAGCATGAGCATTTCCCCTCTCAGTCATCCGATTATGAAGCTATGGTTTGCAAACTGAAAGTTTGGTGAGATCGAACTCCACATAACCTGTTGTAAACTTGTTGATTTGAAAGAAATCTAGGTTTGTATAGTTATTTTGTGGCTGGGCAATTAGATTGAAGCTAGGGTTTGCAAATTGTAAGGTCAGTCAGACTCTCTCTCCTAAAAAAAATTCGTTTTTGTAGTGATGCATAATAAATAACCTGTAGAAATAGGAGTTATGATTTGAATGATGCTATAGAGTTCTTTAACCAGCTATTGGTGGAAAAGCCTTTTCTCCCATTTGTAATTCCTTTGGTTTTAGTTTTTTGGTCAATTGAGAAATGGGTCTTTTCTCTCTCCAATTGGGTTCCTCTTGCAGTGGCCGTTTGAGCTACTATTCAGGTTACTTCTTGTGATTTCCACCCTTTTTAATTACTTGTGACCCTTTGATTTGCAGAATTTGGAGTTTATTATAAATTATTTGCCTTTTTTTTTGTTTTTTATTTAGTTTACTTTGATGTAATGAACATTGTATGAAAGTCAAGATTACTGCCGGCTTGAGATGTAGATCATACTTATTAGGCGCATAGCAACAATAAATCTATGCCCTCCTGCGGAACACATGCCTATAAGGTATCCCTGGTCAGTCCTGTTTTGCATCTTTGATAAATGATAAATGATAAAGAAAGCCAGTATTGGTTTGGATCAGGCATTTCTTCTCTCTCTTTATGTCTTTACGTATAAAAAAAACCAGAACTGGTTTGAAGTAGGCTTTTCATTTATCAGTTTATGTTTCTATATATTTTCGTAAATGTCTTCATACCAATTTGCTAAGGACATGTGGTTTTAACCAATTGTTAAGGTTGGGATCAAGTAAACTATTATTCTTGCCCAAGAATGGTATGTATTTATTTATTGTAATTTTTGTATATTTGTTCCTTTTACATAAGTGAATAAATTTATTTTGTCCCAAAATATGCAGCAATGTGGTAACTTCATCAGCTGGTGTGACGAATATGTTCGAGTGTTGCATAATCAAGAGAGGTTGCAAATGGACACATCCGAGCATTTAAATGTAACAACTCATCCAACGAATACTAATGACTCCAATGAATTAACGATTGTGAAAATTGAAATGCAGCAATTACAACTAACTGTGCAATTTGTTATAATTGTTAATGTTATGTATGCGGTGTTGTTGTTAATGTTATTAAATCGGTTGTAATTTTGATAATTTTCATTATCTAACCAACACGTTATGTATGCGGTGTATAATTTCCTCAGTCTTCTCTTTGCCTTTTGCTCGTCTTTTCAACCCTTTTGTATAAAGGAACTTGTGAATTTATAGGTATCGAACGAGATTTTCTACTATGTTGGTTTTACGTATTTTATAAGTTGAATTTTGGTAGTTCTTGATTTGAGATGGTTAAAATTAACCACAACTGATTTTCTTGTTCCTAGCTCTGCCAAAATTGGTGTAAAGTAGGCTTAATAATTGTGAGCGGTTGTTACTATAGTTTATTGAACCAACTTGTTGATAATGGTCCTGTGTCCGTTGGATGTTCTATATGATTGCCAATCGCACAGTTATGTTGTTTTGATCCTGATAGAGAAGTAACATTAAACATTTCTACAAGTTAGTTTTGTTTTAATCAAAGTTTTTCTTGAACAATGTTTTTTATCAAGTTGGTCCACGAAAATTTTTGCATGGTTGACAAATGGATTGGCAAAGGGATTTTTGGCATATCGTGATCATGCACTAAGAACATATGTTTGTTTGTTATGTTGCATTCTATTGAACATATGTTGTATATCAAGGAACATAAATAGTAAAAGTTAAAAAGACTAGTCAAGCCACGATAATTGAAGTCTGTTAAGATACTTTAGCCATCCAACAACAGAATCATTTGTATGGAAAGAGAGAATACAAGTTAGGGGCATTACGTAGTCCACCCACAAAATAAGAAGTGGAAAAAAGAAATAATCACATTTGTATGGAAAGAGAGATTGCAAGTTAGGGGCATTACGTTGTCTTCCCACAAAATAAGAAGCGAAAAAAAGAAATAATCATAAAGTTAGCAGCTCTCCGATTCCAACAAAGAAGCGAAACAGACATCCCTCTAAATATGGATTTTAGAATCTCTTCTTCCAGCCGGCTCCCTAGACATGGATTTTGCTTTGACCACCTCATTAGGCCAAGAGTCCTTGTATTGTACATAAAGATCCAAATTTGATCCTAGATGATCCCACAACTTGTACAATGATAAGTCAGTGGTTAAATTGCCAAGACACAAAAGAGTCGTTGTCATCGCCCAAAAAGACATTCAACTCATTCATTGCTTCTACTTTGCGCCTGCTATTTTTGAGCAAGACAATAACATATTCCTGCAAAAAGGATACAGATAAGTGAATTGGTATTGCCAAATGATAAGCTACTTCTAGCTAAACCAATAAAATCCATGTATACAGGCCCAAATATTTCGATCTATCCCGAGAAATGCAAAAACCATAAACTCTAAAAGTCCAAGATTAAGTGGAAAAATAGTAAAACTTAAGACATAACCAGACTGTTATTTTGATAAGTACTTTAAGTGGAGACACCAAAGCGTGAGCATAGCCTGTATTTGTAGAGCAACTGTACCAAGAAAAAATCACCTCTACAAAATAGTGGAAATATTTACCAGAACAACACAAAAAGAATCGACAAAAATTCAGGGGAGGCTGCCCAACAAAAGAAACAACAAATTAAGCAAAGAAGCAGTAGACTAATCATTCTCTCCATTAATGCCACGATAAAAAAGACATAAAGACACAGTCTTCCCTTCTTCTGTCTCCTATACAAAGGCAAACTCAAAGAAACATTGATAAAGATCTTGGCATGACCAAACTGTACCAGACATTAATTCAAAAAACAACAAACAAAAACTTTTGTACTGTTGTGAAAGAACAATGTTTTCAACCAAAGACCTCAAAGATACCAAAAGTTCTACATCCCAAAAGAATAGCATCCCTCTTTTCATCAAAACCAAGAAATCTAGTATATATCAAGCATGTCTTATAGCACAAATGCAATATGTTTACTGCATCATCTTTTTTCCACATTGTCATTATGTGTCGTCGATTGTGCTACAATATAAGGTCGGACACCTAGTTAGTACATCTAACTTTATGTCTAGATAGTGAAAAAAATTATATTTCAGACACTTTGAAGACTTTCCATATTCATTTTATACTCGTTACATTTATATGCACATTTAATGATATTTCCATACAAATGATGAAAAAATTAACATTCTCAAGTAAAAGTTGACATCTTCCACATCATCTTGCATATATCTCTCATCCTTTTAATTCCAACTGTTATTCTATATCAGCAACGAAGTAAGATGATAAATGAATGTAAAAAGGGGGATAAAAAACTCTAATTATGACTGCTAATATTGCCAGTGAAAGACATGAAAATGAAACATTAACTTTCAATTAGGCAATTAGTTCATAAAAATATTAACTGGTAATTAATTTCTATAGGATCTAGTTTTAAGTAGAAGACACCAGAACCATCTTATTATGCTACATCAGCCAGTCGGATAGATTATGAGATAAAGATCAAATGACCCTCAAAGTTTTCCAATACGCAGTTGCAGTTTAAGATAAGTGCCTTTTGATGTTGATGTGTGTTACAGGAAAGTTCATTAATTCAGTGGTCAAAGGATGGTATGATGTGAAACATTATATGGAGATTTATAATTATTTCCACAAATTACAAAGCTATAAGATCATCCATCCTAGCAGTAACAAAGCTACATGACAGGAGATCAATGGAAATTTACAAAAACTTACGCCCAAAATGCAAAAAAAAATAAAATCACAGATACAAGACTATCAGCCACAATCCAATAAATAACTCTAATTAAACAAATATTGAGAAAAACTCTGTTTAAAACTATCAAAGTTCGGTGATATCAGAAATTTTAGGAGAGAGAATCTCACTTACATTACGATTTGTAAACCCTAGCTTCAAAGGGGCTTTGTTCTGTTCTCAGTCGTAAGGGACTTCGCGAATCTACCTTATTTAGTCGCGAATGGAAGAGAGGAATGGCAGAAAGGGATTTCGCATGGGTTCTGTTTTCTACGAATTGGAAGAAAAAGAGAGAAGGAGGGGTTTTCATTCTCTACGAATTGGAAGAGAAAGAGAGAAGGGAAGTCTTCTTTCTAAATTCGCGAGTTTCTTTCATTTTGACCCGGATCTTTCATTTTGACCCGCGTGCTTTTTTTTTCTTCAGTCCGTTTGTTAGTCTGCACGCTTGGTCCGTTTCTGAACCCCATTGTGTATATATATATATATATATATATATATATATATATATATATATTTACAGCTTTTATATATATAACTGTTTAAAGCTTTCATACAAACTTCTACATCATGTGAGCTTAAGAATCATGTGATCACATATTCAGTCTTCTGAATCTAGATTCGGTTCCCGTGATATACATTTTCAGCTGTATATGGCTTGTAATTTATTCACGGTGTTTGAATTTCCTTAGATGGCTATTATACCCACAAGGAGTTCGGCACTGCTATGTATCTTATTTTCTCGAAGATGCTTCGCGTCTCGAAAATAAAAGCAATCCAATCGAGCACATAATAAAATGGAAGTATCAAAGGCCTTAATTACTATAAAGCATAAGGGTTTGAAAAACCTCTTTTACAACACATCATCGCTATATCTTGTTAAAACTGAACTTTTATACCAAATTCAAACCCTTTGTATATAGGTGCCAACGAGACATAGCATTACTTCTAGATAATTTCACATTGACCTACACACACATTCAGATAAATGGTTTAAATTGAAAAGTGGCGGTCACCGTGTTACCATAGATGTCGGGGGGGGTGCCTAACACCTTCCCTACGCATAATCAAGCCCCGGACCCTAACGAATCTTAGTTTCACAAACCAGTTAAATAGTGTCACATCACTAGGTCAATGTGCAAACCTTTTCTCAGTTGAATTGGTGCAACCATTTAAAAATACCAACTGGCGACTCTTACAGTCCAATCGTCGACATATACATGTCGAACCTTTTCACAACTTGTTTTGTCAAACAAATCTCACCTAACATGAGAACACCAAAAGATAAGAACAGAAAATGGACAAATAAAAATCCCGATGCCAATATACAGTAATACGCGTGGTTGCATAGTAGCACACGGTATTAATTATTGATGCTTACGTGAGAAATCACTCAATTATACTCAATTATTACTACAGTAATTATTGTATAGTATCTCACATTATTAATTTAATTATTGTCACAGTATCATCTGCATAATATTTTATATTATTAAATTAATAATTGAGACGACAAAGTTATTCATATTATTATTTGCATTATTGACAATGTCTTGAATGTTCTGTCAATGAAAATGGTTTGGTCACCTAATTGTGCGTCAACAGGGAGAAATCCTTATTAGAAATCCCCCTCTTTCCTAGGAATGATCTGGTTGTTAATATTGTGAGTTATGATATTAATGATGAATATTATTAAAAATATGTTTTGTAAAGCCAAGTGAGTTGAGATAAATAGAGATGATTTTTATGAAGTATTTGTTATAAATTTGGCTTATTATATGGATCCATACTTACCCATTTTTCAAAATTATCGAGAGAAATTTATCTCAGTTTGGTTATATATATATATATATATATATATATATATATATATATATATATATATAATAAATTTTGTTTTTATGTAAAATAGAATATATTATAATTTATTAACATAGTATTTGCATAGTATTTGCATAGTAAAAATTAGAAAAAATTTTATAGAATTTTATGCGCGCCCGTAAAGAAGCACCGTGCGTCCGTGATTTTCTAAATTAAAATAATATCCTAGCATTCTCCTATAAATATGATGCTTAGTTTAGAATTAAAAATTATACCAGAATCCGAGAATTCTTTTTCTATAATATTGAGCATATTTCTTTAAAGTTTAAGGAAGCTTTGAGCGTAGAAAACAGTATAAATTTTCTTCAAGAATATCCCCGTCCTGCCAGTCAGAAGTACTCTCCTTTTAAGGTAAGGGATATTATTTTTGTTCAATATTCGTAGGAAATAATATTTTCTTCCATACTCTTTAGTATGTAAGAAATATTATTTCGTTTCAGATTCTGAATTCTACACTCATCTTGTTAAAGTATCGCTTCTATACTCTGTAAAATTAGTAGAATATCTTTAAAATTTGCGCTTCATCTAGTATCTTTTCATGAAAATATTATTCTGAACATTCTTGATAATTTTTAATATTTTTCATGATGAAATACTATTCACGGGGTACTATTCGTGAAGTACTATTCACGATGTACTTTTACTTGAGTACTATTCACCCGTGGTACTATTCATTATAAAAGTTGATTCCTTTTCTGTCCAAATTATGTTGATACCATATTATTCTTAAATTTTACTCCACAAAGCAGTATCGTGTTGATAATTTGGACATTATTGAATTCTAGATAGATTTAATTATAAGTCTTTAAAATTTATCATTGCTTTCATTTAATTGAATTCTTATATCATTGTCATCATCCTAATGCTTATATTGTGATGAAAGTCATCTTTGGCCCGTAGTGCATAGATGGACTGTTGATTGGTATGATTATGACCAGGGATTATTCGGTATAATTATGACTAGGTATTATTCGGTATAATCTTGACCTGTAATGTTACAAATAATGTGGTAAAAGTCATTATTGGCCCGTAGTGTATTGATGGATAGTTGTTGGCATGATTATGACCATTGGTGATAACACGAATATCCTTGGCCCGTAGTGCATGGATAATTCGTGGATGTGATACTAATTAATATCCTTGGCCCGTAGTGCGTGGATAATTAAGTGATGTGGATTATTTATTGAGCTGAGTCTCAGCAATAAAATTGATGATAAACTTTTTAAATCATAGAAGGTAGTAAATATCATGTTCTACTTGACTCTTCTAATAGATTGCTGGTTCCGCTGTAATTAAACTTGTTGTTTATTGTATTCTATAAGTTTAACACTGTAGACACTCAAAAATTTTGCATTCCTGTTACTAACCTTGCCGGAGGGCAGAATCGTCTTTCAGAGATAACCCTGAAAGGCAACTCAACACAGTCCTGGAGATAACCCCGGGATACTCAGTCTTTACCATCTCAGAGAGAACCCCGAGATAGTCATTCACAGTCCCGGAGATAACCTTGGGATACTCATTTTCAACCTCGGAGACAACCCCGAGGTATGCAGTTCCAGTTCCAGAGATAACCCCAGAAATGCTTGTTTCAAACCCATGCAATCAGCTTCAACACTCGGTGATAGCCCCGAGGCACTCATTCCCCAAGCCCAGAGATAACCCCGATAGGTCAGGCACACCTCAGAGACAACTCAGATGGCGATCAATACTTGCAGCAGTCCAATCTCAGAGATAACCCTGAGCAACGATTGCTAAATCAGCTCAAACTGTAGGAAACTCCGGTGAGGGGGGAAATCATCATTTTGCCATTGCGCCGTCTCAACAACAACAACATACATTCTACGTGAACATGTCCTATAAGAACCAAAGAGCTCTAATCCTGAGTGACTACTACACAAGACAACACACCGGATAGAATTTGAAGCCTGAAGACCAACGACATGGTCCCATCTTCCTGACGTGGCACAACCTCTAATCCCACGTCATTGTGTAGCTCTCGACAACAACATAAAAAAAGGTTTTATACACCTCGATCGGATACCCGGATTGAAGTTCTGAAGGTTCGAGTGGACATCACGTTGCATGCGTGCACGTACTTCGAGACAGCAGGACCCGCGGAGCCCGGGGCAGCACGGGCAGCAGCAGGTGCATCTGCGATTGCCGCATGTACACCTACGGCTCCCCCCTCTATAAATAGAGGGCTTGGGGCAGCCATTTTGCATAGAGAAAAGGCGAGGAAGCCCTGTTCAATTTGCTTTATATACACTATAACCTAAGTGCTTTCTCATTTTAAACACTTGTGAGCTTATATATTGCTATATTTTTACTGGCGGGAGCCGAGTGTTCATCCAAGTAAAGCTATTGAAGTCTTCTTTGGCTATCCACTGTAAGCTTTCTTACACGTTCTAAAGCCTTTCTCCACTACTGTGCACACACCGTTCTTCACGTTGAGAGTCGGGTTTGAGTGTGTGTATGCCCGGACTTCAGTCCATGGCTTTTATTTTTGTTTATATATATATATATATATATATATATATACTTATATATATATAAACTGTTGTCGAACTCTGTTCGATGAGTTTGGATTTACATCCGGAGCGCTTACTGCTTTTATATATATAAATACTTATATATATGTTGTTGCCATCAAACTCTGTTTGATTGAGCCTAGATTTCACATACGGTGCGTTTATCGTTATATATATATATATATATATATCTTAATTCAAAGTTCAACTACTAATGGTAATGTTAAGATCCCGAGAACCATAGTCTGGAAGGACATTACCTTACCTAGTCAATGGACTTTGCCCAGTGAAATACCCCAGCAACCCGTAGTTAATAACTTATTAAATGTCGAAAATATTACTCAATTTTCTTATATATATATATATATATATATATATATTTACCTCTTATATATATATAAACTATTTACAGCTTTATTACAAATTGCTACATCATGTGAGCCTAGGAATCATGTGATCACAAATTCAGTCTCCTGAATCTAAATTTGGTTCCCATGATGGACATTTTTAGTTGTACATGGCTTGTAAATTATGTACAGTGTTCGAATTTCCTTAGATGGTTTTTATGCCCACAAGAATTTTGGCACTACTATATATCTTATTTTCTCGAAGATGCTTCGCATCTCGAAGATAAAAGCAACCCAGCCGAACACACAATAAAATGAAGTATCAAATGCCTCAATTACTATTGAACATAAGGGTTTGAAAAATCTCTTTTATAAAACGTCATTGCTATATCTTGTTAAAACTGAACTTTTATACAAAATTCAAACCCCTTGTATATAGTTGCAAGCGAGGCATAGCACTACTTCCAAATAATTGAACATTGACCCACACACACACATTCATATAATAGTTTAACTAAAAAGTGGCGGTCACCGTGGCAACACGGATGTCGGGGGGGTGCCTAACACCTTCCCTCCGCATAACCAAGTCCCCGGACCCTAACGAATCTCGGTTTCACAAACCCGTTAAGCAGTGTCACATCACTGGGTCAATGTACAAATCTTTTCTCGGTTGTGTTGGTATAACCATTTAAAAAACCAACTGGCGACTCTTATAGTCCAATCGTCGACATATACATGTCGGACCTTTTCACAACTTGTTTTTTCAAACAATCACCTAACATGAGAACACCAAAAGGCTAGAATAGATAAGGGACAAATAAAAATCCCAACGTCGACAGGTGGAGACTCTGCTGGGGAATACTTTCTAGTAAGAGGACTTAAGTCGCTATTACAAGCTTTTCAAAACTGTTATATTCTTGTGTGTGGATTTTGCATTTACATTTGATGGATGTGTACGAATGCATTTACTTACTGTACTTAATGCTTTACACTATATCTACTTGTGATATTAGTGCTTCGCACATGTCATCATTTTTATAAACGGTGAGACACATTGTATGTAAATGTATGTTGTGTGGTTCCTCCACCAGGAGGCTATCCTATCGGTGTTTGATTACTGGGCTCGCATGGAAGGAACCACCCAGATTCGCTCCAGTTAAAAGACCGGATTAACTTCTTGTCAAGTAAATTGCGATGATCTGGGAACCTTCATGCCAAAAAGCTGCGAGAGTAGCCTAAGATAGGTCAACCTCTGATAAACCAAATGCGGAGGAAAGTTTCTTCATGCTTTCCCATTTTAAATTACTCGTAAAGTCAATTGCTTGTAATTTCATTCCATATTAACCTCCATGTAATGGGAAATATGAAGAAATATGTGCACATACATTTTTAAAAGGTTAACATGTTATCCTGTAATACAAACACCTAACATCTGTTTTGCAGGATAGTACTCCTAAAATGGATATATCACATAGCATGTAAACATTTATACATTCCCTAAAACTAAACTACGTCAGTTTTTACAGGGAAACAATTGGACCTATTACCCGTTCAAAGTCCAAAAAGGACACAAGCCTACAGCCAATTATGTCTTCATCGGACCAGACTAATCATAATTCTGTCTCTCGTGAAGAATTTGACGGATTAAGTAAACAAATTACAGAGTTGGCTGTTCTGCTGAAAGAACTTCACCAGTCTACTTAGGGTCCTCGAATGCTTATACACACAGAATCCTTTGCACAGGGAGGAACTCAGGGAACAGACAAAGAAGTTCCCACACCTGAGTTGGATACAACCAACAAAAATCATGAAAACACCCATCTTAGAGAAGATCCAGACACTGGTGATATCAGGAAAAAGGTCCTACAGATTGAAGAGACCATCCGTTCTATCAAAGGAGTTGGAGCATATGGGAGTGTTTCCTATGCTGACCTTTATATATTCCTTAGTGTGTATTATCCAGAGAAGTTCAAAACTCCTGAATTTAAAAAGTATGACGGGTTAGGAGATCCGTACACACATTTAAAAGTATTCATTGAAGAACTCGGATCTTATATAGAGGACGAGAAGCTCAGAATGCAGTTATTCCAAAAAAGTCTGACTAGAGAAGCCCGATCATGGTATACCAGAACAGGCAACTCCAAGATCCATAGCTGGGAGGAGCTAGCTCATGCCTTCCTCAACCAGTATAGTTTCCAAACTTAAATGGTTTCTGACCGGTACCAAATTAGTAAAGTCAGGAAACAAACCAATAAATCTTTCAGAGAGTATGCTGAAAGGTGGAGGCACGTTGCTGCTCAAGTTATTCCCTCTATGAATGAGTCTGAGATGGTGATGACCTTCATAGACATACAAGAAGCTCCTTTCTATGAGAGAGTCTTAGCTGGTATTGGCAAACCATTCTCTGAAATGATTAAGCATTGGGAGATGGCTGAGATGGGATTGAACTCAGGATAATTCAAGACCTAGTTGCCCTTAAAGTTGTTGCTGAGCACATCCAGTCAAAAAATTATGGAAACAATCCCCGAAGGTTCCGTAAGAAGAAAGAGGAGGATGTTTCCTTGATACTACAAGGTCAGAAAGGCAGTCAGAATATGCCTATCTAGAGGAGTAATTACTCCCCCTTTCAAGCACAGTCTTCTAACCCTCCATTACCAAAGAATGGAGAAGTCAGATGCACTCGAGTGCTCCCACCCTTAGGGGACTCGCTCGAGAACATTCTCAATCTTCTGACAACTCAAAAAAAAATTACTCAACTTCTTCCACCAGGCAACCCGATTGGGAAGGGTTTCAATGCTAGTCGAAAATGTGCTTATTATGCTGGAGCTCCAGGACATGATACTCAAGATTGATGGGCCTTGAAACACAAGATCCAGAAATTGATTGATAATGGTGAGATCGTGGTAGCAAAACCCGACCAACCCCATGTACAAGACAACCCTCTTCCTCAACACAAGGAAGAGGAGGTTAATATGATTAATTATAGCAGTGGACAAAGTTTCAATTACGGTGGTGAATCCGGCCAAACCAGCAAGGACGGTGCTGACAAATGGGACTGCGCACAATTCCAATTTATGATGGAACGAAAAATGAAAGCTCTTTGCAAGCAAGTTAAGCAATTGGCAGAACTAGTGATTCATCAGCACCAAGTCACAAGCAAATTAGTCAGGCATGAGCATGCTAGCCTCCTTCCTTTTGTCATGAATACTCCATCATCATCTCTAGAAAGTGAAACACTGGAGGATAAAATTGCAAAAAGAGCAAATGCCAAAGCCTGCCGGGATTTTACCAACAAGAGGGAATTTACGTACCTTGGCCAACCTATGGAGGAAATATTTCAGATGCTGATCAATGAAGGTAGAATTATAGCTCTATTACCTCCAATCAATCCTCGTTCAGGGTGGTTTAATTCTAATGGAGTATGTCAGTATCACTCCCACTCTCGCGGTCACATCACAGAAGAATGTTGGGCACTCCACCACCTTATTCAGAACTTAATTGACAACGGTGTCCTACAGCTGGTAGACGATGACATTATTTTATTAGAGAGTGGGGATGTATTTCCTACAAAATGGAAGGAAGTCGTAGCGGATATATCTTCTGAGATAGGCTTAGCAACCCCCTCACATACAATTTAACCCATTCAACTCAAAGGTGCTGATAATCCTTTGAAATTGGCTATGCCAGAGCCAATTATCTTTCCATTCAGACCACAATATCATGTTGTCAGGCTACAAAAAGTTTCATGGAATTATGGAGGGGCTGAAGGATCCACATCTCACATAATTGATGCAATGTCGAACAATAATCAACTTTATCTTCCCCAACGGGTAATGAAGCCTACAATCAAGACAAATGGGAAGATTCCCATGGAAAAAATGGAAGAGTTTCTCCGTACTATGGACCATAATGAAGTCAAGGTGGTTTCAAGTTTAAGAGAAGCTCCACATCAAATTTCCATACTAGACTTGGTTTTCTCTTTCGAAGATCACATGAAGGTATTGCTCAGGGTTTTGGAAGAATCCCAACTGCCTAAGTCAATAGATGTTGAGAAATTCCAGCATATGGTGGATCACATTTTCAACAACAATGTGATATCTTTTACTGACGATGATATACCTCCCGAAGGGACCGGTCATTGTAAGCCGTTGTATATATCGGTTTTATCTTTCGGATACATGGTGGGAGGAGTTTTGATAAATGGATGATTATCTTTAAATATCTGTCCTTATGCCACATTGGTGAAGATGACCATCAATCTCAAGCGGATCCGAAGCAGCCATACGGTTATCAAAGATTTTGATGGATCTCGACGAAACTCTGTCGGAGAGATTGAATTGCCAGTGGAGATTGGTCCACATACATTATGCATGTCTTTTCACGTTCTCAAAATAGATACAGGATACAACCTGCTTTCAGGAAGACCGTGGATTCATATGGCCGGAGTCGTCCCCTTTACTCTTCAACAATAAGTTAAATACATCATCAATAATAGCCTAGTCACTGTCGATGCTAAGCCAGAATGTCCTAAACAAGGTGACATACCACTCATCCCGAAGTAATGTCGGCCACTCAATAAATGATGTCATTACGTTGTCAACCTGGACAAGGGTTAGGCAAAGATAATCAAGGCATTAAGCATCCAATTCAAGTTCCCAATCAAACAGGGACATTTGGACTAGGCTATACTACGAGTTCTTGTAGTAGGAATCCTTATAAGCACAAACATATTCCTTCAGCTTTAGCCGCACGGCTATTATCTTCACCTACATCTTCTGAGTCTGTATAGTCTCCGGTAAAGGTGCCTGCCCATGTAATGGCCATGTTATTTCCTAAACCGATACTGGTCAAGGGGAAAGAAGTCCTGATTCCAAATCCTGAAGTGGAAGAAGAGGAACAGAGACGTAAACATGATATCACTAGGATGATGTCAAACATACGCATATTTGTCCATGATGATCACACAAATAGATATACCCCAGACGATGATTGTCCAAACGTAATTGTCATCTTTCGGGAAAAGGAGCACGATGACGGCCCCTCCATCATTACAGTCCATCATGACTTCACCCTTGACAATTGGAGCAGCACTCCTTTCATTGGTCGACAAGGGTAAAATGGGCAGAAACTCCCTCTGCCCTGTAGATAATAACTACTAACTTTTCTTTACATTATTAGCAGTTGTTTTGTCAGTACATGCTAACACTTTGTATGATTGAACAGTTTCATATATAATAAGAGAAAGAATTTTGTTTCAGGACTCTAAATTTAGATGTGCCTATACTTGATGATGAGGTGCCTTTTCTCCACAAGGATTATAACTTTGATGAAAAGTTGGACTCAGACTTGATGGAAATACAAGAGGATATTGAGATACCTTAGGAGATCAAAGAATGGGTCGAAGACAAACCTAAACCAAACCTTGATCAAACCACTTTATTCAATCTCGAAACCTTAAAAAGCCCTAAACTAATCCAGATTGGTACAGACCTTACTTCAAACCAAAGGAATGACATGGTTGCACTATTAGCCCAATTCCAGGATGTGTTTGCATGGTCTCATGAAGATATGGTGGGTTTGTCCACGGACATAGTCATTCATCGCCTTCCCATTAAAGAGGGATTCAAGCTAGTCAGGCAGAAGCTTAGGTGATTAAAACCTTAGTGGAGTTTAAAGGTTAAAGAAGAAATTGTGAAACAATTTTAAGCAGTCATCATCATGGTGTTCACATACCCTGAATGGCTATCCAGCATAGTCCCCATGCCTAACCAGGAGGAAAGGTATGAGTTTGCGTGGATTACCGGGATCTGAATAAAGCTTGCCTTAAAGATAGCTTTTTCACGCCATTTATCCACATTCTCATTGACAATATTGCTCAATATGACATGTACTCCTTTGCTGATTACTTCACGGGGTACCATCAAATTATGGTTATTGAGGAGGATCGTGAGAAAATTACATTCATCGCGCCTTGGGGAACTTTTTACTACATACAGTTGTCATTCGGCCTCATCAATGTCGGAGCCACCTACCAGCGAGCCATGATGGCTCCTTTCCATGATTTAATACACAAGGAGATAGAGATCTATATGGATGACATCATTGTCAAGTCCCGAAGGGAAGAAGACCACTTAGACCATCTCAGAAAGCTCTTCAACAGGTTGTGTAAGTACAACTTGAAGTTGAATCTAGCTAAGTGCACCTTTGGCGTTAAATCAAGCAAGTTGCTAGTCAGCCACAAGGGGATTGAGCAGGATTCCACCCAAATCTAGGCCATCACATAAATGCCCATTCCTCAAACAGAGAAGGAAATGCAGGGATTTTTGGGAAGAATCAACTTCATCAGTAGATTCATCTCCTAACTCACTGCAACCTGTGAGCCTATTGTCAAGTTGTTAAGGAAGAACTTTTCCATGAAATGGAATGATGAGTGCCAGAATGCCTTCCTTACAATCAAAGAGCAGCTAGTCAAATTTCCTGTGTTGGTACCACCTAGGGATGAGATTCACCTATTCATGTACCTGTCCATCAATGACAATGCCATTGGTTGCATGCTGGGATAGAAAGAAGATAGAGGCCAAGAGCGAGCTATCTACTACCTCAGTAAAAGATTCAGTAGCAGTGAACACAAGCACACACTGATTGAGAAGACTTGTTGTGCTTTAGCATGGGCTTCCATGAGGTTACAACATTACATCCATGGTCACACAACCCATCTCATATTCCGCGTTGATCCTCTCAAGTACGTGTTCAGTAAACCCATACGGAATTGCCGACTATCCAGATGATAGTTGATCATACAATAATTTGACATCATCTACGTGACGCAAAAGTCTATCAAAGGTCAAGGAATTGTGGATCAACTGGCTGCCGCACCTTCAGGGGATTTCAAACCCTTGGAAACATATTTTCCCGATGAAGGGGTAATGATAGTTCAGCAACACCATCAGTATGATGCACGCCAAATATGGAAGATGTATTTTGATGGAGCTACAAACATGGAAGGTTCTAGGGCTGGAGCAGTTCTGATATCTGTTACGGGGGAGCAGCATCCCGTCACCGTCAAATTGTAGTTTCCCAACACTAAAAACACAACTGTGTATAAAGGCTATATCATAGGGCTAAAACTTGCTCAATCAATGGGCATTAGATGGATAACTGTCTTTGGAGATTCTGAATTGGTAATCAAACAAACCACAGGAATCTATCACACTAAAGGTCTACATTTGCTGCCTTACCATCGGCAGGTTCTACAAATGGCCTCAGAGTTTGAAGAAATGTCCTTCCTCCACATTCCTCAGAACAGGAATGATTTTACGGATGCGCTAGCAACCTTGATCAACATACTTGACAAGGAAAATAAGCCAACCATCACATTTTCCAAACAAAAGGCACCAGCCTATGGGAATTACATTGGAGAAGTATCGGATGAGCTACCTCCCATCCAACACCCTTGGTATCATCTACACCCGCTGAGGCGAGCCTGACTGAAAGAAGGTGGATTCATCGACTGGCTACGAAATTCTACTTGAGCGGAGATGCACTCTACAAAAGAGATGTAGGACTGGGTCTCCTCAGATGTCTGGACAAGAACCAAGCTCATAGGCTCATGGATGAAATCCATGGTGGAGTATGTGGCCCACACATGAGCGACCTTTTACTTGTAAAGAAAATCCTCAAAATAGGGCCTTACTGGCTCTCTCTCAAAGCTGACTGTGAGGATCACGTCAAAAGATGTTATCAGTACCAAATTCATGGGAATGCTATCCAAGCCCCTCTGAGGGAGCTCTACAATATGAGTTTACCTTGGCCTTTCTCAATGTGGGGAATGGACGTGATCGGGCCCATCGAGCCCAAAGCCAGTAATGGGCATCGATTTATCTTCACCATGATCGAATACTTCACTAAATGGGTAGAAGCAGCTTCATTCCCTAGGGTTACAAAAGAAATCATCATTGCTTTCATCAGAAACAATGTCATTTGTCGATATGGACAACCAGAGGTAATTGTATCAAACAATGCTAAAAACCTCAACAACAAAATGATGGAGGAATTATGCAGTAAATTCCACATCAAACACCTCAACTTTGTCATCTACCGTCCAAAGATTAATGGTGCTGTTGAAGTGGCTAATAAAAATATCAAGAAGATCATGCAAAAGATGTCCGCCAATCACAAAGGATAGCCTGACTTATTGCCTCTGACTCTGTTAGCCTACAAAACATCAATGCGCACTTCCACTAGGGCAACCCCCTACGCATTATCCTATGGGATGGAAGCAGTGCTCCCCATAGAAGTGGAAATGGAATCCCTCAGAGTGTTGATAGATGCTCAACTGGATGAAGACCAATGGGTACAAGATAGATATCACCAATTGTCTCTAATAGATGAAAGGCGAGCCGCTACTATCTTACGTGGACAGTTATATCAATAGAGGATTGCCAGATCCTACAACAGAAAAGTCTGGCTATGATAGTTTAAACAACACGACTTTGTTTTGAAGAAGATCATTGACAACCAAGATCAATCTAAGGGAAAATTTTCCCCAAACTGGGAAGGCCGTTTTATTGTCAAGGAGGTATTGACAGGAGGTGCTCTCAGATTACAGGAAATGGACGGCGATGAATTTTCATAGCTTATCAACTCGGACACCGTGGAATGATACTATGTCTGAGGTTACCATCAAGCAAACATCCTGGTTTTGGATCACCAGATCCCCAGTCATTTCAGGTTTTCTAACCCTTCACTACATACAACTTCTCTTCATACTCATCTGCCCCATCAAGGACAAACATACTTTTCTAACCACGAGTCTGGTTTCAGATCGCCAAATCCTTTTTCTCAACAAGGTTTTGAACCCTTACTCAACTTCGGTTATCCAACCAGGGATTGAACCTTTCACATCCGCAGTTTTACCCCACTATGGATAAGACTTTTCACACCTGCAGTTTGTCCTGTACATGGGATTAAACTTTTCCCCCCACAGTTTGTCCTAAACATGGGATCAAACTTTTCATTGGCTGCAAACCGTCCTGAACATGGGGTGAACTACGCCGACCTGATCTCCTTGATACACGGGAGTTCGTAGGCAACCATATTTTATATTGTCCGGTCACAATAAAATAAAAATAAGAAATACATTTCTACACCCTTCTCACTACAAAAATTAAAAACAAAAACACATTTCTACACCCTTTTACCACATATAGTGTTGGACCTCTTACACCAGGTTTGAACTACGCAGACCTGATCTCCTCTTCAATAGGAGTACGTATGCAACCATTCATGGTTCAGTCTTACCCCCTACCAAAACATAAACACTTTTCAATGGTAATGGGATCATTATTCAATCCACTGCATTTCATTGGCTTCAGACCAAATGGATGGAACTACCTGATCTTCCCATGTAAACGGGAGAATCGGTGACCATCTAAGTTGTGGTTGATTCCTCAAAGAGAAACACCAATCCATAAGAGATGGAACTAACTGGGGTCCCCCATACAAAGGAGTATTGTCGACCATCTGTGGTGCGGTCAACCTCGAAAAGGAAAGCTACACTCCTCTTCACATCTACATACAGAAATCAGTCCTAAGACACCAAAGAAGGTAGGGGATACACATAGATCAACGATCCATTCTGAAAGATCCTGAGACATCTCAATATCCATCCATCAAGGATGAGTTCAGAATACATCGAGATCACAAGCCCTGAAGAAACATGCAAATATCAAGCAAGAAACAAGGCATAACTAAAAGGGAAGTGAATCAAAAATATTTCTATGTCATATATAATGATGTTTGATATATACAATATGAACTGTACATGACAAAATGGCTAAGCTAGTCTGTGTAGGAAAATACAAGCCCATCTACAAGTTAGTGTATATGCGAGCTATCAAGTCTAACATGGCATCCCTCTCAGAAAAAGGAGGTGGCACTGTGATCTCCTGTACAAGGGTCTCTAAGCGAACTAATAGATCTACAACCATCTACATGGTGACACTATGCTCATCAATATATGCACTCATCTCTGTAATGATGCCAGTAGTAAGGGACCTCACTGTGGTACTATCTATAACGGCTACATCCCATGCAGATATGGCGCTATCCCTCTCAACCATCACTACATCTCTGACTAATCTGGCCTCATCGCTCTCAACAATAGCGATATCTATACGAGCTAAGGCATCATCCCTCTCTAATAGAACTACATCTCTCCCATCAAGAGCTATCAACATCAATGCCCTAGCCTGATCTCTCTCGAAGGTCATCAAATGCAAACTCTGCACTAAATACTCTAAAGGGGGAGTCACAGTTGTAGAAGTATTGGGAGAATCAACAAGAGCTGATGTCGAACCGGCAAACAGCTCCTCCTCGATGGGAGAATCAATGTCCTCCATGGGCTCTCCACCATCTGAAGCAATACCCGGCATTGTGGGTACTACCGTAGCCGATGAAGTATATGTCTCCATCCACGCAGAATACTCTAATGAACAACCCGGATGGCTAACAGAAAACTCAGCACGCTTATGTTAATCCCAATAGGCATACACCCTGAATCGGTCCTCTGCTGATAAATGGCGAGAAGCCACACGCTGACCTAATGCCCCCTCAAAAGGATGGAAGTCCTGAAACTGGTCAAACTGTGACATCACAGCCAGTGGGTGGTAAGTAAGTCATGCCCCTCAAACCAGTCAGAGGGAGATAATCCATGCTCGGAGCATGAGTAATGTGATGCCCCCAAATCCGGGTCCCTTCGAACCTCGGATCCGGTCCGCCACGATACTACTATCGTCAAACTATTTATAACTTAATAAATATAAATTTTCTTATTACAATTTAGAATATAAATTCTTTCCATTACCAGGATCTGTATAATGACCCTAAACTTTTATAAGTTTCAAATCTTGGTCATTTACCATTCCTGTCTTACATCATATCCGATGTTATATAAATATGTGGAATAATTTAAACTTTTTCAATCTCCCTTGAGAAATCTTTTATTTATTTCTCAACTTGAATCAATTACATATCCTTGAATCAAATTATGTTATGATTCATTATATTCAAATTACTATATAAATTTTTATATCTCGGTTCGAATTCCAATATACATCACATAGTACAACTTTACAACTTAACATGTAGTACACATCGTAAACTACTATCATGTACATCTCCTAGAACCTATACATGGTTCAAGAGCATGTATTTAAATAAATAGATAAATCTCCTTCGATACTATTGAACTTTATCAATCAAGTAGCACGTAATCTTTACCGTGAATCCTTAACCTGCAAAAGTGGTTATTTGCAAGGGTGAGCTCGACAGCTCATCAATTGTAACAATTTTCATGCATCACATAGCATATAGTTCATGCATTCATAATCAATTAATATTTACTACACATGTTACTTCTCACATAACAGACATAGAGATTTACTTCACAAGCATATCATTAAAGATCAACTTTCAAATTTCATACATATCTCATATGCATTTCATATATATACATCAACATTCTCATAGCATAATATAGCTCAACTAACACTTACAGAATTCATATATCAAATAGGAACTGAAAGACTTGCCTGATTCGTAGTTTATCAATTACAACTTAATTGCTTAAAGCTTATCTGCACTGCGTGTATTCCTACACAATTATATAATCATGGATTCATACCCATCAGTCATATATTTCATACGCTCTATATATAAGAACAAACATCATTTCCTAGCTTGGTTTCATTTTTACTTGAACTTAGGACAACCGTGAGACCAGCTCATTCTACAATCATATTTATCTAAACAATATTGTCTCATATCTTGTAGTCCTTAAGGATAACATATAACCATAACTTAAGACCATGCAGTTAACAAACTGCTCCTAGTCACTATACAAGACGGCGCGGCCGCGCTACTCCCGGCCAAAACCAGACTTGAGCTTTTCATTGTCCAATATAATTTCTAGCATAACATGTATTTTGATACGTACTGTAAACTTACATCAAGTAGGTTGCGATCTATTTTTAAGTTCTAATTTCAATTCATTTAGTTTTGAATTACATAGCTCTATGTTGAATTATTTACATCAACAAGGCTTAACAACCTCTTTTATCAAAGGTTCAATGTTTATAAGTTTTTAAAACTTATGTTGGTACTAACAAGCCTTTAATATGCATGTTCACATGTCTCTATCTCATTTACATAGACATAGCATAGTTCATTTACTTTTAAAACATGTTTAAATAACGTATGTCATGCTTAACTAATTGAGTGCACATATCATTCATGCTTAAAGGCATAAACAACTCTATCATGCTTGCTTATAAGGTCATAATGCAAGTAATACAATGCTCATCAAAATTAGTTTCTAAAACTTTTAAATTTCTCTTTAAAGCCCATACTAAACTGAGCTTGACAACTTTTTATGTGCAATATATCTTGAAATTACATTCCGTACCCATTTGCGCACATAACTAGGCCACATTCACATGTTCACAAAGTTGGAACTTAAAAGACACAAAGTTCGTCAAGGTTCATTTTCAAAATTCAAGCACACTTTTACAAACTCATGCTAAACCCAACTAATATACAAAGTAACTTAGAATCTTAACTTATACTTGTTTGTTCATTTAACTAAGCCATATATGCATGCTCACATGTATACTACTCATTTACACCAAGGTTGAATAGTTTAACACTTGAAATCTCATCATAAACCATGCTTAGCTAGATGATGAACATATTCGTCATGTCTAGAGGCATAAGGCATCTTAGTATGCATGATAGAAAGGTCAGAGTATACTCTACACACTATTTGAAACTATTAGTTCTCAAAACATCCTAGTTTTCTTTCAAAACATTTTAAATCAAGTTATATCAATCTAGTATATGCAAGGTAACTTTAAAACTACATTCATGCACGTTGATATGCATACATAGGGTCCAAGGACAGAACTCAAAGGACACCAAATTCATCAACTTCTGTTCCTCAAAAACTTTAAGTTTTCTCTTAGAAAATCATGTTAAAGTATTCCATTATGAATAAAGTAATCTTAGTTATATGACATGTCTATTATCATACATAGTTATTTTTTATCACTAACAATAACATATTCCATCGTCCGGAGCACTATACTTGCATATGTGCTTGCTCGACGCCTTCCGATGACCTTCGATTACTAACAGTCACAGAGATGACTATTTTGACCCTTCCTAGTGACCTCAAATTGAAAAACTTAAAGAACAAAAGTTGTAGGTCAATTCAACCTCGTTCTGGATCATCTTGAATCGTCTCAATCGGAGTCTGTATAAAAAAGTTATGACCGTTTTACCAAACTAGGTCAGACTAGTCACACTTAACACACCTTGGGCACGGCCGCGCCCAATTTCTTCCCCATGCCAACGTGCCCGCACCATTAGGTAGTGCCCAGCTGCGCTCCCACGCCCCTGGGCAGCGCTCCCGTGCCTGGCCTTGTCCAGATTATAGTTTTTGACATAACTTTCTCATTGTAAGTCCGAATAAGTTGGTTTTCGATTTGTTGAACTCTTAGCTACTCATCTACATACTAATTATAACACTTCAAAAATATTAACTAATCCAAATATTAATTCAAAACTCATGTTCATACTAAATTTTTATGTTTTGACAACTTTAGCGAATTCATTCTCTACGAATTCGTTTCTCAACCAAATTGGTTTGTTTAACTCGTGTAATTTTCGTTTCTTAGAGGGCTAATATATTCCATCTTAGATTTTACCATTTATAGAGTGACTTCGCCACAAATTTTGACTCAACATCAAACTAAAGCAATATATTACTACCAAACCCAAACTCAATTCTTTAACATATTCTCATGAATTCAATTACTCTAAAATTGATTCTATAATATATAAAACATATTAGTCGTACTAAAGAGTGCAAACATATAATCTACACACATGTCATCTACCAAATCTCTAATCATAGAGAAAGTATTTTGAGAGAATATAACTAGAACTTGTATTGGTTTAAGAATTATACCTCTATGAAGTTGAATTACCAAACTTGCTTCTAACTTCAGATTACTCACTCTAATTTCCACTTACTCTCTATACAGAACTCAACAAGAACTCAAGCAACCCAATTAGAGAAGATGAAGCTTCTATTTATAGAGAACCCATTACCCAATTATTGGGTTTTACCCTAGAAATCAAACCAATGGACGAAGGAAGAAGATGTTGCACAAAAAGGAGTTGGTTACCTGCTCCATCTTCCTCCATCATTAGCAGTTACTATATTAAATTAAGTTATGGGCGCATATATACACATATATATGTATCTACCCACATATAAGAAGTATACTTATATTTTAAATATACACCAATATCATAATGATAATTAATATCAATTATTTATTAACTCACCTTTTATTTTCTTTTAATACTTCCCATTAAATCTTCCTTTGATTTAACTTCCCTAATTATGTCACACAAGACATAATTATGTGAACTTAATAATTAATAGTCCACAAGCTTATAATAACATAATCTCACAACAATAATAGTATTCTTAACATTACATCTCTAACCAATATTTAAATGTATTGGTCCCCTTCTTTATTAGACACTTATTATCCATAACATCTTTCAAATATTAAACCCTTTCATATATTACCATATTATGCAATATATAAAAATACTAAAATTAATTAACATAACCATTTCGTTTTTTTCATGTAAAGCACATATATTAATTCATCATTTTACTTAAGTGAATTATTCCTTTAATTTAATTTACTGTCATGCTACTGCCACACAAGGCTTTAATATTCAAATTATATTATTCCATAATATAATTTTCAACTTAATTTAAGTTAACCAATTTTTTTATTCTTGTTTAGTTAATTTCCATAACTAACTCTCATTCAATTCATGGTCACTATCTCAATCCCTTCATGGGCACTACTAATATCAAATATGACCCATATGTTACCATAGTAGCCATTAATATACAATTCCTATAGTTCAGATTACACAACTCACTATGACCCATCTGTAGATCGGCGCGACCGCGCTGGTCTTAGGCTTGAGAGTGGCACGGTCGCGCCACCTTAAGTTAGGACGCATACATGTTATGCTCCAACAGAAACAGAACTTAACTCGCAAATCCTTTAACGTGCTCCATACATGCTATCTCATTATACTAACCAAAATAAATCTCCAATGACTACATTCTTCAATAATTTAGAGATTAACTTCAAGTTTAAACTCTATTTCCCTTAATAGTTAGTTAACTATAAAGATCTCATATATATATATATATATATAACACATACATTCAATCCTTTAGTCTTCACTTCTCGCCGTGTATCAAATTACTTAATAATTCTATAACCAATTTAAAGGTATATTGATTTTCTTCTCCCGTCAACAACGTACAAGTCTAAACCTAGCACACATCGAGTCTTTAATAGTATTCAATATAGTACACTGAGTGGTTTCCCACAAACAACCAACAAATTACTTTTCGTCTTTTCAACACTATTTTCACAGTGAGTTAGATCGGTTACTAATTCGTATATACCTCCGCTCTCTGAAGGAATGGTTTAGCCCAGCTCTTATACATCCACCATTAATGGATATGGTTGCACTGCCTTAGACTTGATACCTACTCGTACATATACTCAAGGAATTTGTGACTATCAACGATAACATAATGCTATATATTCGTACACCAACTCACTATGATAACATAATTTCACATAAATCACTTAATATCAATTGATAAATTTCTATCCATCTTCTTATCAATTCATCTCTACAATTTATAACAAATATACAATAATGCTATATATTTATTAAACACAACATCACTTATTACATAGCTCATATTACCCTATGTAACACAATACCACATACCTCATATCACATATATATTCTTGTTCGAACCCTTCTTATGCCTTAAGAATTTTTACTTACTAAATTCTTATTTTAATATTTTCTGAAATTTTGGGTTCTTACAAGTAATAAAGTTATAGGGTGAACTGAGCACTATACACATCAGGATGCCAAACGGATCTCCGATCCCTGCCAAGAATACCGACCAAGACATAGCGTCTATACACTCCGATGACTGAAATGAGTATGACATAGTTATATCATGGGTAAAGTAGTACCCGTGTCATTGAAAACTGCCAATCGGTCTCAAGTGTGACATGAACCACACGTACAACAAGACTGAACTGCATGTAAGTACCCTGCAGGGTAGGTGTGGTAAAACGTCGCTGATCTCAACTTCTCCGCCATAATCATCGGAATAATGGTATGACCCTCCCTAAGAGCTCTCACTGCCATGATAACACCGATGTCCAACTCATCCATATATTATGGCATGTATACGCGTGTCACTACGCACATCACGAGTATATCTACTCTAGCCACATGTCACTGATCCTCTGGCATGGTGAAATCCCCGGAGTATCGTGCGTAACTGTCCATTGAGCCAAATCTGTTTATCAAAAAATGTTGGGACAATACATGGTCGAATATAATCTCATCATCTATTACTCTACGCTGCAACCCGGTGAGGGTCATGAACTGCCAACACAAAGGCAAACATATGTTGTCAGTGAACACTCTTAACCTGTATATGGGAAATCAAAAGAGAATACTCACCAGCAGAAATGGGTAAAATCCCAGTCAAGCCTCTATCAAGCCCTGCGAACGCATACGCATTCCTCTGAGGAAATAGGCAAAGGTATAGGAGCCCTAATCATACTCTCCAATATGGTCCACCTCTCGAGTGGCGCTGATCAAAGCGAATGACACCATGGAAGAGTTGTCTGCTATGAAACAACCCCTAATATTCATTAGGAACAATCGCTGAAGAATCCCTGACTCTCACAACAGCGGGCATGGACTCCCTCAACAGCCCACTCAAAGCATCTAAGCTCAAAGGACCTGTACGGATGGTCCTGCCCTTGTGCACCTCAGCCAGAACTCCTAGCAAGGATCTGACGACAGTTAGGGTAATGTTCGCCGTACATGGCACTAGCGCCCTTCCAAACTCCATACCGGTGATAAATCGCCAATCCATTGGCATCATCATCACCTCATAATCCAACAAATGGAGAGACTGAGTCTGGTGAAACCAACGCTCAGACAGTGCCCTGAGGTAACCCTAGGGACAACGACCGGGAAGAATTGAAAAGAACGCCCTAAAGCCCCAACCATGCACAATACCTCGATAATCTGGATGAAGAGCCTGATACAGGGAGTGTATGCTGAACCAGTTCCCTCGAGGCTGTGTAAAGCTGGGAACCTACATGCAAAATAATGTCAAAATCCTTACTCCTCATCAATAGGAAAAAGGAAGATTGAACCCAATTTTTACCTCGTTTGCATAAAAGTAGACCGAGGGGTGGTGACTCAAAACACCCAGAAGCTCTAGAATAGCCACCTGAATGCCTGGAAGATCCCTGCGGGGAGCAATAGTAGTAGGAGCTGGAGCCTCTACCAGTACATCCTCCTCCTCGTCCTCAACATCCGGTACATCAACCCGGATAGGACGAATCACCGCCTCCACCAAACGACGAGGCTGTCTGACTAAACTGGGTCGAGGCACTTCAGAAGCCCTCCTCCGCACACCTGAAGTGGTCTTGTAGGGAACTACTCGACTGATTTGGATCCATAATATCCGGACACAAGTCTCTAAATCACCTAAGAAAGGATGTGGTAAATTCTAACTTGGAGCATTTTTATGCATTTTATGACTAAATGTATGCATGGATGCATTACTTTAACATACGCCTACAGTAGAGTTAAAAATGCATGTTTACCCAATGCCTAGACTTTTGGAAAATGTTTACCAGAGTATCCTTTGTAAACATGACTATCCACATGCACATAGGCATGACTAGGTGGCCATTCAGTAGTACACCTATCCACAGTCATAAACATCTTACATGCATACAAATATCAAAGTCCCAATCCATGATGGTAGATTAAATATTAGGATTGCTTTTCTTTACTACCTATGCTCATTTGTCCTCAAATAGGATAAGAAATATCAGGAAAAATGTACCAATTTTATTGTTATGAAAGTCAAATTTTTTTACATCATTATATTCAGCATGGTTAAATACTAACATTTATTATGTTGAATATTTTTTATCAAGACATATGAGCATGAATATTCACTACTATGTGTTTAGACACATTTCACATGATAAATCATTTTCCAATGAATAGAAACTGTAAAAGAAGACATGCATACGTTACCAAGACAGTGTAGAACACTTGTACGATGACATAATTTGTAGAAAGACGCCTGAACTCAGCAGATCTGAAGAAGAGATCGTGGATTTCCTGTGCGGTGCAACTTGAAAATGACTTATGAAACCCACAGCTGCCTTATAGGCCACCCACGGCTGGCCGCAATGTGCCTGCAGCTGCTGCAGATTTACCTGTGGCTCCCTTGGGTGGGACCCACCCCTTTGGTTCGATCCAGTTCGAGTTGCAAAGGAGTTCTCATAAGCTAAAAAAGCTAAATCAGGAGAAAGATACTACGTGATTGAGCGAAAAAGCCTGAAATCCTAGTTTTCGTGGACAAAATTACAGGTCTGCATGTCACTCATTATTATTCGCCCGTACACAGACTTACTATACCAATAATCACAACTGTTGCAAACTACATTCGATAATACCTCATGAAGGTCCAATGCCGTCAGTTTGGGGTCATCACTCTAAAACACTTCTCCCCAGTAGAAACTACATACATTTCAACCGTTGGAGCACATTTTCAACGAAGGTCAAGCAACCTTGACGTTACTTCAACCATTGGCAAGTAAATCCAACAAAGCGCCGGAAGCCATCCGATAATTTCATCCTTAACGTTATCCCCAGCCGGGATTTCATCCGTTGATGTACATTTTAGTGAGGGTCAGGCAACCTTGACAAACCCAAAGTGTTGGCAGTAACTCCAACAGAACACTGGAAAGACTTGGCGATACAAACCAGGGAAAACATCCTCATTGGGGAGGACCGATGATGGAATATGTTATACACATCCTCAAAAAAGTAAAGTTTATCCCCACAGAGTCTCTTACACATGAACGAATATCTATGGTAGAAAATTTGTTCCAAGGATTAAGGACTTTGGTGATAACCCCAATGTCAACATCTTTGAAATTCTTGAGAACTTTGGAGTACACATCCAAGCAGTTCGTCCGGATTATTAGTGATAACTCCAGTCCCCGTCACAAGTTATGGGACTAAACAGTTATCACATCTCGTTGGAAAACAGTCCAACAAACCACATGCATCATACATCATGCTGCAGTACATTGCATCATGAATATCTTGTCACATTTCAAGTGTCTTGTATTCTTTATCTTATCCATGATGTTAGACTACATTAATATGATAAAGAGGGGCATCTGTAGACACTCAAAAATTTTGCATTCATGTTACTAACCCTGCAAGAGGGCATAATCGTCTTTTAGAGATAACCCTAAAGGACAACTCAACATAGTCCCGGAGATAACCCCGGGATACTCAGTCTTTACCATCTCGAAGATAACCCCGAGATAGTCATTCACAGCCCCAGAGATAACCCCGGGATACTCATTTTCAACCTCGGAGACAACCCCGAGGCATGTAATTCCAGTTTAAGAGATAACCCCAGAAATGCTTGTTTCAAACCCATGCAATCAGCTTCAACACTCGGCGATAGCCCCGAGGCACTCATTCCCCAAGCCCGGATGTGACGCCCCCAAAATAGGTATACATCACCCATTCTGAGTCGCCAAAAACATAGTACATAATACAAATACTAACTTAAATATACAACATGAGCTATGAGTTTTAATATAAATACAATCTTCTACACAGTATTCAAAGTCAAAATAAGTCCTCAATACATTTATTATCACACTATTTCACAGAATAATGAGGACTACTAATGCAAACATCTGGACCGTCACTCCATTCCCCGACTAGTCCCAGCTATATTCTCATTTTCTAAAGAGAACAATAAAAGCAAAGGGTGAACTCAACTAGCCCAGTAAGAAATATTATGACTAAGATAATGTAGAATAAATTATCGTTAGCCTTCAAAAGTGTTAAATTGATAAAATATAATAAACATCAAGTTTAACTGCAGCGGAACAAGCAATCCATTATAAGTGTCAATTAGAGCATGATATCTACTATCTTCTATGATTTAAAAAGTTTATCAACAATTTTATCGCTGAGACTCAGCTTAATAAATAATCCATATCATCGAATCATCCTTGCACTACGGCCAAGGATATTCATTAGTATCATGACCATGAATTATCCATGCACTACGGGCCAAGGATATTCGTGTTTTCATCAATGGTCATGATCATGCCAACAATTGTCCATCAATGCACTATGGACCAATGATGACTTTTACCACATCATTTGTAACATTACGGTCATGATTATACCGAATAATCCCTAGTCATAATCATTCCAAGTCCATCTATGCACTACAGGCCACAGATGACTTTCATCATAATATAAATATGAGGATGATGATGATGCTATAAGAATTTAATTAAAAGAAAGAAAAGGATAAATTTCTAACGATTTATAATTTAATTTATCCAAGATTCAATAATGTCCACATTATCAACATGATACTGCTTTGTGGAGTAAAATTCAAGAATAATATTGTATCAAAAATTATTTGGACCAAAAAGACATCAATTTTTGACATGAATAGTACCCCGGGTAAATAGTAATCGAGTGAATAGTATCTCGTGAATTGTACTTCTGGAATAGTAATCTCGTGAATAGTACTCCGGCATGAAAAAGTTAAAACATATCAAGAATGCTCAGAACAATATTTTCATGAAAAGATACTGGATGAAGTGCAAATATTAAGGATATGCTACTAATTTCATGGAGTATAGAAGTCAAAACTTTAACAAAATGAGTGTAGAATTCGAAATCTGAAACGAAATAATAATACTTACATACTACAGAGTGTGGAATAAAATATTATTTCATATGAATATTGAACAAAAATAATATCACTTACCTTAAAAAGGAGAGTATTCCAACTGGTATAGCAGAGATATTCTTGAAGAAAACTTGAACTGCTTTCTACGCTCAAAGATTCCTTAAATTCTAAAGAGATACGCTCAATATTATAGAAGAAGAATTCTCTGATTCTGGTGTGATTTTCAATTCTAACTAAGCATCCTATTTATAGGAGAATGAAAAGGATACTATTTGAAAAAGAAGTCACAGACGCACAGTTTAGAAATCTCACGGATGAATTCGGCTGAGGAAAAACTGATTTTCTGATTTTTACTAATTATTATTATGCAATAAAATATTCTAATAAAACAAAAACTATAAATAAAATATATATATATATATATATATATATAACACATTCACCCAGACATTTTTTACTTTCCCACTAACACGTTACTTTTACACACATTATATTATATATATACTAAATCATCTTCTACCGATTATTTTGAAAAATAGGTACATGGGGGTCCATAAAATAAACAAAATTTACAACAAATACTTCATAAAAATCCTCTCAATCATTTTAACAACATTTATTTATCATTATTATTCGTAATATTTAACAACCAGAACATTCCCAGGAAAGATGTGGCTTTTCAATAAGGATTTCTCCCTATTGACGAGCAATTAGGTGACCAAACCTCTCCTCGACATAACTTTATAGACATCGTGAATATTGCAAATAATAATATGAATAACTTTGTCGTCTCAATTATGGATTTAATAACATATAAAATATTGACAATAATTGAATCAAATAACGTGAGATACTATACAACAATTACTGTAGCAATAATTGAACAAAACTAAGTGACTTCTCACGTAAGCATCAATAATCAATACCGTGTGTTACTATGCAACCACGTATATTACTGTACTTTTAACACCGGGTATTTTAACAGTTAATGGTAAAACTTTCACCGTTATTTTTATAAAAAGATATTTTTGTCGTTTTCTCATTCCGACAATAATTTCGTTGTGGGGTCCACCAATGATTGTGCCGTCGTACGAATATTTCCTGTTAAAACGAATATTCCCCGACCAATCGAATATAATATAACAACTTGCGTACTTTGCAAAATTTATAAATATTAACCACAATTATAACATTATATCAAATTCACTCCTTAATATTCAAAAATGGTATTTATAAAAAATTTATCTTTATTCATAAAAGTTGGGGTCTTACAACCTCACCTTCTTATGAAATTTCGCCCTCGAAATTAGGGTACATACCTGATATGTCGAAGAGGTTAGGATACCTTGATCTCATTTCAGATTCTAAGTCCTAGTTCATTTCCTCAACATCGTGGTTTCTCCACAAAACTTTAACTTGAGGTATAACCTTGGAGCGTAGAATATGTTCCTTCTTATCCATGATTTTAACAGGTACCTCTTCGTACGTTAAATCTTCTGCTATTTCATCCGATTTTAACTCAATAATGTCGTTCGGGTCTTCCACATATTTACGTAACATAGATATGTGAAAAACGTTATGAACACGAGACATACTTGGCGGTAAAGCGAGTCTATAGGCCAAATTTCTTACTTTATCAAGGATTTCAAATGAGCCAATGAATCGAGGATTGAGCTTTCCTCTCTTTCCAAATCTTGTAACTACTTTCAATGGAGCAACACGTAACAACACATGTTCTCCAACATTGAATTCCACGTTCTTCTGATGAAGATCAGCATAACTCTTTTGTCGATCTTGTGAGATTTTTATACGTTACCGGATCATTTGAATCTTTTTTGTTGTCATGCGTACCAATTCTGGTCTCAACAATGTTACTTCACCCACCTCATCCCAACATACTGGAGAACGACACTTGCGTCCACACAACGCCTCAAATGGAGCAATGCCGATGCTTGCTTGATAACTATTGTTGTAGGAAAATTCCACCAATAGTAAGAATTTATCCCAACTTCCATTGAAGTCAAGGACACAGAGTCTTAATAGATCCTCAAGAGTTTGAATAGTCCTCTCCGACTGCTCGTTCGTTTGAGGATGATATGCCGAACTAAATCGTAAATCAGTGCCCATAGCTTTTTACAAACTAACCCAAAATCGTGAAGTGAATCTTGGGTCTCGATCAGAAACTATGGATACTGGCATACCATGCAGTCTTACAATCTTATTTATATACATACGAGCAAGACGTTCAAGTATATAATTTTCTCATATAGGTAAGAAATGAGCAGACTGGGTCAATCTATCAATAATGACCCAAATTGCATCTATAACTTGAGAAACCTTGGGAAGACCAATAACTAAATCCATGATAATGTGCTCCCACTTCTATTCTAGAATTTCAAGTGATTGCAATGGACCTTTTGGCACTTGATGCTCCGGCTTGACTCGTTGACAAGTTAAACACCTTGAGATAAACTCTGTTATCTCTCTCTTCGTATTGCTCTGCCAAAATATATGTCAAAGATCATGATACATTTTGGTACTCCTAGGATGGATTGAAAATAGTGAGTTGTGCGCCTCCATCACGATTTTATACTTTAAGTAAGAATCGTTAGGAACACAAAGTCTGGAGTTGACTCAAAGTATTCCTTCTTCATCGATTCTTGTTTCTGGAATAGCACCTTCTTCCACTTTCTTTCTCATACGCATCAGCTCCAGGTCTTTAGCTTGAGCAGCTTTAACTTTATCAATTAAAGTTGGTTCTACTCGAATATTGGCCATCATCACGTAGGTCCCTGGAGTCTTTAACTCTATCTCCATCCTTTGCAAGTCATACAAAATGGGCCTTTGCGTTGACAATATCACACCCGTACCCGCATATGATCTTCTACTTAATGTGTTAGCTACCACGTTCGCTTTTCAAGGATGGTATTGAATGGTATGATCATAATCTTTCAACAGCTCGAGCCAACGTCGTTGCCGCATGTTGAGTTCCTTTTGGGTGAAGAAATATTTGAGGCTTTTATGATCCGTATAGATCTCCACCTTCTCCCCATACAGGTAATGCCTCCAAATCTTAAGTGTAAAAACGACTATTGTAAACACTAGATCATGAGTAGGATAATTCCTCTCATATTCTTTGAGTTGTCTTGAGGCATAGGCTCTAACTTTCCCATGTTGCATGAGAACACATCCTAACCCTCTGCCTGAAGCATCGCTGTAGATGACACATCCCTCCGAACCAGATCGTATTGTCAGAACAGGTGCTGAAATGAGTCTCCTCTTGAGTTCTTGGAAACTCTTCTCACATTCCTCGCTCCAACTGAATTTTTATCTTTTCGAGTCAGCTGAGTTAATGGAGTAGCAATTCGAGAAAAACCTTCCACGAATCTCAGATAACAACCAACTAAACCGAGAAAGCTACGTACTTCGGTCACTGACTTAGGTTTCTCCCAGCTTTGTATTGCTTCAGTCTTCGCTGGGTCAACAGATATTCCGTGATTTGATATCACGTGCCCAAGGAATGCTACTTCCTCAAGTCAGAACTCGCACTTCTTCAAATTGGTATATAAATTGTTCCTGCGAAGCTTTTAGAGTATCAGCCTCAAGTGTTGCTCATGATCTTCATGACTTTTGGAGTATATGAGGATATCATCAATAAGGACGACCACAAAGTGATCCAAATATTCCTTGAATACTCGATTCATCATATCCATGAAGGCAGCAGGAGCATTAGTTAATCCAAAAGACATGACTAGGAATTTGTAATGCCCGTACCGAGTTCTGAAAGCAGTCTTTGGAATGTATTCAGTTTTAATCTTTAATTGGTGATATCCGAAACTTAGATCGATCTTTGAAAAGAATTTGGCACCTTGCAACTGGTCAAACATGTCATCAATACGAGGTAATAGATACCTAATCCTAATGGTGACATGATTCAACTCCCGATAATTAATACAAAGTCGCATACTCCCATCTTTCTTCTTCACGAATAGAACAGGAGCACCCCAAGGAGACGTACTAGAACGAATGATACCGATGTCTAAATTTTCTTGCAGTTGTGTTTTGAACTCCTGAAGTTCAATAGGTGCCATTCGATATGGGGCTTTGGAAATGGGTTTTGTTCCAGGTTCAAGGTTAATACCAAACTCAATTTCACGCTCTAGGTGTAGACCAGGAAGTTCTTCAGGGAATACATCAGAAAATTTATTAACAATAGAAATATCTTTCAAATCTGACGTATTGTTATTTAAATCTGTGACATAGGCTAAGAAAGCTTGACATCTGTTTTTCAATAAACGAATAGATTTATGACTTGATATGACAGTGATTGACTTTAGTGGTTTGGTTGCTTGAATTCGCATAATAGGTTGGTTAGTAATATAAAAGCTAACAACCTTACGAAAATAATCAATATTTGCATGATGAGTAGTTAACCAATCAAATCCTAAAATCACATCAAATGCAAGTATTTTTAAGTAAATAAGATCGACAGGTAATGTGAGGATACCGATTTGAACCAAACAAGGCTTATAAACAGTGCATGTAACGAAGGTTTCTCCCAATAGAGTTTCAATAGATAAGTCAAAGTCTAATTTCTCCGGAGTTAAATTTAAACGTTGTGCTCAAGTAGGAGAAATAAAAGAATGGGTAGAACCGATATCAAATAAGGTATAAACTTCGCTAGAGTTTATGATTAGCTTACCCGTAATGACCTCGTTTGGGTTCCTTTCTTTCAGGGAGGTCACGACAAATGCTCTCCCTTGAACTACCGGCTTTGACTTCTCTGTGACGGCCTTTAGTGCGTCCGTCTCAACTGGACTTGGCTTTCCTGCACGATAAAATCAAGCTAGGTGACCTTCTCTCCCATAATTGTAACACGTTTTGAACTGCTGCATGCAATTTAGATTGATGTCTCCCTCCCCTCCGCATTTGTAGGGTACGACCGTTGATCGTTCTCCTTCTTTAACAACGGGTGCTGGTGCTGACGTCTTTCCATTATTATTGAATCTCTTCTTCTTAAAATTCCCACTTTTATTGTCTTGGCCATGATTACCACCGAAGTGATTACCATTTTTGGCATGTTGACTTCCTCTACGTTTGTTGTCACCGCTTCGATGACTGCTTCCACTGGTAGTATCGCTTTGTCGGTTACTATCTCTTGGTTGGGTTAACTCATTATCACGTTCTAATAACTAAGCCCTATTTACAATATCTGAATACAAACACAGTTTGTGAGAAATTAGGTATTGACGTATCTCGGGTTTCAAAACCTCTTAAAAACATCCGCGTCATTCTCTACTCATTAGCTTTGTACTGCGACACGGTCATATTGTTCTACTCCAGCTTGATGAACTCTACCTCCTTCATGTGAAGAATACTTTTGGGAAAGTACTTGTCGTTGAACAGTTCTTGGAACTTCTCCCAAGACATCTTTAGTGCAGCTGGTTGAGTACGCTTTACAGATTCCCACCAGTAATCTGCCTCTCCTCGCAACATGAAGGTGGCAAAGGGAACCTTTTGCTCGTCATAGCATCCCAAGACATCAAATATCTTAGTGATCTACTTTATCCACGCCTCTGTCTTAAGTGGTTTTGGCTCTCCCAAAAACTCTGGTGATCCCAGCTCCTTAAACTACTTAGCGGTGACTATCCGAGAGTTGCCAGTGTTTCCACCTGCATTTTGAACAGGATTCGTTCTCGCCTGATATTGCATGAATTGCATAAAGCCTCTGAACATCCCATCGTTCATCATCTTGTCGGTGTTGTTATTTACCTGAGGATTATTGCCTTCCTGATGCACATTATCTTGGGTATTTATCATCGGTGACTCAACGATCTCATGTGCTCCATTGCTTATCTCAACATTCTCGGATGTCATTTTCAAACACTGCAACAAAACAAGGGTTAATTGGCATGCCACATATTATTCCTATATTCTGACCGACCATTTAACTAACAAATAAACTTAGGTAGGTCATACTAGCGAAGGATTTCCCCGTCTCTCCCCCTAGTTCTAGTCTCATATCTCAGCCAGGGATCATATCCCTAAGCTTTGATACCAACTTTGAAGCCCCCAAAACAGGTATACATCACCCATTTTGAGTCACCAAAAACATGGTCTATAATACAAATAAAAACTTAAATATATAATATGAGTTGTGAGTATTAATACAAATATTTTCTTCTAAATAGTATTCAAACTCAAAATAAGTCATCAATACATTTATTATCACGCTATTTCACAGAATAGTGAGGACTACTAATGCAAACATCTGGACCATCACTCCGTTCCCTGACTAGTCCCTGCTATATTCTCATTTTCTAAAGAGAACAATGAAAGCAAAGGGTGAGCTCAACTAGCCCAGTAAGAAATATTATGACTAAGATAATGCAGAATAAATTATCGTTAGCCTTCAACAATGTTAAACTGATAAAATATAATAAACATCAAGTTTAACTGCAGCGAAACAAGCAATCCATTATAAGAGTTAAGTAGAGCATGATATCTACTATCTTCTACGATTGAAAAAGTTTATCAACAGTTTTATCGTCGAGACTCAACTTAATAAATAATCCACATCATCGAATCATCCTTGTACTACGGCCAATGATATTCATTAGTATCACGACCATGAATTATCCATGCACTACGGGCCAAGGATATTCGTATTTTCAACAATGGTCATGATCATGCCAACAACTGTCCATCAATGCACTATGGACCAATGAGGACTTTTACCACATCATTTGTAACATTACGTTCATGATTATACCAAATAATCCATGGTCATAATCATACCAAGTCCATCTATGCACTACGGGCCACAAATGACTTTCATCATAATATAAACATGAGGATGATGATAATGATATAAGAATTTAATTAAAAGAAAGCAAAGGATAAATTTCTAACGATTTATAATTTAATTTATCCAGAATTCAATAACGTCCACATTATCAACATGATACTGCTTTGTGGAGTAAAATTCAAGAATAATATTGTATCAAAAATGATTTGGAGCAAAAAGACATTAATTTTTGTCATGAATACTACCCCGGGTGAATAGTAACCGAGTGAATAGTACCCCGTTAAGAGTACTTTGGGAATAATAACCAGTGAATAGTACTTCGGCATGAAAAAGTTAAAACTTATCAAGAATGCTCAGAACAATATTTTCATAAAAATATACTGGATGAATCGTAAATATCAAGGATATTCTACTAATTTCATGGAGCATAGAAGCCAAAACTTTAACAAAATGAGTGTAGAATTCAAAATTTGAAACGAAATAATAATACTTACACACTACAAAGTATGGAAGAAAATATTATTTCATATGAATACTGAACAAAAATAATATCCCTTACCTTTAAAAGGAGAGTATTCCAACTGGTATAGCGGGATATTCTTGAAGAAAACTTGAACTGCTTTCTACGCTCAAAGATTCCTTAAATTCTGAAGAGATACGCTGAATATTATACAAAAAGAATTCTCTGATTCTGGTGTGATTTTCAATTCTAACTAAGCATCCTATTTATAGGATAATGGAAAGGATACTATTTGAAAAAGAAATCATGGACGCACAGTTTAGAAAACTCACGGATGAATTCGACGGAGGAAAAAATGATTTTTTGATTTTTACTATTTATTAATGTGCAATAAAATATTATATTAAAATAAAAATTTTAAATAAAATATAATATATAATAATAATAATAATAATAATAATAATAATAATAATAATAATAATAATAATAATAATAATAATAATAATACTATTACCTCCATTATACGTAATAACCTCCCCCACCCCCCCACCCCCCTTTTTCTTCATCACATACACATTTCTTCCTACATGTAATATATATATATATAACACATTCACCCACACACTTTTTACTTTCCCACCAACACGTTACTTTCACACACATTATATATATATATATATATATATATATATATATATATATATATATATATATATATATATATATACACACACACACACACACACACACACACACACACACACAGAATCATCTTCTACCGATTATTTTAAAAAATGGGTACATGGGGGTCCATAAAATAAATAAAATTTACAACAAATACTTCATAAAAATCCTCTCAAACATTTTAACAACATTTATTAATTATTATTATTCATAATATTTAATAACAATATCATTCTCAAGAAAGATGAGGCTTTCCAATAAGGATTTCTCCCTATTGGTGCGCAATTAGGTGACCAAACCTCTCCTCGACAGAGCTTTCTAGACATCATCAATATTACAAATAATAATATGATTAACTTTGTCGTCTCAATTATTGATTTAATAACATATAAAATATAGACAATAATTGAATCAAATAACGTGAGATACTATGGAATAATTACTGTAGCAATAATTGAACAAAACTGAGTGACTTCTCACGTAAGCATCAATAATCAATACCGTGTGCTACTATGCAACAACGCGTATTACTGTACTTTTAACACCGGGTATTTCAACATTTAATAGTAAAACTTTCGCCGTTATTTTTATAAAAAGATATTTTTGTCGTTTTCTCATTCCGACAATAATTTCGTTGTGGGGTCCACCAATGATTGTGTCGTCGTATGAATATTCCCTGTTAAAATGAATATTCCCCGACCAATCGAATATAATATAACAACTCGTGTACTTTGCAAAATTTATAAATATTTCCCACAACTATAACATTATATCAAATTCACTCCTTAATATTCAAAGGTGATATTTGTAGAAAATTCATCTTTATTCATAAAAGTTGGGGTCTTACAACGAAGATACTTGCAGCAGTCAATACCTCAGAGACAACCCTGAGGGCGATCAATACTTGCAGTAGTCCAATCTCAGAGATAACCCTGAGCAACGACCGCTAAATCAGCTCAAACTGGAGATAACCCCGGTGAGGGGCGAAATTATCATTTTGCCATTGCTCCGTCTCAACAACAACAACAACCACATACATTCTACATGGAAATGTCCTACAAGAACCAAAGAGCTCTAATCCCAAGTGACTACTACACAAGACAACACGCTTGATAGAATTTAAAGCCTGAAGACTAAGGGCATGGTCCCATCTTCCTGACTTCGTACAATCTCTAATCTCATGTCATTGTGTAGCTCTCGACAACAGTATGCCGAAAAAGGTCTTATACATCTCGATCAGATGCCTGGATTAAAGTTCTGAAAGTTTTAGTGGACATAACGTTGCTCGCGGAGCCCGGGGCAGCCCGGGCAGCTGCAGGTGCATCTGCGACTGTCGCAGGTACACTTGCGGCTCCCCCCTATATAAATAGAGGGCTTGGGCAGCCATTTTGTATAGAGAAAAGGCGAGGAAGCCCTGTCCAATTTACTCTGTACACACTATAAACTGAGTGTTTTCTCATTTTAAACACTTGTGAGCTTATATATTGATATATTTTTACCGGCGAAAGCCGAGTGTTCATCCATTTAAAGCTGTTGAAGTCTTCTTTGGCAGCCCACTGTAAGCCTTATTACACGTTCTAAAGCCTTACTCCACTACTGTGCACACATCGTTCTTCACATTGAGAGTCGGGTTTGCGTGTGTGTATGCCTGGATTTCGGTCTGTGGCTTTTATTTCTGTTTATATATATGTAAATAAGCGAATAAAAGCTCCGGACGTGAGTCCAGGCTCAATCGAGGCATAACTCGGTAATGTTAGTCCAAATATATATATATATATATATATATACACACACACACACACACACACACATACACTTATATATATAAACTGTTGTCTTATATAAATACTTATATATATGTTGTTGCCATCAAACTCTATTTGATTGAGCCTAGATTTCACACACACACACACACACACACACACACATATATATATATATATATGTATATATATATATATACATATATATATTGTCCCGCTTGGAGTTTACTTCGTGGCGGTTGATCGCTTTTAAAGCTTTATTTACACTTCGTCCCGCCTGGAGTTTACTTCCAGGCGGTTGATTGTCTTTACTACTTTCTTTACATTTCCGATCCCTCATGGAGGTGTTTCGTGGTGGTTGATCATGTCTATATATATATAGTTATCGCTTTTTATATATTTACATTTTTGATCCCCCATAGAGGTGCTTCGTGGTGGTTGATCAAGTCTGTATATATATATATATAAAAACTATTTACAACTATCATACAAGTTGCTACATCATGTGAGCCTAGGAATCATGTGATCACAGATTCAGTCTCCTGAATCTAGATTCGGTTTTCGTGATAGACATTTTTAGTTGTACATGGCTTGTATATCACAGTGTACGAATTTCTTTAGATGGTTTTCATGCCCACAAGGAGTTTGGCATTGCTATATATCTTATTTTCTCGAAGATGCTTCGCATCTCGAAAATAAAAGCAACCCAGCCGAACACACAATAAAATGGAAATATCAAAGGCCTCAATTACTATTGAGCATAAGGGTTTGAAAAACCTCTTTTATAAAACGTCATTGCTACATCTTGTTAAAACTGACCTTTTTTACAAAATTCAAACCCTTTGCATATAAGTGTAAACGAGACATAGCACTACTTCAAAATAATTGCACATTAAACCACATACACACACATTCATATAACAGTTGAATTGAAAAGTGGAGGTCACCGTGGCAACACAGATGTCGAGGGGTGCCTAACACCTTCCCTCTGTATAACCAAGTCCCCGGACCCTAACGAATCTCGGTTTCTCAGACCCGTTATGTAGTGTCACATCACTGGGTCAATGTGCAAATCTTTTCTCGGCTGTGTTGGTATAACCATTTAAAAAACCAACTGGCGACTCTTGTAGTCCAATCGTCGAGATATACATGTCAGACCTTTTCACAACTTATTTTTTCAAACAAATCTCGCCTAACATGAGAACACCAACAGGCAAGAACAGAAAAGGGACAAATAAAAATTCTGACATCGACAAACACTGTTGAAGGCTAACGATAATTTATTCTGCATTATCTTAGACATAATATTTCTTACTGGGCTAGTTGAGCTCACCCTTTTGCTTTCATTGTTCTCTTCAGGAAATGAGAACGTAGCCGGGACTAGTCGGGAAATGGAGTGACGGTCCGAGATGGTGGCTTAAGTTTATATTTGTATTCTGTACCATGTATTTGGCAACTCAGAATGAGTTATGTATACTTATTTTGGGGGCATCACACCTAAGCCATGATAAGAAACTTTAACCCTAATTAAGGTTATAAATAGGTATTTGTGACTTAATATACTGAATATTATGTATTCAATACTAGATATGATTATGTAGGATTAAGTATGAAAATTTTATCAGGAAAATCAAGTTTAGGAAATAATTGGGGAATTACAAAATTACCCATAGTAAGGGTAAAAAGACCAAAATGCCATTCAACTTATCTTTTAACAAAAAATAGATACAAATCTTGGTGACTCATCACCCAAGATTGCCCATGTATTTAAATCAACCACATAAGTGACCAATTTACCGTTAAAGTTAATTAGGAAGTTATGAAAATATCCTTAGTAGGTGCAAAATTATCAAAATACCCTTTTTCTTAACTTTAATGTAAAAGATATAGCCAATCTTGGTGAGTCATCAAGAAAAGATACAGGACGTGTTGGAAAAAAAATTTCAAAGCTTAAGTTACACTCAAAGCCACGTGTCTCCTTAGCCTTTATGCCTATAATTTTTTTAGATATGCAAGATTTTTCCAAGATTAGAGAGGGATAATGAGGATTACGGAAGAAATTATGTGAGAGAAGGTGAGAGATTGCTTTTTATTTCCATCTTAGCATTAGCAAAGAAAAATATAAAGACAGAGGATAATGTTGGTTCGGCATCTCCTTGAGGGAAGAAGGAAGAGAAATTTCCTTGCCTCCAAGCTTTATAATCACCTTTGGAAGGAGAGGAAGAAAAACCATCAAAACAAAAGGTTTAAAAGTTCTCCTATTTTAAAACTCTAGTTAGTTTAATATGATTTACTATGATGGTTTTTGTCAAGAACAAGAGCTTATATTTTAAACTCTAAAAACCTTAGATCTACATGTTTTAGAGTATGTTATGTTTAGATCTAACTATGTTTGGTGTTAAAAGTTTAATCGAACAAAAGAAAATGAACACTAGAGGACTGTTGCCCCTAAAAGAAAATTTTGGGATTAGCTAGAGTGCTCTTAAAATTATGGGCTTTTTGTATTTGTAGTACACTGAATAAGCTTTCCATAGACTCTAGAACGGACTAAGTTCGACTTCGGAGGAAAGAGTTATGCCATTTTAAAGTAGGCAAGTCAAAAACTGGAAAACTCATTTTGGTTCAGTCCCTTTGCATGAATTTTTGGGATGATATGTTCGGAATCTGGAAAAACATCAGTAGGGAAGAGTTGCAGTTCCAAAAGTTAGCTTCGCGTGGGCTCAAGAATCGCTTAAAAATGTTTTAAAAGCGAAAATGTTATGGCTGTTCTAGCGAAAGAGGGTAAATTTGGGGAAAAGATGAAAACTGTTGCTAATGGGCATTTTTGGGGTATGTTTTAGGCTGCCTAAGTGGTCCAAAATTACTGGGTGATATTTTTTAAAAATACTTAGGTAAGCCATGTATAACATATCAAAAAATCAGATTAATCGGAGTTACGAGTAACACGTGAGAAAATCGTGAAGTGGCTGCCTCAAGATGCGCAACAGACAGAGCAGCAGCAGCGCCTGCCAAGCGCCGCGCTCGCCTGGGCTGGGCTGGGCTGTGCTGACTGCTGCTTGACGTCCTTTTTGGGCACTGTTTTGATGAGATTCCATGATCCATATTCGCGATGTGAAATTTTTCTAAAATACTATGACATGAGGTCTATAACATGTTCAAAATTTTACTGTTATATGACTTACGATTTGAGAATTAAAATTGAGCGAATAGGCATGTCAAAACTTGTAAACGAGCGAACGTCGAGTGTTGGTGCGTCAAGCGACTTTGACGTTCGACGTTTCGAATCGCGTTCCGGCGAAATAATAAGTTATAATAAATTTAATAAAGTCGTACGGGGTGAGATTTGACTATAACTGATATTTTTTTGAAACTTTCTTTTGCGTATAAATAAAGTAATAAAAATATGTAATAAATATAAATTATATATTTAAGCGAAATAAAGTCTTTTGTTGCCTATGAAATTATTTTGTGGTGTAACGAAGAACGAGAAACCTTTAAAAATTTGTATTAATCATAAAAATGATATTTTAAGGTTTTTGGTGCTCCAAATGAAAATTTTGAGCTGAGATTTATGTAATATATATATATATATATATCAAGCGAAAATGCGAATAATCAAAAAATAAAAAATAAAGCGAATGTGCTAGTGAGATAAAATAGTTATGTATGAGGCAACAGTCGGTGTTGACTCATGAACGGATAAACTGATGTAAAAATTATTTAAATTAAAGAAATAGTATAGTCAATTGAGTTTTACTATAAAAACTATGCATTAGCTGTTTAAACTCCGAATTAGCGAGTAAATGTAAAAGATATTTCTGAAATGAAATTTAAATGGTTTAAGCTTCAAGATGTAAAATATTTATATATTAAAATGTGTGAGACCTTTATTATTTATGAAACAAGTAAAATGTTATTACATGATTAATAATATTAGATAATGAATAAAATACTATTAAATGATTAATAATATTTGTAAATGATTAAGATATTACTAAGAAATTGAGAAGTAAATAAAATATTATTAAAAGATTAATAATATTAAACGAGAATTTAAGATGGCGGTTATGTGATAATAATATTATTAAATGACGATAATATTACTAATAAGTTAAAGAATTATTCAATGTTTGAACACGTGGCTAAATATTAGCTGATTTATTATCCGAGTAATAGTATTGTGCTATAAAGTGTATTATGTTAATTGGAAGATCAATATTATCAATAATAGGTCTTTCAACTGAAGCTTAATTAGCTTTGCGTAGCAGTAGTCGACGGTATATACAAGTTCTCAAACTATACTTTTAATTAAGCAAGTTTTTATGCACTTTATGCAAACTTTATATTTCAAATACAAGTTTTCTAGCTTCATTTAATTTTTTTATTAAATACAAGTTTTTTATTTATCAGATATGATCTTGTGATATACAGTGTTAATGATTTTTGTTATTAAAAATGTTATGATTTATTGCTCAAATATAACCAAGACATACGAGCTATTGTTTGTGTAAAAATGCGTTTGATTTGATATCAAAGCATAGATGGTGAGAAACCAATGTTGTTTGGTACAAACATATATACTGACACTATTATGACCGGCAGCAATAGGCTGATCAGGTTCCATGTACCAGCATTTATAGTAATGATCGGTGGTTATTTAGATCGGATGATATGCATACTCCTGGGTTGTTTGGTTGAGCAGATGAACTCATGTTTTTAAGTCCATAGGACTGACAGAAACTCGTAATAAATGGGGTTTAACAGATAAACCTAAGTGTGTGTGTGTGTATATATATATATATATGTATATATATGTGTGTGTGTGTGTGTGTGGAAAAACTCTGAACTTTATGTTCATTCAATCCATAATTGGTGTAGGTATAATTGTTACTTATTTAAAAACTTGCTGAGCTTTTTGTAGCTCATCCTTGCAAATATTTTTCATTTCCAGATAGAAATGATGTATCCAGCAGTTCAAGTATTTGTTGATAGAAATGCTTAAGACATGGTTGTCCTTTTTGAGGGCTATAATGTAACAATTAACTACATTTCAAATCTTTGTAATTGTATATTAAGTTGTGTAAGGTATTATTAGTTTCTAGTGTTTAGTTATACGTTTATAAAGGCATTAGAAAAGAGTACAGTATCGATATGAACTATACATCTAAATGATAATATTAACAGACATTGGGATTTCCCTGATTCACTGAGGTAGAGCCTCTCAGTTCCATGAACCTTACCATTAATACTATGAATGCCAGATAGATAGGAATTATTGATATGGAAGAAATATCTCTGTAAGATATTAAACCTGTATATCCAAGTGAGGGTACTCAAATATAATAATTGTTCTGACGAGAACTACTATCTACTATGAGTACTGTGAATCTTGGATTTATGAAAATTATTATCTAATGGAATATTTACGTGAGCACCAAATCTGCTACATGAAATGTAGAGAATTTGGGGGCGTCACAATTTGGTATCAAAGTCGTAGGTTATAGATATAGGGTAGGAATACCTTAGTATATGACCTAAAAGAACGTAGTGAAGGCAATAAGTAGATAAAGTTAGAGATAGTATTAAGGAATAAGTTTAGATACTCATTGCAGGGAAGTATTTCGGAGATGTTAGGAATGTCTAGAATAGATAAAAGGAAGTAGCAAGAAATGAGGAGATTATGGAGATATAATATTTTGAAACATATATAGACAATTAAGGGTGTAAGAAATGAGATGGTGATGGATCTAGGAAGTGACATGGAAGGGTGAGATTTGAAGTTGGATATGACAATAAGTTTAGAGCCTATTATGAAGGAAATAAGAGATTTAATATTAGGGAGAAAGCAGTAATGAAGATAATATAAAGATCAACTCAAAATCAGTGTAGGGGATGAATTAAGGAAATTCAACAGAAGAAGTTGGGTAAAAAGTACAAATAAATTACTTACACGAAAACTAAGTTGGTGATATCGAGTTAATATTTTGAAAAGTAACGAAGTTAAGTGACAAGATGATTTTCCACTTAAGGTAGTACTTGAACCGGAATTAATTGCAGCAATGTAGAGTGATCTGAAGGATAGAATAGAGGAAGTAGTTTACAACAAAATATTTGAAGCTATAAAAGGTAAACCTAAGGTAGATTTAGAAAGTGCTCATGAAGAGTACCGAAGTTAGAGTTAAGTGAAGAGGGAGATTAAAGTTTTAATGAGGTTTATATAGAGCCAGAAGGAGGGATAACAGAAGAAGAAGGAAAAGATGTTGGAGTAACAGTAAAAGAAAAGCAATTCTATAGATTTTAAATAGTAGCTGGAGAAATTGTGTATATCCGCAAGAGGGTTGAATGTATATAACTATTTACACGTGAAATACACATTGTTGCTTGCCAAATTGAATTGATTGTTATACTTGTACTTAGTCATTTGCTATCTTTAGATAAATGGCATCACAAGGAAGATCAGCAGCAGAGATCGATGGGAACTAGTTAGAGACAAACCCAACCCAACAGTTGGTGAACATGTTACTAGAAGATTCACAAGGGAGGTCAGCGAATCCACCAGTAGTTGTACCCAATATTTTAAGAATTACCTTAGACTTTAAATTAGCGGGACCACCAAAATTGAAGGGGACCGATGAATCAGGGAATGAAGCATTAAGAAAGTGTTAAAAGAAGAAGAATCACAAAATAAAAAGGAATGTCATTTCTCCAAATAACTCTAGAAAAGAGGGAAACAATAACACTAGCCAAAGGATTTAAGGTTGTCGTATTTGTGGGAAGAAGCACGGAGGGGTATGTATTTTTAGGGGGACTCAATGTTTTACTTGCAAAAACATTGGGCATTATTTAACTAGTTGCCCATAGAAGAAACAAATTAGGAATAATAAGATCAACAAGATTAAGTGTTTCAATTGTGGGGTGGGAGGACACATTGCTAAATTTTGTCCAAAACCCAGAAATCTTAACATAGGGGGAAACCAAAATCTCAAATCCAAACCAGCAGGTGAAGGAAGCGGAAACATCTAGAATGAAAGTTGGATTTTTAAATATTTGTAATAGTAAGAATGTTAGGATAATATCTTGAATTATATATGTGAATACATCTATATGTACGGTAGAAGTGACATCTTTTGTATAAGTTTAGTAATGATAGTAGATCCCATCTTTTGGTCTATGTTAAAGTGATATGCACATTATATAGTAATAGTGGTAAGATGAATTGAAATGTAATTTGTAAAACTTGTTAATATATAATAAATATATTCTAAATTGGGAATGCATTTGCAAAATGTCACATTTTTTAAAGAAAAACGAATAATTATGCACTAAATATGTTGAATTATAGTTTAACTTGGGATAACAATAAATCCAATGTATTTTGAAAGATACTGCAAAAGATTTGAGTAAAGTTTTGTGAGGACCCCAAACTCGGATACTTGAAACCCGAACTCGGTTCTTCACGATACCATTTCTATGAGCGGAATAATACTAATAATAATAACAATAATATAAAAGATCAAATTAATTTACATAATTATCAGAGTCTAACTCCCAAGTACGAAACCTTTAAACATTCATTACAACCCATGATAGATAATATATATCATAATTGTCTTAGTAACATTAAACTATTACATAACATAGTAATTCGTTCATTCAGCAACCTTCCCTTTTCCTTTGTTCTTAGCAGAGTTCTCTGGTCGTTCACACATAGCTGAAAACATTTAAATTTAAGCAAGGATGAGCATTTGAGTGCCCAGCAAGCAATAGCAATTATATATATATATATATATATATATAAGCTGAAAAGATTTAAATATTTTCTTTGTACTATTCTTCTACAACAAGTCAATAGTTGTGAAGTATTCTGAACCGATAATAATAACATAACAACTCTCTTTCAAATTTTTGAAACTACATAATGACTATATCTGGGGTTATGGTGACATGCCATGAACATTGTTTTCATTTTCGAAAAGGTTAAACAGAAATTCATCTGTAAATCGTCATAACTTACGGGCACGGGGGTGATCAGCCCGTTATGCCCTGCATTGATCAATACTACATTTCTAGAACGATATTATCGTTCATCCTTTGTCCGCCGGAGCGCATAAAAATTTTCCCGTGTAGGGATGTTCATACCTGTATGGGTTCTAAATCAAAGGTTTTATCTTGTTCAACAATAATCTATAATTCAATATATCTGTATACGGGTAATTGACAAAGGTATATCAACATGTGATTAAATACAATGATTATCCAAGTGGGGACACTTGTTTAACCACTTCTAGAAATTAACGAACAGAATATATATGTCCGAATTATCATATACTAATATGTTGATATTCAATGAGCTTATATAATATAAAGTTCATAATTTGTACAATAATAATATAGTTTAGAAACATTCTTACTCACATCCATTGCATAAAGAAAATGTAAAGGTTAGATACTTGCCTGAAGCGCTGCTTACAACTTGTAATTAAGATCTATCGCTTGTCTCACGACCTATCATTAATAAGATAGTTCGTTCGATTAGAACAACATACTATAACACATAACACTGCTTATTGCAGTCAACACATAACCTAATCACATTAGCACCTATGTTTAATAACCATTGAATCACAAATAATCACTTATACAATCAAAATATCTAAGTCCAGATTAATTTCTGAAACATGTCGGTCTACCGAAAATTTTATCGGGTAATTTTCGAGTCTAAGACTCTATACTATAACTTAACATCAGTACGTATCAGTCATATTATTTTTAAATGACTCAATAAAATTTTAAAACATTTATTATAATTTATCATGAATTTTCAAACATCGGAATCACATTTAAATGATTTAAATACTAATCAATTCTATTAACATTAATATTTAATTAATATTAAACTATTAATGAAATCATTTCCAACATGTTAAAGTTATTTATAATAATTCATAATACTTTTAAAGTATTAATATTACCCTTAAATGATTTTTAAAACAGTTAAAATCATTTTTAAATAATTATCATTAATATTAAAGTATTAATGTTCTATTTATCAAAATATTAAAAGTCATTATTCATAACTTAAAATATTTTTAATTCATTTATATCCCTTTTAAATGATTTTTAAAGTAATAAAACCATTTATAAACTATTTATTTAATATAATTATTAAATAAATTTAATACCATAACTAATAACTTAATAATCATTAATATTAAATTATTAATGAAATTATCCTTTAAATATTAAAAGTTATATTTTATAACTTAAAATATTTTTAAACACTTTATTTTCATTTAATATGATTTTTAATATAATAAAATCATTTTTAATTAATTTACTTAATTCATTAAGTAAATAAATTAATTACCATTAATATTAATTTATTAATGAAATTTATCATAAAATATTAAAAGTCATTAAAAATAACTTAAAATATTTTCTTATATCATAATATAATTTTTAATGATTTTTCTAATATTAAAATCATTTTTAAATAATTTATTTAATATTATAATTAAATAAATTAAATACTTTTAATATTTCAAAAATATTAAATATTTATGAAATATATTAAAAATAATTAAAAACTAATTTTCAGAATTTTTAATAATTTTTAATAATTTATTTTGTATTTTTAATAATTAAAAACTAATTTTTTTCTATTTTTTATTAATTTCCGAAAAATATTAAATAATCTGTCGCTAAAGACCACCTATAGCGACAGAACCGTCGCTATAGGTGTTCTTCATGTTCTTGATGCAAACCCAGAAAACCAAGTCAGTGATCATGTGGCCTAGTTTGACCGCGATTTATGATCATACCAAGCTGTTTCTGGACTATCTATTGCACACAGATTATAGAACAAATATAGTACTACACGATACAGCAACAATCATAATCATATAATACCCAGCAAAGCAGATCTGATCCGTCCAAAGTGGCTGTCAAAACTGTTCTTCATTTCTGGGTTACCTAGAAATGAAGAACAGTTCGTGAGGCCTACTTTGGGCTCCCACAACTTGCAATACATGTAAGTTATTAGTGATTTAAAGATTTCAGGTTGTAGAACACATGTAAGTCTAGAGATCCATTACATAAAATCATAGCAACAACATCAAAATCGCGAGATATAATCTGGTCAAACTATGTCAGTCGTCATGTTCTTAAGTTTTCTGGGTTACCCAGAAAACAGAGAACATGATCGGCTTCACTAGTTTGACCGGCTAGAAATTTCAACCTGTTTACTATATATGTGATCTTAAGGCCTGAGGATGTAGTACAAGCAACATAGTATAATATAGATACATCCATAAACACGGATCAACAATAACATGACAGATCTAAAAAATTGTCAGAGGCGGTTCCTGGCTTTCTGGGCTGCCCAGAAAATGCCCGGTCAATGCCGGTCAACGGCCTTTGACCGTTAATAACAACAAATCTAGACATCAAATGACTATTCTACCACTTGCATCTTAAAGACCATATACCAGGCTACATATTTAAAACATAAAACAACCAAAAACATAAACCAATAAGGATCTACATGCTCTGACATTCGCTGTCAGACGCCTCTTTAAAAAATTTCCAGACTTTGAAGATCTTCAAATCCGAGCCTCTAGATGTTATGGATCTAACATCTAGTAACCCAGATCATCACTAGACACTACTAACAACATATTCTAACATTCAAACATAACATCTAACATAGAAAATTTGGACAGATTTTCGGGCTAAGGTTTATACGTTTGCTTTGATCTTCTTGTAATCTGGCTACTGATGTTTGTTATGGATTTTCGTGGGGCTTGATTTGTAACTAATATATGATGATATTTTCGGAGGTTTTGATAGAGAGAGAATTGGTTGAGAGCTTGGACAAAATGTAAGTAACAAAATACATTTTCTCTCTCCTTAAATCCTTAAATAGACAAATTGATTCATGTATATGGCTGATCTAGCATGGTTTGCTGTCAATTTTGAGTCACAAGGAGTAGTTGGAGTTGGTTAACAACTCAAAATATGGAAGGATTTGCAAGCAAGCTTCTAAAAATTAAAAAGTAATATATTTTTTTTTAAATTAATAAAGTAATTAAGGATATTTTTGTCCATGACACTTGAATCTAGATTCTAATCACTAGATTTTAAACATTAAGGTTTCCTAAATAATTTCTAGGGTTTGAACAATTATATATAGAGTTCAATAAAAATTAAATTATAACTAAATAATTATAATTAGGGTTTTTAAATAGAAAATTAGAGTTTTAAAAATATATTTAGGGTTTTCTTGATATTATTAGGTTTTCCCAAATTATAAATTAGGGTTTCCAAATTAACATAATTATTTTCTAAAATAATAATTATAGTTATGATTTTAGCAATTAGACTTTCAAATTGGAAATTAGGGTTTCTATTTTACAATTAGGGTTTCTAGATTATAATTAGGGTTTAACCTAATTAATCATTTAATACACAACATAAAACATATAACATTGTTATATAACAGTCTTAAGCTCATAATTGATTTTCAATTTAGAGTTTCCCTAAGTAAAATTAGGGCTTAACCAATTAATACTAGGGTTTTGAAATTAAATACCATAATTGACCAATCATTAACAATACATACATACAGTACATATTCATAGCACTGAAAAATCAAAATATACTTAATATTATATTATTATTCTCATACCTTGGCAATAATCCAAAATTAGGGTTTGGATTCCATATCTGATTTATCTGCCATATTTAACCTTAATAATTAAGGTAAAATAATTAGCTTAATAACCTGTACTAAAATTCATATAATAAAATAATTATTATATTTATTCTAAAAATCACTCCATATATTATTTAAATAATATATGATTATATATTTTCGTGGAAAATAATTATTAAAATATTTCTACCATAAATTAATTATTATAATTATATACTTTTTAATAATCAATCATTTTAAAATAAATTCATTTGTAAATAATTATGTAATAAATATATTTTTACTTACCACATAAATACATATACACATAATCTTGTACAAATCCTCATCCTTAATAAAAAAAAAAATTATTCACAAAATTTCTTATTTATTTATATAGAAAATATCGGGTTGTTACATTCACCCTCCCTTATAAAGATTCCGTCCCCGGAATCACCGTTTTAAAACCTATACATACACGGTCACATAGCGTACACAATCATCGCAAGTAGATCTCGATCAACTTTGATCGAACTGATCTTTAACTATTCACATGAAGCTTGCCTTTCTGATTACACAGAAAAATTGGTTTCTAACAGAACTTAAATTCCTCCTCAAAATTTCTTTATAAAATAATTTACTATATATAGGAAAATCATGCATAAGAAAATAAAAGGCATACGAATAATACCTGGAGTTGTATTGCCAGCTGCTGCCCTATCCTGAACTGTCATGTTGTAGACCCTTGCCGTAGATTTTGTTGGCTTGCTTGACGAAGTCGGTCCTGTGTTTGCTAACGTTCCACTGCCAATGCCCGTGTTCACACTTCCTATCTCCACCCTCCTCTTTGGACAATCTTTCACCCTGTGCTCTATCGATCCGCATATAAAACATCCACTATTCATCCTAGGATTGGGGCAGTTGGGAGAAATATGGCCCTCTTGTCCGCACTTATAGCAAACAAATTTTCCTTGCAAACACTCCCCCGAGTGATTCTTCCCACATGTCTTACATGGCACTATCTATTTCTTAACACCTTCCTGTTTCACTTGTACACTTGTAAAACTGCTCACCTTCCTCTTACTATCACCACTCCTGCTCCCACTGTTAATTTCCACCTTCCTAGCTCCTTCTATCTTACCCTTATTCTTCCTCTCCTTATTGTAAAGGCTCATGGCCTCACTTCCCTCCTCAGCTATGATCGCTTTCTCCATGAGTGCTGCAAATGTAGGAATTTGCAACACCGCCACTTTGTTATAGAGCCAGGGTTTCAATCCCAGCTCAAACCTTCTAGCTTTCCTAGCCTCCGTATCAACTTGATGCGGAGCAAACCTAGCTAACTCATTAAATTTGGCGGCGTATTCAGACACCGTCATATTCTCCTGCTTTAACTCTAAAAATTTAACCTCCATCCTCGCCTGCATACTTGGTGAAAAATAATTTTCAAAAAACAAAGTTTTAAATCTATCCCATGTGACTACACTTTCTCCTGCCCTAGCCTGATTCGCTTCCCACCAAAAATTTACTTTCCCCTTCATCATGTAAGTGGCAAAAGCAGTTTTCTGCCCCTCATCTACCCTAGCTATCGTAAATGCTTTTTCAATTTCCTTAACCCAAATTTGAGCTTCTGCAGGGTCAATTGTACCTTTGAATTCTGGTGGTCCTACAGCCTTAAAGTCTTTGAAGTTCGCTAAGCGGTTACCCGGCTGGTTTCCAGCAACCGGTATTCCCTGTTGCATAGCCTGAGCTAACATGTTCACAAATTACTGCATCGGATCTGGTTGTTGTTGTCCCTCAACGTTGTTGACAGATTCCTCTGCCCTTTGATTGCGAGTTCGACGTCTTGGCGGCATTATCTGATTGAAAAAAATCATAATTTAACTTATATTCTAAACCTTATCACATAAGTTTAATATTTTAAACTTATTTCATCATTTCTCAAACATAGATTCATATTCATTTAACGAATATTTTACATAGCACAAAATGCTTTGAACTTCAGCTATCCCTTTATGACCTCAAAAGTCGTGATTTACAGTCTTGACTTAATACAAAAGTTGGAAACATTACATTACACAAACATACTTATCATATGTATTATATTAAACACTCCTACACAACAGAACCTATACTACCTATTTATTACACCTTTTCCTTGGACATTCTCTCGCCTGATGACCTTCTATACCACAGACATAACATGCTCCTTTTTTTGTAGTCAGGACAGTACGGAATGGTATGTCCTTCATAGCCACAAAGATAACAAATTCCTTTCCAATTCTTCTTATTGGATTTTCCTAAATCATGGTCTTCTATCTTTCTTTTCCCCTTCTTATCCGGAGCTGCACACGATGTGTTGCTTGTAGCTCCCATCTGACCAATTTGGATTTTAAGCTTATCTTGTCCTTCTAATGTTTCTATTAACGCTTGACGCAACTGACTATTCAACAGCTTTTCTATCTCCCACAGCCTTTCCAAAGAAGACACCTTGTTCTTCAGATCCTGCACTTCCGTTGATACTTGATCAGCTTCAACTTTAGTGTCCGAATCACTATCTGTCAGCTCCACCATCTCCGGATCTGGTACTATATTTTCCACAATAACCACATCGTCTGAGTTGTTTTCATCGTGAGCCTCTATTTCAGCTATCGGCTTCGATATTGGCTCCTTCTTTACGATCCGAGGGTAATCGAATCCTTTTTCACCTGACATCTACACACATAAATTATCCTAATTAGCATATAGTATATACACACAACAAATAAGAGTTTTATACAAGTTATCTTTTATTTAGTTTGACGATGAATTTAGTCAATTCATCTCTTTTTAAACTCTATATATGAGTTATTTATATTTTCAACGTTTCCCTCTGTTCTAAGGTTATAGCCTAAGGTCTAGCCCACCTAAGGTTTGTAACCCTATAGCTCTGATACCAACCTGTGAGGACCCCAAACTCGGATACTTGAAACCCGAACTCGGTTCTTCACGATACCATTTCTATGAGCGGAATAATACTAATAATAATAACAATAATATAAAAGATCAAATTAATTTACATAATTATCAGAGTCTAACTCCCAAGTACGAAACCTTTAAACATTCATTACAACCCATGATAGATAATATATATCATAATTTTCTTAATAACATTAAACTATTACATAACATAGTAATTCGTTCATTCAGCAACCTTCCCTTTTCCTTTGTTCTTAGCAGAGTTCTCTGGTCGTTCGCACTTAGCTGAAAACATTTAAATTTAAGCAAGGATGAGCATTTGAGTGCCCAGCAAGCAATAGCAATTATATATATATATATATAAGCTGAAAGGATTTAAATGTTTTCTTTGTACTATTCTTCTACAACAAGTCAATAGTTGTGAAGTATTCTGAACCGATAATAATAACATAACAACTCTCTTTCAAATTTTTGAAACTACATAATGACTATATCTGGGGTTATGGTGACATGCCATGAACATTATTTTCATTTTCGAAAAGGTTAAACAGAAATTCATCTGTAAACCGTCATAACTTACGGGCACGGGGGTGATCAGCCCGTTATGCCCTGCATTGATCAATACTACATTGCTAGAACGATATTATCGTTCATCCTTTGTCCGCTGGAGCGCATAAAAATTTTCCCGTGTAGGGATGTTCATACCTGTCTGGGTTCTAAATCAAAGATTTTATCTTGTTCAACAATAATCTATAATTCAATATATCTGTATACGGGTAATTAACAAAGGTATATCAACATGTGATTAAATACAATGATTATCCAAGTGGGGACACTTGTTTAACCACTTCTAGAAATTAACGAACAGAATATATATGTCCGAATTATCATATACTAACATGTTGATATTCAATGAGCTTATATAATATAAAGTTCATAATCTGTACAATAATAATATAGTTTAGAAACATTCTTACTCACATCCATTGCATAAAGAAAATGCAAAGGTTAGATACTTGCCTGAAGCGCTGCTTACAACTTGTAATTAAGATCTATCGCTTATCTCACGACCTATCATTAATAAGATAGTTCGTTCGATTAGAACAACATACTATAACACATAACACTGCTTATTGCAGTCAACACATAACCTAATCACATTAGCACCTATGTTTAATAACCATTGAATCACAAATAATCACTTATACAATCAAAATATCTAAGTCCAGATCAATTTCTGAAACATGTCGGTCTACCGACAATTTTATCGGGTAATTTTCGAGTCTAAGACTCTATACTATAACTTAACATCAGTACGTATCAGTCATATTATTTTTAAATGACTCAATAAAATTTTAAAACATTTATTATAATTTATCATGAATTTTCAAACATCGGAATCACATTTAAATGATTTAAATACTAATCAATTCTATTATCATTAATATTTAATTAATATTAAACTATTAATGAAATCATTTCCAACATGTTAAAGTTATTTATAATAATTCATAATACTTTTAAAGTATTAATATTACCCTTAAATGATTTTTAAAACAGTTAAAATCATTTTTAAATAATTATCATTAATATTAAAGTATTAATGTTCTATTTATCAAAATATTAAAAGTCATTATTCATAACTTAAAATATTTTTAATTCATTTATATCCCTTTTAAATGATTTTTAAAGTAATAAAACCATTTATAAACTATTTATTTAATATAATTATTAAATAAATTTAATATCATAACTAATAACTTAATAATCATTAATATTAAATTATTAATGAAATTATCCTTTAAATATTAAAAGTTATATTTTATAACTTAAAATATTTTTAAACACTTTTTTTTTCATTTAATATGATTTTTAATATAATAAAATCATTTTTAATTAATTTAATTAATTCATTAAGTAAATAAATTAATTACCATTAATATTAATTTATTAATGAAATTTATCATAAAATATTAAAAGTCATTAAAAATAACTTAAAATATTTTCTTATATCATAATATAATTTTTAATGATTTTTCTAATATTAAAATCATTTTTAAATAATTTATTTAATATTATAATTAAATAAATTAAATACTTTTAATATTTCAAAAATATTAAATATTTATGAAATATATTAAAAATAATTAAAAACTAATTTTCGGAATTTTTAATAATTTTTAATAATTTATTTTGTATTTTTAATAATTAAAAACTAATTTTTTTCTATTTTTTATTAATTTCCAAAAAATATTAAATAATCTGTCGCTAAAGACCACCTATAGGGACAGAACCGTCGCTATAGGTGTTCTTCATGTTCTTGATACAAACCTAGAAAACCAAGTCAGTGATCATGTGGCCTAGTTTGACCGCTATTTATGATCATACCAAGCTGTTTCTGGACTATCTATTGCACACAGATTATAGAACTAATATAGTACTACACGATACAGCAACAATCATAATCATATAATACCCAGCAAAGCAGATCTGATCCGTCCAAAGTGGCTGTCAAAGCTGTTCTTCATTTCTGGGTTACCCAGAAATGAAGAACAGTTCGTGAGGCCTACTTTGGGCTCCCACAACTTGCAATACATGTAAGTTATTAGTGATTTAAAGATTTCAGGTTGTAGAACACATGTAAGTCTAGAGATCCATTACATAAAATCATAGCAACAACATCAAAATCGCGAGATATAATCTGGTCAAACTATGTCAGTCGTCATGTTCTTAAGTTTTCTGGGTTACCCAGAAAACAGAGAACATGATCGGCTTCACTAGTTTGACCGGCTAGAAATTTCAACCTGTTTACTATATATGTGATCTTAAGGCCTGAGGATGTAGTACAAGCAACATAGTATAATATAGATACATCCATAAACACGGATCAACAATAACATGACAGATCTAAACGCTTGAAAAAAATTGTCAGAGGCGGTTCCTGGCTTTCTGGGCTGCCCAGAAAATGCCCGGTCAATGCCGGTCAACGGCCTTTGACCGTTAATAACAACAAATCTAGACATCAAATGACTATTCTACCACTTGCATCTTAAAGACCATATACCAGGCTACATATTTAAAACATAAAACAACCAAAAACATAAACCAATAAGGATCTACATGCTCTGACATTCGCTGTCAGACGCCTCTTTAAAAAATTTCCAGACTTTGAAGATCTTCAAATCCGAGCCTCTAGATGTTATGGATCTAACATCTAGTAACCCAGATCATCACTAGACACTACTAACAACATATTCTAACATTCAAACATAACATCTAACATAGAAAATTTGGACAGATTTTCGGGCTAAGGTTTATACGTTTGCTTTGATCTTCTTGTAATCTGGCTACTGATGTTTGTTATGGATTTTCGTGGGGCTTGATTTGTAACTAATATATGATGATATTTTCGGAGGTTTTGATAGAGAGAGAATTGGTTGAGAGCTTGGACAAAATGTAAGTAACAAAATACATTTTCTCTCTCCTTAAATCCTTAAATAGACAAATTGATTCATGTATATGGCTGATCTAGCATGGTTTGCTGTCAATTTTGAGTCACAAGGAGTAGTTGGAGTTGGTTAACAACTCAAAATATGGAAGGATTTGCAAGCAAGCTTCTAAAAATTAAAAAGTAATATATTTTTTTTTAAATTAATAAAGTAATTAAGGATATTTTTGTCCATGACACTTGAATCTAGATTCTAATCACTAGATTTTAAACATTAAGGTTTCCTAAATAATTTCTAGGGTTTGAACAATTATATATAGAGTTCAATAAAAATTAAATTATAACTAAATAATTATAATTAGGGTTTTTAAATAGAAAATTAGAGTTTTAAAAATATATTTAGGGTTTTCTTGATATTATTAGGTTTTCCCAAATTATAAATTAGGGTTTCCAAATTAACATAATTATTTTCTAAAATAATAATTATAGTTATGATTTTAGCAATTAGACTTTCAAATTGGAAATTAGGGTTTCTATTTTACAATTAGGGTTTCTAGATTATAATTAGGGTTTAACCTAATTAATCATTTAATACACAACATAAAACATATAACATTGTTATATAACAGTCTTAAGCTCATAATTGATTTTCAATTTAGAGTTTCCCTAAGTAAAATTAGGGCTTAACCAATTAATACTAGGGTTTTGAAATTAAATACCATAATTGACCAATCATTAACAATACATACATACAGTACATATTCATAGCACTGAAAAATTAAAATATACTTAATATTATATTATTATTCTCATACCTTGGCAATAATCCAAAATTAGGGTTTGGATTCCATATCTGATTTATCTGCCATATTTAACCTTAATAATTAAGGTAAAATAATTAGCTTAATAACCTGTACTAAAATTCATATAATAAAATAATTATTATATTTATTCTAAAAATCACTCCATATATTATTTAAATAATATATGATTATATATTTTCGTGGAAAATAATTATTAAAATATTTCTACCATAAATTAATTATTATAATTATATACTTTTTAATAATCAATCATTTTAAAATAAATTCATTTGTAAATAATTATGTAATAAATATATTTTTACTTACCACATAAATACATATACACATAATCTTGTACAAATCCTCATCCTTAATAAAAAAAAATTTATTCACAAAATTTCTTATTTATTTATATAGAAAATATCGGGTTGTTACAAGTTTTATTCCCTAATAATAATAAAGATGATGTTTAGTGATCATATCCTTTTGGTCGAGAAAATTTGTGAAGGATATAATTGATTTCAATAAGTATAGATAATATCTTGGTTTGAGACATATAAATATCAGGAAGAAGTATTTCACAATAATATTAAAAGTCAAATGAAAAAATGAGGTACTGATAAAAGATTTTAATAAATTTAAAGATTGAGATAAGAGTTTCAACTAACTCTATCCAGAAGCTATTAGTTATGGGAAAAAGCCAGAAAAAGGGTGAAAAATAAAACTGAGATAACTCATGGATGAAATAAGAAATAGAGATAGGGCATTAAGATATAAAGAAAGAATTCGATGAGAATTAATAAGGAGGGACACCAAAGTCAGACTCTCTGTAAGGGACGTCGGTTTGGTCGATGGCAAGTTAGGACGGTACCATTGTGACGTACTATGGTTAATATACCAAGAAAGTTACAAGGTAGTATCAGAATTGAAAGATGAAGAAGGCATAATACCAAGGGTATAAAATATAAGACAATAAGTCGAAAAGTGCTACAGTTAAATAGGGACGAAGTTATAATTAATATTGAAGGAGAATTTTGAGTTTAAGTAAGTTAGGATAAAGATAATTAGTTATTGAGTTTTAACTTGACAAGTAGTCAGGGTAAATGACAAATAAGGATATGGATAAGTAAATGTTCCATGTATTTAATGGTTAAAATTAAAACAATAGTTAAGTGTGTTGATTCAATTTTCAAGTAAACAATGGATCAAAAAAAATTGTAATATAGAATCTTATATATGGAGGGGAGGATATAATAACTCAAAATTTCATTATATATTTTTAAGTTATAATTTTTGTATTAAATGTGTGAATACGGAACTATGTTCCCGAAGGAAATTATGAGTCATGATAAGTTAATTAAAACTTAGGCTGAGCCAAGAATGTGTTTTTATTCCTAAAAGGAATTAGGAATATAATAAAGATTAAATAATAGATATATATAAATTAAGTATACGGTGATCAAGATTCCGGGACGGAATCCTTGTAAGGAGGAGAGAATGTAAACACCCGAAATTTTATATGATTTTACGAATAATTTTTTATTATTTAATGTTGATAATTATTTTGAGATTTTGGAGTATGAATTCAATAGGCTAGTCAATTTATTGATTAAACAGTATAAATAAGGTAATAATGCATACCAAATCGAAATTCTATTATGACTTTGGTTAATAATATAATTATTCTTATAATTATATTTTGGAATATTTTGTTAAGGGTAACTACTGATTAGATAAGGTGTAACATTAGTAAACCCTAATGACCAGTTAGGAAACCCTAATGTTGATTAGAAAATCCTAATTCTAGATTTGTTAACCCTAAGCCCTGATATGAAACCTTAACCCTAATTAAGGTTATAAATAGGGAGTTGTGATTTAATATACTGAATATTATGTATTCAATACTAGATATGATTATGTAGAATTAAGTATGAAAATTTTATCAGGGAAATCAAGTTGAGGATTAGGAAACCCTAACCCCGAATATCAAATCCTAACTATTAAACCCTAATTTCAATTTAGAAACCCTAAATTCTAATTAGGGAATCTTAATACTAATTAACAAACTCTAAGGTTTTAATATTTAAGGGAAGCATGTGAAAAGACTAAAATAACCCTAGAAATAATCAAAAAATTACAAAATTACCCTTAGTAAGGGTAAAAAGACCAAAATGTTTAAATCCATGTGTTTAAATCCACCACACAAGTGACCAATTTACCCTTAAAGTTAATTAGGAAGTTACGAAAAATACCCTTAGTACATGCAAAATTACCAAAATACCCTTTTTCTTAACTTATAAGTAAAAGATATAGCAAATCTTGCTGAGTCATCAAGAAAAGATATACGCATGTGTTAGAAAAAAAATTCAAAGCTTAAGTTACACTCAAAGCCATGTGTCTCCTTAGCCTTTATGCCTTTGATTTTTGTTAGATATGCAAGATTTTTCCAAGATTGGAGAGGGAGAATGAGGGTTACGGAAGAAATTATGTGAGAGAATGTGAGAGATTGCTTTTCATTTCCATCTTAGCATGAGCAAAGAAAAATATAAAGAGAGAGGATATTGTTGGTTCGGCAACTCCTTTAGGGAAGAAGGAAGAGATATTTCCTTGCCACCAAGCTCTATAATCACCTTTGGAAGGAGGGGAAGAAAAGCCATCAAAACAAAAGGTTTAAACATTCTCCCATTTCAAAACTCTAGTTAGTTTAATATGATTTATTGTGATGGTTTTTGTCAAGAACAAGAGCTTATGTTTTAAACTCTAAAAACCTTAGATCTATATGTTTTAGAGTATGTTATGTTTAGATCCAACTATGTTTTGTGTTAAAAGTTTAATCGAACAAAAGAAAATGAAAACTAGAGGACTGCTGCCCCTAAAAGAAAATTTCGGTATTAGCTAAAGTGCTCGTAAAATTCTGGGCTTTTGGTATGTTGTAATACACTGAATAAGATTTTCATAGACTCTAGAATGGACTAAATCCGATATCGGAGGAAAGAGTTATGCCATTTTAAATTAGCCAAGTCAAAACTGGAAAACTCTTTTAGGTTCAGTCCCTTTGCACGAATTTTTGGGATGATATGTTCGGAATCTGGAAAAATGTCAGTAGGGAAGAGTTGTATTCCCGGAAGTTAGCTTCGCGTGGCCTTAAGAATCACCTAAAAATATTTTGAAACGAAAAGATGAAAACTGTTGCGAGTGGACATTTTTGGGGTCTGTTTTAGGCTGCCTAAATGGTTCGAAATTACTAGGTGATATTTTTTAAAAATACTTAGGTATGCCATGTATAACATATCCAAATATCATATTAATCGGAGTTACGAGTAACGCGTGAGAAAATCGCGAAGTGGCTGCCTCAAGATGCGCCACAAGTAGAGCAGCAGCAACGCCTGCCGAGCGTCGCGCGTGCCTGGGCTGGGTTGTGCTGACAGCTGCTTGACGTTCTTTTCGTACACTGTTTTGATGAGCTTCTATGATCCGTTTTCTTGGTGTGAAATTTTTATATAATACTATGACATGAGGTCTATAACTTGTTCAAAATTTCACTGTTATATGACTTACGATTTGAGAATTAAAAATGAGCGAATAGGCATGTCAAAACTTGTAAATGGGCGAATGCCGAGCGTCGGTGCGTCAAGCGACTTTAACGTTCGACGTTTAGAATTGCATCCTGGCAAAATAATAAATTATAATAAATCTAATAAATTCCTACGGGGTGAGATTTTACTATAAGTGATATTATTTTTTTGCCGAGAAACTTTCTTTCGGGTATAAATAACGTAATAAAAATATGTAATTAATATATATTACATATTTAAGCGCAATAAAATCTATAGGTGCCTATGAAATTATTTTGTGGTGTAACGAAGAACGAGAAACCTTTAAAAAATTGTATTAATCATAAAAATGATATTTTAAGATTTGAAGAGAAAATGCGAATAATTGTAAAATAAAAAGTAAACCGAATGTGCTAGTGAGATAAAATAGTTATATACGAGACAACAGTCAATGTTGACTCATGAACGGACAAACTGATGTAAATTTTATTTAAATTAAAGAAATATTATAGTAAATTGAGTTTTACTATAAAAGCTATGCATTAGCTGTTTAAACTCCGAATTAGCGAGTAAATGTAAAAGATATTTCTGAAATGAATTTTAAATGGTTTAAGCTGCAAGATTTAAAATATTTGTATCTTAAAATGTGTGAAACCTTTGTTATTTATGAAACAAGTAAAATATTATTACATGATTAATAATATTAGATAATGAATAAAATACTATTAAATGATTAATAATATTTATAAATGATTAAGATATTACTAAGAAATTGATGTATCCAGTAGTTCCAGTATTTGTTGATAGAAAGGCTTAAGACGTGGTTATCCTTTTGAGGGATATAATGTAACAGTTAACTACATTTCGAATATTTGTAATTGTATATTAAGTTGCGTAATGTATTATTAGTTTCCAGTGTTTAGTTATACATTTCTAAAGGAATTAGAAAAGAGTAAAGTATCGATATGAACTATACATTTGAATGATAGTATTAACAGACTTTAGGATTTCTCTGATGCACTAAGGTAGAGCCTCTCAGTTCCAAGAACCCTACCATTAATAATATGAATGTCAAATAGATAGGAATTATTGATATGGAAGAAATATCTGTAAGATACTAAACCTTTATATCCAAGTGAGGGTACTCAAATACAATAATTGTTTTAACGATAACTACTATCTGCTATGAGTACTGTGAATCTTGGATTTATGGAAATTATTATCTTATGGAATATTTACGTGAGCACCAAATCTGCTACGGGAAATGTAGAGTATTTGGGGCGTCACAGTAGAGACCTGTCGATTGCCACCCACCGGCCACCGAGACGCAGACGGCAGAGCTGCGATTGCGAAGGTCGAACTAAGGGAGACCGTGACTCAGTAAGAGTTGAGAGACTGAGAGTCGGAGAGGTAGAGTCGCGGAGGCAAAACCGCTGGAGAGTCAGAGACTGGAGAGAGGCGACTAGTGATAGCGAAACTGAGAGAGACAAAGAATTGAGACTCGAGGGAACTTAGAGAAGAGGAATTGGGAATGGAAGGGCCTAGGGCAAAATGAATTAACATAGTACATACTGACTAGGAGTGTACATATACAATTATAAAATTATTATTTTTTAATTAATGAGTTCGATTATTCGGATACCCAAATAACCTTTTTTTAAAACCATACTCGAAACCGATTACCAAGAATTATTTCGGATATAATCGAAATTAGGAAAAAAACTGAAAACCGAAAAAATTAGGTTGTGTTAAGTAATTTGATTTTTTTCGTTTTTTGCTCACTCCTAAGTACTAACCAATTTCAGGGTCTAACTACTTCATAGCATGAAGATCTAAGTGTCAAAGTAGCTGTCAGGACTGTTCTTGAGTTTCTAGGTTACCCAATAACCCATACAGTTTAGAGTAGCTACTTTAGAGCTTCAATAGCTGGATTTCTGTGTATTATTTGAGTGTTAGAGTGTCACACTCTTAAAGATAACATGTCAAAGTACAAAATTACTACACTTAGGTAGCATAACTACATCACAATAGCAATATTTGGCGTGGTCAAAAGCTTGTCAGAAACTTGTTCTTCAATTTTCTAGAAATTCCAGAAAACTTGTTTTGTGCTTGGTCAACCTACTTTAACCATTAATAACTTGGCTCATGTTGATGTTTTAGTTGTTTTGATGACATGGTTCTATAGTCCATATGTCAGGGTATATCAATGCTACACTTATACAAGTTAACTACCTAACAGTTGTGAGATCTAAGCACATCAAAACATGTCAGACCATTTCTGGGTTACCCAAAAATTCATATTCATGACTGGTCAACCATGTTTGACCATTAATAACTTGGAATCTGGACATGATATGGACATGATTCCACTTCCAGTTTACTCTCTTCATGACATACTATAACAACGATACCCTTTGCAAGTCTAACAATTAACAGATTTGGATCTATGGCCTCTGACATTTGACTGTCAGGCCATATTTCTAGGGTTCTTGACAGTTTATAAAATCTTCATTTTCATGCGCTTAGATGTTATGGATCCATGATATATCATCATAGATCACTATATAACATCACATAACACATATATAAACATAAAAACAAAAAAAATTATGCATACAAGATCTAGCTTAGGGTTAGGGTTATACATTTCTTGAATAACCTTTGATCTTCTCTTCCTAATCTAATCTTGGGGTATTCTTGGCTTATTTTGGGAATGATTTACTATCTAAATTTCATGGCTTGAGGAAGAGAGAGACTTGGCTAGGGTTGATGAACACAAATGAGCTTTCTTTGATTTTTCTCTTTCTTTAAAATCTCAATCTTTGATCCAATCGATGCTAATGTTGCTAGGTGTCAATAAGATCTGATTTGGTTTAGATTTGGAGCACATGGGATATCTCATGAGATGAGTCACTAGATTTGGCAATATCTTTTACTTAAAAGTTATGCAAAAGGGTATTTTAGTAATTTTGCATCTAAAAGGGTATTTTGATAATTTCTCACATAATTTTAAGGGTAGTTTAGTCATTTGACATGATTCCATTTAATCTTAACCCTTAGGGTTTAACACTTGGCATTAGGGTTTGCTAATTAGGGTTTAGGGTTCCCAAATAAGAAATTAGGGTTTTTAAAAATTGAATTAGGGTTCCTAACTTATCGTAAATATAATTTTAATAACTGTATTAATCATCGAAGCCCTATCTTTAATTAGGGTTAGGGCTTTCATCAACTGTCCACCATTACTTCATTCATATTTCTAAGTCAATAACTTATTTAACTATCTTTGTATGCTCATAATCAACATAATAATGACAATCAATACTGATATTAATAAAAAAAATTATTCGTAAAAATAAAATCATTTAAAATTCAGGGTCCTGACCAAATCCACGAGAAATTATCACTAATATTTACCTAATACCAACTTTGTATCGCTCAAGTCTTATTCAAACATCAGTATAACAGATGTGTAATTAATCTAGTTAAATCTACTTATCAAAGAAAGTAAATGGATAATGAATGGTATCTAAGGAGCTACAAGCTAAGATCATAACTTCATCCCACACTAGCATTTTGTTAAACACTTGGTGTGCTATGTTCCATCAAACTTCCTAACTTTCTTTCTTTAGTCTTAGTGGTCATGTAATACCCGTGAATTTCCACGTATTACAAAATGAATATATTAGTTGAAATAATATTTATGTGAATATAAGTGTATTGTTTTTGAGTTGGTTAATTCAACTGAGTTGCATTGGATCAATGTGTATGAAGATGTGTGAATTGTCAATGAGAAGTGTGAAATGCCTTGTGTGGCAAACGAGAAAATTCACTAAGCGAATTAAAACGGAAATTAGGAAGTATAATCGTGTTGAACGTGTGATATCATATAAGTAATCAAATACGCTCGCAGACTTGCAGTAACACTTTTGTGCACATCAATGCATGTCGTATATAACGGATTTAGCAATAAAAATTGGCACGGGGTGAAGCTAAACCAGTCTTGGCACTGTCAGGGAACGACATAGTTGCGCCGTCCCAGCAGTACAAACTGGCGCAGCTGCGCCAGTAGGCAGTTGGAGAAAACTAATTTGTTTCACTTTGGAAATTAGATGGAATAATAATGTTATATGTGTAACATGGATGAAACCATACGATAAGAGTATATTGCAATGAAAGTATGTTATGTCCGACAACAGAACTATTAAACCATTAATTAATATTAATTAATTATGATAGAATATTGATTACTTTGTAATTAAATAATAATATATGATTATTATTATTTGTAATATAGTTATAAATATAATAAGAATATTATCGATAATCAATGGTTATGAAAGCCCATAATTTCATCAGTAAGAAATGGATTAAATTATATTAGTGGAAATTAATTAAGGAGTTGAATAATTTATTTACTTAACATAAATAAATAAGTTATTAATATAATAATATTATATTGACAATTATGTGCATGTGAGCAACAATACAAATATAACTATATAGTGTGGTGTTACATTTATGTGGCTATATATTAAGTCTTATAAAACTATATTGTATGAAGTAACGTGATTAAAGCAAATTGAAATTATATGGTATAGATATATCATGAAATGTGTAGGTAACAATATGCCTATGGGTAGACATTAAAATAAAATGTACATGGATTATATGTACGTTGCACAAAATCTACTATCTTGAAATATTAAATCATATTGTGATATTAAGTTATAATGTATGGTTGATATGTGTAACATAAGAGTGGGAAGATATAATAGTATGCAAGAGTGCTGAGTTAGTAGAAGTGTCCCAAATTGAGTGTCTCATTCTCTCTTAAACCTCAGTCACGTGTAGAACAAACGCTAAGGCCTATGTTCTTCCTTTTCTTCCAAAACCTTCTAGCTAATAATCATGGGGTAGTGGTGGTGATGATGCAAATCACCAACTAATCACCAACTCCTTGTTAACCTTCATGCAATTCTTCCATCTTTTGGTTTCATTCCTTAGACAATGGCTTGGCATGGTCAATGGATTTTCTATAAAAGGAACACTTCCCTTCATTCTTTGTGTTTCTTGAGTTGGCTGAGAATTTGTAAGAGATTGAGAGCATTCTAGTACATTGGGAGTTCATTAGGAGCAAGCTAATTCACATTTGCAAATATATAATTCCTTTTCCTTGTTTCCATTTCAGTTTCGGTTAAACAGAGTTCTTGAACTCTTAAATTTCAAATTCTTGAATTCATGAAATTGGATGTTAATAAGGTTGGGTAATGTCCATATTATTGTTATATGACCTTACAAGCATGTTTAAACTGATACATAAGTGTTTGGGAATGATTTTGTGAGTAAATTTTGTGGTTGGGCTGAAGTTCTGCCGAAGCAGTCTTCTTTTGCACTTGAACCTGGCACGGCGCAACTGCGCCATAATTGTAGTGAGGCGCAACGCAGCTGCGCCGGTTCCTGAGATCAGTTGGAGCTACTGTTTTTAAAATTTGCTAAGAGTTAACCAATTATTGTAACTTATACTAGTATGCAAGCATGTGTAAGGGGTGTATATAGATATATGGACCTAATGTGGGCATGTTGGAATAGATTTGCATGATTAACGGAAGCATATGGTTTAGATGGAGATTTGGACGCTAAGTTTTGAAAACAAACTATGTTAGAGATCATGCGAACCTAGTAAGCTACACAAGACTAATTTTACACGTAGATGAGAATGTTATAGTGTACATAGTTCCTTTGAGCATGACCAAACTTATTAAGCCTTGTGTTAGAAATGTTTTAAGAAAAAAAGGCTTAGCCTAGTGAGCTAACATGGATGATTGCTACATAGTTTATATTCGGACCTTGCAAGCATCTTAGTATGACTTAGAAATGCATGAATAAACCTTTAACTTATGTGTATGCGATTAACAAGAAAGCATGAGCATATTAAATCTACTAGTAAGCTTTGAACGTGTTTTTTAACATAATATCTTGAGGGTTGGGATCTGATAATTGTGATCGCATGTGATGTTACTCTTAGACCTACTCATGTAGCATAAACGTATATATACCATGCTTGTGTATCACATTTCAAGAAAAGCATAAACAAAGCCTATTTTCAATAAAAAAAAACGGTGCTAATTTCACATATGTGTTATAAATACTCACAAGCATGCCTAATATGAGTTTTGTGACTATCTTGTATGTTTAGAGAGCAAGCATGATATACTTTGTGGTTTCATGACCTTAAATGGCCCTAAATTGTTGAAATAGTCAATTTAGAATTTTATTATGAAAGAAGGAACTTTAACATGATAAATATATCATTTATGGTTATTTTGGTCAAGCCGGGCAGAAACCACAAGGCAGCAACTGTGTCTTGGCACAACCAGAGGACAGCGCAGCTGCGCCGGTCATAAGCTTATCCATGGCGCAGCTGCGCCGTGCAGTAGTCACATATGGGTTCTGTTTTTGGACTGATGTTTGAATCATGCCTACATGATTACTTTAACTTGTAATATATGACTAATATGTTATTTAATGTGTTAAGAAGCATGCTATGTGATGTAACTAGAGGTTAATCTTGACTTTCGAACGATAAGTCCAAGAGAATGTTTGCATAATATCAAAACAAAGATACGTAGGTTGAATTTGTGATGATGTATAAACTGATTTTGTACCATATGTGCATACTTGTATCATGTCAAGCTTGATTAAAGACTGTGTTAGCTAATAAACATCTTGAACATATAATACGATATAAATAGGATTCGAAAGTGTTGATTTCTTAACGTGGATAAACTACGCATAAGGCAAGTATTTGAACTACCTTTATATTGTGCAAGTTCCCTAAGCTTACTCCAATTATTGTTGAGCAAGTTCTCTAACCTTACTCAAATCTATATTGAGCAAGTATCTGAACCCTACTTTACATTGTCCAAGTATTCTAAATCCTGCATTACTTTATTCAATGAATATCATAAGTGAAAGTAGTATGCACACAAGCCAATCAGGTTTGATGATAAAGCATATACTTTGTAACAATCTTATTCATTTATTAATAAAAAGTATTAATTTATTAAAGGCTTTTAATTATCTACATGATGTTGTTTTATAATATGTGATAAACCTATAATTTTAAGCAATGATTTTAGAATAATGATGATGATCATTCTAATGAGATCTAAATTCTTGAAAGCTTAAAACTAAAATAGTTCCCAATCATTGAATTACTAAATTAGGGATTAGTGAATCAGGAAAGATTGGTACATACATTTCTTGCTCATTGGATGAGGATGATTGATCTCATGATCATTTGTGTGGAGACACTAAAGCAAGTATGTAGGTGGTTATTAGAGAATAAGTTCACTGAATGTGGCTCGCTAAGGAATACCTAATGGAGTTTTACTTGCCTGTCAATATGAATTCATATAGTGATAGTAGTACAAGTAATCCTTGGACTTGAGATCATCATAGTATCTTGTGTATGATGAGTTATACTTTGACTTATTCCTTAAGACCCTTAGGGTATATCAAAGGGTATGTTTGGATATAATAAGTTGTACATGGAGATAATGTATTATCAATAAAGAATCTACCACTTCTAGTAAAAAGAAGAGAAATGTCCTATGTGATTCAATAAATGACAACCCAGTAGTCCTTGGCCAAGGCAAAATGAAATTAGAAAGGATTTTTTAATTTGCATTATTTGGTGTTGTGCATTTAAGGATCGAAATACATATAATTAAATAAAATAAGACTTGACAGTAATTTCATGTCTTATATTTAATTGGGACATTGTATGGTGGAAGTATTGAATTGTACGGTAACTATTTACTCGAAGGTTCTTTTATGATTAATGTTGAAATCTATATTATCTGGAAAGTCGTTAATCGCTAGGGAGGCTTATCCCTATTATAGAATAAATATTATTTATTTAAATAAATTAATAGTTTAATTTATTTATTTAAATAAGATTAGAATTGATCTAATTGATTTATTCATAACCGGTTTAATATGGAGAACCTAAAGGGTCACACCATAAAAGGAAGAATAATTATTTAAGAAGTTAATGGCATAATCGTAATAATAAGTTAAGTACATTTAATTTAATCTATGGTGATAGAATAAATTAAATAGCTTAATATTTATTATTTAATATTTTAGAAATATTAAATATAAATTAATAAGAGGAGTCTTATTATTATTATTACTATTATTATTATTTAATATCTAAAGGAGTTTGAGAATTAATTAATAAAATACTCTCATATATCCTAAAAAGATTAAGAGGCTAATTAATTAAAAGAGTTTAATTAATTATTCATAATAAGATTGGGAGCCTAATTAATTAAAGAAGTTTAATTAATTAAAATAAAACTTAATTCCTTAATTGTTAAGGAGGGTTGCCTATAGCTATAAATAAGATGAGTCTTATTATGGGTGAATAGCTGTTGTTGAATTTTTCACAACAAACGCGATTCCAATTGTTGGAGAGTACGCTCCTTTTTTATGGGAAATGGAAAAACTAGAGTTTTGCCAAACACCCATCTTCTTGAATCTTTATTCTTCCTTGGTGGATCACCTCTAGAGGCCAAAGACTTGGGTGGCTAACGTTGATCAAAGGAAGGAACCAAACCCGGTGAATTCAAGTTGAACGTGAAAAAGATTTGGAGGTGAACTTGTACCTGAGGAAGCTAGAATCTTCAAGGGTATGATTCTCATTCTTTATCTTTTCGTTTAATTAATAATTGTGTATAAAGGATGATCCGGGTATATGGTTTGTAAAAATTTTAAACTCTGATTTTCCATGCTTCCGCTTATTTTTGCAATTTGATTGTGTGTATGAATCTTACAAACCTAACAGTGGTATCAGAGTCAAACCTTTATGCAAATTATTAATTGTTCAAATTCGATATGTATATTGATATGTGTTTAGAATAATTTAATTGGACATAATTTATTGTATAAAATTTATTAATAAATAAATAAATAAATAAAAACAAAATAAAAATATCGCCAAATACTGATTTCGTTTATCCCGTTTTTTTTGTTTTGCGGAATCCGTGGCTGCTTTTTCAAAAGTTAATCGAGAAGTCACGCAAGTCACGAATTTGTTAAAAAGGCTAATCATGTACATGTATATAAGGCTATGTGATTACTATATATTAGTTATATGATTACACCATGGGCCTTGGAATTATATAATCACTTTTGGTATATATACATGTGGCGTGAATCCTTTTGCTTGCTATTATAATATTATATATACATATATATTATATTCATATTATTTTATAATTAAAATAAAAATGTATTTTAATCTTAAAATATAAAGTTTATTTTAATTTTAAAATTAAATTTCATGCTAACTAATTAGAGTTAGAATTGGATTTCATGATAACTAATTGGAGTTAAAATTGGATTCCATGTTTCTTTAAATAAATGAGTTTATTTAGATATGAAATAAGATTTCATATTACTCAAAATAAAAGAGTTTATTTGTGAATAGGAAAGAGAATCATAATTTCCTTAAATAAAGGAGTTTATTTAGATATGAAATAAGATTTCATATTATTCAAAATAAAAGAGTTTATTTATGAATAGGAAAGAGAATCCTTGTTTCCTTTAATAAAGGAGTTATTTTTTTTTACTTGGAATTTGATTCCATAATTAATTAAAATAAATGAGTTTATTTTGATTAAATTTTTTTGATTAAAATACAATAGTTTATTTTATTCAAAATTGGATAAATTAAAATAAAAGAGGTTTGTTTTGATTTAAATTTAGATTAAAATAAATGAGTTTATTTTGATTCAAAATTAGATTTTATGCTAACTAAATTTGCCCATTAAATGATATCAATATATATATTGAATGTTTATTATTCATGAGATGAATGTTATTTATTGATGCATATGGTGATGTGTATGATAATAAATATGATTGATTATGGACTATTGACCAATGTGATTGGATTTTATTTTAGTTGGATGCATGAATGTATGAGTTTTATTAAATGGGTCTGCGTACCTCGTCTTCTCTAATTTTTTCTTAATGTAAATTCTATCTTCCTCCTATGTATTTCTCCTTGACTGCTGATCAAGGTTTCTATTTATTTTAAATAGTTTTGTAACAGGAATAGTTATAATTAATTTTGAAAAAATAGAGATCAAAGAGAAAGGAGCGCTTGAAGACCCGTTTGTAATGGAGCCCGGGTTTAAATGTAATAGTTATATTTAAATATTAATTTTTGAACCCCTAGGGTTTAACCTTTTGGTTCACTTGGTGGCTCTAGTGAACCAAACTAGAATAAAAGTCCATAATCAATTCGGGTAAAATATAGTATTCTATATGTGCATGCTTATACTATATATATTATATATTATGCAAACATGCTTCGCATGTTTAATAATTTGACGAGTATTTTATATATATATGTGCATGCGCGCTAAACAAGATGAGACAAAATAATAACAAAATCCTTATATAAATTTTATTAAGTTGTAACGTTCAAAGATATTTGGAATATCGAACGTCGCCTTCTAGCATGGTAAAACAATATAGTATTAAATATTTAATATGAGTTTGTTGTGCACACACAAGGTAAGTATTAAATATTTAAGATATTATTTTATCACATTTAATGCTAATAAACAGACTGAACAATGCTGTTTTGTTGTGCACACACAAGGACATTATTTTTCTTTTGAATATATGGAGTGCTAGGTATGACTTAACTTAGATCATTTTAGTTCGGATGTACACACACTTGGCCATTATGATCTAAGAGACAAAATATAAGGAGTTGCATAGTTGATGTAATTGACAAGAGTTGTCTACCTATTTATTTATATATAGTTTGTTGTGCACACACAAGGCTATATACATTTGAAATGGGATCCTTATTCTCACTAGCAAATCTTTAATTAGATTTTGTCGAACTATATATGTGAAGGTAATATAGTTTGATGAAAATAGTGAGAGATACCAAATTAAAATAAGACCTAATTTATTTTGGTAATTAATAAAAGAATGTATGCTAAAATGTTGTTAAGAACAAATTCATTTATAAAATTTTACAATGTCTAAATTACTATCACTGCAAAGCATATTAGATGCTATTTAACCGGACCGAATTAAACGGATTGGTTAAAGTAATTGAGAATAGTTCTCATGGCTGAAAAGCTATTTTATGTCCTTAATACGCCTATCCCTGCAATGGTTGTAGACAATGCCTCTAAGGAAGAGATTGCTACTTTTAGAAAGTGGCAAGATGATTCACAGTTGGCTCAATGCATCATTCTCGCATCCATGAGTAACGTGCCTCAGTGTCAGCATGAAACTATGGATGCTCCTACTATATTCCTTCATATCAAGTAGTTGATGGTGAGGAAAGTAGGACTGATATATATCAGATATCTAAGAAGCTCTTCCTATCTAGAATGACGGATGATACTACAGTACAGATAAAAGTCTTTAACATAATCAATTTGATTGATCAATTAGGACAACGGGTTTTGTCATGGATGGATAGTTGAGCCAAGATTTGATCTTACACTCACTCCCGGACTCCTTTCATAATTGTTGTGAATTTTTCATATGAACAAGCTAGATATCAGCCTCGTTGATCTTCTGAATCATCTTGCCACTTTCTAAAAGTAGCACGTATTACCCGAGAATTTCCACGTATTATAAAATGAATATATTAATGGAAATAATATTTATGTGAATATAAGTGTATTGTTTTTGAGTTGGTTAATTCAACTGAGTTGCATTGGATCAATGTGTATGAAGATGTGTGAATTGTCAATGAGAAGTGTGAAATGCCTTGTGTGGCATAATGCAAAACGAGAAAATTCACTAAGAGAATTAAAACGGGAATTAGGAGGTATAATCATGTTGAACGTGTGATATCATATAAGTAATCAAGTACGCTCGTAGACTTGTAGTAACACTTTTGTGGACATCAATGCATGTCGTATATAACGAATTTAGCGATAACAATTGGCACGGGCTGAAGCTAAACCAGTCTTGGCACTGTTAGGGCACGGCGCAGCTGCGCCGTCCTAGCAGTACAAACTGGCGCAGCTGCGCCAGTAGGCAGTTGGAGAAAACAAATTTGTTTCACTTTGGAAATTAGATGGAATAATAATGTTATATGTGTAACATGGATGAAACCATACGATAAGAGTATATTGCAATGAAAGTATGTTATGTCCGACAACGGAATTATTAAACCATTAAATTAATATTAACTAATTATGGTAAAATATTGATTACTTTTTAATTAAATAATAATATATGATTATTATTATTTGTAATATAGTTATAAATATAATAAGAATAGTATCGATAATCAATGGTTATGAAAGTCCATAATTTCATCTATAAGAAATGGATTAAATTATATTAGTGGTAATTAATCAAGGAGGTGAATAATTTATTTACTTAACATAAATAAATAAGTTATTAATATAATAATATTATATTGACAATTATGTGCATGTGAGCAATAATACAAATATAACTATATAGTGTGGTGTGACATTTATGTGGCTATATATTAAGCCTTATAAAACTATATTGTATGAAGTAATGTGATTAAAGCATATTGAAATTATATGGTATATATATATCATGAAATGTGTAGGTAACAATATGCCTATGGGTAGACATTAAAATAAAATGTACATGGATTATCTGTATGTTGCACAACATCTACTACCTTGAAATATTAAATCATATTGTGACATTAAGTTATAATGTATGGTTGATATGTGTAACATAAGAGTGGGAAGGTATAATAGTATGCAAGAGTGCTTAGTTAGTAGAAGTGTGTAAGACCCCAAATTATTAATAAATGAAATTTAAATTTCCTCTATTTATTATTTTGAAATAGTAAGGGTTAAATTGATTAATGAGGTTAGTTATGAGTAAAATGCACAAATATTTCAAATAAACAAGTGGTCATAAAATATTCATTGTTGTCGGGGAATATTCATTTGGTCGTGGAATATTCTTGTTGTCGGGAAATATTCGTACGACGACGCAGCTTTGTTTGGGCCCCATAACGGAAAGCGATTGGATGAAGAAAATGACAAAAACAAGTTATTTATAAATAACGACGTAGTTGCTACCGTTAATACTGTTGGAATACCCGGTGGTTAAAACACAGTAATACGCATTGTTGCACAGTAGCACACGGTATTGCACCAATTATTAATTTTTACGTAAGAAGGCATTACTCAATAATTGTTACAGTAATTACTGTTTAGTATTTTCTTTTATTGATTTAATAATTGTTGCGTTGATATTTTATATTACTATTGTTTTAATAATTGTCACTACACAATATTTTCTATTATCGGAGCAATAATTCATATTATCTGAATAATATTATTAGATAACAATATTGGCAATGTCTAGAAAGTTCTGTCTAAGGAGAGGTTTGGTCATCTAATTACGCGTCACTAAGGAGAGATCCTTATTGGAAAGCCCCCTCTTTCCTAGGAACTGTCTGGTTGTCAGTATTGTGATTCTATAATATTATTTGTGAATAATTAATTATTGATTTATATGATGAGGAAAATATTAATTTTATGTGGATATAGATGGAGAAAATTTTTAATGTACAATTGTTGAAAATTAATATTTTATCTTTTTCTGATAAAATAATTCATTTAAATATATTATTTTAATAATATATTAATGGTGATATTTTTACAATGAATGTGGGATATATGAGTATATGAGGAGGAAGAGTATTTTGTGGCATTAAATGATTAACACATGTTTTGTGTGTCGGTGGACCCAAATAATTGACTGAAATTTGATTATAGCCTTTAAAATCGTCCGTTTATGGATTTCGATCAATTTCTATTTGGAATTTGGAAAAACTTTCTTCTGTAAAGTTGTAGAGAATTGAATTTCCTATAAAATATTGTGAGATTTGAATTTTCTGATGAAAGGGCTATTTATTATGAATTATTGAAGTTCTGAAGTTCTAAAATAATTGGTTTTTGAAAGTTTTAATTATTCTTATTTACAAAATCATTTTTTTTGCTTGGTGGGCTGCATTAAACATGTGCAATGAGCTGAAATCAGATTTCAAGAGGTGGGCTTGACAATTTTGTAAATATAAATATTATTATATTCAATTTTCTACTTTGGTGTTCTAAGTATTTTCCTATAAATAGGGTTCTTAGGTTAGAATTGAAAATCACACCAGAAACTGAAAACATCTCTCTCTTTCTCTCTCGATATATTGAGCGTATTCTTGTGAGTATTTTAATACTTTGAGTGTTGCTATACGGTGCAAGTTCAAGTCATAGCCTATATCCGGTTTTTCAACTAGAAGTACTATCTTTACCAGGTAAAGGATGTTATTTTATTCGAAAATGATATTATTTCTTCAATATCATTATATTGGTTGGAAATTTTTATCAAATTTGGAACTTTTCATGTCGGGGTTACTATTCATGAGTTACTATTCACGAGTTACTATTCACCGAAAAATAAAATTTTCTTCTTTTTGTCCAAAATATCTATTATGGATACTAGCTTTGATTGTATGCATGTTTTGATCATTCTTGAATTTTACTCCACTATGATTGTTTATGAGGTATTTTTGGACATGGATAAACTGTAATACGAATCCCTAATATTTCTTCTTTTGCTTCACTGGATTCGTTTTCTTTAAAATATTTTTCATCATCCTCAGTTCTAGATGATGATATTAATGAATATCTTTGGCCTGTAGTGCAAAGATGAATGATTTCTGATGAATATCTTTGGCCCGTAGTGTAAAGATGAACATGTGTTGAGATGAACATGACCAACTGATGAATATCTTTGGCTTGTAGTGCAGAGATGATTATTGATTGATGTTACAGGGATAAAATATTGATGATGGACTTTTAAATTCATAGATAATAGTAGATTTCATTCTCTACGTAACTCTTCTATGAATTATTATTTTTCGTTGCGAATATTGATTTAAAACTTGTTGTCTATTGTATTCTATTAGATTTTTCCCTGTTGAAGACTAACGATAATTTGTTCTGTATTATCTTAGTCATAATATTCTTTACTGGGCTAGTTAAGCTCACCCTTTTCCTTTTTGTTCCATTTTTCTCATGAGTCGAGAATGTAGCGAGTACTAGTCGGGGTATGGAATGATGGTTCTAGAAGTTATTTTAGTAGTCCTCGCCATTTTTGTGAAATAATATATCAATAATTGTAATGAGGACTTATTTGAGTGTGGATATTGTCTAGATGACAATATTTGTATTTAAACTCACAGTTCTTGTGTTGTAATAATAAAGATGTAGTTGTTTCTATACCATGTATTTTGGCGACTCAGAATGGGTGTTGTATACCTATTTTGGGGGCGTCACAGTTGGTATCAGAGCTTAGGGATATGATCTCTGGCGGAGATCGGGGAATAGGGACTAGGAGGGGAGGGACGAGAATGTTAACAGTGGAGTAAATGTGATGTTGGAGATGCCTATACTCACCAACGAGGAGAACGTGCAACAGGCTGGCAATGTTCCTCCTGTGAACAACACCACTGAGCAGACGATGAACGATGAGATGTTTAGAAGCTTTTTGCGATTTATACAAAACCAGACGAAGGAGATTCCTGTTCAAAATATAGGAAGAAACAATGGCAACACACAGCTGGTCACAACCAAGCAGTTCAACGAGTTGGGACCACTAGAATTCTGGGGAAAGCCGGATCCGATTAAGGCGGAGAGATGGGTCAAGCAAATTACCAAGATATTCGATGTCTTGGGATGCACGGAGGAACAGAAGGTTCCATTCGCCACCTTTATGTTCCATGGCAAGGCAGACTACTGGTGGGAGTCTGTGAAGCGTACCCATCCAGCCGCACTTAGCATGTCTTGGGAGACATTTCAGAAACTGTTCAATGACAAGTATTTTCCTGAAAGTATTCGTCATATGAAGGAGGTAGAGTTTATTAGACTGAAGCAGAATAACATGACGGTGTCCCAGTACGAGGCGAAGTTTGCAGAGTTGTCCAGGTTTACACCTCATTTGGTGGAGAATGAGGAACGTATGACGCGGATGTTTCTGAGAGGTTTGAAACCCGGCATACGTCAATATCTCATTTCTCATAAATTTTCTCTCTATTCAGATGTTGTCAACAGGGCTCAATTATTAGAGCGAGATAACGAGTATGGTCAACCGAGGGACCACAACCAGGATCATATCGGTGACAGCAGTCATCAGAACAATGATAACCAGCGGAGAAAGAAAAATACAGACAAGAACGACAACCACTTTGGTGGTAATCGTGGCTATGAAAATAGAAGAAGCGAGTCGGGAAGAGATTTTAAAAAGAGGAGATTCAACAATGACAATACGAAGACGTCAGCACCAGTAGCAACTGGTTCCAAGGGAGGAGAACGACCACCGGTTATATGCTATAAGTGCGAAAAAGAAGGACATATCAGCCCAAACTGCCCACAACAGTTTAAGGTATGTTATAATTATGGAAAGGTAGGACATATCGCTCGAGATTACACTGTATCGAAACCAAGTCCAACGGGGATGGTGACTCAAAAAGTTGTCCCAGAAAAGACAAAGTCAACGGTTCCTGAAAGAGCGTTTGTCGTGACTAGTCAACATGCGAGGAACCCAAACGAGGTGATCACGGGTAAGCTAATCATAAATTCATGCGAAGTTTATACCTTGATAGATACTGGTGCTACCCATTCATTTATTTCTCATGCTTGTGCTCAACGTTTAAACTTGACTCCGGAGAAGTTAGATTTTGATTTATCTGTGGAGACTCCGTTAGGAGAAACTTTCATCACATCCACTGTTTATAAATCTTGTGTGATCCAAGTTGGCACCATCACCTTACCTGTTGATCTTATCTCTTTAAAGATACTTGCTTTTGATGTGATTTTAGGGATTGATTGGTTAACTACTCATCATGCCAAAATTGATTGTTTTCGTAAGGTTGTTAGTTTTCATATTCCTAACCAACCTGTTGTACGAATTCAAGCAACTAAGCCATTAAAATCAATCACTGTTATATCAAGCCATAAAGCCATTCGTTTATTAAAAAATGGATGTCAAGCTTTCTTAGCCCATGTTATGGATTTGAATAAAGACACGTCAAATTTGAATAATATTCCTATTGTTATTGACTTTCCTGACGTATTTCCTGAAGAACTTCCCGGTCTACCCCCGGAACGTGAAGTTGAATTCTTTATTGATCTTGAACCTGGTAGAAAGCCCATTTCTAAAACCCCATATCGAATGGCTTCTATTAAACTTCAGGAGTTAAAGGTCCAACTACAAGAGTTGTTGGACATCAGTTTCATTCGTCCTAGTACATCTCCTTCGGGTGCTCCTATTTTATTTGTAAAGAAGAAAAATGGGAGTATGCGGCTTTGTATTGATTACCGGGAATTAAACCATGTCAGTATTAAGAATAGGTATCCGCTACCTCGTATTGATGACCTGTTTGACCAGTTACAAGGAGCACAATTCTTTTCAAAGATCGATCTTCGTTCTGGATATCATCAGCTAAAGGTTAAAACTGAGGATATTCAGAAGACTTCCTTCAGAACTCGGTACAGGCATTATGAATTCCTAGTTATGTCTTTTGGATTGACTAATGCTCCCGCGGCTTTCATGGATATGATGAACCGAGTATTCAAGGATTATTTGGATCAATTCGTTATTGTCTTTATTGATGACATCCTCATATATTCCAAAAGCCGTGAAGATCATGAGCACCATTTGAAGCTGGTACTGCAAAGGCTTTGTGATAGCAAGCTATATGCTAAGTTGAAGAAATGCGAGTTCTAGCTTGAGGAAGTAGCATTCCTAGGGCACGTGGTGTCAAAACATGGAGTATCTGTTGACCCGGCGAAGATTGAAGCAATACAAAGTTGGGAGCAACCAAAGACGGTGACCGAAGTACGTAGCTTTCTGGGCTTAGCTGGTTATTATCGGAGATTCGTGGAAGGGTTTTCTCAAATTGCTACCCAGTTAACTCAGCTGACTCGGAAAGATATCAAATTCGTATGGAGCGAGGAATGCGAGAAGCGTTTTCAAGAGCTGAAGAGGAGACTTATTTCGGCACCTGTTTTGACCATACCATCTGGTTCGGATGGATTTGTTATCTACAGCGATGCTTCAGGAAAAGGGCTAGGATGTGTTCTCATGAAACGTGGGAAAGTTATAGCCTATGCCTCGCGACAACTTAAAGAATATGAGAGGAATTATCTTACTCATGATCTAGAGTTGGCAGCAGTCATTTTTGCGCTAGAGATCTGGAGGCATTATCTATATGGGGAGAAAGTGGAGATATATTCAGACCATAAAAGCCTCAAATATTTCTTCACTCAAAAAGAACTCAACATGCGGCAACGACGTTGGCTCGAGTTGTTGAAAGATTATGACCACACTATTCAATACCATCTTGGAAAAGCAAATGTGGTAGCTGATGCGTTGAGTAGAAGATCATATGCAGGAATAAGTGCGATGATGTCAAGTATACACATAGAACCAACTTTAATCGATAAAGTTAAAGTTGCTCAAGCCACAGACCCGGAGCTGATGCGTATGAAGAAGAAAGTGCAAGAAGGTGCTATTCCAGAAGCAAGAATCGATGAAAAAGGAATACTTCGAGTCCACTCCAGACTTTGTGTTCCTAACGATTCTGATTTGAAGTACAAGATCATGATGGAAGCACACAATACACCATTTGCAATCCATCCTGGAAGTACCAAAATGTATCGTGATCTTCGACATACATTTTGGTGGAACAATATGAAGAGAGAGATCGCAAAGTTTATCTCGAGGTGTTTAACTTGTCAACGTGTAAAGGTGAAACATCAAGTGCCAAAGGGTCCATTGCAACCACTTGAGATTTCGAAATAGAAGTAGGAACACATTACCATGGATTTCGTTACGGGTCTTCCCACGGTTTCTCAAGGCATAAATGCTATTTGGGTTATTGTTGATAGATTAACCAAGTCTGCTCATTTCTTACCGATACGGGAGACTTATTCCCTTGAACGTCATGCTAGTATGTACGTGAATGAGATTGTGAGGTTGCATGGCATGCCAGTATCCATAGTTTCGGATCGTGACCCAAGATTCACTTCAAGATTTTGGGTAAGCTTGCAAAAAGCTATGGGCACGGATTTACGATTTAGTTCGGCTTACCATCCTTAAACGGACAGAAAATCAGAGAGGACTACTCAAACTCTTGAAGATCTATTAAGACTCTGTGTCCTAGACTTCAAAGGCAGTTGGGATAAGTATTTACCATTGGTGGAATTCTCCTACAACAATAGTTATCAGGCAAGTATAGGTGTGGCTCCATTTGAAGCATTATATGGACGAAAGTGTTGCTCTCCAATATGTTGGGATGGGGTGGGAGAAGCAATGTTGTTGGGACCCGAGTTGGTACGTATGACTACGAAAAAGATCCAAACGATTCGGCAACGTATACAAACGGCACATAATCGACAAAAGAGTTATGCGGATCTTCATCGAAAGGATGTGGAATTTGACATTGGGGATCATGTATTGTTGCGTGTGGCTCCATGGAAAGGAGTTACAAGATTTGGGAAGAGAGGAAAGCTCAATCCACGATTTATTGGTCTATTTCAGATTCTTGACCGAGTAGGAAATGTGGCCTATAGACTCGCGTTACCTCCAAGTATGTCTCGTGTTCATAATATTTTTTATATATTTGTGCTACGTAAATATCTGAAAGACCCAAACCACGTTATTGAGTTAGAACCGGACGAGATAGCCGAAGACTTAACGTACGAAGAGGTACCTGTCAAGATCTTGGATAGGAAGGAGCATGTCCTACGCACGAAGGTTATACCATAAGTTAAAGTTTTGTGGAGAAACCATGCTATTGAGGAAATGACCTGGGAGTTGGAAACGGAAATGAAAGCGAGGTATCCTCATCTTTTCGAACCACCAGGTACGTACGTCAATTTTGAGGACGAAATTTCATAAGGAGAGAAGGTTGTAAGACCCCAAATTATTAATAAATGAAATTTAAATTTTCTCTATTTATTATTTTGAAATAGTAAGGGTTAAATTGATTAATGAGGTTAGTTATGGGTAAAACGCGCAAATATTTTAAATAAGAAAGTGGTCATAAAATATTCATTGTTGTCGGAGAATATTCGTTTGGTCGTGGAATATTCTTGTTGTCGGGGAATATTCGTACGACGGCGCAGCCTTGTGTGGGCCCCATAACGGAAAGCGATTTGATAAAAAAAATGACAAAAACAAGTTATTTATAAATAACGGCGTAGTTGTTACCGTTAATACTGTTGGAATACCCGGTGGTTAAAACACTGTAATACGCGTTGTTGCACAGTAGCACATGGTATTGCACCAATTATTGATTTTTACGTAAGAAGACATTACTCAATAATTGTTACAGCAATTATTGTTCAGTTTTTTATTTTATTGATTCAATAATTGCTGCGTTGATATTTTATATTACTGTTGTTTTAATAATTATCACTACACAGTATTTTCTATTATCGGAGCAATAATTCATATTATCTGAATAATATTATTAGATAACATTATTGGCAATGTCTAGAAAGTTCTGTCTAAGGAGAGGTTTGGTCATCTAATTACGCGTCACTAAGGAGAGATCCTTATTGGAAAGCCCCATCTTTCCTAGGAACTGTCTGGTTGTCAGTATTGTGATTCTGTAATATTATTTGTGAATAATTAATTATTGATTTATATGATGAGAAAAATATTAATTTTATGTGGATATAGATGGAGAAAATTTTTAATGTACAATTGTTGAAAATTAATATTTTATCTTTTTCTGATAAAATAATTCATTTAAATATATTATTTTAATAATATATTAATGGTGATATTTTTACAATGAATGTGGGATATATGAGTATATGAGGAGGAAGAGTATTTTGTGGCATTAAATGATTAACACATATTTTGTGTGTCGGTGGACCCTAATAATTGACTGAAATTTGATTATAGCCTGTAAAATCGTCCGTTTATGGATTTCGGTCAATTTCTGTTTGGAATTTGGAAAATCTTTCTTCTATAAAGTTGTAGAGAATTGAATTTCCTATAAAAAAAGCGAAATTCAAATTTTCTGATGAAAGGGCTATTTATTATGAATTATTGAAATTCCGAAGTTCCAAAATAATTGGTTTTTAAAAGTTTTAATTATTCTTATTTACAAAATCATTTTTTTTGGTGGGCTGCATTAAACATGTGCAATGAGCTGAAATAAGATTTCAAGAGGTGGGCTTGATAATTTTGTAAATATAAATATTATTATATTCAATTTTTTACTTTGGTGTTCTAAGTATTTTCCTATAAATAGGGTGCTTAGGTTAGAATTGAAAATCACACCGGAAACTGAAAACTTCTCTTTCTTTCTCTCTCGATATATTGAGCGTATTCTTGTGAGTATTTTAATACTTTGAGTGTTGCTATACGGTGCAAGTTCAAGTCATAGCCTATATCCGGTTTTTCAACTAGAAGTACTATCTTTACCAGGTAAGGGATGTTATTTTATTCGAAAATGATATTATTTCTTTAATATCATTATATTGGTTGAATTTTTTTTATCAAATTTAGAACTTTTTATGTCGGGTTTACTATTCATGAGTTACTATTCACGAGTTACTATTCACCAAAAAATAAAATTTTCTTCTTTTTGTCCAAAATATCTATTATGGATACTAGCTTTGATTGTATCCATGTTTTGATCATTCTTGAATTTTACTCCACTATGATTGTTTATGAGATATTTTTGGGCATGGATAAACTGTAATACGAATCCCTAATATTTGTTCTTTTGCTTCACTGGATTCGTTTTCTTTAAAATATTTTTCATCATCCTCAGTCCTAAATGATGATATTAATGAATATCTTTGGCCTGTAGTGCAAAGATGAATGATTTCTGATGAATATCTTTGGCCCGTAGTGCAAAGGTGAACAGGTGTTGAGATGAACATGACCAACTGATGAATATCTTTGGCTTGTAGTGCAAAGATGATTATTGATTGATGTTACAAGGATAAAATATTGATGATGGACTTTTAAATTCATAGATAATAGTAGATTTCATTCTCTACGTAACTTTTCTATGAATTATTATTTTTCGCTGCGAATATTGATTTAAAACTTGTTGTCTATTGTATTCTATTAGATTTTTCCCTATTGAAGACTAACGATAATTTGTTCTGTATTATCTTAGTCATAATATTCTTTACTGGGCTAGTTGAGCTCACCCTTTTCCTTTTTGTTCCATTTTTCTCAGGAGGCGAGAATGTAGCGAGTACTAGTCGGGGTATGGAATGATGGTTCTAGAAGTTATTTTAGTAGTCCTCACCATTTTTGTGAAATAATGTATCAATAATTGTAATGAGGACTTATTTGAGTGTGGATATTATCTAGATGACAATATTTGTATTTAAACTCACAGTTCTTGTGTTGTAATAATAAAAATGTAGTTGTTTCTGTACCATGTATTTTGGCAACTCTGAATGGGTGTAGTATACCTATTTTGGGGGCATCACAAAGTGTCCCAAATTGAGTGTCCCATTCTCTCCTAAACCTCAATCACGTGTAGAACAAATGCTAAGGCCTATGTTCTTCCTTTTCTTCCAAAACCTTCTAGCTAATGATCATGGGGGAGTGATGGTCATGATGCAAATCACCAACTAATCACCAACTCCGTGCTAACCTTCATGCAATTCTTCCATCTTTTGGTTTGATTCCTTGGACAATGGCTGGGCATAGTCAATGGATTTTCTATAAAAGGAACACTTCCCTTCATTCTTTGTGTTGCTTGAGTTGGCTGAGAATTTCTAAGAGATTGAGAGAATTCTAGCACATTGGGAGTTCATTACGAGCAAGTTAATTCACATTTACAAAGGTATAATTCCGTTTCCTTGTTTCCATTTCAGTTTCTGTTAAACAGAGTTCTTGAACTCTTAAATTTCAAATTCTTGAATTCATGGAATTGGATGTTAATAAGGTTGGGTAATGTCCATATAGTTGTTATATGACCTTACAAGCATGTTTAAACTTATACATGAGTGTTTGGGAATGATTTCGTGAGTAAATTTTGTGGTTGGACTGAAGTTCTATCGAAGAAGTCTGCTTCTGCACCTGAACCTGGTACGGTACAGTTGTGCCATAATTGTACAGAGGTGCAGTTCAGCTGCGCCGGTTCCTGAGATTAGTTGGAGCTGCTATTTTTAAAATCTGCCAAGAGTTAACCAATCATTGTAACATATACTAGTATGCAAGCATGTGTTAGGGGTGTATATAGATATATGGACCTAATGTGGGCATGTTGGAATAGATTTGCATGATTAACAGAAGCATATGGTTTAGATGGAGATTTGGATGTTATGTTTTGAAAATAAACTATTTCAGAGATCATGCGAACCTAGTAAGCTACACATGACTGATTTTACACGTAGATGAGCATGTTATAGTGTACAAAGTTCCTTTGAGCATGACCAAACTTATTAAGCCTTGTGTTAGAAATGTTTCAAGAAAAAAAGGATTAGCCTAGTGAGCTAACATGCATGATTGCTACATAGTTTATATTCGGACCTTGCAAGCATGTTAGTATGACTTAGAAATACATGAATAAACCTTTAACTTGTGTGTATACGATTAACAAGAAAGCATGAGCATATTAAATCTACTAGTAAGCTTTGAATGTGATTTTTAACATAATATCTTGAGGGTTGGGATCTGATAATTGTGATTGCATGTGATGTTACTCTTAGACCTACTCATGTAGTATAAACGTATATATACCATGCTTGTGTATCACATTTCAAGAAAAGCATAAACAAAGCCTATTTTCAACCAAAACGGTGCTAATTTCACATATATGTTATAAATACTCATGAGCATGCCTAATATGAGTTTTGTGACTATCTTGTATGTTTAGAGAGCAAGCATGATATACTTTGTGGTTTCATGACTTTAAATGGCCCTAAATTGTTGAAATACTCAATTTAGATTTTTATTATGAAAGAAGGAACTTTAACATGATAAATATATCATGTATGATTGTTTTGGTCAAGCCGGGCAGAAACCACAAGGCAGAAGCTGAGTCTTGGCATAGCCAGAGGACAGCGCAGCTGCGCCGGTCCTAGGCTTATCCATGGCGCAGCTACGCTGTGCAGCAGTCACATATGGGTTCTGTTTTTGGACTGTTGTTTGAAGCATGCCTACGTGATTACTTTAACTTGTAATATATGACTAATATGCTATGTAATGTGTTAAGAAGTATGCTATGTGATGTAACTAAAGGTTAATCTTGACTTTCGAATGATAAGTCCAAGAGGATGTTTGCATAATATCAAAACAAAGATACGTAGGTTGAACTTGTGGTGACGTATAAACTGATTTTGTACCATATGTGCATACTTGTATCATGTCAAGATTGATTAACGACTGTGTTAGCTAATAAACATCTTGAACATATAATACGCTATAAATAGGATTCGAAAGTGTTTATTTTTTAACATGGATAAACTACGCTTAAGGCAAGTATTTGAACTACCTTTATATTGTGCAAGTTCCCTAAACTTACTCCAAATATTGTTGAGAAAGTTCTCTAACCTTACTCAAATCTATAGTGAGCAAGTATCTGAACCCAACTTTTCATAGTGCAAGTATTCTAAATCTTGCGTTACTTTATTCAACGAATATCGTAAGCTTATTATCCTACTTATTCGTTAAATTGAGCTAGTATGTCTAAAACTATTGTGAGAACTATTATTCATATTAAACTTAGTATTGTTCTTGAATATTGTGAAAGTGTCTATGCTATTTGATTCGGCTATGTGCATGTTTATAAAACTGTCTAAACCAATTGATTGGTGCGAAAATCTTGAAAACTGAGTTGAACAACCCTTATGGTAAGGGGATTGTGATAACCCGAGATTTCGAATATTCAAAATTTCACGAATAATTTTTATATTAATTAATATTAATATTGATTATCAATTTTGTGACAAGTATCCGTGATACGAGTCTCGAGAAGGTTAATTTGTGTATTGACTAATAAAATTAGAGTAGGGTTGTGATTAACAGCTTTAGAAACCCTAACCCTAATTTTTGGAAAGGGATTCGATAGAAAATATAATTAATATAATTATATTAATGAGTATGTGTTTGTATTGAATAGAAAATTTTCATCAATGATTGATCGGATAAGGTTTAAAATTAATAAACCCTAACGAGAGATTAAAAACCCTAATCTCAGGGTTATAAACCCTAACGTACCGTTAGAAATCCTAATCAAAAATCGAGAAACCCTAATTTTATATTCGGGAATCCTAAAACCCTAATTAGGAAACCCTTATCCTAATTAGCAAGCCTAAAGTGATTATTATGTGTTAATATAATTAGGAAACCCTTATTATACTTTAAAAATATTAATTTATATTTAAAACCTAAGTACATTTTCGAAATTCTTAATTTTCTATTTTTAGAAACTCTAAGTAGAAAATTCTAGAATTTATGTTTGTAAAGCCTAAGGGTTAAACCCTAACATTACAAAAAAATGGGCCTTTAGCAACAATTTTTCGGGCAACGACTTTATTAGTCGTTGCTAAAAGTGTATGTTTAGCAACGAAATTTGTCATTCGTTGCAGATTGTGTCAAGCTTTCACTTTTTGCAACGAAATTCATAAGTCGTTGCAAAATTTCATTGCTAATTCATTGGAAGAAAAAAATTTCATTAGAAATTTGTTGCAAAATTTTCGGCCATTTGATTTCCCGTCATCATGGGCAACGAAAGTTTTTTGTAGCTAAAAATGAGGCTTTAGCAACGATTTTTCAGGCAATAACTTTATAAGTCGTTGCTAAAAGTGTATGTTTAGCAACGAAACTTGTCCTTCGTTGCAGATTGTGTCAGGCTTTCACTTTTTGCAACGAAATTCATAAGTAGTTGCAAAATTTGGAAACAAAATTCGTTAGAAATTCATTGCAAAATTTCTAACCACTTGATTTCTCCTCATCGTGGGCAACGAAAGTTTTTTTTGTTGCTATAATTCGTTGCCTAATATGGACCACATTCATTGACAACAATTTTTATTTTCGTTGCATATTTTATACAACTTTATGCAACGACTATTAACATGTTGCCTTAAATTAAGATAATAATAATAATAATAATAATAATAATAATAATAATAATAATAATAATAATAATAATAATAATAATAATAATAATAAGCGTACTAATAATAATAATAATAATAACAATAATAATAATAATAATAATAATAATAATAATAATAATAATAATAATAATAATAATAATAATAATAATAATAATAATAATAATAATAATAATAATAATAATAATAATAATAATAATAATAACAACAACAACATTAATAATAATAATAACAATAACAGTAATAATAATAATAATAATAATAATAATAATAATAATAATAATAATAATAATAATAATAATAATAATAATAATAATAATAATAATAATAATAATAATAACAACAACAACAACAACAACAACAACAAGAAGACTAATAATAATAATAATAATAATAATAATAATAATAATAATAATAATAATAATAATAATAATAATAATAATAATAATAATCGTACTAATAATAATAATAATAGTAGTAGTACTACTACTACTACTACTACTACTACTACTACTACTACTAATAATAATAATAATAATAATAATAATAATAATAATAATAATAAGTATATGTTAATCATTTTAATTACATTAACTAAAGTTTAATAATAATATTAATAATAATAACATTCGTTTGGATAAACCTGTTAAGTTAAACACAATTAAAATTTTAAGTAAATTGCAACTTAGACATGACTTAACATCGAAAAATTGAAGCCTTGGAAACCAAAGAATTCTATAATGGTGGAACCATTCATCTTACATCAGACATTAGTAGTAGTAGTAGTAGTAGTAGTAGTAGTAGTAGTAGTAGTAGTAGTAGTACTATTATTATTATTATTACTGTTATTGTTGTTGTTGTTGTTGTTATTATTATTATTATTATTATTATTATTATTATTATTATTATTATTATTATTATTATTATTATTATTATTATTATTATTATTATTATTATTGCTATTGTTACTATTATTATTGTTGTTATTATTATTATTATTAGTACGCTTATTATTATTATTATTATTATTATTATTATTATTATTATTATTATTATTATTATTATTATTATTATTGTTGTTGTTGTTGTTGTTGTTGTTGTTATTATTATTATAATTATTATTGTTATTGTTATTGTTATTATATTATTATTATTATTATTATTATTATTATTATTATTATTATTATGACTGTTATTATTATTATTATTATTATCCCGCAATTAGTTATGTACATTTATGTATGTACGTAGCAGATCTGTGGAAATGAGATCTGTTTTATTTTGAGGGAAATGATTTGTTCAGTTATAAATACTAATCGTTGAAAAATAATAGCAACTAGGCCCATGTGCTCGGGTGGTCATTGGATCAATATTTTAAATTGGAGGACTTGGGTTCGAATCTGTGCATCAATATAATTTTCGGGATGAAGTTCAATATTTGCCACGTCAGCCCATCCACGTGTAAAATAAAATAAATTTTTTTGGGATGAAGTTCAATATTTGTTTTACATTTGTTTGAGTCATAACTGAATTCTACTTGTTTGTTTTATTATTTATTTAAGCATATGCATATGTGTGCTCACTACAAGAAATTGGGGCTCTTGTGAAGGAAATTTTGTGATTGAATTGTTTCCTTCTCAAATAAGCCTTTTTTGTGAGGGACTAATGAAGAAATTTTTTATTTATGAAATAAATTTTATTCACATATGTAATTAGTGACAATTATTTTGTTAGGGAAACATTTTTCATTACTTTGCTTGAAGTAAATCTTAGAGAATCATTGATATATTTTCACAAAAATATTTCTAATTTTAAAGATAGATATTAAATTAATACAAAATAATTTTTAAAAATTTTAAGTATTTATTCTATTAAAGGTACATGTTAATCATTTTAATTACACTAACTAAAGTTTAAAATTATAAACTATATTTGGTATACATATATACATTAATCCGTGTAAGATCTGCAGTGGCAGGGATAAGATTGAAACCCCTGAATAGGTTCCTTTTTTAGTTTATTGGGAAACTTAATGCTATTTTGTGATTATTAGGATTTAGGAATATATTCTTATAGTTGAGTCATACTATTTATTTGGATTTTAAGATTTAGTCACTAATATTGCACAAACTTGGGTTTCAGTTTAAGCAAGCTACAGAAACATCAATTAAGCTTGATCTAGATGGGCTCGTAGTCATAGGCGGGGATGATTCAAACACAAATGCTTGCCTTCTTGCTGAAAACTTCAAGTACATTAGGATTGTTGTATTATTTTTTTTCCAAGCGTTTTATTATTTAGTTCTATTGATGATACATATTTATATATTTCTATACATTCTAAAGGGGTCAAACCTTGAAAACTCGGGTCATTGGTTGCCCAAAGACAATTGATGGTGACTTGAAGTGCAAATAAGTTCCCATAAGTTTTGGATTTGATACGGCATGCAAGGTAATTACTACTTGTGCTTTCCATTATTTGAGTTGGGCCATAAGTCACTGATGATGATCAGGTTCATATCATTCAATGTTCTTTGATTTCTTTCTGTTAAAAGCACCCAACATAATTTTTCTCTCCTACCTTGAAGTTTCTTATTAAAAAGGCCTATCTGATTCAATCTCCAGTTCTTGTCTTCTATTATTTAATAATTTTAGTAGAATCATATTTTCTACACTATTTCTTCTTTTATTCTCTATGCTCCTATCTTGGCAGACTATAATTTCATGAATTTATATTTTGAGGCTTAAACAAATCATATACAGCACTGACCTTGGGCTAAAACCTAAGGTGCCCGGGCATTAGGCCCAAAATTTTTTACGACCCCTTTTTCTTATATAACTGTATAGCATACATACACTTAGGACTGAGCAAAAAATAGATATAACCAAATTACCGAACCAAACTGAAATAAACTAACCACTTTTTTTTGATAATTCGGTTATTTTTATCATTTTGGTTATATCCAAAATTATATACGATTTTCGATTAGTTTATACGGGTATTATTTTTGGGTTATTCGAATAAATCAGTTAAAATAAATAAAATACTACTAATGACTCACCTCAGCCGCTCAGCGCATTAGGCATTACTAGCCCTAGCCGACTCTGAAGTGTGAAGTCGAACAACTCTCGTCTCAACTCAAGTCTCAAGCTCTCAATATGAATCTCTCAACTCTCAAGTGACAAGAATCATTCCAAATCCATAGCAAATCTCGAAGACTTGAACTCTGAATCGGAAGTCGGTGACGACGGTGAGTCTTCTTGTCCATCAATATACATGCATATGTCCGATCGACCATATTAGTTTGCTAATATATATTAGTTTATCTGCTTATATATTAGTTTGCTCCTTGTTCATCAATATAGTCTATATAGATGAATATGTCCGATCGACCATATTAGTTTGCTGCTAAGCTGCTTATATAACGTATTAGACCTTTAGAGGTATAGGGTTTCATTCTTATTTTCAATTGAAATTAGACCTTTAGAGGTATTGGTTGTGCATATTCAGTATGATTCATAGGTTGTTGGTTTTTTTCTTCAAAGTACTAATTTTATATGTTGCATATTAACTTTGTGATGGAGTAATTCAATTTTGTGATAAAATTTTCACATATAAATCATTTTTCATCCTCCATCGGGATTTGAGGGCAACAAAATTCGTTTCATTTTAAATTGTACTGGGTGCAATCTATAAAATGTTGGTGCACTTAAGAGTTGAGGGGTGATTTGTATACTGTTAATATTTGAGTAGTTGTACGATAACTGATTTTACGAAATGCAAGAATTATGAGTGTGACGCCCCCAAATTCGGGTACTTGAAACCCGAACTCGGTGCTTCACGATACCATTTCTATAAGCTTAATAATACTAATAATAATAACAATAATATAAAATTTAAACTTTATTTACATGCATCAAAGTTTACTCCCAGGTACGAGACCTTTAAACATTCATTACATCATAGATAATACGTAACATTGTCTTAATAAACTATAATTATTACACCACATATTAGAAATATCATTCGAACAGCTTTCCTTTTCCCTTGTTCTTGCCTGAGTCTTCTGGTTGATCATACTTAACTGAAAACATTTAATTTAAGCAAGAGTGAGCATTTGAGTGCCCAACAAGTAATAACAATTATAAATATTAGCTGAAAGGGTTAAATGTTTTCTTTGTACTACTCTTATACAACAAGTCAATTGTTGTGAAGTAATCTGAACCGATAATAATAACATAACAACTCTCTATCAAATTTTTGAAACTACGTAATGACTATAATTGGGGTTTAGGTGACATACTATGAACATTGTTTTCAATTTTCGAATAGGTTTAGCAGAAATTCATCTGCAAACCGTCATAACTTACGGGCATGGGGGTGATCAGCCCGTTATGCCCTGTATTGATCAATACTACATGTTAGAACGATAGTATCGTTCACTCTGTCCACCTTGGGTTCATAAAAAGTTTTCCCGTTTCCCGGATGTTCATACTTGTCTTGGTTCCAAATCAAAGGTTTTGTCTTGTTCAACAATAATCTATAATTCAACATATGTATATACGGGTAACTGACAAAGATGTATCAACATGTGATTAAATACAATGATTATCCAAGTGGGGACACTTGTATAACCATTTATAGAAATTAACGAACAGAATATATATCTGAATTACCATATACTAACATGTTGATAAGCAATGAGTGTATATAGTATAGGGTTAATAATCTGTACAGTAATAATATAATTCTTAAACATTCTTACTCATGCCCATTGCATAAAGGAAATACAAAGGTAGGATACTTGCACAATGTAAAGGATATTTCAGATACTTGCCTGAGCTGCTGCTTACAATAACGCAACTTAGATTAATATTTTATACAGCGACCTATCATTGATAAGATCATTCGTTCGATTAGAATAATATATCGTAACACATAGCACTGCTTATTGCAGTCCGCACCGTATCTAATCACATTGTCACTTATGTTTTGTGATAACCAGAGATTTCGAATAATCAAAAATTTGCGAATAAATTTTTTTTATTAATATTAATATTAATTATCATTTATGTGACAAGTATCGGTGATACGTGTATCGAGAAAGTCAGTTTGTGTATTGACTAATAAAATTAGAGTAGAGTTGTGCTTAATAGCTTTAGAAACCCTAACCCTAATTTCTGGAAAGGGATTCGATAGAAAATATAATTAAAATAATTATTTTAATGAGTTTGTGTTTGTACAAAAAAATTTTATTGATCAATGATTGATCGGATAAGGTTTGAAATTAATAAAACCTAATAAGAGATTAGAAACTCTAATCTCAGGATCAAAAACTCTAACGTACCGTTAGAAACCCTAATTGTACGACAGGAAACCCTAACTTTATATTCGGGAATTCTAAACCCTAAATTAGGGAAGTCTAATCCTAATTGGCATGCTTAATGTGTTTATTAAATTTAAATATGATTAGAAAACCCTAATTATATTTTAGTTATCTTAGTTTCTATTTTACAAACCTTAATTGTAATTTAGAAAATTTAATTTTCTTATTAAAACCCTAATTCGTGGGTTATAAACCCTAATGATCATTTTGACCTTAACTACTAATTTAAGCAATTTTAATTAGGAATATAAATACTAATTAGCAAGATTGAATTTTATGATTAGGAAATATTAGTATATTTATTGAATCCTAATTATAATTTTGGAAAATTAATTTTCTATTTTGAAAACCGAAATTCGAAAATATTGGAAATTAATTGCAAATCTAAAGGGTTTAAACCCTAAACCCTAAACCCTAAAGGGGTTCAAACCCTAAACCCAAACCCAAACCCTAAACCCTAAGGATTTGTGTATTGGACAAGAATGCCATTAAAAATATTTATCAAATGACAAAAATGCCCTTTTTATTTTCTTTAATTGGTAACTTGTATTATTGCTTTCAACTTTAGTTGTTGAACAGCTTTGTTGACTTGTGTGACACAAAAATCAGTAGCAAAATCGTCCAGCAACATCAGCCATAGCAACAAGTCATAATATATATAGATTCAAGAGAGAGAAAAGTCACAAAAATTGCCATTTTGCTCATTTGCTCTCACCAACTCTCTCTCTCTCCTAAAGCTCCGAAAATAGCTAGTATGTCAGTCCTAGAATCATTCCTTGATCAACCAATATCAGATTAGGAGATCATAGATCAAGATTTTTCAAGAAAAGGTATAAACCCTAGTTCACTTTTGATCTTGTATGCTTGGGCAAAGTTTTTATTTTTGTGTTTAGATGTTTGCTAGTAGGTGTTATATGATGAACTATGTTGATATAACATAGATCCATAGCATCAAAATGCTTTAAAATCAAGTGTTTCAAAAACTGTCAAGAACACAATTTGTGGTCTGACAAGCTAATGTCAGGCGCCACAGATTCGTGTGTGTTAATGATTTTTGTTGTTTGATGTTTTGGATCTGTTTTCTGACATAAGGACTATAATCTGGAAGTGAAATCACAACCATTACATGTCCAGATTTCTTGTTATTCATGGTCAAAGTGGGTTGACCGAGCTTGACCGGCTGAATTCTGGGTAACCCAGAAATTTGTTTTCAGCGTCTGACAACATCTTTAAGCTCTTAGATCTGTCGGTAATAATGTTTATTGTTGATCTTGTTATAGTAAATAGGTATTCTGTTGTTTGGACTTTATATCCTTTCTTTAATATTCTTTAAAACATCAACTAATCGAACGTAAAAGGTTGTCAAATTAGACCATCTGTTCACGGGTACGGTTTCTGGAAAACCCAGAAATTGTAGTAACGATTTTTCTGACAACATTTGACCAGATTGAATATGGCGATTGTGATGTTTTTGGACTTCGATATTGACATGTCGGTGTTCCTTGTCATGAATACTACATGTATGAATCATAAAACCACAAAAATAAGTATCAGAACCTGTATTAATTTGGGCCGGAAAATGGTCACCTAAAGCTGCCTCGGTTTCTGGGTTACCCAGAAAGCCCAGGAGCCGTCTGACAACCATTTGGAAGGGCATGATATTGCTGTGTTGTTACGTTATGATTCTGTTAATGAATAATAGTTGTAGTATTACATAAACACTACACAATCACGGTTCAAGATAGCCCAGAAACGCAATACACAGAGAATTAATCGTGGTCAAACGTGATCCTAGAAATACGAAGCTGTCAGAGTTCTTGAGCTCGAGAACACCAACAGCAACGCTTTCTGTCGCTAAAGACCTACAGCGACAGATTAATTATCTTTTAATTTCTATTATTTCGGAAATTAATAAAAAATAGAAATAAATTCTAAAAATTACCAAAAATTATTTTAAAAATTATTTTAAATTATGAAAAATAATTTCTGACCAATTGGAATATTTTTCTTTATTATTTATAATTATTTAAATATTAAAAGTATTTAATTAGTATATTAAATAAATTAGAAAAAAATGATTTAATATTATGAAAAATTATTTTAAATAAGAATAATGTATTTAAAAATATTTTGAGTTATAAAATATAATTTTTAATATTTTTGGAGAATTTTCATTAATAATTTAATATTAATGATATTAGATTTACTTAATTACTAAATTAAATAAATAAGTTAAAAATGATTTTAACGATTTAAAAATTATTTTAAATAAGAATAAAGTGTTAGAAAATATTTGGAATTATAAAATATAATTTTCAATATTAATGATATTAGATTTATTTAATTATGATATTAAATAAATGAATTAAAAATGATTTTATTGATTTAAAAATCATTTAAAGATGAGTGAAATGATTTAAAAGTATTTTAAGTTATAATTAATGACTTTTAATATTTTGATAATAATTACATTAATATTTAAATATTAATGGTAATGATTTAAAAATTATTTTAAAAATCATTTGAGTAGAATATTGATGATTTAAAAATATTTTAAGTTATTAATAATAACTTTAATATTTTGACAAGTATGTTATTAATATTTTTATATTATTAAATATTAATAATGATAAGATTATTTGATAATTAAATCATTTAAAAATGATTTAAGTGTTTGAAAAATTATTATAAATTATAATAATTATTTATAAATTATTAAAAGCTATCGAAAAATATTATAAACGATATTTGATTTATCTAAAATAATATTGAAGCTTAGAGACCAAGTTTAATTGACAATCAATGTGTTAATTGTCTGATAGGGTGACTAGAACACCGAGAATGGACCGAGGTCCAACCAGACCGAAGTAGTTAGACCGGATAAGTGTTTATATAGGTTATAAACACTAATGTGGTTATGTGGTAATGTGCCTAGGAAAAGTTTGACTGTAGAATATAGTGTTACGTGTTATGTATGATTATGCTAATTGTGAGACCGACATTGTTGATTATAGGTCTTACGAACGCAGTTAATTTTATTGTGTAGCTGTAATCAACGTGAAAGGCAAGTTTCCTAACTCAATCTTGAGTTATATTCATTCAATTATTTTAATGGTTAATTATTGATAATTATACCATGTCCAGGGAATTTATTGTTGATTATTCGCAGTTAGTGCATGATTAAAATTCAAATTGAATTACTGATTCGGAAAAATATATATTCGTAGAATTACTGTTGTTAGATATTTATATCTGTAGAAACTAATATTGACAGTATAGATAATTCATATTTATTGTCAAATTATATTGAGAAATGTCTTTGCTAATTATTCTGGCTAGACGAACATTTGTTAGAATTTGATAAATACGAGAAGAGAAATCAATTGTTATTGATAGATCGATGCCAATTGTTTCGGCTAGATCGATAAGTAGATAGAATTTGAAATCACAGTATTTCGTTGTTAAATCAAAATCTTAATTCTGAGACTGAGAATTACAACCTTTTATATAAAGGGAACATTTTAGGTCGTATATTCGACCATTGCGCGCTGTTAAGTATTATGCATAATATAGGGTACAAGGAATTGGCCGGCTCTAAGTACTTGCAGAGGGGTATGATTTAATCTTTATGGTCATCTGATACACCAGGGTATATCAAAGTCCAATCTTTGATAGTTACTCGAGAAGAGAAGTTCTAGATCTAGTGTGATCACTTAGCCTAAATCTGGAAAACATTCCACTTTGCTATTGCGTAGAATTAATTCTTGATTATTCAATAGAATATCGTAGAGACTTTGAAAGCGTTGTACTCTTTCATTATCAGATTATTGCGTTGCCTAGACTACGAGAAGACTTGTTATTGAATAACGATTTTTTCAGCTATTTCAAAGTTCACCGAACTTTAGTTTCATTCTATTAAAATAGATAGCCTGTTCTTATTGATTCGTATACATTTATTATATGTCTTAACTTGTGGGGAAAACTAGTTGCTCACCCTTGCTATAAATAAAATATTTCAGCTAGGAACGAAGACGCCAGCGGGTCAAAGAAGAACAAAGGCAAAGGCAAGATGCTGGAATAGTGTTATGAACATTGTTATTATTATGTTGTATTGTAAACCCTTTTTTGTTTAGGTAAGGGGTATGTTTGTAAATTTAAGGTTAGCAAACATGGGACTTATGTATTAACAACTTATGTTAATGACATATGTATTCCTATTTATATATGAATGGGTAGTTAAATGATATTATATTGTGGATCGTGAACACCAAACTCGGGGGTCAGGTAACCCGGATTTGGGGGTGTCACGTGTTGGTATCAGAGCTGTAGTGACCAAGGTGTCACCAGTTAGTAGAAGAGTTGTAGGTTATAAACTTTAAGTGGGGTGTGGGAAAACCCTAGGATTAAAACCATACGCGAGATAGAGAAAACTCATTTATTATTCTAAGTGAGGGATTGCTGAAGTACATCAATAGTGAGATATGTGGACACATAGTGTGAGAATTTTGTAATGGTGAAGTACTAATCAAGTTATTTAAATTGATTGTAGGATGTCCTAAAAAGGTGAAAAGAGTGTGGAGATGCTAGCGGCTGTTGCACCGGTATCAGAAGCTGAGGTGCCAGCGCAAAGCGAATCAGTGGAGAAGGTGGGAGAAGATGAACCCATGGTTAATCTCGGGAGTGATCATGATGATTATCCCGAGATGTATCTTAGTGGAGATGAGGAGGCAGAGTCTGAGCCAGCTAAGGTGGAGTTAAAGAACAAGACTAAAGTTGGAGAACGAGATCGCGAATCTGCAGAGGTTCAAGAACTTCAGAGCAAAGTGTCTCTCTTGGAGGAATTGTGGAAGACGGAGTGAGCATTACGCGAAATGACTGAAGAACGGAATGAGCTCAAGGCGCAGGTGGACAGAATGAAGGCTGAAGGTGGTGGATCATCTGAAGGAACCAGGAAGAATGACAAGAAGAAGAGATAGAGGGAAAAAGATAGCCCTAAATCTGAAAAATCAAGCCCGAAGAAGAAGCAAGCATGTATCAAGTGTGGAAAGACTCACACGGGAGAATGCATGATGTGGAAGAACGTGTGCTTCAACTGCAAGCAGGAAGGACATATTTCTCTGCATTGTCCTAAGCCAAATTTGAGGAAGAGTTTTTCATGTGGGCAGACGGGTCATAGATTCAGCAAGTGTCCCATCAAGAAGAAGACTGGTGAAGGGAGTGGTCGGTAGATAACTTAGATATATGTAATAGTATCTTTTGGGTAGAAGTTTATGATAATAAGTGTTGTAATATCGAGAATGATGTGTAAGCATATGTAAATATATATATATATATATATATATATATATATATATATATATATATATATATATATATATATATGTTTGTATGAATGAAATCCTTATTTTCTATATGAATATAAGATTAGGATTAATTTGTGTGTTCTTAAAACTCAAACTTCTGGTAAGTTAATGACTCATAATTATGTGAAGTGTTTTGAACCCCTCAGTGAATGGACGCCAAAGGTCTCACTAGGATAAGTTCATACACTCGTATAATTGTGGCAAGTTCCTGAACTCATAAGTGTGGTAAGTTTGACGAACTGGTAATAACTGTGTGTGAATGGAGAATTACAACTTTTTATGTAAAGTTGTGTTATTAATCCTGTTATGATTTAAAAAGGGATAATAAATATGTTAAGTACTATAAGTACTATGTGCTATTTGAATAAATATGCAATTATATGAGAATTATGTGTTGAATTCTTATTGTGTTAAGAATTTGTGTAAAGAAAGAGAATTAATATAAGATTTTTATTTAAATCAGATCATGCCGCCTAGACGATAGAATCGAAACCAACGAGAAGAACAGTTGGTGAATAATGAAGGAGGTCAAGCTGACCCGATGTAAAACTTTGCAAATATGATAGCCGAAGCTATGGAGAATAGAGGTCCAGCTGCAAGAGGAAGAGCGAGGAATCAGCCAGCTGAAAGATTAGCAAATTTTAAAGACTTTAAAGCAGTGGGACCGCCTGAATTTAAAGGAACCACAGATCCGATTGAAGCCTAAACTTGGGTGAAGGAGATGGAGAAAGAATTCATCATTGCGCGAGTGTCGGAAGAGCAGAAGACAGCTTTTGTGACATACTTAATGAAGGGAGAAGCTAATTACTGGTGGGAGACGAACCAAGCAAGAGCTGGTACAGAAGTGGTGTTGTGGACAAGATTCAAGGAGTTGTTCTTTGAGAACTACTTCTCGCCAAGTATGCAATCCAGGATGGAAGTTAAATTTCTAGAACTTAAGCAGGAGAACATGTCGGTATCTTAATACGCTGCTAAATTCAACGAATTAGCAAGATTTGCACCTCATCAGGTGGACACAGAAACAAGAAAGGTGAGAAGATTCGAGAATAGATTGAAGCCAGGAATATACAACAAGGTAGCAGTATTACAGATCAATACGTTTGCGGCTTTGATGGAGAAGGCGTTAATTGCTGAAGGAGGGAGCGAAACTGCATCCCGATTTCATCAGGAGAAGAAGAAGAAGATAAATGACGGTGGAAACAGTGGTGGAAGTAACCCTAATAAGAGGAAGTGGAGTGAGAATACCCAGTCGGGTAATAAAACAGAAGATAATAGGAAAGGGAGGGAGCCATGTTCAAATTATGGGAAGAATCATGTTGGACTTTGCCTGAAGAAGAAAGGCATTTGCTATAATTGTGGGCAAGAGGGGCACATGTCACCCAATTGTCCCAATCCGAAGAAGATACAAAGTTGTTATGCCTGTGGATCGACTGATCATCTGGTTCGGAACTGTCCGAAGAGAAATACTGAAAAGGAAAGTGGCAATAAGGGACCCGGTGGTGGAACCTTGGCAATTCGAGGACCTGCACAGCCAGGAAGACCAACAGCCCGTACATTCAACATGACGGCGCAGAACGCAGTGGCTACTCAGGAGGTGGCAGCAGGTAACGATTTTGGTTAGAATTTTTATTACGCGAGTATTATGAGTCAGATATTTCGGTGAACTGTTTTCTTTTATAGATTCAAGTCACAGGTTAGACTTAGAAACACAATTTGATATTGTGTTGATAAAAATGAATTGATGATACAACTTTAAAAGATTGTAGAGAATAAGAAAGTGGTGATTCCGAGGACGAAATCCTTTTAAGGAGGGGTGAATGTGATAACCCGAGATTTCGAATAATCAAAAATTTGCGAATAATTTTTTTTTATTAATATTAATTATCATTTATGTGACAAGTATCAGTGATACGTGTATCAAGAAAGTCAATTTGTGTATTGACAAATAAAATTAGAGTAGAGTTGTGCTTAACAGCTTTAGAAACCCTAACCCTAATTTCTGGAAAGGGATTCGATAGAAAATATAATTAAAATAATTATTTTAATGAGTTTGTGTTTGTACAGAAGAAATTTATTGATCAATGATTGATCGGATAAAGTTTAAAATTAATAAAACTTAATAAGAGATTAGAAACTCTAATCTCAGGATCAAAAACTCTAACGTATCGTTAGAAACCCTAATTGTACGCTGGGAAACTCTAATTTTATATTCGGGAATTCTAAACCCTAAATTAGGAAAGCCTAATCCTAATTGGCAAGCTTAATGCGTTTCTTAAATTTAAATATGATTAGAAAACCCTAATTATATTTTAGTTATCTTAGTTTCTATTTTACAAACCCTAATTGTAATTTATAAAATTTATTTTTCTTATTAAAACCCTAATTCGTGGGTTATAAACCTAATGATCATTTTGACCCTAATCGCTAATTTAAACAATTTTAATTATGAATATAAATCCTAATTAGCAAGATTGAATTTTATGATTAGCAAATATTAATATATTTATTGAATCCTAATTATAATTTTGAAAAATTAATTTCCTATTTTGAAAATCGAAATTCGAAAATTTTGGAAATTAATTGCAAACCTAAAGGGTTTAAACCCTAAAGGGGTTCAAACCCTAAACCCTAACCCAAACCTTAAACCCTAAGGATTTGTGTATTGGACAAGAATGCCATTAAAAATATTTATCAAATGACAAAAATGCCCTTTTTATTTTCTTTAATTGGTAACTTGTATTATTGCTTGCAACTTTAGCTGTTGAACAACTTTGTTGACTTGTGTGACAGAAAAATCAGTAGCAAAATTGTCCAGCTACATCAGCCATAGCAACAAGTCATAATATATATAGATTCAAGAGAGAGAAAAGTCACAAAAATTGCCATTTTGCTCACTTGCTCTCACCAACTATTTCTCTCTCCTAAAGCTCCGAAAATAGCTAGTATGTCAGTCCTAGAATCATTCCTTGATCAACCAATATCAGATTAGGAGATCATAGATCAAGATTTTTTAAGAAAATGTATAAACCCTAGTTCACTTTTGATCTTGTATGCTTGGGCAAAGTTTTTGTTTTTGTGTTTAGATGTTTGCTAGTAGGTGTTATATGATGATCTATGTTGATATAACATAGATCCATATCATCAAAATGCTTTAAAATCAAGTTTTTCAAAAACTGTCAAGAACACAATTTGTGGTCTGACAAGCTAATGTCAGGCCCCACAGATTCGTGTGTGTTAATGATTTTTGTTGTTTGATGTTTTGGATCTATTTTCTGACATAAGGACTGTAATCTGGAAGTGAAATCACAACCATTACATGTCCAGATTTTTTGTTATTCATGGTCAAAGTGGGTTGACCGAGCTTGACTGGCTGAATTCTAGGTAACCCAGAAATTCGTTTTCAGCGTCTGACAACATCTTTAAGCTCTTAGATCTGTCGGTTATAATGTTTGCTGTTGATCTTGTTGTAGTAAATATGTATTCTGTTGTTTGGACTTTAGATCCCTTCTTTAATATTCTTTAAAACATCAACTAATCGAACGTAAAAGGTGGTCAAACTAGACCATCTGTTCACGGGTAGGGTTTCTAGAAAACCCAGAAACTGTAGTAACGATTTTTCTGACAACATTTGACCAGATTGAATCTAGCGATTGTGATGTTTTTGGACTTCGATATTGACATGTTGGTGTTCCTTGTCATGAATACTACATGTATGAATCATAAAACCACAAAAATAAGTATCAGAACCTGTATTAATTTGGGCCGAAAAATGGTTACCTAAAGCTGCCTGGGTTTCTGGGTTACCCAGAAAGCCCAGGAGCCGTCTGACAGCCATTTGGAAGGGCCTGATCTTGCTGTGTTGTTACGTTATGATTCTGTTAATGATTAATAGTTGTAGTATTACATAAACACTACACAATCACGGTTCAAGATAGCCCAGAAACGCAATACATAGAGAATTAATCGTGGTCAAACGTGACCCTAGAAACACGAAGCTGTCAGTGTTCTTGAGCTCAAAAATACCAACAGCGACGCTTTCTGTCGCTAAAGACCTACAGCGACGGATTAATTATCTTTTAATTTCTATTATTCCGGAAATTAATAAAAAATAGAAATAAATTCTAAAAATTACCAAAAATGGTTTTAAAAATTATTTTAAATTATAAAAAATAATTTCTGACCAATTGGAATATTTTTCTTTAATATTTATAATTATTTAAATATTAAAAGTATTTAATTTATTTAATTAGTATATTAAATAAATTAGAGAAAAATGATTTAATATTATAAAAAATCATTTTAAATAAGAATAATGTATTTAAAAATATTTTGAGTTATAAAATATAATTTTTAATATTTTTGGAGAATTTTCATTAATAATTTAATATTAATGATATTAGATTTATTTAATTACTAAATTAAATAAATAAGTTAAAAATGATTTTAAAGATTTAAAAATCATTTTAAATAAGAATAAAGTGTTAGAAAATATTTGGAATTATAAAATATAATTTTCAATATTTTTGGAGAATTCTAATTTATAAATTAATATTAATGAAATTAGATTTATTTAATTATGATATTAAATAAATGAATTAAAAATGATTTTATTGATTTAAAAATCATTTAAAGATGAGAAAAATGATTTAAAAGTATTTTAAGTTATAATTAATGACTTTTAATATTTTGATAATAATTACATTAATATTTAAATATTAATGGTATTGATTTAAAAATTATTTTAATTATTTTAAAAATCATTTAAGTAGAATATTGATGATTTAAAAATATTTTAAGTTATTAATAATAACTTTAATATTTTGACAAGTATGTTATTAATATTTTTATATTATTAAATATTAATAATGATAAGATTATTTGATAATTAAATCATTTAAAAATGATTTAAGTGTTTAAAAAATTATTATAAATTATAATAATTATTTATAAATTATTAAAAGCTTCCGGAAAATATTATAAACGATATTTGATTTATCTAAAATAATATTGAAGCTTAGAGACCAAGTTTAATTGACAATCAATGTGTTAATTGTCTGATAGGGTGACCAGAACACCGAGAATAGACCGAGGTCCAACCAGACCGAAATAGTTAGACTGGATAAATGTTTATATAGGTTATAAACATTAATATGGCTATGTGGTAATGTGCCTCGAAAAAGTTTGACTGTAGAATATAGTGTTACGTGTTATGTATAATTATGCTAATTGTGAGACCGACATTGTTGATTATAGGTCTTACGAACGCAGTTAATTATATTGTGTAGCTGTAATCAACATGAAAGGCAAGTTTCTTAACTCAACCTTGAGTTATATTCATTCAATTATTTTAATGATTAATTATTGATAATTATACCATGTCCAGAGAATTTATTGTTGATTATTCGCAGTTAGTGCATGATTAAAATTCAAATTGAATAACTGATTCGGAAAAATATATATTCGTAGAATTACTATTGTTGGATATTTATATCTGTAGAAACCAATATTGACAGTATAGATAATTCCTGTTTATTATCAAATTATATTGAGAAATGTCTTTGCTAATTATTCTGGCTAGATGAACATTTGTTAGAATTTGATAAATACGAGAAGTGAAATCAATTGTTATTGATAGATCGATGCCAATTATTTCGGCTAGATCAATAAGTAGATAGAATTTGAAATCACAGTATTTCGTTGTTAAATCAAAATCTTGATTCTGAGACTGAGAAGAACAACCTTTTATATAAAGAGAACATTTTAGGTCGTATATTTGACCATTGCGCGCTGTTAAGTATTATGCATAATATAGGGTACAAGTAGTAGACCGGCTCTAAGTACTTGCAGAGGGGTATGATTTAATCTTTATGGTTATCTGATACACCTGGGTATATCAAAGTCCAATCTTTGATAGTTACTCGAGAATAGATGTTCTAGATCTAGTGTGATCACTCAACATAAATCTGGAAAACATTCCACTTTGCTATTGCGTAGAATTAATTCTTGATTATTCAATAGAATATCGTAGAAACTTTGAAAGAGTTGTCCTCTTTCATTATCAGATTATTGCGTTGCCTAGACTACGAGAAGACTTGTTATTGAATAACGATTTGTTCAGCTATTTCAAAGTTCACCGAACTTTGGTTTCATTCTATCAAAATAGATAGTTTGTTCTTATTGATTCGTATACATTTATTGTATGTCTTAACTTGCGGGGCAAACTATTTGCTCACCCTTGCTATAAATAAATCATTTCAGCTAGGAACGAAGAGGCCAGCGGGTCAAACAAGAACAAAGGCAAAGGCAATATGCTTATTATTATTATGTTGTATTGTAAACCCTTTTTTGTCTAGATAACGGGTATGTTTGTAAATTTAAGGTTAGCAAACATGGGACTTATGTATTAACAACTTATGTTAATGACATATGTATTCCTATTTATATATGAATGGGTAGTTAAATGATATTATATTGTGGATCGTGAACACCAAACTCGGGGATCAGGTAACCCGGAATTGGGTGTGTCACATGTTTAACAACCATTGAATCACAAATAAATACTTATCAAGTCAAATTATCTAAGTTCAGATCAATTTCTGAAATATTTCGGTGTACCGACGGCTTTATCGGGTAATTATCGAGTCTAAAACTCTATCCTGTAGTTCAATAACTGAAAATATCAGTCATATTATTTTTAAAATGACTTATAATAATTTTTAAACATTTATTATAATTTATCATGAATTTTCAAACATCAGAATCATTATTAAATGATTTAAATATTCATTAATTCTATTATCATTAATATTTAATTAATATTAAACTATTAATGAAACTATTGCCAAAATATTAAAGTTATTTATAATAACTCAAAATATTTTTTAAAGTATTAAGATTACCCTTAAATGATTTTTAAAACATTTTTGAATAATTACCATCAATATTAAAATATTAATTTATTATTTATCAAAATATTAAAAGTCATTGATTATAACTTAAAATATTTTTAATTCATTTATTCCTTTTTAAATAATTTTTAATTCAATAAAACCGTTTTTAAACTATTTATTTAATATAATTATTAAATAAATTTAATATCATTAATATTTAATTATTAATGAGATTTACCTTTAAATATCAAAAGTTATATTTTATAACTTAAAATATTTTTTAACTATTTATTTTCATTTAAAATGATTTTTATAATATTAAAATTATTTTTAATTAATTTATTTAATATAATTACTAAATAAATCTAATATCATTAATATTTAATAATTAATGAAACTTATCTTAAAATATTAAAAGTTATGTTTTATAACTTAAAATATTATTAAATGCCTTATTATTTACTTAAAATGATTTTTAATACAATAAAATCATTTTTAATTAATTTATTTAATACATTTAATAATTAATTTAAATCCCAATAATTTCTAAATAAATATTAATATTTATGAAAAATATGCCAAATTATCAAAAGTTAATTTTTATAACTTAAAATAATTTTTCAAACTATTTTTGTAATTTTTGGAATTTATTTATTATTTTTAAAGGATTTTTAGAAATTAAATTAAATAATTTTATTATGTCTGTCGCTAAAGCCCTTTGGCGACAGAATCTGTCGCCTTAGGTGTTCTTGACGGCCAACCCAATCTGTCAGATTATAGTGTTTTTGGATAGGGTAAGATATTTATCTTGTAGTACTACAAATACCACGCAAGATCTGGGTAAGATTACAACATACAAGCAAGCAATGAATCTTCAAAGTAGCTGTCAGACCAAATCCGGGTTTTCTGGGTAACCCAGAAACCCAGCAGCTTCAAGGGTCCATTTTTGGGCTAGATTATTTCTATGCTCAGGTCTTGATTCAAGTGATCTCAAGGTTTAAAGCTATAATAGTTGTGTCAAAGTACATGATTAAAGCAACAGTTAAGTCTAACAACAACAGATTCCCAACTTATTCTTTGGTCAAACGCGGTCAGAAGCTTTGTTCTAGTAATTTCTGGAAATTCCAGAAACTGCATGTTATGATCAACTGGTCAAGTTTGACCACTCTCCACACTTGATTGGCTGACTGTTTTAATATTCTAATAGCATACATATATAGTCCATACAACAAGCTAGAATCTAGATGAAACAAAATCACAAAACATCATAAAACCTAACAGATATCGGGCTTCAAAAATCTTGTCAGACGTTATTCTACACTTTCTGGGTTACCCAGAAAGCTTCGGTCATGCCCGGTCAACGGGTTTTGACCGGCCATAACATGAAATCTAGATATTAAATAATTATTATTTCACTTCCAGATGATAAACCACATAACTGACTACTCATTTAGAGCTTTAAACAACACAAATCAAAATCGGACAAGAATCTAAAGGCACTGACATTCGTTGTCATACCACAAAACACAATTTTTCCAGATTTTTGAAAAACTTAATTTTGAGCACTTTGATGTTATGGGTCTAACAAATACCAACCCAGATCAACTATATGGACTACAAATAACATGTTTTAAGAATAAATCATAACATCTAACACAAGATCAAAAGTTAAATTTCTAAACTAGGTTTTACCTCCTTGTGATCAAATTCTGACTTCTATGTTTCTGATTTAATGTTGGTGTTCGTGGGGCTTGATTAGGGACTGATCTAGCAAGGGAATTTCAGAGGTTTGGTCTTGAGAGAGTATGGCTAAGTGTTTGTGAACAATTTAGGCCAAAAATGAACATTTTCTCTCTCTTAAATCTAGAAATCATGTATAGCATGTATGTGATGGCTGATCATGTGATGTTAATCTAGCTCACAGACAGGTCTAGGGTAGGGTGGCTGGCCATATCTTGGATAAGATTTGCTAGCAATAATTCAAGTAATGGGACAAAAGGGTATTTTTGTAATTATTTTTGATTTCAAGGGTATTCTTGTCCAATGTTATTGAATCTAAGATTTAATCAATAGATTTTACATCTTAAAGTTTCCTAAATAATTACTAGGGTTTGGACAATTAAAAATTAAAGTATAATAAAATTTTAATTTTAAACACACAAATTAAATTAGGGTTTTTAATAGAAATTATGGTTTTTTAAAAAAAGTAGGGTTCCTTAATACTATTAGGGTTCCCAAATTAATAATTAGGGTTTTCTAATTATCATTATAAATTATAAAAATAATAATTAGGGTTTCTAATTTTAGCAATTAGGGTTTTCAAATAATAATTAGGGTTTCTCCTAATTATAAAAATTATATAATACGCAATAAAATTCATATAACACAATTACTACACATTCTCGAACTCATAACTGAGTTCGATAATTAGGGTTTAATAACACGATATAAGGGTCACGACATAATTTACCATATTTGGCCAACCATTAACAGTCTACACATTTACAGTTCATATTTATAGCACTGAAAAATCAAAATATACTCAATATTATATTATTATTCTCATCCCTTGATCAACACCCAAATTTAGGGTTTGGATTCCATATCTGGCTTATCCTTCATATACAACATCAATAATTAAGCTAAAATAATTAACTTAAATATTCTGAACAAATTCATATAATAAAATAATAATTATAATAATTCCAATAATTATTTCATATATTATTTAAATAATTCAAAAATCATATTTTCATGGAAAATAATTAATAAAGACATTTCTACTATAAAATTAATTATTATAAGAATATATTTTATAATGATCAATAATTCTAAAATTAAATTATTTGAAATTATTCGATAAATAAATAAATTTTATTTATCACATAAATATATGCACATTACCTGACACTTATTCTCATCATTAAGATAAATAATAAAAAAAAATTATATGCAAAATTTCTTATTTTGTTTATATTGAAAATATCGGGTTATTACATTCACCCTCCCTTATAAAGATTCCGTCCCCGGAATCACCGTTTTAAAACTCATACATACAAGGGTACATAGTATACGCAATCATTGCAAATAGATCTCGATCATAATTGATCGAACAACTCTTTAACCTTTCATCATAAAGCTTGTCTGTCTGATTAAACGAAAATTTGATTGTTAAAAGAACTTAAATTCCTCCCTTAAAATTTCTTTATAAAATAATTTGCTATATATAGGATAATCAAATATATATACACGAAAATAAAAGTTATTCGAATAATACCTGGAGTTCCATTACCAGCTGCCACCGTATCCTGGACCGTCATGTTGAAGACTCTCGCGGTTGTTAGAGTTTATGCCCTAGAGGCCAATTATTTGATATAATTGCTTAACATTTGATATTATTGTTGATTGAATAAATAAATGATTTTATTATGGTTTTATTTACTGCGTAATATAATTGTTAACATAATAAAATTCCTTAGAATAGTGATACAAATTATATAGTTTCAAGTATGTGACTTGAACATGAGATTATATAATTACAATTAGTATCATTGTTCTTAAATGTCCCTAGTCGAGTATCATTGTTGATGGGACAACAATGATGCATTGAGACTAGTATGTGGATTGACTGATGACCAAATCTCATTTGTCATAAATATATGAGATATTAAGTCAATGCATAGGTACATGTTAGAGAACAATGTACTGGACAGACCCACCATGAGAATTCTATATGGAGCATTATGCGAAGTGTCATTAGCAATTCTCATAGTGACAATGATGTAATGGTCCTCCGACCTGAAACTGCTATATTACTACACGAGAATTTATGTACTTTGATATCATCAAATGTCACCTTTAATAGGGTGGACTATAAAGGTGATTATTGGGTTCATTATGAATCGTGTGAGTAATATGAGTGATCTAGATGGAATTTAACCATCCTATATTTTATAGGTGATATCCATAGGCCTCTTGATTGAGTAGGACTATGAAATGCATGGTCATGCTCAAATAGTGATTTGTTTCATATTGTCTACTCATTGATCAAGAAAACTCAGATTAAATTATGAAGAGTATGACACATTCCATGACTCGAGTTTAATCTAGGATATTAAGGTTAAAAGGATTAAATTACATTGAAACATTGATCACGAAAAGGTTGCATCGAATCATCGATCTTATTGTTACTTGGGTAGCAGTGATGCATTACTAGATGCCGCTCACCGTTTATAAGTTTATAATATGATTTTAAAGTTATTGCCAACGTAATAATAACCTTTAGGGTCACACACAAAGAACGTAATTAAAAGAAAATTAATTTAAATTGTAAAGATTTAAATATGTCAATATGATTGATATAATTTTAAATTACGAATTTAAATTAATAGGATAATTTATATATAGGTATATTAATTAAGTAGGACTTAATTAAGATATATGTAAATTCGGATTTTAATAACATTAGGTTTTGATTAATTCCTCCTAACTGCTATATATATGATGTATATCAGACTTTAGGTTTTACGTTAAAACAAAAACCCTAGCCGCTCTTAGAGAGAGACTAGAGAAAAACAGTTTAAAATCCTCATCCTTGGTGGCTAGTACCGCGTTTCCTTCTTCTGCAGATCGTAGGACGATTTGTGTGGAGCGTTCGTGTGGATACCGTAGAGACGCAGTCCGTTTGAATTGCGTTAGAGATTCGACCGCATCGATTCTAGCTTTTACAATCGGTATAATTTCTTACCACTGAATTAATTATTTTTCGCATGGATCCTGTTTTAGGATTTCGAAATTGCTTTAAATTTTAATTTTCGCTGTGCATTTCTGTATGGAAACCCCAACAGTGGTATCAGAGCTACTTGCGAAAAGATTAATTCAAATTACGTGTTTTAATTGTATTCGATATATATGATATATGATGATGCATGTTTACCGATATGAAATTGAATATATGATATTCCGTTGTATATGTATTCTGGTAATATATATGATGATACTGTTAATCGTATCTTTAATCGGTGGAATAACAATATAACTGTTCTAATCGGATTAGAAGCGTGAAGAATCGTTTTAATATGATTAATCGAAACTGGATATATATGATAAATTCTGGGTGTACTGTTATTCGTTTTAATATGATTAAATCGAAACTGGACATATATGATTTGTTATTATTGGTGTTTTGGTGGATTAAAATGTATGATTCTGAAACTGTTTCAGAGATTCGTATGAAAAAATTCTGCAATTCAGATTGTAGTTCGAAAAAAATTTCCAGGGGCGCTGCCCCGACCCCGCTCGCTGACCGGTCAGCGAGACCACCCGCCGGCTGATCGGTCAGCCGGACCACCGCCAGGGGGGAGACCCCCCCTTGGAAGCCCCCGTCGTTGCGCACGATGGTCGTGACCCCAATTTGTTATATATTTTTCTTTAATTTTATATAAATTCTTATATGCTTATTGTGATATGCATGGTGCACAGTTATGGCCTTTTGACCCATAGGTTAGTGGTTTTGGTTTTGAAATACGGCTTGCATGTCGTGCCTTTCTATAAATTCTAATGTAATATTCTCTTCTCATCTAAATCCCCTCGAATGTAACTCGACGTTGCTTTATGTCATGTAATAATCTGTAATCAATGAAGATGTCAAGATGGAGAACACGATGAAAGATGATGATGGAGAGGAGGCACATGCTTGAGGAAGATCAAAGGAAGCTATTTATTTTAAGATCTTTTACCACCTTAGATTGACCTTTAATCTTTCATTAGCTTAAAAAGATTGACAGTGGATTGGGCCATAACTGTGACACATTTAATTTTGCACTTTATTTATGCTTGTATGCGATATGATATGATAAATAATGTGCATGCTTAATAAGATTAAAATTGGTGAGATCTAAATTAATTAATAAAATCCCTCATTAAATTATTAAGTCTAAATCAGATGTCTTCCAATGAATAACACTCATCAAGACCTTGATCAATAGATGTAGGTTTGCCAAAGCAAAGTACCCTATTTATCTAGGTAAGATGCGATAGGATAAGTGTGATATCCAAACTGTTAAAATCATTGGGCCCGACTTAACTAAGTTATCTCAATAGGATTGTGGACTTAGAGGCATAGAGTTTGGTAGGTACCATTAGATGGACTAAAAATAATTGTTGTTTACCAAACTATCCAGGAGTTATATATGATATAATTGACAATGGGTTGTCTACCTAAATAATTATGTTTTAAGAGATTAGCCAAAGCTAACTTAAGTCATAATGAAATATGGATCTTGGCTCACTAGAAAGATTTAATAGAAAATGCTTTCCGAATTAATGGTGAGGACTATTAATTTGAATAAAATAGTGAGAGGTATATTTTGAATGTACTATTATCAATTACATAATATCAACTCTGCAATTTGACTTACTATTTTGGGACTTACAAATTGTAGATATCAATGGCAAACAACAATAACAACACAAGTAGTCTTTCACTACGATCAGTCCTTGAGAAGGACAAGCTGAGTGGGATTAATTTCCTTGTCTGGCACAGGAACTTGAGGATTGTCCTCAAACAAGAGCGTAAGCTATATGTCCTTGATGGGCCCATTCCTGCAGCACCGGCTGTCACTGCACCACGTGCGGAGCATAATGCTTACAAGAAGCATCAAGATGATGCTCTGGACGTGAGTTGTCTCATGCTAGCAACCATGAACGCTGAGCTTCAGAAGCAACATGAGTTAATGGATGCTTATGAGATGATCGAGCATCTCAAGAAATTGTTCGAAGGGCATGCTCGACAGGAAAGGTATGATACAAGCAAAGCGTTGTATCACTGCAAGATGGGTGAACGTGATCCAATTGGTCCACATGTGCTGAAAATGATTGGGTATATTGAGTACCTTGATAGGTTGGGTTTTCCAATCACTCCGGAAGCCCAAACTGATCTTGTTTTACAATCTTTGAACTGCAGCTACTCTCAATTTGTTATGAACTATCTTATGAATGAAATTGAGAAACCCATTACTGAGTTGTTGAGCATGTTAAGAACTGCCGAGAACAACATGAAAAAGGCAGGACCCGCTCCCATAATGATGGTGCAAAAGGGGAATGCTAATGGAAATTGAAAAGGCAAAAAGAAGATAGGATCTAAGTCTGTTGCCAAACCCAATTCCAAAACCAAACAGGCTTTAAAACCTAAAGGTGGGGTGGCTAAAGAAGGTGAATGTCACTTCTGTGGAAAACCTGGACACTGGAAAAGGAACTGTCATGCTTATTTGGAAGAAGTGAAGAAAAAGAAAGCAAGTACGACTTCTGATTCAGGTATATATGTTATAGAAGTCAATTTGTCTACTTCTACATCATGGGTATTGGATACTGGATGTGGTTCTCATATTTGTGTTAATGTGCAGGGACTCCGAAGGAGTAGGACTTTGGCGAAAGGAGAGGTTGACCTACGAGTTGGGAATGGAGCAAAAGTTGCTGCACTGGTCGTAGGAACTTATCATTTATCTTTGCCCACTGGGCTAGTTTTAGAATTAGAAGATTGTTATTTTGTGCCTGCTATAAACAAAAACATTATTTCTGTTTCTTGTTTGGACAAGAAAGGTTTTTCATTTATAATTAAGAACAATCGTTGTTCATTTTACTTAAATGATATTTGCTATGGTGTTGCACAATTGTTTAACGGTCTTTATATTCTTGATTTAGAAATGCCTATCTATAACATAAACACAAAACGATTTAAATCAAATGATTCAAATCCGACATATCTCTGGCACTGTCGTTTGGGCCATATAAATGAGAAACGCATATCAAAACTCCATAAAGATGGATTTTTGGATTCATTTGATTTTGAATCATATGAAAAATGTGAATCTTGTTTATTAGGCAAGATGACTAAAGCCCCTTTCACTGGACGCAGTGAACGGGCTAGCGATATATTGGGACTTATACATAGTGATGTATGTGGACCCATGAGTTTGTTAGCAAGAGGTAGGTTTTATTACTTCATTACATTTACTGACGACTTCAGTAGATATGGATATGTGTATCTAATGAGACACAAATCCGAATCCTTTGAAAAGTTTAAGGAATTCAAGAATGAAGTTCAAAACCAATTTGGCAAAAGCATAAAAGCCCTTCGATCCGATCGAGGAGGTGAATACTTAAGCCAAGACTTTGATGACCTTCTAAAGGAGTGTGGTATTATATCACAGCTCACTCCACCTGGAACACCACTATGGAATGGTGTGTCTGAGAGGAGGAATCGAACCTTGTTGGACATGGTACAATCAATGATGAGTCATGCATATCTTCCAATAAGCTTCTGGGGTCATGCCCTAGAGACAGCTGCATTCACACTTAACCGTGTTCCTACAAAGACGGTTCAAAAGACACCATACGAGATGTGGACTGGGAAACGTCCTAGTATGTCGTTCATGAAGATTTGGGGATGCGAGGCGTTTGTAAAACGTCTCGATTCTGATAAGCTCGGACCCAAATCTGACAAATGTTATTTTGTGGGATACCCAAAAGAAACAAAAGGGTATTATTTCTACAAACCTTCTGAGAATAAAGTGTTTGTTGCTCGAAATGATATTTTTCTAGAAAGAGAATTTATCTCTAAAGGAAACAGTGGGAGGAAAGTAGAACTCGAAGAAATTCGAGAACCACAAAATATCATTGAACCTGAGTTGGAACGTGAGCAGGAACCACAAGAAACTGTGGAAAGTGAACCTGCTCAAATTACACAAGGAATTCGTAGATCTGGTAGGACACGCCAAGAGCCTGAGAGATATTATGGATATCTTGTGACTCAAAATGGTGATGTGGTGCTCATAGATCAGGATAAGCCTACTTCCTACCAAGAAGCTATGAATGGACCAGATTCTGAGAGATGGCTTGAAGCCATGAGATCTGAAATGGACTCCATGTATACTAACCAAGTATGGACTTTGGTTGATCCACCCGAAGGGGTAAAACCAATCGGGTGCAAGTGGGTTTTCAAGAAGAAAACCGACATGGATGGTAATGTACAAACCTATAAAGGCCGACTGGTAGCAAAAGGTTTCAAACAAATTCAAGGTGTTGACTATGATGAAACTTTTTCTCCAGTGGCAATGGTTAAATCCATCAGGATCTTGCTTGCTATTGCAGCATTTTATGATTACAAAATCTGGCAGATGGATGTCAAAACTGCTTTCCTTAACGAAAATCTACTTGAGGATGTGTATATGACACAACCTGAGGGTTTTGTCACTCCAAAGGATGCTGGAAAGGTATGTAAGCTGCAGCGATCCATTTATGGATTGAAACAAGCCTCTCGGAGTTGGAATCTTCGATTTGATGAAGCAGTCAAAGAATTTGGCTTTATTAAAAATGAAGATGAACCTTGTGTATATAAGAAGGTTAGTGGGAGTCACATTGTATTCCTAGTATTATATGTTGATGACATATTAATTATTGGGAATGACATTCCTTCCTTACAGGCTGTAAAAACATGGCTAGGAAAATGTTTCTCCATGAAAGATTTGGGCGATGCTGCCTATATTTTAGGTATCAAGATCTATAGAGATAGATCGAGAAAAATGCTCGGCCTAAGTCAAAGTACATATATTGATAAAGTGTTGAAACGGTTCAGCATGCAAGAGGCGAAAAGAGGAAATTTACCCGTGACTCATGGTATAAAGATCTCTAAGGCCCAATATCCTAAATCACAAGATGATGAGGAGCGTATGAGAAAGATCCCTTATGCTTCGGCAATTGGATCTGTCATGTATGCAATGATATGTACTCGTCAGGATGTCTAGTATGCTTTGAGCATGACGAGCAGATACCAGTCGAATCCAGGTGAAGGTCACTGGACAGCAGTCAAGAATATCCTCAAGTACCTGAAAAGGACTAAGGATTCATTCTTGGTATATGGATGTGAAGACGAACTGGCAGTAAAGGGTTACACAGATGCTAGTTTCCAAACTGACAATGATGACTATAAGTCTCAGTCAGGTTTTGTGTTTTGCCTTAATGGTGGTGCTGTTATCTGGAAAAGTTCAAAGCAAGAGACAGTAGCTGATTCTACAACAGAGGCTGAGTATATTGCTGCTTCTAGTGCAGTCAAGGAGGCTGTATGGATTAAAAAGTTCATCACTGAACTTGGTGTTTTTCCAACCATTGTTGATCCGGTTGCTCTATACTGTGATAATAATAGAGCCATTGCACAGGCTAAGGAACCCAGATCTCACCAACGATCCAAGCATATACTTAGGCGGTACCATCTCATCCGTGAAATCATTGACAGAGGAGATGTACATATAGGAAGAGTGCCAACAGATGATAATATTGCAGATCCACTGACCAAGGCTTTGTCGCAGCAGAAGCACGACGGTCACATTAGTTCCATGGGTATTAGATACATGAGTGATTGGCTCTAGTGTAAGTGGGAGACTGTTAGAGTTTATGCCCTAGAGGCCAATTATTTGGTATAATTGCTTAACATTTGATATTATTGTTGATTGAATAAATAAATGATTTTATTATGGTTTTATTTACTGCGTAATATAATTGTTAACATAATAAAATTCCTTAGAATAGTGATACAAATTATATAGTTTCAAGTATGTGACTTGAACATGAGATTATATAATTACAATTAGTATCATTGTTCTTAAATGTCCCTAGTCGAGTATCATTGTTGATGGGACAGCAATGATGCATTGAGACTAGTATGTGGATTGACTGATGACCAAATCTCATTTGTCATAAATATATGAGATATTAAGTCAATGCATAGGTACATGTTAGAGAACAATGTACTGGACAGACCCACCATGAGAATTCTATATGGAGCATTATGCGAAGTGTCATTAGCAATTCTCATAGTGACAATGATGTAATGGTCCTCCGACCTGAAACCGCTATATTACTACATGAGAATTTATGTACTTTGATATCATCAAATGTCACCTTTAATAGGGTGGACTATAAAGGTGATTATTGGGTTCATTATGAATCGTGTGAGTAATATGAGTGATCTAGATGGAATTTAACCATCCTATATTTTATAGGTGATATCCATAGGCCTCTTGATTGAGTAGGACTATGAAATGCATGGCCATGCTCAAATAGTGATTTGTTTCATATAGTCTATTCATTGATCAAGAAAACTCAGATTAAATTATGAAGAGTATGACACATTCCATGACTCGAGTTTAATCTAGGATATTAAGGTTAAAATGATTAAATTACATTGAAACATTGATCACGAAAAGGTTGCATCGAATCATCGATCTTATTATTACTTGGGTAGCAGTGATGCATTACTAGATGCCGCTCACTGTTTATAACTTTATAATATGATTTTAAGGTTATTGCCAACGTAATAATAACCTATAGGGTCACACACAAAGAACGTAATTAAAAGGAAATTAATTTAAATTGTAAAGAATCAAATATGTCAATATGATTGATATAATTTTAAATTACGAATTTAAATTAATAGGATAATTTATATATAGGTATATTAATAAAGTAAGACTTAATTAAGATATATATAAATTCAGATTTTAATAACATTAGGTTTTGATTAATTCCTCCTAACTGCTATATATATGATGTATATCAGACTTTAGGTTTTACGTCAAAACAAAAACCCTAGCCGCTCTTAGAGAGAGACTAGAGAAAAACAGTTTAAAATCCTCATCCTTGGTGGCTAGTACCGCGTTTCCTTCTTCTGCAGATCGTAGGACGATTTGTGTGGAGCGTTCGTGTGGATACCGTAGAGACGCAGTCTGTTTGAATTGCGTTGGAGATTCGATCGCATCGATTCTAGCTTTTACAATCGGTATAATTTCTTACCACTGAATTAATTATTTTTCGCATGGATCCTGTTTTAGGGTTTCGAAATTGCTTTAAATTTTAATTTCTGCTGTGCGTTTCTGTATCGAAACCCCAACAGCGGTTGGTTTGTTGGCTGAAGTCGGTCCTGTGATTGCAAGAGTCCCGTTGCCTTTTCCCGTGGTTACACTCCCTGCCTCCATTTTCCTCTTTGGACAATCCTTCACCTTATGTTCAGTCGATCCACATAGAAAACACCCACTATTCATCCTTGGGTTGGGGCAGCTGGGAGAGATATGGCCCTCCTGCCCGCACTTATAACATACAAACTTACCTTTCAGACACTCACTAGAGTTATTCTTCCCGCAATTCTTACACTGTACAGTCTATTTCTTCACACCTTCCTGCTTCACCTGAACATTCCCAGAAAAATTTCCCTTTCTTTTCTCACCCCTATTTCCACTATTACCTTCCACCTTCACAGCTCCTCCTGCCTTGCTTTGGTTCCTCTTCTCCTTGTTGTAGAGGCTCATGGCCTCACTCCCCTCCTCAGCTATGATAGCCTTTTCCATGAGTGCTATAAAAGTATTGATCTGCAACACTGATACCTTGTTATAGAGCCAGGGTTTTAAGCCCAGCTCAAACCTTCTTGCCTTCCTAGTCTTCGTATCAACTTGATGCGGAGCAAACCTAACCAACTCATTAAACTTTGCGGCATACTTCGCAACAGTCATGTTCTCCTGCTTTAATTCTAGAAATTTTACCTCCATCCTAGCCTGCATGCTAGCTGAGAGGTAGTTTTCAAAAAATAAAGTTTTAAACCTAGCCCAAGTCACTACTCCTTCTCCTGCCCTAGTTTGATTTGCTTCCCACCAAAAGGTATCCTCCCCCTTCATCATATAAGTGGCAAAAGAGGTCTTTTGCCCCTCATCTACCCTAGCAATTATGAACGCCTTTTCTATCTCGTTAATCCATGTCTGGGTAGGGTCAGCTGATCCCCTAAATTCTAGTGGTCCTACTGCCTTGAAGTCTTTAAATTTTGCCAAGCGATTGTCTGGCTGGTTCCCTGCGGTTGGTATTCCCTGCTGCATAGCTTGTGCTATCATATTTGCGAAGTTTTGTATCGGGTCTTGCTGTTGTCCCTCAACGTTGTTGATAGATTCTTCTGCCCTTTGATTTCGAGTTCGACGTCTTGGCGGCATTGTCTGATAAAATAAAATCATAAATTTAACTTACATTCTAAACCTTATCACATAAGTTTAATATTTTAAACTTGTTTCATTAGTCAAACTTAGATTCATATTCATTCAACGAATATTTTACATAGCATAACACATAATGCTTTAAACATCACCTATCCCTTTGTGACTACAAAAGTCGGGATTTACAGACTTAACTAATACAAAAGTTGGAAATTTTACACTACACATGTACATTATCAAACATACATAATCAACTACTAATCCTACTTATTTTTTAAATCACGATCTTTTCTCTTTTTTTTCCTTTCTTGCTCGGAGCTGCGTATGGTATGTTGCTTGTGGCTCCCTATCTGATCAATTTAGATTTTAAGCTTATCTTGTTCTTCCATTGTTTCTATTAACGCTTGACGCAGTTGACTATTAAGCAGCCTTTCTATTTTCCACAACTTTTTTAGAGAAGAAACCTTGTTCCTCAGATCCTGCACCTCCGTTGATGCTTGATCAGCTTCAACTTTAGTGTCTGTATCACTATCTGCTAGCTCCACCATCTCCGGGTCTGGTACTACATTTTCCAATACCACCACCTCATCCGAGTTGGTTTCATTGTGAGCCTATATTTCAGCTATTGGCTTCGATATTAGCTCGGGTGTATGGATTTGATCCTCCTTCATGCTATAAGCATATAACAAGCCTTTTTCACCAGACATCTACACACATAAATTATCCTGATTAGCATATAGTATATACACATAACAAACAATGGTTTTATAAAAGTTATCTTTTATTTTGTTTAACGATGAATTTATTTAATTCATCTCCTTTTTAAACTCTATATGAGTTATTTGTATTTTCAATGTTTCCCTCTGTCCTAAGGTTATAGCTTAAGGTCGATCCAACCTAAGGTTTCTAACCCTAAAGCTTTGATACCAACCTGTGACGACCCCAAAGTCGGGTACTTGAAACCTGAACTCGGTGCTTCATGATACCATTTCTATAAGCTGAATATACTAATAATAATAACAATAATATAAAATTCAAAGTTTATTTACATGCATCAAAGTTTACTCACAGGTACGAGACCTTTAAACATTCATTACATCATAGATAATACGTAACATTGTCTTAATAAACTATAATTATTACACCACATATTAGAAATCTCATTCGAACAGCTTTCCTTTCCCCTTGTTCTTGCCTGAGCCTTCTGGTTGATTATACTTAACTGAAAGCATTTAATTTAAGCAAGAGTGAGCGTTTGAGTGCCCAGCAAGTAATAACAATTATAAATATTAGCTAAAAGGGTTAAATGTTTTCTTTGTACTACTCTTCTACAACAAGTCAATAGTTGTGAAGTAATATGAACCGATAATAATAACATAACAACTCTCTATCAAATTTTTGGAACTACGTAATGACTATAATTGGGGTTTAGGTGACATACTATGAATATTATTTTCAATTTTCGAATAGGTTTAGCAAAAATTCATCTGTAAACCGTCATAACTTACGGGCACGGGGGTGATTAGCCCGTTATGCCCTGTATTGATCAATACTATATGCCAGAACGATAGTATCGTTCACTCTGTCCACCTTGGGTGCATAAAAAGTTTTTCTGTTTCCGGGATGTTCATACTTGTCTTGGTTCCAAATCAAAGGTTTTGTCTTGTTCAACAATAATCTATAATTCAACATATGTATATACGTGTAATTGACAAAGGTGTATCAACATGTGATTAAATACAATGATTATCCAAGTGGGGACACCTGTATAACCATTTATAGAAATTAACGAACATAATATATATCTGAATTACCATATACTAACATGTTGATAAGCAATGAGTGTATATAGTATAGGGTTAATAATCTGTACAGTAATAATATAATTCTTAAACATTCTTACTCATGCCCATTGCATAAAGGAAATGCAAAGGTAGGATACTTGCATAATGTAAAGGATAGTTCAGATACTTGCCTGAGCTGCTGCTTACAATAACGCAACTTAGATTAATATTTTATACAGCGACCTATCAGTGATAAGATCATTCGTTCGATTAGAATAATATATCGTAACACATGGCACTGCTTATTGCAGTCCGCACCATATCTAATCACATTATCACTTATGTTTAACAACCATTGAATCACAAATAAATACTTATCAAGTCAAATTATCTAAGTTCAGATCAATTTCTGAAATATTTCGGTGTACCGACGACTTTATCGGGTAACTATCGAGTCTAAAACTCTATCATGTAGTTCAATAACTAAAAATATCAGTCATATTATTTTTAAAATGACTTATAATAATTTTTAAACATTTATTATAATTTATCATGAATTTTTAAACATCAGAATCATTATTAAATGATTTAAATATTAATTAATTCTATTATCATTAATATTTAATTAATATTAAACTATTAATAAAACCATTGCCAAAATATTAAAGTTATTTATAATAACTCAAAATATTTTTAAAGTATTAAGATTACCCTTAAATAATTTTTAAAACATTTAAAATCATTTTTAAATAATTACCATTAATATTAAAATATTAATTTATTATTTATCAAAATATTAAAAGTCATTGATTATAACTTAAAATATTTTTAATTCATTTATTCCTTTTTAAATGATTTTTAATTCAATAAAATCATTTTTAAACTATTTATTTAATATAATTATTAAATAAACTTAATATCATTAATATTTAATTATTAATGAGATTTACCTTTAAATATCAAAATTTATATTTTATAACTTAAAATATTTTTAAACTATTTATTTTTATTTAAAATAATTTTTACAATATTAAAATCATTTTAATTAATTTATTTAATATAATTACTAAATAAATCTAATATCATTAATATTTAATAATTAATGAAACTTATCTTAAAATATTAAAAGTTATGTTTTATAACTTAAAATATTATTAAATACCTTATTATTTACTTAAAATGATTTTTAATACAATAAAATCATTTTTAATTAATTTATTTAATACATTTATTAAGTAATTTAAATCCCAATAATTTCTAAATAAATATTAATATTTATGAAAAATATGCCAACTTATCAAAAGTTAATTTTTATAACTTAAAATATTTTTTAAAACTATTTTTGTAATTTTTGAAATTTATTTATTATTTTTAATGGATTTTTAGAAATTAAATTAAATAATTTTATTATGTCTGTCGCTAAAGCCCTTTGGAGACAGAATCTGTCGCCTTAGGTGTTCTTGAGGGCCAACCCAATCTGTCAGATTATAGTGTTTTTGGACAGGGTAAGATATTTATCTTGTAGTACTAATGTAGTACTACAAATACCACGCAAGATCTGGGTCAGATTACAACATACAAGCAAGCAATGAATCTTCAAAGTAGCTGTCAGACCAAATCTGGATTTTCTGGGTAACCCAGATGTGACGCCCTCAAAATTAGGTATACATCACCCATCATGGGTCGTCAGATACATGGTACAGAATACAAATACAACTTACTAATACAACTGTCGTGTACAATACGACAAAACATAACTGTGAGTTTGAATACAATTATTGTCTACTAGAGACTATACAAACTCAAAAGAAGTCCTTATTACAATTATTGTCACACTATTTAATAGAATAGTGAGGACTACTAATACTATCATTTGGTCCATCACTCCGTTCCCCGACTCGTCCCAGCTATATTCTCATTTCCTGAAGAGAACAGTGAAAGAAAGGATGAGCTCAACTAGCCCAGTAAGAAATATTATGACTAAGATAATGCAGAATAAATTATCATTAGCCTTCAACAGTGTTAAACTGATAAAATATAACGAACATCAAGTTTAAATGCAGCGGAACAAGCAATCTATTAAAAGAGTCAAGTAGAGAATAAAATCTACTATCTTCTATGATTTAAAAGGTTTTTCAACACTGTTATCGCTGGGACTCAGCTTAATAAAATAATCCACATCATCGAATCACCCCTGCACTACGGCCAAGGATATTCTTTAGTATCACGACCACAATTATCCATGCACTACGGGCCAAGAATATTTGTGTACTCATTAATAGTCATGATCATGCCAACAACTGTCCATCAATGCACTACGGGCCAATGAGGACTTTTACCACATCATTTGTAACATTACGGTCATGATTATACCGAATAATCCCTGGTCATAATCATACCAAGTCCATCTATGCACTACAGGCCACAGATGACTTTCCACATTTTATAAACATGAGGATGATGACAATGAAATAAGAATTCAATAAAACAAGTTCAAGAATTAATTTACCCAAGAATTAACAACGTCCAAATTGTCAACATGATACTGCTTTGTGGAGTAAAATTCAAGAATACTTAGAAGAATATTTTCATGAAAAGATACTGGATGAAACACAATTATCAAGGATATTTCACAAATTTCATGGAGTATAGAAGTCAAAACTTAACCAACTAAGTATAATAAAGAATAGAATAACAAAAGAAATCACCATGCATGCGATAGACCACACAGACATGTTATTCCAACAGAATAATAAATAATGGAACCAGGTCCGGCGTAAAACACACAGACAGGATATTCCAACAGAATAATAATAAAGACGGAACCAGGTCCGGTATAAAACACAGAGACAGGATGTTGACCTGGTGTAAAACACACAGACAGGATGTTCCAACAGAATAATAATAAAGACGGAACCAGGTCTGGTGTAAAACACACAGACAGGATGTTCCAACAGAATAATAGAAGAATGTCACCAAGTATAGGGTAGACCGCGTATACAGGTTATTCCAACAGAATAATAAGAAATGGAATAATAACAGTTCTCTTCATGAATAAGAAAGAATAACACCCCTTACTGTTTTAAAGAAGAACTGAAATAAGGAAGTAGTTAAGTATTAAAATACTTTTTTTCTCTCTCTCTATAGTTTCTCTCCATAGTTTCTCTCTCTAGAGTTCAGTGAATTCGTAAGAAATAATGAAGGAATGAGCTGCTATTTATAGAAAAATGGAATGCATATTAACTAATCCATGAACGGTCCAGATTGATTACTTTAATCTGACGGTCCATATTTAAAGAAAAATCTTTTAAATAAAATATAATATATTCTATTTGTGGAATAACTTTAATAAAGTATTCTATTTTATATAAAAAGATGTTTCTATTTTATTACGTTAATAATACGAATAAAAAAAAACTTCATTATCGCTAAATAATTCATATTATTAACAGACAATAATTGAATCAAACTGAGTGACTTCTCACATAAGCATTAATAATTAATACTGTGTGCTACTATGCAACCACACGTATTACTGTACTTTTACTACCGATTAGTTCAACAGTATCAATGGTAAAACTTCCGCTGTTATTTTTAATAAAATATCTTTGTCGTTTTCTCAATCCGACAATAATTCTGTTGTGGGGTCCACCAATGATTGTGTCGTTATACGAATATTCCCTGATAAAACGAATATTCCCCGACCAATCGAATATTATATAACAACTTGCGTACTTTACAAAATTTATAAATATTACCCACAACTATTATATCAAATTAACTCTATAATATTCAAAAATGATATTTATAGAAAATTCATCTTTATTTATAAAAGTTGGGGTCTTACAACCTTCCCTTCTTATGAAATTTTGCCGTCGAAATTAGGGTACGTACCTGGTATGTCGAAGAGGTAAGGATACCTTGATTTCATTTCAGATTCCAACTCCCAAGTCATTTCCTCAACATCGTGGTTTCTCCACAAAACTTTGACTTGAGGTATAACCTTGGAGCGTAGAATATGTTCCTTCTTATCTAAGATTTGAACAGGAACTTCTTTATACGTCAAATCCTCTGCTATTTCGTCCGGTTCTAAGTCAATAATGTGGTTCGGGTCTTCCACATATTTACGCAACATGGATATGTGAAAAACGTTATGAACACGAGACATACTTGGCGGTAAAGCGAGTCTATAAGCCACAGTTTCTACTCGATCGAGGATTAAAAATAGACCGATGAATAGAGGATAGAGCTTTCCTCTCTTTCCAAATCTCGTAACTCCTTTCCATGGAGCAACACGTAAGAACACATGATCTCCTATATCAAATTCCACGTCCTTTAGATGAAGATCAGCATAACTCTTTTGTCGATCATGTGAGGTTTTTATATGTTGTCAGATCGTTTGAATCTTTTCTGTAGTCATACGTACCAACTCCGGTCCCAACAACGTTGCTTCACCCACCTCATCCCAGCATACTGGAGAACAACATTTTCTTCCATACAATGCTTCGAATGGAGCCATGCCAATACTTGCTTGATAACTGTTGCTTGTAGGAAAACTCCACTAATGGTAAGAACTTGTCCCAACTTCCCTTGAAATCAAGGACACAAAGTCTTAATAGATCTTCAAGAGTTTGAATAGTCCTCTCTGATTTTCCATCCGTCTGAGGATGATATGCCTAACTAAATCGTAAATCCGTGCCCATAGCTTTTTGTAAACTAACCCAAAATCGTGAAGTGAATCTTGGGTCTCGATCAGAAACTATGGATACTGGTATACCATGCAGTCTTACAATCTCGTTTATGTACATACGAGCAAGACGTTCAAGTGTATAAGTTTTTCGTATCAGAAAGAAATGAGCAGACTTGGTCAATCTATCAACAATGACCCAAATCGCATCTATACCTTGAGAAACCTTAGGAAGACCGGTAATGAAATCCATGGTAATGTGCTCCCACTTCCATTCTAGAATTTTAAGTGGTTGCAATGGACCTTTTGGTACTTAATGCTCCGCTTTGACTCGTTGACAAGTTAGACACCTTGAGATAAACATCGCTATCTCTCTTTCATATTGCTCCACCAAAATGTATGACGAAGATCATGATACATTTTGGTACTTCCAAGATGGATTGCAAATGGTGTGTTGTGCGCCTCCATCATGATTTCATACTTTAAATCAGGGTTGTTAGGAACACAAAGTCTGGAGTTGACTCGAAGTATTCCTTCTTCATCGATTCTTGCTTCCGACATAGCACCTTCTTGCACTTTCTTCCTCATACGCATCAGCTCCAGGTCTGTAGCTTGAGCAGCTTTAACTTTATCGATTAAAGTTGGTTCTACTCGTATATTCGCCATCATCACATTGGTCCCTGGAGTATTTAACTATATCTTCATCCTTTGCAAGTCACACAAAATGGGCCTTTGTGTTGATAATATCACACTCATACTTGCATATGATCTTCTACTCAATGCGTCAGCTACCACGTTCGCTTTTCCAAGATGGTATTGAATGGTATGATCATAATCTTTCAACAGTTCAAGCTAACGTCGTTGTCACGTGTTGAGTTCCTTTTGAGTGAATAAATATTTGAGGCTTTTATGATCCGTAAAGATCTCCACATTCTCCCCATACAAGTAATGCCTCCAAATTTTAAGTACAAAGACAATAGCTGCCAACTCTAGATCATGAGTAGGATAATTTCTCTCATATTCCTTGAGTTATCTTGATGCATAGGCTATGACTTTTCCATGTTACATGAGAACGCATCCCAACCCTTTGCTCGAAGCATCACTGTAGATGACAAATACCTCCGAGCCAGATGGTATTGTTAGAACAGGTGCTGAAATGAGTCTCCTATTGAGTTCTTGAAAACTCTTCTCACATTCTTCGCTCCAACCGAACTTTGTATCTTTCCGAGTCAGCTGAGTTAATGGAGTAACGATTCAAAAAAATCCTTCCACGAATCTCCGATAATAACCAGCTAAACCTAGAAAGCTACGTACTTTGGTCACTGATTTAGGTTGCTCCCAGCTTTGAATAACTTCAATCTTTGCCGGGTCAACAGATATTCCACGACTTGATACTACGTGCCCAAGGAATGCTACCTCCTCTAGCTAGAACTCGCACTTCTTTAACTTTGCATAAAAATTGTATTCACGAAGCTTTTGGAGTACCAGTCTCAAGTGTTGCTCATGATCTTCACGACTTTTGGAATAAATAAGGATGTCATCAATAAAGACGACCACAAAGTGATCCAAATATTCCTTGAATACCCGGTTCATCATATCCATGAAGGCAACAGGAGCATTAGTCAATCCAAAGGACGTGACTAGGAATTCATAATGCCCGTACCGAGTTTTGAAAGCCGTCTTTAGAATATCCTTAGTTCTAACCTTCAGCTGATGATATCAAGAACGAAGATTGATCTTTGAAGAGAATTGTGCTCCTTGCAACTTGTCAAACAGGTCATCAATACATGGCAATGGGTACCTATTTTTGATGGTGACATAAATTAACTCCCGATAATCAATACAAAGTCGCATACTTTCATCTTTCTTCTTCATGAATTGTGAAGATCCCAAACTCAGGTACTTGAAACCCGAACTCGGTTCATCACGATATCATTTCTATGAGCGAAATAATACTAATAATAATAACAATAATATAAATATCAAACTTAACTTACATTTATCATAGTCTAATCCCAAGAACGTAACCTTTAAATATTCATTACAAATCATGATAGATAATATATATATCATACTTTTCTTAATAGTATTAAACTATTACATAATATAACGTTCATTCATTCATTCAACAACCTTTTCCCTATCCCTTGTTCTTAACAGAGCTCTCTGATCGTTCACACTTAGCTGAAAACATTTAAATTAAGCAAGGATGAGCATTTGAGTGCCCAGCAAGTAATAGCAATTATATATACATAATCTGAAAGAATTTAAATGTTTTCTTTGTACTATTCTTCTACAACAAGTCAATAGTTGTGAAGTATTCTGAACCGATAATAATAACATAACATCTCTCTTTCAAATTTTTGAAACTACATATTGACTATAACTGGGATTATGGTGACATGCCATGAACATTATTTTCATTTTCGAAAAGGTTAAACAGAAATTTATCTGTAAACCGTCATAACTTACGGACGTTAGGTTGTACTTCCCATGGGCCCTGTATTGATCAATACTACATTACAAGAACGATAGGATCGTTCACTCTGTTTCGCCTTGGGCGCATAAATATTTTCCCGTGTACGGATGTTCATACTTGTCTGGGTTCTAAGTTAAAGGTTTTATCTTGTTCAACAATAATCTATACTGCAACATATATATATACGGGTAATTGACAAAGGTATATCAACATGTGATTAAATACAATGATTATCCAAGTGGGGACACTTGTTTAACCATTTACAGAAATTAACGAACAAAATATATATATCTGAATTATCATATACTAACATATTGATAAGCAATGAGCGTATATAATATAAGGTTAATAATATGTACAGTAATAATATAGTTTAGAAACATTCTTACTCATGTCCATTGCATAAAGAAAATGCAAAGGTAAGATACTTTCTTGAAGCGCTGCTTACAGTTTGTAATTTAGATTTATCACTTATCTCACGACCTATCATTAACAAGATCGTTCGTTCGATTAGAATAACATACTATAACACAAAACACTGCTTATTGTAGTAAGCACATACCCTAATCACATTGGTACATATGTTTAATAACCATTGAATCACAAATAACCACATATCTCAATAAATTATCTAAGTCCAGATCAATTTCTGAAACATGTCGGTGTACCGACGACTTTATCGGGTAATTATCGAGTCTAAGACTCTATCCTGTATTTCAATATCTGCAAGTATCAGTCATATTATTTTTAAATGACTTATAATAATTTTAAAACATTTGTTATAATTTATCATGAATTTTCAAACACCGGAATCGTTATTAAATAATTTAAATATTAAACAATTCTATTATCATTAATATTTAATTAATATTAACTATTAATGAAACCATTGCCAAAAGGTTAAAATTATTTATAATAACTCAAAATACTTTTAAAGTATTAATATTATACTTAAATGATTTTTAAAAGAATTAAAAATCATTTTTAAATAATTACCATTAATATTAAAGTATTAATGCATTATTTATCAAAATATTAAAAGTCATTAATCATAACTTAAAATATTTTAAATTCATTTATTTCCTTTTTAAATGATTTTTAAATAAGTAAAACTATTTTTAAACTATTTATTTAATATAATTATTAAATAAATCTAATATCATTTAATATTAAATTAATATCATTAATATAAAATTATTAATGAAATTATCCTTTAAATATCAAAAGTTATAATTTAATACTTAAAATATCTTTAAACACTTTATTTTCATTTAAATGATTTTTATAATATTAAAATCATCTTTAAACCAATTTATTTAATATAATTATTAAATAATTCTAATATCATTAATAGTAAATAATTAATGAAATTTACCTTTAAATATTGAAAGTTATATTTTAGAACATAAAATATTTTTATAACCTGTATATCATTTTTCTATAATTTTTAAATCATTAATTCTATTTTTTATCATTTATTTAATACATTAATTAAATAACTTAAATATCATTAATATTAATTTATTAATGAAATTTTATCACAAAATATTAAAAGTTATCAAAAATAACTTAAAGTATTTTCTTATACCATAATATAATTTTAAATGATTTTTCATGTATTAAAATTATTTTCAAATAATTTATTTAATATTATAATTAAATAATTTAAATACTTTTAATATTCTAAAAATATTAAATATTTATGAAATATATTCAAAATATTTAAAAACTAATTTTCGGACCTTTAAAATAATTTTTAAAACTATTTTTGTAATTTTTAGAATTTATTTTCTATTTTTAATGATTTTTCGGAAATTCAGAAAATAAAAATAAAAGAAACCGTCGCTATTGGCCTTTAGCGACATTTAGCGTCGCTGATGGTGTTCTTGAGGCTCAAGAACACAGACAGTCAGTGATAAAGGAGCTTACTTTGACCATGGATTACTTTTAATCTATGAGGTTTCTAGGCTTGATCTTGGTCAGATATTGTAGTACACGAGCAAGGCTACACGATGCAATAACTAACATGGCCAAACATCATAACATAAATGAGATCCAAGCCCCGGAAAAAACCTGTCAGACACTGTTCTTCAATTTCTGGGTTTTCCAGAATTGAAGAACAGTTTATGCTAACACTTTTGGGCTTCCACAAATTTCTATTCGTATGATGTTTTTGTGATTTAAAAGTTCTGGATTGAAGAAAACATGTACGACAACTGATCCATTACACAAATACACTTTAACATCATAAAAATCATAAGATCCGGTCTGGTCAAACCATGTCAGAAGACATGGTCATCAGTTTTCTGGGTTGCCCAGAAAACCGTTCCCATGATCTTCTGCTTGGTTTGACCAATCCACTACATTTATTCTGGTTATCATTTAAGTGGTTTACGGCCATATATATGTAGTCCACATAACATATTATGATTTCATTACAACAACAACAACAAAACAACAAACAGAAGTAAGATCAAGGCTCGTCAATATATTGTCAGACGCTGTTCATACGTTCTTAGTTACCCAGAATTCAGCCGGTCATGCCCGGTCAACGGGCTTTGACCGTGAATAACTTCCAATCGGTTCATGATCTAACTTTGATTCTTGAACCAAATGAGATATCTTATACCAGACTATAAATAAAAACTTTTAAACAACAAAAACACTTAATAAATCAAAGATCTATGGGGTCTGACATTTGACTGTCAGACCCAAAAACCACATTTTCCAGATTTTGAAAAATTTTAATTTCGAGCACTTAGGTGTTATGGATCTGCATGATACCAACTCAGATCACTTAAATAGACTACAAACAACATGTTTTAACACAAAATTATAACATATAACATGCAGATCATAGTCAGATTTTCTAGTTAGGGTTCTACCTCTTTTGATCAAATCCTTGATTCTAGCCACTGATTTGGTTATGGGTGATCGTGGGGCTTGATTTGTGACTGATATATCTTGATATTTTCGGAGGTCAGAGCTTGAGAGAGAGTAGTTGAGTGTTTGTGAAAAATGTAAGTAACAAATGATATTTCTCTCTCTTCATATCTATATATACAACTTGCATGCTATGTATTTGGCTGGAAATTGGGCTGATCTGCTGAGATTTAAGGCACATGGGGTGATCTAAGTTGGTTACCTACTCCATATCTTGCTAGATTTACAAGTTACCTTAAATAATACAAGAGGGGCAAAAATGTCTTTTGGCTTTTAAAAATAATGGCATTATGGTAATCATGCCAAACCCTTAGGGTTTAGGATTTGGATTAGAGTCTAGGGTTTGGGCCACTTTAGGGTTTAAAATGATTTCTAGAATTTGCAATTTAGGATTTATAAAAAAAATAAAATAATAAATTTTAGTTTCTAAAATACAAAATTAAGGTTTCTTAATTAATTAGGTTTTTAATTACTTAACACCTTACTAATTAGGTTTAAGATACACTAATTAGCATTAAGCTTTCCAAATCAACAATTATGGTTTACAATTTAAATAAATTAGGGTTTATAAAATAAATATTAGGGTTTCTAGAAATTAATATTTCTAAATATTAAATAGGGTATGCCTAATTAATCAAAAAGTCATATATAATACATAGCATGCATCCACCATATATCATAATTATATAACAGTGTCGAACTCATCCTGAGTTTTAAATTAGGGTTTTCATTTATCAATAAGTTAATTATTGATTTAAGGTTTCTAATTTACGAAATTAGGGTTTTAATTTACAATTAATATCTCCTATAATTAGGGTTTTCCTAATAGCATCCAATATTTATAATACACATCATACACCACATAACGTAGTTTCTTAACAGATTTTAAAGTCTCATATGACTTCGAAATTAGGGTTTAACAGTAATACTAGGGTTTTGACCATATACACCACAATTGACCAACCATTGTCAGTTCACAACATACAGTACATATTCATAGCACTGAAAAATCAAAATATAATTAATATTATATTATTATTCTCATACCTTGACAATAATCCAAAATTAAGGTTTGGATTCCATATCTGATTTATTCTTCATATTTAACCTTAATAATTAAGGTAAAATAATTAACTTAATAACATGTACCAAAATTCATATGATAAAATAATTATTATAATTATTCTAAAAATCACTTCATATATTATTTAAATAATATATGATTATATTTTTATGGAAAATAATTAATAAAAATATTTCTACCATAAAATTAATTATTAAAAGAATAAACATTTTAATAACCAATAATTCTAAAATAAAATTATTTGTAAATATTTATGTAATAAATATATTTTTATTTACCACATAAATGCACATACACATTATCTTGAACAAATTCTCATCCTTAAATAAATAAATAAAAATTTATACGCAAAATTTATGATTTAATTTTTATAGAAAATATCTGGTTGTTACATTCACCCTTCCTTATAAAGATTCTGTCCTCGGAATCACCGTTTAAAAACTATACATACCAGGGTACATATCATACACAATCATTGCGAGTAGATCTCGATCAAAATTGATCGAACTGATCTTTAACTATTCACATAAAGCTTGCCTTTCTGATTAAACGGGAATTTGATTTCTAATAGAACTCAAATTCCTCCTTCAAAAATAACCTATATAATAACTTACTACATTTATAAGAAAATAATATATAAGAAAATATAATGGGTTTGGATAATACCTGGAGTTGCATCCCCGGCTGCCACGATATCTTGAACGATCATGTTGAAGACGCTTGCGATTGATTTCGTTGGTTTGATTGTTGATGTTGGTCCCGTTGTTGTCAATGTCCTACTGCCTTTTCCCGTATTCGCATTACTTGCCTCCTTTCTCCTTCTTGGACATTCTTCCACTTTATACTCCATTGATTCGCACTTAAACACACATACTTTCCTTTTATCTCATTTACTTTTATCGTATAGGTGACAAAACTATCTTTTGCCCCTTCATTATCTTAGCTATCACAAACGTTACTACAGGTCAGTTGACCCTCTAAATCCTGGCAGTACGATGGCCTTGAAGTCTTTGACGTTCGTCTATCGATTATCTGACTGATCTTTTCGCGACTGGTATTTCGTTATGCATAGCTTGATCGTCCAATTCGCAAAATTCTGTATCGGGTCTGGTTGTCTTCCAGCTTTGTTGACAGGTTCTTTTGCCCTTTAGTCTCATTTTCGTCTTGGCGACATTATCACAAATTATTCTAAACCTTATCGTATACACTTAACATATAACACAAAACTTCCTATTCGAATAATCATGTACTCAAAATATTAAATTTTGAAAATTTGGTTTTCTACATTAACCAGTACTCATATAATTAACTAATATCTTTATACCAACTTATTTCATTAATTCCGTATAAATTCATACTCATATCATTTGCCATACCATAGCACATATTGCTTTAATCATACGCTATCCCTTTTATAACTTCAAAAGTCGGGAATCGCTGACACAACTTATTCAAATTTGAAAAACATTACCTTATACAAACATACATATAATATACATAACATAACATAGAATCATACCTATTCAAGTAATACTAGTACTACTTATTTCTTACGCCTCCACTAAGGATAAATTACTTAGTATTCCATATAGTCCCATCATCCTCAATAATCCATTCACACCTAACTACACCTAGTTCGTCCAACTTACCATACATTATGAGTTCAAAAACTCACCACAAACATATGAGTTTAAGAACTCGACATTGACCACATATTCTTTAACTATACTTTACCTTTCAGTTATACTATCGTTTCAGGGTCCGGTACTATACTTTCCAAAATAACTACCTCATTGAGGTAGCTTTCTATGTGAGCCTCTATTTTAGCTATTGACTTTGATATTGGCTTGGGGTACGGGTTTGACTTCTTCTTTACGATTTGAGGGTATCCTAATCCTTTCTATCCGACAGCAATACACAAAAATTATCTAGACCAGCATACAATATATACACACAGAAATTTATAGTTTTATATAAGTTATCTTTTATTTTGTTTGACAATGAATTTATTCCATTCATCTCCTTTTTAAACTCTATATGAGTTAATTGTATTTTCAACGTTTCTCTCTGTTCTAAGGTTATAGCCTAAGGTCTAACCCACCTAAGGTTTCAAACCCTAAGCTCTGATACCAACTTCTGAAGACCCCAAACTCAGGCACTTGAAACCCGAACTCGGTTCATCACGATATCATTTCTATGAGCGGAATAATACTAATAATAATAACAATAATATAAATATCAAACTTAACTTACATTTATCAGAGTCTAATCCCAAGTACATAACCTTTAAACATTCATTACAAATCATGATAGATAATACATATATCATACTTATCTTAATAGTATTAAACTATTACATAAGATAACGTTCATTCATTCATTCAGCAACCTTTTCCCTTTCCCTTGTTCTTAGCAGAGCTCTCTGATCGTTCACACTTAGCTGAAAACATTTAAATTAAGCAAGGATGAGCATTTGAGTGCCCAACAAGTAATAGCAATTATATATATATAATCTGAAAGAATTTAAATGTTTTCTTTGTACTATTCTTCTACAACAAGTCAATAGTTGTGAAGTATTCTGAATCGATAATAATAACATAACAACTCTCTTTCAAATTTTTGAAACTACATATTGACTATAACTGGGGTTATGGTGACATGCCATGAACATTGTTTTCATTTTTGAAAAGGTTAAACAGAAATTCATCTGTAAACCGTCATAACTTACGGGCATTAGGTTGTACTTCTCATGGGCCCTGTATTGATCAATACTACATTACAAGAACGATAGGATTGTTCACTCTGTTCCGCCTTGGGCGCATAAATGTTTTCCCGTGTAGGGATGTTCATACTTGTATGGGGTACTAAGTCAAAGGTTTTATCTTGTTCAACAATAATCTATAATGCAACATATATATGTATACGGGTAATTGACAAAGGTATATCAACATGTGATTAAGTACAATGATTATCCAAGTGGGGACACTTGTTTAACCATTTACAGAAATTAACGAAAAGAATATATATATATATATATATATATATATCTGAATTACCGTATACTAACATGTTGATAAGCAATTAGCGTATATAATATAAGGTTAATAATCTGTACAGTAATAATATAGTTTAGAAACATTCTTACTCATGTCCATTGCATAAAGAAAATGCAAAGGTAAGATACTTGCCTGAAGCGCTGCTTACAGTTTGTAATTTAGATTTATCACTTATCTCACGACCTATCATTAACAAGATCGTTCGTTCGATTAGAATAACATACTATAACACATAACACTGCTTATTGCAGTAAGCACATACCCTAATCACATTGGCACATATGTTTAATAACCATTGAATCACATATAACCACATATCTCAATAAATTATCTAAGTCCAAATCAATTTCTGAAACATGTCAGTGTACCGACGGCTTTATCGGGTAATTATCGAGTCTAAGACTCTATCCTGTATTTCAATATCTTCAAGTATCAGTCATATTATTTTTAAATGACTTATAATAATTTTAAAACATTTGTTATAATTTATCATGAATTTTCAAACACCGGAATCATTATTAAATAATTTAAATATTAAACAATTCTATTATCATTAATATTTAATTAATATTAACTATTAATTAAACCATTTCCAAAAGGTTAAAGTTATTTATAATAACTCAAAATACTTTTAAAGTATTAATATTATACTTAAATGATTTTTAAAAGAATTAAAAATTATTTTTAAATAATTACCATTAATATTAAAGTATTAATGCGTTATTTATCAAAATATTAAAAGTCATTAATCATAACTTAAAATATTTTTAATTCATTTATTTCTTTTCTAAATGATTTTTAAATAAGTAAAACCGTTTTTAAACTATTTATTTAATATAATTATTAAATAAATCTAATATCATTTAATATTAAATTAATATCATTAATATAAAATTATTAATAAAATTATCCTTTAAATATCAAAAGTTATAATTTATAACTTAAAATATCTTTAAACACATTATTTTCATTTTAAATGATTTTTATAATATTAAAATCATCTTTAAACTAATTTATTTAATGTAATTATTAAATAATTATAATATCATTAATAGTAAATAATTAAAGAAATTTACCTTTAAATATTGAAAGTTATATTTTATAACTTAAAATATTTTTATAACCTTTATATCATTTTTCTATAATTTTTAAATCATTAATTCTATTTTTCATCATTTATTTAATACATTAATTAAATAACTTAAATATCATTAATATTAATTTACTAATGAAATTTTATCACAAAATATTAAAAGTTATCAAAAATAACTTAAAGTATTTTCTTATACCATAATATAATTTTAAATAATTTTTCATGTATTAAAATCATTTTCAAATAATTTATTTAATATTATAATTAAATAATTTAAATACTTTTAATATTCCAAAAATATTAAATATTTATGAAATATATTCAAAATATTTAAAAACTAATTTTCGAACCTTTAAAATAATTTTTAAAACTATTTTTTGTAATTTTTAGAATTTATTTTATATTTTTAATGATTTTTCAGAAATTCAGAAAATAAAAATAAAAGAAACCGTCGCTATAGGCCTTTAGCGACATTTAGCGTCGCTGATGGTGTTCTTGAGGCTCAAGAACACAGACAGTCAGTGATAAAGGAGCTTACTTTGACCATGGATTACTTTTAATCTATGAGGTTTCTGGGCTTGATCTTGGTCAGATATTGTAGTACACGAGCAAGGCTACACGATGCAATAACTAACATGGCCAAACATCATAACATAAATGAGATCCAATCCCCGGGAAAACCTGTCAGACACTGTTCTTCAAGTTCTGGGTTTTCCAGAATTGAAGAACAGTTTATGCTAACACTTTTGGGCTTCCACAAATTTCTATCCGTATGATGTTTTTGTGATTTAAAAGTTCTGGATTGAAGAAAACATGTACGACAACCGATCCATTACACAAATTCACTTTAACATCATAAAAATTATAAGATCCGGTCCGGTCAAACCATGTCAGAAGACATGGTCATCAGTTTTCTGGGTTGCCCAGAAAATCGATCCCATGATCTTCTGCTTGGTTTGACCAATCCACTAAATTTATTCTGGTTATCATTTAAGTGGTTTACGGCCATATATATGTAGTCCACATAACATATTATGATTTCATTACAACAACAACAACAAAACAACAAACAGAAGTAAGATCAAGGCTCGTCAATATATTGTCAGACGCTGTTCATACGTTCTAGGTTACCCAGAATTCAGCCGGTCATGCCCGGTCAACGGGCTTTGACCGTGAATAACTTCCAATCGGTTCATGATCTAACTTTGATTCTTGAACCAAATGAGATATCTTATACCAGACTACAAATAAAAACTTTTAAACAACAAAAACACTTAATAAATCAAAGATCTATGGGGTCTGACATTTGACTGTCAGACCCAAAAACCACATTTTCCAGATTTTGAAAAATTTTAATTTCGAGCACTTAGGTGTTATGGATCTGCATGATACCAACCCAGATCACTTAAATAGACTATAAACAACATGTTTTAACACAAAATTATAACATCTAACATGCAGATCATAGTCAGATTTTCTAGTTAGGGTTCTACCTCTTTTGATCAAATCCTTGATTCTAGCCACTGATTTGGTTATGGGTGATCGTGGGGCTTGATTTGTGACTGATATATCTTGATATTTTCGGAGGTCAGAGCTTGAGAGAGAGTAGTTGAGTGTTTGTGAAAAATGTAAGTAACAAATGACATTTCTCTCTCTTCAAATCTATATATACAACTTGTATGCTATGTATTTGGCTGGAAATTGGGCTGATCTGCTGAGATTTAAGGCACATGGGGTGATCTAATTTGGTTACCTACTCCATATCTTGCTAGATTTACAAGTTACCTTAAATAATACAAGAGGGGCAAAAATGTCCTTTGGCTTTTAAAAATAATGGCATTATGGTAATCATGCCAAACCCTTAGGGTTTAGGATTTGGATTAAGGTCTAGGGTTTGGGCCACTTTAGGGTTTAAAATGATTTCTAGAATTTGCAATTTAGGATTTATAAAAAAATAATAATAAATTTTAGTTTCTAAAATACAAAATTAAGGTTTCTTAATTAATTAGGTTTTTAATTACTTAACACCTTACTAATTAGGTTTAAGATACACTAATTAGCATTAAGCTTTCCAAATCAACAATTAGGGTTTACAATTTAAATAAATTAAGGTTTATAAAATAAATATTAGGGTTTCTAGAAATTAATATTTCTAAATATTAATTAGGGTATACCTAATTAATCAAAAAGTCATATAATACATAGCATGCATCCACCATATTACACAGTTATATAACAGTGTCGAACTCATCCTGAGTTTTAAATTAGGGTTTTCATTTATCAATAAGTTAATAATTGATTTAAGGTTTCTAATTTACGAAATTAGGGTTTTAATTTACAATTAATATCTCCTATAATTAGGGTTTTCCTAATAGCATCCAATATTTATAATACACATCATGCACCACATAACATAGTTTCTTAACAGATTTTAAAGTCTCATATGACTTCGAAATTAGGGTTTAACAGTAATACTAGGGTTTTGACCTTATACACCATAATTGACCAACCATTGTCAGTTCACAACATACAGTACATATTCATAGCACTGAAAAATCAAAATATAATTAATATTATATTATTATTCTCATACCTTGACAATAATCCAAAATTAGGATTTGGATTTCATATCTGATTTATTCTTCATATTTAACCTTAATAATTAAGGTAAAATAATTAACTTAATAACCTGTACCAAAATTCATATGATAAAATAATTATTATAATTATTCTAAAAATCACTTCATATATTATTTAAATAATATATGATTATATTTTTATGGAAAATAATTAATAAAAATATTTCTACCATAAAACTAATTATTAAAAGAATAAACTTTTCAATAATCAATAATTCTAAAATAAAATTATTTATAAATATTTATATAATAAATATATTTTTATTTACCACATAAATACACATACACATTATCTTGAAAAATGCTCATCCTTAAATAAATAAATAAAAATTTACACGCAAAATTTATGATTTAATTTTTATAGAAAATATCAGGTTGTTACATTCACCCTCCCTTATAACGATTTTGTCCCCGGAATCATCGTTTAAAAACCTATACATTATGAGTTTAAGAACTCACCACAAACATATGAGTTTAAGAACTCGACATTGACCACATATTCTTTAAATATACTTTACCTTTCAGTTATACTATCGTTTCAGGGTCCGGTACTATAATTTCCAAAATAACCACCTCATTGAGGTAGCTTTCAATGTGAGCCTCTATTTCAGCTATTGACTTTGATATTGGCTCGGGGTATAGGTTTTACTTCTTCTTTACGATTTGAGGGTATCTTAATCCTTTCTATCCGACAGCTATACACAAAAATTATCTAGACTAGCATACAATATATACACACAGAAATTTATAGTTTTATATTTATTTTGTTTGACAATGAATTTATTCCATTCATCTCCTTTTTAAACACTATATGAGTTAATTGTATTTTTAACGTTTCCCTCTATTTTAAGGTCATAGCCTAAGGTCTAACCCACCTAAGGTTTCAAACCCTAAGCTCTGATACCAACTTGTGAAGACCCCAAACTCAGGCACTTAAAATCCGAACTCGGTTCATCACGATATCATTTCTATGAGCGGAATAATACTAATAATAATAACAATAATATAAATATCAAACTTAACTTACATTTATCATAGTCTAATCCCATGTACGTAACCTTTAAACATTCATTATAAATCATGATAGATAATATATATATCATACTTATCTTAATAGTATTAAACAATTACATAAGATAACGTTCATTCATTCATTCAGCAACCTTTTCCATTTCCCTTGTTCTTAGCAGAGCTCTCTGATCGTTCACACTTAGCTAAAAATATTTAAATTAAGAAAGGATGAGCATTTGAGTGCCCTGCAAGTAATAGCAATTATATATATATAATCTGAAAGAATTTAAATATTTTCTTTGTACTATTCTTCTACAACAAGTCAATAGTTGTGAAGTATTCTGAACCGATAATAATAACATAACAACTCTCTTTCAAATTTTTGAAACTACATATTGACTATAACTGGGGTTATGGTGACATGCCATGAACATTGTTTTCATTTTAAAAAAGGTTAAACAGAAATTCATCTGTAAACCGTCATAACTTACGGGCTTTAGGTTGTACTTCCCATGAGCCCTGTATTGATCAATACTATATTACAAGAACGATAGGAACGTTCACTCTGTTCCGCTTTGGGCGCATAAATGTTTTTCCATGTAGGGATGTTCATACTTGTCTGGGTTCTAAGTCAAAGGTTTTATCTTGTTCAACAATAATCTATAATGCAACACACACACACACACACACACACACACACACACACACACACATACATATATATATATATATATATATATATATATATATATATATATATATACGGGTAATTGACAAAGGTATATCAACATGTGATTAAATACAATGATTATCCAAGTGTGGACACTTTTTTAACCATTTAAAGAAATTAACGAACATAATATATATATCTGAATTACCATATACTAACATGTTGATAAGCAATGAGCATATATAATATAAGGTTAATAATCTGTACAGTAATAATATAGTTTAGAAACATTCTTACTCATGTCCATTGCATAAAGAAAATGCAAAGGTAAGATACTTGCCTGAAGCGCTGCTTACAGTTTGTAATTTTGATTTATCACTTATCTCACGACCTATCATTAACAAGATCGTTCGTTCGATTAGAATAACATACTATAACACATAACACTGCTTATTGCAGTAAGCACATACCCTAATCACATTGGCACATATGTTTAATAACCATTGAATCACAAATAACCACATATCTCAATAAATTATCTAAGTCCAAATCAATTTCTGAAACATGTCGGTGTACCGACGACTTTATCGGGTAATTATCGAGTCTAAGACTCTATCCTGTATTTCAATATCTGCAAGTATCAGTCATATTATTTTTAAATGACTTATAATAATTTTAAAATATTTGTTATAATTTATCATGAATTTTCAAACACCGGAATCATTATTAAATAATTTAAATATTAAACAATTCTATTATCATTAATATTTAATTAATATTAACTATTAATGAAACCATTGCCAAAAGGTTAAAGTTATTTATAATAACTCAAAATACTTTTAAAGTATTAATATTATACTTAAATGATTTTTAAAAGAATTAAAAATTATTTTTAAATAATTACCATTAATATTAAAGTATTAATGCATTATTTATCAAAATATTAAAAGTCATTAATCATAACTTAAAATATTGTTAATTCATTTATTTCCTTTTTAAATGATTTTTAAATAAGTAAAACCATTTTAAACTATTTATTTAATATAATTATTAAATAAATCTAATATCATTTAATATTAAATTAATATCATTAATATAAAATTATTAATGAAATTATCCTTTAAATATCAAAAGTTAAATTTATAACTTAAAATATCTTTAAACAATTTATTTTCATCTTAAATGATTTTTATAATATTAAAATCATCTTTAAACTAATTTATTTAATATAATTATTAAATAATTCTAATATCATTAATAGTAAATAATTAATGAAATTTACCTTTAAATATTGAAAGTTATATTTTATAACTTAAAATATTTTTATATCCTTTATATCATTTTTCTATAATTTTTAAATCATTAATTCTATTTTTCATCATTTATTTAATACATTAATTAAATAACTTAAATATCATTAATATTAATTTATTAATGAAATTTTATCACAAAATATTAAAAGTTATCAAAAATAACTTAAAGTATTTTCTTATACAATAATATAATTTTAAATGATTTTTCATGTATTAAAATCATTTTCAAATAATTTATTTAATATTATAATTAAATAATTTAAATACTTTTAATATTCCAAAAATATTAAATATTTATGAAATATATTCAAAATATTTAAAAACTAATTTTCGGACCTTTAAAATAATTTTTAAAACTATTTTTGAAATTTTTAGAATTTATTTTCTATTTTTAATGATTTTTCGGAAATTCAGAAAATAAAAATAAAAAAACCGTCGCTATAGGCCTTTAGCGACATTTGGCGTCGCTGATGGTGTTCTTGAGGATCAAGAACACAGACAGTCAGTGATAAACGTGTCTACTTTGACTATGGATTACTTTTAATCTATGAGGTTTCTGGGCTTGATCTTGGTCAGATATTGTAGTACACGAGCAAGGCTACACGATGCAACAAGTAACATGGGCAAACATCATCACATAAATGAGATCCAAGCCCCGGGAAAACCTGTCAGACACTGTTTTTCAATTTCTGGGTTTTTCAGAATTGAAGAACAGTTTATGCTAACACTTTTGGGCTTCCACAAATTTCTATCCGTATGATGTTTTTGTGATTTAAAAGTTCTGGATTGAAGAAAACATGTACAAAAACCGATCCATTACACAAATACACTTTAACATCATAAAAATCATAAGATCCGGTCCGGTCAAACCATGTTAGAAGACATGGTCATCAGTTTTTTGGGTTGCCCAGAAAACCGATCCCATGATCTTCTGCTTGGTTTGACCAATCCACTACATTTATTCTGGTTATAATTTAAGTGGTTTACGGCCATATATATGTAATCCACATAACATATTATGATTTCATTACAACAACAACAACAACAAAACAACAAACAGAAGTAAGATCAAGGCTCGTCAATATATTGTCAGACGTTGTTCATACGTTCTAGGTAACCCAGAATTCAGCCGGTCATGCCCGGTCAACGGGCTTTGACCGTGAATAACTTCCAATCGGTTCATGATCTAACTTTGATTCTTGAACCAAATGAGATATCTTATACCAGACTACAAAAAAAAAACTTTTAAACAACAAAAACACTTAATAATCAAAGATCTATGGGGTCTGACATTTGACTGTCAGACCCAAAAACCACATTTTTCATATTTTGAAAAATTTTAATTTCGAGCACTTAGGTGTTATGGATCTACATGATACCAACCCAGATCACTTAAATAGACTACAAACAACATGTTTTAACACAAAATTATAACATCTAACATGCAGATCGTAGTCAGATTTTCTAGTTAGGGTTCTACCTTTTTTGATCAAATCCTTGATTCTAGCCACTGAATTGGTTATGGGTGATCGTGGGGCTTGATTTGTGACTGATATATCTTGATATTTTCGGAGGTCAGAGCTTGAGAGAGAGTAGTTGAGTGTTTGTGAAAAATGTAAGTAACAAATGACATTTTTCTCTCTTCAAATCTATATATACAACTTGTATGCTATGTATTTGGCTGGAAATTGGGCTGATCTGCTGAGATTTAAGGCACATAGGGTGATCTAAGTTGGTTACCTACTCCATATCTTGCTAGATTTACAAGTTACCTTAAATAATACAAGAGGGGCAAAAATGTCCTTTGGCTTTTAAAAATAATGGCATTATGGTAATCATGCCAAACCCTTAGGGTTTAGGATTTGGATTAAGGTCTAGGGTTTGGGCCACTTTAGGGTTTAAAATGATTTCTAGAATTTGCAATTTAGGATTTATAAAAAAATAATAATAAATTTTAGTTTCTAAAATACAAAATTAAGGTTTCTTAATTAATTAGGTTTTTAATTACTTAACACCTTACTAATTAGGTTTAAGATACACTAATTAGCATTAAGCTTTCCAAATCAACAATTAGGGTTTACAATTTAAATAAATTAGGGTTTATAAAATAAATATTAGGGTTTCTAGAAATTAATATTTCTAAATATTAATTAGGGTATACCTAATTAATCAAAAAGTCATATAATACATAGCATGCATCCACCATATTACACAGTTATATAACAGTGTCAAACTCATCCTGAGTTTTAAATTAAGGTTTTCATTTATCAATAAGTTAATTATTGATTTAAGGTTTCTAATTTACGAAATTAGGGTTTTAATTTACAATTAATATCTCCTATAATTAGGGTTTTCCTAATAGCATCCAATATTTATAATACACATCATGCACCACATAACATAGTTTCTTAACAGATTTTAAAGTCTTATATGACTTCGAATTTAGGGTTTAACAGTAATACTAGGGTTTTGACCTTATACACCATAATTGACCAACCATTGTCAGTTCACAACATACAGTACATATTCATAGTACTGAAAAATTAAAATATAATTAATATTATATTATTATTCTCATACCTTGACAATAATCCAAAATTAGGGTTTGGATTCCATATTTGATTTATTCTTCATATTTAACCTTAATAATTAAGGTAAAGTAATTAACTTAATAACCTGTACCAAAATTCATATGGTAAAATAATTATTATAATTATTCTAAAAATCACTTCATATATTATTTAAATAATATATGATTATATTTTTATGGAAAATAATTAATAAAAATATTTCTACCATAAAATTAATTATTAAAAGAATAAACTTTTTAATAATCAATAATTCTAAAATAAAATTATTTGTAAATATTTATGTAATAAATATATTTTTATTTACCACATAAATACACATACACATTATCTTGAACAAATCCTCATCCTTAAATAAATAAATAAAAATTATACGCAAAATTTATGATTTAATTTTTATAGAAAATATCGGGTTGTTACACGAATAGCACAAGAGCACCCCAAGGAGAAGTACTAGGACGAATAAAGCCAATGTCTAACAATTCCTGCAGTTGGATCTTTAACTCCTGAAGTTCAATAGGAGCCATTCGATATGGGGCTTTGGAAATAGGTTTTGTATCGGGTTCAAGGTCGATACAAAATTCAATTTTACGCTCTGGGAATAGGCCAGGAAGTTCTTCAGGGAATACGTCAGGGAATTTATTAACAATAGAAATATCATTCAAAACTGACGTATTTTTGTTTAGATCCGTGACATGAGTTAAGAAAGCTTGACATCCGTTTTTCAATAAACGAATAGCTTTATGGCTTGAGATGACAGCGATTGATTTTAATGGTTTGGTTGCTTGAATTCGCATAATAGGTCGATTAGGAATATGAAAGCTAACAACCTTACGAAAATAATCAATTTTTGCATGATGAGTAGTTAACCAATCAATCCCTAGAATCACGTCAAATGCAAGCATTTTTAATAAAATAAGATCGACAGGTAAAGTGTGGGTACCAACTTGAACCAAACAAGACTTATAAACCGTGGATGTAATGAAGGTTTCTCCCAATGGAGTTTCAACAGATAAGTCAAAGTCTAATTTCTCCGGAGTCAAATTTAATCGATGAGCGCACGTAGGAGAAACAAAAGAATGGGTAGAACCGGTATCAAATAAAGTATAGACTTCGTTAGAGTTTATGAAAAGCTTACCCGTGATGACCTCATTCGGGTTCCTTGCTTTCTGGGAGGTCACAACAAACGCTCTCCCTTGCACTACCAGTTTTGACTTTTCTGGGACGGCTTTTGGTGTCTCCATCATGGCTGAACTTGTTTTTGGTAAACGATAAAATCGAGCTAAATGACCTTCTCTTCCACAATTATAACATGCTTTAGACGGCATCGCGCAGTTTGGACTGATGTGCCCCTTCCCTCCGCATTTGAAACATATGATAGGTGGTCGTTCTCCTTCCTTAACAACGGGTGCTGGTGATGACGTCTTTCCATCATTGTTGAATCTCCTCTTCTTAAAATGATCATTCTTATTGTGGCCATGATTACCACTGAAGTGGTTACCATTTCTGGCCTGTTGATTCCCTCCACGCTTGTTGTCACCGCTTCGATGACTGCTCTCACTGGTATTATCATTTTGCCGACTGCTCTCTTTTGGTTGCGTTGACTCGTTATCGCGCTCCACTAACTGAGCCCTATTCACAACATCTGAATACAAACACAGTTTATGAGAAATAAGATGTTGACGTATCTCAAGTTTCAAACCTCGCAAAAACATTCGCGTCATTCGTTCTTCATTATCCACCAAGTGGGACGCAAACCGGGACAACTCAGCAAATTTAGCCTCATACTGCGACACGGTCATATTATTCTGCTCCAATTTGATGAACTCCACCTCCTTTATGTGACGACCACTTTCGGGAAAGTATTTGTCATTGAACAGCTCTTGGAACTTCTCCCAAGACATCTTCAGTGCGGCAGGTTGAGTACGTTTAATCGATTCCCACCAGTAATCTGCCTCTCCTCGCAACATAAAGGCGGTAAAGGGAACCTTTTGCTCCTCGAAGCATCCCAATACATCAAATATCTTAGTGATCTACTTTATCCATGTTTTCGCTATAAGTGGTTTTGGCTCTCCCTTAAACTCCGGTGGTCCCAACTCCTTGAACTGTTTAGCGGTGATCGTCCGAGAGTTTTCAGTGTTTCCACCTACATTTTAGACAGGAGCCGCTCTCGCCTGCTGTTGCATGAACTGCATAAAGCTTCTGAACATTCCATCATTCATCATCTGGTCAGTGTTGTTGTTTGCATGAGGATTGTCACCTTCCTGATGCACATTATCCTGATTATTGATATGTGGTGAATCAACAGTCGCCTGTGCTCCATTGCTATTCTCAACATTCTCAGATGCCATTTTCAGATACTGCCACAAAATAAAAGTTAATTGATATGTCATATATTATCCTTATATTCTAACCGACCAATTAAATACCATGCAAATAAACTTAGGTAGGTAATACTAGCGAAGGAATTCCCCGTCTCTCCCCTCTTAGTTCTATTCTCACATCTTAGACAGGGATCATATCCCTAAGCTCTGATACCAACTGTGACGCCCCCAAAATTAGGTATACATCACCCATCATGGGTCGTCAGATATATGGTACAGAATATAAATACAACTTACTAATACAACTGTCGTGTACAATACGACAAAACATAACTGTGAGTTTGAATACAATTATTATCTACTAGAGACAATACAAACTCAAAAGAAGGCCACATTACAATTATTGTCACACTGTTTAATAGAATAGTGAGGACTACTAATACTATCATTTGGTCCATCACTCCGTTCCCCGACTCGTCCCAGCTATATTCTCATTTCCTGAAGAGAACAGTGAATGAAAGGGTGAGCTCAACTAGCCCAGTAAGAAATATTATGACTAAGATAATGCAGAATAAATTATCATTAGCCTTCAACAGTGTTAAACTGATAAAATATAACGAACATCAAGTTTAAATGCAGCGGAACAAGCAATCGATTAAAAGAGTCAAGTAGAGAATAAAATCTACTATCTTCTATGATTTAAAAGGTTTTTCAACACTGTTATCGCTGGGACTCAGCTTAATAAAATAATCCACATCATCGAATCACCCATGTACTACGGCCAAGGATATTCTTTAGTATCACGACCAGAATTATCCATGCACTACGGGCCAAGAATATTTGTGTACTCATTAATGGTCATAATCATGCCAACAATTGTCCATCAATGCACTACGGGCCAATGAGAACTTTTACCACATCATTTGTAACATTACAGTCATGATTATACCGAATAATCCCTGGTCATAATCATACCAAGTCCATCTATGCACTACAGGCCACAGATGACTTTCAACATTTTATAAACATGAGGATGATGACAATGATATAAGAATTCAATAAAACAAGTTCAAGAATTAATTTATCCAAGAATTAACAACGTCCAAATTGTCAACATGATATTGCTTTGTGGAGTAAAATTCAAGAATGCTTAGAAGAATATTTTTATGAAAAGATACTGGATGAAACACAATTATCAAGGATACTCCACAAATTTCATGGAGTATAGAAGTCAAAACTTAACCAACTGAGTATAATAAAGAATGGAATAACAAAAGAAATCACCATGCATGCGATAGACCGCACAGACGGGTTATTCCAACAGAATAATAAATAATGGAACCAGGTCCGGCGTAAAATGCACAGACAGGATATTCTAACAGAATAATAATAAAGACGAAACCAGGTCTGGTATAAAACACACAGACAGGATGTTCCAACAGAATAATAATACAGACGGAACCAGGTCTGGTGTAAAACACACAGACAGGATGTTCCAACAGAATAATAATAAAGGCGGAACCAGGTCTGGTGTAAAACACACAGACAGGGTGTTCCAACAGAATAATAGAAGAATGTCACCAAGTATAAGGTAGACCGCGTATACAGGTTATTCCAACATAATAATAAAAAATGGAATAACAACAGTTCTCTTCATGAATAAGAAAGAATAACACCCCTTACCGTTTTAAAGAAGAACTGAAATAAGGAAGTAGTTAAGTAGCAGAATACTTTTCTTCTCTCTCTCTATAGTTTCTCTTTATAGTTTCTCTCTCTAGAGTTCAGTGAATTCGTAAGAAATAATTAAGGAATGAGCTGCTATTTATAGAAAAATGGAATGCATAGTAACTAATCCACGAGCGGTCCAGATTGATTACTTTAATCTGACGGTCCATATTTAAAGAAAAATCTTTTAAATAAAATATAATATATTCTATTTATGGAATAACTTTAATAAAGTATTCTGTTTTATATAAAAAGATGTTTATGTTTTATTAGGTTAATAATACGAATAAAACAAAACTTCATTATCGCTAAATAATTCATATTATTAACTGACAATAATTGAATCAAACTGAGTGACTTCTCACATAAGCATTAATAATCAATACCGTGTGCTACTATGCAACCACACGTATTACTGTACTTTTACTACCGAGTAGTTCAACAGTATCAATGGTAAAACTTCCGCCGTTATTTTTAATAAAATATTTTTGTCGTTTTCTCAATCTGACAATAATTTCGTTGTGGGGTCCACCAATGATTGTGCCGTTGTACGAATATTCCCTGTTAAAACGAATATTCCCCGACCAATCAAATATTATATAACAACTTGCGTACTTTGCAAAATTTATAAATATTACCCATAACTATTATATCAAATTAACTCCATAATATTCAAAAATGATATTTATAGAAAATTCATCTTTATTTATAAAAGTTGGGGTCTTACACCAGAAACCCAGCAGTTTCGAGGGTCCATTTTTGGGCTAGATTATTTCTATACTCAGGTTTTGTTTCAAGTGATCTCAAGGTTTAAAGATATAATAGTTATGTCAAAGTACATGATTAAAGCAACAGTTAAGTCTAACAACAACAGATTCCCAACTTATTCATTGGTCAAACGCGGTCAGAAGCTTTGTTCTAGGAATTTCTGGAAATTCCAAAAACTGCACGTTATGATCAACTGGTCAAGTTTGACCACTCTCCACACTTGATTGGCTGACTATTTTAATGTTCTAATAGCATACATATATAGTCCATACAACAAGCTAGAATCTAGATGAAACAAAATCACCAAACATCATAAAACCTAACAGATATCGGGCTTCAAAAATCTTGTCAAACGTTATTCTACACTTTCTGGGTTACCCATAAAGCTTCGGTCATGCCCGGTCAACGGGTTTTGACCGGCCATAACATGAAATCTAGACATTAAATAATTGTTATTTCACTTACAGATGACAGACCACATAACAGACTACTCATTTAGATCTTTAAACAACACAAATCAAGATCGGACAAGAATCTAAAGGCACTGACATTCGTTGTCAGACCACAAAACATAATTTTTCTAGATTTTTGAAAAACTTAATTTTGAGCACTTTGATGTTATGGGTCTAACAAATACCAACCCAGATCAACTATATGGACTACAAATAACATGTTTTAACAATAAATCATAACATCTAACACAACATCAAAAGTTAAATTTCTTAATTAGGTTTTACCTCCTTATGATCAAATTCTGACTTCTATGTTTCTGATTTGATGTTAGTGTTCGTGGGGCTTGATTGGGGACTGATCTAGCAAGGGAATTTCAGAGGTTTGGTCTTGAGAGAGTATGGCTAAGTGTTTGTGAACAATTTAGGCCAAAAATAAACATTTTCTCTCTCTTAAATCTAGAAATCATGTATGGCATGTATGTGATGGTTGATCATGTGATGTTAATCTAGCTCATAGGCAGGTCTAGGATAGGGTGGCTGGCCATATCTTGGATAAGATTTGCTAGCAATAATTCAAGTAATGGGACAAAAGGGTATTTTGGTAATTATTTTTGATTTCAAGGGTATTCTTATCCAATGTTATTGAATCTAGGATTTAATCACTAGATTTTACATCTTAAAGTTTTCCAAATAATTACTTAGGATTTGGACAATTAAATATTAAAGTATAATAAAATTTTAATTTTAAACACACAAATTAAATTAGGGTTTTTAATAGAAATTACGGTTTTTTAAAAAATTAGGGTTCCTTAATACTATTAGGGTTCCCAAATTAACAATTAGGATTTCCTAATTATCATTATAATTTATAAAACTAATAATTAGTGTTTCTAATTTTAGCAATTAGGGTTTTCAAATAATAATTAGGGTTTCTCCTAATTACAGAAATTATATAATACGCAATAAAATTCATATAACACAATTACTACACATTCTCAAACTCATAACTGAGTTCGACAATTAGGGTTTAATAGCATGATATAAGGGTCATGACATAATTTACCATATTTGGCCAACTATTAACAATCTACACATTTACAGTTCATATTTATAGCACTGAAAAACTAAAATATACTTAATATTATATTATTATTCTCATCTCTTGATCAATACCCAAATTTAGGGTTTGGATTCCATATCTGGCTTATCCTTCATATACAACATCAATAATTAAGCTAAAATAATTAACTTAAATATTATGAACAAATTCATATAATAAAATAATAATTATAATAATTCCAATAATTATTTCATATATTATTTAAATAATATAAAATTCATATTTTCATGGAAAATAATTAATAAAGACATTTCTACTATAAAATTAATTATTATAAGAATATATTTTATAATGATCAATAATTCTAAAATTAAATTATTTGAAATTATTCGATAAATAAATAAATTTTATTTATCACATAAATACATGCACATTACCTGACACTGATTCTCATCATTAAGATAAATAATAAAAAAAAATTTATATGCAAAATTTCTTATTTAGTTTGTATTGAAAATATCGGGTTATTACAATGAGCTTCCAAGTTCATCTTGAATTGAGGTGTTGATATTTGTATGGAGAAGGAATAATAATTATTTTGTTCACAGGGGAGGCTAAAATTTTCTTTTGTTGTACTGATATAAATGACATTCAAGTACCAATTGAAATGTTTCAAATCACGCCCAAGTATTTGTTTGTTTATGTGTTTGTGTTCACTTTTGTGCTAGCAAAATCATTTATCTGTTTTCACATCTAACATTATGCAAAAGTGAGCTACATGAAATTATTTCCATTTTGTCAATTAATATGGTCTGCTTTCACTAATGAATTAATTCTACTATGTTCCAGATTAATGTAACTCAGTTTCATACCTGTGATCATATATAGATGGTGTTCGTTTACACCGTGCAAGTGAAATAATGAGTCAGCCTTTGATTATTTCCTAAAGTTTTATGTGAAAGTAGTTTTTACATCAAAAAATATATTTAAGTATGTGAAAAAAACCTCCACAGTAGGGTGTTGCTAGAATTTTTAAGTGCTACAAACTTAAGACAGATCCGAAGTCTTTTCTATTGCTCACTGTAGAGGGACTAGGCCTGGAAAATCAGTCGATGCTTCTGTTATTAGTGGCAGTTCTTAGTATTTCCAAAAAGAACTAAAAAGGTATTTTGCATAGCAGGGAACTGGACCCATATTTTTTAAATTTACATTAAATAATGCTGCCCAACTCTCATTAAAGAATATCATTTATCTTTCAGTATGCACAAACTTATATAAGATGTTATGCTGCATGACCTATATTCCCAGTATTTTCAAATAAGGATATATATATATATATATATATATATATATATATATATATATATATATATATATATATAGCTACTAAATGACATAACATAAGCTGTTACATCTTTTCTTTCTGCATTTTGCTTGTAGTGGGAGATGTCTCAAGGTCTTGATATTGCCTCTGAGTGAGATCACTGCCAGATGGTGCTAACGCATGCAGAGTCCCTTGCCAATCTGACATACTAAAGAATCTTTTGACAATGACACGAACGAATCTTCAGAGGATGCACCCAATTATGATGTCGAAGAATCTTCGTCAGACTCGGATTAGACTATGGTTTGCTTCCCTTTTGTGGTTTATTTTGAAACATATACATGCATACGTGCTTTAATTGGGTGACTTGACTTGGTATTTATTTTTTCCAGATATTTTTGATGAAATACTAAGTCCAGTTCTCGAAGAAAATTACAGAAACTGATGGAAATTACTTTGTTATCAACTTATCATAGAACAGAAATAGGTGCATGAAGCTTATTTTGTATTAGGACGAATCGATATAATGTTTATTTTATGATGCAAATGGTTTTTGACATCTTTGAATTATGTGGCTTTATTATTATGTAGTTTAACACTTGGTTCAAATCATGATAAAGGATGAACTATAATTCAGGAATTGTATGTTTTTATTTTCTATTTTGCTAGCATTTTAATTTCTATAACGATGATGGATATGGTAGTATGTACTGAGGTAGGCTATTAGCAGCATAAGTAATTATGCATGCATACCCTCTTTATTTCTTTTTCCCATAATTCCTTTTTTACTTCTTTTGTTCTTAAAGTTCCTCAGATCGACTATATAGCCTTGTGGGTTCTATTACTTTTACAGTTCCTCATTCATAACTGACTATGAGAATGCATGTAATTGTCTTTCCCTCTCAGTTCATAAAGTGCAAAAGTTTTTCTGTTTAAAACAGTTGATGTGCTTATCATGATTCCCCCCTTATCATTTGATGCCATGAGTTAAAGATGTGTTATCTGACATAAGTACTTGTATGTTCCAGATTAATGTAACTCAGTTTCATACCTGTGATCATATATAGACGGGGTTCACTTACACCGTGCAAGTTAAATAATGAGTTAGCCTTTGATTATTTCCTAAAGTTTTGTGTGAAAGTAGTTTTTACGTCAAAAATTATATTTAAGTATGTGCAAAAAACCTCCACAGCAGGGTGTTGCTAGAATTATATTATTTTTTTCACGTTAATTAATTTTCCTTATTCAAGTATATATGATCCCTAGCATTATGTGTTTTCTAAATTTACGTTATTTTTTTTATCTGAATATTGAATTCTTTTTTACTACCTACTATGGGCTGAGAAGACAGAGAAGTTACAGACATTTTTTGTGTTTGAGGGTAGGAGTAGTCTCTCTGAGTCAAAACCTTCACTCAGATTGTATCATTTTTTTAAATGGATTACTGTGTAAATATCTAATTCATGTTTATAAAAAAAATAAAGTAGACCTTATATTCCCTTCGATGTTCAGATTTTACTTCAAAAGGTTTGTCTATTGGGAACTTGCTGCTACTTATCTGTTTCATGTATTTAACATATTGGCTATCATGACTCTCCTCTCACCTTCTATGTTTGTTGTTGTGTCACATAAAAGTTTACTCCCTCATTTTCAGGTGGAAAGGTGTTAGCCGTTAGTTCAAACCATTGGACTGGGTTCAAATTGAGAGGAAACGACATAACAAGGTATAATTCTGTTGCATATTAATTTTTTGGTAGACTCTTATATCGATGCTTATGTAACAAATTTGAAAAGAAGCAAGTAATGTGACTTTTCAGTAAAATAAGATATCTGGTGGTTAATTTAACATAATTATGCAACCAAATGGTGATGATTATTTAGGAAAGAACATTTGAAGAGCACAAGAAGTTGGTAAAAGGAATCATGAAAAGGGATCAGAAAAGACGAATGAGGATTGAGGATGCTGGTATTGATTATGAATGCCCTGAAGTTGTAAGAATCTATGGCCTCCTTTTTTGTATTTGTTTTTTTTTCTCTCCTTTTGGGTATTTACTCTTTGTGATATATGCAAAGGGTAATTATTATACACTTTCTGACAGGAAAAGGGTAATGAGTATGTTAAGATAGGGAAAAAGCACTATTCTGATGCCATTGATTGCTACACCAGGGCAATTAATTAGAAGGCTTTAAGTGACTCAGAGAACTCTGTTATATTTGCAAACAGAGCCCATGTGAATCTACAACTGGGTAACTATAGACGTGCTCTCTTGGATGCCGAAGAGGCAATAAAGCTTTCTCCTTCCTATGCTAAGGTTTATATTTTATGTTTTATGTTCATACTAAGCAATCTCTCCTTTAAATTTGAAGGATATCTGATTTCTCCTGCAGCTGGTCAGAGAAGTTATGATATGATTATGTTTGTTATCTTTTAGGCTTACTATAGAGCTGTTAAAGCTTCATTAAGTCTGAAACTGTTGGTAGAAGCAGAATCATATTGTCAAAAAGGACTGGAGCAGTTTCCAGATAATGAAGAATTAAATAAGCTAGCCAAGCAAATTTATTTACAGAAGTCAGAATATGAGCTCAGTGAAGCTCAAATTTCAAGAGCTATGGCAGCAGCTAAGGTATAATTAGTAAGACTAATATGCACACTATAATGAAAAAGAAAATAACAGAACACTCTTAGATATCTTAAACATGTTCATCTTTCCATTTATATTATACAGAGTCTTGTTTCTGCTATTGATGATAGAGGAATAAAGTTTGGGAAGGCCATGTTCGACGATCTCATGGGAGTAAAAAAGCCAGTGGTAGATAAAGATAATATTCTTCACTGGCCTGTTCTTTTTCTATATGCAGAGGTTATGTCCAACGATTTTATTGAGGACTTCTGTGAGACTGACATGTTTCCAGCTCATCTTTACATGATATCCTTTTCTTTCAAAGTTGAGGTTTTTGTAGATCCATATACAGTTATGTGCTTGTAGAATTAAAAAAATGCTATAATTTTACTTATTACTGATAAAACTTGTTTGCTATCCTTAGCCTCCAAACATGTTTTTTGAAGGTAGTCCTCCATTGCCATGGGATAAAGAAAATGCTACACCCGTGAAGCTGTTGAGGTGTGCACTTATATGTTTCGTGTTTCTACTTTAATTTTTATGAGCTGGTGTTGCTTAGTTATTTTCACAAAAAGGAGATACAGTTATAGTTCATGATAATGTGCTTCAAAAGCAAAAAAACAACTTGCCCTTACCACTTAAAAATTCCCAAGTTATCAATAAATATGTCTTTCCAATGTCTGCTGCAACATGTTGAATTCTTGGTAAATAAATCTATGATGTCGGTGATTATAGCTAGCATCTTTGGGGCATATACTGTATGGAAATTTGTCGTCTCAAGAAAAGTTTTTTCACATTGATTAATAGCCTCAACTTTTCCATAATTGTTGTCCTTTCTATATAGAAATCTAAATATTGTTATTTTAGATTGTGTGATGCTTGTGGTTGTTGAATGTGATTGAATTCTGACTTGAGGTCAACCTATAATAATAATCTACAAGTATTGTAACAGAAAATATGTTTACTACTATGCTTACTGAAATTAATTCATGAAATGGCCGATTAAGATTTCAATTTTTTCTTGTAACAGAGCAATCATATAGTCGCACTGAAGGTTCTTTTTCTATTTGGATTTGTAGCAAATTATATTGTGATTGCCTATTTGTCTTTTTCTGCTTATGAGCTATTCGGTGTACATTAGTACCATGTAGCAACTCTATTGTCTTTGTGTATTGATTTTGGCACTAAGTGCCTCTGGTGATCAATTTGCTTCATTTTTCTGACTTGCTATTATTTTTAAATATGTGCAGGAAGATTGCTTCTACGACTTGCCTTACAATATTGGGTATCAAATTTTCGTGCTACGTTTACGGAATACAAGGGACGAAATTATGAAGTGTACTCTCTCTATATATGTAGATATATACTTTGATTGAAGAAGTGTGATAGCTTTAGATTGTTAATTGTAAAGATAATGAAAGATTATGTAGTTGATGATTTTATTAAGTTAATAATATTTTAGTTTTTTGTATTTTTGCCATTATTTGCTATTGGGACATTGATCTAGCCAGGTACACAAACAGAATATCAAATTTTGATTTGGCAACAATATAATTCGTTACCAAAGCATTGAACAAGTTTTAATATAGCAATAATTTTTTATACATTTAGCAATAAATTTTAGTTGCTAATGACATTTAAAATATAATATTTGACAACGAAAAATTAACCTAATAATAACGGAGAGGATATTGTTGCTAATACTAAAATAAAAGGCAATATTTTTTATTGTTGCAAATCATATCAACTTTCGTTGCACATATAAAGAAACGGCAACACATAATGTCGTTGCTAATCGGCAACTTTCGTTGCTATTGAAAAATAACCAGCAACAAACATTTTCGTTGCTGATTCAGCATCATGTCGTTGTCAAATAATATAATCAGCAGCGAAAATCGTTGCTAAAAAGTTTACATTCTGCAACGAAAGCAAGATTAGGCAACAATTTTCATAATTTACTGCAACGAAAAATGTCGTTGCAAAATGGTGTCAATTGCAACGAAAATGCATGGCCGTTGTAAAAAAAAAAGAGTTCATTTCGTTGCCAATTAGTAGACTTTTGCAACGAAATGGAGTTTTTAGCAACAAAATTTTAATTATTTTGCAACAATACATTTTGTTGCTAAAGGATCGATGTCTCTGTACGAAAGTCAAATTTCGTTACAAAATGTATTAATTTTGGCAACGAAAAAAAAACGTTCGTTGCGGAACAATTAGCAACGTTCATTGCGCAACAAAATACGCAACGACAGTAAAGTCGCTGCTAAAATCCATTTGCAACGAAATTTGGCACCTTTAGCAACGAAAATTAGTTGTTGCTGAAGCCCCATTTTTTGTAGTATAAGGGTTTGAGCAATTGACCAACATGCCATTAAAATTACAATAACATTGACTAAAATGCCCTTTATGGGATTTTTGTTAGATTACTTGTAAATCTTGGTAAATTTGTAGTAGGTGACCAACTCTTGACCAACCACTTGACTTTGTGAGTTCAAAAATCTTAGAAAAACAGCTAGTAATCTCAGATCCAAGCAACATGTCACATTATATAAGAGATTTAGAGAGAGAAAGTCCATAAATATTAGCTATTTAGTCTTTTACTCTCACGAACTCTCTCTCACTCAAGACTCCAAAATTTCTAAGATAGATCAGTCATATAATCAGATACTATAACACCCAAAAATAGATTGGAGAACATAGATCAAGAATTGAAACAAAGAGGTATAAACCCTAAAACCTAATTTGATCTTGTATGATAAGAAAGTTTTTGTGTTTATGTGTGTAGATCTTTGCTAGATGATGTTTTATGATGATCTATGGTGATATACCATAGATCCATAACATCAAAATGCTTTAAAATCATTTTTTTCTTAAAACTGTAAAGAACACTATTTGTGGTCTGACAAGCTAATGTCAGGAGCCACAGATCCATGTCTGTTTTTGATTCTTCTTGTTTAATGTTTTCGATTGGTAGTCTGGTATGAGGGCTTTAAGCTTCAAGTGGAATCAGGGTCATTTGATGTCTAGATCATGATTTATTAACAGTCAAAACCCGTTGACCGACGTTGACGGGGTGAAATCTGGGTAACCCAGAAATTTGAAAACCAGCGTCTGACAATTATTTCCAAGGTCCGGATCTGACCGATTTTATGTTGTTTGATGTTATATTTGTAATCCAGTTACAGCCTGATATGTGGACTCTAGAATAGTTCCTTTAGATCGCTTAAATAACAAATCTGTGGGATTTTATGGATGGTCAAACTAGGCCACCCGAACAGATTTTACGTTTCTGGGAAACCCAGAATTGGGATGAAGAAGGTTTATAACCATGTTTGACTAGATCATATCTGGTGAATATGTTGTTGTTATAACGAGTTGTTGTTATTTATATGTTCCTTGTTGTGTGTACTAGAGTTCTGGACCTTAAAAGAATCAAATTTATGGCCAGATCATGAAGAAAATTGAGCCTCAATTAGGCATGTTGTGACTGCCTGGGTTTCTAGGTTACCCAGAAAACCGAGCAGTACACTGACAACGAGTTTGGGAGATCGTATATTCTTATTAGTTGGTTGTATGAACGAGATGAAGCTTTATTTCATGTAGTGTTACATAAACACTACATGATACATACTTAACCTGAACCAGAAACCTTTTTGATTGGAAGATAAGACCGGCCAAACCATGCACCTTGAACACTGAATCAGTGTTCTTGAGCCAAGAACACCAAAGGCAACAGACAAGTGTCGCTAAAGGCCATTAGCGACGGTTTATTTAATTTTTGAATTTTTGAATTTCTGGAAATTACTTAAAAATAGAAAATAAATTATAAAAATTACAAAAATAGTTTTCAAAATTATTTTAAATTCTGAAAAATAATTTTTAATTATTTGGGACATTTTCTTTAATAATTATAATTACTTGAATAAAAATGGCATTTAATTTATTTAATTAGTATATTAAATAAATTAGAGAAAAATAATTTAATATTATGAAAAATCATTTTAATTAAGAATAATGTATTTAAAAATATTTTGAGTTATAAAATATAACTTTTAATATTGTTGGAGAATTTTCATTAATAAATTAATATTAATGATATTAGATTTATTTAATTATTAAATTAAATAAATAAGATAAAAATATTTTTATTGATTTAAAAATTTGTTTAAATAAGAATAAAGTCTTAGAAAATATTTTGAATTATAAAATATAATTTTTAATATTTTTGGAGAATTCTCATTATTATATTAATATTAATGATGTTAGATTTATTTAATTATTATATTAAATAAATAAATTAAAAATAATTTTATTAATTTAAAAATCATTTAAAGATAAGAAAAATGATTTAAAAATATTTTAAGTTATAATTAATGACTTTTAATATTTTGATTATATTTTCATTAATATTTAAATATTAATGGTGATGATTTAAAAATGATTTTAATTACTTTAAAAATCATTTAAGTAGAATATTAATGATTTAAAAACATTTTAAGTTATTAATAATAACTTTAATATTTTGACAAGAATGTTATTAATATTTTTATATTATTAAATATTAATAATGATGGAATTATTTGATAATTAAATCATTTAAAAATGATTTAAGTGTTTGAAAAATTATTATAAATTATAATAATTGTTTATGAATTATTAAAAGCTTCCGAAAAATATTATAGATGATAATTGACTTATCTAAATTAATATTGAAGTTTAGAAACCGAACTTAATTGGCAATAACTATGTTAATTGTCGGGTAAGGTGACCAGAACACCGAGAATGGACCGAAGTCCAACCAGACCAAAATAGTTAGACTTGATAAGTGTTATATGTGTTATAAACACTGATGTGGCTATGTGATAATGTGTCTAAGAGAAGTTTGACTGTGGAATACAGTGTTATGTGTTATGAAATATTATGCTAATTGTGAAACCGATATTATTGGTTATAGGTCTTTCAAAAGCAAATAAGTTTATTGTGTAGCTGTAATCAGCGGAAGATGCAAGTTTCTTAACTCAACCTTGAGTTATATTCATTCGAATATTATAATGGTTAATTATTGCTAATTATACCATGTCTATGGAATTTATTGTTGATTATTCGCAGTTAGTGCATGTTTAAATAATTTAAATTGAATTATTGATTCAAAAAATATACATTTGTAGAATAACTATTGTTGGATATTCATATCCGTAGAATATAGAATTGGCAGTACAGATAATTCCTGTTTATTGTCGAATTATGTTGAGAAATGTCTTAGCTAATCGTTATGGCTAGACGAATATTTGTTAGAACTTGATAGGTTCGAGAAAAGAATTCAATTATTATTGACAGATCGATGCCAATTATTTTGGCTAGATCGAGAAGTAATTAGAAATTGAAATCAAAGTATTTCGTTGTTAAATCAAAATCTTGATTCTGAGACTGAGAAGAACAACCTTTTATATAAAGGGAATATTTTAAGTCATAAATTCGACCATTGCGTGCGACCTATAAGTATTATGCATAATATAGGGTACAAAGAGTTGGCCGGCTCTAAGTACTTGCAGAGGGGTATAATTTAATCTTTATGGTTATCTGATACACCTGCGTATGTATCAAAGTAAATCTTTGATAGATACTCGAGAAGATAGAAGTTCAAGATCCAATGGATCACTCAGCATAAATCTGGAAAACAATCCACTTCGTAATTGCGTAGAATTGATTCTTGATTATTCATTAGAATATCGCAGAAACATTGAAAGCGTTGTACTATTTCATTATCAGATTATTGTGTTGCCTAGAATACGAGAAGACTTGTTATTGATTAACGATTTGTTCAGCTATTTCAAAGTTCACTGAACTTTGGTTTCATTCTATCAAAATAGATAGTCTGTTCTTATTAACTCGTATACATTTATTATATGTTTGAACTTACTGGGCAAACTTGTTGCTCACCCTTGCTATATATAAAACTTTTCAGCTAGGGACGAAGTTGCAGAAGGTGCTGAGAAGAAGAATAAAGGAAAAGACATAGTGATAAATTAGTATAATGAACCTTATTGTTATTATGATGTATTGTAAACCCTTTTTTATATATCTAAGGGGTATGTTTGTAATGTTAAGGTTAGCAGACCTGGGATTAATGTATTAACAACCTATGTTAATGACTTATGTAATACTATTTCTATATGAATGGGTAGTTAGATGCTATTATATTGTGGATCGTGAATACCAAACTCGGGGGTCAGGTAACCCGAATTTGGGTGCGTCACAGGTTAGTATCAGAGGTATAAGCATGAATTTGCGAAGAGCCTCGAGCCTCTCGCTGGTGACTTCCTTGTGTGGAATGCACCGAAGCCAGACTCTCCGTAAGGGACGCCGAGCCAGTCGGTGGCAAGCTGATAGGTACCACTGTGAGGTGCTATGGTTGGAAGCACCATGAAAGTTACAGGTTGGTATCAGAGCTGTACGTTATAAGCCTTAAGTGGGGTGGGGAAAACCCTAGGATTATAACCATAAGCGAAATCTAGAAAACTCATTTAGAGTACTAAGTGAGGGATTGCCGAAGCGTATAAATAGTGAGATATGTAGACACATATTGTGAGAAATTTATACTGGTGAAGTACTAATCAAGTTTATAAACTGATTGTAGGATGTCGGGAGAAGATAAGATGAGTATGGAGATGCCAGCGGCTGTCGCACCAGTGCCAGTAGCCAAGGTACCAGAACAGAGCGAGTCAGTTGAAGAAGTGGGAAAAGTTGAACCCATGGTCAATCTCGGGAGTGATCATGATGATTATCCCGAGATGTATCTGAGTACTGATGAGGAGGCGGAGTCTAAAGAAGCTAAGATGGAGAAAGGGAATAAGACTAAAGTTGAAGAACAAGATCAACTATCGACAGAAGTTCAAGATCTACTGAGTAAAGTGTTTCTCTTGGAGGAGTTATGGAAGACGGAGCGGGCGTTACGCGAGACGACTGAAGAACGGAACGAGCTCAAGGCGCAGGTGGAAAGAATGAAGGCGGAAGGTGGTGGATCATCTGAAGGAACCAGCAAGAAGGACAAGAAGAAGTGAAAGAGGGAAAAAGACAGTGAAAAGTCTAAAAATTCAAACCCGAAGAAGAAGCAAGTCTGTATCAAGTGTGGAAAGACTCACGCTGGAGAATGCATGATGTGGAAGAATGTCTGCTTCAACTGTAAGTAGGAATGACATATTTCCTTGCATTGTCCTAAGCCGAATATGAGGAAGTGTTTCTCATGTGGGAGAACGGGTCACGAATTCAACAAGTGTCCCAACAAGAAGAAGACTGGTGAAGGGAGTGGTCGGTAGATAACTTAGATATAGGTGATAGTATCTTTTGGTAGAAGTTTCTGATATTAAGTGTTGTAATATCGAGAATGATGTTTAAGCATATGTAAATATATATGTTTTATGAATGAAATCTTTATTTTCTATATGAATATAAGATTAAGATTAATTTGTGTGTTCTTAAAACTCATACTTATGGTAAGGTAATTACTCATAATTATATGAAAAGTTCTGAACCCCTCAGCGAATGGACGCCAAAGGTCTGACTAGGATAAGTTCATACACTCATATATTTGTGGCAAGTTACTAAACTCATAAGTGTGGTAAGTTTAATGAACTGGAAATAGTGATGTGAAAATGGAAAATGGCAACTTTTTGTGTAAAGTTGGAGAATTACAACTTTTTGTGTAAAGTTGTGTATGTTAAATCATAAAAATTATTTAAAAAAGGGACAGTAATATGTGTTAAGTACTAAATGTGCTATGAGCTATTTGAATAAATATTCGTTTATATATGAGAATTATGTGTTGAATTCTTATGGTATTAAGAATCTGTGTAGAGAAAGAGAATTAATATAAGATTTTTATTTCAATCAGATCATGTCGCCTAGATGACAAAATCGAAACCAACGAGAAGAAAAATAGGTGAATAATAAAGGAGGTCAAGCTGACCCGACACAAAACTTTCCAGATATGTTAGCCCAAGCTATGGAGAATAGAGCTCCAGCTGCAAGAGGAAGAGTGAGGAATTAGCCAGCCGACAAATTGGCTAACTTTAAAGACTTTAAAGCTGTAGGACCGCCTGAATTCAAAGGAACCACGGATCCGATTGAAGCCCAAACTTGGGTAAAAAAGATGGAGAAAGCATTCGTTATCGCTAGAGTAGCAGAGGTGCAAAAGACAACTTTTGCAACGTACCTGATGAACGGAGAAGCCAATTACTGGTGGGAGACTAACCAAGCGAGAGCGGGTACAGCTGTGGTGACTTAGACCAGATTTAAAGAGTTATTCTTTGAGAATTACTTTTCAACGAGTATGCAAGCTCGAATGGAAGCCAAGTCTCTAGAACTAAAGCATGAGAATATATCTGTTTCTGAATATGCTGCCAAATTCAACGAGTTAGCGAGATTTGCACCTCATCAGGTGGACACCAAAGCAAGAAAGGCGAGAAGATTTGAGAATGGACTAAAGCCGAGGATATTCCACAAGGTAGCGATATTGCAGATCAACACGTTCGCAACTTTGATGGAGAAAGAGTTAATTGCTGAAGGAGGGAGCAAAGCTGCGTCTCGATTCCATCAGGATAAGAAGAAGAAGATAAATGACGGAGGAAGTAGTGGAGGAAGTAATCCGAATAAGAGGAAATGGAGTGAGAATACCCAGTCGGGTAATTAAACAGAAGATAATAGGAAAGGAAGGGAGCCATGTTCGAATTGTGGGAAGAACCATGCTAGAGTTTGCCTGAAGAAGAAGGGAGTTTGCTACAACTATGGGCAAGAGGGACACATGTCACCCAATTGCCCCAGTCCGAAGAAAATTCAAGGTTGTTTTGCATGCGGATCGACTGATCATATGGTTCCAAACTGTCCGAAGAGAAATACGGAGAAGGAAAGTGGCAACAAGGGACCAGGTAGCGGAACCTTGGCAATTCGAGGACTTGCACCTCCAGGAAGACCAACCGCCCGTACATTCAACATGACGGCGCAGAATGCAGTGGCTACTCGAGAGGAGGTAGCAGGTAACAATTTCGTTTAGAACTTAAATTACGCAAGTAATATGAGTTAGATATTTTTGTGAACTGTTTTCTTGTATAGATCAAAGTCACAGGTCAGAATTTGAAACAAAAATTAATATTGTGTTGATAAAAATGAATTAATGATACAACTTTAAAAAATTATAGTGAATAAGAAAGCGGTTATTCCGAGGACAAAATCCTTTTAAGGAGGGGTGAATGTGATAACCCGAGATTTCGAATATTCAAAATTTCACGAATAATTTTTTTTAATTAATATTAATATTGATTATCAATTTTGTGACAAGTATCTGTGATACGAGTCTCGAGAAGGTCAATTTGTGTATTGACTAATAAATTTAGAGTAGAGTTGTGCTTAACAGCTTTATAAACCCTAACCCTAATTTCTGGAAAGGGATTCGATAGAAAATATAATTAATATAATTATATTAATGAGTATGTGCTTGTATTGAATAAAAATTTTTGATCAATGATTGATCGGATAAGGTTTAAAATTAATAAACCCTAACAAGAGATTAAAAATCCTAACCTCAAGATTAGAAACCCTAACGTACCGTTAGAAACCCTAATCGAACGCCGGGAAACCCTAATTTTATATTCGCGAATCCTATAACCCTAATTAGGAAACTCTTATCCTAATTAGCAAGCCTAAAGTGATTATTATGTGTTAATATAATTAGGAAACCCTAATTATACTTTAGAAATATTAATTTATATTTAAAAACTAAGTACATTTTCGAAATTCTTAATTTTCTATTTTTAAAAATCCTAATTAGAAAATTCTAGAATTTATGTTTGTAAAACCTAAGTGTTAGAATCTTAGGGTTAAACCCTAAGGGTTTGAGCAATTGACCAACATGCCATTAAAATTACAAGAGCATTGACCAAAATGCCCTTTATGGGATTTTTATTAGATTACTAGTAAATCTTGGTAAATTTGTAGTAGGTGACCAACTCTTGACCAACCACTTGACTTTGTGAGTTCAAAAATCTCAGAAAAACAGCTAGCAATCTTAGATCCAAGAAACATGTCACAATATATAAGAGATTTAGAGAGAGAAAGTCCATAAATATTAGCTATTTAGTCTTTTACTCTCACCAACTCTCTCTCACTCAAGACTCCAAAATTTCTAAGGTAGATCAGTCATATAATCAGTTACTATAACACCAAAAACCAGATTGGAGAGCATAGATCAAGAATTGGAACAATGAGGTATAAACCTTAAAACCTAATTTGATCTTGTATGGTAAAAAAGTTTTTGTGTTTATGTGTTTAGATCTTTGCTAGATGATATTTTATGATGATCTATGGTGATATACCATAGATCCATAGCATCAAAATGCTTTAAAATCGTTTTTTCTCAAAACTGTCAAGAACACGATTTGTGGTATGATAAGCTAATGTCAAGAGACACAGATCCGTGTCTGTTTTTGATTCTTCTTGTTTAATGTTCTCGATTGGTAGTCTGGTATGAGGGCTTTAAGCTTCAAGTGGAATCAGGGTCATTTGATGTCTAGATCATGATTTATTAACGGTCAAAACCCGTTGACCGACGTCGACCGGGTGAAATCTGGGTAACCCAGAAATTTGAAAACCAGCGTCTGACAATTATTTCCAAGGTCCGAATTTGACCGATTTTATGTTGTTTGATGTTGTATTTGTAATCCAGTTATAACCTGATATGTGGACTCTAGAATATTTCCTTTAGATCGCTTAAATTACAAATCTGTGGGATTTTATGGATGGTCAAACTAGGCCACCCCAAATGATTTTACGTTTCTGGGAAACCCAGAATTGGGATGAAGAAGGTTTCTGACCATGTTTGACTAGATCATATCTGGTGATTATGTTGTTGTTAGAACGAGTTGTTGTTATTTATATGTTCATTGTTGTGTGTACTAGAGTTCTGGACCTTAAAAGAATCAAATTTATGGCCAGATCATCAAGAAAATCGAGCTTCAATTAGGCATGTTGTGACTGCCTAGGTTTCTGGGTTACCCAAAAAACCCAGCAGTACACTGACAACGAATTTGGGAGATCATATCTTCTTATTAGTTGGTTGTATGACCGAGATGAAGCTTAATTCATGTAGTGTTACATAAACACTACATGATACATACTTAACCTGAACCAGAAACCTTTTTGATTGAAAGATAAGATCGGTCAAACCATGCACCTTGAACACTGACTTTGTCAGTGTTCTTGAGCCAAGAACACCAAAGGCAATAGATAAGTGTCGCTAAATGCCATTAGCGACGGATTATTTAATTTTTGAATTTCTGAATTTATGAAAATTACTTAAAAATACAAAATAAATTATAAAAATTACAAAAATGGTTTTAAAAATTATTTTAAATTCTAAAAAATAATTGTTAATTATCTGGGACATTTTTCTTTAACAATTATAATTATTTGAATAAAAATGGTATTTAATTTATTTAATTAGTATATTAAATAAATTAGAAAAAAATGATTTAATATTATGAAAAATTCTTTTAAATAAGAATAATGTATTTAAAAATATTTTGAGTTATAAAATGTAACTTTTAATATTTTTGGAAAATTTTCATTAATAAATTAATATTAATGATATTAGATTTATTTAATTATTAAATTAAATAAATAAGATAAAAATTATTTTATTGTTTTAAAAATTATTTTAAATAAGAATAAAGTGTTAGAAAATTTTTTGAATTATAAAATATAATTTTTAATATTTTTGGAGAATTCTCATTAATATATTAATATTAATAATGTTAGATTTATTAAATTATTATATTAAATAAATGAATTAAAATGATTTTATTAATTTAAAAATCATTTAAAGATAAGAAAAATGATTTAAAAATATTTTAAGTTATAATTAATGACTTTTAATATTTGGATAATAATTTCATTAATATTTAAATATTAATGGTGATGATTTAAAAATGATTTTAATTACTTCAAAAATCATTTAAGTGGAATATTAATGATTTATAAATATTTTAAGTTATTAATAATAACTTTAATATTTTGACAACTATGTTATTAATATTTTTATATTATTAAATATTAATAATGATGGAATTATTTGATAATTAAATTATTTAAAAATGATTTAAGTGTTTGAAAAATTATTATAAATTATAATAATTGTTTATAAATTATTAAAAGTTTCCGAAAAATATTATAGATGATAATTGACTTATCTAAATTAATATTGAAGCTTAGAAACCGAACTTAATTGACAATAACTGTGTTAATTGTCGGGTAAGGTGATCAGAACACCGAGAATCGACCGAAGTCCAACTAGACCAAAATAGTTAGACTTGATAAGTGTTATATGTGTTATAAACACTGATGTGGATATGTGGTAATGTGTCTAGGAGAAGTTTGACTGTGGAATACTGTGTTGTGTGTTATGAAATATTATGCTAATTGTGAGACCGATATTATTGGTTATAGGTCTTTCAAAAGTAGATAAGTTTATTGTGTAGCTGTAATCAGCGGAAGAGGAAAGTTTCTTAACTCAACCTTGAGTTATATTCATTCGAATATTATAATGGTTAATTATTGCTAATTATACCATGTCTAGGGAATTTATTGTTGATTATTCGCCGTTAGTACATGTTTAAATAATTCAAATTGAATTATTGATTCAGAAAATATACATTTGTAGAATAACTATTGTTGGATATTCATATTCGTAGAAGATAGAATTGATAGTACAAGTAATTACTGTTTATTGTCGAATTATGTTGAGAAATGTCTTAGCTAATCATTCTGGCTAGACGATCATTTGTTAGAACTTGATAGGTTCGAGAAAAGAATTCAATTATTATTTACAGATCGATGCCAATTATTTCGGCTAGATCGAGAAGTAATTAGAAATTAAAATCACAGTATTTCGTTGTTAAATCAAAATCTTGATTCAAAGACTGAGAAGAACAACCTTTTATATAAAGGGAATATTTTAAGTCGTAAATTCGACCATTGCGCGTGACCTATAAGTGTTATACATAATATAGGGTACAAGGAGTTGGCCGGCTCTAAGTACTTGCAGATGGGTATGATTTAATCTTTATAGTTATCTGATACACCTGCGTATGTATCAAAGTAAATCTTTGATAGATACCCGAGAAGATAGAAGCTCAAGATCCAATGGATCACTCAACATAAATCTGGAAAACATTTCACTTTGTAATTGCGTAGAATTGATTCTTGATTATTCATTAGAATATCGCAGAAACTTTGAAAGCGTTGTACTCTTTCATTATCAGATTATTGTGTTGCCTAGAATACGAGAAGACTTGTTATTGATTAACGATTTATTCAACTATTTCAAAGTTCACCGAACTTTGGTTTCATTCTATCAAAATAGATAGTCTGTTCTTATTAACTCATATACATTTATTGTATGTTTGAACTTGCTGGGCAAACTTGTTGCTCACCCTTGCTATATATAAAACTTTTCAGCTAGGGACGAAGTTGCAGAAGGTACTGCGAAGAAGAACAAAGGAAAAGGCATAGCGATAAATTAGTATAATGAACCTTATTGTTATTATGATGTATTGTAAACCCTTTTAGTATATCTAAGGGGTATGTTTGTAATGTTAAGGTTAGCAGACCTAGGATTAATGTATTAACAACCTATGTTAATGACTTATGTAATACTATTTCTATATGAATGGATAGTTAGATGTTATTATATTGTGGATCGTGAACACCAAACTCGGGGGTCAGGTAACCCAGATTTGGGGGTGTCACAGGGATTATATGTTGTTGGAAACCCCAACACATGAGTATATTATTAATATGGGGTTATGCATAACGTGAATTATTGTAGACTGATCATCTATAGTACTCGATTCTTTTGGGTTATCAGTTTAATATTGGTAATTCTAGTAGATGTTCATTAGTCCTTAATGACTGTTCAGTATAAATTATTTATCTAGTCAGATACCTTAATAGTCTTTGAATTCATAAATATTTGTTAATCTATATTAAATTATTGTTATTATTCTAAGAATTGTTGATATTCATTATTCATGATATTATTCTGAAACTCTAAACTATCTTAGAGATGATACTTCAATATTTCAAACCTATGATATAAAACTTCTTACTCTTGTTGTATATCACTTGCTGGGCAATTTGTGCTTATTCTTGCTTATTTAAAACCTTTCAGTTAAGGCGGAACAGGGATGTGTCTCTGGAAAAGACAAGGGCAAGGGAAAGGCTACCAACTAGCTTGTTCTTTTATATTTAAATCTATTATGTTGTATTAAGACTATTACCAGACTATGTTTTAACTTAAGTAGGATTATGTAATAAGTCTTTATTCAATATTATTATGTAATCTATTAAGTACTGTAGGTTGCGAGACTCCGGAAAATAATTATAATAAATTGTTGTATATTATTCTAAATTAGATCTTTCGTTGTGATTGTATGATTTTAGTTATTATGGTATTGCCATGAGAACGTGATGAACCGAATTCGAGTAACCAAGTGGCGGTCGGAATTTGGGGGCGTCATAGGTCACGATGGTTTATCGATCGAGAACACACAAGTGCTCATACACTGTAACACCCCCAAATCCGAATTACCTGACTCCCCGAGTTTGGTGTTCATGATCCATAATATAATACCATCTAATTACCCATTCATATATAAATAGTAATACATATCATATTAACATATGTTGTTAATGCATTAGTCCCAGGTCTGCTAACTTTAACATTACAAACATACCCCTTAGATATATAGAAAGGGTTTATAAACAACATAATAAATATGATTCATCATAACTAATTTATCACTATGCCTTGCCCTCTATTCTTCACAGCACCTTCTGCAACTTCGTCCCTAGCTGAAAAGTTTTATTTAGCAAGGGTGAGCAACAAATTTACCCAGCAAGTTAAGACATACAATGAATATATACTAATCAAGAATATCAGACTCTCTAATTTGATGCAATGATACCAAAGTTCGGGGAACTTTGAATTAGCTGAACAATTCGTTAATCAATAACAAGTCTTCTCACTTTCTATGCAACATAATAATTTGATAATGAAATAGTACAACGCTTTCAAAGTTTCTACGATATTCTAATGAATAATCAAGAATCAATTCTATGCAATAACAAAGTGGAATATTTTCCAGATTTATGCTGAATGATCACAAAGGATCTAGAACTTCTCTTCTCGGGTATCTATCAAAGATTTACTTTGATATATATGTAGGTGTATCAAATAATCATAAAGATTAAATCATACCCCTCTGCAATTATAACAAGTGATCAGCTTTAATATACCTTATATTATGCATAATACTTAAGTCGCGTGCAATGGTCGACCATACGACTAAAAATGTTCCCTTTATATAAAAGGTTGTTCTTCTCAGTCTCAGAATCAAGATTTGATTTAACAACGAAATTCAATGATTTTAATATCTAATCACTTCTCTTCTCTTCTCTTCTCTTCTCAAACCTATCAAGTTTTTTTTTGATCTAGCCGATACAACTGGGATTGATCTATCAATAATAATTAAATTCTCTTCTCTTCTCTTCTCTTCTCTTCTCTTGTCGAACCTATCAAGTTCTAACAAATGTTCGTCTAGCCAGAATAATTAGCTAAGACATTTCTCAACATAATTCGATAATAAACAGGAATTATCTGTATTGTCAATATTAGCTTTTACAGATATGAATATCCAACAACAGTAATTCTACGAATATATATCTTCCAAATCAGTAATTCAATTTGAATTATTAAACATGCACTAACTGCGAATAATCAACAATAAATTCTTGGACGTAGTATAATTAATAATAATTAACCACTATAATAATTGAATAAATATAACTCAAGTTTGAGTTAGGAAACTTGTCTTTTTCGCTGATTACAGCTTCATAATATACTTATCTGCTTTCGAAAGACCTATAATCAAAAATATCGGTCTCACAATTAGCACAACAATTCATAACACACAACACTATAATTCACAGTCAATCTTCTCCTAGACACATTACCACATAACCACATCAGTGTTTATACCCTATATAAACACTTAACAAGTCTAACTAGTTCAGTCTGGTTGGACTTCGGTCTCATCTCGGTGTTCTGGTCACCCTGTCCGACAACTAACACAGTTATTGTCAATTAAACTTGGTCTCTACGCTTCAATATTATTTTAGACAAGTCAAATAGCGTTTATAATATTTTTCGGAAGCTTTTAATAATTTATAAACAATTATTAAAATTTATAATAATTTTTCAAACATCAGAATATTTTTTAAATGATTTAATTATCTAATAATCTTATCATCATTAATATTTAATAATATTAAAATATTAATGACATATTTGTCAAAATATTAAAGTTATTAACAATAACTTAAAATATTTTTAAATCAACAATATTCCACTTAAATGATTTTTAAATTAATAAAAATTATTTTTAAACCATCACCATTAATATTTAAATATTAATGAAATTATCATTAAAATATCAAAAGTTATTAATTATAACTTAAAATATTTTTAAATTATTTTTCTCATTTTTAAATGATATTTAAATTAATAAAAAAATTTTTTAATTCATTTATTAATATAAATAATTAAATAAATCTAATATCATTAATATTAAATTAGTAATGAAAATTCTCTAAAAATATTAAAAGTTATATATTATAACTCAAAATATTTTTAAATACATTATTCTTATTTAAAATGATTTTTTTCAAAATATTAAATCATTTTCTCTAATTTATTTAATATACTAATTAAATAAATTAAATACCTTTAATATTTAAATAATTATAAATATTAAAGAAAAATATTTCAATTGGTCAAAAATTATTTTTCATAATTTTAAATAATTTTTAAAACTATTTTTAATAATTTTTATAATTTATTTCTATTTTTAAATAATTTTCGAAAAAATCAGAAAATAAAAACTACTTAAACCGTCGTTATAGGCCTTTAGCGACACTAAGCGTCAGTGTTGGTGTTCTTGAGCTCAAGAACACTGACAGCTTTGTTATCAACCTACCTTGTTTGACCACTCACGATTTTTAGTTAATACATGTTCTGGCCCATTTCAAACTCAGATCTTGTAGTGTTTAGGTATCACTACAATTATCACCAACCATCTAGGTCATAATGCAACATATCATGAAGATCTCGGCTAGCAAATATGATGTCAGAGTGTTTCTGGATTTTCCCAGAAACCCAACAGTTCGTGGTATCATATTCAAGCTCACTAATCTAAGTGTTCTGATCCTCAATAGATTGTTATTAAGGTTTAATTCTGTAGTTCACATGTCAAGGAACAACACTAAAGCAACAAATCGGTCCAACAACAAAACAATATCCAAATTTATCCTGATCAAACGCTGTCGGAAAGGGTGTTCTTCATGTTTCTGGAAAATTCCCAGAAATACAAATCAGTGCAAGTGGTTTACTTACGATCGATATGTTGATTGTTTATGGGATCTTAAGGCATGGGTCTTCATTCCATATAACCAGTGACAACAGGCTCATAACAAAAACATCACAACACTATATCAACTGATAGATCCATGAGCATAAAAAGGTTGTTAGACACTAAAATCAATTTCTGGGTTACCTAGAATGTACTCGGTCATGGTCGGTCAACCGACTTTGACCGTTAATAACTTACGATCTAGACATCCAATGACCCTGATTCCACTTGCAGATTCAAGACCACATGACAAGCTACAGATTCCAACTTTAAAACAACAAAAATTATAAACGAACAAGAATATGTGGCTCCTGACATTGGCTTGTCAAACCACAAAATTAATTTGTTCTTGGACAGTTTTGGAAAAACTCAAATTTTACCCACTTTGATGCTATGGATCTATGGTATATTACCATAGATCACCATAAAACATCTTCTAGCAAAATTCTAAACACAAAATCATGAAATTTGTCTAAGCATACAAGATCAAAATGAAACTTAGGGTTTATACCTTCTCTTGAATAAGCTTAGATCTTGGCTCTCCAATATGTTATTAGGTGATCTAAGGACTGATATTGTGACTGATTTACCTTAGAATTTTGGAGGTCCTGGTGAGAGAAAGAGGTGAGAGAAAGAGACCAAATGGCTAATTTTTGTACACATTCTCTTTCTTAATCTATATATATTATGTAGATGCATGCATAATCTGATCTTGTTGTCAATTGGAGGTTGATTTGCTGGATATAATAAGTCACAAAGTCAAGATAGTTGGTCAACAACTAAAGGTTTTGCAATTTTTACAAGTTAACTAATTAAAGAATATAAAAAGGGCATTTTGGTGTTTTACAAAATAATTTTAAGAGCATTCTTGACATTTGCCACACCCTTAGAGTTTAACCCTAAGGTTCTAACCCTTAGGTTTTACAACAATAAATTTCTAGGATTTTCTATTTAGGGGTTTAAAATAAAAAATTAAGGATTTCAAAAATGTAATTAGGGTTTTAAATAGAAATTAATATTTTTAAAGTATAATTAGGGTTTCCTAATTATATTAACATTTAATAAACACATTAGGCTTGCTAATTAGGATTAGGATTTCCTAACTAGGGTTTAGGATTCCCGAATTTAAAATTAGGGTTTCCCGACATACGATTAGGATTTCTAACTGCGCGTTAAGGTTTCTAATCTTGAGATTAGGGTTTTTAATCCCTTATTAGGGTTTACTAATATTATACCATACCCGATCAATCATTGTTCAATAATTCCATACAGTACACACACGTACTCAACAATATAATTATTTTAATTATATTTTCTATTGAATCCCTATCCGTAACTAGGGTTGGGGTTTTAAATTTGTTAAGCACAACTCTACTCCTATTTCTCAGTCAATACACAAATTGACTAAGTCTCACAGCTCGTATCACAGGTACACAACACAATAATGATAATTAATAATAATATTAATAAAAAAAATTTATTCGTAAAAATCGGATTATTCAAAATCCCGGGTTATCACATACACCTCTTCCGAGGTATGTATAAACCTATCCTTTCAAGGTCCACCCGATAGGAAATAGAACAAAAAAGAACATCCAAGCTAGGTAATAATCCTACACATTCCTATGCGAATTAACCATAACAAGGAATATAAAGCATAAGTTCTTAATTAGGTCACACATGTCGCACAAGTATATTCCTATCCTATAGACAAATTATGTAGTCGAATCAAGTGGACAAATCATAATCACATGCCAATATATTGAGTTGTAAACCTACAATCCCTTTTCCAATTTCATATAGATTACCAAAATTATCACTAATTCCTTAGCAAGAATCATTAAGCATAAATATATTGATCCAAACCATATGGTGCAAACCAAATAGGTAAGATATTCAATTCAAATTAACAAAGGGTTCCATTATAACCTTAGAGCCATTAATTAGTTCATAACTCTTAAACTAAATATTAGTAGCAATATAAACAACATTTATGGATTACAAAATCAAAGGAAACAAATATAAAAGAATAAACTTTGTCAAAGCTTCTTAAGTCACTAAGAATTCCAATCATTTTAAGCTTTCCAATCCATGTTGCTAAGTGCTCTTGAGCTCCATGAAATCCCAAACATCTCCCTAATCTACCTAAACTATATGTACAATCATTACCTACTAGAAAATGGAGAGGAAACTAAAAAGGAAAGAGAGAGAGATAGAGTATCCCAGAGGGGATAATGTGATATCTTCTAAGGAGGCTGCCCCCTTATGTATTTATATGTGTTTTTTTCTTTTAGCTAGGTCAATTCCTCCTCTTGTTTGCCTGGGAACCGGAGGTGGCGCTGTAACGCCCAGATTTAGCCTTGGAACGGTGTTGCAGCGCTGAGTCAAAACCTTTGGTCAGCAAGTGGCACTGCAGCGCCAGTTTGTGAAGGAACTGGGGCGCTGCAGCACTGCATTGCTGTCACTGCTTTGCATGAAGGGGCGTTGTAGCACCAGGTTTAAGCCTGGCATAGGCGTTGTAACGCAGGTACAAGAAAATTGACATTTTTACCCCTAAAAGCTGAAAATTAAATAATAAGCCATGCAACACGTATATTAATCAAAATAATATAAAAGCAATATAAATTATGACTAACAAGAAACTTCTTAAGTAGTAGAGGATCTGATTCGCGGGTATAAATCCCATTCATCAATAAGCCACTTTTGTTATATACAAGTGATGAGTATGAAATATGTTATATTTTTATTCCTTAATGCTTAATATTTTATATTTATTTTGTGCCTAAATACACTCATTGTTCTTATATTTTTATTTCAGGTACAATTGAAAGATTCCGTGAATTTGGAAATAATTTGGAGACAAATTGTGCAAGGGATGCTGAGCTTATTTTCTCATGTGGGCCTACATATTATGGAAGCATCATTAAAGAAAATCATGGGCCAAGCTTAATCTGTTCCTAGCATATTCAGTAACCATGCAATAACATATCAAGTATATATGGGCCACGATTTAGTTTTGTTTTCATGCAGCAAAATTGTAGTCCTTGATCCACGTGGGTAATATATCCAAATTCATGGATTCTAATTCTTCAAGGAATTCAGCAGCTTTTATGTGGTAAATCAAGTCACATACGTGGTAATTGTACAATCCGAAGGCGGCAAGGAGTTTAACCACACGGCAAATTGTGGAATTTAATTCCAATTTTAAATCTGATTTTTGGATTCTAGAATTAGTTTTTATAATTCTATTGTAATTAGGATTTCTTTTAGACTAAGATTTTTTTCCAAATTAAATTCTATTTCTTTATGGAAATTAGTGTAATTTATAATTTCTTTTAGGATTTGGATTTCTAATTCCTATAGGATTTAGGACTTTGTCTAGCGCTATAAATAGAGGATGATAGTCAGGGTTTTATTCATTCAACTATCAACTATCATCTATTGGAGTGCAAAGTCAAGAGTATGTCAGGCTAGTTCTTTTTATTCAATTCTAAAGGGAGGTGAATCCTTGTTACAAGTAATTGATTAATTGAGTAGTATTATTTATTCCTTCTTGTGTGAAATTTTTTTTGATAATCTATTTTCATTGATTGCATGCTAATTGATTTAATTAATTTGATATGGCTAATTGAATTAGTTTGATCATTATCATATGCTAGATTAAGATTGGTATTACGTGTAATTAATATCTATCTTTATCATAAGTAGCAACTTAGTAATAATAATTATGGACAAGCTTTTGTTTATTGCTAAGAATATCATAAAACAAGTTAAACAAATTGAGCTTATGTGTTTGTTGCTTGGATTTGCCTAATTCTCTATTTCTTAATGCTTCTATCATATTAAATCTAGAGAGCTTGTTCTAGGTTGTATGCTAGTTAGAATCTGGTGGAGAGCTTGTTTCATACAGTGATAATCTATGGAGCATTTTGGATAGCAGTTCTTATTGTTATGTAGGGCTAATAGTTTCATTGAAGAGAAAATAATAATAACTTGATTAATTGATTGTTGTACTTGGTGAAACTGAACTGCAGAACTGAAGTTTTTATATATTTGGTTAAATCATTAATTTTTATTCTCTTAGTTTAAAAATAATTTTCAGAACCACCCCATCTTTATTTTCTGTTGAAATAGTTGAATAATTCTAAAACAACTTTACTCTCCGTGGGATCGATCCTTACTTGATACTGTGCTAATTATTATAAATTGTGAAGTGAAAGTGAGGTTAATTTAGGAGTGTCAACGACAGCTCCCAAATTTTGACGCCGCTGCCGGGGAGTAATTTGACATTTTATTTTTATTCTATTATTTGTTTTGTTCTTGTTTTATGACTCGATCTTCTCAGGCTACTATATTAGATTTTTGATCCAGAGATTGAGAAGACTGCAAAGAGGCTAAAGAAGGAAAAACTTAAATTTCAACGGTCTTCTACAGATATAGATGAGGCTTCTGCATCATCACTAGGCCTCAACTTAGCTTTGGAATTATTATCCAACAAATCATCCACCGAATCCGATAAAGAAGAAGAGATGGCGATTCAAAATAACAATAGAACTCTCAGGGAGTTAGCAACTCCTAATTTAAATCAACAACCTCTGTGCATTGAATATCCTAATTTAGATGTTGCATTTGAACTTAAATTGGGAGTAATCCATTTACTACCTACTTTTCGTGGTCTTATAGATGAAGACCCCTACAAACATCTAAAGGAATTTCATGTGGTGTGCTCCACCATGAAACCACACGGAATCACCGAAGAGCAAATCAAGCTGAGAGCATTCCCATTCTCCCTAGCAGATTTGGCAAAGGATTGGTTGTACTACCTACCCTCGGGTTCAATACAGTCTTGGAATGACATAAAGCCGTTGTTATTGGAGAGATACTTCCCAGCCTCAAGAGTAGCCAACACAAGGAAGGAGATATGTGGGATTGGATAATTCAGTGGGGAGACACTATACGAGTATTGGAAAAGATTCAAAAAGCTTTGTTCTAGCTGTCCACCACATCAAATAGATGAACAACACCTGATCCAGTATTTCTATGAAGGGTTGGTACCGATGGATAGAAGCATGATCGATGCAGCTAGCGGAGGACTAGTTGACAAGACCAGAGGCTGCAAGGAATTTAATTGCAAACATGGCAGCAAACTCGCAACAATATGGCACTAGAAAAAATCATGCGCCAGTAAGGGTAAGCGAGGTAAGCACTTGTGATTATGGTCAACAAATTTCTGAATTAACTGCTATGCTTAGACAATTAGTTATAGGTCAACTGCCAGTTGCAAAGGTTTGTGGAATATGTCTACAACCAAATCACAATACATATGAATGCTCAACATTACAAGATGATGAGGCTGTGCAACAAGCTAATGCAATGGGAAATTATCAGTCACAACCTTAGAGAAACTATGATCTGTACTCAAACACGTATAACCCAGGATGGAGGGACCATCCAAATTTGAGTTATGGGAGTAAACAAGTGGCACCACCTGCATTTCCACCTAGGCAGCAGGGCTTCCAACCAGCCCAACCTCAATATCAATCGAAGTAAGCAATCCCTGCATCTACTAGAACATCATTGGAGGATATGTTCAAAGCATTCATGGGGCAAACACAACAATTTATGAGACAAATACAACAGTTCATCAATCATACACAGCAGTTCTAGCAAGAGACAAAAACTTCAGTTCAAGATTTGCGGAACCAAGTAGGACAACTGGCTATAACTGTGGGGATATTAGAATCCAGAGACTCAGGAAAATTACCATCTCAAACAGTAGTCAACCCAAGGGAGAATGTAAGTGCCATAACTTTGCGGATTAGAAAACAAATGGATACACCATCGACCACCATTGAGTTTGAAAAGGAAGTAGCTAAGGAGGAAACTACAAAATCCAAGGTACAATCTCACTCTCGTTGTAAGCTTAAAAACATTCCACTACCCTTTCCCCCTAGAAATTCTAAAACTATAAAGAAAGATGAACAAGAAAAAGAAATTCTGGAAACTTTTAGGAAAGTAGAAGTAAACATCCCTCTCCTTGATGCAATTAAACAAGTGCCACGGTATGCTAAATTTTTAAAAGAATTATGCCCTAATAAAAGAAAATTGCAAAACGATGAAAGAGTCACATTTGGAGAAAATGTATCTACTGTTCTTCAAAGAAAAATGCCTCCTAAATGTAAAGATCCAGGAATGTACACAATCCCATGCAAAATAGGAAACATCAGATTTGAAAAAGCCATGCTAGATTTGGGAGCTTCAATTAATGTTATGCCTTTATCTGTTTATGCTTCCTTAAATCTAGGTCCTTTGAAAAATACTGGTGTGATTATCTAATTGGCAGATCGTACTAACAACTACCCCCGAGGGGTAATTAAAGATGTCTTAGTGCAGGTGAACGAACTAATCTTTCCTGCAAATTTTTACATTGTGGATATGGAAAATGATACATCACCAAACCCTTCCCACATCTTGTTAGCAAGACCCTTCCTGAAAATAGCAAGAACCATGATCGATATACATAATCGGACCTTGACTATGGAGTTTGATGGCGAGAAGATTCAGTTTAACATCTATGATGCCATGAGGTACCATAGTGATATAGGACAGGTTTTTGCTATTGATGTGAGAGACTCCTTGGTGCATAGAGCTTTTGAACAACTACATAGGGACAGTTTGGAGATTGCAATCACCAACAGTTTGGACATGGACAGGGAAGGAGAGATTGCGCAAACCCAGGAATTGAAGGAGAATGTAGCTGCATTACATTCATTGCCAAAATTCTCAAATAAGTTAGCAGTACATTTTATTCAATTTCATGTTTCTCATCAAAAGTTATTACCTTCTGTTGTACAAGCCCCAACTCTAGAATTGAAACAATTACCTGCTCATTTGAAATATGCATATTTGGGGACTAATGACACTTTTCCTGCAATTATTGCTAGTAATCTAACCAAGGCATAGGAAGAAAAATTGTTTAGAGTTCTAAGGGACCATGTTACAGTTTTTGGTTGGACAATAGCGGATATTAAGGGTATTAGTCCTGTCATGTGCATGCATCGGATATTGTTAGAGGATGGAGCTAAGCCTACAAGAGATGCACAAAAGAGATTGAATCCACCCATGATGGAGGTGATGAAAAAAGAGGTGCTCAAATTGCTTGATGCCGATATCATCTATCCCATCTCCGATAGTCAATGGGTGAGTCCAGTACAGGTAGTCCCAAATAAATTCAGAATCACCGTAGTCAAGAACGATGATAATGAGTTGGTGCCCACACGAATGCAAACAGGGTGGAGAGTGTATATAAATTATAGAAAATTAAATGTTGTAACAAGAAAAGATCACTTTCCTCTTCCTTTTATTGATCAAATGCTAGAGAGATTAGCTGGGCACACTTATTATTGTTTTCTAGATGATTTTTCAGGATATAACCAGATTATGATTGCACCCGTGGACCAAGAGAAGACCACATTCACATGTCCCTTTGGTACTTTTGCCTACCGACGGATGTCTTTTGGACTGTGTAATGCCCCATGTACTTTTCAGTGATGCATGGTAAGCATTTTTTTGGATCTTTTAGAAGAATGTATCGAGGTTTTTATGGATGATTTCACAATTCATGGTGATTATTTGGATGCCTGCTTAGATAATTTAAATCGTGTCCTAGATAGATGCATGGAAACTAATCTTGTTTTAAATTTGGAAAAATGCCATTTCATGGTAGAACAGGGAATAGTACTTGGTCATGTTGTGTCATCTAAAGGTCTTAAAGTGGATAAAACTAAGATAGATGTTATATCTGCTTTACCTTACCCCGTCAGCGTGCGGGAGATTCGCTCTTTTCTTGGTCACACGGGATTTTATCTAAGATTTATCAAGGACTTCTCGAAGATTGCATTACCCTTATGTAAGTTACTGCAAAAAGATGTGGACTTTCAGTTTGATGATAAGGAGGCTTTTGACACTTTAAAGAAATTATTAACTTCTGTTCCTATAATTCAACCGCCAAATTGGAAATTGCCATTTGAGATCATGTGTGACGCAAGCAACTATGCAGTGGGGGCTGTTTTGGGACAAAGGATTGACAAAGCCGTTCATGCCATATATTATGCTTTGAGGACTTTGAATGAGGCTCAGATAAACTATTCCACAACTAAAAAAGAACTTTTATCTGTAGTTTTTGCTTTAGATAAATTTTGATCATATTTGGTTGGTACTAAAGTTATAGTTTATTCTGACCATGCTGCTCTCAGGTATTTGCTCACCAAGAAGGACTCTAAACCAAGGATTATGCGATGGATTCTTCTCCTACAAGAATTAGACATAGAGATCAATGATAAGAAAGGTGCGGACAACTTAGTAGCGAATCACTTGAGTAGGTTATTTAGAGACGAGGAGGTGTTATCGTTACATGATTATTTCCCAGATGAGCAGTTATTTTCCATCCATGCTGAGATTCCCTGGTATGCAGATATAGTGAATTATTTGGTAAGTGCATATTTTCCTAAAGAATTTTCTAAATCCCAAAAGGAAAAGTTGAAAAGTGATGCTAAACACTATGTTTGGGATGATCCATACCTATGGAAATTTTGTCCTGACCAGATAGTTAGACGATGTGTGCCTAACAGTGAATTTCAATCTATTCTTTCCTTTTGTCATTCTTATACTTGTGGGGGACATTTTGGTCCAAAAAGAACTGCTAATAAAGTTTTGGAAAGTCTTTTAAAGATTCCTATCTGTTTTGTAAAACATGTGTTAATTGCTAAAGGACGGGGAATATTTCTCAACAAAATCAAATGCCCCAAACTCCTATATTAGTTGTTGAGGTTTTTGATATTTGGGGTATAGATTTTATGGGACCTTTTCCTTCATCCTTTGGGAATTTATATATTCTTTTGGCTGTTGATTATGTCTCAAAATGGGTGGAAGTTAAAGCCACTAGGACTGATGATTCTAAAGTTGTTGCAGATTTTGTTAGGACTAACATATTTGTCAGGTTTGGAACACCACGAGCCATCATTAGTGATCGCGGAACCCACTTTTGGAATAGGGTGTTAGCGAATTTGTTTAAGAAATACAATGTTCTGCACAAGGTTTCTACATCCTACCATCCGCAGAGTAATGGTCAAGCTGAGGTGTCTAACCGAGAGATCAAATCCATTTTGGAGAAGGTAGTCAACCAGAGCAGAAAGGATTAGAGTGTGAGATTAGATGATGCACTTTGGGCCTATAGAAATGCGTATAAAACACCTATTGGGATGTCACCATACAGGATTATGTTTGGAAAACCATGCCACTTACCTGTTGAGTTGGAGCATAGGGCATTTTGGGCAATCAAGCAGTGCAACATGAGTTTGGAAGCAGCTGGAGTACACTAGAAATTGCAATTACAAGAGTTGGAAGAATTGAGGAATGAAGCCTATGAAAGTTTAAAGATTTACAAGGAAAAGACCAAAGCTTTTCATGATAAGCGGATTGTGCGGAAAACCTTTATTGTAGGAAAAAAAGTTTTGCTATATCATTCCTGGCTTAAATTATTTACAGGTAAATTAAGATCTAGATGAGTTGGTCCATTTGTTATCACTAACGTGTTTCCTCATGGTGCAGTTGAGATTCAAAGCCCGAGCACAAGCAAGATCCTTAAGGTGAATGGTCATAGATTAAAGCCTTTTTATGAGGGGCATCAGGTGGAAAATATTGAGATAGTGAAGCCAGACGATCCGATCTATGAAAGTTGAGAAGAGAGGCATGACGTCGAACCAAAGAAGTTAAACACGGGCAGCTTCTTGGGAGGCAACCTAAGATCTCAGATTTAATTTTTCTATCCCTTTACTTTTTAGTTTTTTTTATTGCATGTTAGCTAGTAGTATTTTCTTCTTTGCATGATTTTCTTACATTGGGGACAACGTAAGGTTTGAGTGTGGGGGGGGGGGAGATTTAGGTTTTATTTTAGTTTATGTAGGAATAATAATCCAATTTTGATGGGAAGTTGAAAAAATTGAAAAAAAAATTATGAAAACTTTGGTTCCATGATTCTGTTTGCCTATGTGTTTGAAGGTTAAAGTCAAAGATTAAAAATTGATGCTAAAATTCAGAATCTGTTTGATGCTTAATTTGTTAATGAATGATGACAACTAAGCCATGATCCATAGTAATTGATTTGAATTGAATCAGTGATACATGAGTACTTGAATATGAGAAGCAAGTTTATTTGGCTAAGTTATTTTTGGAGTTGTCTGTGTGCACTGATTTCATGACTTAGAACTGTTTAACTTGCTTATGTTGTTGCAGAACCATGTGAAAAAATGATGAATGAAAAAAAAGAAAAAAAAGAAGGAAAAAAAAAATTAAAAATCTGCTTCAATGTCCATTGTGCGAAATAATTGGGTATCTAAGCCTTGGGAAGCATCAGTATTCACGCTGAAAAGTGCGATGGATAAAAGCAGCTTGACTAGTCGACTTTTGTGGCTTTTGTTACTTGAATAAGGAAGCCTTAGGGGTGTCTCTACGCCTAGCGCCCTAAGATCATCTAGTTTGGGAGTCGTTGGTCGAAAGTTCGCTAATGGGTAACTCTAAAAAGCCTAAGAAAAGGAGACATTGCACATGTCAAGAAAAAAAATAATAATAATACGAGAAAAGTATGAAAATACATTCATCTGTGCTAAAAAGAAGGTTCTATGAAAAAACTTAAAAAGCAAGAAAAATTTGTTCTTGGTTGCGAGTCAGTGTGCACGGTTTTTGCTCTATGGTAACTAAGTTGAGTAAGTATGATGATTTTGGAAAAGTTACTTATGTGGCTACAGTTTGATTTAATGAAATTCATTGGTGAAATGGTAAGGTTGGTAATTGTGAGTTGATTGATAAGGCGTTGATTAGATTTCGCCAAATTTAGTGTTGATAGTCATGATTTGTATCTTGAAATCTTTTGACACTATGGTTGAATAGTATTTTTTTTTAGAAATCAAACTTTTAGTTTACACGAGGACGTGTAAAAAGACAAGTGTGGGGAATTTGATGAGTATGAAATATATTATATTTTTGTTCTTTAATGCTTAATATTTTATATTTATTTTGTGCCTAAATACACTCATTGTTCTCATATTTTTATTTCAGGTACAATTGAAAGATTTCGTGAATTTGGAAATAATTTGAAGACAAATTGTGCAAGTGATGCTGAGCTTATTTTCTCATGTGGGCCTACTTATTATGGAAGCATCATTGAAGCAAATCATGGGCCAAGCTTAATCTGTTCCTAGCATATTCAGTAACCATGCAATAACATATCAAGTATATGTAGGCCACGATTTAGTTTTGTTTTCATGTTACAAAATTGCAGTCCTTAATCCACGTGGGCAATATATCCAAATTCATGGATTCTAATTCTACAAGGAATTCAGCAGCTTTCGTGCGGTAAATTAAGTCACATACGTAGTAATTGTACAATCCGAAGACAGTAAGGAGTTTATCCACACGGCAAATTGTGGAATTTAATTCCAATTTCAAATTTGATTTTTGAATTCTAGAAGATTAGTTTTTATAATTGTATTGTAATTAGGATTTCTTTTAGACTAAGATTTATTTTAAAATTGAATTCTATTTCTTTATGAAAATTAGTGTAATTTGTAATTCCTTTTAGGATTTGGATTTCTAATTCCTATAGGATTTAGGACTTTGTCTAGCACTATAAATAGACGATGATAGTCAGGGTTTTATTCATTCAACTAGCAGCTATCATCTATTGGAGTGCAAACTCAAGAGCATGTCAGGCTAGTTCTTTTTATTCAGTTCTAAAGGGAGGTGAATCCTTGTTACAAGTAATTGATTAATTGAGTATTATTATTTATTCCTTATTGTGTGAAATTTCTTTTGATAATCTGTTTTCATTGATTGTATGCTAATTGATTTAATTAATTTGATATTGCCAATTGAATTAGTTTGATCATTATCATATGCTAGATTAAGATTGGTATTACGTGTAATTGATATACGTCTTTATCATAAGTAGCAACTTAGTAATAATAATCGTGGACAAGCTTTTGTTTATTGCTAAGATTATCATAAAACAAGTTAAACAAATCGGGCTTATGTGTTTGTTGCTTGGATTAGCCTAATTCTCTATTTTTTAATGCTTCCATCATATTAAATCTAGAGAGCTTGTTCGAGGTTGTATGCTAGTTAGAATATGGTGGATAGCTTGTTTCATACAGTGATAATCTAAGGAGAATTTTGGATAGCAGAGCTTATTGTTATCTAGGGCTAATAGTTTTTATTGAAGGAAAAATAATAATAACTTGATTAATTGATTGCTGTACTTGGTGAAACTAAACTGCAGAACTGAAGTTTTTACATATTTGGTTAAATCATTAATTTTTATTCTCTTAGTTTAAAAATAATTTTCAAAAACCCCCATCTTTATTTTTTGTTGAAATAGTAGAATAATTCTAAAACAACTTTACTCTCTGTGGGGTCGATCCTTACTTGATACTGTGCTAATTATTATAAATTGTGAAGTGAAAGTGAGGTTAATTTAGGAGTGTCAACGACAGCTCCCAACAGAACACATTGTATATATCAAGCAGTAACTTGATGTTCACTTCCCCTTTGGATGTTTTGACTTTGCTTGATGGCTGTCACTTTCTTTATGACTTTCTGTTTTGATGTATCCCTACCACTTTCCTAATGGACTGACATTGAGGTGTCATAGGGTTTTTCAGAATAGGTCATTGATTTTCAGGGGTTTGCCTAGTGTATGAGCTTTCAGGTTTCTGATTTTGGTGTCTTGGGACTGATATTTGGATTTCAGATTTTTGTTTTTGTTTGGTTTGAGTGGTTTTTCTTTTGGTTTGACCGCTCCATAGATGGCTGTCTATGTACTCCCACGGATAAGGGGAGATTAAGTCTTTCGTAGTTAAGGCTTGGCCTGAACGGATCGATGATTTGGTCAAGATGTGCCGCAGTAAGGGACTCTAACATAATAACTCTTGACAGAGTTTGGATTGATAAGTTGGGAAAATTCTTCGCCATCCATTTCTTGCAGTCTAAGGGCTCCTCCGAATAACTCCCCCTTAATAATGAAGGGACCTTCCCTGGGGCAAATTTTCCTTTAGCTGCATCCTGATTGGAGATGACCTTAGTTAGCACTAGATCATTTTTTTGGAAATGCCAAGACCGAACTTTCTTGTTGTAGGGCCGAGCCATTCTTGGTTTATATAGCTCACCATGGAATATGGTTGTAGCCTTTTTCTACATTTATCAGAGATAACTGACTGTATTGCTCTTTTATCCATTTGTAGACACTCGAAATTTTATTTTCCTGTTACTAACTATGCAGGATGACAAACACGTCTTTTTCACACTCCACAGATAACCCTGGAGGACAACAACATCAATTCCAACCCCGGAGATATCCCCGGGAGATCCAGTTTCCAACCCCGGAGATAACTCCGGGAAATTAGTTTCCAACCCTGGAGATAACCCCGGGAATGTCAGTTCCAAACCGAGAGATAACCCTGGGAGATCAACTCTAATGCCCAGAGTCAACCCCGGGAGGTCAAGGCAACCTCATAGATAAACTTGAGGACATTCAGAGTAAACAGCATGACAATCTCTAAGATAACCCTGGTAAAAGAACGATACGACGTCGCTAAAGTTAGAAACAACCCCGGAAGGGGCAAAATGGTTATTTTGTCAAACTCAAACTCCACTCAATTCAAATCAACTCATTTCAACTCAAAAGAAGTCCTACAAGAACTATATCTTAACTTCTGAGCGCAAACTACGCAAAACAGCTCAACGGACTGCTTGACAGAGACCAGAAAATGCTATTTTGGTCATGGACCAATCTTCCGAGATTCAAAAAAGGGCAAATAATATGTCATTGCGTAGCTCTCGAAAAAAGGATTCCGAAATGGTATGGTACGCTTCCCTCAGACTCCTGGATTGAAAGTTATGATGGTTCGAACGAATAACGCATTGTCTGAGTGCACATACTTCGAGACGGCAGGACCAACATGGCCCGGGGAACCCCGGGCAGCCGCAGGTAGACCCGCGGCTCCCATCTCTATAAATAGAGGGCTTGGGGTGGCCATTTTGAAGAGAGAAAAGGCGAGAAAGCTGATGAGTGGGTAATATACCCATAAATCGGATATACTTGGGTTTAAATTGTTGTATTTTCGAGTCATTTTGGAATATGTTTATTGGGTTTAGTGGTTGTTTTGCAGATTCGGGAGCTGCAGGGACGAATTGGGAATTTGGAGCAAGAGTGGAAATATGGTAATTTCAGAGAAGTCCAGCGCCGGGGCGCTGGAAATTACACTAAGGACAGCGCCGGGGCGCTGGGCCTCGGCTGGCTTTGACTGGGACGCGCGTTGACTTTTCGGCTGACTTGATTATTGAAGGTGATTTAAAGCCTAACTGGATTGGGATTGTAAAAAGGTTATAAAAAGAGATTAAGTGCTGAAATTAGGGATCTATCTAATATTATTCATTGATTCATTGGAGGCTACACAAGGATTACTTGAAGACTAAGAATTGGCTACAGAGTTTTCTTCTTCTTCTCTTTATTTTCAATTTGTAATTCTTTAAGGATGATTTGCAAACAATTATTGGTTTTTATTTCCGTCATGAGCTAATTCCTTTTATTAAGATTCCAATGGAACCTTTTATGGTTATAAATTGATTATCTAATTTATTCCAATTATTTATGTTGAAGTGAATTGTTTGTCTTGCCTTGTATTTATTGATTAATTATCTGGCCAATAATTACCGTGTTACTCTAGAAGGAATTGAGAGAGGAATTTTAGAGTTAGAACTGGGTAGGGTGACATGTGACTTAGTTATTTGCACAGTGAATAATTAGGTTTGTGAATAGAATGAGAATATCTATTTGCCGCATGTAACATAAAGGGAATTGGGTTTGTAACAAGTTTAATTAAATTATTTTGTATAGAGATATAGCAAAATTAATCTGGGTTAAATAGAAGGCAATTGATCACTCGAGAGAGGGCTTTTGGCATTTGAGAATTCCTGTTAACAATTCAGTAGATTTAATAATTTGGATAATTGGATAATTGATTTAATAATCATAATTGGGGAAATTGGAGTCTTAATTGTCATTTATCTGCATTCAAATAATTCTTGATTTATTCTTTGTTTTCTTTTAGAATAATTTCTTGCTTTATTAAAATTAGTTTTCTTAGTTTTAAGAATCACAATTTTCGGTTGTTTAAATAAAATTAAATTGATACAGTACTAGTAGTTGGAGTTTATTAATTGGAATTCTATGAGGGATCGACACTCTAATTTATCACTATATTACTTGTTGATCGTGTATACTTGCATGTTTGCTTTGATTGTGAAATCAATCAACAAGTTTTTGGCGCCGTTGCCAGGGACTTCTTTGTTAATATTAATTCCATACTAGTTATAATCAATTCGGTCTTAATTTAAACGTTACTTATTTTTCTTCTTGTCTTTGCAGGAATTCTTTGCAAGTGTATGCACACTAGATCAAAGGCGAGAAAGGAACTTTTTCCTTATTCGGACGAGATTGAAAGGAAGTTCCGAAAAGCGCAATCGACTAGTGTGGCACCACCGGAGGAATAAAAACTGGTAGAACAAGAAATTCCAGTGAACATGGCAGGGAACGATCAAAAACCACTTCGGGACTATGCTATGCCGAATGTCACGGATATTCAGTCGAGTATTAGGAGGCCGGCAATCAATGCTAACACCTTTGAGATCAAACCAGCAACCATTCAAATGCTTCAGAATCAAGGTCAGTTTGGGGGTAGTTCATTAGATGATCCGAATGAGCATATCTTAAGTTTCTTGGAAGTTTGCGACACCTTCAAATTCAAAAACATGTCCGAAGATGCTATAAGGTTGAGAATGTTCCCATTTACCCTGAAAGATAAAGCACGAAGTTGGTTACACTCTCAGCCTTCGGACTCAATCCTTACTTGGGACGATTTAGCTCAAAAATTTCTAGCTAAGTTTTTCCCACCAGCAAAGTCAGCAAAACTACGGAATGATATTCATACCTTCGCACAGTTTGATTCAGAATCGTTGTATGAGGCGTGGGAAAGGTTTAAGGATATGCTCCGCAAGTGCCCACACCATGGAATTCCACAGTGGATGCAATTGGGGATATTTTGTGATGGTTTACAAGCATCCACGAGGGCAAGTATTGATGCAGCAGCAGGAGGAGCGATTATGTCTAAAAATTTAGACGAGGCATATAAGTTGTTAGAAACGATGGCCACCAACAACTATCAGTGGCCCATGACAAGAAATAATCCTCCGAAAACATCGCGAAAGTATGATGTGGATGCGATAACATCATTACAAGTGCAAATGACCGCAATGGCTAAGCAGATAGAATTATTGCGTCCACAATCCACTCGGCAGGTAGCAATGGTTTGTGAAATATGTGCCGGGGGTCATACTACGGATCAATGTGCCATAAATGCTGAAGTAGCACAGTATGTGGGGAGTTATAATCGGTCTACTCAGCCTTATTAGAATCAAAATGCATATAATCCGGGGTGGAAAAATCATCCGGGGTTTTCATGGAGTAACAACCAAGCTGCAGAACAAGCGCCGAAACAACAAAACAATTTCGGGTTTCAAAACTAGACACAACAACCTGTGCGGAAAGCAAGTTGGGAAGAAGCCTTGGAAAGATTTGTTAAAGCAACTGAAAAAAGGAGTGAGGAGAGTGACAAGAGATTCAGTCAAATGGAGCTAAGTATACAAATTCAGAATGCGTCAATCAAAAATCTGGAAAATCAAATGGGACAAATAGCACATGCATTGAATAACCGACCACTTGGAATACTTCCGAGCGACACCGAGAAAAACCCGGGCAGAGATGAGCATTGTAAGGCGGTAACTCTACGAAGTGGAAAAGAACTACAAGAGTCAGTCAAGGATAGGGAAAAGGAGGACAAGGCATCAATTGAAACAGAGAAAGTGGTGGAGACCGAAAAACATCAAAAGGAGACCTCACAGCAGAAAAATTCTGAACCAACCAGTACAATGCCCCCCATACCGTATCCGCAGAGATTTTAGAAATCCAAGTTAGATAAGCAGTTCTCACGATTTTTGGATATCTTCAAGAAATTGCATATCAACATCCCCTTCGCCGAAGCCTTGGAACAAATGCCGAGTTACGCGAAGTTTATGAAGGAGGTTTTGTCGAAGAAGAGAAAATTGGGTGAATTCGAAATAGTAGTATTGACGGAGGAATGCAGTGCTATCATTCAGAATAAATTACCGCTGAAGCTCAAGGATCCAGGTAGCTTTAATATTCCGTGCGAGATTGGAAATCAGTTTTCAAGACGAGCTTTATGTGATTTGGGGGCCAGTATAAATCTAATGCCATTAACCGTCTACAGCCAGTTCGGACTTCAGGCTCCACGCCCAACAAATATCAGTTTACAGTTAGCAGATAGATCGGTTACATATCCACGAGGTATTGTTGAAGATGTGCTAGTAAAAGTGGATAAATTCATCTTCCCTGCGGATTTCTTTATTCTGGATTGTGAAGTCGACAGTGAAATCCCGATCATTCTTGGGCGACCATTTTTGGCGACAGGAAGAACATTGATTGATGTTCAAAAAGGTGAATTGACAATGCGAGTTGAAGATCAACAGGTCACCTTTAACTTTTTCAAGTCAATGTCGTACCCAAAAGAAAAAGGTGAATGTATGCGGGTTGATATTATGCAGGAATTGGTGAATCATAAATTCAGCATTCGGAGGACCCACTTGAATCTATTTTTCTCGGGGCAGCCGAATATGGTATTGAAGAGGATATCAAATACGTCAAATGGCTAGACACGCCATCAGTTTTTCGGAAAAGCACTCAACCCTTCGACACCATAGAAAGGCCCGAAGCGAAAGCTAAAAAGTTCAAACCATCAATAGAAGAGTCACCGGTGCTAGAATTAAAGCCATTACCTCCTCATCTGTAATATGCTTACCTGGGAAAAGACGATACCCTACCAGTTATTGTTTCGACAGAATTGACTGATACGCAAAAGGAGAAACTGCTACGTGTCTTGTGAGAATTCAAAACAGCAATTGGGTGAACTATAGCGGACATTCGAGGTATTAGCCCATCATTCTGTGTGCATAAAATCTTAATGGAAGAGGGGGCAAAACCAACCATCAAGATGCAAAGAAGGCTAAACCCCATAATGAAGGAGGTGGTGAAAAAGGAGATTATAAAGTGGTTGGATGCTGACATTATTTACCCGATCTCAGATAGTTTGTGGGTGAGCCTGTACAATGTGTACCAAAGAAAGGGGGTATGATAGTGGTGAAGAATGAGGCGAATGAGCTCATCCCTACTCGAATAGTTACATGATGGAGAGTATGCATGGACTGCCGCATGATAAATAAAGCCACACGCAAGGATCATTTCCCCTTGCCATTCATTGATCAGATGTTGGATAGGCTAGCTGGACATTAGTTCTATTGTCTCTTGGATGGTTATTCTGGATATAATCAAATTTCTATAGCATCGGAGGATCAAGAGAAAATGACATTCACATGCCCATATGGTATGTTTGCATTTCGGCGTATGTCTTTTGGTTTATGCAATGCACCGGCAACCTTTCAACGGTGCATGATGGCAATCTTCTCCAATATGGTTGAGAAAAATTTGGAGGTATTTATGGACGACTTTTCTGTGTTCTGTAATAGCTTTAATCTTTGCCTGAAAAATCTGATTTTAGTGTTGAAACGTTGCGTGGAAACTAATCTGGTTCTCAATTGGGAAAAATGTCACTTTATGGTGAAAGAAAGGATTATTCTAGGGCATAAGGTTTCTGCAACAGGGTTAGAGGTGGATAAGGCAAAGATAGAGACTATTAAAAAATTACCTCCTCCATTATCCGTAAAGGGAGTCCGAAGCTTCTTGGGGCATGCAGGGTTCTATAGATGCTTCATCAAAGATTTTTCACAAATTTCAAAACCTTTATGTTCCCTGTTGGAGAAAGATGTCCCTTTCAAAATGGATCAGTCATGTATCGAGGCCTTCGAGATTTTAAAGAAGAAGTTGGTATCCGCTTCGATCATTGTGGCGCCCGATTGGTCTTTACCATTCGAATTGACGTGCGACGCCAACGATTATGCAGTGGGAGCAGTACTGGGACAACGTCACGACAAGATCTTTCACACAATTTACTACTCTAGCAAAACGTTGACAGATGCTCAGTTGAACTACACAACCACCGAAAAAGAACTACTTGCAGTTGTGTTTGCCTTCGACAAATTCAGAGCATATCTCATTGGGACCGAGGTCATTATCTACATGGATCACTCTGCAATCAAATATTTGATCGAAAAGAAGGATGCCAAACCGAGGTTAATACGGTGGGTGTTACTACTGCAAGAATTTTATTTGGAGATCCGGGATAGAAAGGGTACAGAAAACCAAGTGGCGGATCATCTTTCGCGGTTGGAAAATGCAGAGGTACAGAGCCAAGATAATACACTGATCAACGAGAAATTTTTGGACTTACAACTTCTCCGAGTAACCACAACACTACCTTGGTATGATGATTATGTGAACTATGTGGTTGCTAAGGTGTTACCACCAGATTTGAATTCGCAACAACGAAAGAAATTCCTCCATGACGTGAAGCAGTACTATTGGGACGAACCGTTCCTGTTTAAAGCCTGCGCAGATCAAATGATTCGACGCTGTGTGCCACATGAAGAGATGGACAGCATATTGGGTCATTGCCACTCCTCAGACTATGGAGGTCATTATTCCGGTGATCGAACTGCGGCCAAGGTGTTACAATCAGGATTTTATTGGCCTTCGTTATTCAAGGATGCGTATCTCTATGTACTAAAGTGTGATCGATGCCAACGCGTAGGTAATATCTCCAAGAGAAATGAAATGCCACTCAACACTATATTGGAGGTAGAACTGTTTGACGTTTGGGGAATCGATTTCATGGGACCATTCCCCTCATCTTTTAATAATCAGTATATTTTGTTGGCAGTGGATTATGTTTCCAAATGGGTTGAAGCCATAGTTTTGCCCACCAATGATGCTAACGTCATCCTTCGATTCTTAAAGAATAATATCTTCACGCGATTTAGGACTCCGCGGGCAATAATAAGTGATGAGGGAACACATTTCTATAACAAGCAGTTCACAAAATTGTTGGTGAAGTATGGGGTTCGTCATAAAATCGTAGCTGCATATCATCCCCAAACCAATGGCCAAGCTGAGGTCTCGAATAGGGAGGTCAAGAGAATTCTAGAAAAGGTGGTCAATCCGTCACGTAAAGATTGGTCATTACGTCTTGACGATGCTCTACGGGCATATCGTACAGCATACAAGAATCCGATCGGCATTTCACCTTATCGAATGGTTTACGGAAAGGCGTGCCACCTCCCAGTCGAGCTAGAACATAGTGCACAATGGGCCATTTGGAAGCTCAATTTCGATGTACAAGCAGCGGGTGAGAAAAGGTTGATGCAACTCAACGAGATGGATGAATTCCGATTCAACGCCTATAAAAACGCAAAACTCTACTAGGAGAAAGTCAAAGCTTGGCATGATAAGAAAATTCTCAATAGGACATTTGAACCGGGCCAACAAGTCTTGCTTTTCAATTCTCAACTGCGGTTATTCCCTGGAAAATTGAAATCTCATTGGTCGGGACCTTTTAAAGTCGTGTCTGTTGCACCACATGGTAACATCGAGATCGAAAAACCAAATTCAAATTGCACATTCAAAGTTAACGGCCAACGTCTGAAACATTATTGGAGTGGACCCATCGAACGACAAGCTACGGTCATGTACTTCTCCGATCCAGCGACCAATTAAGCAACACTGAAAAGTCGGGCTGACGACTATAAACCAAGCTCTTATTGGAAGGCAACCCATTTAGTTCTATTTTTATTCTATTTAGAATTCTTTTATTTTCTTATTTTAATCTTTTAGTATTGCTCGAATAAGATTTTGCTAGACTGATTCTTAAAATTTTTCATGTATGCAGAACCTGTACATGGCATAAAAAATTAATTCCAGGAACAGTGTGACATGCAGCGCCCCGACGCTTGATCCCTATGTAAAACTAGTGGCCCGACGCTGGTCTCGGTCATCAGCTACTGACATGCAGTGCCCCTGTAACAACCAAATATTTTCTATATAATTAAATCAAAAATTTTGCGTATAATTTTTTTTTAATTTAAGGATGAGGATTTGTACAAGATAATGTGTGTATGTAATTATGTAATAGATAAAAATATATTTATTACATGAATGTTTACAAATAATTTTTATTTTTGAATTATTGATTATTATAAAGCATATTCTTATAATAATTAATTTTATAGTAGAAATATTTTTATTAATTATTTTTCATGAAAATATAATTATATATTATTTAAATAATATATGAAATGATTTTTATAATTATTATAATAATTATTTATATTATTATATGAATTTATGTTAGAATAATTAAGTTATTTATTTTAACTTAATTATTAATGGTATATAAGTCAGATAAATCAGATATGGAATCCAAACCCTAATTTTGGCTTTTTATTAATGGATAAGAATAATAATATAATAATATTATATTTTGATTTTTAGGTGCTATAATTATGTACTGTATATTTGTACACTAATAATGATTGGTCAATTATGGGGTATTATGATAAAACCCTAATTTTACTGACAAACAGTAATTTCGAAGTCACATGAGACTTTAAAATCTGTTAAGAAACTATGTTATGTGGTGTATGATGTGTATTATAAATATTGGATGCTATTAGGAAAACCCTAATTATAGGAGATATTAATTGTAAATTCAAACCCTAATTTCGTAAACTAGAAACCTTAAATCAATAATTAACTTATTGATAAATGAAAACCCCTAATTTAAAACTCAGGATGAGTTCGACCCTGTTATATAACTGTGTTATATGGTGCATGCATGCTATGTATTATATGACTTTTTGATTAATTAGGTATACCCTAATTAATATTTAGAAATATTAATTTCTATAAACCCTAATATTTATTTTATAAACCCTAATTTATTTAAATTGTAAACCTTAATTGTTGATTTGGAAAGCTTAATGCTAATTAGTGCATCTTAAACTTAATTAGTAAGGTGTTAAGTAATTAAAAACCTAATTAATTAAGAAACCTTAATTTTGTATTTTAGAAACTAAAATTTTATTATTTTATTATTTTTTTTATAAACCCTAAATTGCAAATTCTAAAAATCATTTTAAAACCTAAAATGGTTCAAATCCTAAACCCTAAAACAAATCCTAAACCCTAAGGGTTTGTCATGTTATAATTTTGCCATTAAATTTAAATGCCTAATGACCAAACTACCCTCTTGCATTATTGCTACTTAACTTGCACACTTTGACAACACTTTAGTGGTTTACCAACTCTTGACTTCTTTGTGACTGAAAATGCATACAATCAGCCATTACATATCAGCCCACACATTGCATACATGATATATATTATATTGGAGAGAGAAAAAGTCATTTTTAAGCCCATTTGGTCACCAACACTCATCCTTGAGTTTCTCTCTCTAAAACCTCCAAAAATACAAAGTATATCAGTTCCAAAACAAAGCCCCACGAACACCCTTAACAGATCATAAGCTCAGAATCAAGAATTGATGCATAAAGGTATAAAACCCTATTCGAAAATATGACCGTTGATTTTCTGTTAAAAGTTATGTTTTTGTACTAGAATATGTTGTTTATAGTGTTATTAAGTGATCTGGGTTGATAGATGTTGGATCAATAACATCTATAAGCTCAGATCTAGTGTTTTTAAAATTCTGGAAAAAAAATATTTTGTGCTCTGACAATGAATGTCAGAGGCTGTAGATCTTTATCGGTTTATGTTTTTGGTTGTTATATGTTTTAGATATGTAGTCTGTTGATAGATCTTTGGTCTGGAACCGGATCTAGGGTCATGAGGTGCACAGATTTCCTATTATTAATGGTCAAAGACCGTTGACCGGCATTGACCGGACATTTCTGGGTAACCCAGATTTTCCCAGAAAGGGCCTGACAAGAGTTTTAAGCGTCTAGATCTGTGAGTGTATTGTTAATTTGTTGTTTTTGTTGAATCTCTGTTGTAGTGGGTACTAGGATATACAATCTCATGCCTTTATATTACCTAAACATTAAACTTGGTGCACTCAGTGGCTGGTCAAAGTTGGACAGATGTTCACGTATTGAGTTTTTTGGGTAACCCAAAAAACTTAAGAGCGTGATTTCTGACATCACTTTGACCGACATGGATCTAGCTATTTTGATGCTGTTAGATCAAGTTTATGTATTAGATATGTTGTCTTGCATGTTATCTACGAACAGAAACCATCAGAACACCAAAACGTTACAAGGATTGCATGTTAGAGAGATCCAAAGTAGCCTGTTGGAACTGTTCTTCATTTCTGGAAAACCCAGAAATGAAGAACAGCTCTGACATAATTTTTGGAGGCTTAAATGCTTTTCTTTTATGTTGTTTGATCGTGTTATTTGCTGGAGCTTGTAGTATTACACTATGTCTACAAGATCTAACCATTTCCTTTCCCACAAACGCATCGATCTGATCTATGAGATTGGTCAAACTCACCCCCTCGTTTTCTGACATGAGTTTTCTGGGTTTGGCCAAGAACGCGAAGAACACCTACAGCGACGGTTCTGTCGCTATAGGTGGTCTTTAGCGACAGTTAATTTATAAAAATTATATTTTTATTAAATAATTAGTATTAATTAGTTTTTAATTACGAAAAATATAAAATAAATTATTAAAAATTATTTTAAAATCCAAAAATTTGTTTTTAATTATTTTAAATATATTTCATAAATACTCAATATTTTTGGAATATTAAAAGTATTTAATTTATTTAATTATAATATTAAATAAATTATTTAAAAATGATTTTAATACATGAAAAAACATTTAAAATTATATTATGGTATAAGAAAATAATTTAAGTTATTTTTGATAACTTTCAATATTTTGTGATGAAATTTCATTAATTAATTAATATTAATGGTAATTAAGTTATTTAATAAATGTATTAAATAAACTATGGAAAATAGAATTAATGATATAAGAATTATAGAAAAATGATTTAAAGGTTATTTAAGTTATAAAAAATTACTTTTGATATTTTGTCATGAAAAATATTAATATGTTAATATTAAATGATATTAAATCTATTTAATACTTATATTAAATAAATTAGTTTAAAAATGATTTTAATATTACAAAAATCATTTCAAATAAAAATAAATAGTTTAAAAATATTTTAAGTTATAAAATATAACTTTCAATATTTAAAGTTAAATTTCATTAATTAATTATTATTAATGATATTAAAGTTATTTAATAATTATATTAAATAAATTAGTTTAAAAATGATTTTAATATTAGGAAAATTATTTTAAATGAAAATAAAGTGTTTAAAGATATTTTAAGTTATAAAATATAACTTTTAATATTTAAAGGATAATTTCTTTAATAAATGATATTAATTTAATATTAGATGATATTAGATTTATTTAATAATTATATTAAATAAATAGTTTTAAAATGGTTTTATTTATTTAAAAATCATTTAAAAATGATATAAATGAATTATAAATATTTCAAGTTATAATTAATGACTTTTAATATTTTGATAAGTAATACATTAATACTTTAATATTAATGATAATTATTTAAAAATGATTTTAATTCTTTTAAAAATCATGTCAGTGTAATGTTAATACTTTAAAAGTATTTTAAGTTATTATAAATAACTTTAACATTTTGGCAATAGTTTCATTAATAGTTTAATATTAATTAGATATTAATGATAATAGAATTGTGTAATATTTAAATCATTTAAATATGATTCCGAGGTTTGAAATTTATGATAAATCATAATAAATGTTTTACAATAATTATAAGTCATTTAAAAATAATATGACTGATACGTACGGATATTGAGTTACAGGATAGAGTCTTAGACTCGATGATTACCCGATAAAGCTGTCGGTACACCGACATATTTCAGAAATTGATATGAACTTAGATAATTTGATTAAATATTTGTTTATTTGTGATTCAATGGTTGTGGAACATATGTGACAATGTGATTAGGGTATGTGCTGAGTGCAATAAGTAGTGTTGTGTGTTATAGTATATTGTTCTAATCGAACGAACGATTTTGTTAATGATAGGTCGTGAGATAAGCGATAAATCTAAATTACAAACTGTAAGCAGCGCTTCAGGCAAGTATCTAACATTTGCATTTTCTTTATGCAATGGACATGAGTAAGAATGTTTCTAAACTATATTATTACTATACAGATTATTAACCTTATATTATATAAGCTCATTGATTATCAACATGTTAGTTTATGGTAACTCAGATATATATATATTATGTTCGTTAATTTCTAGAAATGGTAAAACAAGTGTCCCCACTTGGATAATCATTGTATTTAATCACATATTGATATACATTTGTCAATTGCCCGTATACATATATGTTGAATTATAGATTATTGTTGAACAAGATAAAACCTTTGATATAGAACCCAAACAAGTATGAAAATCCCTACACGGGAAAACTTTTATGCGCCCAAGGCGGAACAGAGTGAACGATCCTATCGTTCGTGTAATGTAGTATTGATCAATACAGGGCCCATGGGAAGTACAACCTAACGCCCGTAAGTTATAATGGTTTACAGATGAATTTCTGTTTAACCTTTTCGAAAATGAAAACAATGTTCATGACATGTCACCATAACCCCAATTATAGTCAATATGTAGTTTCAAAAATTTGAAAGAGAGTTGTTATGTTATTATTATCTTTTCAGAATACTTCACAACTATTGATTTGTTGTAGAAGAATAGTACAAAGAAAACATTTATATTCTTTCAGATTATATATATATATATATATAATTGCTATTACTTGTTGGGCACTCAAATGCTCATCCTTGCTTAATTTACATGTTTCAGCTAAGTGTGAATGATCAGAGAGCTCTGCTAAGAACAAGGGAAAAGGAAAAGGTTGCTGAATGAATGAATGAACGTTATCTTATGTAATATTTTATTACTATTAAGACAAGTATGATATATATTATCTATCATGGTTTGTAATGAATGTTTAAAGGTTACGTACTTGGGATTAGACTCTGATAAATGTAAGTTAAGTTTGATATTTATATTATTGTTATTATTATTAGTATTATTCTGCTCATAGAAATGATATCGTGATGAACCGAGTTCGGATTTCAAGTACCTGAGTTTGGGGTCTTCACAAGTTAGTATCAGAGCTTAGGGTTAGAAACCTTAGGTGGATTAGACCTTAGGCTATAACCTTGGAACAAAGGGAAACGTTAAAAATATAAATAACTCAAATAGAGTTTTAATGGAGATGAATTGAGTAAATTCATCGTCAAACAAGATCAAATATAACTTGTATAAACTACTATTTGTTGTGTGTATATACTATTTGGTAATCAGGATAACTTAGCTGTGTACATGTCAGTCAGAAAAGGATTAGGATACCCTCAAATCGTAAAGAAGAAGTCAAACCCGTACCCCGAGCCAATATCAAAGTCAATAGCTGAAATAGAGGCTCACATTGAAAGCTACCTCAATGAGGTGGTTATTTTGGAAAGTATAGTACCGGACCCTAAAACGATAGTATGACTGAAAGGTAAAGTATAGTTAAAGAATATATGGTCAATGTCGAGTTCTTAAACTCATATGTTTGTGGTGAGTTCTTAAACTCATAATGTATGGTAAGTTGGACGAACTAGATGTTGTTAGGTGTGAATAGATTATTGAGGATGATGGGACTATATAGAATACTAAGCAACTGATCATTAGTGAATGCGTTAGAAATAAGTAGTACTAGTATTACTTGAATATGTATGATTCTATGTTATGTATATTATAGGTATGTTTGTATAAGGTAATGTTTTTCAAATTTGAATAAGTTGTGTCAGCGATTCCCGACTTTTGAAGTCACAAAAGGGATAACGTATGATTAAAGCATTATATGCTATGGTATGTCAAGTGATATGAGTATGAATTGATATGGGATTAATGAAATAAGTTGGTATAAAGATAGTACATATTTATCTGTATACTGGTTACTACAGTAAACCAACTTTTCAAAATATAATATTTTGAGTACATGATAATCAGAATATAGAATTTCTTGTGATATGATTATACGTATGCGATAAGCCTTAGAATAAAGAATAAATAATGATAACGTTGTCAAGGAGACAAAAATGAAATACACGGACAGAAGAACATGTCAGCAAAGCTAGAAGATAACCAGACCCGATATAGAATTTTACGAATATGGACGATCAAGCTACGCAGAACGGAATACCAGTCGCGGGAAGATCAGTCAGATAATCGATAGACGAACGTCAAAGACTTCAAGGCCATCGTACTGCCAGGATTTAGAGGGTCAACTGACCCTGTAGTAACATTTGTGATAGCTACGATAACGAAGGGGCAAAAGATAGTTTTGTCACCTAAACGATAAAAGGAAAGGAGATAAAGGGCAAGTCTGCGTGATTTAAGTGTGGATCAATGGAGTATAAGGTGGAAGACCGTTCAAGAAGGAGAAGGTCGGAGGCAAGGAATGTGAATACGGGAAAAGGCAACAAGACATTGGCGACAACGGGACCAACATCAACAAACAAACCAACGAAATCAACCGCAAACGTCTTCAATATAACCGTTCAAGAAACTGTAACAGCCGGGGATGCAACTCCAGGTATTACTCGAACCAATTTTATTTTTTATACATTATTTTCTTATATATAGTAAATTAGTTTATAAATAAATTTTGAGGGAGAAATTTGAGTTCTTTTAAAAATCAAATTTTCGTTTAATCAGAAAGATAAGCTTTATGTGTATAGTTAAAGATCAGCTCGATCAAACGATGATCAAGATCTACTTGTAAAGATTGTGTATGCTATGTACCCTGGTATGTATAGATTTTAAATCGGTGATTCTGGGGACGGAATCTTTATAAGGGAGAGTGAATGTAACAACCCAATATTTTCTATATAATTAAATCAGAAATTTTGCGTATAATTTTTTTTTTTAATTTAAGGATGAGGATTTGTATAAGATAATATGTGTATGTAATTATGTAATAGATAAAAATATATTTATTACATGAATGTTTACAAATAATTTTTATATTTGAATTATTGATTATTATAAAGCGTATACTTATAATAATTAATTTTATAGTAGAAATATTTTTATTAATTATTTTTCATGAAAATATAATTATATATTATTTAAATAATATAAGAAATAATTTTTAGAATTATTATAATAATTATTTATTTTATTATATGAATTTATGTTATAATAATTAAGTTATTTATTTTAACTTAATTATTAAAGGTATATAAGTCAGATAAATCAGATATGGAATCCAAACCCTAATTTTTAGCTTTTTATCAATGGATAAGAATAGTAATATAATAATATTATATTTTGATTTTTCAGTGCTATAATTATGTACTGTACATTTATACACTGATAATGATTGGTCAATTATGGGGTATTATGATAAAACCCTAATTTTACTGACAAACATTAATTTCGAAGTCACACGAGACTTTAAAATCTGTTAAGAAACTATGTTATGTGGTGTCTGATGTGTATTATAAATATTGGATGCTATTAGGAAAACCCTAATTATAGGAGATATTAATTGTAAATTAAAACCCTAATTTCGTAAACTAGAAACCTTAAATCAATAATTAACTTATTGATAAATGAAAAACCCTAATTTAAAACTCAGGATGAGTTCGACCATGTTATATAACTGTGTTATATGGTACATGCATGCTATGTATTATATGACTTTTTGATTAATTAGGTATACTCTAATTAATATTTAGAAATATTAGTTTCTAAAAATCCTAATATTTATTTTATAAACCCTAATTTATTTAAATTGTAAATCCTAATTGTTGATTTGGAAAGCTTAATGCTAATTAGTGCATCTTAAACCTAATTAGTAAGGTGTTAAGTAATTAAAAACCTAATTAATTAAGAAACCTTAATTTTGTATTTTAGAAACTAAAATTTTATTATTTTATTATTTGTTTTATAAACCCTAAATTGCAAATTCTAGAAATCATTTTAAAACTTAAAATGGTTCAAACCCTAAACCCTAAAACAAACCCTAAACCCTAAGGGTTTATCATGTTATAATTTTGCCATTAAATTTAAATGCCTAATGACCAAACTATCCTCTTGCATTATTGTTACTTAACTTGCACACTTTGCCAACACTTTAGTGGTTTACATACTCTTGACTTCTTTGTGACTAAAAATGCATACAATCAGCCATTACATATCAGCCCACACATTGCATACATGATATATATTATATAGGAGAGAGAAAAAGTCATTTTTAAGCCCATTTGGTCACCAACACTCATCCTTGAGTTTCTCTCTCTAAAACCTCCAAAAATACAAAGTATATCAGTTCCAAAACAAATCCCCACGAACTCCCTTAACAGATCATAAGCTCAGAATCAAGAATTGATGCATAAAGGTATAAAACCCTATTCGAAAATATGACCGTTGATCTTCTGTTAAAAGTTATGTTTTTGTACTAGAATATGTTGTTTATAGTGTTATTAAGTGATCTGGGTTGATAGATGTTGGATCAATAACATCTATAAGCTCAGATCTAGTGTTTTTAAAATTCTGGGAAAAAATTATTTTGTGCTCTGACAATGAATGTCAGAGGCTGTAGATCTTTATCGGTTTATGTTTTTGGTTGTTATATGTTTTAGATATGTAGTTTGTTGATAGATCTTTGGTCTTGAACCGGATCTAGGGTCATGAGGTGCACAAATTTCCTGTTATTAATGGTCAAAGACCGTTGACCGGCATTGACTGGACTTTTCTGGGTAACCTAGATTTACCCAGAAAGGGCCTGACAAGAGTTTTAAGCGTCTAGATCTTTGAGTGTATTGTTAATTTGTTGTTTTTGTTGAATCTGTGTTGTAGTGGGTACTAGGATATACAATCTCATGCCTTTATATTATCTAAACATCAAACTTGGTGCACTCAGTGGCTGGTCAAAGTTGGACAGATGTTCACGTATTGAGTTTTTTGGGTAACCCAGAAAACTTAAGAGCGTGATTTCTGACATCACTTTAACCGGCATGGGTCTAGCTATTTTGATGTTGCTAGATCAAGTTTATGTATCAGATATGTTGTCTTGCATGTTATCTACTAACTGAAACAATCAGAACACCAAAACGTTACAAGGATTGCATGTTAGAGAGATCCAAAGTAGCCTGCTGGAACTGTTCTTCATTTCTGGAAAACCTAGAAATGAAGAACAGCTCTGACATGATTTTTGGAGGCTTAAATTGCTTTTGTTTTATGTTGTTTGATCGTGTTATTTGCTGGAGCTTGTAGTATTACACTATGTCTACAAGATCTAGCCATTTCCTTTCCTAGAAACGCATCGATCTGATCTGTGAGATTGGTCAAACTCACCCCCTCGTTTTCTGACATGAGTTTTCTGGGTTTGGCCAAGAACGCGAAGAACACCTACAGCGACGGTTCTATCGCTATAGGTGGTCTTTAGCGACAGTTAATTTATAAAAATTGTATTTTTATTAAATAATTAGTATTAATTAGTTTTTAATTACGAAAAACACAAAATAAATTATTAAAAATTATTTTAAAATCTGAAAATATGTTTTTAATTATTTTAAATATATTTCATAAATACTCAATATTTTTAGAATATTAAAATTATTTAATTTATTTAATTATAATAATAAATAAATTATTTAAAAATGATTTTAATACATGAAAAATCATTTATAATTATATTATGGTATAAGAAAATAATTTATGTTATTTTTGATAACTTTCAAAATTTTGTGATGAAATTTCATTAATTAATTAATATTAATGGTAATTAAGTTATTTAATAAATGTATTAAATAAATTATGGAAAATAGAATTAATGATATAAAAATTATAGAAAAATGATTTAAAGGTTATTTAAGTTATAAAAAAATGACTTTTGATATTTTGTCATGAAAAATATTAATATTTTAATATTAAATGATATTAAATCTATTTAATACTTATATTAAATAATTTAGTTTAAAAATGATTTTAATATTAGAAAAATCATTTCAAATGAAAATAAATAGTTTTAAAATATTTTAAGTTATAAAATATAACTTTCAATATTTAAAGTTAAATTTCATTAATTAATTATTATTAATGATATTAAAGTTATTTAATAATTATATTAAATAAATTAGTTTAAAAATGATTTTAATATTAGGAAAATCATTTTAAATAAAAATAAAATGTTTAAAGATATTTTAAGTTATAAAATATAACTTTTCACATTTAAAGGATAATTTCATTAATAAATGATATTAATTTAATATTAGATGATATTAGATTTATTTAATAATTATATTAAATAAAAAGTTTTAAAATGCTTTTATTTATTTAAAAATCATTTAAAAATGATATAAATAAATTAAAACTATTTCAAGTTATAATTAATGACTTTTAATATTTTGATAGGTAATACATTAATACTTTAATATTAATGATAATTATTTAAAAATGATTTTAATTCTTTTAAAAATCATTTAAGTGTAATATTAATACTTTAAAAGTATTTTAAGTTATTATAAATAACTTTAACATTTTGGCAATGGTTTCATTAATAGTTTAATATTATTTAGATATTAATGATAATAGAATTGTGTAATATTTAAATCATTTAAATATGATTCCGAGGTTTGAAATTTATGATAAATCATAATAAATATTTTACAATTATTATAAGTCATTTAAAAATAATACGACTGATACGTACGGATATTGAGTTAGAGGATAGAGTCTTAGACTCGATGATTACCCGATAAAGCTGTCGGTACACCGATATGTTTCAGAAATTGATCTAAACTTAGATAATTTATTTAAATATGTGTTTATTTGTGATTCAATGGTTGTGTAACATATGTGACAATGTGATTAGGGTATGTGCTGACTGTAATAAGCAGTGTTATGTGTTATAGTATATTGTTCTAATCGAACGAACGTTTTTGTTAATGATAGGTCGTGAGGTAAGCGATAAATCTAAATTACAAACTGTAAACAGCGCTTCAGGCAAGTATCTAACATTTGCATTTTCTTTATGCAATGGACATGAGTAAGAATGTTTCTAAACTATATTATTACTATACAGATTATTAACCTTATATTATATAAGCTCATTGATTATCAACATGTTAGTTTATGGTAACTCAGATATATATATTATGTTCGTTAATTTCTAGAAATGGTAAAACAAGTGTCCCCACTTGGATAATCATTGTATTTAATCACATATTGATATACATTTGTCAATTGCCCGTATACATATATGTTGAATTATAGATTATTGTTGAACAAGATAAAACCTTTGATATAGAACCCAAACAAGTATGAAAATCCCTACACGGGAAAACTTTTATGCGCCCAAGGCGGAACAGAGTGAACGATCCTATCGTTCGTGTAATGTAGTATTGATCAATACAGGGCCCATGGGAAGTACAACCTAACGCCCGTAAGTTATAACGGTTTACAGATGAATTTCTGTTTAACCTTTTCGAAAATGAAAACAATGTTCATGGCATGTCACCATAACCCCAGTTATAGTCAATATGTAGTTTCAAAAATTTGAAAGAGAGTTGTTATGTTATTATTATCGTTTCAGAATACTTCACAACTATTGATTTGTTGTAGAAGAATAGTACAAAGAAAACATTTAAATTCTTTCAGATTATATATATATATATATATATATATATATATATATATAATTGCTATTACTTGCTGGGCACTCAAATGCTCATCCTTGCTTAATTTAAATGTTTCAGCTAAGTGTGAATGATCAGAGAGCTCTGCTAAGAACAAGGAAAAAGGAAAAGGTTGCTGAATGAATGAATGAACGTTATCTTATGTAATATTTTATTACTATTAAGACAAGTATGATATATATTATCTATCATGGTTTGTAATGAATGTTTAAAGGTTACGTACTTGGGATTAGACTCTGATAAATGTAAGTTAAGTTTGATATTTATATTATTGTCATTATTATTAGTATTATTCTGCTCATAGAAATGATATCGAGATGAACCGAGTTCGGGTTTCAAGTACTTGAGTTTGGGGTCTTCATAAGTTGGTATCAGAGCTTAGGGTTAGAAACCTTAGGTGGATTAGACCTTAGGCTATAACCTTGGAACAGAGGGAAACGTTAAAAATATAAATAACTCAGATAGAGTTTTAATGGAGATGAATTGAGTAAATTCATCGTCAAACAAGATCAAATATAACTTGTATAAACTACTATTTGTTGTGTGTATATATTATTTGGTAATCAGGATAACTTAGTTGTGTACATGTCAGCTAGAAAAGGATTAGGATACCCTCAAATCGTAAAGAAGAAGTCAAACCCGTACCCCGAGCCAATATCAAAGTCAATAGCTGAAATAGAGGCTCACATTGAAAGCTACCTCAATGAGGTGGTTATTTTGGAAAGTATAGTACCGGACCCTGAAATGATAGTATGACTGAAAGGTAAAGTATAGTTAAAGAATATGTGGTCAATGTCGAGTTCTTAAACTCATATGTTTGTGGTGAGTTCTTAAACTCATAATGTATGGTAAGTAGGACGAACTAGATGTAGTTAGGTGTGAATAGATTATTGAGGATGATGAGACTATATAGAATACTAAGCAACTGATCATTAGTGAATGCGTTAGAAATAAGTAGTATTAGTATTACTTGAATATGTATGATTCTATGTTATGTATATTATAGGTATGTTTGTATAAGGTAATGTTTTTCAAATTTGAATAAGGTGGAAAACCGTTCAAGAAGGAAAAGGTCGGAGGCAAGGAATGTGAATACGGGAAAAGGCAGCAAAACATTGGCGACAACGGGACCAACATCAACAAACAAACCAATGAAATCAACCGCAAACGTCTTCAATATAACCGTTCAAGAAACTGTAACAGCCGGGGATGCAACTCCAGGTATTACTCGAACCAATTTTCTTTTTTATACATTATTTTCTTATATATAGTAAATTAGTTTATAAATAAATTTTGAGGGAGAAATTTGAGTTCTTTTAGAAATCAAATTTTCGTTTAATCAGAAAGATAAGCTTTATGAGTATAGTTAAAGATCAGCTCGATCAAACGATGATCAAGATCTACTTGCAAAGATTGTGTATGCTATGTACCCTGGTATGTATAGGTTTTAAATCGGTGATTCCGGGGTCGGAATCTTTATAAGGGAGGGTGAATGTAACAACCCAATATTTTCTATATAATTAAATCAGAAATTTTGCGTATAATTTTTTTTTAATTTAAGGATGAGGATTTGTACAAGATAACGTGTGTAGGTAATTATGTTATAGATAAAAATATATTTATTACATGAATGTTTACAAATAATTTTTATTTTTGAATTATTGATTATTATAAAGCATATACTTATAATAATTAATTTTATAGTAGAAATATTTTTATTAATTATTTTTCATGAAAATATAATTATATATTATTTAAATAATATATGAAATAATTTTTAGAATTATTATAATAGTTATTTCTTTTATTATATGAATTTATGTTAGAATAATTAAGTTATTTATTTTAACTTAATTATTAATGGTATATAAGTCAGATAAATCAGATATAGAATCCAAACCCTAATTTTAGCTTTTTATCAATGGATAAGAATAATAATATAATAATATTATATTTTGATTTTTCAGTGCTATAATTATATACTGTATATTTATACACTGATAATGATTGGTCAATTATAGGGTATTATGATAAAACCCTAATTTTACTGACAAACACTAATTTTGAAGTCACATGAGACTTTAAAATCTGTTAAGAAACTATGTTATGTGGTGTCTGATGTGTATTATAAATATTGAATGCTATTAGGAAAACCCTAATTATAGGAGATATTAATTGTAAATTAAAACCCTAATTTCGTAAACTAGAAACCTTAAATCAATAATTAACTTATTGATAAATGAAAAACCCTAATTTAAAACTCAGGATGAGTTCGACCCTGTTATATAACTGTGTTATATGGTACATGCATGCTATGTATTATATGACTTTTTGATTAATTAGGTATACCCTAATTAATATTTAGAAATATTAATTTCTAGAAACCCTAAAATTTATTTTATAAACCCTAATTTATTTAAATTGTAAACCCTAATTGTTGATTTGGAAAGCTTAATGCTAATTAGTGCATCTTAAACCTAATTAGTAAGGTGTTAAGTAATTAAAAACCTAATTAATTAAGAAACCTTAATTTTGTATTTTAGAAACTAAAATTTTATTATTTTATTATTTTTTTTATAAACCCTAAATTGCAAATTCTAGAAATCATTTTAAAACCTAAAATGGTTCAAACCCTAAACCCTAAAACAAACCCTAAACCCTAAGAGTTTGTCATGTTATAATTTTGCCATTAAATTTAACCTAGATTTGCCTAGAAAGACCGTTGACCGGCATTGACCTGACTTTTCTGGGTAACCTAGATTTGCCCAGAAAGGGCCTGACAAGAGTTTTAAGCGTCTAGATCTTTGAGTGTATTGTTAATTTGTTGTTTTTGTTGAATCTGTGTTATAGTGGGTACTAGGATATACAATCTCATGCCTTTATATTACCTAAACATCAAACTTGGTGCACTCAGTGGCTGGTCAAAGTTGCACAGATGTTCACGTGTTGAATTTTTTGGGTAACCCAGAAAACTTAAGAGCGTGATTTCTGACATCACATTGACCGGCATGGATCTAGCTATTTTGATGTTGTTAGATCAAGTTTATGTATCAGATATGTTGTCTTGCATGTTATCTACTAACTGAAACCATCAGAACACCAAAACGTTACAAGGATTGCATGTTAGAGAGATCCAAAGTAGCCTGCTGGAACTGTTCTTCATTTCTGGAAAACCTAGAAATGAAGAACAGCTCTGACATGATTTTTGGAGGCTTAAATTGCTTTTGTTTTATGTTGTTTGATCGTGTTATTTGCTGGAGCTTGTAGTATTACACTATGTCTACAAGATCTAGCCATTTCCTTTCCTAGAAACGCATCGATCTGATCTGTGAGATTGGTCAAACTCACCCCCTCGTTTTCTGACATGAGTTTTCTAGGTTTGGGCAAGAATGCGAAGAACACCTACAGCGACGGTTCTATCGCTATAGGTGGTCTTTAGCGACAGTTAATTTATAAAAATTATATTTTTATTAAATAATTAGTATTAATTAGTTTTTAATTAGGAAAAATACAAAATAAATTATTAAAAATTATTTTAAAATCCGAAAATTTGTTTTTAATTATTTTAAATATATTTCATAAATACTCAATATTTTTGGAATATTAAAAGTATTTAATTTATTTAATTATAATATTAAATAAATTATTTAAAAATGATTTTAATACATAAAAAATCATTTAAAATTATATTATGGTATAAGAAAATAATTTAAGTTATTTTTGATAACTTTCAAAATTTTGTGATGAAATTTCATTAATTAATTAATATTAATGGTAATTAAGTTATTTAATAAATGTATTAAATAAATTATGGAAAATAGAATTAATGATATAAAAATTATAGAAAAATGATTTAAAGGTTATTTAAGTTATAAAAAATGACTTTTGATATTTTGTCATGAAAAATATTAATATTGTAATATTAAATGATATTAAATCTATTTAATACTTATATTAAATAAATTAGTTTAAAAATGATTTTAATATTAGAAAAATCATTTCAAATGAAAATAACTAGTTTAAAAATATTTTAAGTTATAAAATATAACTTTCAATATTTAAAGTTAAATTTCATTAATTAATTATTATTAATGATATTAAAGTTATTTAATAATTATATTAAATAAATTAGTTTAAAAATGATTTTAATATTAGGAAAATCATTTTAAATGAAAATAAAATGTTTAAAGATATTTTAAGTTATAAAATATAACTTTTAACATTTAAAGGATAATTTCATTAATAAATGATATTAATTTAATATTAGATGATATTAGATTTATTTAATAATTATATTAAATAAAAAGTTTTAAAATGGTTTTATTTATTTAAAAATAATTAAAAATGATATAAATAAATTAAAAATATTTCAAGTTATAATTAATGACTTTTAATATTTTGATAAGTAATACATTAATACTTTAATATCAATGATAATTATTTAAAAATGATTTTAATTCTTTTAAAAATCATTTAAGTGCAATATTAATACTTTAAAAGTATTTTAAGTTATTATAAATAACTTTAACATTTTGGCAATGGTTTCATTAATAGTTTAATATTATTTAGATATTAATGATAATAGAATTGTGTAATATTTAAATCATTTAAATATGATTCCGAGGTTTGAAATTTATGATAAATCATAATAAATGTTTTACAATTATTATAAGTCATTTAAAAATAATATGACTGATACGTATGGATATTGAGTTAGAGGATAGAGTCTTAGACTCGATGATTACCCGATAAAGCTGTCGGTACACCGACATGTTTCAGAAATTGATCTGAACTTAGATAATTTATTTAAATATGTGTTTATTTGTGATTCAATGGTTGTGTAACATATGTGACAATGTGATTAGGGTATGTGCTGACTGTAATAAGCAGTGTTATATGTTATAGTATATTGTTCTAATCGAACGAACGATTTTGTTAATGATAGGTCGTGAGATAAGCGATAAATCTAAATTACAAACTGTAAATAGCGCTTCAGGCAAATATCTAACCTTTGCATTTTCTTTATGCAATGGACATGAGTAAGAATGTTTCTAAACTATATTATTACTATACAGATTATTAACCTTATATTATATAAGCTCATTGATTATCAACATGTTAGGATATGGCAACTCAGATATATATATTCTGTTCGTTAATTTCTAGAAATGGTTAAACAAGTGTCCCCACTTGGATAATCATTGTATTTAATCACATGTTGATATACATTTGTCAATTGCCCGTATACATATATGTTGAATTATAGATTATTGTTGAACAAGATAAAACCTTTGATTTAGAACCCAGACAACTATGAACATCCCTACACGGGAAAACTTTTATGCGTCCAAGGCGGAACAGAGTGAACGATCCTATCGTTCGTGTAATGTAGTATTGATCAATACAGGGCCCATGGGAAGTACAACCTAACGCCCGTAAGTTATGACGGTTTACAGATAAATTTCTGTTTAACCTTTTCAAAAATGACAACAATGTTCATGGCATGTCACCATAACCCCAGTTATAGTTAATATGTAGTTTCAAAAATTTGAAAGAGAGTTGTTATGTTATTATTATCGTTTCAGAATACTTCACAACTATTGACTTGTTGTAGAAGAATAGTACAAAGAAAACATTTAAATTCTTTTAGATTATATATATATAATTGCTATTACTTGCTGGGCACTCAAATGCTCATCCTTGCTTAATCTAAATATTTCAGCTAAGTGTGAATGATCAAAGAGCTCTGCTAAGAACAAGGGAAAGGGAAAAGGTTGTTGAATGAATGAATGAACGTTATCTTATGTAATAGTTTAATACTATTAAGACAAGTATGATATATATTATCTATCATGGTTTGTAATGAATGTTTAAAGGTTACGTACTTGGGATTAGACTCTGATAAATGTAAGTTAAGTTTGATATTTATATTATTGTTATTATTATTAGTATTATTCCGCTCATAGAAATGATATCGTGATGAACCGAGTTCGGGTTTCAAGTACCTGAGTTTGGGGTCTTCACAAGTTGGTATCAGAGCTTAGGGTTAAAAACCTTAGGTGGATTAGACCTTAGGCTATAACCTTGGAACAGAGGGAAACGTTGAAAATATAAGTAACTCAAATTGAGTTTTAATGGAGATGAATTGAGTAAATTCATCGTCAAACAAAATCAAATATAACTTGTATAAACTACTATTTGTTATGTGTATATATTATTTGGTAATCAGGATAACTTAGTTGTGTACATGTCAGCTAGAAAAGGAATAGGATACCCTCAAATCGTAAAGAAGAAGTCAAACCCGTACCCCGAGCCAATATCAAAGTCAATAGCTGAAATAGAGGCTCACATTAAAAGCTACCTCAATGAGGTGGTTATTTTGGAAAGTATAGTACCGGACCCTGAAACGATAGTATGACTGAAAGGTAAAGCATAGTTAAAGAATATATGGTCAATGTCGAGTTCTTAAACTCATATGTTTGTGGTGAGTTCTTAAACTCATAATGTATGGTAAGTTGGATGAACTAGATGTAGTTAGGTGTGAATAGATTATTGAGGATGATGGGACTATATAGAATACTAAGCAACTGATCATTAGTGAATGCGTTACAAATAAGTAGCACTAGTATTACTTGAATATGTATGATTCTATGTTATGTATATTATAGGTATGTTTGTATAAGGTAATGTTTTTCAAATTTGAATAAGGTGGAAGACCGTTCAAGAAGGAGAAGGTCGGAGGCAAGGAATGTGAATACGAAAAAAGGCAGCAAGACATTGGCGACAACGGGACCAACATCAACAAACAAACCAAGGAAATCAACCGCAAACGTCTTCAATATAACCGTTCAAGAAACTGTAACAGCCGGGGATGCAACTCCAGGTATTACTCGAACCAATTTTCTTTTTTATACATTATTTTCTTATATATAGTAAATTACTTTATAAAGAAATTTTGAGGGAGACATTTGAGTTCTTTTAGAAATCAAATTTTCGTTTAATCAGAAAGATAAGCTTTATGTGTATAGTTAAAGATCAGCTCGATCAAACGATGATCAAGATCTACTTGCAAAGATTGTGTATGCAATGTACCCTGGTATGTATAGGTTTTAAATCGGTAATTCCGGGGACGGAATCTTTATAAGGGAGGGTGAATGTAACAACTAAATATTTTCTATATAATTAAATCAGAAATTTTGTGTATAATTTTTTTTAATTTAAGGATGAGGATTTGTACAAGACAATGTGTGTATGTAATTATGTAATAGATAAAAATATATTTATTACATGAATGTTTACAAATAATTTTTTTTTTGAATTATTGATTATTATAAAGCATATACTTATAATAATTAATTTTATAGTAGAAATATATTTATTAATTATTTTTCATGAAAATATAATTATATATTATTTAAATAATATATGAAATAATTTTTAGAATTATTATAATAATTATTTATTTTATTATATGAATTTATGTTAGAATAATTAAGTTATTTATTTTAACTTAATTATTAATGGTATATAAGTCAGATAAATCAGATATGGAATTCAAACCCTAATTTCTGACTTTTTATCAATGGATATGAATAATAATATAATAATATTATATTTTGATTTTTCAGTGCTATAATTATGTACTGTATATTTATACACTGATAATGATTGGTCAATTATGGGGTATTATGATAAAACCCTAATTTTACTGACAAACACTAATTTCGTAGTCACATAAGACTTTAAAATCTGTTAAGAAACTATGTTATGTGGTGTCTGATGTGTATTATAAATATTGGATGCTATTAGGAAAACCCTAATTATAGGAGATATTAATTATAAATTAAAACCCTAATTTCGTAAACTAGAAACCTTAAATCAATAATTAACTTATTGATAAATGAAAAACCCTAATTTAAAACTCAGGATGAGTTCGACCCTGTTATATAACTGTGTTATATGGTACATGCATGCTATGTATTATATGACTTTTTGATTAATTAGGTATACCCTAATTAATATTTACAAATATTAATTTCGAGAAACCCTAATATTTATTTTATAAATCCTAATTTATTTAAATTGTAAACCCTAATTTTTGATTTAGAAAGCTTAATGCTAATTAGTGCATCTTAAACCTAATTAGTAAGGTGTTAAGTAATTAAAAACCTAATTAATTAAGAAACCTTAATTTTGTATTTTAGAAACTAAAATTTTATTATTTTATTATTTTTTTTATAAATCCTAAATTGCAAATTCTAGAAATCATTTTAAAACCTAAAATGGTTCAAACCCTAAACTCTAAAACAAACCCTAAACCCTAAGGGTTTATCATGTTATAATTTTGCCATTAAATTTAAATGCCTAAAGACCAAACTACCCTCTTGCATTATTGTTACTTAACTTGCACACTTTGCCAACACTTTAGTGGTTTACCAACTCTTGACTTCTTTGTGACTGAAAAAGCATACAATCATCCATTACATATCAGCCCACACATTGCATGCATGATATATATTATATTGGAGAGAGAAAAAGTCATTTTTAAGCCCATTTGGTCACCAACACTCATCCTTGAGTTTCTCTCTCTAAAACCTCCAAAAATACAAAGTATATCAGTTCCAAAACAAAGCCCCACGAACACCCTTAACAGATCATAAGCTCAGAGTCAAGAATTCATGCATAAAGGTATAAAACCCTATTCGAAAAACTGACCCTTGATCTTCTGTTAAAAGTTATGTTTTTGTGTTAGAATATGTTGTTTATAGTGTTATTAAGTGATCTGGGTTGATAGATGTTGGATCAATAACATCTATAAGCTCGGATCTAGTGTTTTTAAAATTCTGGAAAAAAATTATTTTGTGCTCTGACAATGAATGTCAGAGGCTGTAGATCTTTATCGGTTTATGTTTTTGGTTGTTATATGTTTTAGATATGTAGTTTGTTGATAGATCTTTGGTCTTGAACCGGATCTAGGGTCATGAGGTGCACAAATTTCCTGTTATTAATGGTCAAAGACCGTTGACCGGCATTGACTGGACTTTTCTGGGTAACCTAGATTTACCCAGAAAGGGCCTGACAAGAGTTTTAAGCGTCTAGATCTTTGAGTGTATTGTTAATTTGTTGTTTTTGTTGAATCTGTGTTGTAGTGGGTACTAGGATATACAATCTCATGCCTTTATATTATCTAAACATCAAACTTGGTGCACTCAGTGGCTGGTCAAAGTTGGACAGATGTTCACGTATTGAGTTTTTTGGGTAACCCAGAAAACTTAAGAGCGTGATTTCTGACATCACTTTAACCGGCATGGGTCTAGCTATTTTGATGTTGTTAGATCAAGTTTATGTATCAGATATGTTGTCTTGCATGTTATCTACTAACTGAAACCATCAGAACACCAAAACGTTACAAGGATTGCATGTTAGAGAGATCCAAAGTAGCCTGCTAGAACTGTTCTTCATTTCTGGAAAACCTAGAAATGAAGAACAGCTCTGACATGATTTTTGGAGGCTTAAATTGCTTTTGTTTTATGTTGTTTGATCGTGTTATTTGCTGGAGCTTGTAGTATTACACTATGTCTACAAGATCTAGCCATTTCCTTTCCTAGAAACGCATCGATCTGATCTGTGAGATTGGTCAAACTCACCCCCTCGTTTTCTGACATGAGTTTTCTGGGTTTGGCCAAGAACGCGAAGAACACCTACAGCGACGGTTCTATCGCTATAGTTGGTCTTTAGCGACAGTTAATTTATAAAAATTGTATTTTTATTAAATAATTAGTATTAATTAGTTTTTAATTACGAAAAACACAAAATAAATTATTAAAAATTATTTTAAAATCTGAAAATATGTTTTTAATTATTTTAAATATATTTCATAAATACTCAATATTTTTAGAATATTAAAATTATTTAATTTATTTAATTATAATAATAAATAAATTATTTAAAAATGATTTTAATACATGAAAAATCATTTATAATTATATTATGGTATAAGAAAATAATTTATGTTATTTTTGATAACTTTCAAAATTTTGTGATGAAATTTCATTAATTAATTAATATTAATGGTAATTAAGTTATTTAATAAATGTATTAAATAAATTATGGAAAATAGAATTAATGATATAAAAATTATAGAAAAATGATTTAAAGGTTATTTAAGTTATAAAAAAATGACTTTTGATATTTTGTCATGAAAAATATTAATATTTTAATATTAAATGATATTAAATCTATTTAATACTTATATTAAATAAATTAGTTTAAAAATGATTTTAATATTAGAAAAATCATTTCAAATGAAAATAAATAGTTTTAAAATATTTTAAGTTATAAAATATAACTTTCAATATTTAAAGTTAAATTTCATTAATTAATTATTATTAATGATATTAAAGTTATTTAATAATTATATTAAATAAATTAGTTTAAAAATGATTTTAATATTAGGAAAATCATTTTAAATAAAAATAAAATGTTTAAAGATATTTTAAGTTATAAAATATAACTTTTCACATTTAAAGGATAATTTCATTAATAAATGATATTAATTTAATATTAGATGATATTAGATTTATTTAATAATTATATTAAATAAAAAGTTTTAAAATGCTTTTATTTATTTAAAAATCATTTAAAAATGATATAAATAAATTAAAACTATTTCAAGTTATAATTAATGACTTTTAATATTTTGATAGGTAATACATTAATACTTTAATATTAATGATAATTATTTAAAAATGATTTTAATTCTTTTAAAAATCATTTAAGTGTAATATTAATACTTTAAAAGTATTTTAAGTTATTATAAATAACTTTAACATTTTGGCAATAGTTTCATTAATAGTTTAATATTAATTAGATATTAATGATAATAGAATTGTGTAATATTTAAATCATTTAAATATGATTCCGAGGTTTGAAATTTATGACAAATCATAATAAATGTTTTACAATTATTATAAGTCATTTAAAAATAATATGACCGATACGTACAAATATTGAGTTAGAGGATAGAGTCTTAGACTCGATGATTACCCGATAAAGCTGTCGGTACACCGACATGTTTCAGAAATTGATCTGAACTTAGATAATTTATTTAAATATGTGTTTATTTGTGATTCAATGGTTGTGTAACATATGTGACAATGTGATTAGGGTATGTGCTGACTGTAATAAGCAGTGTTATGTGTTATAGTATATTGTTCTAATCGAACGAGCGATTTTGTTAATGATAGGTCGTGAGATAAGCGATAAATCAAAATTACAAACTGTAAATAGCGCTTCAGGCAAGTATCTAACCTTTGCATTTTCTTTATGCAATGGACATGAGTAAGAATGTTTCTAAACTATATTATTACTATACAGATTATTAACCTTATATTATATAAGCTCATTGATTATCAACATGTTAGTATATGGTAACTCAGATATATATATTCTGTTCGTTAATTTCTAGAAATGTTTAAACAAGTGTCCCCACTTGGATAATCATTGTATTTAATCACATGTTGATATACATTTGTCAATTGCCCGTATACATATATGTTGAATTATAGATTATTGTTGAACAAGATAAAACCTTTGATTTAGAACCCAGACAAGTATGAACATCCCTATACGGGAAAACTTTTATGCGCCCAAGGCGGAACAGAGTGAACGATCCTATCGTTCGTGTAATGTAGTATTGATCAATACAGGGCCCATGGGAAGCACAACCTAACGCCCGTAAGTTATGACGGTTTACAGATTAATTTCTGTTTAACCTTTTCGAAAATGAAAACAATGTTCATGGCATGTCACCATAACCCCAGTTATAGTCAATATGTAGTTTCAAAAATTTGAAAGAGAGTTGTTATGTTATTATTATCATTTCAGAATACTTCACAACTATTGACTTGTTGTAGAAGAATAGTACCAAGAAAACATTTAAATTCTTTCAGATTATATATATATAATTGCTATTACTTGTTGGGAACTCAAATGCTCATCCTTGCTTAATTTAAATGTTTCAGCTAATTGTGAATGATCAGAGAGCTCTGCTAAGAACAAGGGAAAGGGAAAAGGTTGTTGAATGAATGAATGAATGTTATCTTATGTAATATTCTAATACTATTAAGACAAGTATGATATATATTATCTATCATGGTTTGTAATGAATGTTTAAAGGTTACGTACTTGGGATTAGACTCTGATAAATGAAAGTTAAGTTTGATATTTATATTATTGTTATTATTATTAGTATTATTCCGCTCAAAGAAATGATATCGTGATGAACCGAGTTCGGGTTTCAAGTACCTGAGTTTGGGGTCTTCACAAGTTGGTATCAGAGCTTAGGGTTAGAAATCTTAGGTGGATTAGACCTTAGGCTATAACCTTGGAACAGAGGGAAACGTTAAAAATATAAATAACTCAAATAGAGTTTTAACGGAGATGAATTGAGTAAATTCATAGTCAAACAAGATCAAATATAACTTGTATAAACTACTATTTGTTGTGTGTATATATTATTTGGTAATCAGGATAACTTAGTTGTGTACATGTCAGCTAGAAAAGGATTATGATACCCTCAAATCGTAAAGAAGAAGTCAAACCCGTACCCCGAGCCAATATCAAAGTCAATAGCTGAAATAGAGGCTCACATTGAAAGCTACCTCAATGAGGTGGTTATTTTGGAAAGTATAGTACCGGACCCTGAAACGATAGTATGACTGAAAGGTAAAGTATAGTTAAAGAATATGTGGTCAATGTCGAGTTCTTAAACTCATATGTTTGTGGTGAGTTCTTAAACTCATAATGTATGGTAAGTTGGATGAACTAGATGTAGTTAGATGTGAATAGATTATTGAGGATGATGGGACTATATAGAATACTAAGCAACTGATCATTAGTGAATGTGTTAGAAATAAGTAGTACTAGTATTACTTGAATATGTATGATTCAATGTTATGTATATTATAGGTATGTTTGTATAAGGTAATGTTTTTCAAATTTGAATAAGGTGGAAGACCGTTCAAGAAGGAGAAGGTCGGAGGCAAGGAATGTGAATACGGGAAAAGGCAGCAAGACATTGGCGACAACGGGACCAACATCAACAAACAAACCAACGAAATCAACCGCAAACGTCTTCAATATAACCGTTCAAGAAACTGTAACAGCCGGGGATGCAACTCCAGGTATTACTCGAACCAATTTTCTTTTTTATACATTATTTTCTTATATATAATAAATTAGTTTATAAAGAAATTTTGAGGGAGAAATTTGAGTTCTTTTAGAAATCAAATTTTCGTTTAATCAGAAAGATAAGCTTTATGTGTATAGTTAAAGATCAGCTCGATCAAACGATGATCAAGATCTACTTGCAAAGATTGTGTATGCTATGTACCCTGGTATGTATAGGTTTTAAATCGGTGATTCCGGGGACGGAATCTTTATAAGGGAGGGTGAATGTAACAACCCAATATTTTCTATATAATTAAATCAAAAATTTTGCGTATAATTTTTTTTTAATTTAAGGATGAGGATTTGTACAAGATAATGTGTGTATGTAATTATGTAATAGATAAAAATATATTTATTACATGAATGTTTACAAATAATTTTTATTTTTGAATTATTGATTATTATAAAGCATATACTTATAATAATTAATTTTATAGTAGAAATATTTTTATTAATTATTTTTTATGAAAATATAATTATATATTATTTAAATAATATATGAAATAATTTTTAGAATTATTATAATAATTATTTATTTTATTATATGAATTTATGTTAGAATAATTAAGTTATTTATTTTAACTTAATTATTAATGGTATATAAGTCAGATAAATCAGATATGGAATCCAAACCCTAATTTTTGGCTTTTTATCAATGGATAAGAATAATAATATAATAATATTATATTTTGATTTTTCAGTGCTATAATTATGTACTGTATATTTATACACTGATAATGATTGGTCAATTATGGAGTATTATGATAAAACCCTAATTTTACTGACAAACACTAATTTCGAAGTCACATGAGACTTTAAAATCTATTAAGAAACTATGTTATGTGGTGTCTGATGTGTATTATAAATATTGGATGCTATTAGGAAAACCCTAATTATAGGAGATATTAATTGTAAATTAAAACCCTAATTTCGTAAACTAAAAACCTTAAATCAATAATTAACTTATTGATAAATGAAAAACCATAATTTAAAACTCAGGATGAGTTCAACCCTGTTATATAACTGTGTTATATGGTACATGCATGCTATGTATTATATGACTTTTTGATTAATTAGGTATACCCTAATTAATATTTAGAAATAATAATTTCTAAAAACCCTAATATTTATTTTATAAACCCTAATTTATTTAAATTGTAAACCCTAATTGTTGATTTGGAAAGCTTAATGCTAATTAGTGCATCTTAAACCTAATTAGTAAGGTGTTAAGTAATTAAAAACCTAATTAATTAAGAAACCTTAATTTTGTATTTTAGAAACTAAAATTTTATTATTTTTTTATTTTTTTATAAACCCTAAATTGCAAATTCTAGAAATCATTTTAAAACCTAAAATGGTTCAAACCCTAAACCCTAAAACAAACACTAAACCCTAAGGGGTTGTCATGTTATAATTTTGCCATTAAATTTAAATGCCTAATGACCAAACTACCCTCTTGCATTATTGTTACTTAACTTGCACACTTCGCCAACACTTTAGTGGTTTACCAACTCTTGACTTCTTTGTGATTGAAAATGCATACAATCAGCCATTACATATCAGCCCACACATTGCATACATGATATATATTATATTGGAGAGAAAAAGTCATTTTTAAGCCCATTTGGTCACCAACACTCATCCTTGAGTTTCTCTCTCTAAAACCTCCAAAAATACAAAGTATATCAGTTCCAAAACAAAGCTCCACGAACACCCTTAACAGATCATAAGCTCAGAATCAAGAATTCATGCATAAAGGTATAAAACCCTATTTGAAAAACTGACCCTTGATCTTCTGTTAAAAGTTATGTTTTTGTGTTAGAATATGTTGTTTATAGTGTTATTAAGTGATCTGGGTTGATAGATGTTGGATCAATAACATCTATAAGCTCGGATCTAGTGTTTTTAAAATTTTGGAAAAAAATTATTTTGTGCTCTAACAATAAATGTCAGAGGCTGTAGATCTTTATCGGTTTATGTTTTTGGTTGTTATATGTTTTAGATATGTAGTTTGTTGATAGATCTTTGGTCTGGAACCGGATCTAGGGTCATGAGGTGCACAGATTTCCTGTTATTAATGGTCAAAGACCATTGACCGGCATTGACCGGACTTTTCTGGGTAACCTAGATTTGCCCAGAAAGGGCCTGACAAGAGTTTTAAGCGTCTAGATCTTTGAGTGTATTGTTAATTTGTTGTTTTTGTTGAATCTGTGTTGTAGTGGGTACTAGGATATACAATCTCATGCCTTTATATTACAAAAACATCAAACTTGGTGCACTCAGTGGCTGGTCAAAGTTGGACAGATGTTCACGTATTGAGTTTTTTGGGTAACCCAGAAAACCTAAGAGCGTGATTTCTGACATCACTTTGACCGGCATGGATCTAGCTATTTTGATGTTGTTAGATCAAGTTTATGTATCAGATATGTTGTCTTGCATGTTATCTACTAACTAAAGCCATCAGAACACCAAAACGTTACAAGGATTGCATGTTAGAGAGATCCAAAGTAGCCTGCTGGAACTGTTCTTCATTTCTGGAAAACCTAGAAATGAAGAACAGCTCTGACATGATTTTTGGAGGCTTAAATTGCTTTTGTTTTATGTTGTTTGATCGTGTTATTTGCTGGAGCTTGTAGTATTAGACTATGTCTACAAGATCTAGCCATTTCCTTTCCTAGAAACGCATCGATCTGATCTGTAAGATTGGTCAAACTCACCCCCTCGTTTTCTGACATGAGTTTTCTGGGTTTGGCCAAGAACGCGAAGAACACCTACAGCGACGGTTCCGTCGCTATAGGTGGTCTTTAGCGACAGTTAATTTATAAAAATTATATTTTTATTAAATAATTAGTATTAATTTGTTTTTAATTACAAAAAATACAAAATAAATTATTAAAAATTATTTTAAAATTCGAAAATTTGTTTTTAATTATTTTAAATATATTTCATAAATACTCAATATTTTTGGAATATTAAAATTATTTAATTTATTTAATTATAATATTAAATAAATTATTTAAAAATGATTTTAATACATGAAAAATCATTTAAAATTATATTATGGTATATGAAAATCATTTAAGTTATTTTTGATAACTTTCAAAATTTTGTGATGAAATTTCATTAATTAATTAATATTAATGGTAATTAAGTTATTTAATAAATGTATTAAATAAATTATGGAAAATAGAATTAATGATATAAAAATTATAGAAAAATGATTTAAAGGTTATTTAAGTTATAAAAAATGACTTTTGATATTTTGTCATGAAAAATATTAATATTTTAATATTAAATGATATTAAATCTATTTAATACTTATATTAAATAAATTAGTTTAAAAATGATTTTAATATTAGAAAAATCATTTCAAATGAAAATAAATAGTTTAAAAATATTTTAAGTTATAAAATATAACTTTCAATATTTAAAGTTAAATTTCATTAATTAATTATTATTAATGATACTAAATTTATTTAATAATTATATTAAATAAATTAGTTTAAAAATGATTTTAATATTAGGAAAATTATTTTAAATGAAAATAAAATGTTTAAAGATATTTTAAGTTATAAAATATAACTTTTAACATTTAAAGGATAATTTCAATAATAAATGATATTAATTTAATATTAGATGATATTAGATTTATTTAATAATTATATTAAATAAAAAGTTTTAAAATGGTTTTATTTATTTCAAAATTATTTAAAAATGATATAAATAAATTAAAAATATTTCAAGTTATAATTAATGACTTTTAATATTTTGATAAGTAATTCATTAATACTTTAATATTAATGATAATTATTTAAAAATGATTTTAATTCTTTTAAAAATTATTTAAGTGTAATATTAATACTTTAAAAGTATTTTAAGTTATTATAAATAACTTTAACATTTTGGCAATGGTTTCATTAATAGTTTAATATTATTTAGATATTAATGATAATAGAATTGTATAATATTTAAATCATTTAAATATGATTCCGAGGTTTGAAATTTATGATAAATCATAATAAATGTTTTACAATTATTATAAGTCATTTAAAAATAATATGACTGATACGTACGGATATTGAGTTAGAGGATGGAGTCTTAGACTCGATGATTACCCGATAAAGCTGTCGGTACACCGACATGTTTCAAAAATTGATCTGAACTTAGATAATTTATTTAAATATGTGTTTATTTGTGATTCAATGGTTGTGTAACATATGTGGCAATGTGATTAGGGTATGTGCTGACTGTAATAAGCAGTGTTATGTGTTATAGTATATTGTTCTAATCGAACGAACGATTTTGTTAATGATAGGTCGTGAGATAAGCGATAAATCAAAATTACAAACTGTAAATAGCGCTTCAGGCAAGTATCTAACCTTTGCATTTTCTTTATGCAATGGACATGAGTAAGAATGTTTCTAAACTATATTATTACTATACAGATTATTAACCTTATATTATATAAGCTCATTGATTATCAACATGTTAGTATATGGTAACTCAGATATATATATATTCTGTTCGTTAATTTCTAGAAATGGTTAAACAAGTGTCCCCACTTGGATAATCATTGTATTTAATCACATGTTGATATACATTTGTCAATTACCCGTATACATATATGTTGAATTATAGATTATTGTTAAACAAGATAAAACCTTTGATTTAGAACCCAGACAAGTATGAACATCCCTACACGGGAAAACTTTTATGCGCCCAAGGCGGAACAGAGTGAACGATCCTATCGTTCGTGTAATGTAGTATTGATCAATACAGGGCCCATGGGAAGTACAACCTAACGCCCGTAAGTTATGACGGTTTACAGATTAATTTCTGTTTAACCTTTTCAAAAATGAAAACAATGTTCATGGCATGTCACCATAACCCCAGTTATAGTTAATATGTAGTTTCAAAAATTTGAAAGAGAGTTGTTATATTATTATTATCGTTTCAGAATACTTCACAACTATTGACTTGTTGTAGAAGAATAGTACAAAGAAAACATTTAAATTCTTTCAGATTATATATATATAATTGTTATTACTTGCTGGGCACTAAATGCTCATCCTTGCTTAATTTAAATGTTTCAGCTAAGTGTGAATGATCAGAGAACTCTGCTAAGAACAAGGGAAAGGGAAAAGGTTGCTGAATGAATGAATGAACGTTATCTTATGTAATAGTTTAATACTCATAAGATAAGTATGATATATATTATCTATCATGGTTTGTAATGAATGTTTAAAGGTTACGTACTTGGGATTAGACTCTGATAAATGTAAGTTAAGTTTGATATTTATATTATTGATATTATTATTAGTATTATTCTGCTCATAGAAATGATATCGTAATAAATCGAGTTCGGATTTCAAGTACCTGAGTTTGGGGTCTTCATAGCCCCGGTGCCCAGTACCAAGGTAAACCCAGTGCCCCGGCGCTGAGCTCAATCAGGACATACTGACATGCAGCGCCCCGGCGCTGAGGATGTGAATAAGATTCCTACTTAAGCTGAAACACTCAGTTTTTATCTCCTCATCTTTTCAAATACCTCCCACGCCTCCACTACTAATCTGGTAACTGCTCTGACCTGTTCATATAGTCTCCCAATTTTGAGGAAACCTCGACATATCACATTGAGATTTCATTTTGCAAAGCAACTCTAATCTTCCACAAAGGTATGTTTCTAAATTACACTTCCTAGATGGTGAATTCAACTCTTGATTATTGGGAGATGGGTAAGTTAATGTGCACCTTAGTTCATACTCTCTACATCTATATACCGATTCTCACCCTTTTCGATTTCGATTATCTCACTATCCCGAAAGGTGAGACACGTTTGATTGGGCACCAATGTTGATTGAGATACCATATATATGTGATAATTGTGCTAGAAATTTGACTTAATAAGAAAGTAGTGTGATTCACAGTAACTTATGAGAAGCCTATAAGTTGTTTGATAATTTGTTTGAGTCAATGATTATGTTCAAATTCGCACATATCACCATATCCATGCACATTATTGATGGATCCTCTTGTCAATGCCATATTCCACATCTACTGTTGCCCATATTCATTACTATTGTGGGACGAATTATATTGCCTTGAGGCATACACAGGGATATGTTACTTCTTATGACAAAACTTTTTGGTGAATTATATGTGTTTCTCACCACTGGTAGAATTTGAAAAATACATGCATCTAATTGGAAAAACTTGTGCGCTTTCATGCTAGTATATGTCCTACCACACCCTCAACTATGTACTTAACATTTACATATATTTTGATGGTTGGGGGTAGTGTCATGGATACGTGTATCCCAACTAAATTTTTGTCAACTGCAACTAATTGCGAATTTGTATTATTGCAGAAATCTCTTAATGACTTCAAAGCGACAATGTGGAGACGGTTCCGGTTCTACCTCGGCTCCTCCGAGATTTGATAGCCGACGATTTGTCTCCACGTAGGCACACGAACGCTATAACCACATGGCCACTCGTTCATTAGTCCCTGAACGTGGTTTGAGGCCCGATAACACCGAGGATGGAGAGATAACGATCATGATAGCTGAAAAAAACTGGTTCTCTATCACCGAACAGCCGGATCCAGCAGTAATTGCAATTGTCAAGGAATTCTATGCTAATATTTTAGAACACGATCACTGCGGAGTGTTTGTGAAGGGAAAGACATTGGAAATTGGCGACGAAGATATCAATGGGTGCTATCAACTGAATTTGGAAGATCTTAACGATGAGTATGCTGGGCCTCTAAGCCAAGGTCCGTATTATGAGAAGATAATTCGCGAGCTGTGTCAACCGGGCACCACATGGACAGTGCATGAACGGGGTAGCATGACTTTCCCCCATTCTAACCTCAGTCTATATGGGAAGGCGTGGTATGCTTTCTTTTGTGCCAAACTCATGCCATGCACACATGTGAGCCATGTCACTAAAGAACGAGCGGTGCTGCTATATTCAATTATCCAAGGCTTGCAAATAGATGTCGGTCACGTGATCCAGCAGTCCATTCTTCGAGCATCTCGAGGTGGAACCATAGGAGGTTTACCACATCTGTCTATCATCTACATTTTGTGTGCTAAGTTCGGAGTAAAATGGAAATCGGATGAGATGATCCAAACACCTATGCCCGTGTTGGACCATAAGTTGATCAGCAGGTATAAAGTGTGGACAGGTGGGGCAAATCACCCTAGGGGATTGGGTTTCATAATTCCCCAAGTTTCACCTACACAAGCCCCACCACCTCCGGCTCCACCTACTTATGGCCCATCAACAGCAGCTCATCGTGGAGTGGTTCCCGAAGCTGTCCAGCAGGAGATAGACGGCTGGTTCTACAACATGGAGTCCCAAAATGTACGCTTGTCCGAATGTCAAGACGTGATTTTCAAATTCTTAGTTGACCAATTTGCTACACAGAATGCATTGACCGTCCAATCACATCCGGGTGTTCAACTTAGCCATTTCCCAACTGCTCCTGTTCTCTCTGTATTTCCCCCTTTCGATCAAGAGATGAGCGAGGATGATGATGCACCACCCGAAGAATAAGCTCGTCAGGGAAGTTCTCTGTTTTATTTTGTTATATTTTTCGCATGAGGACTTTGCTCTAGATTAGTTTGGGGGTAGTTAAGTTTTATTTTCAAATTTATAGTTTGTTATTAGTTTGTGGATTTGGATTGTTATTGTTAGTTAATTATTGCATTTAGGATTGCATAATAATTCCGGCGTTTGCTAGTGCATTTATTCGGGGCCCAATGATGAAATTAGAATTGCATGAACAAGTCTAGTAAGGATTGTTGAGTCAGTGATATGATTTTCTTGACATGATTTGAATCTTTATCTGTTTGACACTGATATTATAGGATATCACTTTAAAAAACGACCATGTTGGCTATGATAGTTTAAATAGTTAGATAATAGAGTTCTAAAGGATGATTGCTAGTGAAATGAAAAGACAATTTAAATAGCTAGTGAAGACTGAATTTATACATAAACTCGAGTTTGGGAGAAAAATATTTGGAATATATAAGCGGAAAAAAAAATATCGTGGCATGCTTGTCTAGTTTTGTGGCCTTTGTTACTTGAGCAAGTAAGCCCGAGGGGATTGTCTCTACACCTAGCGTCGTAAGGTTTTAATGGCTTGGGAGTCGTTGGTCGAAAGCTCGTTAAGGTAGCATTGAAAAGCCTAAGGGAATAAGACAATGCATAGTCATGAGAGAAAAATAATAATAATAATAATAAAGCGGAAAAAGTGCAAAATGCCCCCGTCTGGAAAAAAATAAAATAATAAGCATAAGTATTTCATGTTGACCCCTGAATTTTGGTGATTGTTTAATTTCAGTTGAATCTATTTTATTTGATGAACTCTTAAGTAGAACTGTATGAAGCTTTTTATAAACTTTATTATTTTTCAGCTTTTTTGCTTTTCATTAGTTAGCATGGTTGTTGAACACACACTCACAATATCAGTAATAACAGATTTGGATTGGTTGATTGTTGGGATATCATTGATCTGTGTTCACATGATGTATTAGCATGCTTTTATGATTTTTCTGAGGCCTATGGATATACGTGAGCTATTGGATGCTGTAATTACGTTCATTTAGTTAGTTACATTTGCATGAGTTGTCGTTTTCATATTGTTAGTATTGTTTTGTGTTTGTTGCTTGAGGACATGCAACGATTTAAGTTTGGGAGTATTTGATGAGTGGGTAATATACACATAAATCGGATATACTTGGGTTTAAATTATTGTATTTTCGAGTCATTTTGGAATATATTTATTGGGTTTAGTGGTTGTTTTGTAGATTCGGGAGCTACAGGGACGAATTGGGAATTTGGAGCAAGAGTGGCAATATGGTAATTTCAGAGAAGTCCAGCGCTGGGGCGCTGGAAATTACACTAAGGACAGCGCCGGGGCGCTGAGCCTCGGCTGGCTTTGACTGGGGCGCGCGTTGACTTTTCAGCTGACTTGATTATTTAAGGTGATTTAAAGCCTAACTGGATTGGGATTGTAAAAAGGCTATAAAAAGAGATTAAGTGCTGAAATTAGGGATCTATCTAATATTATTCATTCATTCATTGGAGGCTACACAAGGATTACTTGAAGACTAAGAATTGGCTACAGACTTTTCTTCTTCTTCTCTTTATTTTTAATTTGTAATTCTTTAAGGATGATTTGCAAACAATTATTGGTTTTTATTTCCGTCATGAACTAATTCCTTTTATTAAGATTCCAATGGAACCTTTTATGGTTATGAATTGATTATTTAATTTATTCCAATTATTTATGTTGAAGTGAATTGTTTGTCCTGCCTTGTATTTATTGATTAATTATCTGGCCAATAATTACCGTGGTACTCTAGAAGGAATTGAGAGAGGAATTTTAGAGTTAGAACTGGGCAAGGTGACATGTGACTTAGTTATTTGCACAGTGAATAATTAGGTTTGTGAATAGAATGAGAATATCTATTTGCCGCATGTAACATAAAGGGAATTGGGTTTGTAACGAGTTTAATTCAATTGTTTTACATAGAGATATAGCAAAATTAATCTGGGTTAAATAGAAGGCAATTGATAACTCGAGAGAGGGCTTTTGGCATTTGAGAATTCCTGTTAACAATTCAGTAAATTTAATAATTGGGATAATTGGATAATTTATTTAATAATCATAATTGGGGAAATTGGAGTCTTAATTGTCATTTATCTCCATTCAAATAATTCTGGATTTATTCTTTGTTTTCTTTTAGAATAATTTCTTACTTTATTAAAATTAGTTTTCTTAGTTTTAAGAATCACAATTTTCGGTTGTTTAAATAAAATTAAATTGATACAGTACTAGTAGTTGGAGTTTATTAATTGAAATTCTCTGAGGGATCGACACTCTAATTTATCACTATATTACTTGTTGATCGTGTATACTTGCACGTTTGCTTTGATTGAGAAATCAATCAACAGAAGCCCTATCCATTTTGCTCTATACACATTATAAACTAAGTACTTTCTCATTTCAAACACTTGTGAGCTTGTGTTTTGCTATATTTTGCCGGTGAAAACCGAATATTCATTCATTCAAAGCTATTTGAAGTCTTCTTGGTAGCCCACTGTAAGACATCTCACATTACTTAAAGCCTTTCTCCACTTTTATTCACACGCAGTTATTCACGTTGAGAGTCGTGTTATCTGCGTATGCCTGGATCGTCGATCTGTGGCGTTTATTGCTTATATATATATATATATATATATATATATATATATATATATATATATATATATATATATATATATATATATATATATATATATTTCATTCTAGTCAGGCCTGAGTTTACTTCGTGGCAGTTGATCATTTATATACATACACACACATAAACACACACACACACACACACACACATATATATATATATATATATATATATATATATATATATAATTGTTTATAGCTTTCATACATACTGCATCATCATGTGAGCCTAGGAATCATGTGATCATAGATTCAGTTCCTGAATCTAGATTCGATTCCCGTGATGGGCATTTTCAGCTCCAACCAGTTTGTAAATTATTCGAGGTGTATGAATTTCCTTAGATGGCTCTCATGCCCACAAGGAATTCGGCACTGCTATGTATCTTATTTTCTCAAAGATGCCTCGCATCTCGAAAAATAAAAGCAATCAAGCCGAACACATAATAAAATGAAAGTATCAAAGGCCTCATTTACTATTGAGCATAAGGGTTTGAAAAACCTGTTTTACAAAACATCACTACCATATCTCGTTAAAATTGAACTTTTATACAAAATTCAAACCCTTTGTATATAGGTGCAAATGAGAGATATCACTACTTCTAGACAACTGCACATAAACCTACACACACACACATTCAGATAAATGTTTAAAATGAAAAGTGGCGATCACCGTGTTACCACGGATGTCGGGGGGTGTCTAACACCTTCCCTCAGCATAATCAAGCCCCCGGACCCTAACGAATCTCAGTTTCATAGACTAGTTAAGAAGTGTCACGTCACTCGGTCTATGTGCAAATCTTTTCTTGGTTGAGTTGGTGCAACCATTTAAAAATACTAACTGGCGACTCTTACAGTACAATCGTCGATATATACATGTCGAACCTTTTTACAACTTGTTTTTTCAAATAAATCTCACCTAACATGAGAATACCAAAAGACAAGAACAGAAAAGGGACAAATAGAAATCTCGACGTTGACAGGTGGCGACTCCGCTAGGGACATCCAGTAAGAGGGCTTAAGTCGCTACCAAAGCTTTTTTAAAACATTTATCTGCTTGTGTGTGGATGTTGCATTTACATTTGAATGAATGTGTACTAATGCATTTACTTACTGCACTTAGTGCTTCGCACTATATCTGCCTGTGATATTAGTGCTTCGTACATGCATCATTTCCATACGGTGAGACGCATTGTACGTGAATGTATGTTGTGTGGTTCCTCCACCAGGAGGCTATTCTGTCGGTGTTTGATTACTGAACTCGTAGGGAGACTAATTCCAACAAGGTTCAGGAAAGGTACCACCCAAATTTGCTTCAATTGAAAGACCTAATTAACTTCCCGTCGAGTAAATTTCAATGATTTGGGAACCTTCAAGCCAAAAAACCATGAGAGTAACCTAAGATAGGCCAGCCTATGATAAACTAAATGTGGAGGGAAGCCTCTTCATACCTTCACATTTAAATTACTCGTAATTTCAATTACTTGTGATTTCATTTCCATGTCAATCTCAATGTAATGGAAAATATAAAAGAATATATGTACATGCATTCTCTTTCATATCAAATCCTGTCATGCTCTGACATCCGTTTTGTAGGACAATACTCCTAAACGGACACATTACATAGCATCGAACATTTCTAGATTCCCTAAGACTAAACTACATAAGTCTTTTTGTAGGGAAACAGTTGGTCCTGTTACCTGTTCAAAGTCTAAAAAGGCAACAACCCTACAACCAAGCATGGCTACACCTGGCCAGTCTAATCCTACTCCTGTCTCTCGCGAGAAGTTCAAAGGATTAAGTAACCAAATTACAGAGTTGGTTGTTCTGCTCAAAGAACTGTACCAGTCCACATATGGTCCATAAATACCCATCAACACAAAATCCTCTGCACATGGTGGAACCTAAGGTCCGGACAAAGAAGTTCCAACACCTGAGTATGAAAAAACCAACAAAACCCCTAAAATCACCCATCTAAAAGAAGATCTAGACACTGGTAATATCAGGAAAAAAGTTTTACAAATGGAAGAGACCATTCGGTCTATCAAAGGGATTGGAGCACACGGGAGTGTTTCATATTCAGACCTTTGCATCTTCCCTGGGGTTCATTATCCAGAAAAGTTCAAGACTCCCAATTTTAAAAAGTATGATGGATTGGGAGATCCTTACACACATTTAAAAGTATTCATTGGAGAGCTCGAATCTTATGTCGAGGATGAAAAGCTCAAAATGCAGCTGTTTCAGAAAAGTCTGACTGCAGAAGCTTTATCATGGTATACCAGATTAGACAACTCCAAGATTCATAGCTGGGAGGAGCTAGCTCATGCTTTCCTCAGTCAGTACAACTTCTAAACTTAGATTGCTCCAAACTGGTACCAAATTACCAAGGTCAAGAAATAAGCCAATGAGTCTTTCAGAGAGTATGCCCAAAGATGGAGGCGTCTGGCTGCTCAAGTTATTCCATCTATAACTGAGTCTAAAATGGTGATGACCTTCATAGATATTCAAGAAGCTCCCTTCTATGAGAGGGTCTTAGCTGGCATAGGCAAACCATTATCTGAAATGATCAAACATGGAGAAATGGCCATATGGGATTGAAATCTGGGAAGATTCAAGACCTTGCCACTCTAAAAGCTATAGCTGAGCACATCCAGTCCGGAAGTTATGGAAAAAACCCCTGGAGGGTTCATAAGAAGAAAGAGGAGGATGTTTCCTTGATACTACAAGGATAAAAAAGGCAACCAGAGCATGCCTATTCAGAGGAGAAATCATTCCCCTTATCAAGCTCAGTCTTCAAAACCTCCATTGCCAAAAAGTGGAGAAATCAGACGTACTCGAGTGTTCACACCCTTAGGGGACTCACTCAACAACATTCTCAAACTTCTGATAGCTCAGAAGAAAATTACTCATCTTCTTCCACCAGCCAACCCTAATGGAAAAGGTTTTAATGCAACCAAAACATATGCTTATCATGCTGGATCTCTAGGACATTATACTCAAGATTGTTGGGCCCTGAAGCATAAAATCCAGGACTTAATTGACAATGGTGAGATTGTGGTGACCAAACCCGACCAACCTCATGTTCAAGACAACCCTCTTCCTCAACACAAAGAAGAGGAGGTTAACATGATTAACTAGAGTAATGGACATAGCTCCAACTATGTGGGTGGTTCATCCCAAACCAGTAAGGATAGTGCTGACAGATGGGATTTTGCACTGTTCTAGTTTATGATGGAATGAAAAATAAAGGCTCGTCAATTGGCAGAACTGGTGGTTTACCAACACCAAGTCACACATCAATTATTCAGCTAAGAGCATGATAGCCTCTTTCCTCTTATTCCAAGCACTCCACCACTTACTCCAGAAAATGAAACACTGGAGGATAAAATTGCAAAAAGAGCAAAAGCCAAAGCCCGTTGGGATTTAGCCAACAAAATGAAATTCACCTATTCAGGCCAATCGATGGAAGAGATATTGCAAATGTTGATCAATAAGGGAAGAATCACAGCGTTGCTACCTCCAATCAGCCTACGTTCAAGACAATTTGATTTTAATGGAGTATGTTAATCCCACTCCCACTTTCGCGGTCACAACATTGAAGAACGTTTGGCACTCCACCTTCTTATTTAGAACCTAATTGATAGTGGTGTCCTACTAATGACAGACAATGAAGATGTATCACTGGAGAGTGGGGACACATTTTCTATAAAATGGAAGGAAGTCGTAGCAGCTATATCCTCTTAGGGAGACTTGCCTACCACACCACATACAATTCAACCTATTCAACTCAAAGGTGTTGAATATCCTTTGAAAGTGGCTGCGCCAAAGCCAATCATATTGCCATTCAGGCCACAGTATCATGTTGCCAGCCTACAAAAAGTGCCATTGAATTATGGAGAGGCTGAAGGATCCACATCCAATATAACTGCTACAGTATTGAAAGAAAATCCATTGTATCTTCCCCAACGGGTGATGAAGCCTATCATCAAATCAAAGGGGAAAATTCCCATGGAGAAGATTGAAGAATTCCTCCGTACTATGGGACACATTGAAGCCAAGGTGGTTTTAAGCTTGAAAGAAGCTCTGCAATAGATTTCTATTCTGGATCTAGTTTTCTCCTCAGAGGATCACCGGAAGGTCTTACTGAGAGTCTTAAAAGAAGCCCACTTGCCAAACTCAATGAATGTTGAAAAGTTCCATCATCTGGTTGATCACATCTTCAACAGTAATGTGATATCCTTCACTTATGATGACATATCTCCCGAAGGGACCAGTCATTACAAACCGTTGCACATAGCGGTTATGTCCTCCGGATATTTGGTGGGAGGAGTTCTGATAGATGGGGGATCATCCATAAATATCTGCCCTTTACGCCACCTTGGAGAAAATGAATATCAATCTCAAAAGGATCTGAAGCAGCCATACAATTACCAAAGCTTTTGATGGATCCCGACGAAATACGGTCAGAGAGATTGAACTGCCTGTAGAGATTAGTCCACATACATTATGTGTATCCTTTCATGTGATCAAAATAGCTACAAGATATAATATACTCTTGGGAAGACCGTGGATTCATATGGCTAGAGTCGTCCCTCCCACCCTTCATCAGCAGCTCAAATACATCATTAATAGTAGTTTAGTAATTGTTAATACTGAGCTAGAATGTCCTGAACAAGGTGACATACCACTTATCAGTTTCAATGCCGAAGTTGAGCCTGTCAGCTTCTAGGCCCTTGAGGTGAGCAACACTCACTATCAATCCATTGGGGCGCCACCTCTGATACCCAGAGTTTCTGCCGAAGTAATGTCGGCAAGTCAAGAGATGATTTCTTGGGGTTTTCAACCTAGACAAGGGTTAGGAAAGGATCATCAGGGCATTAAGCACCCAATTCAAGTTCCAAGTCAAATAGGGACAGCCAGACTAGGCTATTCTCCTAGGTTCAGTCATAAGAACCCTCACAAACACAACAAGGTTCGTTCAGCCTTATGGAGATTACCTAAAATTACAGGGCCTTGTGCCATGGTTGTTCAACAAGATTGAAAGTGCTTCAATGGTGGGCTTCATCTAGAAACCAAGGGTGAGCCATTCCTTTTCTTTCTTCTTCCTCTAGTGGCTAGAACTCATACTTGGGGATCCAGTACAAAAACAGTTGTAACACCAATAGAGGCAAGGAATTGAATTAAGTTTCTAACTTTTCTTTGATACTTGTATTATCAATGAGTGATTACCTAATATTTGGAATATTTTGATTTATTTGTTATGAATTAAACTTTTAATTTTCTTTCCTTTTGATTGGTGTCATAAGAATTGGTTCTTTATATTTCGTGCTTAATGTTTAATTGCTAAAGAATTGGTAATTAGTTTCGTAATCTATTTGAAATTGGAAAATGAATTGTGAATTTGTACAAATAATATAAGGGCATGTGTTTATGTTATGCATAATTTAAGTATTGTCAATTCATAGTGGTCGCCATGATCATAAACAGAGTTAAGAGATTTGAACAAAGTGATGCACGCCAAGTGTTTGACAAAATGCTTGTGTGTGGATATTGTGTTCTTAGCTCTTTATCTATTTATCTATGTTTTGGTTTTCTGTTATTTTGATTAATTGTAATCATAATTTATCATTTTAATCAACTATTTAAATAAGACTGAGGCGATATAAAGTTAGTACTAGGTTAATCATTAGAGATAATTCCCCGTGGGTTCGACAACTCTCTTATCATTATATTACTTGTTGACCGCGTATACCTGCGCGTGTTTATCGGTTGTAAAATTGACCAACAAGTTTTTAAGTATTAATTTTGTTAGTTCCCAATAGGCACACATTAGATCTAGAAGGGGGGTTGAATTGATCCTTTTTATTTCAAATACTTTTCTTATTTAATTTGTATTGCTAATGATTTAGCATATGACAAACATAAGAATCTTTTCAAGCACAACGGAATAAGTTAAAGTTCCCCTTTATTGATATATTCATAATCATACATACATTGTTCTTAGAGTTAGTTAAGTTGTAAGTAGTTAATACATGCATAGCAGCTATGGCAGTTAAATTCATAATGTAAATGACAAAAAGTAAAAGACACAAGGGATTTTAAGTGGTTCAGAGACTCAAGCTCCTAATCCACTCTTCTGCTTTTAACTAGCAGGATTTCCACTAAGGAAGGGCAGCACCCTGAATCACTAAGATTCCTTCAAGGCCAGCAGCATTGGAACTTCAGTTTACTAAAAACTCTTCAAGGCCAGCTGCCTTGGAATTGCTTTAGTTCCCTAGGAACTCTGCAAGCCCAGCAGGCTTGGAACTTCATTTAGTCCCTCCGGATAAGGACCCCTTAGGCCCTGGCTTGTTGTTGTTGGTTGATTATTTGTTGGAGGTACTGTTAAGATGTCCTTTAAGCTCTTCATCTCTGAATGCTTAGTAGCTTGACGTGATCATCCTTGAAGTGCAGTTGAGTGTTGCATGATGCTCAGCTTCTTCAGATACTTAACCTCTTTTGATGATCCTTTGTTGAACTGGAGTGAAGATCATTCTTCTTAATACTTGATGGCTGCACATGATGAGTTTCTAAGATGACTGTAGGCTCTTCTGTTAGGTACTTAGAAACTTTCTCATACTTGACATCATGATGACATTGGTGATCTTCTTCCTTGATACTTGATGCCTTCTCATGATGGACTTGCTAAGATGACTGTAAGCCCTTCTCTCTGGTACTTAGAGTCTTCCCATGATAGACATCAAGATGACATTGATGCTCTTCTTCCTCTTGACAGTTCAAAACACTCTTCTTGTAGTAGAACTCTCACTTCTAAATTGTAGAAATCTCACTTCTACTTCTTACTCTGTTTATCTTCAAGTGTTCTTGGTGGATCGTAGAGTGAGCTTTCGGACCTTCATTTGTCACTCACTATTTTATATTATTTTTATCAGTCCACCATCTTTCCAACCTTAGCAACTTCAGCAACTTCTGATCTTTGAAGCTCTTGTTGATTCATACTCCTTCACAACCTTCTCGTTGGAATGTAGCCATTGGGAGCTATTTGAATTGCTTCACATATCTCGAGTTATTTGGTGCAGATGCTTGATGTGACGTGATAGCTCCTTTTATGACCTTACTGACACAACAGTCTGCCACCTTAGAGTTATCACCTTTCCATATCAGGTAGGTAGTCGACTTTATTTCCTCCTTCTGATTTCTCGATCAGAGGTTGTCCTTTTGCATCGATGTTCTCAATAAGCTCCGTTAGAATATTAATCCTCAGATTGAATCGTTGCCAATCCTTCAACCTTCAGATGACCGAACTCTACGATTCTGATGCACATTTTCTTGGACCTGATCGTAGTGTCTTGTTGAATGTTTATCATTGACAGGTAGAGACAACACTACGATCTTGAAGAGTGTTTATTGAATCTTTAATATAGAACACCTTTTCCTTTTCTTGTGCAATGCTTCAACACTTCTGTTTTCCTCGACTGCTCTCAGATACTGATGGCTTGACTCCTTGTTCTGGCCCCTTCTGAAAAGAAAGATACTTCAGATTTGTGGCGTGTCCAGCTCGCTTTCTCCTTGTGATTTCCCGTTCATTTATCATCAATGTACTGACCCAATGCTTAATCACTTTTGTGACATCTCCAAATCTGGGCACTTTTTACCACGAATCTGGTATACTAATTCTATATTTATTACGGAAGATATAAACATAAATTGTTTATACATTAAACTTTTACACGTCATTCCCAAGGTCTACAACCTTAACTTAATACATACCTTCAATATCTAAAAAGGTTTACAATGATATTTTCGTCAGAAGATATATTATATCTAACTGCATCATAAATTAGTCTTGCACTTTGCCTTTACTTCTGTCTTTACTCGAGCTTTCCTCTAAATCAGAAAATTTTATCGTGATATAGCAAGGGTTAGCATCAAATTTGCCCAGCAAGTTAAATTTATTTAAGGATATATCATGATTGAAAGAATTGAACAATAAGCTAGCTAACTTTCAACAATATAAACATTGTGAAAGAGCATGAACAAATTTTCATAGCTGAACGACCAAGTCAATAAAAATGAATGGTCCATAATGAACATGAACAGATTAACTGAACCAAATGGTAATGAATGTGATCAGCCTTTCATACCTGATTAACATTTACAACATGCACAACGTGCGAATCAATAATCAATATAGACGTGAATAATCAACAACAATTATTCACTAACATGCTTTGAACATACAACTCTAGTTGAGTTAGGAAACTTGCCTGTACCGTTGATTACCGCTAAGCAATCTAATTTAATCTCTTATAAAAGACCTATCAATAATAAGATCGATCCTCCAATTAGCATAATACATTTTATCTCACAACATTATTATTCAAATAATAAATTAGCTAACAATTAGCCACATAATCAAACATTGAATAATTCTTTAACTCATTAGTAATATTATTATTCCTTAATAATATTACTATCACTTAACCATTATCTTAAACTCTTGTCTAATATTATTAATTTTTAATAATATTTTAATCACTTCTTAACATTATTAATCATTATCTAATATTATTAATCATGAAATAATATTTTACTTGTTTCATAAATAATAAAGATCTCACACATTTTAAGATGTAAATATTTTATATCTTGAAGTTTTAAACCATTTAAATTTCATTTCAAAAATATCGTTTAGATCACATCCAACACTAAGTAATTCTGCATTGATAACTCCATCATTTTTATCATTCTGCATCAGGTTCCATGAAACATTGATGATATATAAAATATATTTTGACATCTCAAATCATTTTTGTCTAGCCGAATCAATTAGCATAGACTATTCTGTAAACCGTTCAAAAACCATTGCAAATCTGTTTTATCATCTCAACAGGTAACGAGGTGTCGGTGGCCCGAAGTCCACGCATTCACAATGGTCACCAGGAGTTGAGAATAAAAATTTATTTTTAAAGGCACATCAGTGCGAATTTAGCTTGATGTCAAAAACATCGAAGTCTAGCATAGCTAGAAGATTTGGAATATCTATGCTTCCATCATCAACTTCAATTTCTCTACTGATCCATTTCTTAATAAGTCTATCTATTTCTATCATCTTCAATTCTCCATTCATATTTAACTATATCCCAATTCATCAAACTTGCCACACATTATGAGTTCATGAACTTTCCACAATCATATGAGTTTAAGAACTTGTCCTAGTCAGACCTTTGGCGTCCATTCGCTGAGGGGTTCATAAACATTTCATATAATCATGAGTCACGAACATACCATAAGTATGAGTTTTAAGAACTCGTACTTAACCTGATATTCTTTACTTATTACCTATCTATCTGTTATACACATAAGAAAGGAATCACCCTCTCAACATGCATATAGCAACTAGCGCGACACAGATATTTCAATGATTATCAGTATCAGAAACTAAGTGGCTGTCAAACCAAACTCAGCCACTAATCAATATAGGAAGCTAAGCGGACAATTCCCCGCCCATACAAAGAATTGGTCAACCTAACCGCTATATCGACCAGGAAGCTAAGTGATTCTAAAATCAAGTATAAATTCCCGGCCCATACAAGGAATCATACAACTCAGCTGCTGACATGAGTCCTCAATTGAAATCCTACACCATTCTTACTTTCTCTTTTCCTAATACGAATTTTTCTTTAATCCGTATCTTAACATTTACCACTCTTTTTCTGAGTTTAAATTGTACCATTTCATAGTACCTTCTCTTTATAGCGTCAAACTATATCATCCCAATCACTTAACATATCATATGTTATTCAACGATTTAATCTGATCACGTCGTGATCTTATTTGGTAATCATTTCTCCTTATACCCACGATCGTTTTATTTTACAATCTTCTTATCCTTCTATTTAATCATATTATATTATGATTTTATTAACATTTCTCATCTTATAGACATAGCCTATTTATTTACTCTTTCCATCTTTATTACTAGAGTCATGTAACTCCAGATTCTTATCCTTATATCTCTTCAAGATTCTTCTTTGAATCTTATTTATCTTTCTATTTACTTAATAATGAATTTCTAAAAATTCATCTCTTATCGCTTAAACTCGATCTGAGTTTATTCCTTATCATCATCTCCGCGGTTATAGTCTAAGGTACACCTACCTAAGGTTTATAACCTACGGCTTTGATACCACCTGTGACATCTCCAAATCCGGGCACTTTTTACCACGAATCTGGTATACTAATTCTATATTTATTGCGGAAGATATAAACATAAATTGTTTATACATTAAACTTTTACACATCATTCTCAAGGTCTACAACCTTAACTTAATACATACCTTCAATATCTAAAAAGGTTTACAATGATATTTTCGTCAGAAGATATATTATATCTAACTGCATCATAAATTAGTCTTGCACTTTGCCTTTACTTCTGTCTTTAATCGAGCTTTCCTCTAAATCTGAAAATTTTATCGTGATATAGCAAGGGTGAGCATCAAATTTGCCCAGCAAGTTAAATTTATTTGAGGATATATCCTGATTGAAAGAATTAAACAATAAGCTAGCTAACTTTCAACAATATAAACATTGTGAAAGAGCATGAACAAATTTTCATAGCTGAACGACCAAGTCAATAAAAATGAATGGCCCATAATGAACATGAACAGATTAACTGAACCAAATGGTAATGAAGGTGATCAGCCTTTTATACCTGATTAACATTTACAACATGCACAACGTGCGAATCAATAATCAATATAGACGTGAATAATCAACAATAATTATTCACTAACATGCTTTGAACATACAACTCTAGTTGAGTTAGGAAACTTGCCTGTACCGTTGATTACCGCTAAGCAATCTAATTTAATCTCTTATAAAAGACCTATCAATAATAAGATCGATCCTCCAATTAGCATAATACATTTTATCTCACAACATTATTATTCAAATAATAAATTAGCTAACAATTAGCCACATAATCAAACATTGAATAATTCTTTAACTCATTAGTAATATTATTATTCCTTAATAATATTACTATCACTTAACCATTATCTTAAACTCTTGTCTAATATTATTAATTTTTAATAATATTTTAATCACTTCTTAACATTATTAATCATTATCTAATATTATTAATCATGTAATACTATTTTACTTGTTTCATAAATAATAAAGATCTCACACATTTTAAGATGTAAATATTTTACATCTTGAAGTTTTAAACCATTTAAGTCTCATTTCAAAAATATCGTTTACCTTTACTCGCAAATTTAGGGTTTAAACAGCTAATGCATAGTTTTTATAGTAAAATTTAATTTACTATATTATTTCTTTAATTTAAATAATTTTTACATCAGTTTGTACGTTCATGAGTCAACACTGACTATTGCCTCATATATACATATTTCATTCTACTAGCACATATGCTTTATTTTTCGTTTTACGAATATTCGCATTTTCGCTATATATATGTATATTTATTAATCAGTTCAAAAACCTCACTTTGAACTTCGAAAATCTCAAAATATTATTTTTATGATTAATACAATTTTTCAAAGGTTTCACATTCTTTGTTGCACCACAAAATAATTTTATAGGCAACTATAGATTTTATTATATTTAAATATGTAATTTATATTTATTACATTTTTTTATTGCTTTATTTATGCCCGAAATGAAGTTTTCCGGCATAAAATATTACTTATAGCCAAATCTCACTCCGTAGGACTTTAATATGTTTATTATGACTTATTATTTTGCCGGAACACGATTCGGAACGTCGAACGTCAAAGTCACTCGGCGCGCCGACGATCGACGTTCGCTCAAATTTTAGTTCTGACATGCATGTTCGCTCATTTTTATTTCTCAAAATCGTAAGTCATATACTAGTGAAATTTTGGGCATGTTATAGACCTCATGTCATAGTATTTTATAAAAATTTCACACCGCGAAAACGGATCACGGAAACTAATCAAAACGGTGAGTGAAAAGCATGTCAGGCAGCTGCCCAGCAGTGCAGCGCGGCGCCGCACGCCCAGTGCGCGCACACTGCTGCCCAGCGGCGTTGCCGCTCCGCCGCTCGCATACCAAATCCGCTATTTTACGAATTTCGTACGCGTTGCTTGTAACTCCGATTAATCTAATTTTTGGATATGTTATACATGGCATACCCAAGTATTTTAAAAAAATATCAGGGCCGGGTTTCAGGTATGATAGGCTGCCCAAACAGAGAGCCAAAAGTGTGTGTTCATCAAAGTTTTTCAACTTCTTGCCAGATTTACCCTCTCTCGCTAAAACAGTCATAACTTTTTCGTCTAAAAACATTTTTGAGCGATTCTTGAGCCCACGCGAAGCTAACTTCCGGGACTACAACTCTTCCCTACTGACGTTTTCTCAGATTGCGAACACATTAGTCCAGAAATTCCGTTCAAGTGGACTGCACCGCACTTGTTGGACAGTTTTGACACTACAATTTGAAATGTCAAAACTTTCTCATCCGATGTCGGATTTAGTCCGTTCCGGAGTCTATGGAAAGCTTATTCAGTGAAGTATAACATACCAAAAGCCCAGAAGTTTTAGAGCACTGTAGCTAACCACGAATTTTCTGTTTAGGGGCAGCAGTCCACTAATTTTTTTCTAAGTTTTAAAAAAACTGTTTTCATTTTTCTTCTTTCATCAAACTTTTAATACCTAAAATGGTTAGATCTAAACATAACACATCATTTAACATGAAGATCTAAGATTTTTGAGTTTAGAAATATAAACTCGTGATCTTATTAAAAATAACCACAAGGGAGTACATTTAAATCTAACTAGATTTTTAGTTTTGGAAATTTTTATACCTTTTTGGTTGGATGATCTCTCCTTCTCCTACCAAGCTAGATGGTATGAAGAAAATTTTCTTCTTTCTCCCTCCTTGTTATCCACGGATTCTCTCTCTTTATTCTTCTCTTTCTATTTTATTTTTCTTAGCTCTTTTGGACAATGAAATAAACTTTTTAATTGAAATGCAATGTGGTTGTATTTATAGTAGGAGAAACATGTATATATATAACTTATATATCTATATAAATCTCCCAACAAATCTTCATCTCCTCTCTCCTACCTTGCAATTTTGGTGATAAAATTTGTCCAAATAAAATGAAGACACATGGCTTGGTTGGTGACCAAATGAATAAAAAGAAATAATTCACATCCTCTTTTTGCTCCAATATGGTCGGATACATCCTCCCCCAAATTGCCCAATTTTTTTATGTAATTTTAATTGCTTAAATTTGCTTATTAAATAATCTAGAAGGTCCATCTCAAATGAGCTAGGGTTTGGGTCATTCTTTTTTTTTTGTTTGGGCTCTCATTTAAAATTGTTTGGACCACTAAAATTATCATGGATCCAACACATAAATTTTACATTACCATATATATTTCATTAGAGTTTCTAATTCACTCATTATGAAATTTAAATACTTCGATAATTTAATTATGTAACCCAATTAAGCTAGGTTTAAAATAATTAATAAATTGAGATAATAAAATTAATCTCTTAGGTTAGTATACTAGTATAAAATTTAAATACTAGTATTTTACACTTGATATAACACTTAGGTTATTTAATTCTCATTCCTAATATATTATATTAGGTTATATTACTTTCTCATCCATTCTATTTATATATTAAATAAATATATACATATTTACAATATATATTTATTTAATCACTCACATACTTCACATAAGTCACAAAAAAATTTACCATCGTTGGTAAATTATTATTATATTCTCATAAATTATGTTAGACATTTAATTTTAATGTCTATAAAATCTCTTACTATGGTTTGCTATATTTAATAAACTTTCTTCATGTGGCTTGCCATATTTATTATTACATAATCTCTTTCAATTATTAAACCGTATAGATTTTTCTTAAAATTTTTAAATAAATCCTTTATTTCCACTCTAGGTTTTAAAGTTTAACCTTTAATTTAATCATTTAAGATTTTCTAAATTTTCGGGTTGTCACAACTTTAGCCTTGTTCTTCAGACGTTGACCAGTATCTCTGTGTACACTCCATCAGTTCCTTCTTTGTTTGGCAAACACTACGATCCTGGTTTCTTCCAAGATCGTTGTCTTCTGTTTACTTGACAGCTACTGCACTAGCTGACTTTCCTTAGTCAGTTACTGCAGTCTTCTTCTGATCACCTCGTGGAAAACTTCATCTCGAATGGCTTCATAACTCAATCTGGATGTCAATTGGGCTGGTGCTTAGATATCCATTTAGCTTGCATGCCATTCGTTGAGTGTTCTCTGATTTCCTTTAGGTGGGATGTATCTCTGCAGCTCAGACCAGAGGCTTCATGCTTTGGAAATTATGGGAGTGCTCTTTGTTGAGAATCGTGTTTGCTCTATGATTATGCCTTGGCATTGTGAGCACTTCTGTTGGAGTCTTAGCTCTGCGCTCTACGATTCAGCTTTGGCTGTGCAGGTACTACAACTTCGAGATCAGATCTTGGCACTCTACGATTTATGTCGTTATGCACGTTGTCTTCATCTGATCTAGCTCGACTACGATCTCTACCTCGGATTTGATCAGTAGACTCTACGACTCCGAGTGTAGTCTACGATTCTTGACTTGGCTTCGGCATCTATAGACTCTACGACTCCGAGTGTATTCTACGATTCTTGACTTTTCTTTGGCGGATGCTCGGTTGGCACGTAGACAGACTGTCTTTACGATTCTAAACATGACTCCCTCAGCAGACTACGACTCTGAGGAAGTAATACTCGACACACTACGATCCTTCTTCGTCTCCCCTAGCAGTCTACGAAGTCTAAGATCAGTATCTTGCAGACTACGATTCTGCCTCGATAGCTCTCGAGTTTTCCTTGACTCTCCTGGCAGACTACGATTTTTGGTGCGGTGCTCGACGATCAGACAAACCTATCTATTACATTATAAGATCAGCCTAACAAGCTTGATCGTTCTATATTTATAATCCTTGTACATCATTTCTTTTTAAGGACTTTACAAAGCTGTTTTGCTTATGTAGGATCAACCTAACATATTTGATCGATTCATACTAAGTCCTTGTACATATGTTCCTATTATCTATCAAAGGACTTTATAACTTTTCTTAATGCGAGCATACTTGCATATTCATTCATATATATCATAATCAAATCATATATAAATAGGAATAACATTCATATTCTTATTCCTGATAGATTTAATTTGAATTAAGCTATAATTTATGATCAGGCAAATGATTGTTAAGGTTATAACTCATGAAAAATGAATAAATATTGCTTAGTTTGGGTTATTGACTTATTGTTTGTTATTGTTTTGCTTATGACTCCTACTTTTGAGCACTCATCCATTTGTAATAAACTAGTTGTATACTTAGAGAAGACTTATATGACCGAATGATTGTGGGAGATATTAATAAGCTCTATAACTCCTTTAAACATCACTCAAAGAAATATACTTAAGTTTGATTAATTGGTCATGTGGTGGGTTGAGATGGAGCGTAAAACGCACTCACTCATAAACACATACTTAGGAGAGATAGAGCGTAAAATGCAATTACCTATAAAAGATGAAGAAATAAATACAAATATATCAAAGATATTGTGGTGGGTTGAGATGGAGTGTAAAACGCACTCGCCCATAAAAGCAGACTTAGGGTAAGATGGAGCATAAAATGCACTCACCTAAGAGTCCTTTGATTTCAAAATTTGGGAATGTTTGATTTGTCTACAATTGCGATGAGTGATGTGTTAAGCATGTAGTTATTGAAGTTTATTTCTTTCATAAGGTAATATGGTTGCATAAGCCAATCCGAGCTATAATTGGTTTAGCGCAAATGGATACATACACACACGGAAAGGATCTAAAGCAAGGTATGACTAACAAGCAAGTTGAAATCCTAGACGTTGTGACGTTTTGAAAGTTTTCTAGAGTTATCATGTTTTAACATCTTTAAGGCCATTATTCAAACTTATTGATTCATGACTTTTAATATTTTGATAAGTAATACATTAATACTTTAATATTAATGATAATTATTTAAAAATGATTTTAATTCTTTTAAAAATCATTTAAATGTAATATTAATACTTTAAAAGTATTTTAAGTTATTATAAATAACTTTAACATTTTGGCAATGGTTTCATTAATAGTTTAATATTATTTAGATATTAATGATAATAAAATTGTGTAATATTTAAATCATTTAAATATGATTCCGAGGTTTGAAATTTATGATAAATCATAATAAATGTTTTACAATTATTATAAGTCATTTAAAAATAATATGACTGATACGTACGGATATTGAGTTAGAGGATAGAGTCTTAGACTCGATGATTACCCGATAGAGCTGTCGGTACACCGACATGTTTCAGAAATTGATCTGAACTTAGATAATTTATTTAAATATGTGTTTATTTGTGATTCAATGCTTGTGTAACATATGTGACAATGTGATTAGGGTATGTGCTGACTGTAATAAGCAGTGTTATATGTTATAGTATATTGTTCTAATCGAACGAACGATTTTGTTAATGATAGGTCGTGAGATAAGCGATAAATCTAAATTACAAACTGTAAATAGCGCTTCAGGCAAGTATCTAACCTTTGCATTTTCTTTATGCAATGGACATGAGTAAGAATATTTCTAAACTATATTATTACTATACAGATTATTAACCTTATATTATATAAGCTCATTGATTATTAACATGTTAGGATATGGTAACTCAGATATATATATATATTCTGTTCGTTAATTTCTAGAAATGGTTAAACAAGTGTCCCCACTTGGATAATCATTGTATTTAATCACATGTTGATATACATTTGTCAATTACCCGTATACATATATGTTGAATTATAGATTATTGTTGAACAAGATAAAACCTTTGATTTAGAACCCAGACAAGTATGAACATCCCTACACGGGAAAACTTTTATGCGCCCAAGGCGGAACAGAGTGAACGATCCTATCGTTCGTGTAATGTAGTATTGAGCAATAAAGGGCCCATGGGAAGTACAACCTAACGCCCGTAATTTATGACGGTTTACAGATGAATTTCTGTTTAACCTTTTCAAAAATGAAAACAATGTTCATGGCATGTCACCATAACCCCAGTTATAGTCAATATGTAGTTTCAAAAATTTGAAAGAGAGTTGTTATATTATTATTATCGTTTCAGAATACTTCACAACTATTGACTTGTTGTAGAAGAATAGTACAAAGAAAACATTTAAATTCTTTCAGATTATATATATATATAATTGCTATTACTTGCTGGGCGCTCAAATGCTCATCCTTGCTTAATCTAAATATTTCAGCTAAGTGTGAATGATCAAAGAGCTCTGCTAAGAACAAGGGAAATGGAAAAAGTTGCTGAATGAATGAATGAACGTTATCTTATGTAATAGTTTAATACTATTAAGACAAGTATGATATATATTATATATCATGGTTTGTAATGAATGTTTAAAGGTTACGTACTTGGGATTAGACTCTGATAAATGTAAGTTAAGTTTGATATTTATATTATTGTTATTATTATTAGTATTATTCCGCTCATAGAAATGATATCGTGATGAACCGAGTTCGGGTTTCAAGTACCTGAGTTTGGGGTCTTCACAAGTTGGTATCAGAGCTTAGGGTTAGAAACCTTAGGTGGATTAGACCTTAGGCTATAACCTTGGAACAGAGGAAATCGTTAAAAATATAAATAGCTCAAATTGAGTTTTAATGGAGATGAATTGAGTAAATTCATCGTCAAACAAGATCAAATATAACTTGTATAAACTACTATTTGTTGTGTGTATATATTATTTGGTAATCAGGATAACTTAGTTGTGTACATGTCAGCTAGAAAAGGATTAGGATACCCTCAAATCGTAAAGAAGAAGTCAAACCCATACCCCGAGCCAATATCAAAGTCAATAGCTGAAATAGAGGCTCACATTAAAAGCTACCTCAATGAGGTAGTTATTTTGGAAAGTATAGTACCGGACCCTGAAACGATAGTATGACTGAAAGGTAAAGTATAGTTAAAGAATATGTGGTCAATGTCGAGTTCTTAAACTCATATGTTTGTGGTGAGTTCTTAAACTCATAATGTATGGTAAGTTGCATGAACTAGATGTAGTTAGGTGTGAATAAATTATTGAGGATGATGGGACTATATAGAATACTAAGCAACTGATCATTAGTGAATGCGTTAGAAATAAGTAGTACTAGTATTACTTGAATATGTATGATTCTATGTTATGTATATTATAGGTATGTTTGTATAAGGTAATGTTTTTCAAATTTGAATAAGGTGGAAGACCGTTCAAGAAGGAGAAGGTCGGAGGCAAGGAATGTGAATACGAAAAAAGGCAGCAAGAAATTGGCGACAACGGGACCAACATCAACAAACAAACCAACGAAATCAACCGCAAACGTCTTCAATATAACCGTTCAAGAAACTGTAACAACCGGGGATGCAACTCCAGGTATTACTCGAACCAATTTTCTTTTTTATACATTATTTTCTTATATATAGTAAATTAGTTTATAAAGAAATTTTGAGGGAGAAATTTGAGTTCTTTTAGAAATCAAATTTTCGTTTAATCAGAAAGATAAGCTTTATGTGTATAGTTAAAGATCAGCTCGATCAAACGATGATCAAGATCTACTTGCAAAGATTGTGTATGCTATGTACCCTGGTATGTATAGGTTTTAAATCGGTGATTCCGGGGACTAAATCTTTATAAGGGAGGGTGAATGTAACAACCAAATATTTTCTATATAATTAAATCAGAAATTTTGTGTATAATTTTTTTTAATTTAAGGATGAGGATTTATACAAGATAATGTGTGTATGCAATTATGTAATAGATAAAAATATATTTATTACATGAATGTTTACAAATAATTTTTATTTTTGAATTATTGATTATTATAAAGCATATACTTATAATAATTAATTTTATAGTAGAAATATTTTTATTAATTATTTTTCATGAAAATATAATTTTATATTATTTAAATAATATATGAAATAATTTTTAGAATTATTATAATAATTATTTATTTTATTATATGAATTTATGTTAGAATAATTAAGTTATTTATTTTAACTTAATTATTAATGGTATATAAGTCAGATAAATCAGATATGGAATTCAAACCCTAATTTTTGACTTTTTATCAATGGATATGAATAATAATATAATAATATTATATTTTGATTTTTCAGTGCTATAATTATGTACTGTATATTTATACACTGATAATGATTGGTCAATTATGGGGTATTATGATAAAACCCTAATTTTACTGACAAACACTAATTTCGAAGTCACATAAGACTTTAAAATCTGTTAAGAAACTATGTTATGTGGTGTCTGATGTGTATTATAAATATTGGATGCTATTAGGAAAACCCTAATTATAGGAGATATTAATTATAAATTAAAACCCTAATTTCGTAAACTAGAAACCTTAAATCAATAATTAACTTATTAATAAATGAAAAATCCTAATTTAAAACTCAGGATGAGTTCGACCCTGTTATATAACTGTGTTATATGGTACATGCATGCTATGTATTATATGACTTTTTGATTAATTAGGTATACCCTAATTAATATTTAGAAATATTAATTTCTAGAAACCCTAATATTTATTTTATAAATCCTAATTTATTTAAATTGTAAACCCTAATTTTTGATTTAGAAAGCTTAATGCTAATTAGTGCATCTTAAACCTAATTAGTACGGTGTTAAGTAATTAAAATCCTAATTAATTAAGAAACCTTAATTTTGTATTTTAGAAACTAAAATTTTTTTATTTTATTATTTTTTTTATAAACCCTAAATTGCAAATTCTAGAAATTATTTTAAAACCTAAAATGGTTCAAACCCTAAACTCTAAAACAAACCATAAACCCTAAGGGTTTGTCATGTTATAATTTTGCCATTAAATTTAAATGCCTAATGACCAAACTTCCCTCTTGCATTATTGTTACTTAACTTGCACACTTTGCCAACACTTTAGTGGTTTACCAACTCTTGACTTCTTTGTGACTGAAAATGCATACAATCAGCCATTACATATCAGCCCACACATTGCATACATGATATATATTATATTGGAGAGAGAAAAAGTCATTTTTAAGCCCATTTGGTCACCAACACTCATCCTTGAGTTTCTCTCTCTAAAACCTCCAAAAATACAAAGTATATTAGTTCCAAAACAAAGCCCCACGAACACCCTTAACAGTTCATAAGCTCAGAATTAAGAATTCATGCATAAAGGTATAAAACCCTATTCGAAAAACTGACCCTTGATCTTCTGTTAAAAGTTATGTTTTTGTGTTAGAATATGTTGTTTATAGTGTTATTAAGTGATCTGGGTTGATAGATGTTGGATCAATAACATCTATAAGCTCGAATCTAGTGTTTTTAAAATTCTGGAAAAAAATTATTTTGTGCTCTGACAATGAATGTCAGAGGCTGTAGATCTTTATCGGTTTATGTTTTTGGTTGTTATATATTTTAGATATGTAGTTTGTTGATAGATCTTTGGTCTGGAACCAGATCTAGGGTCATGAGGTGCACAAATTTCATGTTATTAATGGTCAAAGACCGTTGACCGGCATTGACTGGACTTTTCTGGGTAACCTAGATTTGCCCAGAAAGGGCCTGACAAGAGTTTTAAGCGTCTAGATCTTTGAGTGTATTGTTAATTTATTGTTTTTGTTGAATCTGTGTTGTAGTGGGTACTAGGATATACAATCTCATGCCTTTATATTACCTAAACATCAAACTTGGTGCACTCAGTGGCTGGTCAAAGTTGGACAGATGTTCACGTATTGAGTTTTTTGGGTAACCCAGAAAACTTAAGAGCGTGATTTCGGACATCACTTTAACCGGCATGGATCTAGCTATTTTGATGTTGTTAGATCAAGTTTATGTATCAGATATGTTGTCTTGCATGTTATCTACTAACTAAAGCCATCAGAACACCAAAACGTTACAAGGATTGCATGTTAGAGAGATCCAAAGTAGCCTGCTAGAACTGTTCTTCATTTCTGGAAAACCTAGAAATGAAGAACAGCTCTGACATGATTTTTGGAGGCTTAAATTGCTTTTGTTTTATGTTGTTTGATCGTGTTATTTGCTGGAGCTTGTAGTATTACACTATGTCTACAAGATCTAGCCATTTCCTTTCCTAGAAACGCATCGATCTGATCTGTGAGATTGGTCAAACTCACCCCCTCGTTTTCTGACATGAGTTTTCTGGGTTTGGCCAAGAACGCGAAGAACACCTACAGCGACAGTTCTATCGCTATAGGTGGTCTTTAGCGACAGTTAATTTATAAAAATTATATTTTTATTAAATAATTAGTATTAATTAGTTTTTAATTACGAAAAATACAAAATAAATTATTAAAAATTATTTTAAAATCCGAAAATTTGTTTTTAATTATTTTAAATATATTTCATAAATACTCAATATTTTTAGAATATTAAAATTATTTAATTTATTTAATTATAATAATAAATAAATTATTTAAAAATGATTTTAATACATGAAAAATCATTTAAAATTATATTATGGTATAAGAAAATAATTTATGTTATTTTTGCTAACTTTCAAAATTTTGTGATGAAATTTCATTAATTAATTAATATTAATGGTAATTAAGTTATTTAATAAATGTATTAAATAAATTATGGAAAATAGAATTAATGATATAAAAATTATAGAAAAATGATTTAAAGGTTATTTAAGTTATAAAAAATGACTTTTGATATTTTGTCATGAAAAATATTAATATTTTAATATTAAATGATATTAAATATATTTAATACTTATATTAAATAAATTAGTTTAAAAATGATTTTAATATTAGAAAAATCATTTCAAATGAAAATAAATAGTTTAAAAATATTTTAAGTTATAAAATATAACTTTCAATATTTAAAGTTAAATTTCATTAATTAATTATTATTAATGATATTAAAGTTATTTAATAATTATATTAAATAAATTAGTTTAAAAATGATTTTAATATTAGGAAAATCATTTTTAATGAAAATAAAATGTTTAAAGATATAACTTTTAAAATTTAAAGGATAATTTCATTAATAAATGATATTAATTTAATATTAGATGATATTAGATTTATTTAATAATTATATTAAATAAAAAGTTTTAAAATGGTTTTATTTATTTAAAAATCATTTAAAATGATATAAATAAATTAAAAATATTTCAAGTTATAATTAATGACTTTTAATATTTTGATAAGTAATACATTAATACTTTAATATTAATGATAATTATTTAAAAATAATTTTAATTCTTTTAAAAATCATTTAAGTGTAATATTAATACTTTAAAAGTATTTTAAGTTATTATAAATAACTTTAACATTTTGGCAATGGTTTCATTAATAGTTTAATATTATTTAGATATTAATGATAATAGAATTGTGTAATATTTAAATCATTTAAATATGATTCCGAGGTTTGAAATTTATGATAAATCATAATAAATATTTTACAATTATTATAAGTCATTTAAAAATAATATGACTGATACGTACGGATATTGAGTTAGAGGATAGAGTCTTAGACTCGATGATTACCCGATAAAGCTGTCAGTACACCGATATGTTTCAGAAATTGATCTGAACTTAGATAATTTATTTAAATATGTGTTTATTTGTGATTCAATGGTTGTGTAACATATGTGACAATGTGATTAGGGTATGTGCTGACTGTAATAAGCAGTGTTATGTGTTATAGTATATTGTTCTAATCGAACGAGCGATTTTGTTAATGATAGGTCGTGAGATAAGCGATAAATCTAAATTACAAACTGTAAATAGCGCTTCAGGCAAGTATCTAACCTTTGCATTTTCTTTATGCAATGGACATGAGTAAGAAAGTTTCTAAACTATATTATTACTATACAGATTATTAACCTTATATTATATAAGCTCATTGATTATCAACATGTTAGTATATGGTAACTCAGATATATATATTCTGTTCGTTAATTTCTAGAAATGGTTAAACAAGTGTCCCCACTTGGATAATCATTGTATTTAATCACATGTTGATATACATTTGTCAATTGCCCGTATACATATATGTTGAATTATAGATTATTGTTGAACAAGATAAAACCTTTGATTTAGAACCCAGACAAGTATGAACATCCCTATACGGGAAAACTTTTATGCGCCCAAGGCGGAACAGAGTGAACGATCCTATCGTTCGTGTAATGTAGTATTGAGCAATACAGGGCCCATGGGAAGTACAACCTAACGCCCGTAAGTTATGACGGTTTACAGATTAATTTCTGTTTAACCTTTTCGAAAATGAAAACAATGTTCATGGCATGTCACCATAACCCCAGTTATAGTCAATATGTAGTTTCAAAAATTTGAAAGAGAGTTGTTATGTTATTATTATCGTTTCAGAAAACTTCACAACTATTGACTTGTTGTAGAAGAATAGTAACAAGAAAACATTTAAATTCTTTCAGATTATATATATATAATTGCTATTACTTGCTGGGAACTCAAATGCTCATCCTTGCTTAATTTAAATATTTCAGCTAAGTGTGAATGATCAAAGAGCTCTGCTAAGAACAAGGAAAAGGGAAAAGGTTGCTGAATGAATGAATGAACGTTATCTTATGTAATATTTTAATACTATTACGACAAGTATGATATATATTATATATCATGGTTTGTAATGAATGTTTAAAGGTTACGTACTTGGGATTAGACTCTGATAAATGAAAGTTAAGTTTGATATTTATATTATTGTTATTATTATTAGTATTATTCCGCTCATAGAAATGATATCGTGATGAACCGAGTTCGGGTTTCAAGTACCTGAGTTTGGGGTCTTCACAAGTTGGTATCAGACTTAGGGTTAGAAACCTTAGGTGGATTAGACCTTAGGCTATAACCTTGGAACAGAGGGAAACGTTGAAAATATAAATAACTCAAATAGAGTTTTAACGGAGATGAATTGAGTAAATTCATCGTCAAACAAGATCAAATATAACTTGTATAAACTACTATTTGTTGTGTGTATATATTATTTGGTAATCAAGATAACTTAGTTGTGTACATGTCAGCTAGAAAAGGATTATGATACCCTCAAATCGTAAAGAAGAAGTCAAACCCGTACCCCTAGCCAATATCAAAGTCAATAGCTGAAATAGAGGCTCACATTGAAAGCTACCTCAATGAGGTGGTTATTTTGGAAAGTATTGTACCGGACCCTGAAACGATAGTATGACTGAAAGGTAAAGTATAGTTAAAGAATATGTGGTCAATGTCGAGTTCTTAAACTCATATGTTTGTGGTGAGTTCTTAAACTCATAATGTATGGTAAGTTGGATGAACTAGATATAGTTAGGTGTGAATAGATTATTGAGGATGATGGGACTATATAGAATACTAAGCAACTGATCATTAGTGAATGGGTTAGAAATAAGTAGTACTAGTATTACTTGAATATGTATGATTCAATGTTATGTATATTATAGGTATGTTTGTATAAGGTAATGTTTTTCAAATTTGAATAAGGTGGAAGACCGTTCAAGAAGGAGAAGGTCGGAGGCAAGGAATGTGAATACGGGAAAAGGCAGCAAGACATTGGCGACAACGGGACCAACATCAACAAACAAACCAACGAAATCAACCGCAAACGTCTTCAATATAACCATTCAAGAAACTGTAACAGCCGGGGATGTAACTCCAGGTATTACTCGAACCAATTTTCTTTTTTATACATTATTTTCTTATATATAGTAAATTACTTTATAAAGAAATTTTGAGGGAGACATTTGAGTTCTTTTAGAAATCAAATTTTCGTTTAATCAGAAAGATAAACTTTATGTGTATAGTTAAAGATCAGCTCGATCAAACGATGATCAAGATCTACTTGCAAAGATTGTGTATGCTATGTACCATGGTATGTATAGGTTTTAAATCGGTGATTCCGGGGACGGAATCTTTATAAGGGAGGGTGAATGTAACAACCCAATATTTTCTATATAATTAAATCAAAAATTTTGCGTATAATTTTTTTTTAATTTAAGGATGAGGATTTGTACAAGATAATGTATGTATGTAATTATGTAATAGATATAAATATATTTATTACATGAATGTTTACAAATAATTTTTATTTTTGAATTATTGATTATTATAAAGCATATACTTATAATAATTAATTTTATAGTAGAAATATTTTTATTAATTATTTTTCATGAAAATATAATTTTATATTATTTAAATAATATATGAAATAATTTTTAGAATTATTATAATAATTATTTATTTTATTATATGAATTTATGTTAGAATAATTAAGTTATTTATTTTAACTTAATTATTAATGGTATATAAGTCAGATAAATCAGATATGGAATCCAAACCCTAATTTTTGGCTTTTTATCAATGGATAAGAATAATAATATAATAATATTATATTTTGATTTTTCAGTGCTATAATTATGTACTGTATATTTATACACTGATAATGATTGGTCAATTAAGGGGTATTATGATAAAACCCTAATTTTACTGACAAACACTAATTTCGAAGTCACATGAGACTTTAAAATCTATTAAGAAACTATGTTATGTGGTGTCTGATGTGTATTATAAATATTGGATGCTATTAGGAAAACCCTAATTATAGGAGATATTAATTATAAATTAAAACCCTAATTTCGTAAACTAGAAACCTTAAATCAATAATTAACTTATTGATAAATGAAAAACCCTAATTTAAAACTCAGGATGAGTTCGACCCTGTTATATAACTGTGTTATATGGTACATGCATGCTATGTATTATATGACTTTTTGATTAATTAGGTATACCCTAATTAATATTTAGAAATATTAATTTCTAAAAACCCTAATATTTATTTTATAAACCCTAATTTATTTAAATTGTAAACCCTAATTGTTGATTTAGAAAGCTTAATGCTAATTAGTGCATCTTAAACCTAATTAGTAAGGTGTTAAGTAATTAAAAACCTAATTATTTAAGAAACCTTAATTTTGTATTTTAGAAACTAAAATTTTATTATTTTATTATTTTTTTATAAACCCTAAATTGCAAATTCTAGAAATCATTTTAAAACCTAAAATGGTTCAAACCCTAAACCCTAAAACAAACCCTAAACCCTAAGGGGTTGTCATGTTATAATTTTGCCATTAAATTTAAATGCCTAATGACCAAACTACCCTCTTGCATTATTGTTACTTAACTTGCACACTTCGCCAACACTTTAGTGGTTTACGAACTCTTGACTTCTTTGTGATTGAAAATGCATACAATCAGCCATTACATATCAGCCCACACATTGCATACATGATATATATTATATTGGAGAGAGAAAAAGTCATTTTAAGCCCATTTGGTCACCAACACTCATCCTTGAGTTTCTCTCTCTAAAACCTCCAAAAATACAAAGTATATCAGTTCCAAAACAAAGCTCCACGAACACCCTTAACAGATCATAAGCTCAGAATCAAGAATTCATGCATAAAGGTATAAAACCCTATTTGAAAAACTGACCCTTGATCTTCTGTTAAAAGTTATGTTTTTGTGTTAGAATATGTTGTTTATAGTGTTATTAAGTGATCTGGGTTGATAGATGTTGGATCAATAACATCTATAAGCTCGGATCTAGTGTTTTTAAAATTTTGGAAAAAAATTATTTTGTGCTCTAACAATGAATGTCAGAGGCTGTAGATCTTTATCGGTTTATGTTTTTGGTTGTTATATGTTTTAGATATGTAGTTTGTTGATAGATCTTTGGTCTGGAACCGGATCTAGGGTCATGAGGTGCACAGATTTCCTGTTATTAATGGTCAAAGACCATTGACCGGCATTGACCGGACTTTTCTGGGTAACCTAGATTTGCCCAGAAAGGGCCTGACAAGAGTTTTAAGCGTCTAGATCTTTGAGTGTATTGTTAATTTGTTGTTTTTGTTGAATCTGTGTTGTAGTGGGTACTAGGATATACAATCTCATGCCTTTATATTACAAAAACATCAAACTTGGTGCACTCAGTGGCTGGTCAAAGTTGGACAGATGTTAACGTATTGAGTTTTTTGGGTAACCCAGAAAACTTAAGAGCGTGATTTCTGATCACTTTGACCGGCATGGATCTAGCTATTTTGATGTTGTTAGATCAAGTTTATGTATCAGATATGTTGTCTTGCATGTTATCTACTAACTAAAGCCATCAGAACACCAAAACGTTACAAGGATTGCATGTTAGAGAGATCCAAAGTAGCCTGCTAGAACTGTTCTTCATTTCTGGAAAACCTAGAAATGAAGAACAGCTCTGACATGATTTTTGGAGGCTTAAATTGCTTTTGTTTTATGTTGTTTGATCGTGTTATTTGCTGGAGCTTGTAGTATTAGACTATGTCTACAAGATCTAGCCATTTTCTTTCCTAGAAACGCATCGATCTGATCTGTAAGATTAGTCAAACTCACCCCCTCGTTTTCTGACATGAGTTTTCTGGGTTTGGCCAAGAACGCGAAAAACACCTACAGCGACGGTTCTGTCGCTATAGGTGGTCTTTAGCGACAGTTAATTTATAAAAATTATATTTTTATTAAATAATTAGTATTAATTAGTTTTTAATTACGAAAAATACAAAATAAATTATTAAAAATTATTTTAAAATTCGAAAATTTGTTTTTAATTATTTTAAATATATTTCATAAATACTCAATATTTTTGGAATATTAAAAGTATTTAATTTATTTAATTATAATATTAAATAAATTATTTAAAAATGATTTTAATACATGAAAAATCATTTAAAATTATATTATGGTATAAGAAAATAATTTAAGTTATTTTTGATAACTTTCAAAATTTTGTGATGAAATTTCATTAATTAATTAATATTAATGGTAATTAAGTTATTTAATAAATGTATTAAATAAATTATGGAAAATAGAATTAATGATATAAAAATTATAGAAAAATGATTTAAAGGTTATTTAAGTTATAAAAAATGACTTTTGATATTTTGTCATGAAAAATATTAACATTTTAATATTAAATGATATTAAATCTATTTAATACTTATATTAAATAAATTAGTTTAAAAATAATTTTAATATTAGAAAAATCATTTCAAATGAAAATAAATAGTTTAAAAATATTTTAAGTTATAAAATATAACTTTCAATATTTAAAGTTAAATTTCATTAATTAATTATTATTAATGATATTAAAGTTATTTAATAATTATATTAAATAAATTAGTTTAAAAATGATTTTAATATTAGGAAAATCATTTTAAATGAAAATAAAATGTTTAAAGATATTTTAAGTTATAAAATATAACTTTTAACATTTAAAGGATAATTTCATTAATAAATGATATTAATTTAATATTAGATGATATTAGATTTATTTAATAATTATATTAAATAAAAAGTTTTAAAATGGTTTTATTTATTTAAAAATTATTTAAAAATGATATAAATAAATTAAAAATATTTCAAGTTATAATTAATGACTTTTAAAATTTTGATAAGTAATACATTAATACTTTAATATTAATGATAATTATTTAAAAATTATTTTAATTCTTTTAAAAATTATTTAAGTGTAATATTAATATTTAAAAGTATTTTAAGTTATTATAAATAACTTTAACATTTTGGCAATGGTTTCATTAATAGTTTAATATTATTTAGATACTAATGATAATAGAATTGTGTAATATTTAAATCATTTAAATGTGATTCCGAGGTTTGAAATTTATGATAAATCATAATAAATGTTTTACAATTATTATAAGTCATTTAAAAATAATATGACTGATACGTACGGATATTGAGTTAGAGGATGGAGTCTTAGACTCGATGATTACCCGATAAAGCTGTCGGTACACCGACATGTTTCAGAAATTGATCTGAACTTAGATAATTTATTTAAATGTGTTTATTTGTGATTCAATTGTTGTGTAACATATGTGGCAATGTGATTAGGGTATGTGTTGACTGTAATAAGTAGTGTTATGTGTTATAGTATATTGTTCTAATCGAACGAACGATTTTGTTAATGATAGGTCGTGAGATAAGGGATAAATCAAAATTACAAACTGTAAATAGCGCTTCAGGCAAGTATCTAACCTTTGCATTTTCTTTATGCAATGGACATGAGTAAGAATGTTTCTAAACTATATTATTACTATACAGATTATTAACCTTATATTATATAAGCTCATTGATTATCAACATGTTAGTATACGGTAGCTCAGATATATATATTCTGTTCGTTAATTTCTAGAAATGGTTAAACAAGTGTCCCCACTTGGATAATCATTGTATATAATCACATGTTGATATACATTTGTCAATTACCCGTATACATATATGTTGAATTATAGATTATTGTTGAACAAGAAAAAACCTTTGATTTAGAACCCAGACAAGTATGAACATCCCTACACGGGAAAACTTTTATGCTGTGACGTCCCCAAAATAGGTCCATTCCACCCAACCCATTCTGAGTCGTCAAATACATGGTACAGAAAATAACTACAACTTTATTACAACAATTGTCATGCAAAATACAACAACACATATGTTGTGAGTTTGGATACAAATATATACCAAATGTGACTCATGTTCCAACCGTTGACATCACCTCACAATAATACCTTACATAAAGGTATAGTCAAAAACTGTTTTAGAAACTAGAATCTTCGGGAAGTGCTCAAGGAAACCTTCGTACGTGGGAGGCCACGCATCTAGGTTATGATAGATATCATATGGCCACAGAATTATCCTTGGTTGACCCAATAGACCCCAAAGAAAAACGAGAAGATTACTATCATATTCTTCCCAATGGTGAGTCTTCTCTTGACTTATCATTATCTCCACTGTCTCTAATTGAGAATTATACTTCAAACAAACACCAAGATTATATAGGTAGTGCCCATAGATATACTCAGCAAGTGGATGAGCACAACCTTGTCTTATGATGACACGAGGTTGTATGTCATTAGACATCTTGTATGATAGTGACAAAACACCCTTCCAACGTTGGGTTCGCCTCACCCTATTTTCTTCACCAAATATAACTACTAAATGATGACCACCGTTCTATTCCCTTGTTACCCTCGCTCGACCCAGCTACACTCTTATTACTTGAAAGGAATTGTGAAGCAAAAGGGTGAGCACAACTAGCTCAGTAAAGAATATCATGACTAAAGATAATTCAATTATCAATAGCCTTCATCAACAATAAATCAGAGATTTAGAACATATGGTAAATGATAAAAATTTCAACCATAGTTGCAGCGGAACGAGCAATCCATTAGAAGAGTCAAATAGACCATAAAGTCTATTATCTTCTCCATGTTAAAAATCCACCAACAATATTTTATCCATGTAACATCACTCAACAGTTCCTTTCCACAATCATATGAATAACTCATAATCATAATTGTGACTATAAATTTTTCTTCGCACCCAGGACGAAGAATATTTTTATCACCTGTCTTTACCTGAAACATCAAAGATCATGGTTATACCAAATCACAATTCCTGTTTATAATCATACTAACAAATCCATCTTTGCACTACGGGCCAAAGATATTCATCAACAAACCATCTTTGCACTACGGGCCAAAGATATTCATCAACAAACCATCTTTGCACTACGGGCCAAAGATATTCAACAACAGTTCATCTTTGCACTACAGGCCAAAGATATTCATCAACAGGCCATCTTTGCACTACATGCCAAAGATATTTATCAACAATTCATATTTGCACTACAGGCCAAATATATTCATATCTCAAAGAAATATATAATCATTTCAAAATTTATATAAACAATAATTATAACCATGTTGATCAATTCACCTTTGCACTTAAGCTTAAGATATTCAATTATAAATTCAATGGTCATGATCATACCAGTCACAATTCAACTTTGCACTACAGGCCAAAGAGAACCCTAGTCATGATCATACCAATAATCTACCCATCTTTACACTCTAGTGAAAGAGAATTTCAACATCAGGGTTATAAAAATGTTATATATGATGATAAAAATAATATGATCAACATATAGTTTTAATCTCAAGAGTAATATTCGTAACTCATGAATAGTAACTCCGACACAAAAAATAGAAATTCTACAATAAAATTCATACCAATATTTCGGTATAATGATATTGAAAGAATAACATTACTTAAATTTATAAACAATTTATTTTAATTGTTTACACTTTACTAATTAATGCATTTAATCATCATAAAATGTCAACTCTTACAATTTCATCATCAATAACCAAAACCCTCATAAAAAATCTGCATATACCTCATATAGGATTCTCAAGCCATAAAATCCTATTTTCCAATTTTCTTTCTTCACAAAACATATTTAATTCATTTACTCATAACTAGACCATTTTCATAAAAAATACCAAATCAGTTCCAAAAATATTTCTTTTTTGGGATTTAGCATACTATAGTCCCATAGTGAACATATATTTTTCTCAGAATTTTTAAAAGTCATTTACTATTTTTCATATGGCCAAAATAGCCGAATATTTAGACATTTATCAAAAATTGTACTTTTGTCTAAAAATTCTGAAATTTACAGAGTATACTTCTATCATATACATGTACTCCCAATAAAAATTTCATCAATTTTTGGAGTTAACCACAAGGAATTATAAGCGGTTACTTTTAAAATAGTCTTTTCTCATAAAATTCATAACTCTCAATCTATACATCCAAAAATCACCATTTTTGGACACAATCAATAAAACTCATCAAAATATCATTTCAAATTTTTCCAGAATTTTTGAAGTTCAGAAAAATTACGAAACTGAAAAATATAACAACCCTTAAAATTCCTTACTATCCCTTACTATCCCTTACAATCCCTTACTATCCCTTACTATCCCTTACTATCCCTTACTATCCCTTACCTCAAAAGAGCAGTACTTCTGATTGGATATCGGATATGATGCTGAAGGAAACTTGCACTGATGAATAGCAACTCACCAAGTATCTAAAAACTCACAAAATATGCTTCATAATATAGAGAGAGAAAGAGAGAAAGCTTATGTTTCTGGTGTGATTTTCAATTCTAACTTAGCCCTCTATTTATAGGAAAATTTTGGTAGGTTTGACCTGCAACCTGATGGCTTTACCTACTACTATTCCCACCCACCACATTTGAAATATAATTCAGCACATTTCTTCACCAACCACAAGTGGGGCCCACCAATTCTAGAATTTTCCACCAAAATGATAAACTCCAAAAATTCAACAATTTCTGAACCAGTCATCTCGTAAAATTCATAATAAATCATACGTTCATTTTTAACGGTTCAAAATTTGTGGACATATACTCAACTTATATATGTATAACATATCCAAAAATTATCACGATCCAACGGTCGGATTAAAAATTATAACCCCCGCAAAATATCTCAAAAATCCTGATTTTTAATACCTCCATTCCGACAAAAATACGGATAAAAACCTCAACATTAACTCCTTCATTTTTTTAACCACAAAAATATATCCCTCATTTATATCCACATAAAATAAATATTTCCTTATCATATGAATCAATAATTAATTATTCACAAATAATATTACAGAATCACATTTATGACAACCAGGCCGTTCCCAGGAAAGAGGGGGCTTTCCAATAAGAATTTCTCCTTACTGGCGCGCAATTAGATGACCAAACCTCTCCTTAGACAGAACTTTCTAGACATTGACAATAATGTTATCTAATAATATTATTCAAATAATATGAATTATTGATCTGATAAAGGAAAATACTGTGCAGCAACAATTATTGAAACAACAATAATATAAAATATCAACCCAACAATTATTGAATCAATAAAATAAATTATTGAACAGTAACTACTGTAATAATTATTGAGTAGTGCCTTCTTACGTAAGAATCAATAATATCAAAAATACTGTGCAATACCGTGTGCTACTGTGCAATAACGCGTATTACTGTATTTTAATCACCGGGTATTCCAACAGTATTAACGGTAACAACTACGTCTTTATTTGTAAAAACTCAAATTTGTCGTTTTCTTCACCCGACAGTTATTCGTTATGGGGCCCACAAATAGTTGTATGAATATTCCCCGACAGAAAGAATATTCCACGACCAAACGAATATTCCCCGACAACAATCATTATTTTATAACCACTTGTTTATGTTGAAATTTTTTCACATTTCACCCATAACTTTAACTTTTTATCAATTTAACCATTTACTGAATTGTAATTATAAGAAAAATTGAATACTTTTATTTCATAAAATTCGGGGTCTTACAATCTCCCCTCCTTATGAAATTCGTCCCCGAAATTTACGTACCTGGTATTTCGAAGAGTTGAGAATACCTTCCTTTCATTTCAAATTCCATCTTTTCTGTCATCATGATTTCTCCATTGCTCATCTCCTGTATTTCAAATAACATTCTAGAATACAGCTTCAAAACAAGTGTTAATTTAACAAATTAACATATCACATAATATCCCGATATTATGACTGACCAACAAATAAGCTTAAGTAGGACACACTAGCGAAGGATTTACTCATCTCTCCCCTCCTAGTTTTATTCCCCGATCTCCGCCAGAGATCATATCCCCAAGCTCTGATACCAAATGTGACGTCCCCAAAATAGGTCCATTCCACCCAACCCATTCTGAGTCGTCAAATACATGGTACAGAAAATAACTACAACTTTATTACAACAATTGTCATGCAAAATACAACAACACATATGCTGTGAGTTTGGATACAAATATATACCAAATGTGACTCATGTTTCAACCGTTGACATCACCTCACAATAACACCTTACATAAAGGTATAGTAAAAAACTGTTTTAGAAACTAGAATCTTTGGGAAGTGCTCAAGGAAACCTTCGTACATGGGAGGCCACGCGTCTAGGTTATGATAGATATCATATGGCCACAGAATTATCCTTGGTTGACCCAATAGACCCCAAGAAAAACGAGAAGATTACTATCATATTCTTCCCAATGGTGAGTCTTCTCTTGACTTATCATTATCTCCACTGTCTCTAATTGAGAATTATACTTCAAACAAACACCAAGATTATATAGGTAGTGCCCATAGATATACTCAGCAAGTGGATGAGCACAACCTTGTCTTATGATGACACGAGGTTGTATGTCATTAGACATCTTGTATGATAGTGACAAAACACCCTTTCAACGTTGGGTTCGCCTCACCCTATTTTCTTCACCAAATATAACTACTAAATGATGACCACCGTTCTATTCCCTTGTTACCCTCGCTCGACCTAGCTACACTCTTATTACCTGAAAGGAATTGTGAAGCAAAAGGGTGAGCACAACTAGCTCAGTAAAGAATATCATGACTAAAGATAATTCAATTATCAATAGCCTTCATCAACAATAAATCAGAGATTTAGAACATATGGTAAATGATAAAAATTTCAACCATAGTTGCAGCGGAACGAGCAATCCATTAGAAGAGTCAAATAGACCATAAAGTCTATTATCTTCTCCATGTTAAAAATCCACCAACAATATTTTATCCATGTAACATCACTCAACAGTTCCTTTCCACAATCATATGAATAACTCATAATCATAATTGTGACTATAAATTTTTCTTCGCACCCAGGACGAAGAATATTTTCATCACCTGTCTTTACCTGAAACATCAAAGATCATGGTTATACCAAATCACAATTCCTGTTTATAATCATACTAACAAATCCATCTTTGCACTACGGGCCAAAGATATTCATCAACAAACCATCTTTGCACTACGGGCCAAAGATATTCATCAACAAACCATCTTTGCACTACGGGCCAAAGATATTCAACAACAGTTCATCTTTGCACTACAGGCCAAAGATATTCATCAACAGGCCATCTTTGCACTACATGCCAAAGATATTCATCAACAATTCATATTTGCACTACAGGCCAAATATATTCATATCTCAAAGAAATATATAATCATTTCAGAATTTATATAAACAATAATTATAACCATGTTGATCAATTCACCTTTGCACTTAAGCTTAAGATATTCAATTATAAATTCAATGGTCATGATCATACCAGTCACAATTCAACTTTGCACTACAGGCCAAAGAGAACCCTAGTCATGATCATACCAATAATCTACCCATCTTTACACTCCAGTGAAAGAGAATTTCAACATCAGGGTTATAAAAATGTTATATATGATGATAAAAATAATATGATCAACATATAGTTTTAATCTCAAGAGTAATATTCGTAACTCATGAATAGTAACCCCGACACAAAAAATAGAAATTCTACAATAAAATTCATACCAATATTTCGGTATAATGATATTGAAAGAATAACATTACTTAAATTTATAAACAATTTATTTTAATTGTTTACACTTTACTAATTAATGCATTTAATCATCATAAAATGTCAACTCTTACAATTTCATCATCAATAACCAAAACCCTCATCAAAAATCTGCATATACCTCATATAGGATTCTCAAGCCATAAAATCCTATTTTCCAATTTTCTTTCTTCACAAAACATATTTAATTCATTTACTCATAACTAGACCATTTTCATAAAAATACCAAATCAGTTCCAAAAATATTTCTTTTTGGGATTTAGCATACTATAGTCCCATAGTGAACATATATTTTTCTCAGAATTTTTAAAAGTCATTTACTATTTTTCATATGGCCAAAATAGCCGAATATTTAGACATTTATCAAAAATTGTACTTTTGTCTAAAAATTCTGAAATTTACAGAGTATACTTCTATCATATACATGTACTCCCAATAAAAATTTCATCAATTTTTGAGTTAACCACAAGGAATTATAAGCGGTTACTTTTAAAATAGTCTTTTCTCATAAAATTCATAACTCTCAATCTATACATCCAAAAATCACCATTTTTGGACACAATCAATAAAACTCATCAAAATATCATTTCAAATTTTTCCAGAATTTTTGAAGTTCAGAAAAATTACGAAACTGAAAAATATAACAACCCTTAAAATTCCTTACTATCCCTTACTATCCCTTACAATCCCTTACTATCCCTTACTATCCCTTACAATCCCTTACTATCCCTTACTATCCCTTACCTCAAAAGAGCAGTACTTCTGATTGGATATCGGATATGATGCTGAAGGAAACTTGCACTGATGAATAGCAACTCACCAAGTATCTAAAAACTCACAAAATATGCTTCATAATATAGAGAGAGAAAGAGAGAAAGCTTATGTTTCTGGTGTGATTTTCAATTCTAACTTAGCCCTCTATTTATAGGAAAATTTTGGTAGGTTTGACCTGCAACCTGATGGCTTTACCTGCTACTATTCCCACCCACCACATTTGAAATATAATTCAGCACATTTCTTCACCAACCACAAGTGGGGCCCACCAATTCTAGAATTTTCCACCAAAATGATAAACTCCAAAAATTCAACAATTTCTGAACCAGTCATCTTGTAAAATTCATAATAAATCATACGTTCATTTTTAACGGTTCAAAATTTGTGGACATATACTCAACTTATATATGTATAACATATCCAAAAATTATCACGATCCAACGGTCGGATTAAAAATTATAACCCCCGCAAAATATCTCAAAAACCCTGATTTTTAATACCTCCATTCCGACAAAAATACGGATAAAAACCTCAACATTAACTCCTTCATTTTTTTTAACCACAAAAATATATCCCTCATTTATATCCACATAAAATAAATATTTCCTTATCATATGAATCAATAATTAATTATTCACAAATAATATTACAGAATCACATTTATGACAACCAGGCCGTTCCCAGGAAAGAGGGGGCTTTCCAATAAGAATTTCTCCTTACTGGCGCGCAATTAGATGACCAAACCTCTCCTTAGACAGAACTTTCTAGACATTGACAATAATGTTATCTAATAATATTATTCAAATAATATGAATTGTTGATCTGATAAAGGAAAATACTGTGCAGCAACAATTATTGAAACAACAATAATATAAAATATCAACGCAACAATTATTGAATCAATAAAATAAATTATTGAACAGTAACTACTGTAATAATTATTGAGTAGTGCCTTCTTACGTAAGAATCAATAATTTCAAAAATACTGTGCAATACCGTGTGCTACTGTGCAATAACGCGTATTACTGTATTTTAATCACCGGGTATTCCAATAGTGTTAACGGTAACAACTACGTCGTTATTTGTAAAAACTCAAATTTGTCGTTTTCTTCACCCGACAGTTATTCGTTATGAGGCCCACAAATAGTTGTACGAATATTCCCCGACAGAAAGAATATTCCACGACCAAACGAATATTCCCCGACAACAATGATTATTTTATAACCACTTGTTTATGTTGAAATTTTTTCACATTTCACCCATAACTTTAACTTTTTATCAATTTAACCATTTACTGAATTGTAATTATAAGAAAAATTGAATACTTTTATTTTATAAAATTCGGGGTCTTACATATGTGCCCAAGGCAGAACAGAGTGAACGATCCTATTGTTTGTGTAATGTAGTATTGATCAATACAGGGCCCATGGGAAGTACAACCTAATGCCCGTAAGTTATGACGGTTTACAGATTAATTTCTGTTTAACCTTTTCGAAAATGAAAACAATGTTCATGGCATGTCACCATAAACCCAGTTATAGTCAATATGTAGTTTCAAAAATTTGAAAGTGAGTTGTTATGTTATTATTATCGTTTCAGAATACTTCACAACTATTGACTTGTTGTAGAAGAATAGTACAAAGAAAACATTTAAATTCTTTCAGATTATATATATATAATTGTTATTACTTGCTGGGCACTAAATGCTCATCCTTGCTTAATTTAAATGTTTCAGCTAAGTGTGAATGATCAGAGAACTCTGCTAAGAACAAGAGAAAGGGAAAAGGTTGCTGAATGAATGAATGAACGTAATCTTATGTAATAGTTTAATACTATTAAGATAAGTATGATATATATTATCTATCATTGTTTGTAATGAATGTTTAAAGGTTACGTACTTGGAATTAGACTCTGATAAATGTAAGTTAAATTTGATATTTATATTATTGATATTATTATTAGTATTATTCTGCTCATAGAAATGATATCGTAATAAACCGAGTTCGGGTTTCAAGTACCTGAGTTTGGGGTCTTCATAGCCCCGGTGCCCAGTACCAAGGTAAACCCAGTGCCCCGGCGCTGAGCTCAATCAGGACCTACTGACATGCAGCACCCCGGCGCTGAGGATGTGAAGAAGATTCCTACTTAAGCTGAAACACTCAGTTTTTATCTCCTCATCTTTTCAAATACCTCCCACGCCTCCACTACTAATCTGGTAACTGCTCTGACCTGTTCATATAGTCTCCCAATTTGGAGGAAACCTCGACATATCACATTGAGATTTCATTTTGCAAAGTAACTCTAATCTTCCACAAAGGTATGTTTCTAAATTACACTTCCTAGATGGTGAATTCAACTCTTGATTATTGGGAGATGGGTAAGTTAATGTGCACCTTAGTTCATACTCTCTACATCTATATACCAATTCTCACCCTTTTCGATTTTAATTATCTCACTATCCCAAAAGGTGAGACACGTTTGATTGGGCACCAATGTTGATTGAGATACCATATATATGTGATAATTGTGCTAGAAATTTGACTTAATAAGAAAGTAGTGTGATTCACAGTAACTTATGAGAAGCCTATAAGTTGTTTGATAATTTGTTTGAGTCAATGATTATGTTCAAATTCGCACATATCACCATATCCATGCACATTATTGATGGATCCTCTTGTCAATGCCATATTCCACATCTACTGTTTCCCATATTCATTACTATTGTGGGACGAATTATATTGCCTTGAGGCATACACAGGGATATGTTACTTCTTATGACAAAACTTTTGGGTGAATTATATGTGTTTCTTACCACTGGTAGAATTTGAAAAATACATGCATCTAATTGGAAAAACTTGTGCGTTTTCATGCTAGTATATGTCCTACCACACCCTCAACTATGTACTTAACATTTACATATATTTTGATGTTTGGGGGTAGTTTCATGGATACGTGTATCCCAACTAAATTTTTGTCAACTGCAACTAATTGTGAATTCGTATTATTGCAGAAATCTCTTAATGACTTCAAAGCGACAATGTGGAGACGGTTCCGGTTCTGCCTCGGCTCCTCTGAGATTTGATAGCCGATGATTTGTCTCCGCGTAGGCACACGAACACTATAACCACATGGCCAGTCGTTCATTAGTCCCTGAACGTGGTTCGAGGCCCGATAAAACCAAGGATGGAGAGATAACGATCATGATAGCTGAAAAAAACTGGTTCTCTATCACCGAACAACCGGATCCAGCAGTAATTGCAATTGTCAAGGAATTCTATGCTAATGTTTCAGAACACGATCACTGCGGAGTGTTTGTGAGGGGAGAGACATTGGAAATTGGCGACGAAGATATCAATGGGTGCTATCAACTGAATTTGGAAGATCTTAACGATGAGTATGCCGGGCCTCTAAGCCAAGGTCCGTATTATGAGAAGATAATCCGCGAGCTGTGTCAACCGGGCACCACATGGACAGTGCATGAACGGGGTAGCATGACTTTCCCCCATTCTAACCTCAGTCTATATGGGAAGGCGTGGTATGCTTTCATTTGTGGCAAACTCATGCCATGCACATATGTGAGCCATGTCACTAAAGAACGAGCGGTGCTGCTATATTCAATTATCCAAGGCTTGCAAATAGATGTCGGTCACGTGATCCAGCAGTCCATTCTTCGAGCATCTCGAGGTGGAACCACAGGAGGTTTACCACATCCGTCTATCATCTACATTTTGTGTGCTAAGTTCGGAGTAAAATGGAAATCGGATGAGATGATCCAAGCACCTATGCCCGTGTTGGACCATAAGTTGATCAGCAGGTATAAAGTGTGGACAGGTGGGGCAAATCACCCTAGGGGATTGGGTTTCATAATTCCCCAAGTTGCACCTACACAAGCCCCACCACCTCCGGCTCCACCTACTTATGGCCCATCAACAGCAGCTCATCGTGGAGTGGTTCCCGAAGCTGTCCAGCAGGAGATAGACGGCTGGTTCTACAACATGGAGTCCCAAAATGTACGCTTGTCCGAATGTCAAGACGTGATTTTTAAATTCTTAGTTGACCAATTTGCTACACAGAATGCATTGACCGTCCAATCACATCCGGGTGTTCAACTTAGCCATTTCCCAACTGCTCCTGTTCTCTCTGTATTTCCCCCTTCCGATCAAGAGATGAGCGAGGATGATGATGCACCACCCGAAGAATAAGCTCGTCAAGGAAGTTCTCTGTTTTATTTTGTTATATTTTTCGCATGAGGACATTGCTCTAGATTAGTTTGGGGGTAGTTAAGTTTTATTTTCAAATTTATAGTTTGTTATTAGTTTGTGGATTTGGATTGTTATTGTTAGTTAATTATTGCATTTAGGATTGCATAATAATTCCGGCGTTTGCTAGTGCGTTTATTCGGGGGCCAATGATGAAATTAGAATTGCATGAACAAGTCTAGTAAGGATTGTTGAGTCAGTGATATGATTTTCTTGACATGATTTGAATCTTTATCTGTTTGACACTGATATTATAGGATAGCACTTTAAAAAACGACCATGTTGGCTATGATAGTTTAAATAGTTAGATAATAGAGTTCTAAAGGATGATTGCTAGTGAAATGAAAAGACAATTTGAATAGCTAGTGAAGACTGAATTTATACATAAACTCGAGTTTGGGAGAAAAATATTTGGAATATATAAGCGAAAAAAAAAACACTGTGGCATGCTTGTCTAGTTTTGTGGCCTTTGTTACTTGAGCAAGTAAGCCCGAGGGGATTGTCTCTACACCTAGCGCCGTAAGGTCTTAATGGCTTGGGAGTCGTTGGTCGAAAGCTCGTTAAGGTAGCATTGAAAAGCCTAAGGGAATAAGACAATGCATAGTCATGAGAGAAAAATAATAATAATAATAATAAAGCGGGAAAAGTGCAAAATGCCCCCGTCTGGAAAAAAATAAAATTATAAGCATAAGTATTTCATGTTGACCCCTGAATTTTGGTGATTGTTTAATTTCAATTGAATCTATTTTATTTGATGAACTCTTAAGTAGAACTATATGAAGCTTTTTATAAACTTTATTATTTTTCAGCTTTTTTTCTTTTCATTAGTTTGCATGGTTGTTGAACACACACTCACAATATCAGTAATAACAGATTTGGATTGGTTGATTGTTGGGATATCATTGATCTGTGTTCACATGATGTATTAGCATGCTTTTATGATTTTTCTGAGGCCTATGGATATACGTGAGCTATTGGATGCTGTAATTACGTTCATTTAGTTAGTTACATTTGCATGAGTTGTCGTTTTCATATTGTTAGTATTGTTTTGTGTTTGTTGCTTGAGGACATGCAACGATTTAAGTTTGGGAGTATTTGATGAGTGGGTAATATACACATAAATCGGATATACTTGGGTTTAAATTATTGTATTTTCGAGTCATTTTGGAATATATTTATTGGGTTTAGTGGTTGTTTTGTAGATTCGGGAGCTACAGGGACGAATTGGGAATTTGGAGCAAGAGTGGCAATATGGTAATTTCAGAGAAGTCCAGCGCCGGGGCGCTGGAAATTACACTAAGGACAGTGCCGGGGCGCTGAGCCTCGGCTGGCTTTGACTGGGGCGCGCGTTGACTTTTCAGCTAACTTGATTATTTAAGGTGATTTAAAGCCTAACTGGATTGGGATTGTAAAAAGGCTATAAAAAGAGATTAAGTGCTGAAATTAGGGATCTATCTAATATTATTCATTCATTCATTGGAGCCTACACAAGGATTACTTGAAGACTAAGAATTGGCTACAGAGTTTTCTTCTTCTTCTCTTTATTTTTAATTTGTAATTCTTTAAGGATGATTTGCAAACAATTATTGGTTTTTATTTCCGTCATGAACTAATTCCTTTTATTAAGATTCCAATGGAACCTTTTATGGTTATGAATTGATTATTTAATTTATTCCAATTATTTATGTTGAAGTGAATTGTTTGTCTTGCCTTGTATTTATTGATTAATTATCTGGCCAACAATTACCGTGTTACTCTAGAAGGAATTGAGAGAGGAATTTTAGAGTTAGAACTGGGCAGGGTGACATGTGACTTAGTTATTTGCACAGTGAATAATTAGGTTTGTGAATAGAATGAGAATATCTATTTGCCGCATGTAACATAAAGGGAATTGAGTTTGTAACGAGTTTAATTCAATTGTTTTACATAGAGATATAGCAAAATTAATCTGGGTTAAATAGAAGGCAATTGATAACTCGAGAGAGGGCTTTTGGCATTTGAGAATTCCTGTTAACAATTCAGTAAATTTAATAATTGGGATAATTGGATAATTTATTTAATAATCATAATTGGGGAAATTGGAGTCTTAATTGTCATTTATCTCCATTCAAATAATTCTGGATTTATTCTTTGTTTTCTTTTAGAATAATTTTTTACTTTATTAAAATTAGTTTTCTTAGTTTTAAGAATCACAATTTTCGGTTGTTTAAATAAAATTAAATTGATACAGTACTAGTAGTTGGAGTTTATTAATTGAAATTCTCTGAGGGATCGACACTCTAATTTATCACTATATTACTTGTTGATCGTGTATACTTGAACGTTTGCTTTGATTGTGAAATCAATCAACAGAAGCCCTATCCATTTTGCTCTATACACATTATAAACTAAGTGCTTTCTCATTTCAAACACTTGCGAGCTTGTGTTTTGCTATATTTTGCCGGTGGAAACCGAATATTCATTCATTCAAAGCTATTTGAAGTCTTCTTGGCAGCCCACTGTAAGACATCTCACATTACTTAAAGCCTTTCTCCACTTTTATTCACACGCAGTTATTCACGTTGAGAGTCGTGTTATCTGCATATGCCTGGATCGTCGACCTGTGGCGTTTATTGCTTATATATATATATATATATATATATATATATATATATATATATATATATATATATATATATATATATATATATATATATATATATATATATATTTACATTCCAGTCAGGCCCGAGTTTACTTCGTGGCAGTTGATCGTTTATATACATACACACACACAAACACACACACACACACACACACACACACACACACACATATATATATATATATATATATATATATATATATATATATGTTTACAGCTTTCATACATACTGCATCATCATGTGAGCCTAGGAATCATGTGATCACAGATTCAGTTCCTGAATCTAGATTCGATTCCCGTGATGGGCATTTTCAGCTGCAACCAGCTTGTAAATTATTCGAGGTGTATGAATTTCCTTAGATGGCTCTCATGCCCACAAGGAATTCGGCACTGCTATGTATCTTATTTTCTCAAAGATGCCTCGCATCTCGAAAAATAAAAGCAATCAAGCCGAACACATAATAAAATGAAAGTATCAAAGGCCTCATTTACTATTGAGCATAAGGGTTTGAAAAACCTGTTTTACAAAACATCACTACCATATCTCGTTAAAATTGAACTTTTATACAAAATTCAAACCCTTTGTATATAGGTGCAAATGAGAGATATCACTACTTCTAGACAACTGCACATAAACCTACACACACACACACATTCAGATAAATGTTTAAAATTAAAAGTGGCGATCACCGTGTTACCACGGATGTCGGGGGGTGTCTAACACCTTCCCTCCGCATAATCAAGCCCCCGGACCCTAACGAATCTCAGTTTCATAGACTAGTTAAGAAGTGTCACGTCACTCGGTCTATGTGCAAACCTTTTCTTGGTTGAGTTGGTGCAACCATTTAAAAATACTAACTGGCGACTCTTACAGTACACTCGTCGATATATACATGTCGAACCTTTTTACAACTTGTTTTTTCAAATAAATCTTACCTAACATGAGAATACCAAAAGACAAGAACAGAAAAGGGACAAATAGAAATCTCGACGTTGACAGGTGGCGACTCCGCTAGGGACATCCAGTAAGAGGGCTTAAGTCGCTACCAAAGCTTTTTTAAAACATTTATCTTCTTGTGTGTGGATGTTGCATTTACATTTGAATGAATGTGTACTAATGCATTTACTTACTGCTCTTAGTGCTTCGCACTATATCTGCCTGTGATATTAGTGCTTCGTACATGCATCATTTCCATACGGTGAGATGTATTGTACGTGAATGTATGTTGTGTGGTTCCTCCACCAGGAGGCTATTCTGTCGGTGTTTGATTACTGAACTCGTAGGGAGACTAATTCCAACGAGGTTCAGGAAAGGTACCACCCAAATTTGCTTCAATTGAAAGACCTAATTAACTTCTTGTCGAGTAAATTTCAATGATTTGGGAACCTTCACGCCAAAAAACCATGAGAGTAACCTAAGATAGGCCAGCCTCTGATAAACTAAATGTGGAGAGAAGCCTCTTCATACCTTCACATTTAAATTAATCGTAATTTCAATTACTTGTGATTTCATTTCCATGTCAATCTCAATGTAATGGAAAATATAAAAGAATATATGTACATGCATTCTCTTTCATATCAAAGCCTGTCATGCTCTGACATCCATTTTGTAGGATAATACTCCTAAACGGACACATTACATAGCATCGAACATTTCTAGATTCCCTAAGACTAAACTACATAAGTCTTTTTGTAGGGAAACACTTGGTCCTGTTACCTGTTCAAAGTCTAAAAAGGCAACAACCCTACAACCAAGCATGGCTACACCTGGCCAGTCTAATCCTACTCCTGTCTCTCGCGAGAAGTTCAAAGGATTAAGTAACCAAATTACAGAGTTGGTTGTTCTGCTCAAAGAACTGTACAAGTCCACTTATGGTCCATAAATACCCATCAACACAAAATCCTTTGCACATGGTGGAACCTAAGGTCCGGACAAAGAAGTTCCAACACCTGAGTATGAAAAAACCAACAAAACCCCTAAAATCACCCATCTAAAAGAAGATCTAGACACTGGTAATATCAGGAAGAAAGTTTTACAAATGGAAGAGACCATTCGGTCTATCAAAGGGATTGGAGCACACGGGAGTGTTTCATATTCAGACCTTTGCATCTTCCCTGGGGTTCATTATCCAGAAAAGTTCAAGACTCCCGATTTTAAAAAGTATGATGGATTGGGAGATCCTTACACACATTTAAAAGTATTCATTGGAGAGCTCGAATCTTATGTCGAGGATGAAAAGCTCAAAATGCAGCTGTTTTAGAAAAGTCTGACTACAGAAGCTTTATCATTGTATACCAGATTAGACAACTCCAAGATTCATAGCTGGGAGGAGCTAGCTCATGCTTTCCTCAGTCAGTACAACTTCCAAACTTAGATGGCTCCAAACTGGTACCAAATTACCAAGGTCAAGAAATAAGCCAATGAGTCTTTCAGAGAGTATGCCCAAAGATGGAGGCGTCTGGCTGCTCAAGTTATTCCATCTATAACTGAGTGTAAAATGGTGATGACCTTCATAGATATTCAAGAAGCTCCCTTATATGAGAGGGTCTTAGCTGGCATAGGCAAACCATTATCCGAAATGATCAAACATGGAGAAATGGCCATATGGGATTGAAATCTGGGAAGATTCAAGACCTTGTCACTCTAAAAGCTGTAGCTGAGCACATCCAGTCCGGAAGTTATGGAAAAAACCCCTGGAGGGTTCATAAGAAGAAAGAGGAGGATGTTTCCTTGATACTACAAGGATAAAAAAGGCAACCAGAGCATGCCTATTCAGAGGAGAAACCATTCCCCTTATCAAGCTCAGTCTTCAAAACCTCCATTGCCAAAAAGTGGAGAAGTCAGACGTACTCGAGTGTTCACACCCTTAGGGGACTCACTCAACAACATTCTCAAACTTCTGATAGCTCAGAAGAAAATTACTCATCTTCTTCCACCAGCCAACCCTAATGGAAAAGGTTTAAATGCAACCAAAACATATGCTTATCATGCTGGATCTCTAGGACATTATACTCAAGATTGTTAGGCCCTGAAGCATAAAATCCAGGACTTAATTGACAATGGTGAGATTGTGGTGACCAAACCCGACCAACCTCATGTTCAAGACAACCCTCTTCCTCAACACAAAGAAGAGGAGGTTAACATGATTAACTAGAGTAATGGACATAGCTCCAACTATGTGGGTGGTTCATCCCAAACCAGTAAGGATAGTGCTGACAGATGGGATTTTGCACAGTTCTAGTTTATGATGGAATGAAAAATAAAGGCTCGTCAATCGGCAGAACTGGTGGTTTACCAACACCAAGTCACACATCAATTATTCAGCTAAGAGCATGGTAGCCTCTTTCCTCTTATTCCAAGCACTCCACCACTTACTCCAGAAAATGAAACACTGGAGGATAAAATTGCAAAAAGAGCAAAAGCCAAAGCCCGTTGGGATTTAGCCAACAAAATGAAATTCACCTATTCAGGCCAATCGATGGAAGAGATATTGCAAATGTTGATTAATAAGGGAAGAATCACAGCGTTGCTACCTCCAATCAGCCTACGTTCAAGACAATTTGATTTTAATGGAGTATGTTAATCCCACTCCCACTTTCGAGGTCACAACATTGAAGAACGTTGGGCACTCCGCCTTCTTATTCAGAACCTAATTGATAGCGGTGTCCTACAAATGACAGACAATGAAGATGTATCATTGGAGAGTGGGGACACATTTTCTATAAAATGGAAGGAAGTCGTAGCAGCTATATCCTCTTAGGGAGACTTGGCTACCACACCACATACAATTCAACCTATTCAACTCAAAGGTGTTGAATATCCTTTGAAAGTGGCTGCGCCAAAGCCAATCATATTGCCATTCAGGCCACAGTATCCTGTTGCCAGCCTACAAAAAGTGCCATTGAATTATGGAGAGGCTGAAGGATCCACATCCAATATAACTGCTGCAGTATTGAAAGAAAATCCATTGTATCTTCCCCAACGGGTGATGAAGCCTATCATCAAATCAAAGGGGAAAATTCCCATGGAGAAGATTGAAGAATTCCTCCGTACTATGGGACACATTGAAGCCAAGGTGGTTTTAAGCTTGAAAGAAGCCCTGCAATAGATTTCTATTCTGGATCTAGTTTTCTCCTCAGAGGATCACCGGAAGGTCTTACTGAGAGTCTTAAAAGAAGCCCACTTGCCAAACTCAATGGATGTTGAAAAGTTCCATCATCTGGTTGATCACATCTTCAACAGTAATGTGATATCCTTCACTTATGATGACATATCTCCCGAAGGGACCAGTCATTACAAACCGTTGCACATAGCGGTTATGTCCTCCAGATATTTGGTGGGAGGAGTTCTGATAGATGGGGGATCATCCTTAAATATCTGCCCTTTATGCCACCTTGGAGAAAATGAATATCAATCTCAAAAGGATCTGAAGCAGCCATACAATTACCAAAGCTTTTGATGGATTCCGACGAAATACGGTCAGAGAGATTGAACTGCCTGTAGAGATTAGTCCACATACATTATGTGTATCCTTTCATGTGATCAAAATAGCTACAAGATATAATATACTCTTGGGAAGACCGTGGATTCATATGGCTAGAGCCGTCCCTCCCACCCTTCACCAGCAGCTCAAATACATCATTAATAGTAGCTTAGTAATTGTTAATACTGAGCTAGAATGTCCTGAACAAGGTGACATACCACTCATCAGTTTCAATGCCGAAGTTGAGCCTGTCAGCTTCTAGGCCCTTGAGGTGAGCAACACTCACTATCAATCCATTGGGGCGCCACCTCTGATACCCAAAGTTTCTGCCGAAGTAATGTCGGCAACTCAAGAGATGATTTCTTTGGGTTTTCAACCTAGACACGGGTTAGGAAAGGATCATCAGGGCATTAAGCACCCAATTCAAGTTCCAAGTCAAATAGGGACAGCCAGACTAGGCTATTCTCCTAGGTCCAGTCATAAGAACCCTCACAAACACAACAAGGTTCGTTCAGCCATATGGAGATTACCTAAAATTAAAGGGCCTTGTGCCATGGTTGTTCAACAAGATTGAAAGTGCTTCAATGGTGGGCTTCATCTAGAAACCAAGGGTGAGCCATTCCTTTTCTTTCTTCTTCCTCTAGTGGCTAGAACTCATACTTGGGGATCCAGTACAAAAACAGTTGTAACACCAATAGAGGCAAGGAATTGAATTAAGTTTCTAACTTCTCTTTGATACTTGTAGTATTAATGAGTGATTACCTAATATTTGGAATATTTTGATTTATTTGTTATGAATTAAACTTCTAATTTTCTTTCCTTTTGATTGGTGTCATACGAATTGGTTCTTTATATTTCGTGCTTAATGTTTAATTGCTAAAGAATTGGTAATTAGTTTCGTAATCTATTTGAAATTAGAAAATGAATTGTGAATTTATACAAATAATATAAGGGCATGTGTTTATGTTATGCATAATTTATGTATTGTCAATTCATAGTGGTCGCCATGATCATAAACAGAGTTAAGAGATTTGAACAAAGTGATGCACGCCAAGTGTTTGACAAAATGCTTGTGTGTGGATATTGTGTTCTTAGCTCTTTATCTATTTATCTATGTTTTGGTTTTCTGTTATTTTGATTAATTGTAATCATAATTTATCATTTTAATCAACTATTTAAATAAGACTGAGGCGATATAAAGTTAGTACTTGGTTAATCATTAGAGATAATTCCCCGTGGGTTCGATAACTCTCTTATCATTATATTACTTGTTGACCGCGTATACATGCGCGTGTTTATCGGTTGTAAAATTGACCAACAAGTTTTTAAGTATTAATTTTGTTAGTTCCCAATAGGCACACATTAGATCTAGAAGGGGGGGTTGAATTGATCCTTTTTATTTCAAATACTTTTCTTATTTAATTTGTATTGCTAATGATTTAGCATATGACAAACATAAGAATCTTTTCAAGCACAACGGAATAAGTTAAAGTTCCCCTTTATTGATATATTCATAATCATACATACATTGTTCTTAGAGTTAGTTAAGTTGTAAGTAGTTAATACATGCATAGCAGCTATAGCAGTTAAGTTCATAATGTAAATGACAAAAAGTAAAAGACACAAGGGATTTTAAGTGGTTTAGAGACTCAAGCTCCTAATCCACTCTTCTGCTTTTAACTAGCAGGATTTCCACTAAGGAAGGGCAGCACCCTGAATCACTAAGATTCCTTCAAGGCCAGCAGCATTAGAACTTCAGTTTACTAAAAACTCTTCAAGGCCAGCTGCTCTTGGAATTGCTTTAGTTCCCTAGGAACTCTGCAAGCCCAGCAGGCTTGTAACTTCATTTAGTCCCTCCGGATAAGGACCCCTTAGGCCCTGGCTTCTTGTTGTTGGTTGATTATTTGTTGGAGGTACTGTTAAGATGTCCTTTAAGCTCTTCATCTCTAAATGCTTAGTAGCTTGACGTGATCATGCTTGAAGTGCAGTTGAGTGTTGCATGATGCCCAGCTTCTTCAGATACTCAACCTCTTTTGATGATCCTTTGTTGAACTGCAGTGAAGATCATTCTTCTTAATACTTGATGGCTGCACATGATGAGTTTCTAAGATGACTGTAGGCTCTTCTATTAGGTACTTAGAAACTTTCTCATGCTTGACATCATGATGACGTTGGTGATCTTCTTCCTTGATACTTGATGCCTTCTCATGATGGACTTGCTAAGATGACTATAAGCCCTTCTCTCTGTTACTTAGAGTCTTCCCATGATAGACATCAAGATGACATTGATGCTATTCTTCCTCTTGACAGTTCAAAACACTCTTCTTGTAGTAGAACTCTCACTTCTAAATTGTAGAAATCTCACTTTTACTTCTTACTCTGTTTATCTTCAAGTGTTCTTGGTGGATCGTAGAGTGAGCTTTCGGACCTTCATTTGTCACTCACTATTTTATATTATTTTAATCAGTCCACCATCTTTCCAACCTTAGCAACTTCAGCAACTTCTGATCTTTGAAGCTCTTGTTGATTCATACTCCTTCACAACCTTCTCGTTAGAATGTAGCGATTGGGAGCTATTTGAATTGCTTCACATATCTCGAGTTGTTTGGTGCAGATGCTTGATGTGACGTGATAGCTCCTTTTATGACCTTACTGACACAATAGTCTGCCACCTTAGAGTTGTCACCTTTCCATATCAGGTAGGTAGTCGACTTTATTTCCTCCTTCTGATTTCTCGATCAGAGGTTGTCCTTTTGCATCGATGTTCTCAATAAGCTCCATTCGAATATTAATCCTCAGATTGAATCGTTGCCAACGTTTCAACCTTCAGATGACCGAACTCTACGATTCTGATGCACATTTTCTTGGACCTAATCGTAGTGTCTTGTTGAATGTTTATCATTGACAGGTAGAGACAACACTACGATCTTGAAGAGTATTAATTGAATCTTTAATATAGAACACCTTTTCCTTTTTCTTGTGCAGTGCTTCAACACTTCTGTTTGCCTCGACTGCTCTCAGATACTTATGGCTTGACTCCTTGTTCTGGCCCCTTCTGAATAGAAAGATACTTCAGATTTGTGGCGTGTCCAGCTCGCTTTCTCCTTGTGATTTCCCGTTCACTTATCATCAATGTACTGACCCAATGCTTAATCACTTTTGTGACATCTCCAAATCCGGGCACTTTTTACCACGAATCTGGTATACTAATTCTATATTTATTGTGGAAGATATAAACATAAATTATTTATACATTAAACTTTTACACATCATTCCCAAGGTCTACAACCTTAACTTAATACATACCTTCAATATCTAAAAAGGTTTACAATGATATTTTCGTCAGAAGATATATTATATCTAACTGCATCATAAATTAGTCTTGCACTTTGCCTTTACTTCTGTCTTTACTCGAGCTTTCCTCTAAATCTGAAAATTTTATCGTGATATAGCAAGGGTGAGCATCAAATTTGCCCAGCAAGTTATATTTATTTAAGGATATATCATGATTGAAAGAATTGAACAATAAGCTAGCTAACTTTCAACAATATAAACATTGTGAAAGAGCATGAACAAATTTTCATAGCTGAACGACCAAGTCAATAAAAATGAATGGTCCATAATGAACATGAACAGATTAACTGAACCAAATGGTAATGAAGGTGATCAGCCTTTCATACCTGATTAACATTTACAACATGCACAACGTGCGAATCAATAATCAATATAGACGTGAATAATCAACAACAATTATTCACTAACATGCTTTGAACATACAACTCTAGTTGAGTTAGGAAACTTGCCTGTACCGTTGATTACCGCTAAGCAATCTAATTTAATCTCTTATAAAAGACCTATCAATAATAAGATCGATCCTCCAATTAGCATAATACATTTTATCTCACAACATTATTATTCAAATAATAAATTAGCTAACAATTAGCCACATAATCAAACATTGAATAATTCTTTAACACATTAGTAATATTATTATTCCTTAATAATATTACTATCACTTAACCATTATCTTAAACTCTTGTCTAATATTATTAATTTTTAATAATATTTTAATCACTTCTTAACATTATTAATCATTATCTAATATTATTAATCATGTAATAATATTTTACTTGTTTCATAAATAATAAAGATCTCACACATTTTAAGATGTAAATATTTTACATCTTGAAGTTTTAAACCATTTAAATTTCATTTCAAAAATATTGTTTACCTTTACTCGCAAATTTAGGGTTTAAACAGCTAATGCATAGTTTTTATAGTAAAATTCAATTTACTATATTATTTCTTTAATTTAAATAATTTTTACATCAGTTTGTACGTTCATGAGTCAACACTGACTATTGCCTCATATATACATATTTCATTTTGCTAGCACATTCACTTTATTTTTCGTTTTACGAATAGTCACATTTTCGCTATATATATGTATATTTATTAATCAGTTCAAAAACCTCACTTTGAACTTCGAAAATCTCAAAATATTATTTGTATGATTAATACAATTTTTCAAAGGTTTCACGTTCTTCGTTGCACCACAAAATAATTTTATAGGCAACTATAGATTTTATTATATTTAAATATGTAATTTCTATTTATTACATATTTTTATTGCTTTATTTATGCCCGAAATGAAGTTTTCCGGCATAAAATATTACTTATAGCCAAATCTCACTCCGTAGGACTTTAATAGGTTTATTATGACTTATTATTTTGCCGGAACACGATTCGGAACGTCGAACGTCAAAGTCACTCGGCGCGCCGACGATCGACGTTCGCTCAAATTTTAGTTCTGACATACATGTTCGCTCATTTTTATTTCTCAAAATCGTAAGTCATATACTAGTGAAATTTTGGGCTGTTATAGACCTCATGTCATAGTATTTTATAAAAATTTCACACCGCGAAAACGGATCACGGAAACTAATCAAAACAGTGAGTGAAAAGCATGTCAGGCAGCTGCCCAGCAGTGCAGCGCGGCGCCGCACGCCCAGTGCGCGCACACTGCTGCCCAGCGGCGTTACCGCTCCGCCGCTCGCATACCAAATCCGCTATTTTACGAATTTCGTACGCGTTGCTCGTAACTCCGATTAATCTGATTTTTGGATATGTTATACATGGCATACCCAAGTATTTTAAAAAAATATCAGGGCCGGGTTTCAGGTATGATAGGCTGCCCAAACAGAGAGCCAAAAGTGTGTGTTCATCACAGTTTTTCAACTTCTTGCCAGATTTAGCCTCTCTCGCTAAAACAGTTATAACTTTTTCGTCTAAAAACATTTTTGAGCGATTCTTGAGCCCACGCGAAGCTAACTTCCGGGACTACAACTCTTCCCTACTGACGTTTTCTCAGATTCCGAATTTTCTATTTAGGGGCAGCAGTCCACTAATTTTTTTCTAAGTTTTAAAAAAACTGTTTTCATTTTTTCTTCTTTCATCAAACTTTTAATACCTAAAATGGTTAGATCTAAACATAACACATCATTTAACATGAAGATCTAAGATTTTTGAGTTTAGAAATATAAGCTCATGATCTTATCAAAAATAACCACAAGGGAGTACATTTAAATCTAACTAGATTTTTAGTTTTGGAAATTTTTATACCTTTTTGGTTGGATGATCTCTCCTTCTCCTACCAAGCTAGATGGTATGAAGAAAATTTTCTTCTTTCTCCCTCCTTGTTATCCACGGATTCTCTCTCTTTATTCTTCTCTTTCTATTTTATTTTTCTTAGCTCTTTTGGACAATGAAATAAACTTTTTAATTGAAATGCAATGTGGTAGTATTTATAGTAGGAGAAACATGTATATATATAACTTATATATCTATATAAATCTCCCAACAAATCTTCATCTCCTCTCTCCTACCTTGCAATTTTGGTGATAAAATTTGTCCAAATAAAATGAAGACACATGGCTTGGTTGGTGACCAAATGAATAAAAAGAAATAATTCACATCCTCTTTTTGCTCCAATATGGTCGGATACATCCTCCCCCAAATTGCCCAATTTTTTTATGTAATTTTAATTGCTTAAATTTGCTTATTAAAAAATCTAGAAGGTCCATCTCAAATGAGCTAGGGTTTGGGTCATTCTTTTTTTTTGTTTGGGCTCTCATTTAAAATTGTTTGGACCACTAAAATTATCATGGATCCAACACATAAATTTTACATTACCATATATATTTCATTAGAGTTTCTAATTCACTCATTATGAAATTTAAATACTTCGATAATTTAATTATGTAACCCAATTAAGCTAAGTTTAAAATAATTAATAAATTGAGATAATAAAATTAATCTCTTAGGTTAGTATACTAGTATAAAATTTAAATATTAGTATTTTACACTTGTTATAACACTTAGGTTATTTAATTCTCATTCCTAATATATTATATTAGGTTATATTACTTTCTCATCCATTCTATTTATATATTAAATAAATATATACATATTTACAATATATATTTATTTAATCACTCACATACTTCACATAAGTCTCAAAAAAAATTTACCATCGTTGGTAAATTATTATTATATTCTCATAAATTATGTTAGACATTTAATTTTAATGTCTATAAAATCTCTTACTATGGTTTGCTATATTTAATAAACTTTCTTCATGTGGCTTGCCATATTTATTATTACATAATCTCTTTCAATTATTAAACCGTATAAATTTTTCTTAAAAATTTTAAATAAATCCTTTATTTCCACTCTAGGTTTTAAAGTTTAACCTTTAATTTAATCATTTAAGATTTTCTAAATTTTCGGGTTGTCACATTCACCCCTTCTTCTAAGAATTTTGTCCGCGAAATTACAGCCTCTACTAATCTCTTCTTCTTCTATTGATTCAAACTAGGTTTTTAACTTAACCTTTAAAATTTTCTCATTTGAGGGTTTCTCATCTATCATCACATTTCACCATAACTACCCACTAGGAGTTTACATTGTCTAAACATTGCTCCAATCATTCATCAAAACTAGGTTTTCATAATAATATTTATTCAATCTTCTCAGATTCTACTCGTACACAATGAGTTCACACTATTTCATATCCATAATCACATACTACCACAACATTACTCTGAAGAGTTTAAAAACTTTTCATATCTGTCTGAGGGATCATAAAACCATGATCTTTGAGGTTTAGGGTATTTCTACCTGCTACCTCTTTCAATTTAAGAAAGAAAGGTACTCTACCTCTGAAATATTTTATATTTGGTATGTTTACAATCACAAAGAAGGTAAACTACAGATGCGGGTACTTTAGAGGATCAGTTTGTTGTACCTTAGTAATCGGAACGACTATATGCGTTCTTAGATAGGAGTATTTTATCCAATTAGTATATCCCCATTTTCAGGGTTGTTTACCTCAGACTTATCATAAGATTCCGCACCAAAATAATTTGGTTCGACATAAGCTTTCAAAGAATACTTTGAATTTTATAAACATTTTGTCTAGCTGAATCAAATAGCTAAGACGCATATCAATAATTCGAATTTCAATCGAAACATTTTTGGCCAAATTTAGTTGACAATAATTTACCTTTAAAATTCTTAAAATCATTATTGACGTCATGATACCGCACTGTATTTACAGTCCGTTTGAGGATTCCGTCATTTTGTGACTTTGTCATACTACATCATACTATAGTGGACTGACGATCTTTAGATCACATCCAACACTAAGTAATTCTGCATTGATAACTCCATCATTTTTATCATTCTGCATCAGGTTCCATGAAACATTGATGATATATAAAATATATTTTGACATCTCAAATCATTTTTGTCTAGCCGAATCAATTAGCATAGACTATTCTGTAAACCGTTCAAAAACCATTGCAAATCTGTTTTATCATCTCAACAGGTAACGAGGTGTCGGTGGCCCGAAGTCCACGCATTCACAATGGTCACCAGGAGTTGAGAATAAAAATTTATTTTTAAAGGCACATCAGTGCGAATTTAGCTTGATGTCAAAAACATCGAAGTCTAGCATAGCTAGAAGATTTGGAATATCTATGCTTCCATCATCAACTTCAATTTCTCTACTGATCCATTTCTTAATAAGTCTATCTATTTCTATCATCTTCAATTCTCCATTCATATTTAACTATATCCCAGTTCATCAAACTTGCCACACATTATGAGTTCATGAACTTTCCACAATCATATGAGTTTAAGAACTTGTCCTAGTCAGACCTTTGGCGTCCATTCGCTGAGGGGTTCATAAACATTTCATATAATCATGAGTCACGAACATACCATAAGTATGAGTTTTAAGAACTCGTACTTAACCTGATATTCTTTACTTATTACCTATCTATCTGTTATACACATAAGAAAGGAATCACCCTCTCAACATGCATATAGCAACTAGCGCGACACAGATATTTCAATGATTATCAGTATCAGAAACTAAGTGGTTGTCAAACCAAACTCAGCCACTAATCAATATAGGAAGCTAAGCGGACAATTCCCCGCCCATACAAAGAATTGGTCAACCTAACCGCTATATCGACCAGGAAGCTAAGTGATTCTAAAATCAAGTATAAATTCCCGGCCCATACAAGGAATCATACAACTCAGCTGCTGACATGAGTCCTCAATTGAAATCCTACACCATTCTTACTTTCTCTTTTCCTAATACGAATTTTTCTTTAATCTGTATCTTAACATTTACCACTCTTTTTCTGAGTTTAAATTGTACCATTTCATAGTACCTTCTCTTTATAGCGTCAAACTATATCATCCCAATCACTTAACATATCATATGTTATTCAACGATTTAATCTGATCACGTCGTGATCTTATTTGGTAATCATTTCTCCTTATACCCACGATCGTTTTATTTTACAATCTTCTTATCCTTCTATTTAATCATATTATATTATGATTTTATTAACATTTCTCATCTTATAGACATAGCCTATTTATTTACTCTTTCCATCTTTATTACTAGAGTCATGTAACTCCAGATTCTTATCCTTATATCTCTTCAAGATTCTTCTTTGAATCTTATTTATCTTTCTATTTACTTAATAATGAATTTCTAAAAATTCATCTCTTATCGCTTAAACTCGATCTGAGTTTATTCCTTATCATCATCTCCGCGGTTATAGTCTAAGGTACACCTACCTAAGGTTTATAACCTACGGCTTTGATACCACCTGTGACATCTCCAAATCCGGGCACTTTTTACCACGAATCTGGTATACTAATTCTATATTTATTGCGGAAGATATAAACATAAATTGTTTATACATTAAACTTTTACACATCATTCTCAAGGTCTACAACCTTAACTTAATACATACCTTCAATATCTAAAAAGGTTTACAATGATATTTTCGTCAGAAGATATATTATATCTAACTGCATCATAAATTAGTCTTGCACTTTGCCTTTACTTCTGTCTTTAATCGAGCTTTCCTCTAAATCTGAAAATTTTATCGTGATATAGCAAGGGTGAGCATCAAATTTGCCCAGCAAGTTAAATTTATTTGAGGATATATCCTGATTGAAAGAATTAAACAATAAGCTAGCTAACTTTCAACAATATAAACATTGTGAAAGAGCATGAACAAATTTTCATAGCTGAACGACCAAGTCAATAAAAATGAATGGCCCATAATGAACATGAACAGATTAACTGAACCAAATGGTAATGAAGGTGATCAGCCTTTTATACCTGATTAACATTTACAACATGCACAACGTGCGAATCAATAATCAATATAGACGTGAATAATCAACAATAATTATTCACTAACATGCTTTGAACATACAACTCTAGTTGAGTTAGGAAACTTGCCTGTACCGTTGATTACCGCTAAGCAATCTAATTTAATCTCTTATAAAAGACCTATCAATAATAAGATCGATCCTCCAATTAGCATAATACATTTTATCTCACAACATTATTATTCAAATAATAAATTAGCTAACAATTAGCCACATAATCAAACATTGAATAATTCTTTAACTCATTAGTAATATTATTATTCCTTAATAATATTACTATCACTTAACCATTATCTTAAACTCTTGTCTAATATTATTAATTTTTAATAATATTTTAATCACTTCTTAACATTATTAATCATTATCTAATATTATTAATCATGTAATACTATTTTACTTGTTTCATAAATAATAAAGATCTCACACATTTTAAGATGTAAAATATTTTACATGTTGAAGTTTTAAACCATTTAAGTCTCATTTCAAAAATATCGTTTACCTTTACTCGCAAATTTAGGGTTTAAACAGCTAATGCATAGTTTTTATAGTAAAATTTAATTTACTATATTATTTCTTTAATTTAAATAATTTTTACATCAGTTTGTACGTTCATGAGTCAACACTGACTATTGCCTCATATATACATATTTCATTCTACTAGCACATATGCTTTATTTTTCGTTTTACGAATATTCGCATTTTCGCTATATATATGTATATTTATTAATCAGTTCAAAAACCTCACTTTGAACTTCGAAAATCTCAAAATATTATTTTTATGATTAATACAATTTTTCAAAGGTTTCACATTCTTCGTTGCACCACAAAATAATTTTATAGGCAACTATAGATTTTATTATATTTAAATATGTAATTTATATTTATTACATTTTTTTATTGCTTTATTTATGCCCGAAATGAAGTTTTCCGGCATAAAATATTACTTATAGCCAAATCTCACTCCGTAGGACTTTAATATGTTTATTATGACTTATTATTTTGCCGGAACACGATTCGGAACGTCGAACGTCAAAGTCACTCGGCGCGCCGACGATCGACGTTCGCTCAAATTTTAGTTCTGACATGCATGTTCGCTCATTTTTATTTCTCAAAATCGTAAGTCATATACTAGTGAAATTTTGGGCATGTTATAGACCTCATGTCATAGTATTTTATAAAAATTTCACACCGCGAAAACGGATCACGGAAACTAATCAAAACGGTGAGTGAAAAGCATGTCAGGCAGCTGCCCAGCAGTGCAGCGCGGCGCCGCACGCCCAGTGCGCGCACACTGCTGCCCAGCGGCGTTGCCGCTCCGCCGCTCGCATACCAAATCCGCTATTTTACGAATTTCGTACGAATTGCTTGTAACTCCGATTAATCTAATTTTTGGATATGTTATACATGGCATACCCAAGTATTTTAAAAAAATATCAGGGCCGGGTTTCAGGTATGATAGGCTGCCCAAACAGAGAGCCAAAAGTGTGTGTTCATCAAAGTTTTTCAACTTCTTGCCAGATTTACCCTCTCTCGCTAAAACAGTCATAACTTTTTCGTCTAAAAACATTTTTGAGCGATTCTTGAGCCCACGTGAAGCTAACTTCCGGGACTACAACTCTTCCCTACTGACGTTTTCTCAGATTGCGAACACATTAGTCCAGAAATTCCGTTCAAGTGGACTGCACCGCACTTGTTGGACAGTTTTGACACTACAATTTGAAATGTCAAAACTTTCTCATCCGAAGTCGGATTTAGTCCGTTCCGGAGTCTATGGAAAGCTTATTCAGTGAAGTATAACATACCAAAAGCCCAGAAGTTTTAGAGTACTGTAGCTAACCACGAATTTTCTGTTTAGGGGCAGCAGTCCACTAATTTTTTTCTAAGTTTTAAAAAAACTGTTTTCATTTTTCTTCTTTCATCAAACTTTTAATACCTAAAATGGTTAGATCTAAACATAACACATCATTTAACATGAAGATCTAAGATTTTTGAGTTTAGAAATATAAGCTCGTGATCTTATTAAAAATAACCACAAGGGAGTACATTTAAATCTAACTAGATTTTTAGTTTTGGAAATTTTTATACCTTTTTGGTTGGATGATCTCTCCTTCTCCTACCAAGCTAGATGGTATGAAGAAAATTTTCTTCTTTCTCCCTCCTTGTTATCCACGGATTCTCTCTCTTTATTCTTCTCTTTCTATTTTATTTTTCTTAGCTCTTTTGGACAATGAAATAAACTTTTTAATTGAAATGCAATGTGGTTGTATTTATAGTAGGAGAAACATGTATATATATATAACTTATATATCTATATAAATCTCCCAACAAATCTTCATCTCCTCTCTCCTACCTTGCAATTTTGGTGATAAAATTTGTCCAAATAAAATGAAGACACATGGCTTGGTTGGTGACCAAATGAATAAAAAGAAATAATTCACATCCTCTTTTTGCTCCAATATGGTCGGATACATCCTCCCCCAAATTGCCCAATTTTTTTATGTAATTTTAATTGCTTAAATTTGCTTATTAAATAATCTAGAAGGTCCATCTCAAATGAGCTAGGGTTTGGGTCGTTCTTTTTTTTTGTTTGGGCTCTCATTTAAAATTGTTTGGACCACTAAAATTATCATGGATCCAACACATAAATTTTACATTACCATATATATTTCATTAGAGTTTCTAATTCACTCATTATGAAATTTAAATACTTCGATAATTTAATTATGTAACCCAATTAAGCTAGGTTTAAAATAATTAATAAATTGAGATAATAAAATTAATCTCTTAGGTTAGTATACTAGTATAAAATTTAAATACTAGTATTTTACACTTGATATAACACTTAGGTTATTTAATTCTCATTCCTAATATATTATATTAAGTTATATTACTTTCTCATCCATTCTATTTATATATTAAATAAATATATACATATTTACAATATATATTTATTTAATCACTCACATACTTCACATAAGTCACAAAAAAATTTACCATCGTTGGTAAATTATTATTATATTCTCATAAATTATGTTAGACATTTAATTTTAATGTCTATAAAATCTCTTACTATGGTTTGCTATATTTAATAAACTTTCTTCATGTGGCTTGCCATATTTATTATTACATAATCTCTTTCAATTATTAAACCGTATAGATTTTTCTTAAAATTTTTAAATAAATCCTTTATTTCCACTCTAGGTTTTAAAGTTTAACCTTTAATTTAATCATTTAAGATTTTCTAAATTTTCGGGTTGTCACAACTTTAGCCTTGTTCTTCAGACGTTGACCAGTATCTCTGTGTACACTCCATCAGTTCCTTCTTTGTTTGGCAAACACTACGATCCTGGTTTCTTCCAAGATCGTTGTCTTCTGTTTACTTGACAGCTACTGCACTAGCTGACTTTCCTTAGTCAGTTACTGCAGTCTTCTTCTGATCACCTCGTGGAAAACTTCATCTCGAATGGCTTCATAACTCAATCTGGATGTCAATTGGGCTGGTGCTTAGATATCCATTTAGCTTGCATGCCATTCGTTGAGTGTTCTCTGATTTCCTTTAGGTGGGATGTATCTCTGCAGCTCAGACCAGAGGCTTCATGCTTTGGAAATTATGGGAGTGCTCTTTGTTGAGAATCGTGTTTGCTCTATGATTATGCCTTGGCATTGTGAGCACTTCTGTTGGAGTCTTAGCTCTGCGCTCTACGATTCAGCTTTGGCTGTGCAGGTACTACAACTTCGAGATCAGATCTTGGCACTCTACGATTTATGTCGTTATGCACGTTGTCTTCATCTGATCTAGCTCGACTACGATCTCTACCTCGGATTTGATCAGTAGACTCTACGACTCCGAGTGTAGTCTACGATTCTTGACTTGGCTTCGGCATCTATAGACTCTACGACTCCGAGTGTATTCTACGATTCTTGACTTTTCTTTGGCGGATGCTCGGTTGGCACGTAGACAGACTGTCTTTACGATTCTAAACATGACTCCCTCAGCAGACTACGACTCTGAGGAAGTAATACTCGACACACTACGATCCTTCTTCGTCTCCCCTAGCAGTCTACGAAGTCTAAGATCAGTATCTTGCAGACTACGATTCTGCCTCGATAGCTCTCGAGTTTTCCTTGACTCTCCTGGCAGACTACGATTTTTGGTGCGGTGCTCGACGATCAGACAAACCTATCTATTACATTATAAGATCAGCCTAACAAGCTTGATCGTTCTATATTTATAATCCTTGTACATCATTTCTTTTTAAGGACTTTACAAAGCTGTTTTGCTTATGTAGGATCAACCTAACATATTTGATCGATTCATACTAAGTCCTTGTACATATGTTCCTATTATCTATCAAAGGACTTTATAACTTTTCTTAATGCGAGCATACTTGCATATTCATTCATATATATCATAATCAAATCATATATAAATAGGAATAACATTCATATTCTTATTCCTGATAGATTTAATTTGAATTAAGCTATAATTTATGATCAGGCAAATGATTGTTAAGGTTATAACTCATGAAAAATGAATAAATATTGCTTAGTTTGGGTTATTGACTTATTGTTTGTTATTGTTTTGCTTATGACTCCTACTTTTGAGCACTCATCCATTTGTAATAAACTAGTTGTATACTTAGAGAAGACTTATATGACCGAATGATTGTGGGAGATATTAATAAGCTCTATAACTCCTTTAAACATCACTCAAAGAAATATACTTAAGTTTGATTAATTGGTCATGTGGTGGGTTGAGATGGAGCGTAAAACGCACTCACTCATAGACACATACTTAGGGGAGATAGAGCGTAAAATGCAATTACCTATAAAAGAAGAAGAAATAAATACAAATATATCAAAGATATTGTGGTGGGTTGAGATGGAGTGTAAAATGCACTCGCCCATAAAAGCGGACTTAGGGTAAGATGGAGCATAAAATGCACTCACCTAAGAGTCCTTTGATTTCAAAATTTGGGAATGTTTGATTTGTCTACAATTGCGATGAGTGATGTGTTAAGCATGTAGTTATTGAAGTTTATTTCTTTCATAAGGTAATATGGTTGCATAAGCCAATCCGAGCTATAATTGGTTTAGCGCAAATGGATACATACACACACGGAAAGGATCTAAAGCAAGGTATGACTAACAAGCAAGTTGAAATCCTAGACGTTGTGACATTTTGAAAGTTTTCTAGAGTTATCATGTTTTAACATCTTTAAGGCCATTATTCAAACTTATTGATTCATTGCTAAAGTAGTTGATTATTAGAATTTATTTTTATAGTTTTGTTCTTAGTGTTTTTCTTGAGGACAAACAAATATTCAAGTTTGGGGGTATTTGATGAGTGTATTCTATATACACAGATTAGGTACCTTTAAGTTTGTTAATTTATAAATCCTAAGCTAGTTTGTTTGGTTTTTATCGTATTATTGTGTAATGTGGCTTTTAATTACTTTTAAGTGTTTTTGTATTAGTTTTATGTGTTTTACTTTGTTTTGTAGGAATTGGATGGAATGTCATTTTGGTCGATGGTTGGAATCGCCAAATTCGCATTTTCGGTTTGCCATTGACATAGCAGTCCCGTGAAGCCCAGTTTTGGCCATGATCCGGCCATTATTTGTCAAAACTCCAAGTATGAAAGTTGTAGATCAATGTCTCCTCTTTCCGGATCATCTTGAATCGCCTCAATCGGAGTTCGGATATGAGAGTTATGGGCATTTTCCCAACGAGTGTCAAATCTAGAAGCTACCAATTGCCATTTGCATAGCAGTCACTTCAAGGCAAATTTGAGCATTGCTCAAACAATTATTTCGAATAACTCAAAGAATGAAAGTTGTTGATCTACATCTCCTCTTTTTGGATCATCTTGCATCGTTCAAATCGGAGTTTATGTGAAAAAGTTATAGCAATTTTCCCAACAAATGTCAGAGAAAAAAATTACCCGGCGTTGCAGCTCCCCTTGCTAGTGTATTTCCGGCGCTACAGCACTCCAAAGCAGTAGCTCAACCACTTTTAAGTGTTGTAGCGCCCCGTTCAAGCCAAATTAAGGCGCTGCAGTGCCAAACACAAATTTTTGCCAGATTTCAGCTATTAAATACTCAACCTAATGACCCAATGAATTAATCTTTCATTCTAACTTGCAATCAATAGGAAGAAAAGAGATATGAGGTGGAAGAGCTTGGAGAAGGAAAGCCATGGTCTTGTGCCATGGTTGTTCAACAAGATTGGAAGTGCTTTATAGTGGGCTTCATCTAGAAACCAAGGGTGAGTCATTCATTTTCTTTCTTGCTCCTCTAGCGGCTAGAACTTATGCTTGGGGTTCTAGTGCACAAATACTTGTAGCACCAATGGAGGCAATGAATTGAATTAAGTCTCTATGTACTTTTCTTTGATACTTGCACTATCAATGAGTGATTACCTAATATTTGGAATAGTTTGATTTATTTGTTATGAATTAAACTTCTAATTTGCTTTCCTTTTAATTGGTGTCATACGAATTGGTTCTTTATATTTCGTGCCTAATTGCTAAGGAATTGGTAATTAGTTTCGTAATCTATTTGAAATTGGAAAATAAATTATGGATATTGACCAAAAATATAAGCGCATGTGTTTATGTTATGCATAATTTATGTATTGTCAATTCATAGTGGCCGCCATGATCATAAAGAGAATTAAGATTATAGTCATGAAATCTAGTACATATATTATGTATGATAATTAATAACCTGGTAGGTTATAATATAAGAGAATGGTGTTATATATATAAAAAAGTATAAACTATGTTGAATTGCAAGCCCAAAGAATTAGAATTTCTAACCTAAATAATTAATTGATTAGCCCAACTCTTAGCCCAATTGGGAGGGGAACTTTTGGACCATTAAGTAAGTTAAATGGAGCTTAAAAGATAATAAAAAGGGGTCCAAGAAGGCTATCATGGCCGAAAAAGTACATAGAGGAGAGAAAGGGGAGAGACATGTAATCATTACATTGCTTTAGTAGGTGAACTAACTTGCTAGGTGTCAAGCCTTGGTTTTATTCTTATCATTTCATCAAACCCACAAGTTAAACCAAGATTGCAAGCAAGCTTATAATGATAAGGAGAGAGAGGAAGAGTGAGACATTGGATGATGATTATAGATACACTAAATATATCTATACAAAATTACTAACATCAAATTTCATTTCTCTTACATCTTTTTATCTCATTTCATGTTCTTAAGTTATCAAAGCAAGACCAAGAGAGAGAATAGAGGGGACGGACAAGAGGGTTAGGAGAGTGAGTGATTTTTTTTCAAAGTTCATAGTTCTCTACTCTAAGAATTGGAAGAAGAAGAGAAAGAATCCGGAGAAGGTATAAGAAATCCCTACTTTTATAGTTGAATTTCTCTTTGTGATGATTTGGATTTTGATTTTTGTAAAACTATGATCTTGAGGCTTAAAACCTTAGATATTGGTGTTTAAAAGTATTTTATGTTTAGATCCAACTCTTTTATGGATTAAAAGTTGGATCTAAACTAAGAAATATGAGTTAGGTTTTTCAAAAGATAGAAAATAAATTTTTCTTAGCTTTTGTTATGTTTGATCTTGTGTTTGTTGACTAATTGGCGAATTAGATAATGGATCATATTAGATCCATGATTATATGAGTTATTTTGTGTTAATATGATGATTTATGTTGGTTTTATGGGAGATCATGAAAGTTTTCTTAGAAGACACCAAGAGTTAAAAATCAGATTTTTGTGAAAACGAAACACAAAATTCAAATGACCATATCTCCTATTATATTTTGAATTTTTGAGTGTGGTCAAGTCCTAGAGTTACATATATGAGTTTTATAATATCTCCAAGTGGAATCACTGGAAAATGTGTTATATATTTTCGAGCGGACAGATCTTAGCAAAGGAGTCAAAAATAGAAAAATGACAAAAGTAAACTGCCCAAAATTTTGTAAGGGTTGTTTCGGCCACTTAACTTGTGGGAAAAATTTCGGTCTTTTGGAACTTGAAAGTATATGGTATTAAGTAGCTCCTGTCAAAAAATGAGCTCATTCAGACTTAAAATGACCAATTCATGACCATTTCAATTTTTGTGATTTTCTGACGAAAACTGCTATAGCCGGAGTTCTATAACTCCGATGACCACGAAATTTAAACTGGAGGCTCACGTTAACACATATAAGATTGTGCCAAGAGATGGAAAATTCTGGAGGTGAGCATAATGTGGCTAAATTCTTAAGCTACACACTAAAAATGATTTTTTGAAAAATACTAAAGTTGGAAAATTATAGAAAAATACTTTTTGTGTATAAAATATATGTTTATATGTTTGGACAAAGGATAGTAAAATAATAAGTTGATTTGGTATTTTCGTGAAAAGGATACAGAATCAAGCTTGCTGGATTGAATAATTTATGAATCTAGTTTACTGGATTGAAAATTCTGATGAATCTAGCTTGCTGGACTTAAAAGAAGTTTACATAATTAAAAATATGTTGAATCCAGCTTGCTGGATTGCAATCTAGTTGCTGGATTTGAAATCCAATTTGCTGAATTGCAGTTTGGTTTGCTGGATTGGCCATCTAGATGCTGGATTTGGAATCCAGGTTGCTGGATTTAGAATCCAGTCTGCTGGATTGGCAATTTGGTTGCTAGATTTAGAATCCAGGTTGCTGGATTAGTATTTGACTTATTAGATGTTAAAGAATAACTTATGAACTGAAAAAGCGAGTGTTAAATCATAATGGCTATGATATAGTGATTATAAAAATTATCAAATGATGATAATAATACTAATGTTGTAAGGTGTTATCTAATATTTAATTTTGTGATTAAGTGTTAGATAATTGATTGATAAAGTCATTGTATTATGATACAAAGTATGATATACTGATTAAATGACCAATCTTATTAATGATATGTCTTACAAAAGAAGTTAACTTAAATTACGTAGCAGTAGTCAATGAATCAGGCAAGTTTCCTTAACTCAACCTTGAGTTATATCTTTTAAATAGTATGGTGGTTAATTATTATTGATTAGACCACGTCTGAGAATTATTGTTGATTATTCGTAGTTAGTGCATGTTTATTAATTCAAATTGAATTAGTGATTTTGAGAATATACTTGGAGAATAACTGTTGTTGGATATTTACATCCGTAGAAGTTATTATTGATTGCAAATATTACAGTCAAATTATGTTTATTGTTAAATCATGTTGAGAAATGTCTTAGCTAATTGTTCTGGCTAGACGAACTTCTGTTAAAACCTGATAGGTTCAAGAAGAGATGAGAATAGAACTAAATTATTATTGAGAGGTCGATGCCAATTATTTTGGCTAGATCGATAAAGCAAACCTGATAGGTTCGAGAAGAGAAGTGAAGCGATTAGAAATTGAAATCATCGTATTTCGTTGTTATAATACAACTTCTATTTGTAAGACTGAGAAGAAAAACCTTTTTATATAAAAGGGAACCTTTTGGTCGTATATTTGGCTATTACGCACATTTTGAGTATTATGCATAATATAGGGTACAAGGAGTTGGCTGCTCTAAGTACTTGCAGAGGGGTATAATTTGATCTTTATGGTTATCTGATACACCTAGGTATATCAAAGTAAATCTTTGATAGTTACTCGAGAAGAGAAGTTCAAGATCCTTAGGGATCACTCAACATAAATTCTGAAAAAAATATTTCCATCTTGTTATTAGGTATATCAAAGTCAATCTGTGATAGTTACTCGAGAAGAGAATTTCAAGATCCTTTGGGGTCATTTGGCATAAACTTTAGAAAGTAATTCTATCTTGTTATTCAATAGAACATCATAAAAACTTTGAAAGCTTTGTACTCTTTCATTAGCGAATTATTGTGTTATATAGGTTACGAGAAGACTTGTTAGTAATTAACGAAATTGTTCAGCTATTTCAAAGTTCCCCGAACTTTGTGTCATTCTATCAAAATAGATAGTCTGTTATTCTTGATTCATATAAATTCATTGAATGTCTTAACTTGCGAGGCAAATTCGTTGCTCACCCTTTCTAAATAAAATATTTCAACTAGGAACGAAGAAGTCGGAAGGTTGAGAAGAACAAGGGGAAAGGCTTATTGTTGGAATAGTGTAATACAATTATTATTATGTTGTTTTTATAAACCCTTTTTGTATATCTAAAGGGTATGTTTGTAATGTTAAGGTTAGATGACCTGGGACGAATGTATTAACAACATCTGTTAATGATATATGCATTGCTATTTGTAATTGAATTGGTAGTTAGATGTTATTATATTTTGGATCATGAGCACCAAACTCGGGGGTCAGGTAACCCAGATTTGGGGGCGTCACACTCGCCTATAAAAGCGGACTTAGGGTAAGATGGAGCATAGAATGCACTCACCTAAGAGTCCTTTGATCTCAAATATTTGGAATGTTTGATTTGTCTATAATTGCGATGAGTGATGTGTTAAGCATGTAGTTTTTGAAGCTTATTTCTTTCATAAGGTAAAATGGTTGCATAAGCCAATCCGAGCTATAATTGGTTTAGTGCAAATGGATACACACACACACGAAAAGATCTAAAGCAAGGTATGACTAACAAGCAAATTGAAATCCTAGACGTTGTGACATTTTCAAAGTTTTCTAGAGTTATCATGTTTTCACATCTTTAAGGCCATTGTTTAAACTTATTGATTCATTGCTAAAGTAGCTGATTGTTAGAATTTATTTTTATAGTTTTTATTCTTAGTGTTTTGCTTGAGGACAAACAAATATTCAAGTTTGGGGGTATTTGATGAGTGTATTCTATATACACAAACTAGGTACCTTTATGTTTGTTAATTTATAAATCCTAAGCTAGTTTGTTTGGTTTTTATGCATTTTTATCGTATTATTGTGTAATATGACTTTTAATTGCTTTTATGTGTTTTGTATTAGTTTTATGTGTTTTTAATTTGTTTTGTAGGAATTGGATGGAATTTCAATTGGGTCGATGGTTGGAATCGCCAAATTTGCATTTTCAGTTTGCCATTGACATAGCAGTCCTGTGAAACCTAGTTTTGGCCATGATCCGGCCATTATCTGTCAAACCTCCAAGAATGAAAGTTGTAGATCAACGTCTCCTTTTTCCGGATAATCATGAATCGCCTCAATCGGAGTTCGGATGCGAGAGTTATTGCCATTTTCCCAACGGGTGTCAAATCTGGAAACTACCAATTGCCATTTGCGTAGAAGTCACTTCAAGGCAAATTTTAGGTTTGCTCAAGCCATTATTTCAAAGAACGCAGACAATGAAAGTTGTAGATCTACGTCTCCTTTTTCCAGATCATCTTAAATCATTCAAATCGGAGTTCGTATGAAGAAGTTATGGTCACTTTTCCAACAAATGTTGAAGTAGAAAATTACTTGGAGCGCCCCTTACTAGTGTATTTTCGGCACTGCAGCGCCCCAAAGCAGTAGCTCTGCCCCTTTTAAGCGCTGCAGCGCCCCATTCAAGCCAAATCAAGGCGCTGCAGTGCTAGACACAAATTTTTGCCAGATTTCAGCTATTAAATACTCAACCTAATGACCCAATGAATTAATCTTTCATTCTAATTTGCAATCTTGAGGGAGAAAAGAGATATGAGGTGGAAGAGCTTGGAGAAGGAAAGCCATGGCCTTGTGCAATGGTTGTTCAACAAGATTGGAAGTGCTTCAATGGTGGGCTTCATCTAGAAACCAAGGGTGAGCCATTCCTTTTCTTTCTTCTTCCTCTAACGGCTAGAACTCATGCTTGGGGTTCTGGTGCACAAACACTTGTAACACCAATAGAGGCAAGGAATTGAATAAAGTTACTAACTTTTTTTTGATACTTACTTTATCCATGAGTGATTACCTAATATTTGGAATAGTTTGATTTATTTGTTATGAATTAAACTTCTAATTTTCTTTCCTTTTGATTGGTGTCATACAAATTGGTTCTTTATATTTTGTGCTTAATGTTTAATTACTAAGGAATTGGTAGTTAGTTTCGTAATCTATTTAAGATTGGAAAATGAATTGTGGATTTAGACCAAAAATATAAGGGCATGTGTTTATGTTATCCATAATTTATGTATTGTCAATTTATAGTGGCTGTCATGATCATAAAGAGAGTTAAGAGATTTGAACAAAGTGATGCACGCCAAGTGTTTGACAAAATGCTTGTGTGTGGATATTGTGTTCGTAGCTCTTTATTTATCTATCTATGTTTTGTTTTTCAGTTATTTTGATTAATTATAATCATAATTTATCATTTTAATCAACTGTTTAAATAAGACTGAGGCGATATAAAGTTAGTACTTGGTTAATCCTTAAAGATAATTCCTCGTGGGTTCGACAACTCTCCTATCATTATAATACTTGTTGATCGCGTATACTTGCTCGTGTTTATCAGTTGTAAAATCGACCAACAAGTTTTTAAGCATTGATTTAATTTGAATTGAGCTATAATTTATGATCAGGCAAATGATTGTTAAGGTTATATGTAAGTCCCCAATTTTTTTTATATAAATAAAATCGAATTTCCTCTAATTATTACTTTGAATAATAAGGTGTTAATTTGATATAATGCTTTTATTATGGGTGAAATGTGCAAATTTTACAAAATAAGTAAGTGGTTATAAAATATTCATTGTTGTCGGGGAATATTCATTTGGTCATAGAATATTCTTAATGTCGGTGAATATTCGTACAATGGTGCAGCCATTTGTGGGCCCCATAATGGAAAACGGTCGGATAAAGAAAATGACAAGTTTGAGTTTTTACAAATAACGGCGTAGTTGTTACCGTTAACACTGTTAGAATACCCGGTGGTTAAAGTACAGTAATACGCGTGATTGCACAGTAGCACACGGTATTGCACAGTATTGTTAGATTATTGATTCTTACGTAAGAATGCACTACTCATTAATTGTTACAATAATTACTGTTCAATATTTTATTTTATTGATTCAATAATTGCTACGTTGATATTTTATATTATTGTTGTTTCAATAATTGTCACTGCATAATATTTTCCATTATCAGATCAATAATTCATATTATTTAAATAATATTATTAGATATCATTATTGGCAATGTCTAAGGAAGTTCTGTCTAAGTAGAGATTTGGTCAGCTAATTGCGCGCCAGTAAGGAGAAATCCTTATCGGAAGGCCCCCTCTTTTCCTGGGAACGACCTGGTTGTCATAATTGTGATTATGTAATATTATTTGTGAATAATTGATTATTGATTTATATGATTAGAAAATATTTATTTTATGTAGATATAAATGAAGGAATTAATACTGAGGTGTTTTATCAGTATTTTGTCAGAATGGAGGTATTAAAAAATCGTCTGTATGTGGATTTCGGGCATTTTCTATTTGGAATTTGGAAAAACTTTCTTCTACAAAGTTGTAGAGAATTAATTTTCACATGGAATAGGCATGATACTCAAATTTTTGAGATAAAAGGGCTATTTATTATGAATTATTGAAGTTGCTTATTATTGTTTAAATTTAAAATATTTTGGAAATTTTCTAGAATAGTTGGGCCCCACTTTTGGTTGGTGAGAAATGTGCTAAAAAATTTATTACAAAAGTGATGGGCGTAAATAGTAACACGTAAAGCCATAAGGTAGCAGGTTAGTCTGCTTTGGCGTTCTATCATTTCCTTATAAATATGGTGCTTAGTTAGAATTAAAAATCAGACCAGAGACATAAGCTTTCTCTTTCTATATTATCGAGCGTATTTTTATGAGTATTTAGATACTTTGAGAATTGTTATTCAGTACAAGTTTCCTTCAGCCTTATACCTGATATTTCAGCCGGAAGTACTATTCTTTTGAGGTAAAGGATATTATTTTTTTCATAAATGATATTATTTTCTTCAATATCATTATGCCAAAATATTGATATGATTTTTATTGTGAAATTTCTACCTTTTTGTGCCGGGATTACTATTCACGTATACGACACTATTCACGTATACTGTATTCACAGAAAAATTAAATTTTCTCTTCTTTGTTCAAGATGTCTAGTATAGTTACTATCTTTGATTGTATCGATGTTTTGATCTTTATTTTTGAATTATGCTCCACAATTGATTATTATAAAGTATTTTTGAACTTGGATTATCTAAAGTACGAATCCCTAATCTTTGTTCTTTTGTATCACTAGATTCGTTTCTTAAAAATATTTTCCATCATCCTCAGTTCTAAATGATGATATTACTGAATATCTTTGGCCTATAGTGCAAAGATGAATGATTAACTGATGAATATCTTTGGCCCGTAGTGCAAAGATGAATAGGTGTTGGGATGAACATGACCAACTGGTGATACAAATGAATATCTTTGGCCTTTCGTGCAAAGATAAATATTTGATTCAAGATGCATATTGATTGATGTTACATGGATAAAATATTGATGATGGACTATTAAATTCATAGATGATAGTAGATTTCATTCTCTACTTAACTCTTCTAATGAATTATTATTTCCGCTGCAGTTGTTGATCTAAAACTTGTTGTCTATTATATTCTATCAGATTTTTTCCTGTTGAAGACTAAGGATAATTTGTTGTATATTATCTTAGTCATAATATTCTTACTGGGCTAGTTGAGCTCACCCTTTTCCTTTTTGTTCCATTTTTCTTCTCAGGAGGTGAGAACGTAGCAAGAACTAGTCGGGGTATGGAGTGACGGTTGTAGAAAATTATTTTAGCAGTCCTCACTATTTTTGTTAAATAGTGTATCAATAATTGTAATGAGGACTTATTTGAGTGTGGATATTGTCTAGAAGACAATATTTGTATTTAAACTCACAGTTTATGTGTTGTAGTATTTTGTATGACAATTGTAATAATAAAGTTGTATTTGTTTCTGTACCATATATTTGGCAACTCAGAATGGGTGATGTATACCTATTTTGGGGGTGTCATTGTTGGTATGAGAGAGATTGTGGATATGGTCTCTGGCGGAGATCGGGGAATAAAACTAGGATGTGAGAGACGAGTAAATCATTCGCTAGTGCGTCCTACCTAAGCTTATTTGTTGGTCAGTCATAATATAGGGGTATTATGTGGTATATCAATTTTTTTAATTAACCCATGTTTTGTGGCAGTATTTGAGAATGACAGCTGAGAATGTTAAGAATGGAGTGAATGAGACCGTGGAGACACCTTTAATCACTAAGTAGGGGAACGTGCAACAGGAAGACAATATTCCTCCTGGAAACAATACTACCGAACAAACGATGAATGATGGTATGTTTAGAAGATTTTTGTAGTTCACGCAAAATCAGACGAGGGAGGCTCGTGTACAAAATACGGGTAGAAAAGATAGCAACGCGCGGCTTGTCACAACTAAGAAGTTCAAAGAGTTGGTGTAAGACCCCAACTTTTATGAATAAAAATTAATTTTTCTCGAAATATATTTTTGAATATTATGGTATGGATTTGATATAATGTTATAGTTGTGGGTATTATTTACAAATTTTGCAAAGTAAGCAAGATGTTATATAATATTCGATTAGTCGGGGAATATTCGTTTTAATAGGAAATATTCATACGACGACACAATCATTGGTGGACCCCACAACGGAAGTATTGTCATAGTTAGAAAACGACAGAATTATCTTTTTATAAAAATAACGGCGAAAGTTTTACCATTAAACTGTTGAATTACCCAGTAGTAAAAGTACAGTAATATGCGTGGTTGCATAGTAGCACACGGTATTGATTATTGATGCTTACGTGAGAAGTCACTCAGTTATACTCAATTATTACTACATTAATTGATGCATAATATCTCTCATATTATTATTCAATTATTTTCACAGTATCATCTGAATAATATTTATTATTATTAAATCAATAATTGAGACGATAAAAGTTATTCATATTATTATTTGTAATATTGACGATGTCTAGAAAGTTCTATCGATGAGAGGTTTGGTCACCTAAGTGCGCGCCAATTGGAAGAAATCCTTATTGAAAAGCCCTCTCTTTCCTGGGAATGATCTGGTTGTTAAATATTTTGAGTTATAATATTAGTGATGAATAAGTTCGAGTTGATTAAAGATGAAATTAATATTTTCATTGTGTTGGGATTATTTGTGTTAGTGGAAATCAACATTTATTTTGATAATAATTGATTTCTGGAGGTTATATTGACCAATCGGGTAATTAATCGGATAAATGAGTAATTAATTACTATTAGTTCACATGCATATAACTATTTGCTCACATGAATGGAACTATTGATTCACATACATGCACTATTAGGGGAGTTGGTGCAAGATTGATAATACTTACATGATTAAATTAAAAATAGAGGTATAGATGAAGGTAATATACCGTAACTATTTTTTTTACGTGTGTGTACTATTGATTCACATGATGTACTATTAGGGGAGGTGGTGCAAGTTTGATAATACTTGCAGGACTAAATTAAAAATGAAGGAAAAGATGAAGGTATTATACTGTAATATTTTGAGCCCCAAAACGTGCAATTATCGAAACTATATTTTCCTATATATAGAAGCACATTCTTCTTTCATTCCCACCAATTCACTTGTCGATCCTTTTTCGTTTCATGTTTTTTGGTGTTCTAATGTTAGGTGAGATTCATTTAAAAAAATAAGTGAAAAAGGTACGACATGTATAATGTCGACGATGGACTGTTAAGAGCAGCCAATTGGTTTTTTAACTGGTTGTACCAACACAACCGAGAAAAGGTTTACACATTGACCCAGAGATGTGACACTGCTAAACGGATCTGTGAAACCGAGATTCATTAGGGTCCGGGGACTTGCTTATGTGGAGCGAAGGTGTTAGGCACCCCCCCGACATCCGTGTTGTCACGGTGACTGCCACTTTTTAAGAAACTGTTATATGAATATGTGTGTGTGTGTGGGTCAATGTGCTCTTATTTGGAAGTAGTGTTATACCTCATTTGCACTTATATACAAAGGGTTTGAATTTGTGTAAAAATTTAGTTTTAAAGAAGATATAACAATGATGTTTTAAAAGAGGTTTTTCAAACCCTGTGCTCAATAGTAATTGAGGCCTTTGATACTTCTATTTTATAAAATGTTCGGCTTGATTGCTTTTGTTTTCGAGATACGAAACATCTTCGAGAAAATAATAAACAAAATAGTGCCGAACTCCTCATGGGCATGAAAACCATCTGAAGAAATCTAACACCGTGAATAAATTTACAAGCTGCTTACAGCTGAAAATGTCCATCACGGGAACCGAATCTAGATTCAGTAGACTGAATCTGTGATCACATGATTTCTAGTCTCACATGATACTGCAGTTTATATGAAAATAGTAAGCAGTTATATATATAAAAGCTGTATATATATATATATATATATATATATATATATATATATATATATATATATATATATATATACTGACATGATCAACCACCACGAAGCACCTCCATAGGGGATCGAAAATGTAAATATATAAAAGCGGTAAATATATATATATATATATATATATATATATTGATATGATCCACCGTCGTGAAGCACCTCCATGGGGGATCAGAAATGTAAATAAAGCTGTAAAAGCGATCAACCGCCACGAAGGAAACTCCAGGCGGGACGAAATGTACAGAAAGCAATAAAAACGGTCAACCGCCACGAAGTAAACTCCGGACGGGACAAAATGTATATATATATATATATATATATATATATATGGTCCGGATCAAGTGCATACCCCTTATCTTACTCACTCGTGCTCACCCCCCTTTAGGCGACGGTTTTGGTCATACAACCGTCGTCTATACTTTTAGCGACGGACAACATATAACGTCGCTAAAAGTATAGACGACGGTTGTATGACTGAAACCGTCGCCTAAAGGGGGGTGAGCACGGGTGAGTAAGATAAGGGGTGCACTTGATCCTTGCTCTCTCTCTCTCTCTCTCTATATATATATATATATATATATATATATAAGCATGTAAACGCGCCAGATATAAAATCCAAGCTCATCGAACAAAGTCCGACAATAATTCATATATATATATATATATATATATATATAGCAAGTAAACGCTCCGGATGTAAATCCAGGTTCAATCGAGGCATAACTCGAAGTCCGGGCATACACACGCAACACGACTCTAAACATGAAGAATAATGTGTGCAAAGATGAAGAGAAAGGCTTTAAAGTGTATAAGAAGGCTTACAGTAGGTTGCCAAAGAAGACTTCTATAGCTTTAAGTGGATGAACACTGGGCTCCCGCCAGTAAAAAGTAGCTATATATGAGCTTACAAGTGTTTAAAATGAGAAAGCACTCAGTTCAGGGTGTGTACAGAGAAAATTAGACAGGGCTTCCTCGCCTTTTCTCTTCTTAAAATGGCCACCCCAAGCCCTCTATTTATAGAGGGAGGAAGTCACAAATGTACCTGCGGTTGCCCGGGGTGCCCCGAGCTTCGCGGGTTCCGTCGTCTCGAAGTACGTGCATACATACAACGTGATGTCTGCTCGAACTTTTAGAACTTCAATCTGGGCATCCGACTGAGGTGTAAAAGACCTATTTTCGGACTGCCGTTGTCAAGAGTTACGCAATGACATGGGATTATAGGTTGTACGAAGTCAGGAAGATGGGACTATACCCTTCGGTCTTCATGCTTCAAATTCTATCTGTTACCCTGCGTAATAGTCACTCGAGATTGGACTTCCTTGGTTCTTATGGGACATTGCTGTGTAGAAATGTATATCTGAAATTTTTAGATGGCGTGATGTGGTGTCAAGGTGGCAAGGTGAAAACTTAGCCTTTCATCGGGGTTATCTCTGGTTTGGGCTGATAAAGTAGACGTTGCTCAGGGTAATCTCTGAGATTGGACTGCTGCAAGTGTTAAAGGTCCTCAGTGTCATCTCTAAGGTGTGCATGTCTTCCCGATGTTATCTCTGGGTCTTGTACTGAGTGCCTCGGTGTAAGCGCCAAGGTTGAAGCTGATTGCATGCATTTAAAATAAGCATTTTCGGGGTTATCTCCGGAACTGCAAATGCCTTCCTCGGGGGTTATCTCCAAGGTTGGAATCCGCCATTCCCAGTGTTGGGACTGAGAGTGAATATCACGGGGTTATCTCCGGGATGAATCGACCTTCTCCGGTGGAATTTTCGGTATTGGAACTGCAGGCCTCTTATCTTCGAGGTTGGAACTGATGCTCCCGGTGTGTGTTCAGGGGTTGAGACTGAGCTTCCGATAGTATCCAGACTGGATGTGAGCTATCTTCTAGGCTTATGTCTGAAAGACGAATCTGCTCTCCTGCAATGTCAGTAACAAGTGTGCAAAAAATTTTGAGTGTCTACAGATGCCCCTCTTTATCATATTCATGCAATGTAATGGCATGGATAGGATAAAGAATCCTAGGCACTTGAAATGAAATAAGATAAACATAATCTCATGTGTAGCAACGTGATGCAAATGGATGATGCATATGGATTGCTTTCCCACATGCTGGGGATGATTGCCGGCTCCCTGTTGCTTCTACCGTTGATGGTAATGACGACAAGCTTGGATGTGTGAGCCAAACTTCTTAGGATGTTGACGTTGGGGTTATCACCAAAGTCCAGAATCTTTGATACAGACTTTATTCTAAAGATGTGCCTCTCATGTACAAGAGATCTGTGGGGATAAAGCTTTGTCTGTTTGAGGATGTGTATAACATATTCCATCATTGATCCTCTCCGATGATGTTGATCTTTCTTGGCTTGTATCGCCAGGCCATAGCCATGTTCTGTCGGATTTACTACCAACAATAGATGTTGTCAGGGCTACCTGACCTTCGTTAACGTGTGAACCAACGGATGAACTCCCTGCTGGGGATAAATGCCAAGGCTACTTGGCATTTGTTGATGTGTGTATCAACTGTTGCAATCATTGGATGGATTCCGATGCGTCATTGGGTTTACTTACCAACGGTTGAACTGACGTCAAGGTTGCTTGACCTTTGTTGCCATGCATATCAATGAAAAATGTGCGTTGTATCTGTTTGATCCTCGCTGACGTGTGTGTCAACGGATAATATGCGTTGTAACCCCTGCTAGGGATCCCTTGAATTATCGCTGATGTGTGTATCAGCGGAACATGCGTTGTAACCCCCGTCGGGGATCTCTTGGATCATCGCTGATCTGTGTATCAGCGAAATATGCGTTGTAACCCCCACCAGGGATCTCTTAGATCATCAATGATCTGTGTATCAGCGGAATATGTGTTGTAACCCCTGCCGGGGATCTCTTTGAAAAGATTATGGTAACTACCCTGAATTGACGATATTGGACTTCTTTGCGGTATTACCGAATGTGATCTGCAATGATAGGGATCATCGGTATAGTATACCTTGTGTTCGGGCGAAAACCAATGAATGGTATGAAGAAAGCCACAGTCAGGCCCAGAAAAACCAGGATTACAGGCTATTCTGCTCAATTGCATAGCGTTTTTATATCTAATTTGGCCTTTTTAGCTTGTGAGAACTCTTTTGCAACTCGAACTAGATTGAGATGGAGGGGTGGGACCCAAGTAGGGGTGCCGCAGGTACACCTGCAGCAGCCGCAGATGGACTTGTGACCAGCTGTGGCTACTAAATGCATGCAGGTTGCTTTCATAATTCATTTTCAAGTTGAGCTGCAAAGGAAATCTGAGAGCTCTTCTTTAGATCTGTTGAATTTGGATGTCTTTCTGCAAATTCTGTCACCGTACAAGTGTTCTACACTGTCCTGGTAACGTATGCATGTACTCTTTTCCAGTTTTTATCCATTGGAAAATGACTTATCACATGAAATGCATCTAAACACATAGTAGTGCATATGCATGCTCAAATGACTTGATAAAAAATATTCAAAATATAAATGTTAGTATTAAACCATGCTAAACATAATGATGTGAAAAAAATTAACTTTTGAAACAGTCAAATTGGCACCTTTTTTCTGCTATTTCTTATCCTATTTGAGGACAAATGAGCAAAGGTGAAAAAACAAAGTTATCCTGGTAATTAGGCTACCCTTATGGATTGATGACTCTGAATTTTTAATGCCAATAGTATTTATATGACTGTGGGCAGGTGTGCTACTGAATGACCACCTAGTCATGCATATGTACATGTGGATAGTCCTGTTTATAGAGGCAACTATGGCAAAATTTTCCAAAATGTAGGGATTGAGTAGTCATGCATTTTTAACTCTACTGTAGACGTATGTTAAAATAATGCATGCATGCATGTAGTCATTAAATGCATTTTGAAAATCTCCAGGTTAGAAAATACCACACCCTTTCTGAGGTGATTTGGAAACTTGTTGTCCAGATATTACGGATCCGTATCAGCCGAGTAGTTTCCACAGGACCAGTTTTGGTGTACGGAGGAGGGCTTCTGAAGTGCCTCGACCTCGTTCTGTTAGACAACCTCGTCGTTTGGTAGAGGCGGTGATACATCCAGTTCGGGTTGATGTGCCGGACGTCGAGGACGAGGAGGAAGATGTTCCGGTAGCGGACCCTGCTCCTGTTGCACATGTTCCACGTAGGGACCTCCCGAGTATTCAGGTGGTAAACCCAGAGCTTCTGGGTAATTTGAGTGGACATCCCTCGATGTATTTTCATGCCAACGAGGTATAAAGTTAGATCTTAATCTTCCTTTTTTCCTATTGATGAGGAGTAAAGGATTCTGATATCGATCTGCATTTTATGTAGGTTCCCGGCTTTACACAGCCTCGAGGGAACTGGTTCAGCCTTCACTCTATGTATCAGGCTCTGCATCTTGACTATAGAGCAATTGTACATGACTAGGGATTTGGGGTATTCTTTTCCATCTTTCCCCACCGCTGTCCCTGGTGTTACCTCAGGGCATTATCTGAGCGCTGGTTTCATCAGACTCAGTCTCTCCATTTACTGGACTATGAGGTGATGATGACGCCGATGGATTGGCGGTTTATCACAGGTATAGAGTTTGGAGGGGCGCCAGTGCCTTGCACGACAAATATTACTCCAACTGCCGTTAGATCCTTGTTAGGAGTTCCGGATGGGGCGTTCAAGGGCAGGACTATGCGTGCGGGTCCTTTGAGCGTCGATGCTATGAGTGGGATATTGAGTGAGCCCATACCAGCTGATGTTCGAGTTAGGGATCGCATTATTCGGCGATTGTTCCTGATGATCATTAGGGGCTGCTTCATAGCAGGTAACTCTTTTACGGTGTCGTTCTCTTTGATCAACGCTGTAACAACCCGATATTTTCTATACAAATAAATTAGAAATTTTGCGTATAAATTTTTTTATTTATTTATTTTAAATATAGGGAATATGTGCCAAGATAATGTGTATATGTATTTATGTGATAAATAAAAAATATGAATAGTTACAAATAATTTTATTTTAGAATTATTGATCATTATAAATTATATTCTTATCATAATTAATTTTATAGAAGAAATATTTTATTATTTATTTTCCATGATGATATAATCATATATTATTTATATAATATATGAAATGATTTTTAGAATTATTATAATAATTATATTTTGATTTTTTAGTACTATAAATATGTATTGTATACGTGGACCAATAAGGATTGGTCAATTATGGTATTATGCGACAAACCCTTGTATTACTGTGTGAAACCCTAATTACAAAATTTAAGAACTAATTTTATTTTATTTTAAACCCTAAATGAAAGCTTCGTAACCTAATTATACATTAGGTGAGATAATTAAATAACCTAAGGGTTATGATAATAAGGAAGGGTTAGTATTTAATATGTATACTAACTTAAGTGGATAATCTTATTATTTCAAGCGACTACTAATTTTAAACCTATTTCTAGTAAACCTAATTAGGTTATGAGCTAAAGTCACATGTATAAGTACTTAAATTTCATAAGATTGGAAATAAAAATCCTAAATAAATAATTTGGGTAACATATATTAAAATTGTTAGACTATGTTTATTACATGGCCCAAAACAATTAAAGAAAAAGCCCCAAAAGAAATAAAATGCAAGCCAAAACTTAGGCCACTTGATTAAGGGTATTTTAGACATTTGATTTATCTAATTTATGGATTAAAATAAAAGCTAAATGAAGGAGTTAGTGGGCATAAATATGGCTGGCCACATTAGCCTTTTTAAGGCAAGAATATTAAGCTAATCATGTTCCATAAGTAGAAATCTTACACACAAGGACAAGTGTATCATGCTCACATTGGTAGAAAATCCACTTAGCAACCTTAATGGCATGATTAGGCATGATTAGGAAGGGATAAGGCTAACCCTTTTGTCCAAGGGGCAAAAGAAACATGGAGGATATTAGCATTCCACTCCAATTTACCAACATAATATCTATATCATTTCATTTTACTCCTCCACCATTCTTCTTCTTCTTCTATTTTCTCCCAACCCATCAAAACACAAAGCTTAGCAAGAGAGAGAGGAAAAGTTCAGATTCTAGAGAGGGAGATGAGTTTATTGTTCATGCATCCTAAGTTTATATCATACTTTGGAAGAACAAGAAGTATAGCAAAGTAAACTAGGTGAGGATTCTCTTCCATTCTTTCTTATTCTTTTTCTATTTTGGTTTTTACCTCATCGTATATGAGGGTTATGGTCTAATACTCAAAGTACCCTAGTTCTACATATCATCATGTATGGAACTAAGTATCTTGAGTGTTAGATCAAAGGCTTAGAGGAAGAATATGAGCATATGTTCTCCAAAGGTGAAAACTCTTGTTTTTGTTCCACTAAATCTTGTGTAACTCAAGTTTTCCAACTTAGATTTGTGATCCGTCGAAGGGGGGGGGTGCTAGATACATGAGTTATCTAGTAAACTCAAGTGATAGAACACGAATCTATCATGTTTTGAAACCTTTGGGGCTGTTTTTCCCAAAACAATCCAATTTGAATGTTAAAGGTTCAAAACCCTAAAATAGCTTATGTCTCATTTTTTCTAGGGACTGTTTCGGACAGTTGCATGCCTTTTAAAATTCTGGGAAAAATCACAGAGGTACATTGAGAAGTTATCTACATGTAGGAAAAAGAACGAATACATTTCGAGTTATAGATTGTGCGTAATGACTATTTTCGTGAAGGACTCCTAAATATTTACCTTCGAATATCTCACTGTGTATACACCAGAAAATTCCAAACTTTTTACAGTTGGTTCATATATGTTAGGAGAGCATACCCTGAAAATTTTAGATTTTTCTGACTAAAACCCAATTTATGAAAAATGAAGCAAGATCCGAGTGTTTTGAGAACTTTAAAAATAGTAGATCATTCTAAAATTCCAGAAAAATTTGGGGATCCTTTTAGGTTCCTATTCTGTCAAAATTCAGAAGATGAGAATTTTTGGATTCAGTTTGCTATTTTTCCTAAAAATGATTAAGTTATGAATAAAAGGAAATAAATAGTTAAATGATGTCTTTAATGAGAAAAATGTGATTTCAATGCTTGAATACTCCTAATATATAATATTATGACTATTTTAGGGCATTTTGGTAATTTATAATAAGAAATATTATTTATGACCTTTTATGGATATTAAATAAATAGTTTTATAAATGGTGAACAATTAAAATAAATTGTTTATTGATCTAATAAATTATTAAAATATTATTATGATATTTATAATATTAGTATATGATATCGCTAAGTATATAAAAATATTAAGATTAAAACTTTATTAAAATATTATTAAATAGTTAATCATATTTGATTTAAAATATTAATAAATGATTAAAGTATTATTAAATGATTAATAATATTAGATTAAAATATTATTAAAAGATTAATAATATTAAATTAAAGTATTATTGTATGATTAAAATATTATTAAGTAAATAATAATATTCGAGATTAAATAAAATGTTATTAAAAACGTAATAACATTAGTAAAGGAATAAAATATTATTAAATGATAATATTAGTAAATGAATAAAATATTAATACTATTGGTAAATGAATAAAAGTATTATTAATAGTTTAATAATAATTAAATGATAATAGAATTATTTGATATTTAAATCATTTAATAATGATTTCGGTGTTTGAAAATTTATGATAAATTAATAAATGTTTATTATGTCATTTAAAATAATATGATTGATACTTACGGATATTGAACATTGGAATAGAGTCTTAAACTCGATAATTGCCCGATAAAGCTGTCGGTACACCGACATATTTCAGAAATTAATCTGGACTTAGATATTTTGACTGTATTAATGTTTGTTTGTGATGCAATGATTGTTGAACATGTGTGATAATGCGATTAGATTATGTGCTGACTGTGAAATGCAGTACTATATGTTATAGTATATTGTTCTAATCGAACGAATGGTCTAATTAATGATAAGTCGTGATATAAAAGATTAAACTAAGTTGCATATTGTAAGCAGCGCATCAGGCAAGTATCCTACCTTTGCATTTTCTTTATGTAATGGACATGAGTAAGAATATTTCAGAATTATATTATTACTGTACAGATTATTAACCCTATATTATATACGCTAATTGATTATCAACATGTTAGTATATGGTAATTCAGATATATATTCTGTTCGATAATTTCTATAAATGATTATACAAGTGTCCCCACTTGAATAATCATTGCATTTAACCACATGTTGATACACCTTTGTTAAATACCCGTATATATATGTTGAATTATAGATTATTATTGAACAAGATAAAACCTTATTATTATCCAACCGAATTGCTTTGGTTTGGAACCCCGACAAGTATGAACATCCCTTACACGGAAAAACTTTTATGCGCCCAAGGCGGACAGAGTAAACGATCCTATCGTTCTTGCATGCAGTATTGATCAATACAGGGTACAACGGGCTGATCACCCACGTGCCCATAAGTTATGACGGTTTACAGATGAAGTTCAGTTTAACCTTTTCGAAAATAAAAAAAATGTTCATAGTATGTCCCCTTAACCCTATTTATAGTCAGTACGTAGTTTCAAAAATATATAAGAGGATTGTTATGTTATTATTATTGGTTCAGATTACTTCACAACCATTGATTTGTTGTAGAAGGGTAGTATAAAGAAAATATTTAAATTCTTTCAGCTTATATATATATATATATATATATATATATAATTATTATTATTACTTGCTGAGCACTCAAATGCTCATATTTTCAGCTAAGTGTGATCAACCTGAAGGCTCTATTAAGAACAAGGGAAAGGAAAATGTTGATGAATGATTTCAATGTTATCTTATGTAATAGTTTAATATTATTAAGACAATGTTATATATTTATTATCATATATTGTAAGGAATGATTAAAGGTTACCTACTTGGGAGCTAGACTTTGATAATTATGTAAAGCAAGTTTAATATTTATATTATTGTTATTATTATTAGTATTATTCCGCTCATAGAAACGGTATCGTGAAGCAATGAATTCTGGTTTCAAGTACCAGGAATTGGGGGCTTTACAGGTTGGTATCAAAGCTTAGGGTTAAAAACCTTAGGTGGGCTAGATCTTAGACTATAACCTTAGAACACAGGGAAACGTTAAAAATATAAATAACTCATATAAAGTTTAAAAAGAGATGAATTGAATAAATTCATCGTCAAACAAAATTAAAGATAACTTATATAAAACTCTTAATTGCTGTACGTATATATTATATGTTAATCAGAATAATTTATGTGTGTAGATGTCTGGTGGAAAAGGCTTGTTATATGCTTATAGCATGAAGAATGATCAAATACATACCCCCGAGCTAATATCGAAGCCAATAGCTAAAATAGAGGCTCACAGTGAAAACAACTCAGACGAAGTGGTTGTTCTAGAAAATATAGTACTAGATCCGAAGATGGTGGAGCTGATAGATAGTGATTCGGACACTAAAGTTGAAGCTGAATAAGCATCAACAGAGGTGCAGGATCTGAGGAACAAGGTTTCTTCTCTGGAAAAGCTGTGGGAAATAGAAAAGCTGTTAAATAGTTAACTGCGTCAGGCGTTAATAGAAACAATGGAAGAATAAGATAAGCTTAAAATCTAAATTGATCAGATGGGAGCACATGCAACACATCGTGTGCAGCTCCGAGCAAGAAAGGGAAAAGAAAGATAGAAGACCATGACTTATGAAAATTCGATAAGAAGAAAGGGAAAAGAATATGTTACCTTTGTGGTTATGAGGGACATACCACTCTGTATTGTCCCGACTATAAATCAGGAGCATGTTTTATCTGTGGGATAGAAGGACATCAGGCGAGAGGTTGTCCAAGAAAAAGGCGTAGTGAATAGGTAGTATAGGTTCTGTTGTGTAGGTCTATTTAATGTTAAGTATGTCTGTGTAATGTAATGTTCCCAACTTTTGGTATTAGTCAAGGCTGTAAATCCTGACTTTTGTAGTCACAAAGGGATGAATGATTTTAAAGAAGTATGTGCTATGCTATGTAAAGTATTCGCTAAATGAATATGAATCTAAGTTTGAGTAATGAAATGAGTTAATATACAAAACTTACATGATAAGGTTTAGAGTGTAAGTTAAATTTATGGTTTTATTTAAGCAGATAATGTTGCCAAGACGTCAAACTCGCAATCAAAGGGCAGAAGAATCTGTTAACAACGTTGAGGGACAACAACAAGCAGACCCGATGCAGAACTTCGCAAACATGGTAGCCAAGGCTATGCAACAGGGAATACCGGTCGCAGGGAACTAGCTGGACAATCGCTCGGCGAACTTTAAAGATTTCAAGGTTGTGAGACCGCCAGAATTCAAAGGTACCACTGACCCTGTTGAAGCCTAAACTTGGGTTAAAGAGATTAAAAAGGCGTTGGTGATAGCTAGGGTAGCTGAAGGGCAGAAGACTGTTTTTGGCACTTACATGATGAAGGGGGAGGCGAACTTTTGGTGGGAAGCAAATCAGGCGAGGGCAGGAGAAGGTGTAGTTACATGGGATAGGTTTAAGACACTGTTCTTCGAGAACTATTTCTCGTCCAGTATGCAGGCTAGGATGGAGGTGAAATTTCTAGAATTGAAGAAGGAAAACATGACGGTGTCAGAATACGCCGCAAAATTTAATGAGTTAGCTAGGTTTGCCTCGCATCAAGTTGATACAGAGGCTAGGAAAGCGAGAAGGTTTGAGCTGGGATTAAAACCCTGGCTCTACAACAAGGTGGCAGTGTTGCAGATCCCTACATTTGCAGCACTCATGGAGAAAGAGATTATAGCTAAGGAGGGAAGTGAGGCCATGAGCCTCTACAACAAAGAGAGGAAGAATAAGGGTAAGACCGAAGGAGCTAGGAAGGTGGAAATTAATAGTGAGAGCAGGATTGGAGATGGCTAGAGGAAGGTGAGCAATTTTGGGAATGTGCAGGTGAAGCAAGAATGTGTGAAGAAGCAGATGGTGCCGTGTAAGACTTGTGGAAAGAACCACTCTAGAGAGTGTTTGAAGGGAAAATTCGTATGTTATAAGTGCGGGCAGGAGGGCCATATCTCTCCCAACTGCCCCAATCCTAGGATGAACAGTGGGTGTTTTCTGTTTAGATCGACTAAACACCAGGTGAAGGATTGTTCGAAGAGGAGGACGGAGGCAGGAAGTGTGAATACTGACAAGGGCAGCGGGATGTTAGCAATCACAGGACCTACGTCATCCAGCAAGCCAACGAAATCAACAGCAAGGGTCTACAACATGACGGTCCAGGATACCATAGCAGCTGGTGGTGAAATTTCAGGTATTATTCGTATAGCTTTTATATTCTTTTGCATGATTTTCATATATATAGTAAATTATTTTATAAAGAAATTTTGAAGAAGGAATTTGAATTCTTTTGGAAATCAAATTTCCATTTAATACGATAGACAAGCTTTAACTAAATAGGTTAAAGATCAATACGATCATTTATGATCAAGATCTACTTGTAATGATTGTATATGCTACGTACACTTATATGTGTATGTTTTAAAACGGTGATTCCGGGGACAGAATCTTTATAAGGTAGGGTGAATGTAACAACCTGATATTTTCTATACAAATAAATTAGAAATTTTGCGTATAAATTATTTATTTATTTATTTTAAGTATGGGGAATATGTGCCAAGATAATGTGTATATGTATTTATGTGATAAATAAAAAATATGAATAGTTACAAATAATTTTATTTTAGAATTATTGATCATTATAAATTATATTCTTATCATAATTAATTTTATAGTACAAATGTTTTATTAATTATTTTCCATGAAGATATAATCATATATTATTTATATAGTATATGAAATAATTTTTAGAATTATTATAATAATTATATTTCGATTTTTTAGTGCTATAAATATGTACTGTATATGTGGACCAATAAGGGTTGGTCAATTATGGTGTTATGTGACAAACCCTTGTATTACTGTGTGAAACCCTAATTACAAATTTTAGGAACTAATTTTATTTTATTTTAAACCCTAAATGAAAGCTTCGTAACCTAATTATACATTAGGTGAGACAGTTAAATAACCTAAGGGTTATGGTAATAAGGAAGGGTTAGTATTTAATATGTATACTAACTTAAGTGGATAATCTTATTATTTCAAGCGACTACTAATTTTAAACCTATTTCTAGTAAATCTAATTAGGTTATGAGCTAAAGTCACATGTATAAGTAATTAAATTTCATAAGATTGAAAATGAAAACCCTAAATAAATAATTTGGGTAACATATATTAAAATTATTAGACTATGTTTATTACATGGCCCAAAACAATTAAAGAAAAAGCCCAAAAGAAATAAAATGCAAGCCCAAACTTAGGCCACTTGATTAAGGGTATTTTAGACATTTAATTTATCTAATTTATGCATTAAAATAAAACCTAAATGAAGGAGTTAGCGGGAATAAATATGGCTGGCCACATTAGCCTTTTTAAGGCAAGAATATTAAGCTAATCATGTTCCATAAGTAAAAATCTTACACACAAGGACAAGTGTGTCATGCTCCCATTGGTAGAAAATCCACATAGCAACCTTAACGGCATGATTAGGCAGGATTAGGAAGGGATAAGGCTAACCCTTTTGTCCAAGGGGCAAAAGAAACATGGAGGATATTAACATTCAACTCCAATTCACCAACATAATATCTATATCATTTCATTTTACTCCTCCACCATTCTTCTTCTTCTTCTATTTTCTCCCAACCCATCAAAACACAAAGCTTAGCAAGAGAGAGAGGAAAAGTTTAGATTCTAGAGAGGGAGAAGAGTTTATTGTTCATGCATCCTAAGTTTATATCATACTTTGGAAGAACAAGAAGTATAGCAAAGAAAACTAGGTGAGGATTCTTTTCCATTCTTTCTTATTCTTCTTCTATTTTGGTTTTTACCACATCATATATGGGGGTTATGGTCTAATACTCAAAGTACCCTAGTTCTACATATCATCATGTATGGAACTAGGTATCTTGAGTGTTAGATCAAAGGCTTAGAGGAAGAATATGAGCATATGTTCTCCAAGGGTGAAAAATCTTGTTTTTCTTCCACTAAATCTTGTGTAACTCAAGTTTTCCAACTTAGATTTATGATCCGTCGAAGGGGGGGTGCTAGATACATGAGTTATCTAGTAAACCCAAGTGATAGAATACAAATCTAGCATGTTTTGAAACCTTTGGGGCTGTTTTTCCCAAAACAGTCCACTTTGAATGTTAAAGGTTCAAAACCCTAAAATAGCTTCAATCTCATTTTTTCTAGGGACTGTTTCGGACAGTTGTATGTCTTTTAAAATTCTGGGAAAAATCACAGAGATACCTTGAGAAGTTATCTACATGTAGGAAAAAGAACGAACACTTTTCGAGTTATAGATTATGCGTAATGACTATTTCGGTGAAGGACTCCTAAATATTTACCTTCGAATATCTCACTGTGTATACACCAGAAAATTCCAAACTTTTTACAGTTGGTTCATATATGTTAGGAGAGCATACCCTGAAAATTTCAGATTTTTCTGACTAAAACCCAATTTATGAAAAATGAAGCAAGATCCGAGTGTTTTGAGAACTTTAAAAATAGTAGATCATTCTAAAATTCCAGAAAAATTTGGGGATCCTTTTAGGTTCCTATTCTGTCAAAATCCAGAAGATGAGAATTTTTGGAATCAGTTTGCTATTTTTTCTAAAAATGATTAAGTTATGAATAAAAGGAAATAAATAGTTAAATGATGTCTTTAATGAGAAAAATGTGATTTTAATGCTTGAATACTCCTAATATATAATATTATGACTATTATAGGGCATTTTGGTAATTTATAATAAGAAATATTATTCACGACCATTTATGGATATTAAATAAATAGTTTTATAAAGGGTGAACAATTAAAATAAATTGTTTATTGATCTAATAAATTATTAAAATGTTATTATGATATTTATAATATTAGAATATGATATTGTTAAGTAAATAAAAATATTAAGATTAAAACTTTATTAAAATATTATTAAATGGTTAATCATATTTGATTTAAAATATTAATAAATGATTAAAGTATTATTAAATGATTAATAATATTATACTGAAATATTAATTTTAGATTAAAATATTATTAAAAGATTAATAATATTAAATTAAAGTATTATTGGATGATTAAAATATTATTAAGTAAATAATAATATTCGAGATTAAATAAAATGTTATTAAAAACGTAATAACATTAGTAAAGGAATAAAATATTATTAAATGATTAATAATATTAGTAAATGAATAAAATATTAATACTATTCGTAAATGAATAAAAGTATTATTAATAGTTTAATAATAATTAAATGATAATAGAATTATTTGATATTTAAATCATTTAATAATGATTTCGGTGTTTGAAAATTTATGATAAATTAATAAATGTTTATTAAGTCATTTAAAATAATATGACTGATACTTACGGATATTGAACGTTGGAATAGAGTCTTAGACTCGATAATTACCCGATATAGCTGTCGGTACACCGACATATTTCAGATATTGATCTGGACTTAGATATTTTGACTGTATTAATGTTTGTTTGTGATGCAATGATTGTTGAACATGTGTGATCATGCGATTAGATTATGTGCTGACTGTGAAATGCAGTACTATATATTATAGTATATTGTTCTAATCGAACGAATGATCTGATTAATGATAGGTCGTGATATAAAAGATTAAACTAAGTTGCATATTGTAAGCAGCGCGTCAGGCAAGTATCCTACCTTTGCATTTTCTTTATGCAATGCACATGAGTAAGAATGTTTCAGAATTATATTATTATTGTACAGATTATTAACCCTATATTATATACGCTCATTGATTATCAACATGTTAGTATATGGTAATTCAGATATATATTATGTTCGATAATTTCTATAAATGATTATACAAGTGTCCCCACTTGGATAATCATTGCATTTAAATACCCGTATATGTATGTTGAATTATAAATTATTGTTGAACAAGATAAAACCTTATTATTATCCAACCGATTTGCTTTGGTTTGGAACCCCGACAAGTATGAACATCCCTTACACGGGAAAACTTTTATGCCCCCAAGGCAGACAGAGTGAACGATCCTATCGTTCTTGCATGCAGTATTAATCAATACAGGGTACAACGGGCTGATCACCCCCGTGCCCGTAAGTTATGACGATTTACAGATGAAGTTCAGTTTAACCTTTTCGAAAATGAAAACAATGTTCATAGTATGTCCCCTTAACCCTATTTATAGTCAGTACGTAGTTTCAAAAATTTGAAAGAGGGTTGTTTTGTTATTATTATCGGTTCAAATTACTTCACAGCCATTGATTTGTTGTAGAAGGGTAGTATAAAGAAAATATTTAAATTCTTTCAACTTATATATATATATATATAATTGTTATTACTTGCTGAGCACTCAAATGCTCATCCTTGCTTAATTTAAATATTTTCAGCTAAGTGTGAACAACCTGAAGACTCAAGGGAAAGGGAAAGGTTGCTGAATGATTTCAATGTTATCTTATGTAGTAGTTTAATATTATTAAGACAATAATATATATTTATTATCATGTGTTGTAAGGAATGATTAAAGGTTACGTACTTGGGAGCTAGACTTTGACAATTATGTAAAGAAAGTTTAATATTTATATTATTGTTATTATTATTAGTATTATTCCGCTCATAGAAATTGTATCGTGAAGCACTGAATTTTGGTTTCAAGTACCTGGAATTGGGGGCTTTACAAACGTTACGTGACATGTGTACCGTATTGGAGAGTATGATTGGGGCTCCTACACCTTTGCCAATTTCCTCAGGGGCATGCGTATGCGCTCGCAGGGTGATAAGTAGGTTTTATACCTACTTCTATGGTATTTGTTACTTGAATTAGTTTCTTATATTCATATTTCTTAGTTACTTTTCATACATTTTATGTTATTTTGTACGCTATGACATAACATTGGCATGAAGAAGCAAAGGAAAGTAATTTGGACATCTTTTGGACCAAAATACGTAAGCAAATGCAAGAAGGGAAGATTGCAGGGCTTTTAACACTAAGTGGGATGCATGTTCTTGTCTTGGATCTTGGATTATACTGTAGAGGTTCTTCTTAGCTTTTCGGAACATCTTGAATCATCCCAATCGGAGTTCGGATGCAAGAGTTATGGTCTTTTTATCAACGAAGATCGAAGCTAAGTGTTCTCATGTTTGCAATTTGCATAGTATCTATTTCAAGCCCGATTTCCACCATGATCCATTCCGAATTTGTTAATTCTCAAAGAATTAAAGTTGTAGCACTCATTGATATCTTCGGTTTGATAGGTGGCGGGCCTCGTAACTCCTCCCGGATCAAAAGTTATGGCAGTTTTCCCAAAGGAAGTCAGAGCAGAAACAAGACCCCCGCCGGGGCAGGCTTTTCCTTCTCAAAACCCCCATTGGGGCGGGCATACCAGCTGTAAAATAGTGTGTATGCCAGCCAGGCCGGGTCCTTTATGCCTTATACCCCCCGCCGGGGTGGGGGTACGCGCAAAAAACTCGTTTTTTGTCCAAATTTGAGTTCGAGAAGGATTGTTTAGATCCGATTGACCCAAGGACTTCCAAGAGGACTTAAAGACATATAAAGAGACTTATAAAAGGAGGAGAATCTCAAGGATTAGATGATAGATTAGATTAGAGAGAGGATTCTATTAGATTAGATTATAGTAGATTATGACCAAAACTCTAGTACTTATGAGATTTGGAGATTGAAGCAACTTGGAGACCATTGAAGATTCAAAAGTAGGAGAAATGAGAGAGCATCAAATCTATTGACAATAAATTCTATCTGCTCATCTTCTTCTATCTTTGTCTTTTATTGTGTATTCAAGTGTGGATTCTTAGTTTTAATTCAATAATAATGAACTAATTCTTTATTTAAGATTACAATGAATCTTATTGTGTAGTTTATTTTAAAATGCTTCGCTATCAGTTATTATGTTCTATTGTGAGGATTGTCTATTGTGATTTGGACTTAATTGTTTAATTGCCTAGCTATCAATTACCATGATAATCTATATGAACTCGAGAGATGAAGTTTAGATTTAGATCTGATCATGATAGCATGTGTTTATGATTTCTGCATAGATGGAATTCATGATTCGTGTTTAGGATAGAGATATGCCTTTACGCTATATGTAATCTTATAGAGAACTTGTGCTTTAAATCCTTTTTTATTGTAATTCACGTAGAGATATAGTGAATTAGTTAATTAGGATGTCTTGCTTAATTCTATCATCTGTGAATTTAAGTGAGTATGGGTATTATGCATCGAGAGGTGGTTTTATCTACTTTAGTGTTCTTGATTAACAATTCAGGATAGAAAATAATTGATGAGAAGTGTGTTAACTTAAATAAATTAATAAGTGAAGTTGTGATCTTAAATCTTCGTAATCTGATTTTTAATTAGTGGTAATTAGAATTAGTGTAATTAAATAATTTAATTTATATAATTTGAAATTCATTCGTTTAAATAAGATTGAGTTGGTTATGGGTTAGTACTGGGTGATTTTTATTAAATAATTCCTCGTGGGAACGATACTCTACTTTCACTGTATTACTTGTTTACCACGTATACTTGCGTGTTGTGCGTAATAAGATTTTACCCAACAAGTTTTTGGCTCCGTTGCCGGGGAATTAGTTAATATATTTTTTCCAATATTAGCTTCAATCAAATTAGTCTTAATTTAAATATTTTTTTATTTAATTGTCTTCCGATTTTTCTTTCTTCTCAGGTACCATGGCGGAATTTAATTATCAATGGCCGTATACGAGAATGACTCAGCCAAGGGGAGCAGGGATGGATGATCTCAATGCATTTTCTGCAGTATCAGTGCAGCTTGAGACACCTTCGAGGAGGTTGGACGTTGTTGCAGCCCAACGTAATTGAAGGATAGTAGTTAATTGCAATTATTGTGCTGGTAATCATCCGAGTCATCAATGCACCATTAGTTTTGGGCCCGGACAACACGGTGGTGAATACCTCAATATTTATACATATGCTAATTATCATCAAGTTTGGGGGTATCACCCGAATTCATCATGGAGCAATACTTATGAAGACCAATACTATGCTCCAAATCCATCATACATACCAGAATTTTCATGTCCACCTCCATTACAACAAGAAGAAATGCCAAATCTAAGGGATGTAATATTGAAGGGCATAGCAAACCTAGAGGAGATGAGGATTAGTTAAGAGCAGTCAACCCAAAATTTTAATAATTGGATGGAACAAATCGTCACTACCTCAACCAATGGTCCTCAATACATAGCTTCCGAGACTGAGACAGATAATTCAAGGTTGGAGGAATTGTTGTCCAAATTCGTAGCATTAAATGAGGAGAGGAGGATTAATCAAGAGCATTCATTTCAGAATCCAGAGATATCAATTCAAAATCTGCAGAACCAGATTGATCAAATGCTCAAAGCCTTGAACAACTGTCCTCAAAATAATTGGTGTTATGATGTGGATTCCGAGATTGATGAAGTGCCCGAACCAAATCTACAACTGGATGAGACACGAGATGTTGAAAAAAAGGAGACAAGTGGGGATGAACTAACTATGAGTACTCACGAGGATGAGCTGATGTTATTAATGCCTCAAGTGCCTTCTCCACCAAAGTTCAAGGATCCAGTTAGATTTGCAAAACCTTATCCACTAGGTAGTCATGTCGTCAGCAATACTCCTTATGACGTAAAAGTGAGTATAACTTCGAAGCCATGGTGTGATGAGCTGGAGAAGATAGAAGAAGAGATTATTGTGTCTAGCAAGCTTCAATGCCATAATCTATTCGCAGACACAATGAAGAAAACACCTAGATGTTAGACGTTCTTGAATGTGATCTTATCTAAACAAAGCATGATAGGTGACTTTAATTCGATAGCCATCACAAATGGGAACCTACCAAAAGCTATATTATTTCTGATGAATGGAAGGTTACTCAATTATCGAAGAGGAATTGGATAACATTGACCAGACAAAGTCAGGCTGAAAGACTATAAATCAAGCACTGACTAGGAGGCAACCCAGGAATTTTTTTTATATTTATATGATTTCCTAGTTTATTTAGTAGATAGGAATCACATTATATTTCAAAGTTCTATTCTAATCCATGTTGTCTCTCTTCATTGCAGGTATTGGAGGTTTAATGGATAGGAAAATAATCGTCGTCGCCATTGCTACCATCGCCTCATGCTTAGCTAATTACAGGGAAGTTCTCTTCTACTTATCGTGTGACGCCCCCAAAATAGGTATACATCACCCATTCTGAGTCGCCAAATACATGGTACAGAATACAAATACAAACTTAAATATAAAACATGAACTGTGAGTTTTAATACAAATATTGTCCTCTAGACAGTATTCAAACTCAAAATAAGTCCTCAATACATTTATTATCACACTATTTCATAGAATAGTGAGGACTACTAATGCTATCATCTAGACCGTCACTCCATTCCCCGACTAGTCCCTGCGACGTTCTCATTTTCGAAAGAGAACAATGAAAGCAAAAGGGTGAGCTCAACTAGCCCAGTAAGAAATATTATGACTAAGATAATTCAGAATAAATTATCATTAGCCTTTAACAGTGTTAAACTGATACAATATAACAAACATCAAGTTTAACTGCAGCGGAATTAGCAATCCATTAAAAGAGTCAAGTAGAGAATAAAATCTACTATCTTTTATAATTTAAAAGGTTTTTCATCACTTTTATCGCTGGGACTCAGGTTAATAAATAATCCACATCATCCCTGCAACTATGACCAAGGATATTCACTAGTATCACAACCACAAATTATCCATGCACTACGAGCCAAGGATATTCGTGTATTCATCAATGGTCATGATCATGCCAACAACTGTCCATCAATGCACTACGGGGCAATGAGGACTTTTACCACATCAGTTGTAATATTACGGTCATGATTATACCGATTAATCCCTGGTCGTAATCATACCAAGTCCATCTATGCACTACAGGCCACAGATGACTTTCAACGTAATATAAACATGAGGATGATGACAATGATATAAGAATTCAATAAAACAAGTTCAAGAATTAATTATCCAGGAACCATTAACGTCCAAATTGTCAACATGATACTTCTTTGTGGAGTAAATTTCAAGAATGCTTAGAAGAATATTTCCATGAAAAGATACTGGATGAAGCGCAAATATCAAGGATATTGCACTAATTTTATGGACTATAGAAGTCAAAGCTTTAACCAACTGAGTATAAGAGAATATATAAAACTGCAAATGGATTTTCGTCCGCCATGCGGTAATCCACTTAGAAAGATCATTTCCACAATTTAATAAGGAATGAATACAAAGGATCATTCACCATGCATGTGATAATCCACATAGACATGCTATTCCAATAGAATAATAAAGAATGAAATAACAGAAGAAATCACCATGCATGCGATAGACCGCACAAATAGGTTATTCCAACAGAATAATAAAGAATGGAACCAGGTCATGCGTAAACCGTACAGACAGGATGTTCCAACAGAATAATAAAGAACGGAACCAGGCCATGCGTAAACGCACAGACAAGATATTCCAACAGAATAATAAAGAACGGAACCAGGTCATGCGTAAACCGCACAGACAGGATGTTCCATCAGAATAATAAAAAATGGAATAACAGAAGAATTTCACCATGTATGCGGTACTTCGTATAGACATGTTATTCCAACATAATAATAAATAATGGAATAACAACCCTTACGAGTATTGAAAGAAAATAAATCTCTTCATTAATATGAAAGAATAATACCCCTTACCTTAGAAGAAACTGGATATAGGAGTAGTAAAGTAGCAGAATAATTTTCTTCTTTCTCTCTAGAGTTTCAGTGAATTTGTATGAAATAATGAAGGAATGAGCTTCTATTTATAGGAGAATGGATTGAATAGTAACTAATTCATGAACGGTCCAGATTGATTTACTTTTAAACGGACGGTCCATATTGATTTACTATGCAGTATTAATAAAATATTCTAATAAAACAAAATCTTTTAAATAAAATATAATATATTCTATTTATAACATAATAAAATAAATAACTTTATAAAAGTATTATATTTTATATAAAAAAATTTTACTATGCAAATACTATGCAGACACTATGCATAATAGAATGTCATATATTCTATCTATAGTCTAATAAAACAAATAACTTTATAAAAGTATTTTGTTTTATATAAAAAGTTTTCTGTTTTATTACATTTATAATAATAATAAAATAAAACTTATCACCTTTACTATAACTCACAATATTAATCGACCGGGTCGTTCCCAGGAAAGAGGGGGCTTTCCAATAAGGATTTCTCCCTATTAGCGCGCAATTAGGTGACCAAACCTCTCCTTGGCAGAACTTCTAGACATCGTTAATATTGCAAATAATAATATTAATAACTTTGTTATCTCAATTATTGACTTAATAATATATATAAAATATCGACAATAATTGAATCAAATAACGTGAGATACTATGCAGCAATTACTGTAGCAATAATCGAACAAAACTGAGTGACTTCTCACGTAAGCATCAATAATCAATACCGTGTGCTACTATGCAACCACGCGTATTACTGTACTTTTACTACCGAGTAGTTCATCAGTTTTAACGGTAAAACTTCCGCCGTTATTGTAATAACCCGATATTTTCTATAAAAATAAATAAGGAATTTTTGCATATGAATTTTTTTTTTAGAATAAGTGTCAAGTAATGTGTACGATAAATGCAAATATATTTATTACTTGAAAAATTAGAAATAATTTTTAGAATTATTAATTACTACAAATTATATTCTTATGATAATTAATTTCTGTAAGCAGAAATGTTTTTATTAATTATTTTCCATGAAAACATGATTGGATATTATTTAAATAATATATGAAGAGACAATTAGAATTATGATAATAAATATTTTATTATATGAATCTGTTCAGAATATTTAAGTTAATTATTTTAACTTGATTATTGATGTTGTATACGATGGATAAGTCAGTTATGGAATCCAAACCCTAAATTGGATTTTTATCAAGAGATGAGAATAATAATATAATATTATATATATTTTGAATTTTCAGTGCTATATATATGTACTGTATATGTTTGGACAGATAATGATTGGTTAATTATGGTAAATTTATATCATGACCCTTATATCGTATTTTTAAGCCTTAATTGTTAAACTCAGTTGTGAGTTCAAGACTGAGCAGAAATTGCGTTATATGAATTTTATTGCGTATATTAGAATTTCCGTAATTAGGAGAAACCCTAATTATTATTTAAATAACCCTAATTGGTTGAAATTAGAAATCGTAATTAATGTGTTAGTAAAATATACAGACAATTAGGAACCCTAATGGTTAATTAGGAAACCCTAATTGTTAATATTAAGAAACCCTATTTTTCTAATTAAAAACCCTAATTTTAATTTATTGTGTTTAATTAAAATGTTATTGTATAATTATTTTAAATTGTCAAACCCTAGGAATTATTTGGGTAATTTTAAGATTTACAATCTAGTGATTAAACCCTAGATTTAATCACATTGGACAAGAATGCCCTTCAATTTTAATGGAAATTACCAAAATACCCTTTTAGTGTATTATTAATGAATTATTGGTGTATCATTGCTAGCCAACATTCCTACCCTACCCACTTAGCATCCAAGGCTCAATAAATCAGATGGAATCATTCAATTCAAGCATCCAAGGCAATCCACTTGGTCTATAAATAGATTGGAGTTAAATAAATGTAATCATACACTAACATTTTGTCCTACTCTTATCCTTGAGCTTCTCTCTCTAGAACCTCCGAAAATATCATCATATATCAGTCTATAATCAAGCCCCACGATCAGCCATAACCAAATCAGTAGCTAGAATCAAGAATCAAAGCTTAGAAAAGGTATAAACTCTAGCTTGATTTTTTTAAAAATTGTAAGTGTTAGATGTTATGTTTAAATGTTAGAACATGTTGATTATAGTGTCTAAGGATGATCTGGGTTGCTAGATGTTGGATCCATAACATTTAGAAGCTCGGATTTGAAGATTTCCAAAATCTAGAAATTTCATTTTCTGTGCTTTTTTGGCAAATGTCAAGCCTTATATCTCTATGATCTTTAATGTGTTTTGTGTTCTAAAAGTTGATATGTGTAGCTTGTTATGTGGTCTTTAATCTCCAAAACGAATCAGGTCCATATCTATTTTGGATCAAAAATTATTTAAGGTCAAAGTGGGTTGACCGACATTGACCGGCTGTTCTTCAAACCTAGAAAATATTCTAAGTGTCCAGAAAATATTTTTTGGCAAATGTTAGAGCTTATAAATCTTTGCTCGATCACGATTTTTGTTATTTAAAAGTTGTTATGTGTAGTCGGATATGTGGTCTTTAATATGCAAAAAGAATCAAGTTCATAGCTTTTGTAGATCGGGAGTTATTCATGGTCAAAACCCGTTGACCGAAAACGCTGAAGAACACAAACCCAGAATTTTTTTGAGCAAATTCCGTGTTGAAGTTTGACCAGCTATATTTTGCTCATGTTATGATGTTAATGTGTTATGATGCTTTGTAGTTGTAGTCCTACATGTTGTCTACACACTCCAATTGATAGATCACACAAACAATACACAGATTGGAAGTTATAAGGATCCAAAGTAGGCACCTCGACTGTTCTTCAGTCGAAGAACAGCCTTGTCAGACTTTTTGATGGCTAATAACTCTTAGATCTGATGTTTTTTTTAGTCATGATGTTTGTTGGTAATTGTAGTATTACATGAGCACTACAAGATCCAAGTGTTAGATTGCCCAGAAACGTAATGGATTGAGAATTATAATCGGTCAAACTAGGCACCTTGATAACTGCCTTGTCAGTGTTCTTGAGGCTCAAGAACACCTAAGGCAACAGATAAGCGTCGCTAAAGCCTTTAGCGACAGTTTTGATTTATTTTAAAATTTTCAATTTCTGAAAATTCCGAAAATGATTTAAAAATTTGAAAAATTAGATTTTAATTATTAAAAATACTTAATAAATTCTGAAAAATTATTTTAAAGTCTAAAAAATAGTTTTTAACTATTTTGAGTATATTTCAAAAATATTTAGTAATTTTGGAATATAAAAAGGTATTTATTTATTTAATTATAATATTAAATAAATTATTTTAATTCATGAAAAATCATGAAAAATTATATTATTGTGTTAGAAAATATTTTAAGTTATTTTTGACGAATTTTAATATTTTGTGATGAAATTTCATTAATTAATTAATATTAATGATGTTTAAGTTATTTAATAAATGTATGAAATGATTATGGAAAATAGAATTAATGATTTTAAAAATCATTTAAAGTATCATAAAAATATTTTGAGTTATAAAATATGACTTTGGATATTTTGTCATAAAAAATATTATTAATTTAATATTAATGATATTAATCTAATATTGATGATATTTAGTTTATTTAATATTTATATTAAATAAATAGTTTAAAAATAGTTTTATTTATTTAAAAATCATTTAAAAAGGATATAAATGAATTAAAAATATTTTAAGTTATAATAAATGACTTTTAATATTTGGATAAATAGTGCATTAATATTTTAATATTAATGGTAATTATTTAAAAATAATTTTAAATGTTTTAAAAATCATTTAAGAGTAATATAAATGTTTTAAAAGCATTTTGAGTTATTATACATAACTTTAATATTTTGGCAACAGTTTCATTAATAATTTAATATTGATTAAATGTTAATGATAATAAAATTATTTGATATTTAAATCATTTAATTATGATTCCGATGTTTGAAAATTCTTGATAAATTATAATAAGTGTTTAAAAATTATTTTAAGTCAATTAAAAATAATATGACTGATACTTATGAATATTGAGATACAGAATAGAGTCTTAGACTCGATAATTATTAAATAAAGCTGTCGGTACACCGACATATTTCAGAAATTCATCTAGACTTAGATATTTTGACTGTATTAATGATTAATTATGATTCAATGACTGTTGGATATGTGTGATAATGTGATTAGGTTATGTGCTGACTACGAAATGCAGTACTATGTGTTATAGTATATTATTCTAATCGAACGAATGATCTTATTACTGATAGGTCGCTGTATAAAAGATTAATCTAAGTTGCGTTATTGTAAGCAGCAGCTCAGGCAAGTATCCTACCTTTGCATTTCCTTTATGCAATGGACATGAGTAAGAAGTTTCAGAATTAAATTATTATTATGCTATATTATCAACTCTACTGCGACATATTCTATATCCGCTCATTGTTTATCAACATGTTATATATATTATGTTCGTCAATTTCTATAAAATGGTTATATAGGTGTCCCCACTTGGATAATCATTGTATTTAATCACATGTTGATATACCTTTGTCAATTACCCTTATATATATATGTTGAATTATAGAACAAGATAAAACCTTTGCTTTAGAACCCAGACAAGTATGAACATCCCTTACATAAGGAAAACTTTTATGCGCCCAAGGCGGAGAGAGTTCTTGAAATGTAGTATTGATCAATGCAGGGCACAACGGGCTGATCACCCTCGTGTCCGTAAGTTATGACGGTTTGCAGATGAATTTTTGTTGAACCTTTTCGAAAAAAAAAGAAAATAATGTTCATAATATGTCACTTAACCCTACTTATAGTCAATACGTAGTTTCAAAAATGTGAAAGAGAGTTGTTATGTTATTATTATTCTTGGTACAACTTACTTCAGAACTGTTGATTCGTTGTAGAAGTGTCTTTCAAAGAAAATATTTAATTCTTTCAGCTAATATATATTATTGTTATTACTTGCTGGGCACTTAAATGCTCATTCTTGCTTAATTTAAATGTTTTCAGTAAAGTTTGAAGAACTAGAAAGCTCGTGCAGAAACAAAGGAAAAGGAAAGCTAATTGAATACGATTTGTGGTAGTTGCTGTAATAGTTTATATTATTAAGGCAATGATATATATATATAAATAATATCATGTATTGTTTGGAATGTACTTTAAGGTCTCGTACCTGGGGAGATAAACTCTGATAATTATGTAAATTAAGTTGTTATTTATATTATTGTTATTATTATTCGTAGAATTTCGCTCATAGAAATGGTATCGTGAAGCACCGAGTTCGGGTTTCAAGTTCCCGGATTTGGGGGCGTCACAGGTTGGTATCAGAGCTTTAGGGTTAGAAACCTTAGGTGGGATCGACCTTAGGCTATAACCTTACGACATGGGGAAACGTTAAAAATACAAATAACTCATATAGAGTTTTAAAATGAGATGAATTGAATAAATTCATTGTTGAACAAAATAAAAGATAACTCTTATAAAACTATTGTTTGCTGTGTCTATATACTATATGCTAATCAGGATAATTTATGTGTGTAGATGTCTGGTGGAAAAGGATTGTTATGGGCTTATAACTTGAAGAAGAATCAGATCCATACACCCGAGCTAATATCGAAGCAAATAGCTGAAATAAAGGCTCACAATGAAACCAACTCGGACGAGGTGGCTATTATGGAAAATGTAGTACCAGATCCGGAAATGGTGGAACTGACAGATAGTGATTCGGACACTAAAGTTGAAGCTGATCAAGCATCAACGGAGGTGTAGGATTTGAGGAACAAGGTTTCTTCTTTAAAAAAGCTGTGGGAAATAGAAAAGCTATTGAATATTCAACTGCGTCAGGCGTTAATAGAAACAATGAAAGAACATGATAAGCTTAAAATCCAAATTGATCAGATAGGAACCTCAAGCAACACATCGTGTGCAGCTCCGAGAGATAATGAAAGAAAGATAGAAGACTATGACTTAGAAAGACCCAGTAAGAAGAAAAGGAAAATGATATGTTATAATTGCGGACGTGAAGGACATACTTCTCCTTATTGTCCTTACCTTGAACCAGGTTCATGTTTTATTTGTGGGAGGAAAGGTCATCAAGCGAAAAGATGTCCAAGAAAAAGCTTTAGGTTATGTTGAGTAGGTATGTTTAATATAATATGTGTGTTGGTCAAGTTTGTAAATCCCGACTTTTGTAGTCACAAAGGGATAGCTGGTGTTTAAAGCAGTATGTGCTATGTTATGTAAAATATTTGATGAATGAATATGAATCTAAGTTTGAGAAATGAAACAAGTTTAATATATTAATCTTATGCAATAAGGTTCAGAATGTAAGTTAATAAAGTATAATTTATGATTTTACTTAACCAGATAATGCCGCCAAGACGTCAAACTCGAAACCAAAGGGTAGAAGAATCTCTCAACAATACTGAGGAACAACAACAAGACCCGATGCAAAACTTTGCAAACATGGTAGCTCAGGCTATGCAGTAGGGAATACCAGCCGCAGGGAACCAGCCAGATAATCGCTTGGCAAAATTTAAAGACTTCAAAGCAGTAGGACCACCGGAATTCAGAGGATCATCTGACCCTATAGAAGCCCAGACATGGGTTAATGAAATAGAAAAAGCGTTCGTAATTGCTAGGGTAGATGAGGGGCAAAAGACTGCTTTTGCCACTTATATGATGAAAGGGGAAGCCAACTTTTGGTGGGAGGCAAATAAAACTAGGGCAGGAGAAAGAGTAGTTACTTGGGATAGGTTTAAGACTTTATTTTTCGAAAACTATCTCTCACCTAGTATGCAAGCTAGGATGGAGGTGAAATTTCTGAATTTAAAGCAGGAGAACATGACTGTTGCGGAGTATGTCGCAAAGTTTAATGAGTTGGCTAGGTTTGCTCCACATCAAGTTGATACGGAGGCTAGAAATGCAAGGAGGTTTGAGCTGGGCTTAAAACCTTGGCTCTACAATAAGGTGGCAGTATTGCAAATCAATACTTTTGCAGCACTCATGGAGAAGGCTATCATAGCTGAGGAGGGGAGTGAGGCCATGAGCCTCTACAACATGGAGAAGAAGAACAAAAGCAAGGCAGAAGGATCTTTGAAGGTGGAAGGAAATAGTAGAAATATGGGTGAGAAAAGAAAGGGGAATTTTTCTGAGAATGTTCAGGTGAAACAGGAAGGTGTGAAGAAGCAGGTAGTGCAGTGCAAGAATTGCGGGAAGAATCACTCTGGTGAGTGCCTGAAGGGTAAGTTTGTATGTTACAAGTGCGGGCAGGAGGGTCATATCTCTCCCAACTACCCCAACCCAAAGATGAACAGTGGGTGTTTTATATGTGGATCGACTGAACATATGGTGAAGGATTGTCCAAAGAGGAGAATGGAGGCAGGAAATGTAACCACGGGGAAAGGCAGTGGGACTTTAGCAATCACAGGACCGACCTCAACCAATAACCCAACAAAAGCAACTCCGAGGGTCTTCAACATGACGGTCCAGGATATTGTGGTAGCTGGAAATGGAACTCCAGGTGTTATTCGAATAACTTATATATCTTATATGATTTTCTTATATATATAGTAAATTAATTTATAAAGAAATTTTGAATGAAGAATTTGAGTCCTTTTAAAAATCAAACTTCTGTTTAATCAGGTAGACAAGCGTTATGCTGAATAGTAAAAGATCAGTTCGATCAATTATGATCGAGGTCTACTTGCAATGATTATATATGCTATGTACCCTTGTATATATGAGTTTTAAAACGATGATTCTGGGGACGGAATCCTTATAAGGGAGGGTGAATGTAATAACCTGATATTTTCTATAAAAATAAATAAGGAATTTTTGCATATGATTTTTTTTTTTAGAATAAGTGTCAAGTAATGTGTATGATAAATGCAAATATATTTATTACTTGAAAAATTAGAAATAATTTTTAGAATTATTAATTACTACAAATTATATTCTTATGATAATTAATTTCTGTAAGCAGAAATGTTTTTATTAATTATTTTCCATGAAAACATGATTGGATATTATTTAAATAATATATGAAGAGACAATTAGAATTATGATAATAAATATTTTATTATATGAATCTGTTCAGAATATTTAAGTTAATTATTTTAACTTGATTATTGATGTTGTATACGATGGATAAGTCAGTTATGGAATCCAAACCCTAAATTGGATTTTTATCAAGAGATGAGAATAATAATATAATATTATATATATTTTGAATTTTTAGTGCTATATATATGTACTGTATATGTGTGGACAGATAATGATTGGTTAATTATGGTAAATTTATATCATGACCCTTATATCGTATTTTTAAGCCTTAATTGTTAAACTCAGTTGTGAGTTCAAGACTGAGCAGAAATTGCGTTATATGAATTTTATTGCGTATATTAGAATTTCCGTAATTAGGAGAAACCCTAATTATTATTTAAATAACCCTAATTGGTTGAAATTAGAAATCGTAATTAATGTGTTAGTAAAATATACAGACAATTAGGAACCCCTAATGGTTAATTAGGAAACCCTAATTGTTAATATTAAGAAACCCTATTTTTCTAATTAAAAACCCTAATTTTAATTTATTGTGTTTAATTAAAATGTTATTGTACAATTATTTTAAATTGTCAAACCCTAGGAATTATTTGGGTAATTTTAAGATTTATAATCTAGTGATTAAACCCTAGATTTAATCACATTGGACAAGAATGACCTTCAGTTTTAATGGAAATTACCAAAATGCCCTTTTAGTGTATTATTAATGAATTATTGGTGTATCATTGCTAGCCAACATTCCTACCCTACCCACTTAGCATCCAAGGCTCAATAAATCAGATGGAATCATTCAATTCAAGCATCCAAGGCAATCCACTTGGTCTATAAATAGATTGGAGTTAAATAAATGTAATCATACACTAACATTTTGTCCTACTCTTATCCTTGAGCTTCTCTCTCTAGAACCTCCGAAAATATCATCATATATCAGTCTATAATCAAGCCCCACGATCAGCCATAACCAAATCAGTAGCTAGAATCAAAAATCAAAGCTTAGAAAAGGTATAAACTCTAGCTTGTTTTTTTTAAAATTTTTGGTGTTACATGTTATGTTTAAATGTTAGAACATGTTGATTATAGTGTCTAAGGATGATCTGGGTTGCTAGATGTTGGATCCATAATATTTAGAAGCTCGGATTTGAAGATTTCCAAAATTTAGAAATTTCATTTTCTGTGATTTTTTGGCAAATGTCAAGCCTTATATCTCTGTGATCTTTAATGTGTTTTGTGTTCTAAAAGTTGATATGTGTAGCTTGTTATGTGGTCTTTAATCTCCAAAACGAATCAGGTCCATATCTATTTTGGATCAAAAGTTATTTAAGGTCAAAGTGGGTTGACCGACATTGACCGGCTGTTCTTCAAACCCAGAAAATATTCTAAGTGTCCAGAAAATATTTTTTGGCAAATGTCAGAGCTTATAAATGTTTGCTCGATCACGATTTTTGTTATTTAAAAGTTGTTATGTGTAGTCGGATATGTGGTCTTTAATATGCAAAAAGAATCAAGTTCATAGCTTTTGTAGATCGGGAGTTATTCATGGTCAAAACCCGTTGACCGAAAACGCTGAAGAACACAAACCCATAATTTTTTTGAGCAGATTCCGTGTTGAAGTTTGACCAGCTAGGTTTTGCTCATGTTATGATGTTAATGTGTTATGATGCTTTGTAGTTGTAGTCCTACATGTTGTCTACACACTCCAATTGATAGATCACACAAACAATACACAGATTGGAAGTTATAAGGATCCAAAGTAGGCACCTCGACTGTTCTTCAATCGAAGAACAGCCTTGTCAGACTTTTTGATGGCTAATAACTCTTAGATCTGATGTTTTTTTTTAGTCATGATGTTTGTTGATAATTGTAGTATTACATGAGCACTACAAGATCCAAGTGTTAGATTGCACAGAAACGTAATGGATTGAGAATTATAATCGGTCAAACTAGGCACCTTGATAACTGCCTTGTCAGTGTTCTTGAGGCTCAAGAACACCGAAGGCAACAGATAAGCGTCGCTAAAGCCTTTAGCGACGGTTTTGATTTATTTTAAAATTTTTAATTTTTGAAAATTCCGAAAATGATTTAAAAATTTGAAAAATTAGATTTTAATTATTAAAAATACTTAATAAATTCTGAAAAATTATTTTAAAGTCTAAAAAATAGTTTTTAACTATTTTGAGTATATTTCAAAAATATTTAGTATTTTTGGAATATAAAAAGATATTTATTTATTTAATTATAATATTAAATAAATTATTCTAATTCATGAAAAATCATGAAAAATTATATTATTGTGTTAGAAAATATTTGAAGTTATTTTTGATGAATTTTAATATTTTGTGATGAAATTTCATTAATTAATTAATATTAATGATGTTTAAGTTATTTAATAAATGTATGAAATAATTATGGAAAATAGAATTAATGATTTTAAAAATCATTTAAAGTATCATAAAAATATTTTGAGTTATAAAATATGACTTTGGATATTTTGTCATGAAAAATATTATTAATTTAATATTAATGATATTAATCTAATATTGATGATATTTAGTTTATTTAATAATTATATTAAATAAATTATTTAAAAATGGTTTTATTTATTTAAAAATCATTTAAAAAGGATATAAATGAATTAAAAATATTTTAAGTTATAATAAATGACTTTTAATATTTGGATAAATAGTGCATTAATATTTTAATATTAATGGTAATTATTTAAAAATAATTTTAAATGTTTTAAAAATCATTTAAGAGTAATATAAATGTTTTAAAAGCATTTTGAGTTATTATACATAACTTTAATATTTTGGCAACAGTTTCATTAATAATTTAATATTGATTAAATGTTAATGATAATAAAATTATTTGATATTTAAATCATTTAATTATGATTCCGATGTTTGAAAATTCTTGATAAATTATAATAAGTGTTTAAAAATTATTTTAAGTCAATTAAAAATAATATTACTGATACTTATGAATATTGAGATACAGAATAGAGTCTTAGACTCGATAATTATTGAATAAAGCTGTCGGTACACCGACATATTTCAGAAATTCATCTAGACTTAGATATTTTGACTGTATTAATGATTAATTATGATTCAATGACTGTTGGATATGTGTGATAATGTGATTAGGTTATGTGCTGACTACGAAATGCAGTACTATGTGTTATAGTATATTATTCTAATCGAACGAATGATCTTATTACTGATAGGTCGCTGTATAAAAGATTAATCTAAGTTGCGTTATTGTAAGCAGCAGCTCAGGCAAGTATCCTACCTTTGCATTTCCTTTATGCAATGGACATGAGTAAGAAGTTTCAGAATTAAATTATTATTATGCTATATTATCAACTCTTCTGCGACATATTCTATATCCGCTCATTGTTTATCAACATGTTATATATATTATGTTCGTCAATTTCTATAAAATGGTTATATAGGTGTCCCCACTTGGATAATCATTGTATTTAATCACATGTTAATATACCTTTGTCAATTACCCTTATATATATATGTTGAATTATAGAACAAGATAAAACCTTTGCTTTAGAACCCAGACAAGTATGAACATCCCTTACATAAGGAAAACTTTTATGCGCCCAAGGCGGAGAGAGTTCTTGAAATGTAGTATTAATCAATGCAGGGCACAACGGGCTGATCACCCTCGTGTCCGTAAGTTATGACGGTTTGCAGATGAATTTCTGTTGAACCTTTTCGAAAAAAAAAAGAAAATAATGTTCATAATATGTCACTTAACCCTACTTATAGTCAATACGTAGTTTCAAAAATATGAAAGAGAGTTGTTATGTTATTATTATTCTTGGTACAGCTTACTTCAGAACTGTTGATTCGTTGTAGAAGTGTCTTTCAAAGAAAACATTTAATTCTTTCAGCTAATATATATTATTGTTATTACTTGCTGGGCACTTAAATGCTCATTCTTGCTTAATTTAAATGTTTTCAGTTAAGTTTGAAGAACCAGAAAGCTCGTGCAGAAACAAAGGAAAAGGAAAGCTAACTGAATAAGATTTGTGGTAGTTGCTGTAATAGTTTATATTATTAAGACAATGATATATATATATATATATATATATATATATATATATATATATATATATATATATATATATATAATATCATGTATTGTTTGGAATGTACTTTAAGGTCTCGTACCTGGGGAGATAAACTCTGATAATTATGTAAATTAAGTTGTTATTTATAATATTGTTATTATTATTCGTAGAATTCAGCTCATAGAAATGGTATCGTGAAGCACCGAGTTCGGGTTTCAAGTACCCGGATTTGGGGGCGTCACAGGTTGGTATCAGAGCTTTAGGGTTAGAAACCTTAGGTGGGATCGACCTTAGGCTATAACCTTAGGACATGGGGAAACGTTAAAAATACAAATAACTCATATAGAGTTTTAAAAGGAGATGAATTGAATAAATTCATTGTTAAACAAAATAAAAGATAACTCTTATAAAACTATTGTTTGCTGTGTGTATATACTATATGCTAATCAGGATAATTTATGTGTGTAGATGTCTGGTGGAAAAAGATTGTTATGGGCTTATAACTTGAAGAAGAATCAGATCCATACACCTGAGCTAATATCGAAGCCAATAGCTGAAATAAAGGCTCATAATGAAACCAACTCGGACGAGGTGGTTATTGTGGAGAATGTAGCACCAGATCCGGAAATGGTGGAACTGACAGATAGTGATTCGGACACTAAAGTTGAAGCTGATCAAGCATCAACGGAGGTGCAGGATTTGAGGAACAAGGTTTCTTCTTTGAAAAAGCTGTGGGAAATAGAAAAGCTGTTGAATATTCAACTGCGTCAGTCGTTAATAGAAACAATGAAAGAACATGATAAGCTTAAAATCCAAATTGATCAGATAGGAGCCTCAAGCAACACATCGTGTGCAGCTCCGAGAGATAATGAAAGAAAGATAGAAGACTATGACTTAGAAAGACCCAGTAAGAAGAAAAGGAAAATGATATGTTATAATTGCGGACGTGAAGGACATACTTCTCCTTATTGTCCTTACCTTGAACCAGGTTCATGTTTTATTTGTGGGAGGAAAGGTCATCAAGCGAAAAGATGTCCAAGAAAAAGCTTTAGGTTATGTTGAGTAGGTATGTTTAATATAATATGTGTGTTGGTCAAGTTTGTAAATCCCGACTTTTGTAGTCACAAAGGGATAGCTGGTGTTTAAAGCAGTATGTGCTATGTTATGTAAAATATTCGATGAATGAATATGAATCTAAGTTTGAGAAATGAAACAAGTTTAATATATTAATCTTATGCAATAAGGTTCAGAATGTAAGTTAATAAAGTATAATTTATGATTTTACTTAACCAGATAATGCCGCCAAGACGTCAAACTCGAAACCAAAGGGTAGAAGAATCTCTCAACAATACTGAGGAACAACAACAAGACCCGATGCAAAACTTTGCAAACATGGTAGCTCAGGAAATGCAGCAGGGAATACCAGCCGCAGGGAACCAGCCAGATAATCGCTTGGCAAAATTTTAAGACTTCAAAGCAGTAGGACCACCGGAATTCAGAGGATCAGCTGACCCTATAGAAGCCCAAACATGGGTTAATGAAATAGAAAAAGCGTTCGTAATTGCTAGGGTAGATGAGGGGCAAAAGACTGCTTTTACCACTTATATGATGAAAGGGGAAGCCAACTTTTGGTGGGAGGCAAATAAAACTAGGGCATGAGAAGGAGTAGTTACTTGGGATAGGTTTAAGACTTTATTTTTCGAAAACTATCTCTCAGCTAGTATGCAAGCTAGGATGGAGGTGAAATTTCTGAATTTAAAGCAGGAGAACATGACTGTTGCGGAGTATGTCGCAAAGTTTAATGAGTTGGCTAGGTTTGCTCCACATCAAGTTGATACGGAGGCTAGAAAGGCAAGGAGGTTTGAGCTGGGCTTAAAACCCTGGCTCTACAATAAGGTGGCAGTATTGCAAATCAATACTTTTGCAGCACTCATGGAGAAGGCTATCATAGCTAAGGAGGGGAGTGAGGCCATGAGCCTCTACAACAAGGAGAAGAAGAACAAAAGCAAGGCAGAAGGATCTTTGAAGGTGGAAGGAAATAGTAGAAATAGGGGTGAGAAAAGAAAGAGAAATTTTTCTGAGAATGTTCAGGTGAAACAGGAAGGTGTGAAGAAGCAGGTAGTGCAGTGCAAGAATTGCGGGAAGAATCACTCTGGTGAGTGCCTGAAGGGTAAGTTTGTATGTTACAAGTGCGGGCAGGAGGGTCATATCTCTCCCAACTGCCCCAACCCAAGGATGAACAGTGGGTGTTTTATATGTGGATCGACTGAACATAAGGTGAATGATTGTCCAAAGAGGAGAATGGAGGCATGAAATGTAACCACGGGGAAAGGCAGTGGGACTTTAGCAATCACACGACCGACCTCAACCAATAACCCAACAAAAGCAACTCCGAGGGTCTTCAACATGACGGTCCAGGATACTGTGGCAGCTGGAAATGGAACTCCAGGTGTTATTCGAATAACTTATATATCTTATATGATTTTCTTATATATATAGTAAATTAATTTATAAAGAAATTTTGAATGAAGAATTTGAGTCCTTTTAAAAATCAAACTTCTGTTTAATTAGGTAGACAAGCGTTATGCTGAATAGTAAAAGATCAGTTTGATCAATTATGATCGAGGTCTACTTGCAATGATTATATATGCTATGTACCCTTGTATATATGAGTTTTAAAACGATGATTCTGGGGACGGAATCCTTATAAGGGAGGGTGAATGTAATATCCCGATATTTTCTATAAAAATAAATAAGGAATTTTTGCATATGAATTTTTTTTTTAGAATAAGTGTCAAGTAATGTGTACGATAAATGCAAATATATTTATTACTTGAAAAATTAGAAATAATTTTTAGAATTATTAATTACTACAAATTATATTCTTATGATAATTAATTTCTGTAAGCAGAAATGCTTTTATTAATTATTTTCCATGAAAACATGATTGGATATTATTTAAATAATATATGAAGAGACAATTAGAATTATGATAATAAATATTTTATTATATGAATCTGTTCAGAATATTTAAGTTAATTATTTTAACTTGATTATTGATGTTGTATACGATGGATAAGTCAGTAATGGAATCCAAACCCTAAATTGGATTTTTATCAAGAGATGAGAATAATAATATAATATTATATATATTTTGAATTTTCAGTGCTATATATATGTACTGTATATGTGTGGACAGATAATGATTGGTTAATTATGGTAAATTTATATCATGACCCTTATATCGTATTTTTAAGCCTTAATTGTTAAACTCAGTTGTGAGTTCAAGACTGAGCAGAAATTGCGTTATATGAATTTTATTGCGTATATTAGAATTTCCGTAATTAGGAGAAACCCTAATTATTATTTAAATAACCCTAATTGGTTGAAATTAGAAATCGTAATTAATGTGTTAGTAAAATATACAGACAATTAGGAACCCCTAATGGTTAATTAGGAAACCCTAATTGTTAATATTAAGAAACCCTATTTTTCTAATTAAAAACCCTAATTTTAATTTATTGTGTTTAATTAAAATGTTGTTGTACAATTATTTTAAATTGTCAAACCCTAGGAATTATTTGGGTAATTTTAAGATTTATAATCTAGTGATTAAACCCTAGATTTAATCACATTGGACAAGAATGCCCTTCAGTTTTAATGAAAATTACCAAAATGCCCTTTTAGTGTATTATTAATGAATTATTGGTGTATCATTGCTAGCCAACATTCCTACCCTACCCACTTAGCATCCAAGGCTCAATAAATCAGATGGAATCATTCAATTCAAGCATCCAAGGCAATCCACTTGGTCTATAAATAGATTGGAGTTAAATAAATGTAATCATACACTAACATTTTGTCCTACTCTTATCCTTGAGCTTCTCTCTCTAGAACCTCCGAAAATATCATCATATATCAGTCTATAATCAAGCCCCACGATCAGCCATAACCAAATCAGTAGCTAGAATCAAAAATCAAAGCTTAGAAAAGGTATAAACTCTAGATTATTTTTTTTAAAATTTTTGGTGTTAGATGTTATGTTTAAATGTTAGAACATGTTGATTATAGTGTATAAGGATGATCTGGGTTGCTAGATGTTGGATCCATAATATTTAGAAGCTCGGATTTGAAGATTTCCAAAATTTAGAAATTTCATTTCTGTGATTTTTTGGCAAATGTCAAGCCTTATATCTCTGTGATCTTTAATGTGTTTTGTGTTCTAAAAGTTGATATGTGTAACTTGTTATGTGGTCTTTAATCTCCAAAACGAATCAGGTCCATATCTATTTTGGATCAAAAGTTATTTAAGGTCAAAGTGGGTTGACCGACATTGACCGGCTGTTCTTCAAACCCAGAAAATATTCTGAGTGTCCAGAAAATATTTTTTGGCAAATGTCAAAGCTTATAAATGTTTGCTCGATCACGATTTTTGTTATTTAAAAGTTGTTATGTGTAGTCGGATATGTGGTCTTTAATATGCAAAAAGAATCAAGTTCATAGCTTTTGTAGATCGGGAGTTATTCATAGTCAAAACCCGTTGACCGAAAACGCTGAAGAACACAAACCCATAATTTTTTTGAGCAGATTCCGTGTTGAAGTTTGACCAGCTAGATTTTGCTCATGTTATGATGTTAATGTGTTATGATGCTTTGTAGTTGTAGTCCTACATGTTGTCTACACACTCCAATTGATAGATCACACAAACAATACACAGATTGGAAGTTATAAGGATCCAAAGTAGGCACATCGACTGTTCTTCAGTCGAAGAACAGCCTTGTCAGACTTTTTGATGGCTAATAACTCTTAGATCTGATGTTTTTTTTAGTCATGATGTTTGTTGATAATTGTAGTATTACATGAGCACTACAAGATCCAAGTGTTAGATTGCACAGAAACGTAATGGATTGAGAATTATAATCGGTCAAACTAGGCACCTTGATAACTGCCTTGTCAGTGTTCTTGAGGCTCAAGAACACCTAAGGCAACAGATAAGCGTCGCTAAAGCCTTTAGCGACGGTTTTGATTTATTTTAAAAATTTCAATTTTTGAAAATTCTGAAAATGATTTAAAAATTTGAAAAATTAGATTTTAATTATTAAAAATACTTAATAAATTCTGAAAAATTATTTTAAAGTCTAAAAAATAGTTTTTAACTATTTTGAGTATATTTCAAAAATATTTAGTATTTTTGGAATATAAAAAGGTATTTATTTATTTAATTATAATATTAAATAAATTATTTTAATTCATGAAAAATCATGAAAAATTATATTATTGTGTTAGAAAATATTTGAAGTTATTTTTGATGAATTTTAATATTTTGTGATAAAATTTCATTAATTAATTAATATTAATGATGTTTAAGTTATTTAATAAATGTATGAAATAATTATGGAAAATAGAATTAATGATTTTAAAAATCATTTAAAGTATCATAAAAATATTTTGAGTTATAAAATATGACTTTGGATATTTTGTCATGAAAAATATTATTAATTTAATATTAATGATATTAATTTAATATTGATGATATTTAGTTTATTTAATAATTATATTAAATAAATAGTTTAAAAATGGTTTTATTTATTTAAAAATCATTTAAAAAGGATATAAATGAATTAAAAATATTATAAGTTATAATAAATGACTTTTAATATTTGGATAAATAGTGCATTAATATTTTAATATTAATGGTAATTATTTAAAAATAATTTTAAATGTTTTAAAAATCATTTAGGAGTAATATAAATGTTTTAAAAGCATTTTGAGTTATTATACATAACTTTAATATTTTGGCAACAGTTTCATTAATAATTTAATATTGATTAAATGTTAATGATAATAAAATTATTTGATATTTAAATCATTTAATTATGATTCCGATGTTTGAAAATTCTTGATAAATTATAATAAGTGTTTAAAAATTATTTTAAGTCAATTAAAAATAATATGACTGATACTTATGAATATTGAGATACAGAATAGAGTCTTAGACTCGATAATTATTGAATAAAGCTGTCGGTACACCGACATATTTCAGAAATTCATCTAGACTTAGATATTTTGACTGTATTAATGATTAATTATGATTCAATGACTGTTGGATATGTGTGATAATGTGATTAGGTTATGTGCTGACTACGAAATGCAGTACTATGTGTTATAGTATATTATTCTAATCGAACGAATGATCTTATTACTGATAGGTCGCTGTATAAAAGATTAATCTAAGTTGCGTTATTGTAAGCAGCAGCTCAGGCAAGTATCCTACCTTTGCATTTCCTTTATGCAATGGACATGAGTAAGAAGTTTCAGAATTAAATTATTATTATGCTATATTATCAACTCTACTGCGACATATTCTATATCCGCTCATTGTTTATCAACATGTTATATATATTATGTTCGTCAATTTCTATAAAATGGTTATATAGGTGTCCCCACTTGGATAATCATTGTATTTAATCACATGTTGATATACCTTTGTCAATTACCCTTATATATATATGTTGAATTATAGAACAAGATAAAACCTTTGCTTTAGAACCCATACAAGTATGAACATCCCTTACATAGGGAAAACTTTTATGCGCCCAAGGCGGAGAGAGTTCTTGAAATATAGTATTGATCAATGCAGGGCACAACGGGCTGATCACCCTCGTGTCCGTAAGTTATGACGGTTTGCAGATGAATTTCTGTTTAACCTTTTCGAAAAAAAAAAGAAAATAATGTTCATAATATGTCACTTAACCCTACTTATAGTCAATACGTAGTTTCAAAAATGTGAAAGAGAGTTGCTATGTTATTATTATTCTTGGTACATCTTACTTCAGAACTGTTGATTCGTTGTAGAAGTGTCTTTCAAAGAAAATATTTAATTCTTTCAGCTAATATATATTATTGTTATTACTTGCTGGGCACTTAAATGCTCATTCTTGCTTAATTTAAATGTTTTCAGTTAAGTTTGAAGAACCAGAAAGCTCGTGCAGAAACAAAGGAAAAGGAAAGCTAACTGAATAAGATTTATGGTAGTTGCTGTAATAGTTTATATTATTAAGACAATGATATATATATATATAAATAATATCATGTATTGTTTGGAATGTACTTTAAGGTCTCGTACCTGGGGAGATAAACTCTGATAATTATGTAAATTAAGTTGTTATTTATATTATTGTTATTATTATTCGTAAAATTCCGCTCATAGAAATGGTATTGTGAAGCATCGAGTTCAGGTTTCAAGTACTCGGATTTGGGGGCGTCACAGTTATTTTCATAAAAATATTTTTGTTGTTTTCTCAATCCGATAATAATTTCGTTGCGGGGCCCACTAATGATTGTGCCGTTGTACGAATATTCTCTGTTAAAATGAATATTTCACGACCAATCGAATATTATATAACCACTTGCTTACTTTGCAAATTTTATAAATATTACCCACAACTATAACATTATATCAAATCCACACCATAATATTCAAAAAAATATTTCGAGAAATTTAAATCTTTATTAATAAAATTTTGGGTCTCATATACCGCTATATTCTTACAATGAGGACATTGTAATTGTTATGTTTCGGGGAGTTTACTTTAGTTCGTTATTACATGTTTAGTTTCATGTTTATGTTATGTTATTTTACATATATTGTTAATTTAGTTTAGGTTCGTTATGTTTGCATTCATGTAGTACAACTGCATAAGTAGTTGCATAGTAGTATAGTTTGAATAACATTATATTCAGTTTCTTGAAAAAAAAATTCAAAAATAATAGTTAGTTACTATATTCGTCTTCCATGATTACAGCTGTTAGATAGTTACAATTTATTTTGGCCAATGATGAGATTGGAATTGGGTAGACAAGTATAGTACAGACTATTAGAGCTTTGATGTGATTTCATATTATGAATTGAGTCTTTTCTATTTGAAACTAGTATAATAAGGATAACACAGTAAAAACAACTTGTTGATTGATTGAGTTTAAATTGATATATAATGGGGCTCTAAAGGATAATGCTAGATTGAATGAAAGAATGACAAGAACAAGTAGTGATGGCTAAAGTTAGACAAGAACCTAAGTTTAGGAGAATATTTGGGATATATAAGCTATAAAAAAAGAGAAAAAAAAGTATGAATAAACACCGTGGCGTGCTTGTCTAGTTTTATGGCCTTTGTTACTTAAGTAAGTAAGCCCGAGGGGATTATCTTTACACCTAGCGCCCTAAGGTCTTAATGGTCTGGGAGTCGTTGCTCGAAAGCTCGTTAAGGTAGCATTGAAAAGCCAATGGGAATAAGAAAGTGCATAGCTATGTTCTTGGATTTCTTGAGTTTACACTGTATGATGCCTTCGAAGAGACTTATTATGTGTTAAATTTGATTTTATATCAACTAGTATTGTTCTTGAGCACACACACACACACACTATATTAGGATAACAGTCTAAGATTTGATGATTGATTGAGAAGTTAATGATTTATTTTGATATGATGTATTATCATGTTTACTTGATTTCTCTAAGGCCAGTTGAATAGACTTGTTTCTATCATTACTGTTGGATTCGTAGGCATGTAGATTAGTTGCATTGCATAGCATTGTTGTTTTGTGTTTTTGCTTGGAACAAGCAACAGTTTATGTTTGGGGGTATTTAATAAGTAGGTTTTATACCTACTTATCTGGTATTTGTTACTTGAATTAGTTATTTATATTCATGTTTCTTAGTTACTTTTCATACATTTTATGTTATTTTGTAGGCTATGACATAACATTGGCATGAAGAAGCAAGGGAAAGCAATTCGAACATTATTTGGACCAAAATACGCAAGTAAATGCAAGAAGGGAAGATTACAGGGCTTTTAACACCAAGTGGAATGCATGTTATTGTCTTAGATCTTAGATTATACTGTAGAGCTTCTTCTTAGCTTTCCGGAACATCTTGAATCATCCCACTCGGAGTTCGGATGCGAGAGTTATGGCCTTTTTATCAACGAAGATCAAAGCTAAGAGTTCTCATATTTGCAATTTACATAGCATCTACTTCAAGCCCGATTTCCACCTTGATCCAATCCGAATTTATCAATTCTTAAACAATGAAAGTTGTAGCGCTCGTCGATATTTTCGATTTGATAGGTAGCAGGCCTTGTAACTCCTCCCGGATAAAAAGTTATGGTCGTTTTCCCAAATGACGTCAGAGCAGAAATAAGACCCCCGCTGGGGCAGGCTTTTCCTTCACAAAACCCCAGTCGGGGTGTGCATACAAGCTGTAAAACAATGTGTATGCCAGCCGGGGAGGCCCATTTATGCCTTATACCCCCCGCGGGGGTGGGGGTATGCGCAGAAAACTCGTTTTTTGTCCAAATTTGAGTTCAAGAAGGATTATTTCGATCCGATTGACCCAAGGACTTCCAAGAGAACTTAAAGACATATAAAGAGACTTGTAAAAGGAGGAGAATCACAAGGATTAGAGGATAGATTAGATTTGAGAGAGGATTATATTAGATTAAATTAGAGTAGATTATGACCAAAACTCTAGTTCTTATGAGATTTGGAGATTGAAGCAACTTAGAGACCATTGAAGATTCAAAGTAGAAGAAAGGATAGAGCATCAAATCTATAGACAATAGATTCTATATGCTCATCTTCTTCTATCTTTGTCTTTTATTGTGGATTCAAGTGTGGATTCTTAGTTTTAATTCAATAATAATGAACTAATTCTTTGTTTAAGATTACAATGAATCTTATTGTGTAGTTTATTTTAATATGCTTCGCTATCAGTTATTATGTTCTATTGTGAGGATTGTCTATTATGATTTGGACTTAATTGTTTAATTGTCTAGCTATCAATTACCATGATAATCTATATGAACTCAAGAGATGAATTTTAGATTTAGATCTGTTCATGATAGCATGTGTTTGTGATTTTTGCATAGATGGAATTCATGATTCATGTTAAGGATAGAGATATGCCTTTACGCCATGTGTAATCTTATAGAGAACTTGTGCTTTAAATCCTTTTTAATTGTAATTCACATACAGATATAGTGGATTAGTTAATTAGGGTGTCTTGCTTAATTCTATCATCTGTGGATTTAAGTGAGTATGGGTATTATGAATCGAGAGGTGATTTTATCTGCTTTAGTGTTCTTGATTAACAATTCAGGATAGAAAATAATTGATGAGAAGTGTGTTAACTTAAATGAAGCAATAAGTGAAGTTGTGATCTTAAATCTCTGTAATCTGATTTTTAATTAGTGGTAATTAGAATTAGTGTAATTAAATAATTTAATTTATATAATTTGAAATTCATTCGTTTAAATAAGACTGAGTTGGTTACGGGTTAGTACTTGGTGATTTTTATTAAATAATTCCTCGTGGGAACGATACTCTACTTTCATTGTATTATTTGTTGACCACGTATACTTGCGTGTTGTGTGTAATTGGATTTTACCCAACACAGGGCTTGATCGAGGCTTAGTTAGGATTTTACTCATTTCTGCTGGTAAGTATTTCTCTTGTCATTTACCATGTACATGTTAAAAGTGTTAACTAACAGAAGATGTTTTTCTTTGTGTTGGCAGTTTTGGGCCTATGATAGGCTCCCATGTTTACGTTCGGTGAGTGTATTAGGGTTGGATACCTACCCACGAGGACGGCGATGGCATCATTCCATACTGACGGAGGTCCCCGTAGCTGAGGATTTTACTCATTATCACCTACAGTTGGAGTTGTTGACAGCGGATGTCATCACATGGATTCCATATTTTGGGGAGCACTTGACCACTGGATTTGAGGGTGGGTACCCGACTGGTGTCGAGTACATGATTTCCACCCGTACTCTCTTCACAAATGGAGCACCACATGAGAGATCCATATACCGATCTTGCCTCCTGCCAGGCTTTATTGCCCTATGTCGCAGTAACCCGTCACTGATATCCCATTGTTGGGTGTTAACGATTTTGCATTGTTAGAGGGCCCCTGCAGTCAAGATGTATTCCAGCATTGGTGGATCCCTCGTACCATTTGAGCCCAGACCCGCGCCGCTCAGTTCATAGGGGATATGGTTCCAGGATCCGTGATGATGACGGATTAGGTAGCCTGTGTCTGAGATCTGACTCATGTGACACAGATTGACAACTTGACCCAACGACTGGACCGGGCACATTTCTTTATCCGTCATTTGGGTAGAGATCCGGTAGAGGCAAATTCGTTTGATCCTTCCTGCGCAGGAGCCGGCCCCTCAGATGACCCATTTGGCTTTGTCGGCGGAGATCCTCCTTTGTATAGGCCTGACATCCCTATTGATAGAGATCCAGTGACGTAGGTGTAGTTACATCAGGTGGACAGGATTGATAATGTAGATACTGACACCATTGTCTTCTTCTGATGTGTATTCTCGTTATCTCTTTTGATAGGACTCTTGTTAGATATTGGGTGGCTATGCCCCATTCTCGCTGTATATTTTGATAGGCCTCTGTTAGTAGTAAGGCTTATGTGCCCTATTTCCCTGTATTTTTAGCTGTACAGAGATGATGTATATATATGATGATGTATTTAGGAATGTATGTACTATCTTCTATTCTCTGCATCATATTGCCATCTATTATATGCATGTATCATGTTATGCGTATGTATATATGTCCAGAGATATTCGGCATTAACCCCTGGATGGTATTATGATACGGCCCACATAGATGCCTTCTTCGATAGTCAGCCGCATAGATCACACCCCACCATTATTGGTAGCATCCCGTCTGAGATATTGGTATGATAGTATGTCACCCCCAGATAGGGTGACCGTAGATCAGCTATTGCAGCATACCATGACCCTTTTGATGTTTCAGGTTCTCGTAAGATTTGTAGAGGGCATGCTGGAGCATTGGGTACCGGAGAGGAAGGTTTTCCAGTTTGGGACCCAGGAGTTGACTCCAACTTTGGAGGAGTATGCACGTTTGACGATGCTGCCACTTTATAGACCTTGCGTGCATATGGCCATTGGTGACATGAGCCGTCAGTTTATGACTTTCACCGGGCTGAGGCGGAGAGTTGTGCAGGATGAGATCACATCCGGCCACGTGATATCCCAGCATTTTTTAATCGACAGATTTGGCTATGAGGACAGCTATGCTCGGTATTCTGGGGATTTCACCGTACTAGAGGACCAGTGGCATTTGGCCAAAGTGGATGCATTGTTGCTGTGTGCATTATCATACGTGTACATGCCACGATATATGGATGAGTTGGACATCGGCGTTATTATGGCAGTGAGAGCTCTCAGGGAGGGTCGTACCATCATTCTGATGATCATGGCAGAGACACTGAGGTCAGCCACGTTCTGTAACACTTACCCTACATGGGTGTTCACAGGTAGTTCGGTCATATTGTACGTGTTGTTTATGTCAAACCTGAGACCGATTGGCACATTTAGACAACACGGGTATTGTTTTACCCATGAGATAGCTATGTCGTATTCCTTCCAGCCTACAGAGTGTACAGATCCAGCATCTTGGTCCGATTTCTTAGCTGGGATTGGAGATCCGTTTGCAATCTTGTCGTGTACAGGGCTCAGTTCGCCCTACAGTTTCGTTACTCATGCTCTAGGCATGGATTATCTTCCTATGGCTGGTTTGAGGGGCATGACTACCTACCACCCACTGGCCGTGATGTCACAGTTGGACCAGTTTTAGGATTTCCATCCTTTTGATGGGGTATTTGGTCAGCGCTTAGCTTCTCACCACTTATCAGCAGAGGACCGATCCCGCGTGTATGCTTGTTGGGATGAGCGTGAGATAGCTACTTTTTTTGTCAGCCATCCGGGTTATTCGCTAGAGTATTCTGTGTGGATGGAGACAGATATATCATCGGCTGCGGTAGTATCCACAGTGCCAAGCATTGCTTCAGATGGTGGATGTAACGAATGAGTGGTTTGAGTTGTGATTCTGAGGACAGAATCCTTGTAAGGAGAGAATGATGTAACAATCCAGATTTTTAATTATAATATTTAAATATTTATTGAATTATATAAATATTTAATGGATGTGTTTATCATTGAATAAATATTTGTTTAATTGATTTGATTTGATTTAGTTAATTATTTGTTAAATAATTAATGAGTTAAGGAAATTAACAATTATGGGATAATGGTCTAATTTAATTTAACAATTAAGTTAGAGAGTTTATATTGATTAAATGAATTATTATATTGATATTTCATTTTTGATGGGCAATTATTTGTATTGAGTTTTGTGTTTTAACGATTTAATTGATAAATTGTTATTGGTATTAATTAGATTAAGTATGAAAACTTAATTAAAAGAAATGTGACAAATAACTATATTCTAAGGAGTTATTAAAATAAATTAAAGGAGTTTAATTTAGTTTTACACAAACAAAGTTTAAGGATATTATTTCTTTAATTTTAAAGAGTTTTACCAAACGGAGCCTTATGACTTTTGAATGTTTTTAAATTTGATTTATTAATAATATAAAATAAATAAATAAGTGTAGCGTCCGTTTTCATACGTTTTAAAATGGTACTATTAATAATTGGCTTGAGTATCGGTTTACGCCTTTGAATTAGTTGCTAAACTGAGAGAAGAAAGAAAAGAGTTCTCAGAGAGTTTGAGACAAAATTGTCAGAGCTTGAGGAAAGTTGGGGAGAGAATTTTTCTGCTGTTAACAACGATTTCATAAGCAACAAGAAGGTATTTTCCCATAATCTTATATATTTTACATCGTGATGCTAAAATCTGTGTTCTCCTATTTCACTGTAAATTTTAAGTTTTTACAAAATTCTGTAGTAGTTGTTATATAACTGAACTATGGTGTTTTATGGGTGTATGATGTTGGAAGTAGTGTTTAAACGTGAAAGGTTATGCTAATTTCGTTTAAAAGGAAGGAAACTATTTTTCAGTATATGTTTCGGTACATGGCTATTAACAGTCAAAATATTCATTAGTTTGGTTGTTAAGAAGATCAAAATTAGTAAATTGTTGGTAGCTAATTGGGAAATTAAAACTTTGAACATATTAATTTTGTTGTTAAGAAGTTCAGAGAATCGTAGTTAAAGTAAACGAATTGGTGGTTATTAGAATTTACAATGTTTACTGTGTTAAAATATGTCAACTATGGAGCTTTGATGTTTAAATCGTGCTTTCAAAATTTAAAATTTCTAGAATCGTGGTTTAGTCATTGGTAATTCGTATATGCATGATTAAGTAATGTGTATGTGTAATTTGCTTAAGTTATACATGTTAATTAGTGTTAGAAATTAAGTTATAGACATAAATTAGTTGTTCTTTTCTCCTGTGGTTGGGTTCTGCAAGTTTCGGTGCCCCAACGCCGAAATTCGCTGCCCAGCGCCAGAAATTCACACCCCAGCGCCAATTTCGTGCCGCAGCACCACTGGCTAGCTTAATTCTCGTGCCCCAGCGCCGAAATTGAAGTCTGAGTCGGACAGTTTTGATCTCCTGTAGTAGAATGGCCATAACGTTTTCATATAAACTCCGATTGAGGCGATTCAAGATGATCTGGAACGACGACGAATAGGCCTACAACTTTTATTCTTTAAGTATATCAATTTGAGGTCATTAGAAAGGGTCAAAATGGTCATCGTTAGGACTATTGTGTTTTCGGGGGCAATCGAAGGGCGTTGGGTATGCACATATGCATGTGTAGTGCTCCTAACCATAAAAGATGATATCTTAAGTTACCAAAACATGAATGTTAGTAAATATAATGATGTTTAACATTAATAAATAATGTTTTAGATAAGTTATAGAAGCATAGTAAGCACACACAAGAGAGGCAAATCGGGCGTGTTACGAATGAACGTCGAAACGTCGTGCCTAGTGTTAATGAACCTAAAAAGTGTTTCAATTCAATTGAAATAAATATTATAAGATATGGAATGAATTTAATATAAAACCAATAAGTAGTCCTAGCAACAGTTAATAATTTGAATGAACTGCGAATATGAAATATGGTGAGATATAAGTTGATAGTTAACACAATTAAGTTGAACATTGTGTATTTATTAATAGGAAAGATTATGAGACGTAGAGTAGAGTTTACATTACAATTACTATGTGTTGTTATGTGACTAATAATTAATGTGTATGATTATATAATTGCGTAGGGCACGTAAAGTGCAGATAGGTGTAAGTTGTTAAACTGTTGTTGGTAAATAACGATCAAGGCAAGTCTTTTGGTTCCTATTTTTTACTTGGACTTGATGAACTGTTATAAATTGCATGATATGTTATACATGTTGTAATCATAAAACGTTAAAGTCAATTTATGACTGCATTGTTTTGGCTAAATGATGATGATTGAGTAAGGAACTCAATCTTTATATTTGCTATGTGAATTAAAAGCATGTATGCCATGTTACTTTAATTATCATGAAATGTATATTGAGCATATTATTATGTGTTATGTGATGCATAAAAACTATTAGATTTTGTTGGGTTGTCGAGCTCACTCTTGTAAATAACAACTTTTGCAGGTCAATGTTTTAAGGTAAATATATGTGCTAAGTGAGTTATAAAAATCTATATTCACGAAGATTACTTATGTTTTATGAGAAATGTATGTAAGATTTTGAATGTAACATGTTGTTGAATTGTAAATTGAGCTATCCGGTGTATATGAATATCTATTTATGATGTAAGACTTTGTGTAGTCATTTTGTTGTAACGATTCGTGATATAAGTTTAAATCAAAAAGATGTAATGTAAATGTTGCGATTTAGGGCAATACAGAAGGAAATGTATAAAAATTTTAAATATTCCGCATATTTAGTGATTTATATCGAATAATGATGTAAACTTTGAGGTTGAATATATGGTTAACGACCGAAGTCGAGTAATAAATTGTTTGAATTTTGGCGTCGTTGCAGATGTAACAATCCAGATTTTAAATTATAATATTTAAAATATTTATTGAATTATATAAATATTTAATGGATGTGTTTATCGTTGAATAAATATTTGTTTAATTGATTTGATTTGATTTAGTTAATTATTTGTTAAATAATTAATGAGTTAAGGAAATTAATAATTATGAGATAATGTTCTAATTTAATTTAACAATTAAGTTAGAGAGTTTATATTGATTAAATGAATTATTATATTGATATTTTATTTTTGATGGATAATTATTTGTATTGAGTTTTGTGTTTTAACGATTTAATTGATAAATTGTTATTGGTATTAATTAGATTAAGTATGAAAACTTAATTAAAAGAAGTGTGACAAATAACTATATTATAAGGAGTTATTAAAATAAATTAAAGGAGTTTAATTTAGTTTTACCCAAACAAAATTTAAGGATATTAAATCTTTAATTTTAAAGAGTTTTGCCAAACAGAGCCTTATGGCTTTTGAATGTTTTTAAATTTGATCTATTAATAATATAAATTAAATAAATAAAATATAAATAATATATATATTTTGGGTAACTGATAACGTATTAGTGTAATAAGTGTAGCGTCCGTTTTCATACGTTTTAAAATGGTACATAGGTTTTATTTTATTATACGCATATTAATAATTGGCTTGAGTATCGGTTTACGCCTTTGAATTATTTGCTAAACTGAGAGAAGAAAGAAAAGAGTTCTCAGAGAGTTTGAGAGAAAATTGTCAGAGCTTGAGGAAGGTTGGTGAGAGAATTTGTCTGCTGTTAACAATGATTTCTTAAGAAACAAGAAGGTATTTTCCCATAATCTTATATGTTTTACATCGTGATGCTAAAATCTGTATTCTTCTATTTCACTGTAAATATAAAGTTTTTACAAAATTCTGTAGTAGTTGTTATATAACTGAACTATGGTGTTTTATGGGTGTATGATGTTGGCAGTAGTGTTTAAACATGAAAGGTTATGCTAATTTTGTTTAAAAGGAAGGAAACTATTTTTCAGTATATGATCCGGTACATGGCTATTAACAGTCAAAATATTCATTAGTTTGGTTGTTAGGAAGATCAAAATTAGTAAATTATTGGTAGCTAATTGGGAAATTAAAACTATGAACATATTAATTCTGTTGTTAAGAAGTTCAGAGAATCGTAGTTAAAGTAAACGAATTGGTGGTTATTAGAATTTACAGTGTTTACTGTGTTAAAATATGTCAACTATGGAGCTTTGATGTTTAAATCGTGCTTTCAGAATTGAAGATTTCTAGAATCGTGGTTTAGTCATTGGTAATTCGTATATGCATGATTAAGTAATGTGTATGTGTAATTTGCATAAGTTATACATGTTAATTAGTGTTAGAAATTAAGTTATAGACAGAAATTAGTTGTTCTTTTCTCCTGTGGTTGGGTTCTGCAAGTTTCGGTGTCCCAACGCCGAAATTCATGCCCAATGCCAGAAATTCACGCCCCAACGCCAATTTCGCGCCCCAGCACCACTGGCTAGCTTAATTCTCGCGCCCCAGCGCCGAAATTGCAGCCTGAGTCGGACAGTTTTGATCTCCTATAGTAAAATGACCATAACGTTTTCATATGAACTCCGATTGAGGCGATTCAAGATGATCCGGAACGAGGACGAATAGACCTACAACTTTTATTCTTTAAGTGTTTCAATTTGAGGTCATTAGAAAGGGTCAAAATGATCGTTCTTAGGACTATTGTGTTTTCGGGGGCAATCGAAGGGCGTTGGGCATGCACATATGCATGTGTAGTGCTCCTAACCATAAAAGATGATGTCTTAAGTTACAAAACATGAATGTTAGTAAATATAATGATGCTTAACATTAATAAATAATGTTTTAGATAAGTTATAGAAGCATAGTAAGCATACACAAGAGAGGCAAATCGGGCGTGTTACGAATGAACGTCGAAACGTCGTGCCTAGTGTTAATGAACTTAAAAAGTGTTTCAATTCAATTGAAATAAATATTATAAGATATGGAATGAATTTAATATAAAACCAATAAGTAGTCCTAGCAACACTTAATAATTTGAATGAACTGCGAATATGAAATATGGTGAGATATAAGTTGAAAGTTAACACAATTAAGTTGAGCATTGTGTATTTATTAATAGGAAAGATTATGAGACGTAGAGTAGAGTTTACATTACAATTACTATGTGTTGTTATGTGACTAATAATTAATGTGTATGATTATATAATTGCGTAGGGCACGTAAGTGCAGATAGGTGTAAGCTGTTAAACTGTTATTGGTAAACAACGATCAAGGTAAGTCTTTTGGTTCCTATTTTTTACTTGGACTTGATGAACTGTTATAAATTGCATGATATGTTATACATGTTGTAATCATAAAACGTTAAAGTCAATTTATGACTGCATTGTTTTGGCTAAATGATGATGATTGAGTAAGGAACTCAATCTTTATATTTGCTATGTGAATTAAAAGCATGTATGCCATGTTACTTTAATTATCATGAAATGTATATTGAGCATATTATTATGTGTTATGTGATGCATAAAAACTGTTAGATTTTGTTGGGTTGTCGAGCTCACTCTTGCAAATAACAACTTTTGCAGGTCAATGTTTTAAGGTAAATATATGTGCTAAGTGAGTTATAAAAATCTATATTCACGAAGATTACTTATGTTTTATGAGAAATGTATGTAAGATTTTGAATGTAACATGTTGTTGAATTGTAAATTGAGCTATCCGGTGTATATGAATATCTATTTATGATGTAAGACTTTGTGTAGTCATTTTGTTGTAACGATTCATGATATAAGTTTAAATCAAAAAGATGTAATGTAAATGTTGCGATTTAGGGCAATACAGAAGGAAATGTATAAAAATTTTAAATATTCCGCATATTTAGTGATTTATATCGAATAATGATGTAAACTTTGAGGTTGAATATATGGTTAACGACCGAAGTCGAGTAATAAATTGTTTGAATTTTGGCGTAGTTGCAGATGTAACAATCCAGATTTTAAATTATAATATTAAAATATTTGTTGAATTATATAAATATTTAATGGATGTGTTTATCGTTGAATAAATATTTGTTTAATTGATTTGATTTGATTTAGTTAATTATTTGTTAAATAATTAATGAGTTAAGGAAATTAATAATTATGAGATAATGTTCTAATTTAATTTAACAATTAAGTTAGAGAGTTTATATTGATTAAATGAATTATTATATTGATATTTTATTTTTGATGGATAATTATTTGTATTGAGTTTTGTGTTTTAACGATTTAATTGATAAATTGTTATTGGTATTAATTAGATTAAGTATGAAAACTTAATTAAAAGAAGTGTGACAAATAACTATATTATAAGGAGTTATTAAAATAAATTAAAGGAGTTTAATTTAGTTTTACCCAAACAAAATTTAAGGATATTAAATCTTTAATTTTAAAGAGTTTTGCCAAACAGAGCCTTATGGCTTTTGAATGTTTTTAAATTTGATCTATTAATAATATAAATTAAATAAATAAAATATAATATATATATATTTTGGGTAACTGATAACTTTAGTGTAATAAGTGTAGCGTCCGTTTTCATACGTTTTAAAATGGTACATAGGTTTTATTTTATTATACGCATATTAATAATTGGCTTGAGTATCGGTTTACGCCTTTGAATTATTTGCTAAACTGAGAGAAGAAAGAAAAGAGTTCTCAGAGAGTTTGAGAGAAAATTGTCAGAGCTTGAGGAAGGTTGGTGAGAGAATTTGTCTGATGTTAACAATGATTTCTTAAGAAACAAGAAGGTATTTTCCCATAATCTTATATGTTTTACATCGTGATGCTAAAATCTGTGTTCTTCTATTTCACTGTAAATATAAAGTTTTTACAAAATTCTGTAGTAGTTGTTATATAACTGAACTATGGTGTTTTATAGGGTGTATGATGTTGGAAGTAGTGTTTAAACGTGAAAGGTTATGCTAATTTTGTTTAAAAGGAAGGAAACTATTTTTCAGTATATGTTCCGGTACTTGGCTATTAACAGTCAAAATATTCATTAGTTTGGTTGTTAGGAAGATCAAAATTAGTAAATTGTTGGTAGCTAATTGGGAAATTAAAACTATGAACATATTAATTCTGTTGTTAAGAAGTTCAGAGAATCGTAGTTAAAGTAAACGAATTGGTGGTTATTAGAATTTACAGTGTTTACTATGTTAAAATATGTCAACTATGGAACTTTGATGTTTAAATCGTGCTTTCAGAATTGAAGATTTCTAGAATCGTGGTTTAGTCATTGGTAATTCGTATATGCATGATTAAGTAATGTGTATGTGTAATTTGCATAAGTTATACATGTTAATTAGTGTTAGAAATTAAGTTATAGACAGAAATTAGTTGTTCTTTTCTCCTGTGGTTGGGTTCTGCAAGTTTCGGTGTCCCAACGCCGAAATTCATGCCCCAATGCCAGAAATTCACGCCCCAATGCCAATTTCGCGCCCCAGCACCACTGGCTAGCTTAATTCTCGTGCCCCAGCGCCGAAATTGCAGCCTGAGTCGGACAGTTTTGATCTCCTATAGTAAAATGACCATAACGTTTTCATATGAACTCCGATTGAGGCGATTCAAGATGATCCGGAACGAGGACGAATAGACCTACAACTTTTATTCTTTAAGTGTTTCAATTTGAGGTAATTAGAAAGGGTCAAAATGATCATTCTTAGGACTATTGTGTTTTCGGGGGCAATCGAAGGGCGTTGGGCATGCACATATGCATGTGTAGTGCTCCTAACCATAAAAGATGATGTCATAAGTTATAAAACATGAATGTTAATAAATATAATGATGCTTAACATTAATAAATAATGTTTTAGATAAGTTATAGAAGCATAGTAAGCATACACAAGAGAGGCAAATCGGGCGTGTTACGAATGAACGTCGAAACGTCGTGCCTAGTGTTAATGAACTTAAAAAGTGTTTCAATTCAATTGAAATAAATATTATAAGATATGGAATGGATTTAATATAAAACCAATAAGTAGTCATAGCAACACTTAAGCATTTGAATTAACTGCGAATATGAAATACAGTGAGATATAAGTTGAAAGTTAACACAATTAAGTTGAACATTGTGTATTTATTAATAGGAAAGATTATGAGACGTAGAGTAGAGTTTACATTACAATTACTATGTGTTGTTATGTGACTAATAATTAATGTGTATGATTATATAATTGCGTAGGGCACGTGAAGTGCAGATAGGTGTAAGCTGTTAAACTGTTATTGGTAAACAACTATCAAGGCAAGTGTTTCGGTTCCTATTTTTTACGTGGACTTGATGAACTGTTATAAATTGCATGATATGTTATACATGTTATAATCATAAAATGTTAAAGTCAATTTATGACTGCATTGTTTTGGCTAAATGATGATGATTGAGTAAAGACCTCAATCTTTATATTTGCTATGTGAATTAAAAGTATGTATGCCATGTTACTTTAATTATCATGAGATGTATATTGAGCATGCTATTATGTGCTATGTGATGCATAAAAACTGTTAGATTTTGTTGGGTTGTCGAGCTCACTCTTGCAAATAACCACTTTTGCATGTCAAGATTTTAAGGTAAAGATATGTGCTAAGTGAGTTATAAAGATCTATATTCACGAAGATTACTTATGTTTTATGAGAAATGTATGTAAGATTTTGAATGTAACATGTTGTTGACATGTAAATTGAGTTATCCGGTGTATATGGATATCTATTTATGATGTAAGACTTTGTGTAGTCATTTTATTGTAACGATTCATGATATAAGTTTGAATCAAAAAGATGTAATGTAAATGTTGCGATTTAGGGCAATACAGAAGGAAATGTATAAAAGTTTTAAATATTCCGCATATTTAGTGATTTATATCGAATAATGATGTAAACTTTGAGGTTGAATATATGGTTAACGACCGAAGTCGAGTAATAAATTGTTTGAATTTTGGCGTCGTTGCAGATGTAACAATCCAGATTTTTAATTACAATATTTAAATATTTATTGAATTATATAAATATTTAATGGATGTGTTTATCGTTGAATAAATATTTGTTTAATTGATTTGATTTGATTTAGTTAATTATTTGTTAAATAATTAATGAGTTAAGGAAATTAATAATTATGAGATAATGTTCTAATTTAATTTAACAATTAAGTTAGAGAGTTTATATTGATTAAATGAATTATTATATTGATATTTCATTTTTGATGGATAATGATTTGTATTGAGTTTTGTGTTTTAACGATTTAATTGATAAATTGTTATTGGTATTAATTAGATTAAGTATGAAAACTTAATTAAAAGAAGTGTGACAAATAACTATATTATAAGGAGTTATTAAAATAAATTAAAGGAGTTTAATTTAGTTTTACCCAAACAAAGTTTAAGGATATTAATTCTTTAATTTTAAAGAGTTTTGCCAAACGGAGCCTTATGGCTTTTGAATGTTTTTAAATTTGATTTATTAATAATATAAATTAAATAAATAATATATATATTTTGGGTAACTGATAACTTATTAGTGTAATAAGTGTAGCGTCCGTTTTCATACGTTTTAAAATGGTACATAGGTTTTATTTTATTATACGCATATTAATAATTGGCTTGAGTATCAGTTTACGCCTTTGAATTATTTGCTAAACTGAGAGAAGAAAGAAAAGAGTTCTCAGAGAGTTTGAGAGAAAATTGTCAGAGCTTGAGGAAGGTTGGTGAGAGAATTTGTCTGCTGTTAACAATGATTTCTTAAGCAACAAGAAGGTATTTTCCCATAAGCTAATATGTTTTACATCGTGATGCTAAAATCTGTGTTCTTCTATTTCACTGTAAATATAAAGTTTTTACAAAATTCTGTAGTAGTTGTTATATAACTGAACTATGGTGTTTTATGGGTGTATGATGTTGGAAGTAGTGTTTAAACGTGAAAGGTTATGCTAATTTCATTTAAAAGGAAGGAAACTATTTTTCAGTATATGTTCCGGTACTTGGCTATTAACAGTCAAAATATTCATTAGTTTGGTTGTTAGGAAGATCAAAATTAGTAAATTGTTGGTAGCTAATTGGGAAATTAAAACTATGAACATATTAATTCTGTTGTTAAGAAGTTCAGAGAATCGTAGTTAAAGTAAACGAATTGGTGGTTATTAGAATTTACAGTGTTTACTATGTTAAAATATGTCAATTACGGAGCTTTGATGTTTAAATCGTGCTTTCAAAATTTAAGATTTCTAGAATCGTGGTTTAGGCATTGGTAATTCGTATATGCATGATTAAGTAATGTGTATGTGTAATTTGCATAAGTTATACATGTTAATTAGTGTTAGAAATTAAGTTATAGACAGAAATTAGTTGTTCTTTTCTCCTGTGGTTGGGTTCTGCAAGTTTCGGTGTCCCAACGCCGAAATTCATGCCCAACGCCAGAAATTCACGCCCCAACGCCAATTTCGCGCCCCAGCACCACTGGCTAGCTTAATTCTCGCGCCCCAGCGCCGAAATTGCAGCCTGAGTCGGACAGTTTTGATCTCCTGTAGTAAAATGGCCATAACTTTTTCATATGAACTCCGATTGAGGCGATTTAAGATGATCCGGAACGAGGACGAATAGACCTACAACTTTTATTCTTTAAGTGTTTCAATTTGAGGTAATTAGAAAGGGTCAAAATGATCATCTTTAGGACTATTGTGTTTTCGGGGGCAATCGAAGGGCGTTGGGCCTGCACATATGCATGTGTAGTGCTCCTAACCATAAAAGATGATGTCTTAAGTTATAAAATATGAATGTTAGTAAATATAATGATGCTTAACATTAATAAATAATGTTTTAGATAAGTTATAGAAGCATAGTAAACATACACAAGAGAGGCAAATCGGGCGTGTTACGAATGAACGTCGAAACGCCGTGCCTAGTGTTAATGAACTTAAAAAGTGTTTCAATTCAATAGAAATAAATATTATAAGATATGGAATGGATTTAATATAAAACCAATAAGTAGTCATAGCAACACTTAAGCATTTGAATGAACTGCGAATATAAAATACAGTGAGATATAAGTTAAAAGTTAACACAATTAAGTTGAACATTGTGTATTTATTAATAGGAAAGATTATGAGACATAGAGTAGAGTTTACATTACAATTACTATGTGTTGTTATGTGACTAATAATTAATGTGTATGATTATATAATTGCGTAGGGCACGTGAAGTGCAGATAGGTGTAAGATGTTAAACTGTTATTGGTAAACAACGATCAAGGCAAGTGTTTCGGTTCCTATTTTTTACGTGGACTTGATGAGCTGTTATAAATTCCATGATATGTTATACATTTTATAATCATAAAATGTTAAAGTCAATTTATGACTGCATTGTTTTGGCTAAATGATGATGATTGAGTAAAGACCTCAATCTTTATATTTGCTATGTGAATTAAAAGTATGTATGCCATGTTACTTTAATTATCATGAGATGTATATTGAGCATGCTATTATGTGCTATGTGATGCATAAAAACTGTTAGATTTTGTTGGGTTGTCGAGCTCACTCTTGCAAATAACCACTTTTGCATGTCAAGATTTTAAGGTAAAGATATGTGCTAAGTGAGTTATAAAGATCTATATTCACGAAGATTACTTATGTTTTATGAGAAATGTATGTAAGATTTTGAATGTAACATGTTGTTGACATGTAAATTGAGTTATCCGGTGTATATGGATATCTATTTATGATGTAAGACTTTGTGTAGTCATTTTATTGTAACGATTCATGATATAAGTTTGAATCAAAAAGATGTAATGTAAATGTTGCGATTTAGGGCAATACAGAAGGAAATGTATAAAAGTTTTAAATATTCCGCATATTTAGTGATTTATATCGAATAATGATGTAAACTTTGAGGTTGAATATATGGTTAACGACCGAAGTCGAGTAATAAATTGTATGAATTTTGGCGTCGTTGCAGATGTAACAATCCAGATTTTTAATTAAAATATTTAAATATTTATTGAATTATATTAATATTTAATGGATGTGTTTATCGTTGAATAAATATTTGTTTAATTGATTTGATTTGATTTAGTTAATTATTTGTTAAATAATTAATGAGTTAAAGAAATTAATAATTATGAGATAATGTTCTAATTTAATTTAACAATTAAGTTAGAGAGTTTATATTGATTAAATGAATTATTATACTGATATTTCATTTTTGATGGATAATGATTTGTATTGAGTTTTGTGTTTTAACGATTTAATTGATAAATTGTTATTGGTATTAATTAGATTAAGTATGAAAACTTAATTAAAAGAAGTGTGACAAATAACTATATTATAAGGAGTTATTAAAATAAATTAAAGGAGTTTAATTTAGTTTTACCCAAACAAAGTTTAAGGATATTAATTCTTTAATTTTAAAGAGTTTTGCCAAACGGAGCCTTATGGCTTTTGAATGTTTTTAAATTTGATTTATTAATAATATAAATTAAATAAATAATATATATATTTTGGGTAACTGATAACTTATTAGTGTAATAAGTGTAGCGTCCGTTTTCATACGTTTTAAAATGGTACATAGGTTTTATTTTATTATACGCATATTAATAATTGGCTTGAGTATCGGTTTACGCCTTTGAATTATTTGCTAAACTGAGAGAAGAAAGAAAAGAGTTCTCAGAGAGTTTGAGAGAAAATTGTCAGAGCTTGAGGAAGGTTGGTGAGAGAATTTGTCTGCTGTTAACAATGATTTCTTAAGCAACAAGAAGGTATTTTCCCATAAGCTAATATGTTTTACATCGTGATGCTAAAATCTGTATTCTTCTATTTCACTGTAAATATAAAGTTTTTACAAAATTCTGTAGTAGTTGTTATATAACTGAACTATGGTGTTTTATGGGTGTATGATGTTGGAAGTAGTGTTTAAACGTGAAAGGTTATGCTAATTTCGTTTAAAAGGAAGGAAACTATTTTTCAGTATATGATCCGGTACATGGCTATTAACAGTCAAAATATTCATTAGTTTGGTTGTTAGGAAGATCAAAATTAGTAAATTGTTGGTAGCTAATTGGGAAATTAAAACTCTGAACATATTAATTCTGTTGTTAAGAAGTTCAGAGAATCGTAGTTAAAGTAAACGAATTGGTGGTTATTAGAATTTACAGTGTTTACTGTGTTAAAATATGTCAATTATGGAGCTTTGATGTTTAAATCGTGCTTTCAAAATTTAAGATTTCTAGAATCGTGGTTTGGGCATTGGTAATTCGTATATGCATGATTAAGTAATGTGTATGTGTAATTTGCATAAGTTATACATGTTAATTAGTGTTAGAAATTAAGTTATAGACAGAAATTAGTTGTTCTTTTCTCCTGTGGTTGGGTTCTGCAAGTTTCGGTGTCCCAACGCTGAAATTCGTGCCCCAACGCCAGAAATTCACGCCCCAATGCCAATTTCGTGCCCCAGCACCACTGGCTAGCTTAATTCTCTCGCCCCAGCGCCGAAATTCCAGTCTGAGTCGAACAGTTTTGATCTCCTGTAGTAAAATGGCCATAACTTTTTCATATGAACTCCGATTGAGGCGATTTAAGATGATCCAGAACGGGGACGAATAGACCTACAATTTTTATTCTTTAAGTGTTTCAATTTGAGGTCATTAGAAAGGGTCAAAATGGTCATCTTTAGGACTATTGTGTTTTCGGGGGCAATCGAAGGGCGTTGGGCCTGCACATATGCATGTGTAGTGCTCCTGACCATAAAAGATGATGCCCTAAGTTATAAAATATGAATGTTAGTAAATATAATGATGCTTAACATTAATAAATAATGTTTTAGATCAGTTATAGAGGCATAGTAAGCATACACAAGAGAGGCAAATCGGGCGTGTTACGAATGAACGTCGAAACGCCGTGCCTAGTGTTAATGAACTTAAAAAGTGTTTCAATTCAATAGAAATAAGTATTATAAGATATGGAATTGATTTAATATAAAACCAATAAGTAGTCATAGCAACACTTAAGCATTTGAATGAACTGCGAATATAAAATACAGTGAGATATAAGTGAAAAGTTAACACAATTAAGTTGAACATTGTGTATTTATTAATAGGAAAGATTATGAGACATAGAGTAGAGTTTACATTACAATTACTATGTGTTGTTATGTGACTAATAATTAATGTGTATGATTATATAATTGCGTAGGGCACGTGAAGTGCAGATAGGTGTAAGATGTTATACTGTTATTGGTAAACAACGATCAAGGCAAGTCTTTCGGTTCCTATTTTTTACGTGGACTTGATGAACTGTTATAAATTGCATGATATGTTATACATGTTGTAATCATAAAATGTTAAAGTCAATTTATGACTGCATTGTTTTGGCTAAATGATGATGATTGAGTAAGGAACTCAATCTTTATATTTTCTATGTTAATTAAATGTATGTATGCCATGTTACTTTAATTATCATGAGATGTATATTGAGCATGCTATTATGTGCTATGTGATGCATAAAAACTGTTAGATTTTATTGGGTTATCGAGCTCACTCTTGCAAATAACCACTTTTGCATGTCAAGGTTTTAAGGTAAAGATATGTGCTAAATGAGTTATAAAGATCTATATTCACGAAGATTACTTATGTTTTATGAGAAATGTATGTAAGATTTTGAATGTAACATGTTGTTGAATTGTAAATTGAGCTATCCGGTGTATATGGATATCTATTTATGATGTAAGACTTTGTGTAGTCATTTTGTTGTAACGATTCATGATATAAGTTTGAATCAAAAAGATGTAATGTAAATGTTGCGATTTAGGGCAATACAGAAGGAAATGTATAAAAGTTTTAAATATTCCGCATATTTAGTGATTTATATCGAATAATGATGTAAACTTTGAGGTTGAATATATGGTTAACGACCGAAGTCGAGTAATAAATTGTATGAATTTTGGCGTCGTTGCAGATGTAACAATCCAGATTTTTTATTATAATATTTAAATATTTATTGAATTATATAAATATTTAATGAATGTGTTTATCGTTGAATAAATATTTGTTTAATTGATTTGATTTGATTTAGTTAATTATTTGTTAAATAATTAATGAGTTAAGGAAATTAATAATTATGAGATAATGTTCTAATTTAATTTAACAATTAAGTTAGAAAGTTTATATTGATTAAATGAATTATTATATTGATATTTCATTTTTGATGGATAATTATTTGTATTGAGTTTTGCGTTTTAACGATTTAATTGATAAATTGTTATTGGTATTAATTAGATTAAGTATGAAAACTTAATTAAAATAAGTGTGACAAATAACTATATTATAAGGAGTTATTAAAATAAATTAAAGGAGTTTAATTTAGTTTTACCCAAACAAAGTTTAAGGATATTAATTCTTTAATTTTAAAGAGTTTTGCCAAACGGAGCCTTATGGCTTTTGAATGTTTTTAAATTTGATTTATTAATAATATAAATTAAATAAATAAATAAATAATATATATATTTTGGGTAACTGATAACTTATTAGTGTAATAAGTGTAGCGTCCATTTTCATAGGTTTTAAAATGGTACATAGGGTTTATTTTATTATACGTATATTATAATTGGCTTGAGTATCGGTTTACGCCTTTGAATTATTTGCTAAACTGAGAGAAGAAAGAAAAGAGTTCTCAAAGAGTTTGAGAGAAAATTCTCAGAGCTTGAGGAAGGTTGGTGGGAGAATTTATCTGCTGTTAACAACGATTTCTTAAGCAACAAGAATGTATTTTCCCATAATCTTATATGTTTTACATCGTGATGCTAAAATCTGTGTTCTTCTATTTCACTATAAATATAAAGTTTTTACAAAATTTTTGTAGTAGTTGTTATATGACTGAACTATGGTGTTTTATGGGTGTATGATGTTGGAAGTAGTGTTTAAACGTGAAAGGTTATGCTAATTTCATTTAAAAGGAAGGAAACTATTTTTCAGTATATGTTCCGGTACATGGCTATTAACAGTCAAAATATTCATTAGTTTGGTTGTTAAGAAGATCAAAATTAGTAAATAGTTGGTAGCTAATTGGACAATTAAAACTATGAACATATTAATTCTGTTGTTAAGAAGTTCAGATAATCGTAGTTAAAGTAAACGAATTGGTGGTTATTAGAATTTACAGTGTTTACTGTGTTAAAATATGTCAACTATGGAGCTTTGATATTTAAATCGTGCTTTCAAAATTTAAGATTTCTAGAATCGTGGTTTATTCATTGGTAACTCGTATATGCGTGATTAAGTAATGTGTATGTGTAATTTGCATAAGTTATACATGTTAATTAGTGTTAGAAATTAAGTTATAAACAGAAATTAGTTGTTCTGTTCTCCCGTGGTTGGATTCTGCAAGTTTCGGCACCCCAACGCCGAAATTCGCTCCTCAGCGCCAGAAATTCACTCCCCAGCGCTGAAATTCGTGCCCCAGCGCCAATTTCACACCCCAGCACCACTGGCTAGCATAATTCTAGGGCCCAGCGCCGGAATTGTAGTCTTAGTTAGAAAGTTTTGATCTCTTGTAGTAAAATGGCCATAACTTTTTCATATGAACCCCGATTAAGGCGATTCAACATGATTCAGAACGAGGACGAATAGACCTACAACTTTTATTCTTTAAGTGTTTCAATTTGAGTTCATTAGAAAGGGCCAAAATGGCCATCTTTAGGACTATTGTGTTTTCGGGGGCAATCGGAGGGCGTTGGGCATGCACATATGCATGTGTAGTGCTCCTGACTATAAAAGATGATGTCCTAAGTTACAAAACATGAATGTTAGTAAATATAATGATGCTTAACATTAATTAATAATGTATTAGATAAGTTATAGAAGCATAGTAAGCATACATAAGAAAGGCAAATTGGGCGTGTGACGAATGAACGTCGAAACGTCGTGCCTAGTGTTAATGAACTTAAAAAGTGTTTCAATTCAATTGAAATAAATATTATAACATATGAAATGGATTTATTATAAAATCAATTAGTATTCCTAGCAAGACTTAAGCATTTGAATGAACTGCGAATATGAAATATAGTGAAATATAAGTTGAAAGTTAACACAATTAAGTTGAACATTGTGTATTTATTATTAGGAAAGATTATGAGACGTAGAGTAGAGTTTACATTACAATTACTATGTGTTGTTATGTGACTAATAATTAATGTGTATGATTATATAATTGCGTAGGGCACGTGAAGTACAGATAGCTGTAAGTTGTTAAACTGTTATTGGTAAACAACGATCAAGGCAAGTCTTTCTATTCCTATTTTTTACGTGGACTTGATGAACTGTTATAAATTGCATGATATGTTATACATGTTGTAATCATAAAATGTTAAATTCAATTTATGACTGCATTATTTTGGCTAAATGATGATGATTGAGTCAGGAACTTAATCTTTATATTTGCTATGTGAATTAAAAGCATGTATGCCATGTTACTTTAATTATCATGAGATGTATATTGAGCATGTTATTATGTGCTATGTGATGCATGAAAACTGTTAGATTTTGCTGGGCTGTCGAGCTCACTCTTGAAAATAACCACTTTTGCAGGTCAAGGTTTTAAGGTAAAGATATGTGCTAAGTGAGTTATAGTGATCTATATTCACGAAGATTACTTATGTTTTATGAGAAATGTATGTAAGATTTTGAATGTAACATATTGTTGAATTGTAAATTGAGCTATTCGGTGTATATGGATATCTATTTATGATGTAAGACTTTGTGCAGTCATTTTATTGTAATGATTCATGATATAAGTTTGAATCAAAGAGATGCAATGTAAATGTTGCGATTTAGGGCAATACAGATGGAAAATGTTTAAAAGATTTAAATATTCCGCATATTTAGTGATTTATATCGAATAATGATGTATAATTTGAGGTTGAATACATGGTTAACGACCGAAGTCGAGTAATAAATTTTATGAATTTTGGCGTCGTTGCAGATGTAACAATCCAGATTTTTAATAATAATATTTAAATATTTATTGAATTATATAAATATTTAATGGATGTGTTTATCGTTGAATAAATATTTGTTTAATTGATTTGATTTGATTTAGTTAATTATTTGTTAAATAATTAATGAGTTAAGGAAATTAATAATTATGAGATAATGTTCTAATTTAATTTAACAATTAAGTTAGAGAGTTTATATTGATTAAATAAATTATTATATTGATATTTCATTTTTGATGGATAATAATTTGTATTGAATTTTGTGTTTTAACGATTTAATTGATAAATTGTTATTGGTATTAATTAGATTAAGTATGAAAACTTAATTAAAAGAAGTGTGACAAATAACTATATTATAAGGAGTTATTAAAATAAATTAAACGAGTTTAATTTAGTTTTACCCTGACAAAGTTTAAAGATATTAATTCTTTAATTTTAAAGAGTTTTGCGAAATAGAGCTTTATGGCTTTTGAATGTTTTTAAATTTGATTTATTAATAATATAAATTAAATAAATAAAATATAAATAATATATATATTTTGGGTAACTGATAACTTATTAGTGTAATAAGTGTAGCGTCCGTTTTCATATGTTTTAAAATGGTACGTAGGTTTTATTTTATTATACACATATTAATAATTGGCTTGAATATCGGTTTACGCCTTTGAATTATTTGCTAAACTGAGAGAAGAAAGAAAAGAGTTCTCAACGAGTTTGAGAGAAAATTGTCAGAGCTTAAGGAAGGTTGGTGAGAGAATTTTTCTGCTGTTAACAACGATTTCTTAAGCAACATGAAGATATTTTTCCATAATCTTATATGTTTTACATCGTGATGCTAAAATCTGTGTTCTTCTATTTCACTATAAATATAAAGTTTTTACAAAATTTTGTAGTAGTTGTTATATAACTGAACTATGGTGTTTTGTGGGTGTATGATGTTGGAAGTAGTGTTTAAACGTGAAAGGTTATGCTAATTTCGTTTAAAAGGAAGGAAACTATTTTTCAGTATATGTTCCGGTACATGGCTATTAACAATCAAAATATTCATTAGTTTGGTTGTTAAGAAGATCAAAATTAGTAAATTGTTGGTAGCTAATTGGGAAATTAAAACTATGAACATTTTAATTCTGTTGTTAAGAAATTCAGAGAATCGTAGTTAAAGTAAACGAATTGGTGGTTATTAGAATTTACAGTGTTCACTATGTTAAAATATGTCAACTATGGAGCTTTGATGTTTAAATCGTGCTTTTAAAATTTAAGATTTCTAGAATCGTGGTTAGTCATTGGTAATTCGTATATTCATGATTAAGTAATGTGTATGTGTAATTTGCATAAGTTACACATGTTAATTAGTGTTAGAAATTAAGTTATAGACATAAATTAGTTGTTTTGTTCTCCTGTGGTTGGGTTCTGTAAGTTTCGGCGCCCTAACGCCGAAATTCGCGCCCCAGCGCCAGAAATTGGCTCCCTAGCGCTGAAATTTGTGCCCCAGCGCCAATTTCACGCCCCAGCACCACTGGCTACCTTAATTCTCGCGCCCCAGCGCTGGAATTGTAGTTTGAGTTGGACAGTTTTGACCTCTTGTAGTAAAATGGCCATAACTTTTTCATACAAACTCCGATTGAGGCTATTCAAGATGATCCGGAACGAGGACGAATAGACCTACAACTTTTATTATTTAAGTGTTTCAATTTGTGGACATTATAAAGGGTAAAAATGGCCATCGTTAGGACTATTGTGTTTTCGGTGGCAATCGGAGGGCGTTGGGCATGGACATATGCATGTGTAGTGCTCCTGACCATAAAAGATGATGTCCTAAGTTACAGAACATGAATGTTAGTAAATATAATGATGCTTAACATTAATAAATAATGTATTAGATAAGTTATAGAAGCATAGTAAGCATACACAATAGAGGCAAATCGGGCATGTGACGAATGAACGTCGAAACGCCGTGCCTAGTGTTAATGAACTTAAAAAGTGTTTCAATTCAATTGAAATAAATATTATAAGATATGGAATGGATTTAATATAAAACCCATAAATAGTCCTAGCAACACTTAAGCATTTGAATGAACTGCGAATATGAAATATAGTGAGATATAAGTTGAAAGTTAACACAATTAACTTGAACATTGTGTATTTAATAATAGGAAAGATTATGTGACGTAGAGTAGAGTTTACATTACAATTACTATGTGTTGTTATGTGACTAATAATTAATGTGTATGATTATATAATTGCTTAGGGCACGTGAAGTACAGATAGCTGTAAGCTGTTAAACTTTTATTGGTAAACAACGATCAAGGCAAGTCTTTCTATTCCTATTTTTTACGTGGACTTGATGAACTGTTATAAATTGCATGATATGTTATACATGTTGTAATCATAAAATGTTAAATTCAATTTATGACTGCATTATTTTGGCTAAATGATGATGATTGAGTCAAGAACTCAATCTTTATATTTGCTATGTGAATTAAAAGCATGTATGCCATGTTACTTTAATTATCATGAGATGTATATTGAGCATGTTATTATTTGCTATGTGATGCATGAAAACTGTTAGATTTTGCTGGGCTGTCGAGCTCACTCTTGAAAATAACCACTTTTACAAGTCAAGGTTTTAAGGTAAAGATATGTGCTAAGTGAGTTATAGAGATCTATATTCACGAATATTACTTATGTTTTATGAGAAATGTATGTAAGATTTTGAATGTAACATATTGTTGAATTGTAAATTGAGCTATTCGGTGTATATGGATATCTATTTATGATGTAAGACTTTGTGCAGTCATTTTGTTGTAACGATTCATGATATAAGTTTGAATCAAAGAGATGTAATATAAATGTTGCGATTTAGGGCAATACAGATGGAAAATGTTTAAAAGTTTTAAATATTCTGCATATTTAGTGATTTATAGCGAATAATGATGTAAAATTTGAGGTTGAATGTATGGTTAACGACCGAAGTCGAGTAATAAATTGTATGAATTTTGGGGTTGTTATAGATGTAACAATCCAGATTTTTAATTATAATATTTAAATATTTATTGAATTATATAAATATTTAATAGATGTGCTTATCGTTGAATAAATATTTGTTTAATTGATTTGATTTGATTTAGTTAATTATTTGTTAAATAATTAATGAGTTAAGGAAATTAATAATTATGGGATAATGTTATAATTTAATTTAACAATTAAGTTAGAGAGTTTATATTAATTAAATGGATTATTATATTGATATTTTTTTTTTGATGGGTAATTATTTGTATTGAGTTTTGTGTTTTAACGATTTAATTGATAAATTGTTATTGGTATTAATTAGATTAAGTATGAAAACTTAATTAAAAGAAGTATGACAAATAACTATAGTATAAGGAGTTATTAAAATAAATTAAAGGAGTTTAATTTAGTTTTATCCAAACAAAATTTAAGGATATTAATTCTTTAATTTTAAAGAGTTTTGCCAAACGGAGCCTTATGGCTTTTGAATTTTTTTAAATTTGATTTATTAATAATATAAATTAAATAAATAAAATATAAATAATATATATATTTTGGGTAAATAATAACTTATTAGTGTAATAAGTGTAGCGTTCGTTTTCATACGTTTTAAAATGGTACGTAGGTTTTATTTTATTATACGCATATTAATAATTGGCTTGAGTATCTGTTTATGCCTTTGAATTATTTGCTAAACTGAGAGAAGAAAGAAAAGAGTTTGAGAGAAAATTGTCAGAGCTTGAGGAAGGTTGGTGAGAGAATTTGTATGCTGTTAACAACGATTTCTTAAGCAGCAAGAAGGTATTTTCCCATAATCATATATGTTTTACATCGTGATGCTAAAATCTGTATTCTTCTATTTCACTGTAAATATAAAGTTTTTACAAAATTCTGTAGTAGTTGTTATATAACTGAACTATGGTGTTTTATGGGTGTATGATGTTGGAAGTAGTGTTTAAACATGAAAGGTTATGTTAATTTCGTTTAAAAGGAAGGAAACAATTTTTCAGTATATGATCCGGTACATGGCTATTAACAGTCAAAATAGGGCAATATAGAAGGAAATGTATAACAGTGTTAAATATTCCGCATATTTAGTGATTTATATCGAATAATGATGTAAAATTTGAGGTTGAATGTATGGTTAACGACCGAAGTCGAGTAATAAATTGTATAAATTTTGGGGTCGTTACAGTGGAGAGCCCGTGGAGGACATTGATTCTCATACCGAGGATGAGCCATTTACTGGGTTGCCAGCAGCTCTCTTAGATTCTCTCAGTACCAGTACTGTTGTGATCCAGCATTCATCACAGAACTTTGAGCAGAGTCTTCATCTGATGACCTTTGAGAGAGATTAGGCTAGAGCCCTGATGTTGACAGCTCTTGATGGGAGAGATGCAGCTCTGTTAGAGAGAGACGAGGCATTAGCTCGTAGAGATGCCGCTGTTGTTGAGCGGTATGAGGCCAGATCAGCTAGAGATGCAGTGATAGTTGAGCGGGATAGTGCCCTATCTGCCCGGGATGTAGCCGTCACAGATAGTACCACAGTTGGATCCTTGACCACTGGCATGCTTACCGAGATGAGTGCATACATTGATGAGCACAGTGTCACCATGCAAATGGCCTCGGACTAGCTGGCGCGTGTGGATATCCTTGTACAGGAGACCACAATAATACCTCCTTCTTTTGAGAGAGATGCAATGTTAGATCTGCTAGCTCGCATGCATACCGATCTGTAGATAGCCTTGTATTTTCCTGCACATACTAGCTTAGCCATTTTGTCATGTACAGTGTATATTGTGTATATCAAACAGTATTATATATAGCAGGGAAATATATTTTTGATCACTTCCCTTTTAGATATGCCTAAATACTTGGTTGATATTTGTCTGCTTCTTCAGGGCTTGTGATATTGATATATTCTGAATTCCTCTTTGCTAGATGGACATTGAGTTCTCTCTAGATAATTCATAATGGATCATAGATCTGTATGTATCCCTACCATCTTTGATATCTTGGGACTGGTTTCTGTATGGAAATGTAAAGAGGAGTGTGGCTTTCCTCTTTGAGATTGACCACACCACAGATGGTCGCCAGTACTCCTATTTAGGAGGAGCCTAGTTAATTCCATCTCTTATGGATTAGTATTGCTCTTCAAGGAACAACCGTAGCTTAGATAGTTGTCGAATGTCCTATTTAGGAGGAGGTCACGTAATTCCATCCATTTGATTTGAAGCCAATGAAATGTGGTGAATTGAAGTTTGATCCCAGTACCGTTGATAAGTATTTGTGTTTTGGTAGGGGGTTAGACCGAACCATAAATGGCTGCCTACGTACTCCTGTTGAAGAGGAGATCAGGTCTGCGTAGTTTAAACCTGGTGTAAGAGGTTCAACGCTATATGTGGTAGAAAGGGTGTAGGAATATTTTTGTTATTTTTGTAAGGAGAAGGGTGTAGGAATGTTTTTGTTATTTTTGTAATGAGAAGGGTGTAGGAATTTTTTTGTTATTTTTGTTTTATTGCAACCGGGCCATATAAAATGGTTGCCTACGTACTCACGTGTATCAAGGAGATCAGGTCGACGTAGTTCGCCCCTTAGGACGATTTGGTAGCCAACAGAAAGTTTGATCCTATGCGGAGGACAAACTGCGGGGGAAGAAAGTTTAATCTTAAGTTCAGGATAAACTGCAGGTGTGAAAAGTTTGATCCCATATTTGGGGACAAAACTACAAGTGTGAAAGGTTCAATCCCTAGTGGGATAACCGGAGCTGAGTAAGGGTTATAACACCGAGTGAAGAGGAAGGGATCTGATGATCCGAAAACCAGGCTGCTGGCTTGAAAAGTGTGTTTCCCTGAGGGGCGCAGTGTGGAAAAGAGTTGTATGTAATGAAGGGTTAAAGAACTGGAATGACTGGTGATCTGATGATCCAATACCAGGATGTTTGCTTGATGGTAATTTCAGACATAGTACCATTTCACGGTGTCCGAGTTAATGAGTTGTGGAAATTCATCGCCGTCCATTTCCTGCAATCTGAGAGCACCTTTTGTCAATACTTCCTTGACAATAAACGGGCCTTCCCAGTTAGGGGCGAATTTTCCCTTATACTGATCTTGGTTGTCGATGATCTTCTTCAAAACCAAGTCATGTCGTTTAAACTGCCGTAGGCGGACTCTTCTGTTGTAGGATCGGGCGATCCTTTGTTGATATAACTGACCATGGAAGATAGCCGCCGTTCGCCTTTCGTCTATTATAGACAATTGGTGATACTTGTCTTGTACCCATTGGTCTTCATCCAGCTGAGTGTCCATCAACACTTTGAGGGATTCCATTTCTACTTTTATGGGGAGTACTGCTTCCATCCCATAGGTTAATGCGTAGGGGGTTGCCCCAGTTGAAGTGCGCATTGATGTTCTGTAGGCTAATAGAGTAAGAGGCAATTGTAACAACCCGATATTTTTCATATAATTAAATCAGAAATTTTGCGTATAATATTTTTTTTTTATTTTTAAAGATGAGGATTTATACAAGATATTGTGTATATGTATTTATGTAATAAATAAAAATATATTTATTACATGAATAATTAAAAATAATTTTATTTCAGAATTATTGATTATTATAAAGTATATTTTTATAATAATTAATTTTATAGTAGAAATGTTTTTATTAATTATCTTCCATGAAAATATAAGTATATATAATTTAAATAATATATGAAATGATTTTTAGAATTATTATAATAATTATTTATTGTATTATATGAATTTATGTTAGATTAATTAAGTTAGTTATTTTTAACTTAATTAATAATGTTATATATGAAGAATAAATCAGATATGGAATCCAAACCCTAATGTTGGATTTTGATCAAGGAATGAGAATAATAATATAATATTAATTATATTTTGAGTTTTCAGTGCTATAAATATGTATTGTATATACGTATTGATAATGGTTGGTCAATTATAGTGTATAAGGTCAAAACCCTAGCATTAATTTGCTTAGCCCTATTTTTAAATTCAAATAGAAAATTCAAGACTGTTATGTAACTGTGTTATATGATTTAGGTTGTGTATTAAATGATTAATTAGGTAAATCCTAATTAATCTTTAGAAAACCCTAATTTGGAACCCTAATTAATTATAAAACCCTAATTTGAAACCTAAATTGGAGTTTGTGATCATTCAGAAATTGTGTTAATGTGATTAATATAATGTATAGTAGGTTTTATTGCTAATTATGGAAAACCTAATTAGTAACTTAGAACCCTAATAGCTAGAACCCTAAATTGGTAATTAAAAAAACCCTAATTGTAATTTGGTAATCCTAATTGCTAATTTAGCAATGTTAATTATAATTAGCGATATTAAACCCTAATGTTCCTGTATAAAATAATTAGGAAACTAATTTAATTTAGAAAACCCTAATTATAAATGTTAGAAACAAATTTTTTTTGTACAACCCTAATTGCTAGATCTTACAAACGTTATGTGCTAAACCTTAGGGTTAAACCCTAAAGGTCAAACCCTAAGGGTTCGTCGAGATTACAAAATTACCATTAAATTTGTGAACAAAATGACCAAAAAACCCCTCCTTGGATTTTTGTTATGTAACTTGTGAATCTTGCCAAGAGGGGAGTTGGTGACCTAATATAACTACTCCATTGCCTTAAAACTCCAGCACATCAGCTCTAGATCAGCGAATATATGTATCATAGACTTGTATTTATTGATTGGGAGAGAGAGAATGTCATTTTGCTAGCTCATTTTGCACCAAACACTCAAACATTTTCTCTCAACCCAAACCCACGAAAATTTTAAGACAAATCAGTCCCATTACAAAGCCCCACTAACACCACAATCAGGTCAGTAGCTAGAATCAAGATTTTGTTCAAAAGAGGTAGAATTCGAATTTTAAAAATTTGACTTTGATCCTTTGTTAGATGTTGTTTTTGTGTTAAACATGTTGTTTATAGTGTATAATGATGATCTGGGTTGCTAGATGTTAGATCCATAACATCTAGAGGCTCGGATTTGAGATTCTATAAAATCTGGAAAAAAAATTTCTTGGTGGTCTCACAATGAATGTCAGTGCCTCTAGATTCTTGTCTGATCTTGGTTTTTGTTGTTTAAAGGTTTAAATATATAGTCTGATAGTTGGTCTTTGATCTGGATCAAGAATCAGGCTTAGATATGGTTTAGATTTCAAATTATTGTTGGTCAAAGTCGGTTGACCGACCATGACCGGGCCATTTATGGGCAACCCAGAAACCATAAACTAGCTTCTGACAACTTATTCAAGAATCTAGATCTTTCATGTTGTTGTTGTTTTGTTCTGTTTATAGTATGTTGTTTGGACTACAAGATTATGGCACTAGATCACTAAAAACTTAGCCAGGTAGATCTTAATGGCCGGTCAAACCAAGCCGGACGTTCATGAAATGCATTTTCTAGGTAACCCAGAAAACGCATGATCATGTCGTCTGACATAGTTTGACCAGCTTGGATCTAATGATTCTGTTTTTTCTTATATGGATTTTATGTAATGAATATTTTCCTTGTTATGCTGGCTACACACTGCAACTACTATATCACACAAACGTTTCCAGAACAACGAGTTATGGAAGCCCAAAAGTGGACAGTCGAACTGTTCTTCATTTTTAGGTAACCCATAAATGAAGAACAACTCTGACAGTAACTTTGAAGGCTTAGATCTACTTATTGTGATGTTGTTTGATCATGTTTGTTGGTGGGTCTTGTAGTGTTACATTTGTACTACACTATCTGACCAAAACCAAGTCCAAAAACATCATGATCTGATCATAAATCGTGGTCAAAGTAGGCCACTTGATAACTGACATGCATGTTTTAGGTTTCATGAAGAATACGAAGAACACCAATTGCGACGATTCTGTCGCTATATGCAGTCTTTTGTGACAAATATTTCTGAAAATTAATTATTTTAATTAAATAAATTAAAAAAATAGTTTTAAATTATTAAAAATACATAATAAATTATTAAAAATTATTTTAAATTCTGAAAATTAGTTTTTAATTATTTTAAGTAGAATTCATAAATATTAAATATTTTTAAAATATTAATGGTATTTAAATTATTTAATTATAATATTAAATAAATTAGTTAAAAATTATTTAAATACTTGAAAAATCATTTAAAATTATATTAGGCTATAAGAAAATATTTTAAGTTATTTCTAATGACTTTTAATATTTTGTGATGAAATTCATTAATAAATTAATATTAATGATAATTAAGTTATTTACTAAATGAATAAAAAAATTTAATTAAAAATGATTTTATTAAAGTAAAAATCATTTTAAATAATAATAAGGTATTTAAAAATATTTTAAGTTATAGAATATAATTTTCAATATTTAAAGGTAAATTTAATTAATTAATTATTATTAATGATATTAAAGTTATTTAATAATTATATTAAATAATTTGGTTTAAAAATAATTTCATTCTCATAAAAATCATTTTAAATGAAAATAAAGTGTTTAAAGATATTTTAAGTTATGAAATATAACTTTTAATATTTAAATATAACTTTTAATATTTAAAAGATAATTTAATTAATAATTTTCTATTAATGATTATTAAACTATTATTAATGATATTAAATTTATTTATTAATTAGATTAAATAAATAGTTTAAAAATAGTTTTATTAATTTAAAAATCATTTAAAAAGGGATAAAAATGAATTAAAAATATTTTAAGTTATAATTAATGACTTTTAATATTTTGATAAATAGTACATTAATATTTAAATATTAATGGTAATTAATTAAAAATGATTTTAAATGTTTTAAAAATTATTTAAAGGCAATATAAATGTTTTAAAAATATTTTAAATTATTATAAACACCTTTAATATTTTGGCAATAGTTTCATTAATAGTTTAATATTAATTAAATATTAATACTAATAGAATTATTTAATATTTAAATCATTTAATAATGATTCCGGTGTTTGAAAATTCATGATAAATTATAATAAATGTTTTAAAAATTATTATAAGTTATTTAAAAATAATATGACTGATACTAAGTTATAGGATAGAGTCTTAGACTCGATAATTACCCGATAAAGTCGTCGGTACACCGACATGTTTCAAAAATTGATCTGGAATTAGATAGGTTGACTTGATAAGTGTTTATTTATGATTCAATATTTGTTAAACATATGTGGCAATGTGATTAGGTTATGTACTGACTGCAATAAGCAGTATTATGTGTTACGATATGATTCTAATCAGTAAAATGATCTTATTACTGATAGGTTGTTATACGAAAGATAAAAACTAAGTTGCATAACTGTAAGCAGCAGACCAAGCAAGTATCCTACCTTTGCATTTTCTTTATGCAATGGACAGAGGTATGAAAGTTTTAGAATTATATTATTATTGTATCAATTTATTAACCCTATTGTTATATATGTTATATTAGATCATTGATTATCAATATGTTACTATACTGCAATTCATATATATATATTTTGTTCGTTAATTTCTAAATATGGTTATTCAAGTGTCCCCACTTAGATAATCATTGTATTTAATCACATGTTGATATATATATATATATATATATATATATATATATATATATATATATATATATATATATATAATCACCAGTATGTATAAAATAAGTAAAAGCCCTCTATGCTATTTAATCAGCTAGACACAGATTTAGAAATAATGTTGAATATGATAAATCCTTTTTGTATCCAATCTAATTATTTTGGTTCGGATTCTAGACTAAGTATGAGCATCCCGATCAAGGGAAAACTTTTATGCGCCCAAGGCGGACAGAGTGAACGATAATATCGTTCTTGCATGTAGTGTTGATCAATACATGGCATAACGGGCTGATCACCCACGTGCCCGTAAGTTATAACGATTTGCTGATGAAGTTCTCCTAAATATATTCAAAAATTAAAAACAATGTTCATAGTATGTCACCTTAACCCTATTGTATTTTAACAGTTTAACACTGTTGAAGGCTAAGGATAATTTATTCTTCATTATCTTAGTCATAATTTTTTTTGCTGGGCTAGTTGAGCTCACGCTTTGCTTTCATTGTTCTCTTCAGGAAATGAGAACATAGCCGAGACTAGTCGGTGAACGGAGTGGTGGTTCGAGATGGTGCATTAGTAGTCCTCACTATTCTGTGAAATAGAGTGATAATGTTGAGGACTTATATTGAGTTTGTATACTGTCTAGAAGATAATATTTGTATTAAAACTCACACCTCATATTGTATATTTAAGTTGGTATTTGTATTCTGTACCATGTATTTGGCGACTCAGAATGGGTGATGTATACCTATTTTGGGGGCGTCATAGTTGGTATTAGAGCTTAGGGATATGATCCCTGGCCGAGATGTGAGACTAGAACTAGGATGGGAGAGACGGGAAATTCCTTCGCTAGTAAGACCTACCTAAGTTTATTTGGTATTTAATTGGTCGGTCAAAGTATAGGGATAATATATGATATGTTAATTAACCTTTGTTTTATGGCAGTATTTAATAATGGCATTCGAAAATGCTGATATAAGCAATGAATCAAATGAGACCGTTGAGTCACCAACTATCAATACCTAGGATAATGTGCAATAGGAAGATAATAATCCTCAGGTAAATAATAAAACCGATCAATTGATGAACGATGGGAAGTTCAAAGGCTTTATGCAATTCATGCAACATCAGGGGAGAGCGGCTCCTATTCAAAATGCAGGCGGAAACACTGGCAACTCTCGGACGGTCACCGCTAAATAGTTCATAGAGCTAGGACCACCGGAGTTTATTAGAGAGCCAAAACCACTTAAGGCAGAGATGTGGATAAAGCAGATCACCAAAATATTTGATGTCTTAGGATGCTCCGAGGAGCAAAAAGTTCCATTTACCACCTTCATGCTGTGAGGAGAGACAGATTATTGGTGGGAATCCGTAAAGCGTACTCAACCTGTCGCGCTGAAGATGTCTTGGGAGAAGTTCCAAGAACTGTTTAACGACAAGTAATTTCTCAAAAGTATTCATCACATGAAGGAGGTAGAGTTCATCAAGCTGGAGCAGAACAATATGACCGTGTCACAGTACGAAGCTAAGTTTAGCGAGTTGTCCCGGTTTGCGTCCCACTTAGTTGATAATGAGGAGAGAATGTCGCGGATGTTTCTAAGAGGTTTGATACCTGAGATACGTCAATACCTAATTTCTCACAAACTGTGTCTGTATTCAGATGTTGTAAATAGGGATCAATTGTTAGAGCGTAATAACGAGTCAACCTAACCAAGAGAGAGCAATCGGAAAAATGAGAATACCAGTGGTAGCAGTCATTGTAACGGTGATAACAAACGTGGAGAGAATCAACATGCCAGAAATGGTAATCACTTCGGTGGAAATCATGGCCAAGATAATAGAAGTGAAAATTTCAAGAAGAGGAGATTCAACAATGATGAAAATAGGTCATCACCAGCACCTGTTGTTAAGGAAGGGGAACGACAACCAATCGTATATTACAAATGTAGAGGGGAGAGATATATTAGTCTGAACTGTACACAGTAATCCAAAAGTGTGTTATAATTACGGAAGAGAAGGTCACCTAGCCCGATTTTGTCGTGCAGTAAAGCTAAGTCCAGCTGGGATTGAGGCACCAAAAGCCGTCCCAGAGAAGTTAAAGCCGGTAGTTCAAGGGAGAGCGTTTGTCGTAACCTCCCAAAAAGTGAGGAACCCGAACAAAGTCATCACGGGTAAGCTAATCATAAACTCTAACGAAGTCTATACCTTATTTGATACCAGATCTACCATTCTTTTATTTCTCCTACTTGCGTACAACGTTTAAATTTGAGTCCAAAAAAATTAGACTTTGACTTATCTGTCGAAACTCTGTTGGGAGAAACCTTCATTACATCCACTATTTATAAGTCTTGTTTGGTTCAAATCGGTACCCTCACATTACCTGTCAATCTTATTTCATTAAAAATACTTGTATTTGACGTAATTTTAGAGATTGATTGGTTAACTACTCATCATGCTAAAATTGATTATTTTCGTAAGGTTGTTAGTTTTCATATTCCTAACCAACCTATTATGCGAATTCAAGTGACCAAACCATTAAAATCAATCACTATCATCTCAAGCCAAAAAGCTATTCGTTTATTGAAAAAAGGATGTCAAGCTTTCTTAGCTCATGTCATGGATTTAAACAAAAATACGTCAGTTTTGAATGATATTTCTATTGCTAATAAATTTCATAACGTATTCCCTGAAGAACTTCCTGGCCTGCCCCCAGAGCGTGAAATTGAATTTTGTATCGACCTTGAACCCGGTAAAAAAACCCATTTCCAAAGCCCCATATCGAATGGCTCCTATTGAACTTCAGGAGTTAAAAACCCAACTACGAAAATTGTTAGACATCGATTTTATTCTTCCTAGTACGTCCCCTTGGGGTGCTCCTATTCTATACGTGAAGAAGAAAGATGGGAGTATATGACTTTGTATTGATTATCGGGAGTTGAACCATGTCACTGTCAAAAATAGATACCCGTTGCCTTGCATTGATGACCTGTTTGACCAGTTTTAAGGCGCCAAATTCTTTTCAAAGATTGATCTTTGTTCCGGATATCACCAATTGAAGATTAAAACTGATGACATTCCAAAGACGGCTTTTAGAACACGGTACGAGCATTATGAATTCCTAGTCATGTCTTTTGGATTGACTAATGCTCTTGCTGCCTTATTGGATATGATGAACCGAGTATTCAAGAAATATTTAGATCGCTTTGTGGTTACCTTTATTGATGACATTCTCATATATTCCAAAAGCTGTGAAGATCATGAGCAACACTTGAGGCTGATACTCCAAAAGCTTCGTGAAAACATGCTTTATGCCAAGCTGAAGAAATGCTAGTTCTGGCTTGAGGAAGTAGCATTCCTTGGGTACGTAGTATCAAGTCATGGAATATCTGTTGACCCGGCAAAGATTGAAGCAATTCAAAGCTGGGAGCAACCTAAGTCAGTGACAAAAGTACGTAGCTTTCTCGGCTTAGCTGGTTATTATCGGAGATTCATAGAAGGGTTTTCTCGAATTGCTACTCCATTAACTCAGCTGACTCGGAAAGATAAAAAATTTGGTTGGAGCGAAGAATGTGAGAAGAGTTTTCAAAAACTAAAGAGGAGACTCATTTCAGCTCCTGTTCTGACAATACCATATGGCTCGGAGGGATTTGTCATCTACAGTAATGGTTCAGGCAAGGGGTTAGGATGTGTTCTCATGCAACATGGGAAAGTCATAGCCTATGCATCTCGACAACTCAAGGAATATGAGAGGAATTATCCTACTCATGATCTAAAGTTGGCAGCTGTCATTTTTGCACTTAAGATTTGGAGGCATTACCTGTATGGAGAGAAGGCGGAGATCTATACGGATCATAAAAGCCTCAAATATTTCTTCACTTAAAAGGAACTCAAGATGCGGCAACGACGTTGACTTGAGTTGTTGAAAGATTACGATCATACCATTCAATACCATCCTGGAAAAGCGAACGTAGTAGTTGACGTATTGAGTAGAAGATCATATGCAGGTGCAAGTGCGATATTTTCAATGCAAAGAATTATTTTGTATGACTTACAAAGGATGTAGATAGAGTTAAAGACTCTAGGGACCCATGTGATGATGGTGAATATACGAGTAGAACCGACTTTAATCGATAAGGTTAAAGCTGCTCAAGATACAGACCTGGAGCTGATGCGTATGAGGAAGAAAGTGAAAGAATGTGCTATTTTGGAAGCAAGAATGGATGAAGAAGGAATACTTCGAGCTAACTCCAGACTTTGTGTTCCTAACGATTCTGACTTGAAGTATAAAATTATGATGGAAGCGCACAACACACCGTTTGCAATCTATCCTGGAAGTACCAAAATATATCAAGATCTTTGACATATATTTTGGTGGAGCAATATAAAGAGAGATATAGCGGGGTTTATCTCAAGGTGTCTAACTTGTCAACGAGTCAAGGCGGAGCATCAAGTTCCAAAAGGTCCATTGCAACCACTTTAAATACCAAAATAGAAGTGGGAGCACATTACCATAGATTTCGTTACTGGTCTTCCCAAGGTTTCTCAAGGCATAGATGTGATTTGGGTCATTGCTGATAAATTGACCAAGTCTGCTCATTTCTTATCGATACGAGAAACTTATTGTAGACACTCAAAATTTTATGCACACCTGTTACTAACATTGCAGGAAGGCAGATTCATCTTTCAGACATAACCCTGGAAGACATCTCACATCCAGTCCGGATACTACCGGAAGCTCAATTTCAACTACGAAACACACACCGGGAGTAACCATTCTAACCTTAGTGATAACCCCGAGGTGTGCAGATCTAATACCAGAACACACACCGGAGAAGATCGATTCATCCCGGAGATAACCCCGAGATGTTCCGTCTCAGTCCCAACACTGGAAATAGCAGATTCCAACCATAGAGATAACCCCAAGGAAGGTAGTTACAGTTCCGGATATAACCCTAGAAATGCTTGTTTCAAATGAAATCAGTTTAACCTCGGCGCTTATACCGAGGCACTCAATACAATACCTGGTAATAACACCAAGAGGATAGGCACATCTCAGAGATGACACTGAGAACCTTCAACACTGGCAGCAGTCCAATCTCAGCGATAACCCTGAGCAACGTCTACTTTATCAGTCCAAATCGGAGATAACCCCGGTGAGGGGCAAAGTTATCATCTTTCCACCTTGACGCCATATCACGCCGTCTCAACATTTCAAACATACATTTCTACACAACAAATGTCCCACAATAACCAAGAAAAACCAATCCCGAGTGACTATTATACAGGATAATGGATAGAATTTGAAGCTGAAGAACAGAGGGCATCGTCCCATCTTCATGACTTCGTACAACCTCTAATCCCATGTCATTACGTAACTCTCGACAATGGCAGTCCGAAATAGGTCCTATATACCTTAGTCGGATGCCCGGATTGCAATTCTAAAAGTTCGAGTGGATATCACGTTGTATGCGTGCACGTACTTCGAGACGGCGGGACCCGCAAAGCCCGAGGCACCCCGGGCAGCCTCAGGTACACTGTGACCCAGCCACATGTACACCTGCGACCCAGCCACAGGTACACCTACGGCTCCACCCTCTATAAATAGAGGGCTTGGGGTGGCCATTTGAAAAAGAAAAAAGGGGAGGAAGCCCTGCCCAATTTGCTCTGTACACACCCCAAACTGAGTGCTTTCTCATTTTAAACACTTGTAAGCTCATATATAGCTACTCTTTACCGGCAGAAGCCGAATATTCATTCATTTCAAGTTATTGAAGTCTTCTTTGGCAGCCTACTGTAAGCCTTCTTACACGTTTTCAAGCCTTTCTCTTCATCTTTGCACAAACTATTCTTCACGTTGAGAGTTGTGTTACGTGTGTAGGCCCGAACTTCGGTCCGTGGTTTTCATTTCAGTATGTATATATATATATATATATATATATATATATATATATATATATATATATATATATGAACTGTGTGTCGAACTCTGTTCGATGAGCCTGGATTTTACAGCCGGTGCATTTACTGCTTTAATATATATATATATACTTATATATATTAACTGTTGTTAGACTTTGTCCGATGAGCTTGGATTTTATATCCAGTGCGCTTATCATTATATATATATATATATATATATATATATATATATATATATATATATATATATATATATATATATTTACATTTCGTCCCACCTGGAGTTTACTTCGTGGTGGTTGACCGTTTTTATTGCTTTCTGTACATTAATTTCATCCCGCCTAGAGTTTTCTCAGTGGCAGTTGATCGCTTTTATAGCTTTATTTACATTTTTGATCCCCAATGAGGTGTTCCATGGTTGGTGATCATGTCTGTATATATATATATATATATATATATATATATATATATATATATACCTGCTTACTGTTTTTTATCAATTATGGTATCATGTGAGCCTAGGAATCATGTGATCACAGATTCAGTCTACTGAATCTAGATTCGGTTCCCGTGATGGACGTTTTCAGCTATAAGCAGGTTGTAAATTTATCTGTGATGTTCGGATTTCCTCAGATGGTTTTCATACCCACGAGGAGTTCAGCACCTTTTTGTACATTATTTTCCCTAAGATGCTTCGTATCTCGAAAATAAAAGCAATCAAGCTGAACATTTAGTAATAAAATGGAAGTGTAAAAGGTCTCAATTACTATTGAGCGTAAGGGTTTGAAAAACCTCTTTTACAAAACCTCACTGTTATGTCTTGTTTAAAACTGAATTTTTACATAATTTCAAATCCTGTGTATATAGGTACGAACGAGGCCTCGCACTACTTCCAAATAACAGCACATTGACCCATACACACATATTCATATAATAGTTTCTTGAAAAGTGGCGGTCACCGTGGCAACACGAATGTTTGGGGGTGCCTAACACCTTCCCTCCACATAAGCAAGTCCCCGGACCGTAATGAATATCGGTTTCACCGACCCATTTAGCAGTGTCACATCACTAGGTCAATGTGCAAACCTTTTCTCAGTTGTGTTGGTACAACTAGTTAAAAAACTAACTGGCGACTTTTAACAGTCCATCGTCGGCATTACACATGTCGGACCTTTTTTACTTGTTTTTTCTAACAAATCTCACCTAAAATGAGAACACAAAAGAACAGGTAACGAGAAGGGACAAATAAAAATCCCGACGTCGACAGGTGGCGACTCTGCTGGGGACTCCAGTAAGAGGACTTAAGCCGCTATTACAAGCTTTTCAAAAATGTTATATGCTTGTGTGTGGATGTTACATTTACATTTATAATGAATGTGTACGAATGCATATCTTTACTACGATTAATGCTTTACACTATATCTGCCTGTGATATTAGTGCTTCGCATATGTCATCATTTTCATAAACGGTGAGACACGTTGTATGTAAATGTATGTTGTGTGGTCCCTCCACCAGGAGGCTATCCTGTCGGTGTTTGATTACTGGACTCGTAGAAAGACTGACTCCAATGAGGCTCAGGAAAGGCACCATCCAAATTCGCTCCACTTGAAAGACCAGATTAACTTCCCGTTGAGTAAATTGCGATGATTCCGGAGCCTTCATGCTGAAAAGCTGCGATAGTAACCTAAGATAGGTCAGCCTCAGATAAACCAGACTCGGAGGAAAGTCTCTTCGTGCTTTCTCATTTCAAATTACTCGTAATGTCAATTACTTGTAATTTACATTCCATATTCATCTCCATGTAATGAGAAATATAACATATTTACATTAACATGCTATCCTGTATCACGAACAGCTAACATCCGTTTTGCAGGACAAAATTCCTAAAATGGACACATCACATATCAAGTTAACATTTACACCATCCCTAAAACTAAACTATGCCAATTTTGTCGCAGGGAAGCATTCGAGCCTATTACCCGGTCAAAGTCCAAAAAAACCACAGGCCTATGGCCAATCATGTCTTCATCTGACCAGTCTAATCCATTTTCTCGCGAAGAATTTGACGGATTAACTAAACAAATTACGGATTTGGTTGTTCTGCTTAAAGAACAACATCAATCTACTCAGGGTCCAAAGATACCCATACATGCAGAATCCTCCACACAAGGGGGAACTCAAGGTTCTAATAAAGCTATTACAGTACCTGAACTGCAGTTGGATACAACCAACAAAAGTCATGATGCCGCCCATCTCACAAGAGATCCAGACACCGGTGACATCAGAAAGAAAGTTCTTCAAATGGAAGAAACCCTTTGCGCTATCAAAGGAATTGGAGCACACGGGAGTGTTCCATATGCCAACCTGTGTATATTCCCTGGTGTTCATTATCTAGAAAAGTTCAAAACTCCTGACTTCGAAAAGTATGATGGGTTAGGAGATCCTTATACACATTTGAAGGTGTTCATTGGAGAACTTGGATCTTAAGTAGAGGATGAGAAGCTCAGAATGAAGATGTTCCAAAAGAGTCTGACTGGAGAAGCCCGTTCATGGTATACCAAATTAGATAACTCAAAGATCCATAGCTGGGAAGAGCTAGCTCACGCCTTCCTCACACAATACAGCATCCAGTCTCAAATGGCTCCAGACCGGTACCAGATTACCAAGGTTAAAAAATAGTCCAATGAGTCTTTTAGAGAATATGCTTAAAGGTGGAGGCGCCTTGCTACTCAAGTAACTCCTTCTATGACAGAGTCAGAGATGGTTAAGACCTTTATCGACATACAAGAAGCTCCTTTGTATGATAGAGTCTTAGCTGGCATCGGTAAACCATTTTCTGAAATGATCAAACATTGAGAAATGGCTGAGATGGGATTGAAGTCAGGAAAGATTCAAGACCTAGTTGCCCTTAAAGCTGTTGCTGAGCACATCCAATCTGGAAATTATGGAAACAACCCCAGGAGGGTCCATAAAAAGAAAGAAGAAAATGTTTCCCTGATACTACAGGGTCAAAAGGGCAATCAGAACATGCCTATCCAGAGTAGAAATTACACTCCCTTTCAAGCACAGTCTTCAAACCCTCCAATAGCAAAATATGGAGAAGTCAAACGCCCTCAAGTGTTCACACCCTTAGGAGACTCACTCGAGAATATTCTCACTCTTCTGACCACGCAGAAGAAAATCACGCATCTTCTTCCACCAGCCAGCCCTAATGGACGGTGTGACGCCCCCAAAATTAGGTATACATCACCCATCTTGGGTCGTCAAATACATGGTAGAAAAAAAAATACAACTTCCTAATACAACTGTTGTGTACAATACGACAAAACATAACTGTGAGTTTGAATACAATTATTGTCTACTAGAGACTTTACAAACTCAAAAGGAGTCCTCATTACAATTATTGTCACACTATTTAATAGAATAGTGAGGACTACTAATACTATCATCTGGTCCATCACTCCGTTCCCCGACTTGTCCCAGCTATATTCTCATTTCCTGAAGAGAACAGTGAAAGAAAAGGTGAGCTCGACTAGCCCAGTAAGAAATATTCTGACTAAGATAATGCAGAATAAATTATCATTAGCCTTCAAAAGTGTTAAACTGATAAAATATAACGAACATCAAGTTTAACTACAGCGGAACAAGCAATCCATTAAAAGAGTCAAGTAGAAAATAAAATCTACTATCTTCTATGATTTAAAAGGTTTTTCAACACTGTTATCGCTGGGACTCAGCTTAATAAAATAATTCACATCATCGAATCACCCCTGCACTACGGCCAAGGATATTCGTGTATTCATTAATGGTCATGATCATGCCAACAACTGTCCATCAATGCACTACGGGCTACTGAGGACTTTTACCACATTATTTGTAACATTACGGTCATGATTATACCGAATAATCCCTGGTCATAATCATACCAAGTCCATCTATGCACTACAGGCCACAGATGACTTTCAACATTTTATAAACATGAGGATGATGACAATGATATAAGAATTCAATAAAACAAGTTCAAGAATTAATTTATCAAGAATTAACAACGCCCAAATTGTCAACATGATACTGCTTTGTGGAGTAAAATTCAAGAATGCTTAGAAGAATATTTTCATGAAAAGATACTAGATGAAACGCAATTATCAAGGATATTCCACAAATTTCATGGATTATAGAAGTCAAAACTTAACCAACTAAGTATAATAAAGAATGGAATAACAAAAGAAATCACCATGCATGCGACAGACCGCACAGACAGGTTATTCCAACAAAATAATAAATAATGGAACCAGGTCCGGCGTAAAACGCACAGGCAGGATATTCCAACAGAATAATAATAAAGACGGAACTGAAATAAGGAAGTAGTTAAGTAGCAGAATACTTTTATTCTCTCTCTCTATAGTTTCTCTCTCTAGAGTTCATTGAATTCGTAAGAAATAATGAAGGAATGAGCTGCTATTTATAGAAAAATAGAATGCATAGTAACTAATCCATGAACGGTCCAGATTGATTACTTTAATCTGACGGTCCATATTTAAAGAAAAATCTTTTAAATAAAATATAATATATTCTATTTATAGAATAACTTTAATAAAGTATTCTGTTTTATATAAAAAGATATTTTTGTTTTATTGTGTTAATAAGACGAATAAAACAAAACTTCATTATCGCTAAATAATTCATATTATTAACTGACAATAATTGAATCAAACTGAGTGACTTCTCACATAAGCATTAATAATCAATACCGTGTGCTACTATGCAACCACACGTATTACTGTACTTTTAGTATCGAGTAGTTCAACAGTATCAATGGTAAAACTTCTGCCATTATTTTTAATAAAATATTTCTGTCGTTTTCTCAATCCGATAATAATTCCATTGTGGGGTCCACCAATAATTGTACCGTTGTACGAATATTCCCTATTAAAACGAATATTCCCCGACCAATCGAATATTATATAACAACTTTTGTACTTTACAAAATTTATAAATATTACCCACAACTATAACATTATATCAAATTAACTCCATAATATTCAAAAATGATATTTATAGAAAATTCATCTTTATTTATAAAAGTTGGGGTCTTACAACGTCCCCTTCTTATAAAATTTCGCCCTCGAAATTAGGGTACGTACCTGGTATGTCGAAGAGGTAAGGATACCTTGATTTCATTTCAGATTCTAACTCCCAAGTCATTTCCTCAACATCGTGATTTCTCCACAAAACTTTGACTTGAGGTATAACCTTGGAGCGTAGAATATGTTCCTTCTTATCCAAGATTTGAACAGGAACTTCTTCATACGTCAAATCCTATGCTATTTCGTCCGGTTCTAACTTAATAATGTGGTTCGGGTCTTCCACATATTTACGTAACATGGATATGTGAAAAACGTTATGAACACGAGACATACTTGGCGGTAAAGTGAGTCTATAAGCCACAGTTCCTACTCGATCGAGGATTAAAAATAGATCGATGAATCGAGGATTGAGTTTTCCTTTCTTTCCAAATCTCGTAACTCCTTTCCATGTAGCAACACGTAAGAACACATGATCTCCTATATCAAATTCCACGTCATTTCGATAAAGATCAGCATAACTCTTTTGTCGATCTTGTGAGGTTTTTATACGTTGTCGGATCGTTTGAATTTTTTCTGTAGTCATACATACCAACTCCGGTCCCAACAACGTTGCTTCACCCACCTCATCCCAGCATACTGGAGAACGACATTTTCTTCCATACAATGCTTCGAATGGAGCCATGCCAATACTTACTGGATAACTGTTGTTGTAGGAAAACTCCACCAATGGTAAGAACTTGTCTCAACTTCCCTTGAAATCAAGGACACAGAGTCTTAATAGATCTTCAAGAGTTTGAATAGTCCTCTCTAATTGTCCGTCAGTCTGAGGATGATATGCCGAACTAAATCGTAAATCCGTGCCCATAGCTTTTTGTAAACTAACCCAAAATCGTGAAGTGAATCTTGGGTCTCGATCAGAAACTATGGATACTAGCATACCATGCAGTCTTACAATCTCGTTTATGTACATACGAGCAAGACGTTCAAGTGTATAAGTTTCTCGTATCGGTAAGAAATGAGCAGACTTGGTCAATCTATCAACAATGACCCAAATCGCATCTATACCTTGAGAAACCCTAGGAAGACCGGTAATAAAATCCATGGTAATGTGCTCCCACTTCCATTCTGGAATTTCAAGTGGTTGCAATGGACCTTTTGGTACTTGATGCTCCGCTTTGACTCGTTGAGAAGTTAGACACCTTGAGATAAACAGCGCTATCTCTCTCTTCATATTGCTCCACCAAAATGTATGACGAAGATCATGATACATTTTGGTACTTCCAAGATGGATTGCAAACGGTGTGTTGTGCGCCTCCATCATGATTTCATACTTTAAATCATGGTTGTTAGGAACACAAAGTCTGGAGTTGACTCGAAGTATTCCTTCTTCATCGATTCTTGCTTCCAGCATAGCACCTTCTTACACTTTCTTCCTCATACGCATCAGCTCCAAGTCTATAGCTTGAGCAGCTTTAACTTTATCGATTAAAGTTGGTTCTACTCGTATATTCGCCATCATCACATGGGTCCCTGGAGTCTTTAACTCTATCTCCATCCTTTGCAAGTCACACAAAATGAGCCTTTGTGTTGACAATATCGCACTCGTACTTGCATATGATCTTCTACTCAATGCTTCAGCTATCACGTTCACTTTTCCAGGATAGTATTGAATGGTATGATCATAATCTTTCAACAGTTCAAGCTAACGTCGTTGTCGCATGTTGAGTTTCTTTTGAGTGAAGAAATATTTGAGGCTTTTATGATCCGTAAAGATCTCCACCTTCTCCCCATTCAAGTAATGCCTCCAAATTTTAAGTGCAAAGACAACAACTGCTAACTCTAGATCATGAGTAGGATAATTCCTCTCATATTCCTTGAGTTGTCTTGATGCATAGGCTATGACTTTTCTATGTTGCATGAGAATGCATTCCAACCCTTTGCTCGAAGCATCACTGTAGATGACAAATCCCTCTGAGCCAGATGGTATTGTTAGAACAGGTGCTGAAATGAGTCTCCTCTTGAGTTCTTGAAAACTCTTCTCACATTCTTCGCTCCAACCGAACTTTGTATCTTTCCGAGTCAGCTGAGTTAATGGAGTAGCGATTCGAGAAAATCCTTCCACGAATCTCCGATAATAACCAGCTAAACCAAGAAAGCTACGTACTTCGGTCACTGATTTAGGTTGCTCCCAGCTTTGAATAGCTTCAATTTTTGCCGGGTCAATAGATATTCCACGACTTGATACTACGTGCCCAAGGAATGCTACCTCCTCTAGCCAGAACTCGCACTTCTTCAACTTGGCATAAAGCTTGTATTCACGAAGCTTTTGGAGTACCAGCCTCAAGTGTTGCTCATGATCTTCACGGCTTTTGGAATAAATAAGGATGTCATCAATAAAGACGACCACAAAGTGATCTAAATATTCCTTGAATACCCGGTTCATCAAATCCACGAAGGCAGCATGAGCATTAGTCAATCCAAAGGACATGACTAGGAATTCATAATGCCCGTACCGAGTTCTGAAAGCTGTCTTTGGAATATCCTCAGTTCTAACCTTCAGCTGATGATATCCAGAACGAAGATCGATCTTTGAAAAGAATTGTGCTCCTTGCAACTGGTCAAACAGGTCATCAATACGTGGCAATGGGTACCTATTTTTGATGGTGACATGATTCAATTCCCGATAATCAATACAAAGTCGCATACTTCCATCTTTCTTCTTCACGAATAGAATAGGAACACCCCAAGGAGAAGTACTAGGACGAATAAAGCCAATGCCTAACAATTCCTGCAGTTGGATCTTTAACTCCTACAGTTCAATAGGAGCCATTCGATATGGGCCTTTGGAAATGGGTTTTGTACCGGGTTCAAGGTCGATACAAAATTCAATTTCTCGCTCTGGGGGTAGGCCAGGAAGTTCTTCAGGGAATATGTCAGGGAATTTATTAACAATAGAAATATCATTCAAAATTGACGTATTTTTGTTTAGATCCGTGACATGAGCTAAGAAAACTTGACATCTGTTTTTCAATAAATGAATAGCTTTATGGCTTGAGATGACAGCGATTGATTTTAATGGTTTGCTTGCTTGAATTCGCATAATAGGTCGATTAGGAATATGAAAGCTAACAACCTTACGAAAACAATCAATTTTTGCATGATGAGTAGTTAACCAATCAATCCCTAGAATCACGTCAAATGCAAGTATTTTTAACGAAATCAGATCGACAGGTAATGTGTGGGTACCAACTTGAACCAAACAAGACTTATAAACCGTGGATGTAATGAAGGTTTCTCCCAATGGAGTTTCAACATATAAGTCAAAGTCTAATTTCTCTGGAGTCAAATTTAATCGATGAGCGCAAGTAGGAGAAATAAAAGAATGGATAGAACTGGTATCAAATAAAGTATAGACTTCGTTAGAGTTTATGATAAGCTTACCCGTGATGACCTCATTCGGGTTCCTTGCTTTCTGAGAGGTCACAACAAATGCTCTCCCTTGCACTACCGATTTTGACTTTTCTGGGACGGCCTTTGGTGTCTCCATCCTGGCTGAACTTGTTTTTGGTAAACGACAAAATCGAGCTAAATGACCTTCTCTTCCACAATTATAATATGCTTTAGACGGCATCGCGCAGTTTGGACTGATGTGCCCCTCCCCTCCGCATTTGAAACATATGATAGGTGGTCGTTCTCCTTCCTTAACAACGGGTGTAGGTGCTGACGTCTTTCCATCATTGTTGAATCTCATCTTCTTGAAATGACCATTCTTATTGTTTTGGCCCTGATTACCACCGAAGTGGTTACCATTTCTGGCCTGTTGATTCCCTCCACGCTTGTTGTCACCGCTTCGATGACTGCTCTCACTGGTATTATCATTTTGCCGACTGCTATCTTTTGGTTGCGTTGACTCGTTATCGCGCTCCACTAACTAAGCACTATTCACAACATCTGAATACAAACATAGTTTATGAGAAATAAGATGTTGACGTATCTCAGGTTTCAAACCTCGCAAAAATATTCGCGTCATTCGCTCTTCATTATCCACCAAGTGGGACGCAAACCGGGACAACTCAGCAAATTTAGCCTCATACTGCGACACAGTCATATTATTCTGCTCCAATTTGATGAACTCCACCTCCTTCATGTGACGAACACTTTCGGGAAAGTATTTGTCATTGAACAGCTCTTGGAACTTCTCCTAAGACATCTTCAGTGCGGCAGGTTGAGTACGCTTAATCGATTACCACCAGTAATCTGCCTTTCCTCACAACATAAAGGCGGCAAAAGGGAACCTTTTGCTCCTCGGAGCATCCCAAGAAATCAAATATCTTGGTGATCTACTTTATCCATGTTTCCGCTATAAGTGATTTTGGCTCTCCCTTATACTCCAGTGGTCCCAGCTCGTTGACCCGCTCTCGCCTACTGCTGCATGAACTGCATAAAGTTTCTGAACATTACATCATTCATCATCTGGTCAGTGTTGTTGTTTGCATGAGGATTGTCACCTTCCTAATGCACATTATCCTTATTATTGATATGTGGTGAATCAACAGTCGCCTGTGCTCCATTACTATTCTCAACATTCTCAGATGTCATTTTCAGATACTACCACAAAACAAAAGTTAATTGATATGTCATATATTATCCTTATATTCAGACCGACCAATTAAATACCATGCAAATAAACTTAGGTAGGTCATACTAGCGAAGGAATTCCCCGTCTCTCCCCTCCTAGTTCTATTCTCACATCTTAGCCAGGGATCATATCCCTAAGCTCTGATACCAACTGTGACGCCCCCAAAATTAGGTATACATCACCCATCTTGGGTCGTCAGATATATGGTACAGAAAATAAATACAACTTACTAATACAACTATTGTGTACAATACGACAAAACATAACTGTGAGTTTGAATACAATTATTTTCTACTAGAGACTATATAAACTCAAAAGGAGTCCTCATTACAATTATTGTCATACTATTTAATAGAATAGTGAGGACTACTAATACTATCAGCTGGTCCATCACTCCGTTCCCCGACTCGTCCCAGCTATATTCTCATTTCCTGAAGAGAACAGTGAAAGAAAGGGTGAGCTCAACTAGCCCAGTAAGAAATATTATGACTAAGATAATGCAGAATAAATTATCATTAGCCTTCAACAGTGTTAAACTGATAAAATATTACGAACATCAAGTTTAACTGCAGCGGAACAAGCAATCCATTAAAAGAGTCAAGTAGAAAATAAAATCTATTATCTTCTATGATTTAAAAGGTTTTTCAACACTGTTATCGCTGGGACTCAGCTTAATAAAATAATCCACATCATCGAATCACCCCTGCACTACGGGCAAGGATATTCGTGTATTCATTAATAGTCATGATCATGCCAACAACTATCCATCAATGCACTACGGGCCAATGAGGACTTTTACCACATCATTTGTAACATTACGGTCATGATTATACCGAATAATCCCTGGTCATAATCATACCAAGTCCATCTATGCACTACATGCCACATATGACTTTCAACATTTTATAAACATGAGGATGATGACAATGATATAAGAATTCAATAAAACAAGTTCAAGAATTAATTTATCCAAGAATTAACAACGTCCAAATTGTCAACATGATACTGCTTTGTGGAGTAAAATTCAAGAATGCTTAGAAGAATATTTTCATGAAAAGATACTGGATAAAACGCAATTATCAAGGATATTCCACAAATTTCATGGAGTATAGAAGTCAAAACTTAACCAACTGAGTATAATAAAGAATGGAATAACAAAAGAAATCACCATGCATGCGATATACCTTACAGACATGTTATTCCAACAGAATAATAAATAATGGAACCAGGTCCGGCGTAAAACGCACAGACATGATATTCCAACAGAATAATAATAAAGATAGAACTAGGTCCGGTGTAAAACACACAGACATGATGTTCCAACAGAATAATAATAAAGACGAAACCAGGTCTGGTGTAAAACACACAGACAGGATGTTTCAACAGAATAATAGAAGAATGCCACCAAGTATAGGGTAGACCGCGTGTACAGGTTATTCCAACAGAATAATAAGAAATGGAATAACAACAGTTATCTTCATGAATAAGAAAGAATAACACCCCTTACCGTTTCAAAGAAGAACTGAAATAAGGAAGTAGTTAAGTAGCAGAATACTTTTCTTCTCTCTCTCTATAGTTTCTCTCTCTAGAGTTCATTGAATTCGTAAGAAATAATGAAGGAATGAGCTGCTATTTATAGAAAAATAGAATGCATAGTAACTAATCCATGAACGGTCCAGATTGATTACGTTAATCTGACGGTCCATATTTAAAGAAAAATCTTTTAAATAAAATATAATATATTCTATTTATAGAATAACTTTAATAAAGTATTCTGTTTTATATAAAAAGATGTTTCTGTTTTATTACATTAATAATACGAATAAAACAAAACTTCATTATCGCTAAATAATTCATATTATTAACTGACAATAATTGAATCAAACTGAGTGACTTCTCACATAAGCATTAATAATCAATACCGTGTGCTATTATGCAACCACACGTATTACTGTACTTTTACTACCGAGTAGTTCAACAGTATCAATGGTAAAACTTCCGTCGTTATTTTTAATAAAATATTTTTGTCGTTTTCTCAATACGACAATAATTCCGTTGTGGGGTCCACCAATAATTGTGTCGTTGTACGAATATTCCCTGTTAAAATGAATATTCCCGACCAATCGAATATTATATAACAACTTTTGTACTTTGCAAAATTTATAAATATTACCCACAACTATAACATTATATCAAATTAACTCCATAATATTCAAAAATGATATTTATAGAAAATTCATCTTTATTTATAAAAGTTGGGGTCTTACAGACGGGGTTTTAATGCTGCACATAAATGTGCTTATCATGCCGGGGCACCTGGACATGATACTCAAGATTGTTGGGCCTTGAAACACAAGATCCAAGATTTAATAGACAACGGTGAGATTGTGGTCACCAAACCAGATCAACATCACGTGCAAGACAACCCTCTTCCTCCACACAAAGAGGAAAAAGTCAACATGATTAACTGGAGCAATGGACAGAGTTCCAATCTTAACGTTGAAGCATCGCAGATCATCAAAGACGGTGTTGATAAATGGGATTATGCAAAGTTTCAGTTTACGATGGAACGAAAAATGAAAGCTCTATGCAAGCAAATTGAGCAATTGGCAGAACTGATAATCTATCAGCATCAAGTCACACGCCAATTAGTCAGCCAGGAGAATGCTAGTATCCTTCTCTTGATTATTAATACTCCATTGTCACCTTCAAAAAATGAAACAATGGAGGATAAAGTGGCAAAGAGAGCGACTGCCAAAGCCCGTCAGGATTTTGCCAATAGAAGGGAATTTACATACTTGGGCCAACCTAGGAGATACTCCAGATGCTAATCATTAAAGGAAGAATCACTTCCCTCATACCTCTAATCAATCCCCGTTCAGGACGGTTTAACCCTGATGGAGTATGTCAGTATCACTCCCACTCTCGCGGTCATAGCACGGAAGAATGCTGGGCACTCCGACACCTTATTCAGAACTTAATCGATAGTGGTGTCCTGCAACTGGCAGACAATGATACTGTGCTATTTGAGAGTAAAAATACTTATCCCACTAAATGGAAGTGATTGGTAGCAGTTATATCCTCTGAGGCTGATAAGACTGTTCAACCACTCGCAATTCACCTCAAAGGAATTAACAATCCCTTGAAAGTGGTTGCTCCAGAGCCCCTCATTTTGCCAATTAGACCACAATATCCTGTTGTTAGCTTACAGAAGGTTCCTTGGAATTATGGAGAAGCTGAAGGATCTATATGTCATACAACTACTATAGTGTCGAAGGAGAATCCACTGTACATTCCCCAACGGGTGATGAAGCCTGCTGTTAAATCAAAGGGGAAAATTCCCATGGAGAAGACTGAGAAATTCCTCCGTGCTATGGGTCATAATGAAGCTAAGGTGGTTTTAAGCTTAAAAGAAGCTCCACACCAAATTTTTATCTTGGATTTGGTTTTAACTTCCGAGGATCATCGAAAGATCTTGTTGAAGGTTTTGGAAGAAGCCTACTTGCCACAATCAGTGGATGTAGAAAAATTTCAACATCTGGCTGATCACATTTTCAACAACAATGTGATCTCTTTCACTGATGATGACATACCGTTCGAAGGGACTGGTCATTGTAAACCGTTACACATTACGGTTTTGTCCTCCGGATATATGTTAGCTGGAGTTTTGGTAGATGGAGGTTCTTCTTTGAATATATGTCCTTATGCCACGTTGCATAAAATGAATGTCAATCTCAATCGAATCTGAAGTAGTCATACGATCATCAAAGCTTTTGATGGATCCCGCCGGAATTTAGTCGGAGAGATTGAGCTGCCAATTGAGATTGGGCCATATACATTTTGTGTATCTTTTCACGTGCTCAAAATAGATACAGGATAAAACCTACTTCTAGGGAGACCGTGGATTCATATGGCTGGGGCAGTCCCATCCACTCTTCATCACCAACTTAAATACATTATCAATAATAGTCTAGTTACAGTCAACGCTGAACTGGAATGCCCTCAACCAGGTGACATACCGCTCATCAGTTTTAATTCCGATGTTGAGGCGGTCAGTGTCCACACTTTGGAAGTAAGCAACCCTCAGTATCATGCCATTCGGACACCATTTCCCATACCCAAGATTTCTGCCGAAGTGATGGCAGCTACTCAAGAAATGATGTCATTAGGACACCAGCCGGGACAAGGGCTGGGAAAAAATTATCAGGGTATTAAGCACCCGATTCAAGTGTCCAGTCAAATTGGGACAGTCGGACTAGGCTATACTCCCAGTACCAATCACAGGAATCCATATAAGCATCATAAGATTCCTTCCACTTCAACCATTCGGCTATTATTTCCATCTGTACATCCAGAGTCCTCACAAGCTCCGGTAAAGGTTCCAACCAACGTAATAGCTATGTTATTTACTAAGCCGATACCGGTAAAGGAGAAGGAAGTCTTTGTTCCAGATCCCAAGGTGGAAGAAGAGGAACAAAGAATCAAGCAAGACATTGTCAGAATGATGTCACGTGTACGCATCATTGTCCATGACGAACATACAAACAGATATACTAGACGATGATTGCCTAGACGTGATGGTCATCATTCGGGAGAAGGAGGACGATGACAGCCCCTCCATTATTGCAGTCCCCTAGGACTTTATCCTTGCCAATTGGAGCAGCACTCCTTGCATTGGTCAACAAGGGACTCTGAGCTTAGATGTGTCTGTACTTGCTGATAAGATGCCTCTTCTTCACAAAAATTGTAACTTGGATGAAAAGTTAGAATCAGACTTGCTGGAAATACAAGAGGACATTGAGGTGACTCCGGAGATCAAAGAATGGGTCGAAGACAAACCTAAACCTAACCTTGATCAAACCACCTCCTTCAATCTTGGAACCTTAGAAAACCCTAAGTTATTCCAGGTTGGTTCAGACCTTACCCCAAACCAGAGGAATGACATGGTTACAGTACTAACCCAGTTCCAGGATGTGTTTGCATGGTCTCATGAAGACATGGTGGATTTGTCCATTGACATTATTCTTTATCTCCTTCCCATCAGAGAGGGATTCAAGCTAGTCAAGAAGAAACTCAGGCGGTTGAAGCCTAAGTGGAGTTTAAAGGTGAAAGAAAAAATTGTGAAACAATTTCAAGATGGTATTATCATGGTGTCCATATATCCTGAATGGATATCCAACATCGTGCCCGTGCCTAAGCCTGGAGGAAAGGTGCGAGTTTGCATGGATTATCGGGATCTAAATAAAGCTTGCCTTAAAGATAGCTTTCACGTGCCATTTATCCACATTCTCATTGACAATACTGCTTAATACGACATATACTCCTTCGATGATTGCTTTGCAGGGTACCATCAGATCATGGTTGTTGAGGAGGATCGTGAGAAAACTGCTTTCATCACACCTTCGGGAACTTTTTGCTACAGACGGTTATCTTTCGGCCTCATCAATGCCGGAGCTACCTATCAGAGAGCTATGATGGCTCTTTTCACGACTTAATGCACAAAGAGATAGAGATCTATGTGGATGACATCATTGTCAATACTCGGAAGGAGGATGACCACTTAGACCATCTCAGGAAGCTTTTTAACAGGTTGCGTAAGTACAACTTGAAGTTGAATCCAGCCAAGTGCGCCTTTAGCATTAAATCAGGCAAGTTGTTAGGATTTCTAGTCTTCCATAAAGGAATCGAGCTGGATCCCACCAAAATCCAGGCCATTACGAAAATGCCCATTCCTTAGACAGAGAAGGAAATACGGAGATTTTTGGGAAAAGTCAATTTCATTAGTAGATTCAATTTTCAACTCACAGCAACCTGTGAGCCTATCTTCAAGCTGTTAAGGAAGAACTCCTCCATGAAATGGAATGATGAGTGCCAGAAAGCCTTCCTTACCATCGAAGAGTAGCTAGTCAAAGCTCCTATTTTGGTACCACCCAGAGATGATGTTCCCCTGTTCATGTACCTGTCCATAAGTGACAATGCCATGGGCTGCATGCTAGGTCAGAGAGACGATAGAGGCCGAGAACGAGCTATCTATTATCTCAGCAAAAGATTCAACAGTAGTGAACACAAGTACACTCTGATCGAGAAAACTTGTTGTGCTTTAGCATGGGATGCCATGTGTGAAGCCCCCAAAATAGGTATACAACACCCATTCTGACTCGCCAAATACATGGTACAAAAAGTAAACTACAACTTCAATAATACAATTGTCATGCGAAATACGACAACACATACTGTGAGTTTAAATACAAATATTGTCTTCTAGACAATATCCACACTCAAGTAAGTCCACATTACAATTATTCAAAACTATTTTACAGAAATAGTGAGGACCGCTAAAATATCTTTCTAGAACCATCACTCCATACCCCGACTAGATCCTGCTATGTTCTCACCTCCTGAGAAGAAAAATGAACAAAAAGGAAAAAGGTGAGCTCAACTAGCCTAGTAAATAATATTATGACTAAGATAATATACAACAAATTATCATTAGTATTCAACAGAGAAAAATTTGATAGAATATAATCGACAAAAAGTTTTAGATCAACAACTGCAACGGAAATATCAAACCATTAGAAGAGTCAACTAGAGAAATAATTCTACTATATTCTAAAATTTAAAAGTCCATCATCAATATTTTATCCATGTAACATCAATCAATATACATCTTGAATCAAATATTCATCTTTGCACTACAGGCCAAAGATATTCATTTGTAACACCAGTCGGTTATGTTAATCTCAGCACCTATTCATCTTTGCACTACAGGCCAAAGATATTCATCAGGTAATCATACATCTTTGCACTACAGGCCAAAGATATTCAGTAATATCATCATTCAGGACTGAGGATGATGAAAAATATCTTAAAGAAAACGAATCCAGTGAGACAGAAGGACAAATAGTAGGGATTCATATAACAATTTATCCAAGATCATTAATACTTCATAATAATTAATTGTGAAGCAGAATTCAAAAAAAAAGATCAAAACATGGATACAATCAAAGATAGTAACCATAATAGATATCTTGGACAAAAGGGAAAATTTTATTTTTCGGTGAATAGTGTCGTATTCGTGAATAGTATCGTATACGTGAATAGTGCCGTATACGTGAATAGTAACCCCGATACAAAAAGTTCTAAATTTGATAAAAAATGCATATCAATATTTCAGCATAATGATATTGAAGAAAATAATATCATTTAAGAAGAAAATAATATCCCTTACCTCAAAATAATCGTACTTCTAACTGAATATCGGATATGAGGCTGAATGAAACTTGTGCTGAATAGCAACTCTCAAATATCTAAATACTCACAAAATACACTCAATAATCTAGAGAGAGAGAGAGGAAACTTATGAATTCTGGTGTGATTTTCAATTCTAACTTAGCCCTCTATATATAAGAAAATGTTAGCACGCCGAAGCAGACTTAACCTGCAACCTGATGGCTTTACCTGCTACTATTCCCACCCACCACATTTGAATAAAAATTTCAGCACATTTCTCACCAACCAAAAGTGGGGCCCACCAATTCAAGAATTTTGAACCAAAATGATAAATTTCGAAACTTCAACAATTTTTGAACCAATCATCTCGTAAAATTAATAACAAATCATACGTTCATTTTTAACGGTTCAAAATTTGTGGACATATACTCAACTTATATATGTATAACATATCCAAATATTACCACGATCCAACGGTCGGATTAAAAATTATAACCCCTGTAAAATATCTCAAAAATTTTGATTGATTTTTAATACCTTCATTCCGACAAAAATACTGATAAAACATCTCAGCATTAATTTCTTCATTTATAACCACAAAAATATATCCATCATTTATATCCACAAAAAAATAAATATTTTCTTATCATATAAATCAATATTTAATTATTCATAAATAATATCACAGAATCACAATTATGACAACCAGTCCGTTCCCAGGAAAGAGGGGGCTTTCCAATAAGGATTTCTCCTTACTGGCGCGGAATTAGATGACCAAACTTCTCCTTAGACAGAACTTTTTAGATATTGCCAATAATGCTATCTAATAATATTATGAATTATTGATCTGATAATGGAAAATACTGTGCAACAACAATTATTGAAACAACAATAATATAAAATATCAACGCAGAAATTATTGAATCAATAAAATAAAATATTGAACAATAACTACTGTAACAATTATTGAGTAGTGCCTTCTTACGTAAGAATCAATAATTGGTGCATTACCGTGTTCTACTGTATTTTAACCACCGGGTATTTCAACAATATTAACGGTAACAACTACGCCGTTATTTATAAACAACTTATACTTGTCGTTTTCTTCATCCAATCGCTTTCCATTATGGGGCCCACACAAGGCTGCGCCGTCGTACGAATATTCCCCGACAGCAAGAATATTCCACGACCAAACGAATATTCCCCGACAAAATGAATATTTTATAACCACTTGCTTATTTTACAAAATTTGCACATTTCACCCATAACCAAAGTATTATATCAAATTAACCCCTTATTATTCACAATAATATTTAGAGAAAATTTGATTTTATTCATTAATAAGTTGGGATCTTACAACTTCCCCTCCTTATGAAATTTCGTCCTTGAAATTGACGTACGTACCTGGTGTTTCGAAAAGGTGAGGATACCTTGCTTTCATTTCTGATTCCAACTCCCAGGTCATTTCTTCAATAGCATGGTTTCTCCACAAAACCTTAACTTGTGGTATAACCTTCGTGTATAGAACATGCTCTTTCTTATCCAAGATCTTAATAGGTACCTCCTCGTACGTTAAATCTTCGGCTATCTCGTCTGGTTCTAACTCAATTATGTAGTTTTGGTCTTTAACATATTTTACGAAGCACAGATATGTGAAAAACATTATGAACACGAGACATGCTTGGAGGTAATGCGAGTCGATATGCCACATTTTCTATTCGGTCAAGAATTTTAAATGGACCAACAAATCGTGGATTGAGCTTTCCTCTCTTCCCAAATCTTGTAACTCCTTTCCATGGTGCAACACGTAATAATACATGATCCCAATACTAAATTCTACATCCTTTCGATGAAGATCCGCATAACTCTTTTGTCGATCCTGTGCCGTTTTTATACGTTGTCGAATCATTTAGATCTTCTCCGTAGTTATGCGTACCAATTCTGGTCCCAACAACGTCGCTTCTCCCACCTCGTCCCAGCATACTGGAGAACGACACTTTCGTCTTTACAAGGCTTCAAATGGAGCCATACCTATACTTTCCTGATAACTGTTGTTGTAGGAGAATTCCACCAGTGACAAGTACTTATCCCAACTTCTTTTGAAATCTGGAACACAAAGTCTTAATAGATCTTCAAGGGTTTGAATAGTCCTCTCTGATTGCCCGTCCGTTTGAGGATGGTATGCTGAACTGAATCGTAAATCCGTGCCCATAGCTTTCTGCAAGCTAATCCAAAATCGTGAAGTGAATCTTGGGTCACGATCCGAAACTATGGATACTGGCATGCCATGCAATCTCACAATCTCATTCACATACATACTAGCAAGACGTTCAAGGGAATAAGTCTCACGTATAGGTAAGAAATAGGCAGACTTGGTTAATCTATCAACAATGACCCAAATCGCATCTATGCCTTGAGACACCTTGGGAAGACCCGTAACGAAATCCATAGTAATGCGTTCCCACTTCCATTTCAAAATCTCAAGTGGGTGCAATGGACCCTTTGGTACTTGATGCTCCGCTTTTACACGTTGACAAGTTAAACACCTCGAGATAAAACTCCGCGATCTCTCTTTTCATATTGCTCCACCAAAATGTATGTCGAAGATCGTGATACATTTTGGTACTCTCAGGATGGATTGCAAATGGTGTGTTGTGTGTCTCCATCATTATTCTATGCTTCAAGTAAAAATCGTTAGGAACACAAAGTCTGGAGTTGACTCGAAGTATTCCTTCTTCATCGATTCTTGCTTCTGGAATAGCACCTTCTTGCATTTTTTTGCTTCATACGCATCAGTCCATGTCCATAGCTTGAGCGGCTTTAACTTTATCAATTAAAGTCGGTTTTACTCGTATATCATCACGTGGGTCCCTAGAGTCATTAACTTTATCTCTATCATTTATAAATTATACAAAATAGGTCTTTGTGTTCAACAGTATCGCACTCGTACTCGCGTACAATCTTCTACTCAACACGTCAGCTACTACGTTTGCTTTTCCAGGATGGTATGGTCAGAACAGGTTCCGAATGAGTCGCCTCTTGAGCTATTGAAAAATCTTCTCACATTCCTCGCTCCATACGAATTTTGTATTTTTCTGAGTCAGCTAAGTTAACGGAGTAGCGATTCGAGAAAATCCTTCCACGAATCTTTGATAGTAACCAGTTAAGTCCAGAAAGCAACGTACTTTGGTCACCGACTTCGGTTGCTCTCAATTGTGATTCATATCCCAATCTTGGATAGCACGTCACAATGGCACCTATTGTTTTACCACCACACAAATATAGAGTCCCTTACGGAGAGTCTGGCTTTGGTGCATTCCACAAAGGAAGTCACCAGATAGAGGCTCGGGTACCAACTTCTATAGTTGGATTTTTAACTCCTGAAGTTCAATAGGAGCTACTCAATATGAGATTTTAGAAATGGGTTTTGTCTCGGGTTGAAGATCAATACAAAAATTCAATATCACGCTCTGGGTTAGGCCAGTAAATTCTTCAAGAAATACGTCAGAAAATTTACTAACAATAGAAATATCATTCAAATCTGACGTATTTTTGTTCAAGTCCATGACATAGGCTAAGAAAGCTTGACATCTATTTTTTAATAAACGCATGACTTTATGGCTTGGTATGACAGCGATTGATTTTAGTGGTTTGGTTGCTTGAATTCGTATAACAGGTAGGTTAGGAATATAAAAACTAACACCCTTATGAAAACAATCAATTTTGGCATGATGAGTAGTTAACCAATCAATTCCTAAAATCACATCAAAAGCAAGTATCTTTAAAGAGATAAGGTCAACAGGTAATGTGATTGTGCCAACTTGGATTAAGCAAGATTTATAAACTGTAGATGTAATGAAAGTTTCTCCTAACAGAGTCTCCACAGATAGGTCAAAGTCTAATTTCTTCGGAGTCAAGTTTAACCGTTGAGCACAAGTAGGAGAGATAAAAGAATGGGTAGAACCGATATCTAGTAAGGTATAAACTTCACAAGAATTTTTAATTAACTAACCCGTTATACCTTCGTTCGGGTTCCTCGCGTTTTGGGCAGTCACGACAAATGCTCCTCCAGAAACCGCCGACTTTATTTTGTCCGTATCCGCCTTTGGTGTCACCGTCCCAGCTGGACTTGGTTTCACTATAGTACAATCTCGAGCGATATGTCCTTCATTTCCACAATTATAACATACCTTGAACTGTTGTGGGCAGTTTGGACTTATATGTCCCTCCTCTCCGCATCTGTAACATCTAACTGGCGGTCGTTATCTTCCCCTAGAATTTGTTCCTAGTGATGGTGCTGCTGTCGACGTCTTCTTGTCATCGTTAAATCTTATCTTCTTGAAATTTTCACTTGACTCACCTCTCCTATTATCATGGCCATGATGACCACCCGAGTGGTTACCACTTTTGTCTGTATTTTTCCCTCCTCGCTGGTTCTTATCACTCCGATGACTGCTGTCACCAGTATGACCCTGGTCGTGGTCCCTCGGTTGAACATACTCATTATCTCGCTCTAATAATTGAGCCATGTTTATAACATCTGAATATAAAAAAAATTTACGAGAGATAAGATATTGCCGAATCTCGAGTTTTAAACCTCTCAGAAACATCCTTGACATTCATTCCTCATTCTCGACCAAATGAGGTGCAAACCTGGATAACTCTGCAAACTTCGCCTCGTACTAGGACACCGTCATGTTGTTTTGTTCCAGTCTAATAAACTCTACCTCCTTCATATGACGAATACTTTTAGGAAAGTACTTGTCATTAACAGTTTCTGAAACGTTTCCCAGGACATGTTGAGTGCGTCAGGCTGGGTACGCTTCACAGACTCCCACCAGTAGTCTGCCTCACCGCGGAACATAAAGGTGGTGAATGGAACCTTCTTTTCCTCTGTGCATCCCAAGACATCGAATATCTTGATAATTTGATTGACCCACGTTTTTGCCATGATCGGATCCGGCTTTCCCTTAAATTCTGGTGGTCCCAATTCTTTGAACTGCTTGGCTGTGACAAATCGCGCATTGTTATTATTTCCACCCGTATTCTGCACACGAGTCTCCCTCGTCTGATTTTGCATGAACTGCAAAAAACTCCTAAACATTCCATCATTCATCGTTTGCTCGGTAACGTTGTTTATAGGAGGAATATTGCCTTCTTGTTGCACGTTCCCCTGGGTGATGCTTAAAGGTATCTCCACAGTCTCATTCACTCCATTGTTAACGTTCTCTGCTGTCATTCTCAAATACTGTAAGACCCCAACTTATTAATGAATAAAATCAAATTTTCTCTAAATATTATTGTGAATAATAATGGGTTAATTTGATATAATACTTTGGTTATGGGTGAAATGTGCAAATTTTGCAAAATAAGCAAGTGGTTATAAAATATTCATTTTGTCGGGGAATATACGTTTGGTCGTGGAATATTCTTGCTGTCGGAGAATATTCGTACGACGGCGCAGTCTTGTGTGGGCCCCATAACGGAAAGCGATTGGATGAAGAAAATGACAAGTATAAGTTATTTATAAATAACGGCGTAGTTGTTACCGTTAATACTGTTGGATTACCCGGTGGTTAAAATACAGTAGCACACGGTATTGCACCAATTATTGATTATTACGTAAGAAGGCACTACTCAATAATTGTTACAGTAGTTATTGTTCAATATTTTATTTTATTGATTCAATAATTGTTGCGTTGATATTTTATATTATTGTTGTTTCAATAATTGTTGATACACAGTATTTTCCTTTATCAGATCAATAATTCATATTATTTGAATAATATTAGATAATATTATTGGCAATGTCTAGAAAGTTCTGTCTAAGGAGAGGTTTGGTCATCTAATTGCGCGCCAGTAAGGAGAAATCCTTATTGGAAAGCCCCCTCTTTCCTGGGAACGACCTGATTGTCATAAATGTGATTCTGTAATATTATTTGTGAATAATTAATTATTGATTCATATGATAAGGAAATATATATTTTATGTGGATATAAATGAGGGATATATTTTTGTGGTTAAAAATGAAGGAGTTAATGTTGAGGTTTTTATCAGTATTTTTGTCGGAATGGAGGTATTAAAAATCAGGATTTTTGAGATATTTTGCGGGGGTTATAATTTTTAATCCGACCGTTGGATCGTGGTAATTTTTGGATATGTTATACATATATAAGTTGAGTATATGTCCACAAATTTTTAACCGTTAAAAATGAACGTATGATTTATTATGAATTTTACGAGATGACTGGTTCAGAAATTGTTGAATTTTCGGAGTTAATCATTTTGGTGGAAAATTCTAGAATTGGTGGGCCCCACTCTTGGTTGGTGAAGAAATGTGCTGAGATTTTTATTCAAATGTGGTGGGTGGGAATAGTAGCAGGTAAAGCCATCAGGTTGCAGGTTAAGTCTGCTTCGGCGTGCTAACATTTTCCTATAAATAGAGGGCTAAGTTAGAATTGAAAATCACACCAGAAACAAGTTTTTTTTCTTTCTCTCTCTAGATTATTGAGTGTATTTTGTGAGTATTTAGATACTTTGAGAGTTTCTATTCATCAGAGCAAGTTTCTTTCAGCCTTATACCGGTATTTCGACCAGAAGTACTGATATTTTGAGGTAAGGGATATTATTTTCTTCTTAATGATATTATTTTCTTCAATATCATTATGCTGAAATATTGATATGAGTTTTTACCAAATTTGAAATTTTTTGTGTCGGGGTTACTATTCACGTATACTGCACTATTCACGTATACGGTACTATTCACGAATACGGCACTATTCACCGAAAAATAAAAAATTTCCCTTTTTGTCCAAGATGTCTATTATGGTTACTATCTTTGATTGTATCCATGTTTTGATCTTTATTTTTGAATTCTGCTTCACAATTGATTATTATGAAGTATTATTGATCTTGGATAAACTGTTATATGAATCCCTAATATTTGTCCTTCTGTCTCACTGGATTCGTTCTCTTTAAGATATTTTTCATCATCCTTAGTCCTAAATGATGATATTACTGAATATCTTTGGCCTGTAGTGCAAAGATGTATGATTACTTGATGAATATCTTTGGCCTGTAGTGCAAAGATGAACAGGTGTTGAGATGAACATGACTGACAGGTGATACAAATGAATATCTTTGGCCTGTAGTGCAAAGATGAATATTTGGATAAAGATGATTATTAATTGATGTTACAGGGATAAAATATTGATGATGGACTTTTAAATCTTAGAAGATAGTATAATTCTTTCTCTACTTGACTCTTCTAATGGTTTGCTATTTCCGCTGCAGTTGTTGATCTAAGACTTGTTGTCGATTATATTCTATCAGATTTTTCCCTATTGAAGACTAACGATAATTTGTTGTATATTATCTTAGTCATAATATTCTTTACTGGGCTAGTTGAGCTCACCCTTTTCCTTTTTGTTTTATTTTTCTTCTCAGGAGGTGAGAACATAGCAGGATCTAGTCGGGGTATGGAGTGATGGTTCTAGAAAGATGTTTTAGCAGTCCTCACTATTTCTGTAAAATAGTGTTTGAATAATTGTAATGAGGATTTATTTGAGTGTGGATATTGTCCAGAAGACAATATTTGTATTTAAACTCACAGTAGGTGTTGTCGTATTTTGCACGACAATTTTATTATTGAAGTTGTAGTTTGCTTTCTGTACCATGTATTTGGCGACTCAGAATGGGTGTTGTATACCTATTTTGGGGGCGTCACAGTTGGTATCAGAGCTTAGGGATATGATCCCTAGCTGAGATGTGAGACAAGAACTAGGAGGGGAGAGACGGGGAATTCCTTCGCTAGTATGACCTGACTAAGTTTATTTGGTGTTTATTTGGTCGGTCAGAGTATAGGGATAATATATGACATGACTAGTAACCCTTGTTTTATGGAAGTATTTAAGAATGGTAGCTGAGAACGTTAATAATGGAGTAAATCAGACCATGGAGACACCTTTGATCACCACCTAGGGGAACATACAACAGGAAGGCAATATTCCTCCTGTAAACAACGTTACCGAGCAAACGATGAATGATGGAATGTTTAGGAGCTTTTTGCAGTTCATGCAAAATCAGACGAGGGAGACTCGTGTGCAGAATATAGGTGGAAATGATAACAACGCGCGGTTTGTCACAGCCAAGAAGTTCAAAGAATTGGGACCACCAGAATTTAAGGGAAAGCCGGATCCGATCATGGCGGAAACGTGGGTCAAGCAAATTACCAAGATATTAAATGTCTTGGGATGCATGGAGGAACAGAAGGTTCCATTCGCCACCTTTATGTTCCGCGGTGAGGCAGACTACTGGTGGGAGTCTGTGAAGCGTACCCAGCCTGACGCAATCAACATGTCTTGGGAAACATTTCAAAAATTGTTCAATGACAAGTACTTTCCTGAAAGTATTCGTCATATGAAGGAGGTGGAGTTTATCAGACTAGAACAAAACAACATGACGGTGTCCCAGTACGAGGCGAAGTTTGAAGAGTTATCCAGGTTTACACCTCATTTGGTCGAAAATGAGGAACGAATGACAAGGATGTTTCTGAGAGGTCTAAAACCCGAGATTCGGCAATATCTTATCTCTCATAAATTTTCTTTATATTCAGATGTTGTAAACAGGGCTCAATTATTTGAGCGAGATAATGAGTATGTGCAATCGAGGGACCACAACCAGGGTCATACCGGTAGCGGCAGTCATCGAAGCAATGAAAACCATCAGGGAGGAAAACATTCGGATAAAAGCGGTAACCACTTTGGTGGTAATCGTGGTCGTGATAATAGAAGGAGCGAGTCGGGAGGAGTTTTCAAGAAGAGAAGGTACAACAATGATAACGTGAAGACGTCAGCACAAACATCAACTGTTTCTAGGGGAGGAGAACGACCACCGGTCGTATGTTACAAATGTGGGAAAGAGGGACATATCAGCCCAAACTGCCCACAACAATCTAAGGTATGTTATAACTGTGGAAAGGAGGGTCATATAGCTCGAGAGTGTTCTGTATCAAAACCAAGTTTAGCGGGGATGGTGACTCCAAAAGTTGTCCCGGATAAGTCGAAATAAGCGGTTCTTGGAAGGGCGTTTGTCGTAACTGGCTAAAACGCGAGAAACCCGAACGAGGTGATCACGGGTAAGCTAATCTTGAATTCTTGTGAAGTTTATACCTTATTAGATACCGGTTCTACCCATTCATTTATTTCTCCTACTTGTGCTCAACGTTTAAACTTGACTCCGGAGAAATTGGACTTTGACTTGTCTGTTGAAACTCCGTTGGGTGAAACCTTCGTTACATCTACAGTTTATAAATCTTGCATGATCCAAGTTGGCACTATCACATTACCTGTTGACCTTATCTCTTTAAAGATACTTGCTTTTGATGTGATTTTAGGAATTGATTGGTTAACTACTCATCATGCCAAAATTGATTGTTTTCGTAAGGTTGTTAGTTTTCATATTCCTAACCAACCTGTAATTCGAATTCAAGCAACCAAACCACTAAAATCAATCGCTGTCATACCAAGTCATAAAGCCATTCGTTTATTGAAAAACGAATGTCAAGCTTTCTTAGCCCATGTCATGGACTTGAACAAAAATACGTTAGATTTGAATGATATTTCTGTTGTTAGTAAATTTCCTGACGTATTTCTTGAAAAATTTCTTGGCTTACTCCCAAAGTGTGATATTAAATTTTGTATTGACTTTGAACCCGGTACAAAACCCATTTCTAAAATCTCATATCGAATGGCTCCTATTGAACTTCAGGAGTTAAAAATTCAACTATATAATTTGGTACCCGAGCCTCTATCTGGTGACTTCCTTTGTGGAATACACCGAAGCCAGACTCTCTGTAGGGGACGCCATATTTATGTGGTAGTAAACTGATAGGTGTCATTGTGACGTGCTATCCAAGATTGGGATATGAGTCACAGTTGAGAGCAACCTAAGTCAGTAATCGAAATACGTAGCTTTCTATGCTTAGTTGGTTATTATCGAAGATTTTGCGGGAAGATATTCTCGAATCACTACTCTATTAACTCAGCTGACTCCAAAAGATACAAAATTCGAATGGAGCGAGGAATGTGAGAAGAGCTTCCAAGAACTCAACATGCGGCAATGACGTTGGCTCGAGCTGCTGAAGATTACGACCATACTGTTCAATACCATCCTGAAAAAAAAGCGAACGTGGTAGATAACGCGTTAAGTAGAAGATCGTATGCGGGTACGAGTGCGATATTGTCGAACACAAAGACCCATTTTCTTTGACTTACAAATGATAGAGATAGAGTTAAAGACTCTATGGATCACGTGATGATATACGAGTAGAACCGACTCTAATCGATAAAATTAAAGCTGCTCAAGCTACGGACATGGAGCTGATGCGTATGAAGAAGAAAGTGCAAGAAGGTGCTATTCCAGAAGTAAGAATAGATGAAGAAGGAATACTTCGAGTCAACTCCAAACTTTGTGTTCCTAACGATTTTGACTTGAAGCATAGAATAATGATGGAGGCACACAACACACCGTTTGCAATCCATCTTGGGAGTACCAAAATGTATCACGATCTTCGACATACATTTTGGTGGAGCAATATGAAAAGAGAGATCGCGGAGTTTATCTCAAGATGTTTATCTTGTCAACGTGTAAAAGCGGAGCATCAAGTACCAAAGGGTCCATTGCAACCACTTGAGATTCCGAAATAGAAGTGGGAACACATTACTATGCATTTTGTTACGGGTCTTCCCAAGGTTTCTCAAGACATAGATGTGATTTGGGTCATTGTTGATAGATTAACTAAGTCTGCCCATTTCTTGCCTATACGTGAGACTTATTCCCTTGAACGTCTTGCTAGTATGTACGTGAACGAGATTGTGAGATTACATGGCATGCCAGTATCCATAGTTTCGGATCGTGACCCAAGATTCACTTCACGATTTTGGGTTAGCTTGCAGAAAGCTATGGGCACGGATTTACGATTCAGTTCGGCATACCATCCTCAAACGGACGGACAATCAGAGAGGACTATTCAAACTCTTGAAGATCTATTAAGACTTTGTGTCCTAGATCTCAAAGGGAGTTGGGATAAGTACCTACCATTGGTTGAATTCTCCTACAACAACAGTTATCAAGAGAGTATAGGTGTGGCTCCATTCGAGGCGTTGTATGGAAGAAAATGTCGTTCTCCAGTATGCTGGGACGAGGTGGGTGAAGCAACATTGTTGGGACCAGAGTTGGTACGTACTACTACAGAGAAGATCCAAACGATTCGACAACGTATACAAACGGCACAGGATCGACAAAAGAGTTATGCGGATCTTCATCGGAAGGACGTGGAATTTAATATTGGGGATCATGTATTATTACGTGTTGCACCATGGAAGGGAGTTACAAGATTTGGGAAGAGAGGAAAGCTCAATCCAAGATTTGTTGGTCCATTTGAGATTCTTGAGCGAATAGGAAATGTGGCATATAGACTCGCATTACCTCCAAGCATGTCTCGTGTTCATAATGTTTTTCACATATCTATGCTTCGTAAATATGTTAAAGACCCGAACCACATTATTGAGTTAGAATCAGATGAGATAGCTGAAGATTTAACGTACGAGGAGGTACCTGTTAAGATCTTGGATAGGAAAGAGCATGTCCTACGCACGAAGGTTATACAACAGGTTAAGGTTTTGTGGAGAAACCATGCTATTGAAGAAATGACCTGGGAGTTAGAATCAGAAATGAAAGTGAGGTATCCTCACCTTTTTGAAACATCAGGTACGTACGCCAATTTCGAGGACGAAATTTCATAAGGAGGGGAGGTTGTAAGACCCCAACTTATTAATGAATAAAATCAAATTTTCTCTAAATATTATTGTGAATAATAATGGGTTAATTTGATATAATACTTTGGTTATGGGTGAAATGTGCAAATTTTGCAAAATAAGCAAGTGGTTATAAAATATTCATTTTTTCGGGGAATATTCGTTTGGTTGTGGAATATTCTTGCTGTCGGGGAATATTCGTACGACGGCGCAGCCTTGTGTGGGCCCCATAACGGAAAGCAATTGGATGAAGAAAACGACAAGTATAAGTTATTTATAAATAACGGCGTAGTTGTTACCGTTAATACTGTTGGAATACCCGGTGGTTAAAATACAGTAGCACACGGTATTGCACCAATTATTGATTCTTACGTAAGAAGGCACTACTCAATAATTGTTAAAGTAATTATTGTTCAATATTTTATTTTATTGATTCAATAATTGTTGCGTTGATATTTTATATTATTGTTGTTTCAATAATTGTTGCTACACAGTATTTTCCTTTATCAGATCAATAATTCATATTATTTGAATAATATTAGATAACATTATTGGCAATGTCTAGAAAGTTCTGTCTAAGGAGAGGTTTGGTCATCTAATTGCGCGCCAGTAAGGAGAAATCCTTATTGGAAAGCCCCCTCTTTCCTGGGAACGGCCTGATTGTCATAAATGTGATTCTGTAATATTATTTGTGAATAATTAATTATTGATTCATATGATAAGGAAATATATATTTTATGTGGATATAAATGAGGGATATATTTTTGTGGTTAAAATGAAGGAGTTAATGTCGAGGTTTTTATCAGTATTTTTGTCGGAATAGAGGTATTAAAAATCAGGGTTTTTGAGATATTTTGCGGGGGTTATAAAAATCGTGGTAATTTTTGGATATGTTATACATATATAAGTTGAGTATATGTCCACAAATTTTGAACCGTTAAAAATGAACGTACGATTTATTATGAATTTTACGAGATTACTGGTTCAGAAATTGTTGAATTTTCGGAGTTAATCATTTTGGTAGAAAATTCTAGAATTGGTGGGCTCCACTCTTGGTTGGTGAAGAAATGTGCTGATATTTTTATTCAAATGTGGTGGGTAGGAATAGTAGCAGGTAAAGCCATCAGGTTGCAGGTTAAGTCTGCTTCGGCGTGCTAACATTTTTCTATAAATAGAGGGCTAAGTTAGAATTGAAAATCACACCAGAAACAAGTTTTCTTTCTTTCTCTCTCTACATTATTGAGTGTATTTTGTGAGTATTTAGATACTTTGAGAGTTTCTATTCATCAGAGCAAGTTTCTTTCAGCCTTATACCGGTATTCTGACTAGAAGTACTGATATTTTGAGGTAAGGGATATTATTTTCTTCTTAATGATATTATTTTCTTCAATATCATTATGCTGAAATATTGATATGAGTTTTTATCAAATTTAGAACTTTTTGTGTCGGGGTTACTATTCACGTATACTGCACTATTCACGTATACGGTACTATTCACGAATACGGCACTATTCACCGAAAAATAAAAATTTTCCCTTTTTGTCCAAGATGTCAATTATGGTTACTATCTTTGATTGTATCCATGTTTTGATCTTTATTTTTGAATTATGGTTCACAATTGATTATTATGAAGTATTATTGATCTTGGATAAACTGTTATACGAATACTTAATATTTGTCCTTCTGTCTCATTGGATTCGTTCTCTTTAAGATATTTTTCATCATCCAGTCCTAAATGATGATATTACTGAATATCTTTGGCCTGTAGTGCAAAGATGTATGATTACTTGATGAATATCTTTGGCCTGTAGTACAAAGATGAACAGGTGTTGAGATGAACATGACTGACAGGTGATACAAATGAATATCTTTGGCCTGTAGTGCAAAGATGATTATTAATTGATGTTACATGGATAAAATATTGATGATGGACTTTTAAATCTTAGAAGATAGTAGAATTCTTTCTCTACTTGACTCTTCTAATGGTTTGCTATTTTCGCTGCAGTTGTTGATCTGAAACTTGTTGTCGATTATATTCTATCAGATTTTCTCCTATTGAAGACTAACGATAATTTGTTGTATATTATCTTAGTCATAATATTCTTTACTAGGCTAGTTGAGCTCACCCTTTTCCTTTTTGTTCCATTTTTCTTCTCAGGAGGTGAGAACATAGCAGGATCTAGTCGGGGTATGGAGTGATGGTTCTAGAAAGATATTTTAGCAGTCCTTACTATTTCTGTAAAATAGTATTTGAATAATTGTAATGAGGATTTATTTGAGTGTGGATATTGTCCAGAAGACAATATTTGTATTTAAACTGACAGTAGGTATTGTCGTATTTTGCACGACAATTGTATTATTGAAGTTGTAGTTTGCTTTCTGTACCATGTATTTGGCAACTCAGAATGGGTGTTGTATACCTATTTTGGGGGCGTCACAAATACTGCCACAAAACAAGGGTTAATTGACATGTTACATATTATCCCTATATCTAACCGACCAAATAATTACCAAATAAACTTATTCAGGTCATACTAGCGAAGGAATTCCCCGTCTCTCCCCTCCTAGTTCTTGTCTCATATCTCAGCCAGGGATCATATCCCTAAGCTCTGATACCAACTGTGACGCCCCCAAAATAGGTATACAACACCCATTCTGAGTCGCCAAATACATAGTACAAAAAGTAAACTACAACTTCAATAATACAATTGTCGTGCAAAATAAGACAACACATACTGTGAGTTTAAATACAAATATTGTCTTCTAGACAATATCCACACTCAAGTAAGTCCTCATTACAATTAATCAAACACTATTTTACAAAAATAGTGAGGACAGCTAAAACATCTTTCTAGAACCATCACTCCATACCCCGACTAGATCCTGCTATGTTCTCACCTCCTGAGAAGAAAAATGGAACAAAAAGGAAAAAGGGTGAGCTCAACTAGCCCAGCAAAGAATATTATGACTACGATAATATACAACAAATTATCATTAGTATTCAACAGGGAAAAATCTGATAGAATATAATCGACAAAAAGTTTTAGATCAACAACTGCAGCGGAAATAGCAAACCATTAGAAGAGTCAACTAGAGAAATAATTCTACTATCTTCTAAGATTTAAAAGTCCATCATCAATATTTTATTCATGTAACATCAATCAATACACATCTTGAATCAAATATTCATCTTTGCACTACAGGCCAAAGATATTCGTTTGTAACACTAGTCGGTTATGTTCATCTCAACACCTGTTTATCTTTGCACTACAGGCCAAAGACATTCATCAGGTAATCACACATCTTTGCATTACAGGCCAAAGATATTCAGTAATATCATCATTCAGGACTGAGGATGATGAAAAATATCTTAAAGAAAACGAATCCAGTGAGACAGAAGGACAAATAGTAGGGATTCGTATAACAGTTTATCCAAGATCAATAATACTTCATAATAATCAATTGTGAAGCAGAATTCAAAAATAAAGATCAAAACATGGATACAATCAAAGATAGTAACCATAATAGATATCTTGGACAAAAAGGAAAAATTTTATTTTTCGGTGAATAGTGACGTATTCATGAATAGTGTCGTATACGTGAATAGTAACCCCGACACAAAAAGTTCTAAATTTGATAAAAAGTTCATATCAATATTTCAGCATAATGATATTGAAGAAAATAATATCATTTAAGAAGAAAATAATATACCTTACCTCAAAATAACCGTACTTCTGGACTGAATATCGGATATGAGGCTGAATGAAACTTGTGCTGAATAGCAACTCTCAAAGTATCTAAATACTCACAAAATACACTCAATAATCTAGAGAGAGAAAGAGAGAAAACTTATGAATTCTGGTGTGAGTCTCAATTCTAACTTAGCCCTCTGTATATAAGAAAATGTTAGCATGCCGAAGCAGACTTAACCTGCAACCTGATGGCTTTACCTGCTACTATTCCCACTCACCACATTTGAATAAAAATTTCAGCACATTTCTCACCAACCAAAAGTGGGGCCCACCAATTCTAGAATTTTACACCAAAATGATAAATTTCGAAATTTCAACATTTTTTGAACCATTCATCTCGTAAAATTCATAACAAATCATATGTTCATTTTTAACGGTTCAAAATTTGTGGACATATACTCAACTTATATATGTATAACATAACCAAATATTACCACGATCCAACGGTCGGATTAAAAATTATAACCCCCGCAAAATATCTCAAAAATCCTAATTGATTTTTAATACCTTCATTCCGACAAAAATATTGATAAAACATCTCAGCATTAATTCCTTCATTTATAACCACAAAAATATATCCCTCATTTGTATCCACAAAAAAAAATATTTTCTTATCATATAAATCAATAATTAATTATTCATAAATAATATCACAGAATCACAATTATGACAACCAGGCCGTTCCTAGGAAAGAGGGGGCTTTCCAATAAGAATTTCTTCTTACTGACGCACAATTAGATGACCAAACCTCTCCTTAGACAGAACTTTCTAGACATTGCCAATAATGCTATCTAATAATATTATGAATTATTGATCTGATAATGGAAAATATTGTGCAGCAACAATTATTGAAACAATAATAATATAAAATATCAACGCAGCAATTATTGAATCAATAAAATAAAATATTGAACAATAACTACTGTAACAATTATTGAGTAGTGCCTTCTTAAGTAAGAATCAATAATTGGTGCGATACCGTGTGCTACTGTATTTTACCCACCGGGTATTCCAACAGTATTAACGGTAACAACTACGCCGTTATTTATAAACAACTTATACTTGTCATTTTATTCATCCAATCACTTTCCGTTATGGGGCCCACACAAGGTTGCACCGTCGTACGAATACTCCCTGATAACAAGAATATTCCACGACCAAACGAATATTCCCCGACAAAATGAATATTTTATAACCACTTGCTTATTTTGTAAAATTTGCACATTTCACCCATAACCAAAGTATTATATCAAATTAACCCCTTATTATTCACAATAATATTTAGAGAAAATTTGATTTTATTCATTAATAAGTTGGGGTCTTACACCATGAGGTTACAACATTACCTCCATGGGCACACAACCCATCTCATATCGCGCGTGGATCCTCTCAAGTATGTGTTCAGTAAACCCATACTGAATTGTCGGCTATCCAGATGGCGGTTGATTTTGCAACAATTTGACATTGTTTACGTGACATAAAAGTCCATTAAAGGTCAAGGAATTGCGAATCAACTGGCCGCTGCACCTTCAGGGGACTTAAAACCCTTGGAAACATACTTCCCCGATGAAGGGGTAATGACAATTCAGCAACACCATCAGTACGATGCGCGTAAATTGTGGAACATGTATTTTGATGGAGCTGTTAATATGGAAGGTTCTGGAGCTGGAGCAGTTCTAGTATCTGGTACGAGGGAGCAGTATCCCGTCGCCGTCAAATTATAGTTTATCAGCACCAACAACACAGCTGAGTATGAAGGTTGTATCATGGGGCTAAAACTCGATCGTTCAATGGGTATCAGACGGTTAACTGTCCTTGGGGATTCAGAGTTGGTAGTCAAGCAGTCCACGGGAATCTATCAAACCAAAGAGCTACGTTTGCTACCTTACCATCGGCAAGTTTTACAGGTGGCTTCGGAGTTCGAAGAGATCTCCTTTCTACACATTCCTCGTAATAGGAATGACTTCATAGACGCAATAGCAATGTTGGCCTCCTTGATACACATACCTGACAAGGAACACATGCCAAGCATCACAATAGCCCTGCAAAAGGCACCAGCCTATGGGAACTGTGTTGGAGAAGTATCGGATGAGCTACCTCCCATCCAATAACCTTGGCATCAGCATATCAAGGAATACTTGAGAGATGGATCTACACCCGCTGAGGTGAGCCTGACTGAGCAAAGGCAGATTCATTGACTTGCTATGAAATTCTACTTGAGCGGAGATGCACTCTACCAGAGAGATACAGGACTAGGTCTCCTCAGATGCCTGGATAAGGATCAAGCTCAGAGACTCATGGCATAGGTCCATGGTGGAGTATGTGGCCCACACCTGAGTGGCCCCCTCCTTGTTAAGAAGATCCTCCGGACAGGACATTATTAGATATCTCTCAAGGCTGACTGCAATGACCACATCAAGAGATGTTGTCAATGCCAAATTCATGGGAATGATATCCACGATCCTCCAAGGGAGCTCCATAATATGAGTTCACCTTGGCCATTCTCAATGTGGGGAATGGACGTGATCGAGCCCATCGAGCCCAAAGCCAGCAATGGACATCGCTTCATCTTCACCATGATCGACTACTTTACCAAGTGGCTACAAGCAGCCTCTTTCCCCAGGGTTACAAAAGAAGTCATCATTGCTTTCCTCAGAAACAATGTTATTTGTCGATATGGACAACCAGAGATGATTGTATCAGATAATGCTAAGAACCTCAACAACAAAAATGATGGAGGAGTTATGCAGTAAATTCCACATCAAACACCTTAACTCCGTCATGTACCATCCAAAGATAAATGGTGCTACTGAAGCGGCTAACAAAAATATCAAGAAGATTTTGCAAAAGATGTCCGCCAACCACAAAGGATAGCCTGACTTATTGCCTCTTACTCTGTTAGCCTACAGAACATCAATGCGCACTTCAACTGGGGCAACCCCCTATGCATTAACCTATAGGATGGAAGCAGTACTCCCCATAGAAGTAGAAATGGAATCCCTCAGAGTATTGATGAATGCTTAGCTGGATGAAGATCAATGGATACAAGACAGGTATAACCAATTGTCTCTAATAGATGAAAGGCGAACCGCGGCTATCTTCTATGGTTAATTATATCAACAAAGGATCGCCAGATCCTACAACAGAAAAGTCTGGCTACGGCAGTTTAAACAAAATGACTTGGTTTTGAAGAAGATTCTCGACAACCAAGATCACTCTAATGGAAAATTCGCTCCTAACTAGGAAGGCCCATTTATTGTCAAGGAGGTATTGACAGGAGGTGCCCTCTGATTACAGGAAATGGACGGCGATGAATTTCCACAGCTTATCAACTCGGACTCCGTAAAACGGTACTATGTCTGAAGTTACTATCAAGAAACATCCTGGTATTGAATCATCAGATCACCAGTCATTCCGGTTCTTCAACCCTTTATTACATACAACCCTTACCACACTTTGCCCCTCAGGGAAACATACTCTTTAGGCCAGCATACTGGTTTCACTGCGCTCTTACAACTTTGGTCATCCCACTAGGGATTGAACCTCTCGCGTTTACAGTTTGTTACCCCAAACATGGGATCAAACTTTTCACACATGCAGTTTATCCTCGACCTAGGATCAAACATTCTCTTCCCTGCAGTCTATCTTGCACATAGGATTAAACTTTCTTCCCCACAGTTTGACCTATATATGGGATTAATCTTTCTTCCCCGCAGTTTACCCTACACATGGGATCACGCTTTTCAAGTCACCCTAAGGGGCGAACTACGTTGACATGATCTCCTTGATACACGGGAGTATGTAGGCAACCATATTCTATATGGCTCGATCGCAATAAAAAAAATAACAAAAACATTTCTACCATTTTCTACAAAAAAAACCACAAAAACAGTTCTATAACCCTCTTCATCAATAAAGCTTCTACACCTTCTCTGCCATAAACAGCGTTGAACCTCTTACACCAGGTTATAACTACGCAGACATGATCTCCTCTTCAATAGGAGTACGTAGGCAGCCATTCATGGTTCGGTCTAACCCACTACCAAAACACAAATACTTGTCAGTGGTACTGGGATAAACTTCATTCCACCACATTTCATTGGCTTCAAACCAAAGGGATGGAATTACCCAACCTCTCCTCGCAAATAGGAGTTTCGGCGACCATCTAAGCTGCGGTTGTGCCTCAAAGAGCAACACCAATCCATAAGAGATGGAATTAACTAGGCTCCTCCTAAATAGGGGTACTGGTGACCATCTGTGGTGCGGTCAATCTCAGATAGGAAAGCCACACTCCTCTTCAAATTTCCATACAAAAACCAGTCCCAAGACACCAAAGATGGTAGGGATACACACAGATCCATGATCCATTCTGAACTATCCAGAGACAACTCAATGTCCATCTAGTAAGGAGGAATTTAGAATACATCAAGATCATAAGCCCTAAAGAAGCAGGCAAATATCAAGCAGGTATCAGAGCATATCTAAAAGGGAAGTGATCAAAAATATATTTCCGTACTATATATAATGTTGTTTGATATACACAATGTAAACTGTACATGACAAAATGGCTAAGCTAGTCTGTGCAGGAAAATACAAGCCCATCTACAAATTGGTGTATATGCAAGCTAACAAGCCCAACATGGCATCCCTCTCCAAGGAAGAAGGCAAAGTCGTGGTCTCCTGTATTAGGATATCCACACGACCCAATAGATCTACAGCCATCTACATGGTGACCATATGCTCATCAATGTAAGTGCTCATCTCTGCAAGAATGACAGTGGTAGGGACCTCACTGCAGTACTATCTGTGATGGCTACATCCCGGGCAGATATGGCGCTATCCCGCTCAACTATCACTGTATCTCTAGTAGATCTGGCCTCATCCCGCTCCACAACAACGGTATCTATATGAGCTAATGCCTCGTCCCTCTCTAACATGGCTGCGTCTCTCCCATCAAGAGCTGTCAACATCAGGGCTCTAGCCTGATCTATCTCACAGGTCATCAGATAAAGACTCTACTCAAAATACTGTGCTGAATGCTAAATCACGATAGTGCTAGTACTGGGAGAATCTAAATGAAATACTAGCAACCCAGTAGATTGATCTTCCTCGGTGTAAGAATCAATATCCTCCATAGGCTCTCCACCATCTGAATCAATACTTGGTAATGTGGATACTACCGCAGCCGATGAAATATCTGTCTCCATCCACGCAGAATACTCTAGCGAATAACCTGGATGGCTAATGAAAAAAGTAGCTATCTCACGCTGATCCCAACATGCATACACACAGGATATGTCCTCTGCTGAAAGATAGCGAGAAGCTAAACGCTGACCCAGTGCCCCCTCAAAAGGATGAAAATCTTGAAACTGGTCAAACTGCGACATCACGGCCAGTGGATGGTAAGTAGTCATGCCCCTTAAACCAGCCAGAGGTATGTAATCCATGCCCGGAACATGAGTAATAAAGTTGTAAGGTGAGTTGAGCCCTGAGCATGATAATACACTAAACGAGTCTACAATATCAGCTAAGAAAGTGGACCAAGACACAACATATGTACACTCCGTAGGCTAAAAGGAGTATGACATGGCTATATCATGGGTGAAACAATATCCATGCCGTCTAAAAGTGCCAATTGGTCTCAGATGTGACATAAATCACACGTATAGCATGACCAAACTGCCTGTAAATACTCCTATCGAATAAGTGCAGGAGTATGTAGCTGACCTCAGAGTCTCAGCTATAATCATCGGTATGATGGTACGACCCTCCCTGAGAGCTCTCATCGCCATGATAACTCCTATGTCCAATTCATCCATATACAGTGGCATGTAGACATATGATAGTATGCATAATAGCAATACATTAACTCTGGCTAGAAGGCAATGAGCCTCCGGTGTGGTGAAATCCCCGGAATATCGTCTATAACTATCCTCAGAGCCAAATCTGTCAAATAGAAAACGCTGGGATATAACGTGGTCAGATGTAAGCTCATCCTGAACCACCTTACGCCTCAATCCCTTGAGGGTCATGAACCGTCGACTCATGTCCCCCAAAGCCATATGCACGCAAGGTCTGTCCAGTGGCAACATCGTCAACCGTGCATAATCCTCTAGAGTGGGAGTCAACTCCTGGATCCCAAACCGAAAACCTATCTCTTCGGTATCTAGTGCTCCAACATGCCCTCCATGAATCCTACTGGAACTTGAAACATCAAAAGGGTCATGGTATGCTGTAACAGCTGATCTACGGTCACCCTATCTGAGGGTGACATACTATCATAACAATATCTCAGATGGGATTCCACCAATAGTGGCGGGGTGTGATCTATGCGGCTAACTGTCGAAGAAGACATCTGTGTGGGCCGTTTCATGACATCATCCAGGGGTTAATGCTGAATATCTCTAGACATATATACATATGCATAACATGATACATTCATAACAGATAATAGATGACAATATGATATAGGGAATGGAAAAACTGTACATACATTCCTAAATATATCATCATCTAATACATCATCTTTGTACAACTAAAAATATAGGGAAATCGGCACAGATGCCCTACTACTAACAGAGGCCTATCAAAAGATATAGCAAAAATGGGGCACAACCATCAAATGGCTAATAAAGGCCTATCAAAAGAGATAACGAGAATACACATCAGAAGAAGACAATGGTGTCAATATCTACATCATCAATCCTGTCCACCTGATGTAACTCCTCCTGAGTCATTGGATCTCTATCAACAGGGATGTCAGGCCTATACAAAGGAGGATCTGCGCCGACAAAGCCACGTGGGTCATCTGAGGGGCTAGCTCCTGAGCTGGAAGGATCAAACGAATCTGCCTCTGCCAAATATCTGCGCAAACATCGGATAAAGAAATGTGTCTGGTCCAGTCGATGGGTCAAGCTATAAATCTAGGTCATATGAGTCAGATCTCGGACACAGAATTGCCAATCCATCATCATCACGGATCCTGGAACCATATCCCCCATGAACTGAGTGGCGCGGGTCTGGGCTCCAATAGTACGAGGGATCCACCAATGCTGGAATACATCCTGAGTGTAATGACCCTCTAACAATGTAAAGCCGTCAACACCCAACAATGGGATATCAATGATGGGTGACTATGACACATGCCAATAACGCCTGGCAGGAGGCAAGATCGGGATACGAATTTCTCCTGTAGTGCTCCTAATAGTACGCTTTCCTAAATAGAGCTCCCATCCTCCATTTGTGAAGAGAGGAACCCTACGGGTGGAAATCACATACTCGACACCAGTCGGATATCCATCCTCAAATCCAACGGCCAAATGCTCCCCAGAATATGGAATCCATATGATGACATCCGCAGTTAATAACTCCAATTGTAGGCGACAATGAGTGAAACACATAGCTACAGGGACCTCCGCCAGTATAGAATGATGCCATCACCGTCCTCGTGGATAGGTATCCATTCCTAGTACACTCACTGGACGTAGACATGAGAGCCTCTCATAGGCCCAAAACTGTCAACACAAAGGCCAACATCTGCTGTCAGTTAACACTCTTAACCTATACATGGTAAATAAATAAAGAAATACTTACTAGCATAAATGGGTAAAATCCTAACCAAGCCTCGGTCAAGCCTTGCGAGCGCATACGCATGCCCCTGTGGAAATAGACAAAGGTGTAGGAGCCCCAATCATACTCTCCTATAGGGTCCATGTGTCGCGTGGCGCTGATCAAAGCGAATGACACCGTAGAAGAGTTATCTGCTATGGAGCAGCCCCTAATGATCATCAGGAACAATCGTCGAAGAATGCAATCCCTGACTCTGGCATCATCTGGTATGGGTTCACTCAATAGCCCACTCATAGCATCCATGCTCAAAGGGCCTGCACAGACAGTCCTGCCCTTGAGCGCCTCCGCCGGAACTCCTAACAACGATCTGCCGGTAGTCGGGGTAATATCAACCGTGTAAGGCACTAGCTGTAATACCCGAGAATTTCCACGTATTATTTAAATGAATATATTAATGAAAATAAATAATTATTTGAATATGAACGATTTCGTGTTATGAAATGTGATAACTCAATTATATTAAATAACTGAATAATTGAGGATATGTGGAGTTTTGTGATGAACTCATTGAAGCCTGGTTTGACATGGTGATGTGATATATTAATAGTAATATTAATTAACAAAGGAATTATAAAGTAAGCAATTAAGTAATATTAATTGTTAATTATTGTTGTAGTATATTTATAGATTTTTAATTGATGTTAATGAGGTTAATTAATATGTGAGTATTAATTGATATGTAATTGATAATGGTTGTGGTGAAATATTGATTCTTGGTAATAAATTAATAATAGGTGATTATTATAAGTAATGATTATAGAAATCCATAAATATATTGATCAATGATTAATAGATATTGGTGTTAATTAATTAAGGAAGTGCATTATTTATTTATTTCACATAAAGGAATAAGTTAGTAATATAACAATATTATATTAACAGTTATGTGCATAAGAACAATAATACAACTATACTATATAGTGTATTATGACATTGTGTGACTATATACTAAACTATAGTATTTTAAGTGATAATTAATCAATGAAGGCATAAATTTATTTATTTAACATAAATAAGTAAGATATTATATAATAAGGTTATTATATGATTACATGAGTAGTACAATTAATTATGGAACTACCTGGACAATAATACCTGACTGCATTATTTTATTACGTATGTTTAATGTACGTGGACTATATGATGTAAGTGTATAATTAATCCCTAAATTCCTAATATGGTAACAATTGTACATTAAGATTTCATTGTGAGAAATTAAATAGACCAAATCAAGCCTTGATGATATGAAATGCTGAGGTTTTCTCCTTTGTCCCAAATTTAGTTTCCCAAAACTTCATTCACGTGTACTAGAAAAAGGCTAGCCTATGTTTTACATTTTCTTCCAACTTCCAAGCTTGCTAGGCAATGATCATGAGGGGAGTGGTGCTCATGATGCAATTCGACCACCATCCAACTACTCCTTCTTAACCTTCATGCAATCCCTTAACACATGTGTTGGATTCAATGGGAAATTACAATATCTGTGTAATGGATTTTCTATATATATATGGACTCTCCTTCTTCAATTGCTATTGCTGAATTTGCTTAGCAGTAAGGTTGAGAGCATACAAGCATTATTAGAGTTTAAGAGTTCAAGTAGTAGCAAGTTCTTTCACATTAAAAAGGTATAATACCATTACTAGCTTTCCATTTCATTCTATGTAAAAATGGAGTCTTGAGTATGGAAATTCAAATTCTTGATTTTATGGTATTATATGTTAATGAGGTTGAGTAATGTCCATATAGTTGTTAAATGATCATATAAGCATGTTGCAATTGATTTATGAGTGTTTAGGAGTGACATCATGAATAATTTTTGAGGTTGGGCTAGCTTTACGATTTTGTTCGGCATATCATCCTCAAACGGACGGGCAGTCGGAGAGGACTATTCAAACTCTTGAAGATTTATTAAAACTCTGTATCCTTGACTTCAAAGGAAGTTTGAATAAATTTTTACCATTAGTGGAGCTTTCCTACAACAACAGTTATCAAGTAAGTATTGGTGTGGCTCCATTTGAGGCGTTGTATGGAAGAAAGTGTCGTTCTCCAGTATGCTGGGATGAGGTGGGTGAAGCAACGTTGTTGGGACAGTTGTTGGTACGTATGACTACGAAAAAGATTCAAACAATTCGATAATGTATAAAAACCTCACAAGATCGACAAAGGAGTTATGTTGATCTTCATAGAAAGGACGTGAAATTCAATATTAGAGATCATGTGTTGTTACGTGTTGCTCTATGGAAAGGAGTTATGAGATTTGGAAAGAGAGAAAAGCCGCATCCTCGATTCATTGGCCCATTTATAATCCTCGATTGAGTAGAAACTGTGGCCTATGGACTCGTCTTATAGCCGAGTATGTCTCGTGTTCATAACGTTTTTCACATATCTATCTTACTTAAATATGTGAAAGACCTGAACCACATTATTGAATTAGAACCGGATGAGATAGCAGAAGATTTAAAGTATGAAGAGGTACCTGTTAAAATATTGGATAAGAAGGATCATATTCTACGCTCCAAGGTTATACCTCAAGTCAAAATTTTGTGGAGAAACCACGATGTTGAGGAAATGACTTGGAAGTTAGAATCTGAAATGCAGTCAAGGTATCCTCACGTCTTCGACATACCAGGTACGTATCCTAATTTCGAGGGTGAAATTTCATAAGAATGGGAGGTTGTAAGACCCCAACTTTTATGAATAAAGATTAATTTTTCTCGAAATATATTTTTGAATATTATGGTGTGGATTTGATATAATGTTATAGTTGTGGGTATTATTTACAAATTTTGCAAAGTAAGCAAGTGGTTATATAATATTCGATTAGTCGGACACAATCATTGGTGGACCCCGCAACGGAAGTATTGTCGTAGTTAGAAAACGACAGAATTATCTTTTTATAAAAATAACGGGGAAAATTTTACCGATAAACTGTTGAACTATCTGGTAGTAAAAGTACAGTAATATACGCACACGATGTTGATTATTGATGCTTACGTGAGAAGTCACTAAGTTATACTCAATTATTGCTACAGTAGTTCCTGCATAATATCTCTCATATTATTGATTCAATTATTGTCACAGTATCATCTGCATAATATTTATTATTATTAAATCAATAATTGAGACGACAAAAGTTATTCATATTATTATTTATAATATTGATGATGTCTAGAAAGTCCTGTCGAGGAGAGGTTTGGTCATCTAATTGCCCGCCAATAGGGAGAAATCCTTCTTAAAAAGCCCCATCTTTCCTGAGAATGATCTGGTTGTTAAATTTGTGAGTTATAATATTAATGATGAATAAGTTCGAGTTGATTAAAGATTAAATTAATATTTTCATTGTATTGGGATTATTTATGTTAGTGGAAATCGACATTTATTTCGATAATAATGTATTTTTGGAGGTTGTATTGACCAATCGGATAATTAATCGGATAAATGAGCAATTAATTGCTATTAGTTCACATGCATATAACTATTTGCTTACATGAATGGAACTATTGATTCACATAAATGTACTATTAGGGGAATTAGTGCAAGATTGATAATACTTGCATGACTAAAGTAAAAATAGAGGTATAGATAAAGGTACTATATCGTAACTATTTTTTTCACATGTGTGTAGTATTGATTCACATGATGTACTATTAGGAGAGGTGGTACAAGTTTGATATTACTTGCAGAACTAAATTAAAAATGAAGAAAAAGATGAAGGTATTATACTATATTATTTTGAGCCTCAAAACGTGCAATTATCGAAACTATATTTTCCTATAAATAGAAGCTCATTCTTCTTTAATTCTCAGCAATTCACTAAGACTCACAAGAGCAATTATAGAGAGAGAAGCTATAGAGAGAAAGAAGAAGAGAAATCTGCTACTTCACTATACCAATATCCAGTCTTCTTCTGAGGTAAGGGATATTATGTTTTTCAGTATTCATAAGGAATAATATTTTCTTCCATACTCTATAGTATGTGAGTAATATTATTTCATCTCGTATTCCTGATTATACCCTCATTTTGTTAAAGTATTTCTTCTATACTCCGTGAAATTAGTGAAATATCCTTGAAATTTGCGCTTCATCTAGTATCGTTTCACAAGGATATTTTCTATACATTCTTATTAAATTTTAAACTTTTCATGCTGGAGTACTATCCATGAGTAGTATTCATTTATGCGGTACTATTCACGGGATACTATTCATAAAGTACTATTCACAAAGTATTATTCACGAAGTACTATCACGAGTACTATTCATAAAGTACTATTCATGAATACTATTCACAAAGTACTATCTCGAAGTACTATTCATAGGGTACTATTTACTCGAGTACTATTCACCCGGAGTATTATTCATTACAAAAATTAATTTCTTTTCGGTTCAAATCATTTTTGATACAATATTATTCTTGAATTTTACTCCACAAAGTAGTATCATGTTGATAATTTGGATATTTTTAAACTCTGGATAAATTTAAAGTCTTTAATATTTAACCTTGATTTAATTTAATTGGATTCTTATATCATTGTCATCATCCTCATGTTTATATTGTGATGGAAGTCATCGTTGGCTTACATGCGTAGATGGACTGTTGATTGATCTAATTATGCCCAGGAATCATTCGGTATAATCATGACCCGTAATGTTACAAATGATATGGTAAAAGTCCTCAGTGGCCCATAGTGCATTGATGGACAGTTGTTGATATGATTATGACTAGGGATTATTCGGTATGATCATGACCATTGGTGAAAGCATGAATATTCTTGGCCCATAGTGCATGGATACTTCGTGGTTGTGATACTATTTATTGAGCTGAGTCTCAGCGATAAAATTGATGATAAACTCTTAAATCATGGAAGATAGTAGGTGTCATGCTCTACTTGACTCTTCTAATGGATTGCTTGTTCCGCTGCAGTTAAACTTGATGTTTAATATATTTTATCAGTTTAACACTGTTGAAGGCTAGCGATAATTTATTCTTCATTATCTTAGTCATAATATTTCTTACTGGTCTAGTTGAGCTCACCCTTTGCTTTCATTGTTCTCTTCAGGAAATGAGAACATAGCCGGGACTAGTCGGGGAACAGAGTGATGGTTCGAGATGGTGCATTAGTAGTCTTCACTATTCTGTGAAATAGTGTGAAAATGTTGAGGATTTGTATTGAGTTTGAATACTGTCTATAAGACAATATTTGTATTAAAACTCACACACTCATGTTGTATATTTAAGTTTGTATTTGTATTATGTACCATGTATTTGGCGACTCAGAATGGGTGATGTATACCTATTTTAGGGGCATCACATTTGGGACCATCAGAATTTATGGGAAAGCCAGATCTGATTAAGGCGGAAACGTGTGTTAAGCAAATTACCAAGATATTTGATGTCTTGGGATGCACAGAGAAACAGAAGGTTCCATTCGCCATCATTATGTTCTGTGGTGAGGCAGACTACTGGTGGGAATCTGTGAAGAGTACCCAGCCAGCCGCACTCAATATGTCTTGGGAAACATTTCAAAAACTGTTCAATGACAAGTACTTTCCTGAAAGTATTCATCATATGAATGAGGTAGAGTTTATTAGACTGGAACAAAATAACATTACTGTGTCCCAATATGAGGCTAAGTTCGCAGAGTTATCCGGGTTTGCACCTCATTTGGTAGAGAATGAGGAACGTATGACGCGGATGTTTCTGAGAGGTCTGAAACCTGAAATTCTGTAATATCTTATCTCTCATAAATTTTCTTTTATATTCAGATGTGAACAGGGCTCAATTATTATAGTGAGATAATGAGTATGTTCAACTGAGGGACCACAACCAGGGTCATACTGGTGGCAGCAGTCATCGGAGCAATGATAACCAGCGGGGAGGAAAACATTCGGACAAAAGCGGTAACCACCCTGGTGGTAATCGTGGCCATGATAGTAGAAGAAGCGAGTCAGGGGGAGATTTCAAAAAGAGAAGGTACAACAATGATAACGTGAAGATGTCAGCACCAGCATCAACTATTTCTGGAGGAGGAAAACGATCACCGGTCGTTTGTTACAAGTGAGGGAAAGAGGGACATATCAGCCCAAACTGCCCACAACAATCCAAAGTGTGTTATAACTGTGAAAAGGAAGGACATATGGCTAGCGATTATCTTGTAGCGAAACTAAGTCCAGCGGGAATGGTGACTCCGAAGGCTCTTCTAGACAAGTCAAAGTCAGCGGTTCTTGGAAGAGCGTTTGTCGTTATTGGCCAAAAAGTGAGAAACCCGAACGAAGTGATCACGGGTAAACTAATCATAAACTCTTGCGAAGTTTATACCTTATTAGATACCGGTTCTACCCATTCTTTTATCTCTCCTACTTGTGCTCAATGTTTGAACTTGACTCCGGAGAAATTAGACTTTAACTTATCTATTGAGACTCCGTTAAGAGAAACTTTCATTACATCTACTGTTTATAAATCTTGATTGATCGAAGTTGGTACCATCACATTACCTATCGATCTTATTTCTTTGAAAATACTTGCATTTGATGTGATTTTAGGGATTGATTGGTTAACTATTCATCATGCTAAAATTGATTATTTTCGTAAGGTTGCTAGTTTTCATATTCCTAACCAACCTGTTATGCGAATTTGAGCAACCAAACCACTAAAGTCAATCGATGTCATATCAAGCCATAAAGCTATTCGTTTATTGAAAAATAGATGTCAAGTTTTCTTAGCCCATGTCACGGACTTGAACAAAAATACGTCAGATTTGAATAATATTTCTATTGTTAGTGAATTTCCAGAAATATTTTCTGAAAAACTTTCCGGTCTACCCCCAGAACGTGAAGTTGAATTCTTTATTGACCTTAACTTCGTACAAAACCCATTTATAAAACCCCATATAGAATTGCACCTATTGAACTTTAGGAGTTAAAGGTCCAACTACAGGAGTTGTTAGACATAGATTTCATTCGTCCTAGTACATCTCCTTAGGGTGATCCCGTTTTATTCATAAAGAATAAAGACGAGAGTATGCGACTTTATATCGACTATCGGGAATTGAACCATGTCACCATTAAGAATAGGTATTCGCTACCTCGCATTGATGACCTATTCGACCAGTTGCAAGGAGCATAATTCTTTTCAAAGATCGATCTTCGATCTGGATATCATCAGCTAAAGATTAAAACTGAGGATATTCCGAAGACTGCCTTTAGAACTCAGTACGGGCATTATGAATTCTTAGTCATGTCTTTTGGATTAACTAATGCTCCTGCTGCTTTCATGGATATGATGAACCGTGTCTTCAACAAATATTTGGATTAGTTTGTTGTTGTCTTTATTGATGACATCCTCATCTATTCCAAAAGTCGTGAAGATCATGAGCACCATGTGAAGCTAGTACTCCAAAGGCTTCGTGATAACAAGTTATATGCCAAGCTGAAGAAATGCGAGTTTTGGATTGAGGAAGTAGCATTCCTTGGGCACGTGGTGTCACAACATGGAGTATCTGTGACCCAGCGAAGATTGAAGCCAAACAAAGATGGGAGCAACCGAAGTCGGTGACCGAAGTACGTTGTTTTCTGGGCTTAGCTAGTTATTATCGGAGATTCGTGGAAGGATTTTCTCGAATCCCTACTCCATTAACTCAGTTGATACGGAAAGATACAAAATTCGGTTTGAGCAAGGAATGCGAGAAGAGTTTCCAAGAGCTCAAGAGGAGACTCATTTCGGCACCTATTCTGATAATACCATCTGGTTCGGATGGATTTGTTATCTACAGCAATGCTTTAGGCAAAGGGTTAGGATGTGTTCTCATGCAATATGGGAAAGTTATAGCCTATGCCTCGCGACAACTCAAATAATATCAGAGGAATTATCCTACTTATGATCTGGAGTTAGCAGCAGTCGTTTTCACGTTGAAGATCTGGAGACACTACATGTATGGGGAGAAAGTGGAGATTTATACGGATCATAAGAGCCTTAAATATTTCTTCACCCAAAAGGAACACAACATGCGGCAACGACGTTGGCTTGAGTTGTTAAAAGATTACGATCATACCATCCTAGAAAAGCGAACATAGTAGCTGACGCATTGAGTAGAAGATCATACGCGGGTATGAGTGTGATATTGTCAACGCAAATGCCCATGTTTTATGACTTGCAAATGATGGAGATAGAGTTAAATACTTCAGGGACCCACGTAATGATATCAAATATACGAGTGGAACTGACTTTAATTAGTAAAGTTAAAGATGCTCAAACTACGGACCTGGAGTATGACGCCCCCAAAATAGGTAGAAATTCCACAATAAAATTCATATCAATATTTCGGCATAATGATATTGAAGAAGATAATATCATTTACAAAGAAAATAATATCCCTTATCTCAAAATAACAATATTTCTGATCGGAATTTCAGATGTAAAGTCGAAAGAAACTTGCACTGAATAACAACTCTCAAAGTATCTAAATACTCACAAAATACGCTCGATAATATATATATAGAGAGAGAGAGAGAGAAAACTTGTTTCTGGTGCGATTTTCAATTCTAACTAAGCACCATATTTATAGAAAAATGCTAGAACGCCAAAGGAGACTAAATTAAAAAAATAATATATATATATATATATATATATATATATATATATATATATATATATATATATATTTCTACATTCTACGCCAACCTCTTTTGAAACATCAAAGCAAGCCATCTTGGAAAAATTTCAGCCCACATGTTTTGGAAAACAAAAGTGGGTCCCACCCATAATTTTAATAAAAATATTTAATTTCCGAAACTTCAATAATTCATAATAAATAGCCCTTTTATCAGAAAAATTTGAATCTATTGTCCATTCCATATGAAATTTAATTCTCTACAACTTTGTAGCTTTAAGTTTTTCTAAATTCCAAACAGAAAATGACCGAAATTTACATACGGATGATTTTCAGCACCTCTATTCTGCCAAAAATACTGATAAAACACCTCAGCATTAATTCATTCATTTATAACCACAATAAATATATCCATCATTTATATCCACATAAAATAAATATTTCCTTACCATATAAATCAATAATTAATTATTCACAAATAATATTACAGAATCACAATTATGACAACTAGGTCGTTCCAAAAAAAGAGGGGGCTTTCCGATAAGGATTTCTCCTTACTGGCGCGTAATTAGGTGACCAAACCTCTCCTTAGACAGAACTTCTTTAGACATTGTCAATAATGCTATTTAGTAATATTTTTCAAATAATATGAATTATTGATATGATAATAAAAAATACTGTGCAGTGACAATTATTGAAACAACAATAATATAAAATATCAATGCATCAATTATTGAATCAATAAAATAAAATATTGAACAATAATTACTGTAGCAATTATTGAGTAGTGCTTTATTACGTAAGGATCAATAATTCATCAATACTGTGCAATACCGTGTGCTACTGTGCAATCACGCGTATTACTGTATTTTAACCACCAGATATTCTAACAGTGTTAACGGTAACAATTACGTCGTTATTTATAAAAACTAAAATTTGTCATTTTTCTTCATCCGACTGTTTTTCGTTATGGGGCCCACAATTGGCTGCCCTGTCGTACGAATATTTCTCAGCAGTAAGAATATTCCACGACCAAACGAAAATTCTCCGACAACAATGAATATTTTATAACCACTTGCTTATTTTGAAAAATTTCTACATTTCACCCATCACCAATGCATTATATCAAATTAACACCTTATTATTTTACGATAATGAATAGAGAAAATTTAATTTAATTTATAATAAGCTGGGGTCTTACAACCTCCCCTGTGACAAACGAGATTTTGTAATTTAATTTTAATATTTATTAAATTAAATAAATATTTTTTGATGAATTAATTATTAGATTAAATAATTAATTGATGCAATTGTGGTAGATTAATTTAATTATATGTGTTATATTTATTAAATTAGTATGGAGAATTATTATTATTCGAAGTATGTAATTATGTGAGCTTGTTGAATTAAAAAGGAATATTTAATAAGCCTAATGTTATTTTAATTAGTTTAATAATTAATTGGAGATTTAATAATTTGACATTATTAATTAATGAGAAATACAATTATACGACTATGTGAATTAATGAGAAATTATTTTATTTTATTTAAAATAAATTAAACTAAATATTTGATTTATTTTTAAAAGGGTGCGACATTTTTTTTAAACTATATTATAAAGGTTTTATTAAATTAATTTGATATAAGCCTTTAAGGCTAGCCAAATGAGGCCTTAAGAGGAGTTGGGGGCAGTTAAACCACGCATGGAGTTTGAGAGTCAGAGAGTTTTCAGAGAGAATTTAGATAAATTGTGTGAGAAACACTGTGATTGAAGTACTATCTGAAAGAGAAATTGTCATCCTCACTCACACTACGCTTGGGTAATCTCTTCCTTCCTAAATTTTAAATTACGTCGTTTAAGTTTCCATAAAATGGCTTCACGTTTTGTTAAAAACACTATGAATGGGAAAAGAGTATGATTATGGGTTTGTGTACGTGTTAAGATGTATCATATCGTATTTAATTATATATATTATATAAACCATATCAGAAGTTTCATAATATTATAATTACAACGCATGTCATAGCCTCAAAATTTATAGGGTATAGAAATATGGCCATATGGCCCTTATACGTGATTTTAATATGTCAAACATAAATTTTTTTGTAAAATTTATACTTGTATATGATTATGCATGCTAAAACGAAGAGAACAAAACTTGATTGGATGGATTTGGTGTTATAACGAATCCGTAGTGTTAAAATTTTATGATTTATGTTCAAAACCTTCAAGAACAGTGAGATTTACATATTTTAATTATGTAATTATGTGTTTTAATTGGTTAAAATCATTCTATAAATGTTGGGTAATAATTATGTATGAATTCTAGCATGTGGGTATGCTAAATTGGTGAAATTAATGATCATGTAGTGTTTATTTCGCTGAACTCTGTGTTCTTCGCGAACTGAGAATCAAATCTGGAGTTTCGCGCCGCGGCGCCAACTCCAGAACTGAAGTCCCGCGTCGCAGTGCCACTGCGCCAAGTCTCCGGCCGCAGCGCCACGGTGCCGCATCACCAAGATATAGTACAATAGTGGCGCCACAGCGCCACTTTGCAGAATGGCCCAGAAATGAGTTTTTAAAATGTTTAAGGCTAGCAATGTGTTATTAACTTAATCTAATGAACATAAAAACTTGTTAGACATATAATGAGGTGTTAAAATAAATTCTTAACACGTCCATAACACAATTACGTGTGAATTGAACGATTGAATACATTGTCAGCTTATTGTTCGTGAAGTCTTAATTTTGACAATAAATGTAGTAATTGACTAAGTATAGTCATGAATTCGAGTTAGACAAAAGAATAAACTTGTGATGACTAGTACGTTATAATTGACGGGTATTATAAATGTAAATGATATGTAGGATTTAAATCAAGGAACGAGTTTAATTAAAGTGTAATCTACGCACGAGACAAGTTTTCCTAACCCTACTTGTTATCGTTATATAAGTGATGAATTCACCTTTCTACATTGAGCAAGTTCTCATTATTATTGATCAAGTCTGTTTTGTTATATTAAAGCTTGTTAATCTTTAAAGCATGATGCAGTTATATAATACTTATTCTATTGTATACCATTTGAGATTTTATTCAAGTTAAATATTCAGTTACTGTTAAACCTTGTTAGACTAGCGAACCCTTAATGATTCGACTAGTCCATAGTTGATGAGCGTTCTAAATTTCAGAACCTTTAATGAATTATCCAAACCAAACTTCCTTTGGTGCGGACTCAAATGTCAAACTGAGATGAACAACCCTGTATAGGGGATTACTTATGTGTCAGTATGATACTAGGGGTTTATCCCCCTAAGTACGAGAAGAAGAGTCCATAGTCTTATGACTGTTAAAGGTTTCAAGTATAACCCTTGACAGCCTAGGACATAGTTCAAGGTCTTATGACCCTCAGAATTCTTTAGATTCTTGGTAATCATATTTGGTTCAAAAGTTGAGCTTTATTTTAGAAGTCTTTGATTCACTCGCAAGTTATTATATTGTTATTTCATTATTATACTTGTGGGCAATTGTGCTCACTTTTGCGTAATAATAACATTACAATTAAGAACGAAAGTACCGATGAGCCTTCTATTAGTAAAGGCAAGGGCAAAGCTATTAAGTGATGAAGACGTGTTATTAAATTATAAGAATGTATTGTCAAGACTTGTTGTTTAAGACTTATTATTGGTTTATGTTTCCACACAGATGTTTAATGTTAGTATGACCTGGGATTGTATTTATTATTTAGATGTTGTAAAGCCATAAGGGGAAGATTTATTTCTATCTATTGCATGATTTGCATTTATTATGGGTAGATAGATATATGATGTTTGAATAGTGAACACCAAATCATGTAGGAATGGAAGTACCCGGATTTGGGGGTGTCACAGGTTGGTATCAGAGCTGTAGGGTATGAACCTTAGGTGGGGGAACAACCTTAGGTAGTAGCCTTATAAGAAGAACATAGTGATGGAAAACTCGTATCGAGTTCTAAGAGATGAATTTCTTAATTCATTGAAGACAATAAAAGACTTTATGTGTTTATTTGTTAAATTATGTGCTCACTAGTACGACTTAGTAACTAAAACTTGAAACTGTGTTGTCAGGATGTTTGATGTTGGAGGAGCTAGTCGAGCTAGGGAAGAGGAACCCCGAGAGCCTACTGAGGAGGAGCCCCGAGACATTCATGTTGTCAGGGAGCAGTTGGTATAGAGAGAGCCATCTCCATTGATCACTGTTGTAGGTCAGGAGCACGATTCTGAGACTGATCCAGAGGAGGATCATGAGGAGGAAGAGGAAGAAGAGGAGTTCCCACCGAACTCCATTGACGCTGAGATGTACGATGAGCTATATGACCGTAACGTAGAGTTAAGTGACACTGTCTAGGATTTGACTGAGCGGGTGATTATTCAGCAGATTACCATTGAGCAAAAGGATAGGGAGATTGTGACTCTTAACACACGTGTGGGAAACGTGGAGTGGAAATTAGTTCACGAGAAGGGTCAAACCGAGGAGAAGTTCGAAGAAATTTAGAAGTTAAAGAAGGAACTGAAGGAAAGCTCAGAAAGGCTGATCATAGCAAAGAAGGGCTGGGTAAGAGAATCACGTCGCGCTGATCTTGAAGAAGAGGATTGTCGTGCAAAGAAGGCTAAGCTTGGGGAGACATACTCTACACTTAATAATGCAATGGATGAGGCCCAGGATCGAGTTTTGAGGTACCCAATCTAGTTTGAAAGTTTACCATCGTACATGCTGCATCGCAGAACGATGTCTCACATCATGTAAGAGGAACGTAGCAAGACTATTCGGCACCTTAACAGGCAGTGATATGATTTGTTTAAGTATGTCAAAAAAACTTATCTATTTTTTAGATGTAAATTCAGACGTGTTTATGAATAAATGAATATTTTAATGTTTTAAATCCTGTAGATTTTTATCTTGGGGTAGTTGATGTAAATAGTAGTGATGCTATCGTTTGATGTTAAAACTTTTGAGTTGAATAAATATATCAAGTTGTTTGAGATAAAGTGTTAAGTGATTATGTTAAATTATTGAGTTAAGCCTTAACTATTTAGAGAATTTAATAAAGATTTAATAACCATATATTTTAACAGAAATATGCTGCCGAGAAGAAGACAAAACCGTCAACCAGCTCAGGAAGAGTCAACGAATAACAACAATAACGCCGATGATAATCCCGTGCAACAATTAGTGAACTTACTAACTGGACCAATGAATAATCAACCTCAAGCTCCACCTAATACAACGTTCAAAGATTTCAAGGCGGTGGGACCACCAGAATTTAAAGGCTCCATGAACCCGATCGAAGCTCAAACTTGGGTGATGGAGATGGAGAAGGTTTTTGAGGTCACATGAGTCAGAGAGGACCAGAAGACCGCTTTTGCAACGTTTATGCTGAAATCTGAAGCCAGTTTTTGGTGGCAAGAAAACAAGGTCCATGGAGGAGAAGGTATGATTACCTGGGAGAGGTTCAAGGAGATGTTTTTCTAGATGTATTTCTCGACTACCTCACAGAACCAATTGGAGGTTCAGTTTCTGAAATTGAAGCAGGGAAATATGTCCATACCAAATTATGCAGCTAGATTCAACGAATTGGCAAGGTTCGCCACATATCAAGTGCACACGGACGAGAGAAAAGCAAGAAGGTTCAAACAAGGACTAAAGCCTTGGTTGTATAGTAAGGTATCAATGTTTCAGTTGAAGACATTCACCGGGGTACTAGAGAAAGCCATACTCGCTGAAGGTGGAAGCGAAGCGGTAACCAAATACAATCAGGATAAGAAGAAGAAGAAGAATGAAAGTGAAGGAAATAACAAGGCTAGTAGAAGTAATACGGGAGGAGGTAATAATAATCAGAAGAGAAGGTGGTCTGACATCATATCAACCGGAAACCAGCAAGGAGGTCAGAAGAAAAGGACTGAAACGTGCCCGACCTGCGGGAAATCTCATTTGGGAGTGTGTATAATGGGTAAACGTGTGTGCTACATTTGTGGTCAAGAAGGCCACATAGCACCTAACTGTCCTAACCCAAAGAAAGGTGCCTGCTTCACTTGTGGCTCAAAGGATCATTTGGCAAGACTCTGTCCTAAGAAAGGATCTGGAGGGGCAGGATCAGGAGGAAACCGGGGAAATAGTGGTGGAAGCACTCTGACCATCATAGGACCAACCGTAACCAACCGACCGACCGCCAGGACTTTTAATATGACGGTGCAGGATGCAGTGCAGTCGCGTGATGTGGTGTCAGGTATCATTCCGATCAATAGAGTTAATGCTTACGTATTATTTGATTCGGGTGCTACTTGTTAATTTATATACGATGACTTTGCTAAGAATTTAGAATTGCCTAAGGATGAGTTAGAATACCCCATGAACATAAAAATTGCGAATAAAGAAATAATCCCGGTTAAGTACGTGCATAAGAACTGTAGAGTGGATATTAAAGGTAATATCATGAACGTAGATCTTATCCCTATTCGACTTGGGGAATTTGACGTTATCTTGAGAATGGACTGGTTATTCAATTACGGGGCAGTAATTTATTGCCAAAAGAAGCGTATTAACCTTATGACTCCGTCAAAGGTTGTGTTTTATGGTAGCAAGTCGCCTAGACAAGCGAGTTATCTGACGATGATGCAGGCCAAGAAGTTGTTACAACAAGGATGTGTAGGATATTTTGCTTACATAGTCGACAGTCGTAAAGAGAATCTAAAAGTAGAGGAGATACCAGTAGTGAGAGACTTCACCGACGTATTTCCAGATGATTTACCAGGACTTCCGCCAAATAGAGAGGTTGAATTTGTGATCGATTTGGCACCAGGAACATTTCCAATATCGAAGGCACCGTATCGAATGGCACCGGTAGAAATGAAAGAATTGATGGTACAACTACAAGAATTACTGGACAAGAAGTGCATTCAACCGAGCGTATAGCCGTGGGGAGCGTCGGTGTTGCTTGTAAAGAAGAAAGACGGGACGATGCCGCTTTGCATCGATTATAGAGAACTGCATATCCATTACCAAGGATCGACGACTTGTTTGATCAGTTAAAGGGAGCAAGATACTTTTCCAAGATAGATTTGAGGAATGGTTATCATTAACTGAAGGTGAGACCAAACGATGTACCGAAGATAGCGTTCAGAACACGATATGGTCACTACAAATTTTTAGTAATGTCGTTTGGTATAACGAATGCTCCTGCAGTATTTATGGGACTAATGAATGGTGTGTTCAAGAAGTTTTTGGACAAGTTCGTTGTGGTATTTTTAGATGATATTTTGGTGTATTCAAAAACCAAGGAAGAACATGAAGAGCATTTGAGATTAACGTTGGAAGTGTTGAGAAAAGAGAAGTTGTATACAAAGTTTTCGAAATGCGAATTTTGGATCGAGCGGGTGCAATTTATTGGTCACGTGATCGATTAAAATGGAATTTCGGTAGATCCATCCAAAGTCGAAGCCGTGATTAACTAGGATCAGCCGAGGACGCCGTCAAAAGTATAAAGTTTTCTTGGATTGGCAGGTTATTACAGAAGATTCATTCAGGATTTTTCCAAGATCGCAACTCCGTTGACAAATTTGACTAGAAAAGCTGTGAAATTTGTTTGGACGGAGAAGTGTGAGGAAAGCTTTCAAGAATTGAAGAAGAGGTTGAGTACAGCACCTGTGTTGTCTCTTCCGAACGATACAGGAAATTTTGTTGTTTATAGTGATGTGTCGCATAAAGGACTTGGTTGTGTGCTAATGCAAAACGGTAGAGTCATTGCATATGCATCACAACAATTGAAGGATTACGAGAAGGGGTATCTGACCCACGATTTGGAGTTAGCTGCAGTGGTTTTTGCTTTAAAAATCTGGAGGCACTATCTATACGGGGAGAAGTGTGAAATATATACAGACCACAAGAGTCTGAAATATATTTTTACACAGAAAGAACTGAATATGCGCCAAAGAAGGTGGTTGGAATTAATTAAGGACTACGATTGTGAGATTTTATACCATCCGGGTAAGGCAAACGTGGTTGCCGACGCCTTAAGTAGAAAGGGTCGAGAGAAGTTGATGATGCTGACAGCTCAAAAGGAATTGATTTCAGCAATGGAGAAGTTGGAGTTAGAAGTGAATTATCCTATGGAAATAGATGAGAAACTGTTTCAGATGCAATCTGGTATAACCCTACTTGATAAAGTTAAGGAGGCTCAACTTCAGCACGATGAATGCAAAAAGGTGATAAGGAAGATATCTGAAGGAACCGAACGAAGATTTAAGATGGATAAGGAAGGAATACTGAGATTCGAGAATAAAATTTGGGTACCACCAGTAACAGACATTAAGGAAGACATTTTGAGCGAGGCTCATAGCTCACGATATTTGATTCACCCTAGTAGTACTAAGATGTACCAAGATCTTCGACAACATTTCTGGTGGCCTAATCTGAAACGAGATGTTGCAGAGTGTGTTGCTAAGTGTCTAACCTGTCAGAAAGTGAAAGCAGAACATCAGAGACCAAGTGGGTTGCTACAACCGTTGGAGATCCCATAATGGATATGGGAACATATTATAATGGACTTCGTGGTTGGCCTTCCGACGACTCAGAAAAGCTATGATGCATTATGGGTTATCGTTGACCGACTGACGAAATCCACACATTTCCTTCCGGTCAAAATCAGATTCAACTTAGATCAGTTAGCAAGGTTATATATGAAAGAGATTGTTTCGTGACATGGAGTTCCGGTGTCAATTGTTTCTGATAGGGATCCGCACTTTACATCGAACTTCTGGAAACGTTTACAGGAATGCATGGGTACACAATTACGAATGAGAACAACATATCACCCTCAGACAGATGGACAGAGCGAGAGAACGATTCAGACATTAGAAGATATGTTAAGAGCTTGTGTAATGGACTTCAAAGGTAATTGGGACGATCACCTACCGCTTGTAGAGTTCGGCTACAACAGTTACCATGCTAGTATTGGCAAGCCACCTTATGAAGCATTATACGGCAGAAAGTGCAGAACTCCTTTTTATTGGGGTGAAGTGGGCGAAAGATAATTGTTAGGCCCAGAATTGGTACAGCAGACATCAAAAATAGTCAAAGTTATCCGAACACGACTGGTAGCAGCTCAAGATAAGCAGAAGAAATACGCCGATCCACATCGTAAAAATATTGAGTTTGAATCGGGTAGTTATGTATTCTTGAAGGTCTCTCCCTGGAAGGGAAAAATCAGGTTTGGAAAGAAAGGAAAATTAAGCCCACGATTCATTGGACCATTTGAAGTACTAAGAAGAATTGGAGAAGTTGCGTATGAGGTAGCCATACCTTCAGCACTAGAGAATGTCCACAATGTCTTCCATGTTTCTATATTACGGCCCTATAAACATGATTATAAGCATGTAATTGAATACGAACCCCTACATTTTGAAAAAGACATATCTTGCGATGAAATTCTTGTTCAAATTGTCGACAAAAAAGAACAAATTCTCAGAAGTAAAGTAATACCTTCTGTTAAGGTAATTTGGAGGAACCACAACGCTGAAGAAGCTACGTGGGAACTCAAAGAAAATATGATGAAGAATTACACTCATTTATTTACTTAAATTATGTGTAAGAAATTCTGGGGACAGAATCTTTGTAAGGAGGAGAAAATGTAACGGGTCGAATTAATTGATTCGTGATTCTGGGGACAGAATCTTTTTAAATGGGAAAAGATGTGACAAATGAGATTTTTTAAAACTATATTATAAAGGTTTTATTAAATTAATTTGATATAAGCCTTTAAGGCTAGTCAAATGAGGCTTTAAGAGGAGTTAGGAGCAGTGGAAGAGGTTCAAGGAGATGTTTCTCTAGATGTATTTCTCGACTACCTCGCAGAACCAATTGGAGGTTCAGTTTCTGGAATTGAAGCAGGGGAATATGTCCATACCAGATTATGCAGCTAGATTCAACGAATTGGCAAGGTTCGCCATATATCAAGTGCATACGGACGAGAGAAAAGCAAGAAGGTTCGAACAAGGACTAAAGCCTTGGTTATATAGTAAGGTATCAATGTTTCAGTTGAAGACATTCGCCGGGGTACTAGAGAAAGCCATACTCGCTGAAGGTGGAAGCGAAGCAGTAACCAAATACAATCAGGATAAGAAGAAGAAGAAGAATGAAAGTGAAGGAAATAACAAGGCTAGTAGAAGTAATACGAGAGGAGGAAATAATAATCAGAAGAGAATGTGGTCTGACAACATATCAACCGGAAACCAGCAAGGAGGTCAGAAGAAAAGGATTGAAACGTGCCCGACCTGCGGGAAAGCTCATTTGGGAGTGTGTATAAAGGGTAAACGTGTGTGCTACATTTGTGGTCAAGAAGGCAACATAGGACCTAACTGTCCTAACCCAAAGAAAAGTTCCTGCTTCACCTGTGGCTCAAAGGATCATTTGGCAATAGACTGTCCTAAGAAAGGATCTGGAGGGGCAGGATCAGGAGGAAACCATGGAAATAGCGGTGGAAGCACTCTGACCATCATAGGACCAACCGCAACCAACCGACCGACCGCCAGGACTTTTAATATGACGGTGCAGGATGCAGTGCAGTCGCGTGATGTGGTGTCAGGTATCATTCCGATCAATAGAGTTAATGCTTACGTATTATTTGATTTGGGTGCTACTTGTTCATTTATATCCGATGACTTTGCTAAGAATTTAGAATTGCCTAAGGATGAGTTAGAATACCCCATGAACATAAAAATTGCGAATAGAGAAATAATCCCTGTTAAGTAGGTGCATAAGAACAGTAAAGTGGATATTAAAGGTAATATCATGAACGTAGATCTTATCCATATTCGACTTGGGGAATTTGACGTTATCTTGGGAATGGACTAGTTATTCAATTACGGGGCAGTAATTGATTGCCAAAAGAAGCGTATTAACCTTATGACTCCGTCAAAGGTTGTGTTTTATGGTAGCAAGTCGCCTAGACAAGCGAGTTATCTGACGATGATGCAGGCAAGGAAGTTGTTACAACAAGGATGTGTAGGATATTTAGCTTACATAGTCGACAGTCATAAAGAGAATTCGAAAGTAGAGGAGATACCAGTAGTGAGAGACTTCACCGACGTATTTCCAGATGATTTACCAGTACTTCCGCCAGATAGAGAGGTTGAATTTGCGATCGATTTGGCACCAGGAACAGTTCCAATATCGAAGGCACCGTATCGAATGGCACCGGTAGAAATGAAAGAATTGATGGTACAACTACAAGAATTACTGGACAAGAAGTACATTCAACCGAGCGTATATTCGTGGGGAGCGCCGGTGTTGTTTGTAAAGAAGAAAGACGGGACGATGCCGCTTTGCATCGATTATAGAGAACTGCATAAGGTCACAATTAAGAATAGATATCCATTACCGAGGATCGACGACTTGTTCGATCAGTTAAAGGAAGCAATATACTTTTCCAAGATAGGTTTGAGGAGTGGTTATCATTAACTGAAGGTGAGACCAAACGATGTACCGAAGACAGCGTTAAGATCACGATATGGTCACTACGAATTTTTAGTAATGTCGTTTGGTATAACGAATTCTCCTACAGTATTTATGGGACTAATGAATGGTGTGTTCAAGAAGTTTTTGTACAAGTTCGTAGTGGTATTTATAGATGATATTTTTGTGTATTCAAAAACCAAGGAAGAACATGAATAGCTTTTGAGATTAACATTGGAAGTGTTGAGAAAAGAGAAGTTGTATACCAAGTTTTCGAAATGCGAATTTTGGATCGAGGGGGTGCAATTTATTGGTCACGTGATCGTTAAAAATGAAATTTCGGTAGATCCATCCAAAGTCGAAGCCGTGATTAACTAGGATCAGCCGAGGACGCCGTCAAAAGTACGAAGTTTTCTTAGATTGCCAGGTTATTACAGAAAATTCATTCAGGATTTTTCCAAGATCGCAACTCCGTTGACAAATTTGACTAGAAAAGCTGTGAAATTTGTTTGGACAGAGAAGTGTGAGGAAAGCTTTCAAGAATTGAAGAAGAGGTTGAGTACAGCACCTGTGTTGTCTCTTCCGAACGATACATGAAATTTTGTTGTTTATAGTGGTGTGTCGCATAAAGGACTTGGTTGTGTGCTAATGCAAAATGGTAGAGTCATTGCATATGCATCACGACAATTGAAGGATTATGAAAAGGGGTATCTGACCCACGATTTGGAGTTAGCTACAGTGGTTTTTGCTTTAAAAATTTGGAGGCACTATCTATACGGGGAGAAGTGTGAAATATATACAGACCACAAGAGTCTGAAATATATTTTTACACAGAAAGAACTGAATATGCACCAAAGAAGGTGGTTGGAATTAATTAAAGACTACGATTGTGAGATTTTATACCATCCGGGTTAGGCAAATGTGGTTGCCGACGCCTTAAGTAGAAAGGGTCGGGAGAAGTTGATGATGCTGGCAGATCAAAAGGAATTGATTTTAGCAATGGAGAAGTTGGAGTTAGAAGTTAATTATCCTATGGAAATAGATGAGAAACTGTTTCAGATGCAATCTGGTATAACCCTACTTGATAAAGTTAAGGAGGCTCAACTTCAACACGATGAATGCAAAAAGGTGATAAGGAAGATATCTGAAGGAACCGAACGAAGATTTAAGATGGATAAGGAAGGAATACTAAGATTCGAGAATAAAATTTGGGTACCGCCAGTAACAGACATTTTGAGCGAGGCTCATAGCTCACGATATTTGATTGACCCTAGTAGTACTAAGATGTACCAAGATCTTCGACAACATTTCTGGTGGCCTAATCTGAAATGAGATGTTGCAGAGTATGTTGCCAAGTGTCTAACCTGTCAAAAAGTGAAAGCAGAACATCAGAGACCAAGTGGGTTGCTACAACCGTTGGAGATCCCATAATGGAAATGGGAACATATTACAATAGACTTCGTGGTTGGCCTTCCGACGACTCAGAGAGGCTATGATGCAGTATGGGTTATCGTTGACCGACTGACGAAATCCACACATTTCCTTCCGATCAAAATCATATTCAACTTAGATTAGTTAGCGAGGTTATATATGAAAGAGATTGTTTCGTGACATGGAGTTCCGGTGTCAATTGTTTACGATAGGGATCCGCACTTTACATCGAACTTCTGAAAATGTTTACAGGAATGCATGGGTACACAATTACGAATGAGAACAGCACATCACCTTCAGACAGATGGACAGAGCGAGAGAACGATTCAGACATTAGAAGATATGTTAAGAGCTTGTGTAATGGACTTCAAAGGTAATTGGGACGATCACCTACCGCTTGTAGAGTTCGGCTACAACAGTTACCATGCTAGTATTGGCAAGCCACCTTATGAAGCATTATACGGCAGAAAGTGCAGAACACCTTTTTATTGGGGTGAAGTGGGCAAAAGATAATTGTTAGGCCCAGAATTGGTACAGCAGACATCAAAAATAGTCAAAGTTATCCGAACACGACTGGTAGCAGCTCAAGATAAGCAGAAGAAATACGCCGATCCACATCGTAAAAATGTTGAGTTTGAATCGGGTAGTTATGTATTCTTGAAGGTCTCTCCCTGGAAGGGAAAAATCAGGTTTGGAAAGAAAGGAAAATTAAGCCCACGATTCATTGGACCATTTGAAGTACTTAGAAGAATTGGAGAAGTTGCGTATGAGGTAGCCCTACCTTCAGCACTAGAGAATGTCCACAATGTCTTCCATGTTTCTATATTACGACCCTATAAACATGATTATAAGCATGTAATTGAATACGAACCCCTACATTTTGAAAAAGACATATCTTGCGAAGAAATTCTTGTTCAAATTGTCGACAAAAAAAAACAAATTCTCAGAAGTAAAGTAATACCTTCTGTTAAGGTAATTTGGAGGAACCACAACGCTGAAGAAGCTACGTGGGAACTCAAAGAGAATATGATGAAGAATTACACTCATTTATTTACTTAAATTACGTGTAAGAAATTCTGGAGACAGAATCTTTGTAAGGAGGAGAAAATGTAACAGGTCGAATTAATTGATTCGTGATTCTGGGGACAGAATCTTTTTAAATGGGGAAAGATGTGACAAACGAGATTTTTTAAAACTATATTATAAAGGTTTTATTAAATTAATTTGATATAAGCCTTTAAGGCTAGTCAAATGAGGCTTTAAGAGGAGTTAGGAGCAGTTAAACCACATATAGAGTAACTGACCTCAACTCTGCGAATAAAGGCTCAGTTGGCATTATTCTACGTATTCTTCATTTTAGAATTAATTTGAGAGTCAGAGAGATTTTAGAGAGAATTTAGAGAAATTGTGGGAGAAACTCTGTGATTGAAGTACTATCTGAAAGAGAAATTGTCATCCTCACTCACACTACGCTTGGGTAATCTCTTCCTTCCCAAATTTTAAATTACGTCGTTTAAGTTTCCATAAAATGGCTTCACGTTTTGTTAAAAATACTGTAAATGGGAAAAGAGTATGATTATGGGTTTGTGTATGTGTTAAGATGTATCATATCATATTTGATTATATATATATTATATAAACCATATCATAAGTTTCATAATATTATAATTACAACGTATGTTATGGCCTCAAGATTTACAGAGTATAGAAATATGGTCATATGGACCTTATACGTGATTTTAATATGTCAACCATAAATTGTTTTGTAAAATTTACACTCGTATATGATTATGCACGCTAAAACAAAGAGAACAAAACTTGAATAGATGGATTTGGTGTTATAACGAATCTGTAGTGTTAAAATTTTATGATTTATGTTCAAAACCTTCAAGAACATCAAGAACAGTGAGATTTACATATTTTAATTATGTAATTATGTATTTTAATGGGTTAAAATCATTCTATAAATGTTGGGTAATATATATATATATATGAATTCTAGCAAGTGGGTATGTTAAATTGGGGAAATTAATGATCATATAGTGTTTATTTCGTTGAACTTTGTGTTCTTCGCGAACTGAGAATCAAAATCTGGAGTTTTGCGCTGCGGCGCCAACTCCAGAACTGAAGTCCCGCGCCGCAGCGCCAAGACTCCGGCCGCAGCGCCAAGATATAGTACAATAGTGGCGCCGCAGTGCCACTTAGCAGAATGACCCAGAAATGAGTTTTTGAAATGTTTAAGTCTAGCAATGTGTTATTAACTTAATCTAATGAACATAAACACTTGTTAGACATATACTGAGGTGTTAAAATAAATTCTTAACACGTCCATAACACAATTACGTGTGAATTAAACGATTGAATGCATACTTAGCTTATTGTTCGTGCAGTCTTAATTTTGACAATAAGTGTAGTAATTGACTAAGTATAGTCATGAATTCGAGTTAGACAATAGAATAAACTTGTGATGACTAGTACGTTATAATTGACGGGTATTATAAATCTTAATGATATGTAGGATTTAAATCAAGGAACAAGTTTAATTAAAGTGTAATCTACGCACAAGGTAAGTTTTCCTAACCCTACTTGTTATCATTATATAAGTGATGAATTCACCTTTCTACATTGAGCAAGCTCTCATTATTATTGATCAAGTATGTTCTGTTATATTAAAGCTTATTAATCTTTCAAGCATGATGTTGTTATACAATACTTATTCTATTGTATACCTTTTGAGATTTTATTCAAGTTAAATATTTAGTTACTGTTAAACCTTGTTAGACTAGCGAACCCTTAATGATTCGACTAGTCCATAGTTGACGAGCATTCTAAATTTCAGAACCCTTGATGAATTATCCAAACCAAACTTTCTTTGGTGCGGACTCAAATGTCAAACTGAGATGAACAACCCTGTATATGGGATTACTTATACGTTAGCATTAAGATATTGTGCACAGTATGTTACTAAGGGTTAATCCCCCTAAGTACAAGAAGAAGAGTCCATAGTCTTATAACTGTTAAAGGTTTCAAGTATAACCCTTGACAGCCTAGGACATAGTTCAAGGTCTTATGACCTTCAGAATTCTTTTGATTTTTGGTAATCATTTTTGGTTCAAAAGTTGAGCTTTATTTCAGAAGTCGTTGATTCACTCGCATGTTATTATATTGTTATTTCATTATTATACTTGTGGGCAATCGTGCTCACTCTTGCGTAATAATAGCATTATAGTTAAGAACAAAAGAACCGATGAACCTTCTATTAGCAAAGGCAAGGGCAAAGCTATTAAGTGATGAAGACGTGTTATTAAATTTTAAGAATGTTATTGTCAAGACTTGATGTTATTTAAGACTTATTATTTGTTTATGTTTCCGCATAGGTGTTTAAGGTTAGTATGACTTAGGATTATATTTATTATTCAGATGTTGTAACCCCATAAAGGGAGGATTTATTTCTATCTATTGCATAGTTTTCATTTATTATGGGTAGATAGATATATGATGTTTGTATAGTGAACTCCAAATCATGTGGGATTGGAAGTACCCGGATTTGGGGGTGTCACATCCCCTCCTTATGAAATTTCATCCTCGAAATTGATGTACGTACCTGCTGTTTCGAAAAGGTGAGGGTACCTCGCTTTCATTTTCGATTCAAACTCTTAAGTCATTTCCTCAAGAGCATGGTTCCTCCACAAAACTTTAACTTGTGGCATAATCTTGGTGCGTAGGACATGCTCTTTCATATCCAAGATCTTAACAGGTAATTTCTCGTACGTTAAATCTTCGGCTATCTCGTTTGGTTCTAGCTCAATAATGTGGTTCGGGTCTTTCACATATTTACGAAGCATAGATATGTGAAAAATATTATGAACACGAGACATGCTTGGAGGTAATGCTAGTCTATAGACCACATTTCCTATTCGGTCAAGAATCTTAAATGGACCGATAAATAGTGGATTGAGCTTTCCTCTCTTCCCAAATCTTGTAACACCCTTCCATGGTGCAACAAGTAACAATACATGATCCTTAATATTAAATTCCACGTCCTTTCGATGAAGATCCACATAACTCCTTTGTTGATCCTGTGCCGTTTGTATACGTTGTCGAATCATTTGGATCTTTTTCGTAGTCATGCGTACCAATTCTGGTCCCAACAACGTTGCTTCACCTACCTCGTCCCAGCATACGGGAGAATGACATTTTTTCCATACAACGCCTCGAATGGAGCCATGCCTATACTTTCTTGATAACTATTGTTGTAGGAGAATTCTACCAATGGTAAATACTTATCCCAACTACCTTTGAAATCTAGGACACATAATCTTAATAGATCTTCAAGGGTTTAAATAGTCCTTTCTGATTGCCCGTCCGTTTGAGGATGGTATGCCAAACTGAATCGTAAATCTGTGCCCATAGCTTTCTGCAACCTAACCCAAAATCGTGAAGTGAATCTAGGGTAACGATCCGAAACTATGGATACTGGCATGTCATGCAATCTCACAATCTCATTTACATACATACGAGCAAGTCGTTCAAGGGAATAAGTCTCACGTATAGGCATAAAATGCGCAGACTTGGTTAATCTATCAACAATAACCCAAATCGCATCTATGCCTTAAGAAACTTTGGGAAGACCCGTAACGAAATCCATGGTAATATGTGTAACGACCCCAAAATTTATACAACTTAATTCTCGACTTCGGTCGTTAACCACACATTAAAACTCAAATTTTACATCATTATTCGATATTAAAAACACTAAAATTGTGGAATATTTAGAACGTTTATACATTTCCTTCTTTCATGCCCTGAATCGCAACCTTTACATTACATCTCTTTGATTCAATCTTATATCATGAATCGTTATAACAAAATGACTATACAAAGTCTTACATCATAACTAAACATCCATATACATTGGATAGCTCAACTTACAATTCAACAACATGTTACGTTCAAAATATGAAATACATTTCTCATAAAACATAAGTAATCTTCGTGAATATAGATCTCTATAACTCACTTAACACATATCTTTACCTTAAAATCTTGACCTGCAAAAGTGGTTATTTGCAAAAGTGAGCTCGACAGCCCAGCAAAGTCTAACAGTTTTCATGCATCACATAACACATAATAACATGCTCGATATACAACTCATTAAAGTAACATGGCATACATGCTTTTAACTCACATAGCAAATATAAAGATTGAGTTCCTTACTCAATCATCATTACTTAGCCAAAACAATGCAATCATATATTGATTTTCACATTTCATGATTTCAACATGTATAACATATCATTCAATTTAAAACAGTTCATCAAGTCCACGTAACAAATAGGAACCGAAAGACTTGCCTTGATCGTTGTTTACCAACAACAGTTTAACAGCTTACAGTTATCTGCACTTCACGTGCCCTACACAATTATATAATCATACACATCAACTATTAGTCACATAACAACACATAGTAATTGTAATGTAAACTCTACTCCACATCTCATAATCTTTCTTATTAATTAACACACAATGTTCAATTAGATTGTGTTAACTTTTCGACTTATGTAATATTCAAAATTCATTAAAGTGTTCAAATTTTGCTAGGAATCATTATTGGTTTTATATTAAACCCATTTCATACTTTATAATATCCATTTCATTTGACTAAAAACACTTTTTACGTTCATTAACAATTATCACGGCGTTTCGACGTTTATTCGTCACACGCCCGATTGCATCTTTTGTGTATGCTTACTATGCTTCTATAGCTTATCTAATACATCATTATATTAATGTTAAGCATCATTATATTTACTAACATTCATGTTTTATAACTTAGAACAACATCTTTTATCGTCAAGAGCACTACACTAGCATACGTGCATGCCTGACGCCCTCCGATTGCCTTCGAAAACACAATAGTCATAAAGATGACCATTTTGACCCTTCATAACGATTTCAAATTGAAAACCTTAAAGAATAAAAGTTGTAGGACTATTCGTCCTCGTTCCGAATCATCTTGAATCGCATTAATCAGAGTTCGTATGAAAAAGTTATACTCATTTTAGTAAACTACGTCCGGTCAATTTTTTTTTTTCAAAATTTTGGCTTGACAGAACACCCCCCCGCCGGGGCGGGGGTTTTTGCACTAGGGGGGCCCGCCGGGGCGGGGGTCACTACTGCGATTATGCGATTTTAGCTCTAGAACACTACGAAAAGCCAAATTAGGCCTCCAAACTCCTTTCTAACAACAATACCAAACTACCCAATGAGTAAATAGGTTTACATAAACATAATCTAATGTTTCTAACACGTTTCTAACCAAATAAACAACGTAAACATCAAAGATTACAACCTTTAATTTCACTATTTCTCTTCTTTCTTCTTCTTTTAACATTCATAGCGAAATTATTCACTGTGAATTCGTTTTTAAACCAATTCAAGTAATTCCAATTGTGATAACTCATATTATTAACATACTAACACAATACACGATCAATTTCAATAATAAATCATAACCAAACATCAATTTAATAGTTTAAAAAGCTATTTTTCAGAAATTATTTCATAGTAAATATTATGAACCCAATTCCTCTTGTTCATCAAAATTACATGGATTGAATTGCTAGAACAACCATATAACTCATAATCAAACACTATGAACATGATTTCATCATGTTCATCATATCTTTGTGAATTGAAACTTTTGAACAACTATAAAACTATAAAACTATGAAAACATAGAAGAACATGATTTTAAAACTTGTTTTTACAACACTTGTATTGTGAAAATCCTTTAATGGCATACAATCACATATGAACACCATATATACATATAAATACATAATCATGAAAACCTAATTTTACAAAGACTAAATACATAACATCTTAATTTAGTATAAGTGTTAGTTTGATACCTTTCTAGGTTGAATTAGGAGAAAATATGGAGATGATGAAAGCTTTTCTTTTGTTTTCTCAAGGTTTCCCCTTCTTCTTCTCTGCATTCTCTCTTCTTCTCTCCCTTTTCTTCAACTGAGTCTTTCTTTTCTCTTCTAACATACGTAGAATAGTATAACGTATATAGTAATAATATATATTAATGATATAATATAAATATAGATATAACTTATATCAGTTATGTAAGTTTTTGAAAATCAAAAGCCATAAGGCTTGTTTGGCTAACCACTAAAAAAATAATTAATTAATCCTTATGCCTTGTTTGGTAAAACACAATTAGATTAAAGACTTAATAGGCATTAGGCTTTGTTTGGCAAAACTAAATTAAACACTTTTAATTTATTTTAATAACTCCTTTAATTTATTTTCATAAGTTATTTATAATATAGTTTATTGTCCCACATTGTTTACTTGGATTTCCATATCTAATCCTAATTAAATAACTAATTACCACATACTAAATAAATTTCCCACTTGACCAAATATCACAAAATTATAATCTCATTATAATTTTATTTAATAATTTAATATACCACCTTAAATTATTAAATTAAAACAATAATATAATATCTCATGTTATATTATAACTCTCTAAATTATAAATTAATTTAATTTAGAATATTATCTAATGAATTTAGATTAGTAAATATTTACTAGCAACCATTACATCAATAAAATATTTCTCTCATCAATTTTAACAATAAGCGCATCAAATAAATATTTATATATTAATAAATATTTAATATTACAATTTGAAATTTGGGATCGTTACAATATGTTTCCACTTCCATTTCGAAATCTCAAGTGGTTGCAATGGACTCTTTGGCACTTGATGATCCGCCTTTACACGTTGACAGGTTAAACACCTTGAGATAAACTCCGCGATCTCTCTCTTCATATTGTTCCACCAAAATGTATATCAAAGATCATGATACATTTTGGTACTCCTAAGATGGGTTGTAAACGGTTTGTTGTGTGCCTCGATCATGATTCTATGCTTCAAGTCAGAATCGTTAGGAACGCAAAGTCTGGAGTTGACTTGAAGTATTCCTTCTCCATCGATTCCTACTTCTAGAATAGCACCTTCTTGCACTTTCTTCTTCATACGCATCAGCCCTAGGTCCATAGCTTGTGCCGCTTTAACTTTATCGATTAAAGTCGATTCTACACGTATGTTTGATATTCTCACGTGGGTACTTGGAGCCTTTAACTCTATCTCCATCATTTGTAAGTCGTACAAAATTGGCCTTTATGTTAACAACATCGCACTCGTACCCGCATATGATCTTCTACTCAATGCGTCAGCTACCACATTTGCTTTTTCAAGATGGTATTTGATGGTATAATCGTAATCTTTCAACAGCTCAAGCCAACGTCGTTGCCGCATGTTGGTTTCCTTTTGGGTGAAGAAATATTTGAGGCTTTTATGATTCGTATAAATCTCCACTTTCTCCCCATACAAGTAGTGCCTCCAGATTTTCAACGCGAAAATGACTGCTGCCAACTCTAGATCATGAGTAGGATAATTCCTCTCATATTCTTTGAGTTGTCACGAGGCATAGGCTATAACTTTCTCATGTTGCATGAGAACACATCATAACCCTTTATTTGAAGCAACGCTGTAGATAACAAATCCATCCGAACCAGATGGTATTATTAGAACAAGTGCCGAAATGAGTCTCCTCTTAAGCTCTTGGAAACTCTTCTCGCATTCTTCGCTCCATACAAATTTTGTATCTTTTCGAGTCAGCTGAGTTAACGGAGTAGTGATTCGAGAAAATCCTTCCACGAATCTCCGATAATAACTAGCTAAGCCCAGAAAGCTACGCACTTCGGCCATCGACTTCGGTTGCTCCCAACTTTGGATTGCTTCAATCTTCACTGGGTCAACAGATACTCCATGTTTTGAAACACGTGCCCAAGGAATGCTACTTCCTTAAGCCAGAACTCGCATTTCTTTAGCTTGGCATACAGCTTGTTGTCACAAAGTCTTTGAAGTACCAACTTTAAATGGTGCTCATGATCTTCACGGCTTTTAAAATAGATGAGGACATCATCAATAAAGACAACAACGAACTGATCCAAATCCGTTCATCATATCCATGAATGCAGCAGGAGCATTAGTCAATCCAAAAGACATGACTAAGAATTCATAATGCACGTACCGAGTTTTGAAGGCAGTCTTCAAAATATCCTCAGTTTTAATCTTCAGATGATGATATCCATAACGAAGATCGATCTTTGAAAAGAATTGTGCTCCTTGTAACTGGTCGAACATGTCATCAATGCGAGGTAGCGGATACCTATTCTTGATGGTGACATGGTTTAATTCCCGGTAGTCGATACAAAGTCGCATACTCCCGTCTTTCTTCTTTTCGAATAAAACCGGAGCACCCCAAGGAGATGTACTAGGACGAATGAAACCGATGTCTAATAACTCCTGTAGGTGGACCTTTAACTCCTGAAGTTCAATAGGACCCATTCGATATGGGGTTTTAGAAATGGGCTTTGTACCAGGTTCAAGGTCAATAAAGAATTCAATTTCACGTTTTGGGGGTAGACCGGGAAGTTCTTCAAGAAATACGTCAGAAAATTCACTAACAACATAAATATTATTCAAATCTGGCATGTTTTTGTTCAAGTCCATAACATGGGCTAAGAAAGCTTGACATCCGTTTTTCAATAAACGAATGGGTTTAGGGCTTGATATGACAGTGATTGACTTTAGTGGCTTGGTCGCTTGAATTCGCATGACAGGTTGGTCAGGAATATGAAAACTAATAACCTTACGAAAATAATCAATTTTGGCATGATGAGTAGTTAACCAATCAATCCCTAAAATCACATCAAAAGCAAGTAACTTTAAAGAGATAAGATCAACATGTAATGTGATGGTGCCAACTTGGATCAAACAAAATTTATAAACAGTGGATGTAATGAAAGTTTCTCCTAACGGAGTCTCCACAGATAAGTTAAAGTCCAATTTCTATGGAGTCAAGTTTAAACGTTGCGCACAAGCAGGAGAGATAAAAGAATTGGTAGAACTGGTATCTAATAAGGTATAAACTTCGGAATAATTTATGATTAGCTTACCCGTGATCACCACGTTCGAGTTTCTCGCGTTTTGGCCAATCACGATAAACGTCCTCCTTTAAACCACCGACTTTGTTTTGTTCGTAGTCGCCTTTGTTGTCGTCGCCCTAGTTGGACTTGACTTTGCTATCGGACAAAATCGGGCTATATGACCGTTTTTTCCATAATTGAAACACACCTTGGAAGGCTGTGAACAATTTAGACTTATGTGTCCCTCCTATCTGCATTTGTAGCATCTAAGTGGCGGTCGCTCTCCTCCCCTAGAATTTGTTGTTGGTGCTGGTGCTGCTGTTGATGCTTCCCATCATTGTTGAATCTCTTCTTTTTGAAATTTCCACTTGACTCACCTCTTCTATTATCATGGTCATGATTACCACCCGAGTGGTTACCACTTTTGTCTGTATTTTTACCTCTGCGCTGGTTATCATCACTCCGATTACTGCTGTCACCGGTATGACCCTGGTTGTGGTCCCTCGGTTGAACATACTCATTGTCTCGCTCTAATAATTGAGCCATGTTTACACCACCTAAATATAAAGAAAATTTATGAGAGATAAGATATTGCCAAATCTCAGGTTTTAGACCTCTCAGAAATATCTGTGTCATTCGCTCCTCATTCTCTACCAAATGAGGCAACACATGGATAACTCTACGAACTTTGCCTCATACTGGGACACCGTCATGTTATTTTGTTCCAGTCTGATAAACTCTACCTCCTTCATATGACAAATACTTTCAGGAAAGTACTTATCATTGAACAAATTCTGAAATCTTTCCCAATACATGTTGAGTGCGGCTGGCTAGGTATGCTTCACAGATTCCCACTAGTAATCTGCCTCACCACTGAACATAAAGGTGGCGAATGGAACCTTCTGTTCTTCCGTGCATCACAAGACATCGAATATCTTGGTAATTTGCTTGACCCACGTTTTCGCCTTAATTGGATCTGGCTTTCCCCAGAATTCTGGTGGTCCCAACTCTTTAAACTGCTTGGCTGTGACAAATTGCGCGTTGCTATCATTTCCACCCGTATTTTGTACACGAGTCTTCCTCGTCTGATTTTGTATGAACTGCAAAAAGCTTCTAAACATCTCATCATTCATCGTTTGTTCGGTAGTGTTGATTACAGGAGGAATATTGCCTTCCTGTTGCACATTCTCCTGGTTTGTGGTTAAAGGTGTTACCACGGTCTCATACACTCTATTTTTAACGTTCTCAGCTGCCATTCTTAAATACTGCCATAAAATAAGAGTTAATTAAACAAATTAACATATCATATAATATCCCTATATTATGACCGACCAACAAATAAGCTTAGGCAGGACACACTAGCGAAGGATTTACTAATCTCTCCCCTCCTAGTTCTATTCCCCGATCTCCGCCAGAGACCATATCCCTAAGCTCTGATACCAACTGTGACGCCCCCAAAATTGGTAGAAATTCCATAATAAAATTCATATCAATATTTCAGCATAATGATATTGAAGAAGATAATATCATTTATGAAGAAAATAACATCCCTTACCTCAAAATAACAGTATTTTTGATCAGAATATCGGATGTAAAGTCGAATGAAACTTGCACAGAGTAACAACTCTCAAAGTATCTAAATATTCACAAAATACGCTCGATAATATATAGAGAGAGAAAACTTGTTTCTGGTGTGATTTTCAATTCTAACTAAGCACCCTATTTATAAGAAAATACTAGAAGGCCAAAGGAGACTAAATTAATAAAATAAATTTTTCTTCTTCATTCTACGCCAACCGCTTTTGAAACATCAAAGCAAGCCATCTTGGAAAATTTCCAGCCCACATGTTTTGAAAAACAAAAGTGGGTCACATCCATAATTTTAATAAAAATATTTAATTTTTGAAACTTCAATAATTCATAATAAATAGCCTTTTATCAGAAAAATTTGAATCTCATGTCAATTCCATAGGAAATTTAATTCTCTACAACTTTGTAGCTTTAAGTTTTCCCAAGTTCCAAATAGAAAATGACCGAAATTCACATACGGATGATTTTCAGCACCTCTATTCCGTCAAAAATACTGATAAAACACCTCAGCATTAATTCTTTCATTTATAACCACAATAAATATATCCATCATTTATATCTACATAAAATAAATATTTCCTTACAATATAAATCAATAATTAATTATTCACAAATAATATTACAGAATCACAATTATGACAACTAGGTCGTTCCCAAAAAAGAGGGGGCTTTCCGATAAGGATTTCTCCTTACTGGCACACAATTAGGTGACCAAACCTCTCCTTAGACAGAACTTCCTTAGACATTGCCAATAATGTTATCTAGTAATACTATTCAAATAATATGAATTATTGATATGATAATAGGAAATACTATGCAGTGACAATTATTGAAACAACAATAATATAAAATATCAACGCATCAATTATTGAATCAATAAAATAAAATATTAAACAGTAATTACTGTAGCAATTATTGAGTAGTGCCTTCTTACGTAAGGACCAATAATTCATCAATACAGTGCAATATCGTGTGCTACTGTACAACCACACGTATTACTGTATTTTAACCATCGGGTATTCCAACAGTGTTAACGGTAATAATTATGCCATTATTTATAAAAACACAAATTTGTCGTTTTCTTCATCCGACCATTTTCCGTTATGGGGCCCACAATTGGTTGCGCCGTCATACGAATATTCCCCAACAGTAAGAATATTTCAAGACCAAACGAATATTCCCCGATAACAATGAATATTTTATAACCACTTGCTTATTTTGAAAATTTTACATATTTCACCCATAACCAAAGCATTATATCAAATTAACACCTTACTATTTCAAGATAATGAAATAGAGGACATTTAATTTTATTTATAATAAGACGAGGTCTTACATGGAGCTGATGCATACGAAGAAGAAAGTGTAAGAAGGTGTTGTTCAAGAAGCAAGAATCGATAAAGAATGAATACTTCGAGTCAACTCCAGACTTTGTGTTCCTAACGATTCTGACTTGAAGCATAGAATCATGATGGAGGCACACAACACACCATTTGCAACCCATCCTGGGAGTACCAAAATGTATCATGATCTTCGACATACATTTTAGTGGAGCAATATGAAGAGAGAAATCGCAGAGTTTATCTCGAGGTGTTTAACTTGTCAACGTGTAAAGGCAGAGCATTAAGTGCCAAATCGTCCTTTGCAACCACTTGAGATTCTGAAATGGAAGTGGGAACACATTACTATGGATTTCGTTATGGGTCTTCCCAAGGTTTCTCAAGGAATAGATGTGATTTGGGTTATTGTTGATAGATTAACCAAGTCTGCTCATTTCTTTCCTATGCGGGAGACTTATTCCCTTGAACGTCTTGCTCATATGTACGTTAATGAGATTGTGAGATTGCATGGCATGCTAGTGTCCGTAGTTTTGGATCGTGACCCAAGATTCACTTCACGATTTTGGGTTAGCTTGCAGAAAGCTATGGGCACGGATTTACGATTCAGTTTGGCATACCATCCTCAAACGGACTGACAATCAGAAAGGACTATTCAAACTCTTCAAGATCTATTAAGACTCTGTGTCCTAAATTTCAAAGGAAGTTGGGATAAGTACTTGCCATTGGTGGAATTCTCCTACAACAACAGTTATCAAGAAAGTATAGGCATGGCTCCATTCGAGGCGTTATATGGAAGAAAATGTCATTCTCCAGTATGTTGGGACGAGGTGGGTAAAGCGACGTTGTTGGAACCAAAATTGGTATGCATAATTATAGAAAAGATCCAAACGATTCGACAATGTATACAAACGGCACATGATCAACAAAAGAGTTATGCGGATCATCATCGAAAGGACGTGGAATTTAATATTGGGGATCGTGTATTGTTATGTATTACTCCATGGAAGGGAGTTACAAGATCTGGGAAGAGAGAAAAGCTCAATCCAAGATTTATTGGTGCATTTGAGATTCTTGATCGAATAGGAAATGTGGCCTATAGACTCACATTACCGCTAAGCATGTCTCGTGTTTATAATATTTTTCACATATATATGCTTCGTAAATATGTGAAAGACCCGAATCCCATTATTGAGTTAGAACCAAACGAGATAGCCGAAGATTTAACGCACGAGGAGGTACCTGCTAAGATCTTGGATACGAAAGAGCATGTCCTACGCACTAAGGTTATACCATAAGTTAAGGTTTTATTAAGGAACCATGCTATTAAAGAAATGACTTGGGAGTTGGAATCAGAAATGAAAGCGAGGTATCCTCAAATTTTTGAAATACCAGGTACGTACGTCAATTTTGAGAACGAAATTTCATAAGGAGGGGAGGTTGTAAGACCCCAATTTTTTTATATAAATAAAACCGAATTTCCTCTAATTATTATTGTGAATAATAAGATGTTAATTTGATATAATGCTTTGGTTATGGGTGAAATGTGCAAATTTTGCAAAATAAGCAAGTGGTTATAAAACATTCATTGTTATCGGGGAATATTCGTTTGGTCGTGGAATATTCTTGCTGTCAGGGAATATTCTTATGATGGCGCAACCATTTGTGGGTCCCATAACAGAAAATGGTCAGATAAAGAAAACGATAAGTTTGAGTTTTTACAAATAACAGCGTAGTTGTTACCGTTAATATAATTGGAATACCCGGTGGTTAAAGTACAGTAATACCCGTGGTTATACAGTAGCACACGATATTGCACAGTATTGTTAGATTATTGATTCTTACGTAAGAAGGCACTACTCAATAATTGTTACAGTAATTACTGTTTAATATTTTATTTTATTGATTCAATAATTGTTACGTTGATATTTTATATTATTGTTGTTTTAATAATTGTCACTGCATAGTATTTCCCATTATTAGATCAATAATTCATATTATTTGAATAATATTATTAGATAGTATTAGTGGCAATATCTAAGGAAGTTCTGTTTAAAGAGAGGTTTGGTCACCTAATTGTGCGCCAGTAAGGAGAAATCTTTATCGGAAAGCCCCCTCTTTCCTGGAACGACCTGGTTGTCATAATTGTGATTCTGTAATATTATTTATGAATAATTAATTATTAATTTATATAATAAGAAAATATTTGTTTTATGTGGATATAAATGAAGGAATTAATACTGAGGTGTTTTATCAGTATTTTGTCAGAATGGAGGTATTAAAAAATCGTCCGTGTGTGGATTTCGGGCATTTTCTATTTGGAATTTCGAAAAACTTTCTTCTACAAAGTTGTAGAGAATTAAATTTCCTATGGAAAAGACATGAGACTCGAATTTTTCAGATAAAAGGACTATTTATTATGAATTATTGAAGTTGCTAATTATTATTTAAATTTAAAATATTTTGAAAATTTTCTAGAATGGGTGGGCCCCACTTTTGGTTGGTGAGAAATGTGCTGAAAATTTATTTCAAAAGTGGTGGGCGTGAATAGTAACAAGTAAAGCCATCAGGTAGCAGGTTAGTCTACTTTGGCGTTCTAGCATTTTCCTATAAATAGGGTGCTTAGTTAGAATTAAAAATCACACCAGAGTTATAAGCTTTCTCTCTCTATAAAATCGAGCTTATTTTTGTGAGTATTTAGATACTTTGAGAGTTGTTATTCAGTACAAGTTTTTTTCAGCCTTATACCTGATATTTCAGCCTGAAGTACTGTTCTTTTGATGTCAAGGATGTTATTTTCTTCATAAATGATATTATTTCCTTCAATATCATTATGTCGAAATAGTGAAATGAATTTTATTGTAGAATTTTTACCTTTTGTGTCGGGGTTACTATTCACGTATACGGCACTATTCACGTATACTTTATTCACAGAAAAATGAAATTTTCTCTTCTTTGTTCAAGATGTCTAGTATGGTTACTATCTTTGATGGTATCCATGTTTTGATCATTATTTTTAAATTCTGCTCCACAATTGATTATTATAGAGTATTTTTGAACTTGGATTATCTAAAGTACGAATCCCTAATCTTAATTTGTTCTTTTGTATCACTGGATTCGTTTCTTAAAAATATTTTTCATCATCCTCAGTCCTAAATGATGATATTACTTAATATCTTTGGCTTGTAGTGCAAAGATGAATGATTAATTGATGAATATCTTTGGCCCGTAGTGCAAAGATGAACAAGTGTTGAGATGAACATGACTAACTGGTGATACAAATGAATATCTTTGGCCTGTAGTGTACATATGAATATTTGATTCAAGATGTATATTAATTGATGTTACAGGGATAAAATATTGATGATGGACTATTAAATTCATAGATGATAGTAGATTTCATTCTCTACTTAACTCTTCTAATGAATTGTTGTTTCCGTTGTAGTTGTTAATCTAAAACTTGTTGTCTATTATATTCTATCAGATTTTTCCCTATTGAAGACTAAGGATAATTTGTTGTATATTATCTTATTCATTATTCTTTACTAGGCCAGTTGAGCTCACCCTTTTCCTTTTTTGTTCCATTTTTCTTCTCATGAGGTGATAATATTGTAGGAACTAGTCGGGGTATGGAGTGATGGTTCTAAAAAGTTGTTTTAGCAATCCTCACTATTTTTGTAAAATAGTGTATCAATAATTATAATGAGAACTTATTTTAGTGTGGATATTGTCTAAAAGACAATATTTGTATTTAAACTCATAGTTTATGTGTTGTCGTATTTTGCACGACAATTGTAATAATGAAGTTGTATTTATTTCTGTACCATGTATTTGGCGACTCAGAATGGGTAATGTATACCTATTTTGGGGGCGTCACATTATAACTCATGAAAAATGGATACATATTGCTTAGTTTGGGTGATTGACTTATTGTTTGTTATTGCTTTACTTATGACTCTTACTTTTGAGCACTCATCCATTTGTAATGAACTAGTTGTATACTTAGAGAAGGCTTATATGACCGAATGCTTGTGGGAGATATTAATAAGCTCTAGAACTCGTTTAAACATCACTCGAAGCAATATACTTAAGTTTGATTAATTGATCATGTGGTGGGTTGAGATGGAGCGTAAAACGCACTCACTCATAAACACATGCTTAGGAGAGATAGAGTATAAAACGCAATCACCTATAAAAAGAAGAAAGAAATAAAAATATATCGAAAATCTTGCGGTGGGTTGAGATGGAGCGTAAAACGCACTCTCCCATAAAAGTAGACTTAGGGTAAGATGGAGCATAAAATGCACTCACCTAAGAGTCCTTTGATCTCAAATTTTTGGAATGTTTGATTTGTCTACAATTGCGATGACTGATTTGTTAAGCATGTAGTTTTTGAAATTTATTTATTTCATAAGGTAATATGGTTGTATAAGCCAATCCGAGCTATAATTTGTTTAGTGCAAATGGATATATATACACACGGAAAGGATCTAAAGCAAGGTATGACTAACAAGCAAGTTAAAATCCTAGACGTTGTGACATTTTGAAAGTTTTCTAGAGTTATCATGTTTTGACAACTTTAAGGCCATTGTTCAAACATATTGATTCATTGTTAAAGTAGTTGATTGTTAGAATTTATTTTTATAGTTTTTGTTCTTAGTGTTTTGCTTGAGGACAAACAAATGTTCAAGTTTGGGGGTATTTGATGAGTGCATTCTATATGCACAAATTAGGTACCTTTCAGTTTGTTAATTTGTAAATCCTAAGCTAGTTTGTTTGGTTTTTATGTGTTTTTATCGTATTGTTGTGTAATGTAGCTTTTAATTGGTTTTAAGTGTTTTTGTATTAGTTTTATGTGTTTTTACTTTGTTTTGTAGGAATTGGATGGAATTTCATTTGGGTCGATGGTTGGAATCGCCAAATTCGCATTTTCGGTTTGCCATTGACATAGCAGTCCCGTGAAGCCCAGTTTTGGTCATGATCCGGCCATTATCTGTCAAACCTCTAAGAATTAAAGTTGTAGATCAATGTCTCGTCTTTCTGGATCATCTTGAATCGCCTCAATCGAAGTTCGAATGCGAGAGTTATGGCCGTTTTCCTAACGGGTGTTAAATCTGGAAACTACCAATTACCATTTGCATAGCAGTCAGTTCAAGGCACATTTGAGAATTTTTCAACCCATTATTTCGAAGAACTCAAAGAATTAAAGTTTTAGATCTACGTCTCCTCTTTCCAGATCATCTTGAATCATTCAAATCGGAGTTTGTATGAAGATGTTATGACCATTTTCCCAACAGATGTCGAAGTAAAAAATTACCCATCGCTTCAGCGCCCCTTGCTAGTGTATTTCCGGCTTTGCAGCACCCCAAAGCAGTAGCTAAGTCCCTTATAAGCGTTGAAGCACCCCGTTCAAGCAAAATCAAGGCACTGCAGTGCTAGACACAAATTTTTGACAGATTTTAGCTATTAAATACTCCACCTAATGACCCAATGAATTAATCTTTCATTCTAAATTGCAACCTAGAGGGAGAAAAGAGAGACGAGGTGGAAGAGCTTAGAGAAGGAAAGCCATGGCCTTGTGCCATGTTCATCAAGATTGGAAACACTTGTGTGTTCTCGGTCGACAAACTGTCGTGACCCCTACGACCAAAAAGAGAAAGGTAGAAAGTTCGATGAAGCATAACACACCAGGTGTTTGACAAAATGCCAGTGTCGTGTGAAGTTATGACCTTAGCTTGTAGCACCTTTAATACAATTCATTATCCATTTACTTGCTTTAATAATTAGATATAACTAGATTAGTTGTGACAACCCCAAAATAGGTCAATTTCACCCAACCTATTCTGAGTCGCCAAATACATGGTACAGAAAATAACTACAACTTTATTACAACAATTGTCGTGCAAAATACAACAACACATATGATGTGAGTTTGGATACAAATATATACTAAATGTGACTCATGTCCCAACTGTGGACAGCACCTCACAATGACATCTTACATAAAGGTATAGTCAACAACTGTTTTAGAAATTAGAATATTTGGGAAGTGCTCAAGGAAACCTTCGTACATGGGAGGCCATGCTTATAGGTTATGATAGATATCATATGGCCACAGAATTATCCTTGGTTGACCCAATAGACCCAAAAGAAAAACGAGAAGATTACTATCATATTCTTATCAATGGTGAGTCTTCTCTTGACTTATCATTATCTCCATTGTCTCTAATTGAGAATTATACCTCAAACAAACACCAAGATTATATAGGTAGTGCTTGTAAATATACTCAGCAAGTGGATGAGCACAATCCTATCTTATGATGACACGAGGTTGTATGTCATTAGACATCTTGTCGGATAGTGGCAAAACACCCTTCCAACGTTGGGTTCGCCTCACCCTAGTTGATTCACCAAATATAACTACTAAAAGATGACCACCGTTCTATTCCCCTGTTACCCCCGCTCGACCCAGCTATGCTCTGATTACCTGAAAGGAATTGTGAAATAAAAGGGTGAGCACAACTAGCTCAGTAAAGAATATCATGACTAAAGATAATTAAATTATCAATAGCCTTCATCAGTAATAAATCAGAGATTTAGAACATATGGTAGATGATAAAAATTTCAACCATAGTTGCAGTGGAACGAGCAATCCATTAGAAGAGTCAAATAGACTATAAAGTCTATTATCTTCTCCACGTTAAAAGTCCACCAACAATGTTTTATCCATGTAACATCAATCAACAATTTCTGACCACAATCACGTGTATAACTCATAATCGTAATTGTAGTTCTAAATTTCTTTTCTCATCCAGGACAAAGATAATTTTCATCACCTGAAACATCAAACATCATGGTTATACCAAATCACAGTTCATGTTCATAATCATACTAATAAATTCATCTTTACACTACGGCCCAAAGATATTCATCAACAAGTCATCTTTGCACTACATGCCAAAGATATTCAACAACAGGTCATCTTTGTATTACGAGCCAAAGATATTCATCAACAACTCATCTTTGCACTATAGGCCAAAGATATTCAACAACAAGTCATTTTTGCATTACGAGCCAAAGATATTCATTAATAATTCATCTTTGCACTACGGGCCAAAGATATTCATCAATATTTCATCTTTGCACTACAGGCCAAAGATATTCCTCAACAGTTCATATTTGCACTACATGCCAAATATATTCATATCTCAAAGAAATATATAATCATTTTAGAACTTATATAAACAATAATTATAACTATGTTGATCAATTTACCTTTGCACTTAAGCTAAAAATATTCAATTATAAATTCAATGGTCATGATCATACCAGTCACAATTTAACTTTTTCACTACTGGCCAAAGAGAACCCTAGTCATGATCATACCAATAATCTACCCATCTTTACACTCAAGTGAAAGAGAATATCATCATTAGGGTTATAAAAATGTTATATATGATAATAAAAACAATATAATCAATATATAGTTTTAATCTCCAGAGTAATATTCATAAATCAACTATAATTTGGTTAAAAAAAGAAACCAATTTTTATCATGAATAATACCCGTGAATAGTAACTCGTGAATAGTAACTCATGAATAGTAAGTCGTGAATAGTACTCCGTATTTGTACATAATACCGTATAAATAAATAATGTCATATACGTAAATAGTGCCATATGCATGAATAGTGCCGTATACGTGAATAGTGTCGTATACGTGAATAGTAACCCCGACTCAAAAAGTTCCAAATTTGAAAAAAAGTTCATACCAACATTTCGGTATAATAATATTGAAGAAAATATCATTTTAAGAAGAATATAACACCCCTTACTATCCCTTACCTCAAAAGAGCAGTACTTCTGACTTGAATATCAGATATAAAGCCAAAGTTCACTTTCACACTCAATACTCACAAAATACGCTCGATAATATAGAGAGAGAAAGAGAGAAAACTTATGAATTCTGGTGTAATTTTCAATTCTAACTAAGCATCCTATTTATAGGAAAATACTTAGAATGCCAAAGGAGACTAAAATAATAAAGTAATATTATTTTAACAAACTCTTATATGCATGCCTTAAGAAAGCCATCAGTATGCCATTCTTGAAGAAAATAATTAGCAGCCCATGTGTATTCCACCAACCAAAAAGTGGGTCCCACCCATAATTTAATAAAAAATATTTTATTTTCTGAAACTTCAGTAATTAATAAAAAATAGCCCGTTTATCAAAAAATTCAAATCTCAAGATTTTTTATAGGAAATTCAATTCTCTACAACTTTGCAGAAGAAAGTTTTTCCAAATTCTAAACAGAAATTGACCGAAATCCATAAACGGATGATTTTTAACATCTTTTAAAATTAATAACAAATCATAAGTTCATTTTTAACGGTTAAAAATTTGTGAAAATATACTCAACTTATAAATGTATAACATATCCAAACATCACATCAATCCAACGGTCGGATTAAAATTATAACTCACGCAATAGGGCTTTAAGAACACCGATTTGATCTTTTAATACATCCAATCTGGCAAAATACTGATAAAACACCTCAACATTAACTCCTTCATTTATAACCACATAAATAAATCCAACATTTATATCTACATAAAATAAATATTTCCATATCATATGAATTAATAATTAATTATTCACAAATAATATTACAGAATCACATTTATGACAACTAGGTTTTTCCCAGGAAAGAGGGGGCTTTTCGATAAGGATTTTTCCTTATTGGCGCGCAATTAGATGACCAAATCTCTCCTTAGACAGAACTTTCTAGACATTCCCAATAATGCTATATAATAATAATATTCAAATAATATGAATTTTTGATCTGATAATGGAGATATTGTGCAGTGACAATTATTGAAATAACAATAATATAAAATATCAACGCAACAATTATTGATTCAATAAAATAAAATATTGAACAGAAATTACTGTAACAATTATTGAGTAGTGTCTTTTCACGTAAGAATCAATAATTGAAAAAAAATATTGTTCAATACCGTGTGCTACTGTGCAACTACGTGTATTACTGTATTTTAACCACCAGGTATTCCAACAGTGTTAACGGTAACAACTACGCCGTTATTTATAAAAACTCAAATTTGTCGTTTTTTTCATCCGACAGTTATTCTGTTATGGGGCCCACAAATGGCTGCGCTGTCGTACGAATATTCCTCGACAGAAAGAATATTCCACGCCAAACGAATATTCCCCGACAACAATGAATATTTTATAACCACTTGTGTATTTTGAAAAAAAAATTCATATATCACCCTTAACTTTAACCTTTTATCAATTTAACCATTTACTGGATAGTAATTATAAGAAAAATTGAATAATTTTATTTCATAAAATTCGGGGTCTTACAATCTCCCCTCCTTATGAAATTTCATCCCCGAAATTTACGTACCTGGTATTTCGAAAAGTTGAGAATACATTGCTTCTATTTCAGATTCTATCTCCCCGGTCATTATGATTTCTCCATTGCTCATCTCCCGTGATAACTTCATTTGGGTTCCTCACTTGTTGGGAAGTCATGACAACCGCCATCCCTCGAACTACTCGGCTTTGACTTGTCTGGGACAGCATTTGGCGTCATCACTGTCGTTGGAATATACTTTTCTATAGGACATATTTCTCCCTCAACTGCCTCGTCGTACTCCTGATTCATGATCTGAATCATCACTCTTCGATCCATATCGAATTCAGGTTGACCGCTATGTATAGGGTACTTCAAAACTCGATGTTGGGTTCTCCCAATTGCTTTCCAAAAAGAGAAATTCATATCATCTATTTTAGCCTTCTTAGATCGGACATCTCTTTCCACAATATCCACGTGTCGTGCGGCTTTTGCCCATGCATTACTTGTTCTCACTCGTTTAGTTTTTTCTTATTTCAGCTCAGATTCCATCTTTATCATCTTATACTTTGCTAAAGAATGTCACATATCGGTTAACACAAGCTTAAATTGTTGCATCCTTTTGCTCCACGACTGCCTGTCGTTCTTCAGCCTGCTCTTCTAACTCATGAATACGATTTTGAAATTCTACATTTTGATCATATAATACCTTTAATAAACTCTCTGCAGGTACCTCTTCTTCCTCTTCTTCCTCACCCTCAGCTGTTACCTCTGCGACTATCTCGGGTGTAACTATCAATTCTTCACTCACCACATGGATATCTCTAATTCCTTCTTCGTCTGACATCACATTATCATGGTTAGTGATTAGAGGTATCCCCACAGTCTCATTCACTCCTTATCAGCTGTCATTCTCAAATACTGCCATAAAACAAGGGTTAATTAAGCAAATTAACGTATCACATAATATCCATATATTATGACCAACCAACAATTAAGCTTAGGTAGGACACACTAGCGAATGATTTACTCATCTCTCCCCTCCTAGTTATATTCCCCGATCTCCGCCAGAGACCATATCCTTAAGCTCTGATACCAAATGTGACAAATGTCCCATCAGTGGACAGCACCTCACATTGGTACATCTCAGTTTGCCACCGCAGAACGGCCTCCCCTACGGAGAGTCTGGCTTCGGTGCATCCCCCATCAACAGGAAGTCACCAGCGAGAGGCTCGGGGCTCTTTACTTATAGCTTTGATACAAACTGTGACAACCCCAAAATAGGTCCATTTCACCCAACCTATTCTGAGTCGCCAAATACATGGTACAGAAAATAACTATAACTTTATTACAACAATTGTCGTGCAAAATACAACAACACATATACTGTGAGTTTGGATACAAATATATTCCAAATGTGACTCATGTCCCAACCGTGGACAGCACCTCACAATGACATCTTACATAAAGGTATAGTCAACAACTATTTTAGAAATTAGAATATTTGGGAAGTGCTCAAGGAAACCTTCGTACACGGGAGGCCATTCTTTTAGGTTATGATAGATATCATATGGCCACAGAATTATCCTTGGTTGACCCAATAGACCCCAAAGAAAAATAAGAAGATTACTATCATATTCTTCCCAATGGTGAGTCTTCTCTTGACTTATCATTATCTCCACTGTCTATAATTGAGAATTATACTTCAAACAAATACCAAGATTATATAGGTAGTGCTCGTAAATATACTCAACAAGTGGATGAGCATAATCCTGTCTTATGATGACACGAGATTGTATGTCATTAAACATCTTGTATGATAGTGGCAAAACACCCTTCCAACGTTGGGTTCGCCTCACCCTAGTTGATTCACCAAATATAACTACTAAATGAGGACCACCGTTCTATTCCCTTGTTACCCCCGCTCGACCCAGCTACGCTCTTATTACCTGGAAGGAATTGTGAAGCAAAAGGGTGAGCACAACTAGCTCAGTAAAGAATATCATGACTAAAGATAATTAAATTATCAATAGCCTTCATCAGTAATAAATCAGAGATTTAGAACATATGGTAGATGATAAAAATTTTAACCATAGTTGCAGCGGAACGAGCAATCCATTAGAAGAGTCAAATAGACTATAAAGACTATTATCTTCTCCACGTTAAAAGTCCACTAACAATGTTTTATCCCTATAACATCAATCAATAATTCCTGTCCACAATCACGTGTATAACTCATAATCGTAATTGTAGTTCTAAATTCCTTTTCTCATCCAGGACAAAGAAAATTTTCATCACCTGAAACATCAAACATCATGGTTATACCAAATCACAGTTCATGTTCATAATCATACTAATAAATTCATCTTTGCACTACGGCCCAAAGATATTCATCAACAAGATATCTTTGCACTACATGCAAGAGATATTCAACAACAGATCATCTTTGCATTACGAGCCAAAGATATTCATCAACAACTCATCTTTGTACTACAAGCCAAAGATATTCATCAACAAGTCATCTTTGCATTACGAGCCAAATATATTCATTAATAATTCATCTTTGCACTATGGGCCAAAGATATTCATCAATAATTCATCTTTGCACTACAGGCCAAAGATATTCCTCAACAGTTCATATTTGCACTACAGGCCAAATATATTCATATCTCAAAGAAATATATAATCATTTTAGAACTTATATAAACAATAATTATAACCATGTTGATCAATTCACCTTTGCACTTAAGCTAAAGATATTTCAATATAAATTCAATGGTCATGATCATACCAGTCACAATTCAACTTTACCAGTACTGGCCAAAGAGAACCCTAGTCATGATCATACCAATAATCTACCCATCTTTACACTCAAGTGAAAGAGAATATCATCATTAGGGTTATAAAAATGTTATATATGATAAAAAAAATAATATAATCAATATATTATTTTAATCTCCAGAATAATATTCATAAATCAACTATAATTTGGTTAGAAAAAGAAACTAATTTTTATCGTGAATAGTACCCGTGAATAATAACTAGTGAATAGTAACTTATGAATAGTAACTCATGAATAGTAATTCGTGAATAGTACTTCGTATTTGTACATAGTACCGTATAAATAAATAATGTCATATACGTAAATAGTGCCATATGCATGAATAGTGCCGTATACATGAATAGTAATCCCGATTCAAAAAGTTCTAAATTTGATAAAAAGTTAATACCAACATTTCGGTATAATGATATTGAAGAAAATATCATTTTAAGAAGAATATAACACCCCTTACTATCCCTTACCTCAAAAGAGCAGTACTTCTGACTTGAATATCGGATATAAAGCCGAAGTAAACTTTCACTCTCAATACTCACAAAATACGCTCGATAATATAGAGAGAGAAAGAGAGAAAACTTATGAATTCTAGTGTAATTTTCAATTCTAACTAAGCATCCTATTTATAGGAAAATGCTTAGAACGCCAAAGGAGACTAAAATAATAAAGTAATATTATTTTAACAAACTCTTCTATGCATGCCTTAAGAAAGCCATCAGTATGCCATTCTTGAAGAAAATAATTAGCTGCCCATGTGTATTCCACCAACCAAAAAGTGGGTCCCACCCATAATTTAATAAAAATTATTTTATTTTCTGAAACTTCAGTAATTAATAGAAAATAGCCCGTTTATCAGAAAATTCAAATCTCAAGATTTTTTATAAAAAATTCAATTCTCTACAACTTTGCAGAAGAAAGTTTTTCCAAATTCTAAACAGAAATTGACCGAAATCCATAAACGGATGATTTTTAACATCTTTTAAAATTAATAACAAATCATAAGTTCATTTTTAACGGTTAAAAATTTGTGAAAATATACTCAACTTATAAATGTATAACATATCCGAACATCACAACAATCCAACGGTCGGATTAAAATTATAACTCACGCAATAGGGCTTTAAGAACACCGATTTGATCTTTTAATACCTCCAATCTGGCAAAATACTGATAAAACACCTCAACATTAACTCCTTCATTTATAACCACATAAATAAATCCAACATTTATATCTACATAAAATAAATATTTCCATATCAAATGAATTAATAATTAATTATTCACAAATAATATTACAGAATCACATTTATGACAACTAGGTTTTTCCCAGGAAAGAGGGGGCTTTTCGATAAGGATTTCTCCTTATTGGCGCGCAATTAGATGACCAAATCTCTCTTTAGACAGAACTTTCTAGACATTTCCAATAATGCTATATAATAATAATATTCAAATAATATGAATTTTTGATCTGATAATGGAGATATTGTGCAGTGACAATTATTGAAATAACAATAATATAAAATATCAACGCAGCAATTATTGATTCAATAAAATAAAATATTGAACAGAAATTACTGTAACAATTATTGAGTAGTGCCTTCTCACGTAAGAATCAATAATTGAAAAAAAATATTGTTCAATACCGTGTGCTACTGTGCAACTACGTGTATTACTGTATTTTAACCACCAGGTATTCCAACAGTGTTAACGGTAATAACTACGCCGTTATTTATAAAAACTCAAATTTGTCGTTTTCTTCATCCGACAGTTATTCTGTTATGGGGCCCACAAATGGTTGCGCTGTCGTACGAATATTCCCGACAGAAAGAATATTCCACGACCAAACGAATATTCCCCGACAACAATGAATATTTTATAACCACTTGTGTATTTTGAAAAACAAAATCATATATCACCCTTAACTTTAACCTTTTATCAATTTAACCATTTACTGAATAGTAATTATAAGAAAAATTGAATACTTTTATTTCATAGATTTCGGGGTCTTACAATCTCCCCTCCTTATGAAATTTCGTTCCCAAAATTTACGTACCTGGTATTTCGAAAAGTTGAGAATACATTGCTTCTATTTTAGATTCTATCTCCCTGGTCATTATGATTTCTCCATTTCTCATCTCCCGTGATAACTTCATTTGGGTTCCTCACTTGTTGGGAAGTCATGACAACCGCCATCCCTCGAACTACTCGGCTTTGACTTGTCTGGGACAGCATTTGGCGTCATCACTGTCGTTGGAATATACTTTTCTATAGGACATATTCCTCCCTCAACTGCCTCGTCGTACTCCTGATTCATGATCTGAATCATCACTCTTCGATCCATATCGAATTCAGGTTGACCGCTATGTATAGGGTACTTCAAAACTCGATGTTGGGTTCTCCCAATTGCTTTCCAAAAAGAGAAATTCATATAATCTATTTTAGCCTTCTTAGATCGGACATCTCTTTCCACAATATCCACGTGTCGTGCGGCTTTTGCCCATGCATCACTTATTCTCACTCGTTCAGTTTTTTCTTCTTTCAGCTCAGATTCCATCTTTATCATCTTATACTCTGCCAAAGAATGCTTCTGTTCAAGCGTCACATATCAGGTAACACAAGTTTTAATTGTTGCATCCTTTGGCTCCACGACTGCCTGTCGTTCTTCAGCTTGCTCTTCTAACTCATGAATACGATTTTGAAATTCTACATTTTGATCATATAATACCTCTAATAAACTCTCCTCAGGTACCTCTTATTCCTCACTCTCAGCTGTTACCTCTGCGACTATTTCGGGTGCAACTATCAATTCTTCACTCACCACATGGATATCTCTAATTCCTTCTTCGTCTGACATCACATTATCATGGTTAGTGATTAGAGGTATCCCCACAGTCTCATTCACTCCATTGTCAGCTGTCATTCTTAAATACTGCCATAAAACAAGAGTTAATTAAGCAAATTAACGTATTATATAATATCAATATATTATGACCAACCAACAATTAAGCTTAGGTAGGATACACTAGCGAAGGATTTATTCATCTCTCCCCTCCTAGTTATAATTCCCGATCTCCGCCAGAGACCATATCTCTAAGCTCTGATACCAAATATGACAAATGCCCCATCAGCGGACAACACCTCACAATGTTACCTATCAGTTTGCCATCGCAGAACGGCGTCCCCTACGGAGAGTCTGGCTTCGGTTCATCCCCCATCAACAGGAAGTCACCGGCGAGAGGCTCGGGGCTCTTTGCCTGTAAAACCCCGAATTTTATTAAATGAAAGTATTCAATTTTCTTATAATTATTATTTTATTTAGTAAATGGTTAAATTGATAAAAGGTTAAAGTTAAGGGTGATATGTGAAAATTTTACAAAGTAAGCAAATTGATATAAAATATTCGTTATGCAGGGAAATATTCGTTTGGTCAGAAAGTATTCTTTTTGTCAAGAAATATTCGTACGATGACTCAATCATTAGTGGACCCCACAACGAAATAATTGTTGGATATAGAAAGTGATAAAAATAAACTTTTTATAAAAATAACAGCAAAACTTTTACCATTAAACTGTTGAAATATCCGGTGATAAAAGTATAGTAATACACGTTGTTGCACAGTAGCCTACGGTATTGCACAGTATCTCTGATTATTGATGCTTACGTAAGAAGTCACTCAATTTCATTTAATAATTGATACAATAGTTGCTACATAATATCTCATATTATTGATTCAATTATTGTCACAGTATCATCTACACAATATTTTATATTATTAAATCAATAATTGAGACAACACATTTATTCATATTATTATTTGCATTATTGACAATGTCTAGAAAGTTCTGTCGAGGAAAGGGGTTAGGTTATTTAATTGCGCGCCAATAAGGAAAAATCCTTATCAGAAAGCCCCCTCTTTCTTAGGAATGATCTGGTTGTCAATATTGTGAGTTATAATATTAATTATGAATAATTGTTAAAAGATTAAAAAAAAATTTATTGAATTTAAGTGATTTGTTGTAAATATTTATTCAATTTTTTATATAAATAGAGGGGTTTGTAATGAGGCGTTTGTTGTAAGTTGACTTATTATTCCATGGGGAGATATATTAATTTATGGACCGTCAGTTGTAGTTGTAATAGTAAATCAATTTGGACCGTCGGTTGTGGTTTTAATAGTAAACCAATATGGACCGTCGGTTGTGGTTTTAATAGTAAATCAAATTGCACCGTTGGTTGTGGTTTTAATAGTAAATCAATCTGGACTGTCGGTTGTGATTTTAATAGTAAATTAATATGGACCGTCAGTTGTGGTTTTAATAGTAAATCAATATGGACCGTTGGTTATGGTTTTAGTAGTAAAATAATATGGACCATTCGTTTTGGTAGTAAATCAATCTGGACCGTATGTGAATCAATTACTATTTAGTTCATTCTCCTATAAATAGAAGCTTATTTCGTCTTTCATTCTCACCAATTCACTAAGACTCACAAGAAAAACTATAAAGAGAGAAACTATATAGAGAAAGAAGATGAGTATTCTGCTACTTCACTATTGCAGTATCCAATCTTCTACTAAGATATATGATGTTATTTTTTATATGGCAAGGGATATTACTTTTCATATTCATAAGGGATGTTATTTTTTTGTATGATAAGGGATATTACTTTTCATATTCGTAAGGGATGCTATTTTTGTAAGGTATATTACTTTTCGTAATCGTAAGGGATATTATCGTTAGTATTCATTCATTATTTGTGAAAAAGATCTGTCTATGCGGATTACCGCATGACGGGTGAAAATCTATTTGCAGTTTCTTATATTATTTCTTTTCATATTCTTAAATTTAAACTTACTATGGTAAGTATTGCTTCTATAATCCCAGAAATTAGTAGAATATCCCGGAGTTTTACGATTCATATAGTATCGTTTCATTAGAATATTGGTATGAACTTTCTTATTAAATTTCAATATTTTCATAGGAGGTACTATTCACTCGGGTACTTTGCATGACGGGGTACTATTCATCTAGTACTATTCATTCACGTATTATTCAGTCGGGGTACTATTTATTCGGGGTACTTTCTATGACGAGGTACTATTCATTCAGATACTATTCGTGGAGTACTATTCACGATAAAATTAATTTATTTTCTATCCAAATTATTTTTGATACATAAATATCAATCTTAAATTTTACTCCATAATTAATTATCATGTTGACAATTTGGATATTCTTGAACTCTAGATAAATTAAATTATAAATTTCTGATATTTATCCTTGATCTCACTTGATTAATTCGTTATATCATTGTCACCATTCTCATGCTTATATTGCGTTGAAAGTCATCTTTGGCCCGTAGTGCAAAGATGGACTATTAATTATTGGTTTTATATTTGTATATTTTTGGTCCGTAGTATAAAAATGAACTATTAATTTTTGATTTTACAGTTGATATCTTTGGTCGTAGTACAAAGATGAACTGTTGATTGATAGCTTTGGCCCGTAGTGCAAAGATGGACAGGTGTATGACATGATCATGACCAGTGATGATACAAATAAATATCTTTGGCCGTAGTGCAAAGATAGACTATTATTTGGCAGGATCATGACCACTGGTTTTATAGTTGAATGTCTTTGGCCGTAGTGCACTGACATATAATTTATTGGTTTGATCATGACCATTGGTTTTATAGTTGAATATCTTTGCCCCATAGTGCAAAGATAGACAATTAATTAGTATGATCATTGTTATTACATTTGAATGTCTTTAGCCTTTGGGGCAAGGATATTGAGTAAAAATTCTATTGAGACTTTGTGACAACGACAAACTATTAATTTACATTATTATAAACATGAATTGTGAATTTAACTATAATCTTTAGTGGTTCAGGTGAAGACAGGTGATGACAGTTCTCTTTGTCTTGTGTACAACAAAGAATTGTTGATGGGTATTATAGGGATAAAATATTTGTAGCATCCCCAAATCCGGGTACTTTTTACCTAAGATCTGGTACATCATTTCTATAACTATTACGGAAGATATAAACATAAATTGTTTATACATTAAACTTTTACATATCATTCCCAAGGTCTACAACCTTAACTTAATACATACCTTCAATATCTTAAAGGTTTACAATATCATTTGCATTAGCAAAATTAATAGTTCTAACTGCGTAATAGCTTAATATTGGACTTTTCCTTTGCCTCTGTCTTTACTCGAGTTTTCATATTAATCTAAAAAATTTTATCATGATATAGTAGGGTGAGTATCAAATTTGCCCAGCAAATTTAAATTTATTTGAGGATATATCATGTTTGAAAGAATTGAACGATAAGCTAGCTAACTTTCACCAATATAAACATTATGAAAGAGCGTAAACAAATTTTCTTAGCTGAACGACCGAGTAAATAAAAATGAATGGTCAAGCATAAACATGAACAGATTAACTGAACCAAATGGTAATGAAGTTGATCAGCCTTTCATACTTGATGAACATTTACAATATGCACAACGTGCGAATTAATAATCAATATAGACGTGAATAATTAACAACAATTATTCATTAACATACTTTGAACATACAACTCAAGTTTGAGTTAGGGAAACTTGTTTGATTCGTTGACTACTGCTACACAATTTAAGTTAACTTCTTTTGTAAGACCTATCATTAATAAGATTGGTCTTTTAATCAGCACATTCTACTTTGTATCATAATACAATTACTTTATCAATCCATTATCTAACACTTAATCACGTAATTAAATATTAGATAACTCCTTACAAAATTAGTATTATTATCATCCATTGATAATTCTTTAATCATTATATCATATACATTATGATTTAACACTCTAATAAGTCAAATACCAAACCAGCGACCTGGATTTCAAATCCAGCAAGCTGGATTCGAAATCCAGTAACCTAGATAGTCAATTCAGCAAACCAAACTGCAATCCAACAAGCTGGATTCAACATATTTTCAATTTAGTAAACTGTTTTTCAATCCAACAAGTTGGATTCACTAATTCAGCAACTTGTTTTTCAATTCGGCAAGATGTTTTCGTTTCCAATATATTAAATTTCTAATTCCTTGAAGCTCAAGAGGAGTGAGCAACATAGATTGGAAAACTTGAATGGAATGGAATTCTTAGAGACTGAAGAGCTTTTACAGAGTTTATTCTTATCCATTTGTTTCCTTTGATTTTGTAATCCATAAATGTTGTCTTTATTGCTACTTATATTTAGTTCAAGAGCTATGAACTAATATGAGTTATAGATTTATACCTTAATATATTGGCATGTGATTATGAGTTGTCGACTTGATTGGACTGCATGAGTTGTGTATAGAATAAACATATATATATGCACCACGTGTGACCTAATTGAGAACTTAGCTTTAAATCTTTACTATGTTTAATTCACATAGACATGTGTAGGATTATCGCATAGCTTGGATGTTCCTTTTTGTTCTATTCCCTATCGGGTGGATCCAGAGAGGACATATTTGTACATACCTCGGAAGAGGTGTATGAGCACTTGTGTGCTCTCAGTCGACAAATTGTTGTGACCACTAAGAACAAAGAGAGAAGGGTAGGAAGTTTGATGAAGCATAACACACCAGGTGTTTGACAGAATGCCAATGTGGGGTGAAGTTATGACTTTAGCTTGAAGCACCTTCGATACCATTTATTATCCATTTACTTGCTTTGATAATTATATATAACTAGATTAGTTACACATCTGTATTTCTGCTGCTCGAATAAGACTTAAGCGATAAAAAGTCGGTATTTGGTAAATATTAGTGATAGTTCCTCGTGGGTACGATACTTTTCTTATCACTTTATTGCTTGTTAGACCGCGTACACTTGCACATGTTTAGTGATCGATTTTTGGTTCAACAACTTTCTCCTGTCTATTTTGAAAAATGGGTAAGTGGGGGTCCATATAATAAGTCAAATTTACAACAAATACTTCATAAAAATTCCCTCTATTTATCTCAACTCACTTGTCTTCTCAAAACACATTTTAATAACATTTATTATTAATATTATAACTCACAATATTAACAACCAGGTCATTCCTAGGAAAGAGGGGGCTTTTCGATACCGACTTCTCCTTATTGGCGCGCAATTAGGTGACCAAACCCCTTTTCTCGACAGAAATTTATAGACATCGTCAATAATGCAAATAATAATAGAAATAATTTTGTTTTCTCAATTATTGATTTAATAATATAAAATATTGTGACAATAATTGAATCAATAACGTGAGATACTATGCAGCAATTGATGTGGCAATAATTTAAATAAACTGAGTGACTTCTCACGTAAGTATCAATAATCAAAGATATTATACAATATCATGTGCTACTATACAGCCACGCGTATTACTGTACTTTTATCACCTAGTATTTCAACAATTAACGATAAAACTTTTGCCGTTATTTTTATAAAAAGTTACTTCTGTCATTTTCTAACTCTGACAGTAATTCTATTGTGGGGTCCACTAATAATTGTGTCGTCATATGAATATTCTCTAATTAAACGAATATTCCCCGACCAAATGAATAGTTTATAACAACTTGCTTACTTTGCAAAATTTGTAAATATTACCCACAACTATAATATTATATCAAATCCACACCATAATATGCAAAATGATATTTAGAGAAAATTAATCTTTATTCATAAAAGTTGGGGTCTTATAGCCTCCCCTTCTTATGAAAATTTTTCCTCAAAATTGGTGTACGTACCTGGTATGTCGAAGAGGTAAGGATACCTTGTTCTCATTTCGGACTCTAACTCTTGAGGTATAACCTTTGAGCGTAGAATATGTTTCTTCTTATCTAAGATTTTAACAGGTATCACCTCATACATTAAATTTTCTGCTATCTCGTCTAGTTCTAATTCAATAATGTGGTTCAGGTTTTTTATATATTTACGTAACATAGATATGTGACAAATATTATGAACACAAGACATAGTTGGTGGTAAAGCGAGTCTATAGGTCACAGTTCCTACTCGATCGAGGATTTCAAATGGATCAATTAAATTGAGGGTTGAGATTTCCTCTCTTCACCGACTCTTACTTCTGGAATAACACATTATTGTACTTTCTTCTTCATATTCATCAGCTCCGAGTCTGTAGCTTGAGCAGCTTTAACTTTATCAATTAAAGTTAATTCTAATCTTATATTCGCTATCTTCACGTAGATTCTTGGAGTCTTTAACTCTATCTCCATCATTTGTAAGTCATATGAAGTGGGTTTTTTGTTAACGGAGTCACACTCGTAACCGCATACGATCTTCTACTCAACGTGTCAGCTACTACGTTCGCTTTTCCAATATGGTATTGAATGGTATGGTCATAATCTCTCAACAGCTCGAGCCAACGTCTTTGGCGCATGTTACGTTCATTTTGGGTGAAGAAATATTTGAGGATTTTGTATCGGGTTCAAGGTCGATACAAAATTTGATTTTACGCTCTGAGGTAGGCTAGGAAGTTCTTTAGGAAATTTATTAGCAAAAGAAACATCATTCAAAACTATGACTCTCATCCAAGACTTAGATAGCACCTCACATTGATACCTATCAACTTTCCACCATTATTCATGGCGTCCCCTATGGAAAGTCTGGCTTCGGTGCATCTCACACAAGGAAGTCACCAGCGAAAAGCTCGGGGCTCTTTACTTATGGCTTGATATGACAATGATTGACTTTAGTGGTTTGGTTGCTTGAATTCGCATAACAGGTTGGTTATGAATATGAAAACTAACAACCTTATGAAAACAGTTAATTTTTGCACGATGAGTAGTTAACTAGTCGATTTCTAAAATCATATCAAATGCAAGTATTTTTAAAGAGATGAGATCGACATGTAACATGAAATTGTCAATTTGAATCAAATAAGATTTATAAACAGTGGAGGTAACGAAAGTTTCTCCCAACGGAGTTTCAACAGATATTTCAAAGTATAATTTCTTCGAAGTCGAGTTTAAACGTTGAGCACAATTAGGTGAATTAAGGAGTGGGTAGAACCGGTATCGAATAAGGTACAAACTTCGCAAGAGTTTATGATTAGCTTACCCATGATAACTTCGTTCGGGTTCCTCGACAAATGCTCTCACTTAAACTATCGACTTTGACTTGTCTGGGACAGCCTTTGGTGTCGCCATCCCAGCTGGACTTGACTTCACTACACAACAAAATCAAGCTAGGTGACCTTCTCTTTCGCAATTAAAACACACTTTGGGTTGCTGCGTACAGTTTGGACTGATGTGTCCATCCCCTCTACATTTTTAGCATACGACCGATGGTCGTTCTCCTTCCTTGGGAATGGGTGATGGTGTTGCTGTCGATGTCTTTCCATCATTGTTGAATCTTCTCTTCTTAAAATTATTTCCACTTAGTTAACCTTTTCAGTTATCTTGGCCATGATTACCACCGAAGTGGTTACCATTTCTGGCATGATAATTTCTTCCACGATGGTTATCATTGTTCCGATGGCCGTTGCCACCGGTACGATTATTATGGTGTTGTTAGTCGTTGTCTTTTGGTTGGGCTGACTCATTATCGCGCTCCAAAAATTGAGCCATATTCCAAACATTTGAATATAAACAAAGTTTGTGAGAAATGAGGTATTGACGTATTTTGAGTTTCAAACCTCTTAGAAACATCTATGTCATACGCTCCTCATTATCAACCAAATGGGATGCAAACCGGGATAACTCCGTAAACATAGACTCATATTGCGATACGATCATATTGTTCTGCTTCAGCTTGATGAATTCCACCTCCTTCATGTGACGAATACTTTTGGGAATGTACTTGTCGTTTAACAATTCTTAGAACTTCTCCCAAGATATTTTTAGTGCGGCAAGCTGAGTACGTTTTATAGATTCCCACCAATGATCTGTCTCTCCTCGCAACATGAAGGTGGCAAAGGGAACCTTTTGCTTCTTAGAGCATCCCAAGACATCAAATATCTTGGTGATCTGCTTAATCCACGTCTCTGCCTTAAGTGGTTCTGGCTTTTCCAAAAACTCCGAAGGTCCCAGCTCCTTGAATTGCTTGGCGGTGACCAACCGTGAGTTGCCAGTGACTCCACCTAAATTATGAACATGAGTCTCTCTCGTTTGGTGTTGCATGAATTCTAAAAAGCTCCTAAATGTACCATCGTCCGTCATTTGGTCGGTGTTGTTGTTTATACGAGGATTATTTCCTTCCTGATGCACATTATCCTGCTATTGATCGGTGGTGACTCAACGGTCTCATGTGCTTCATTGCTTATCTCATCATTTTCAGATGTCATTTTCAAATACTGCCACAAAATAAGGGTTAATTGACATGCCACATATTATCCCAATACTTTAACCGATCAATTAAATAACAATTAAGCTTAGGTAGGTCATACTAGCGAAGGATTTACCCGTCACTCCCCTCCTAGTTCTAGCCTTAAATCTCATCTAGGGATCATATCCCTAACCTTTGATACCAACTGTTATGCCCCCAAAATAGGTATACATCACCCATTCTAAGTCGTCAAATACATGGTACATAACTTAAATACAAACTTCATCTATACAATACGACAAAACATAGTTGAGAGTTTTAACACTGATATTATCTCGTAGACAGTATCCAAACTCAATATAAGTCCTCATTACAATTAGTATCACAATATTCTTATAGAATAGTGAGGACTACTATAGCAACCATCTTGGACCATCACTCCATTCCCTAACTAGTCCCAGCTATATTCTCATTTCTTGAGGAGAACAATGAAAGAAAAGGGTGAGCTCAACTAGCCTAGTAAAGAATATTATAACTAAGATAATGCAGAATAAATTATCGTTATCCTTCAACAGTATAACAACTGATAGAATACAATAAACAACAAGTTTTAGATCAATAACTTCAGCGGAATAAGCAATCCATTAGAAGAGTCAAGTAGAACATGATATCTACTACCTTCTATAATTTAAAATTTTATCATCAATTTTATCGCTGAGACTCAACTTAATAAATAATACATATCATCAAATTATCCATGCACTACGGGCCAAGGATATTCATTATTATCACGTCTACGAATTATCCATGCACTACGGGCCAAGGATATTCGTGTTATCACCAATTGTCATGATCATGCCAATCAACAATTCATCTTTGCACCCTTGGGCGAAGAGAACCCGTGGTCATGATCATACCAACAACTGTACATCAATGCACTACGGGCCAATGAGGACTTTTACCACATCATTTGTAACATTACAGGTCATGATTATATCGATACATAATTTCTATTCATAATCATACCAATCAACAGTCCATCTATGCACTACGGGGTAAAGATTATTTTTATCACAATATAAGCATGAGGATGATGGCAATGATATAAGAATTAATTAAACAAAATCAAGGATAAATATTAAAGACTTTAAATTTATTCAGAATTTAAAATGTACAACTTGTCAACATGATACTACTTTGTGGAGTAAAATTCAAGAATAATATTCACGTATCAAAAATAATTTGGACAGAAAAGAAATTAATTTTTGTCATGAATAGTATCCCGGGTGAATTGTACCTGAGTGAATAGTATTCCGTGAATAGTACCCTATGAATAGTACTTCGTGAATAGTAGTGTCATACGTATGAATAGTGTCGTACGAATGAATAGTACTCCGACATAAAAAGCTAAAAGTTTAACAAGAATGTTTAGAAAAATGTCATTGTGAAACGATACTAGATGAAGCACAAATTTCAAGGATATTCTACTAATTTCAAAGAGTATAGAAGTAATACTTAACAAAATGAGTGTAGAATTCAGAATCTGAAAGAAATAACATTACTTACATACTATAGAGTATGGAAGAAAATATTATTTCTTACAAATATTGAACAAAAATAATATCCCTTACGATTATTGAACGAAAATAATATTCCTTACGAATATTAAATGAAGACAATATCCCTACGAATATTGAACGAAAATAATATTCCTTACGAATATTAAACAAAAATAAAATTTCTTACGAATATGAAAAATAATATCGTAAGCAAATATGAAATAAATAATACCCCTTGCCTCAAAAGAAAAGTAAATATGACTGGTATAACAGATATATTTTTGAAGAAAACTTGCACTGTTTTCTACACTCAAAGCTTCCTTAAACTCTAAACAAATACGCTCAATATTATAAAAGAAGAATTCTCTGATTCTGGTGTGATTTTCAATTCTAAACTAAGCATCCTATTTATAAGATAATAGCATGATGCTATTTAGATGCATAGTAAACAAAAATCACGGGTGAATAGTAACGTAATCACGAACGATTTTTTGATTTTCAAATTTTTACTATGCAAACACTATGCATAATAAAATATAATATATTCTATTTTGCTTAAAAAACAAAATTTATTATAATATATATATATATATATATAACAAAATTGAGATAAATTTCTCCCGACTATTTTAAAAAATGGGTAAGTGATGGTCCATATAATAAGCCAAATTTACAACAAATACTTTATAAAATTCCCCTCTATTTATCTAAACTCACTTGGCTTCTCAAAACACATTTTTAATAACATTTATCATTAATATTATAACTCACAATATTAACAAACAGATCATTCTCAGGAAAGAGGGGGCTTTCCAATAAGGACTTCTCCTTATTGGCGCGTAATTAGGTGACCAAACTCTTTTCCTCTACAGAACTTTATAAACATTGTCAATAATGCAAATAATAATATGAATAGCTTTGTCGTCTCAATTATTGAATTAATAATATAAAATATTGTGACAATAACTGCATCAATAACGTGTGATACGATGCAATAATTAGTGTGGCAATAATTGAAATAAACTGAGTGACTTCTCACATAAGCATCAATAATCAAAGATATTATACAATATCGTGTACTACTATGCAACCACACGTATTACTATACTTTTATCACCAGGTATTTCAACAGTTAACTATAAAACTTTTGCCGTAATTTTTATAAAAAGTTACTTCTGTCATTTTCTAACTCCGACAGTAATTTCGTTGTGGGGTCCACCAATGATTGTGTCATCGTACGAATATTTCCCAAGTAAACGAATATTTTATAACAACTTGCTCACTTTGTAAAATTTGTAAATATTACTCACAACTATAACATTATATCAAATCAAAACCATAATATTCAAAATGATATTTAGAGAAAATTAATCATTATTCATAAAAGTTGGGGTCTTACAAAATACTTCTCCAATATAATTTCCATAGGCTGGTGCCATCTGGTTTGTGAATTTGATATCCAGGATTCCCCTCCTCGGGGAAATACTGATCAAGGAAGCCAGGGTTGCCAATGCATCTGAGATATCATTTCTATTCCGAGGAATATGGATGAAGGATACATCTTCAAATTCCATAGTCATCTTGATAACCTGCCTACGATAAGGCAGCAAGTGTAACTCTTTGGTGTGATATGCCCCAGTGGTTTGTTTGATGACCAACTAGAAATCCCCAAAGACTGCTAACCATTTGATACCCATTGATCGGGTCAAATTTAATCCCATTAAACAACCTTCATACTCTGTTGTGTTATTGGTATTGATAAATTGTAGCTTGGTGGCCATGGGATATTGCACCCCAATGATGGATACAAGGATTGCCTGTAAGACCTCGAATTTTGTTAAATGAAAGTATTCAATTTTCTTATAATTATTATTCTATTTAGTAAATGGTTAAATTGATAAAAGGTTAAAGTTAAGGGTGATATGTGAAAATTTTACAAAGTAAGCAAGTTGATATAAAATATTCGTTATGATGGGGAATATTCGTTTGGTCGGAAAATAGTCTTTTTGTCAGGGAATATTCGTACGATGACTCAATCATTAGTGGACCCCACAACGAAATAACTGTCGGATATAGAAAGTGACAGAAATAACCTTTTTATAAAAATAACGACAAAACTTTTGCCATTAAACTATTGAAATATCCGGTGATAAAAGTATAGTAATACACGTTGTTGCACAGTACCCACGGTATTGCACAATATCTCTGATTATTGATGCTTACGTAAGAAGTCACTCAATTTAATTTAATAATTGATACAATAATTGCTACATAATATCTCATATTATTGATTCAATTATTATCAACGTATCATCTGCACAATATTTTATATTATTAAATTAATAATTGAGACAACACATTTATTCATATTATTATTTGTATTATTGACAATGTCTAGAAAGTTCTGTCGAGAAAATGGGTTAGGTTATTTAATTGCGCGCCAATAAGGAGAAATCCTTATCGGAAAGCCCCCTCTTTCCTAGGAATGATCTGGTTGTCAATATTGTGAGTTATAATATTAATGATGAATAATTGTTAAAAGATTAAAAATGTGTTTATTCAATATAAGTGATTTGTTGTAAATATTTAATCAATTTTTTTATATAAATAGAGGGGTTTGTAATGAGGCGTTTGTTGTAAGTTGACTTATTATTCCATGGGGAGATATATTAATTTATGGACCGTCAGTTGTGGTTGTAATAGTAAATCAATCTGGACCGTCGGTTGTGAGTTTTAATAGTAAACCAATATGGACCGTCGGTTATGGTTTTAATAGTAAATCAATTTACACCGTCGGTTGTGGTTTTAATAGTAAATCAATCTGGACCGTCGGTTGTGGTTTTAATAGTAAATTAATATGGACCGTCAGTTGTGATTTTAATAGTAAATCAATATGGACCGTTGGTTATGGTTTTAATAGTAAAACAATATGGACCATTCGTTTTAGTAGTAAATCAATCTGGACCGTATGTGAATCAATTACTATTTAGTTCATTCTCCTATAAATAGAAGCTTATTTCGTCTTTCATTCTCACCAATTCACTAAGACTCGCAAGAGAAACTATAAAGAGAGAAACTATATAGAGAAAGAAAATGAGTATTCTGCTACTTCACTATTGCAGTATCCAATCTTCTACTAAGGTATGGGATTTTTTTTCGTATGGCAAAGGATATTACTTTTCATATTCATAAGGGATGTTATTTTTCGTATGATAAGGAATATTACTTTTCATATTCGTAAGGGATGATGTAACGAATGATTTGTTTGAGTTGTTATTCTGAGGACAGAATCCTTTTAAGAAGTGAATGATGTAACATTCCAGATTTTTTTAAAATGTAAATTATAAATATTTATTGATTTATATAAATATTTATTGGATGTGTTTATTATATAATTGTTCAATTTGATTGAGTTGATTTAGTTAATTATTTATTTGTTAAATAATTAATGTGTTATGTGGATTGAGTTATGTGATTAAGTAATTGATTTAATAAATTATTATTAAATAAAGTGTGACAAATAACTATGTTATAAGAGTTATTAAAATAAATTAAAGTAGTTTTAATCTAGTTTTACCCAAACAATGCTTAAGGATATAAATTCTTTAAAATTTAAATGATTTGCCAAACAAGCTGTGAGACCCCAGATTTTATGAATAAATATTTAATTTTTTCGAAATAATTATGGTGTGGATTTGATATAATATTATAGTTGTGGGTATTATTTATAAATTTTGTAAAGTAAGCAAGTTGTTTTAAAATATTCGTTTGGTCGGGGAATATTCTTTTTGTCGGGGAATATTCGTGCGACAGCACAATCATTGGTGGACCCCACAACAGAAGTATAGTCGTAGTTAGAAAACGATAAAATTATCTTTATATAAAAATAACGGCTGAGGTGTTACCGTTAAAACCGTTAAAACTGTTGAACTACCCGGTAGTAAAAGTACAGTAATACGCGTGGTTGCATAGTAGCACACGATATTGATTATTGATGCTTACGTGAGAAGTCACTCAGCTATACTCAATTATTGCTACAGTAATTGCTGCATTATATCTCTTAAATTATTGTCATAGTATCATCTGTATAATATGTTATATTATTAAAATCAATAATTGAGACGTTGTAGTAAGTTTGGTTATTTTTATGGGGGGCCATATGTCATCATCTAAGAGTCTCTTCGTCAATAGTAATTACCGTCGTAAATAGTAATTACTGTCGTCAATAGTATTTATCTTGGTCAATAGTATTTACCTTGGTCAATAGTAATTACCTTCGTCAATAGTATTTACCTTGGTCAATAGTATTTACCTTGGTCAATAGTAATTACCTTCGTCAATAGTATTTACCTTGGTCAATAGTAATTACTTTCGTCAATAGTAGTTGTCCCTTCAATATTACCAAGAGTCATTTGACCCTTCGTTAAGACCAAGAGTCATTTGACCCTTCGTTAAGACCAAGAGCCACCCTCAGTTTTTCTATAAATAGAGGCCTAGGGCTTCATTATTTTTCACGAATTCATTGAAGCTATAGAGAGAGAAAGTATAGAGAGAATAAGAGAGAGAGAATAAAAGTATTCTGCTACTTCACTTTTTCAATATCCAGTTCTTTTAAGGTAGGGAATATTATTTCTTTTATATTCATGAAGAGAACTTCTGTTATTCCCTTCTTTATTATTCTGTTGGAATAACCAGTGTACGCGGTCAACCCTATACTTGGTGATATTCTTCTATTATTCTGTTGGAATATCTTGTCTGTGTGTTTTACACCGAACCTGGTTCCGTCTTTATTATTATTCTGTCGGAATATCCTGTCTGTGTGTTTTACACCGGACCTGGTTCCATTATTTATTATACTGTTCTTTATTATTCTGTCGGAATATCCTGTCTATGCGTTTACGCCGGACCTGGTTCCATTATTTATTATTCTGTCGGAACATCCTGTCTGTGCGGTTACGCCGGACCTGGTTCCATTATTATTATTCTGTTAAGAATAACCTGTCTGTGCGGTCTATCGCATGCATGGTGATTTCTTTCGTTATTCCATTCTTTATTGTACTCAGTTGGTTAAGTTTTGACTTCTATACTCCATGAAATTTGTGGAATATCCTTGATAATTGTATTTCATCCAGTATCTTTTCATGAAAATATTCTTCTAAGCATTCTTGAATTTTACTCCACAAAGCAGTATCATGTTGACAATTTGGACGTTGTTAATTCTTGGATAAATTAATTCTTGAACTTGTTTTATTGAATTCTTATATCATTGTCATCATCCTCATGTTTATATTCTGTTGAAAGTCATCTGTGGCCTGTAGTGCATAGATGGACTTGGTATGATTATGACCAGGGATTATTCGGTGTAATCATGATCGTAATGTTACAAATGATGTGGTAAAGGTCCTCATTAGCCCGTAGTGCATTGATGGACAGTTGTTGGCATGATCATGACCATTAATGAATATACGAATATCCTTGGCCGTAGTGAAGGGGTGATTCGATGATGTGGATTATTTTATTAAGCTGAGTCCCAGCAATCACAGTGTTGAAAAACCTTTTAAAGCATAAAAGATAGTAGAGTTTATTTTCTACTTGACTCTTTTAGTGGATTGCTTGTTCCGCTGCAGTTAAACTTGATGTCTACTATATTTTATCAGTTTAACATTGTTGAAGGCTAATGATAATTTATTCTGCATTATCTTAGTCATAATATTTCTTGCTGTGCTAGTTGAGCTCACCCTTTCTTTCATTGTTCTCTTCAGGAAATGAGAACGTAGCTGGGGCAAGTCGGGGAACGGAGTGATGGTCCGAATGATAGTATTAGTTAGTAGTCCCCACTATTCTATGTAATGGTGTGTTAATAAATGTAATGAGGGCTCCTTTTGAGTATGAATACTCTCTAGAAGATAATATTTGTATTCAAACTCACAGTTTATGTTTTGTCGTATTGTACACGACAGTTGTATTTGTATTCTGTACTATGTATCTGACGACCCAAGATGGGTGATGTATACCTAATTTTGAGGGCGTCACAGTTGGTATCAGAGCTTAGGGATATGATCCCTGGCTAAGATGTGAGAATAGAACTAGAAGGGGAGAGACGGGGAATTCCTTCGCTAGTATGACCTACCTAAGTTTATTTGATATTTAATTGGTCGGTCAAAGTATATGGATAACATGTTATATGTTAATTAACCCTTGTTTTGTTGCAGTATTTGCAAATGGCATCCGAAAATGTTGAGATAATCAATGAAGCACATGAGACCATTGAATCACCAACGATTAATGCTCAGGGTAATGTGCAACCAGAGGACAATAATCGTCATGAAAACAATAACACCGATGAAATGGTGAATGATGAGATGGTCAGAGGCTTTATGCAATTTATGCAATAACAAAATAACTCTCGGACGGTCACCGCAAAGCAGTTCAAGGAGCAATTCATGCAACAACGGGCGAGAGCGGCTCCTATCCAAAATGCAGGAGGCAACAATGACAACCCACGGTTGGTCACCGCTAAGCAATTCAAGGAGCTGGGACCACCGGAGTTTTTGGGAAAGCCAGAACCACTTAAGGCGGAGACGTGGTTAAAGCAGATCACCAAGATATTTGATGTCTTGGGATGCTCCGAGGAGCAAAAGATTCCCTTTTTCACCTTTATATTACGTGAAGAGGCAGATTACTGGTGGGAATCTGTAAAACGTACCCAGCCTGACGCACTCAAGATGTCTTGGGAGAAGTTCCAAGAGATGTTCAATGACAAGTACTTTCCCGAAAGCATTCGTCACATGAAGGAGGTGGAATTTATAAAGTTGGAGCAAAATAACATGACCGTGTCGCTGTACGAAGCCAAGTTTGCCAAGTTGTCCCGATTTGCGTCCCACTTGGTGGATAATGAAGAGAGAATGGCGCGAATGTTTTTAAGAGGTTTGAAGTCGGAGATACGTCAACATCTTATTTCTCATAAACTGTGTTTGTATTCAGATGTTGTAAATAGGGCTCAGTTAGTGGAGCGCGATAACGAGTTAACGAAACCAAAAGAGAGCAGCCGGCAAAATGATAATACTAGTGAGAGCAGTCATCGAAGCGGTGACAACAAGCGTGGAGGGAATCAACAGGCCAAAAATGGTAACCACTTCGGTGGTAATCATGGCCAGAACAATAAGAATTGATATTTTAAGAAGCGAAAATTCAAGAATGATGGAAAGACGTCAGCACCAGCAACCGTTGTTAAGGATAGAGAATGACCACCTATCATATGTTTCAAATGCGGAGGAGAGGGACATATCAGTCCAAACTGCGCGAAGCCATCCAAGGCATGTTATAATTGTGGAAGAGAAGGTCACCTAGGCCGATTTTGTCGTTCACCGAAGACAAGTTCAGCTAGGATGGAGGCACCAAAGGATGTCCCAAACAAGCCAAAGCCAGTAGTTTAAGAGAGAGCGTTTTTTTTCGCTACGAGGAACCTGAATAAAATTATCACGGGTATGTTAGTCATAAACTCTTGCGAAGTCTATACCGTTTTAGATACCGGTTCTACTCACTCTTTTATTTTACCTAGTTGTGTTCAATGTTTGTACTTAACTCTGGAAAAGATAAACTTTGATTTATCTATTGAAACTCAGTTGGGAGAAACCTTCGTTACCTCCACTATTTATAAATCTTGTTCAAATCAACACTTTCACGTTACCTGTCAATCTTATCTCTTTGAAAATACTTTCCTTTGATGTGATTTTTAGAAACGATTGGTTAACTACTCATCGTACTTTTCGTAAGGTTGTTAGCTTTCATATTCAACCAATCTGTTATGCAAATTCAAAGTAACCAAACCACTAAAGTCAATCATTGTCATATCAAGCCATAAATAAAGAGCCCCGATCCTTTCGCTGATGACTTCCTTATGTGGAATGCACCGAAGCCAGACTTTCTGTAGGCGACGTCGTGAATGACGATGACAAGTTGATAGGTATCAATGTGATGTGCAATCTAAGTCTTGGATGAGGGTCACAGTTTTGAACGATATTTCTATTGTTAATAAATTTCTTGACGTATTCTTGAAGACTTCTTAGCCTACCCCAGAGCGTAAAATCGAATTTTGTATTGACCCCAGTACAAAACCCATTTCTTAAACCCTCAAATATTTATTCAACTAAAGCAAACGTAACATGCGCCAAAGACGTTGGCTCGAGCTGTTAAAGATTATGATCATATCATACCATCGTGGAAAAGCGAACGTGGTAGCTGACGTGTTGAGTAGAAGATCGTATGTGTTTACGAGTGCGATGTTGTTAAAACAAAGACTCATTTCGTATAACTTATAAATGACGAAGATAGAGTTAAAGACTCGAGGGACCCATATGAAGATAACGAATATACGAGTAAAATCGACTTTAATCGATAACGTTAAAGTCGTTCAAGCTACACACCCGGAGCTGATGAATGTAAGAAGGTTCAAGAGGGCGTTATTCTAGAAGCAAGAATTGACAAAGGGAGGAAATCTCAACCCTCGATGTAATTAACCCATTTAAAATCCTCGATCGAGTAGGAACTGTGGCTTATAGACTCGTTTTACCGTCAAGCATGTCGTGTGTTCATAACGTTTTTTTTCCACGTATCGATGTTACGTAAATATGTGGACGGCCCGAACAACATTATTAATTTAGAACCGGACGAGATAGCGGATGATTTAATGTTTGAGGAGATACGTGTTAAAATCTTGGATAAGAAGGATCATATTCGACGCTCAAAGGTTATACCTCAAGAGTTAGAATTTGAAGTGAAGTCAATGTATCCTCACCTGTTCGGCATACCAGGTATGTACGTAAATTTCGAGGGCAAAATTTTATAAGGATGGGAGATTGTGAGACCCCAGATTTTATGAATAAATATTTAATTTTCTCGAAATAATTATGGTGTGGATTTGATATAATATTATAGTTGTGGGTATTATTTATAAATTTTACAAAGTAAGCAAGTTGTTTTAAAATATTCGTTTGGTCGGGGAATATTCTTTTTGTCGGGGAATATTCGTGCGACGGCACAATCATTGGTGGACCCCACAACAGAAGTATAGTCGTAGTTAGAAAACGACAAAATTATCTTTCTATAAAAATAACGGCTGAGGTGTTACCGTTAAAACCGTTAAAACTGTTGAACTACCCGGTAGTAAAAGTACAGTAATACGCGTGGTTGCATAGTAGCACACGATATTGATTATTGATGCTTACGTGAGAAGTCACTCAGCTATACTCAATTATTGCTACAGTAATTGTTGCATCATATCTCTTAAATTATTATCATAGTATCATCTGTATAATATGTTATATTATTAAATCAATAATTGAGACGTTGTGGTAAGTTTGGTTATTTTTATGGGGGGCCATATGTCATCATCTAAGAGTCTCTTCGTCAATAGTAATTACCGTCGTCAATAGTAATTACCGTCGTCAATAGTATTTACCTTGGTCAATAGTATTTACCTTGGTCAATAGTAATTACCTTCGTCAATAGTATTTACCTTGGTCAATAGTATTTACCTTGTTCAATAGTAATTACCTTCGTCAATAGTATTTACCTTGGTCAATAGTAATTACCTTCGTCAATAGTAGTTGTCCCTTCAATATTACCAAGAGTCATTTGACCCTTCGTTAAGACCAAGAGTCATTTGACCCTTCGTTAAGACCAAGAGCCACCCTCAGTTTTTCTATAAATAGAGGCCTAGGGCTTCATTATTTTTCACGAATTCATTCAAGCTATAGAGAGAGAAAGTATAGAGAGAATAAGAGAGAGAGAATAAAAGTATTCTGCTACTTCACTTTTCCAATATCCAGTTCTTTTAAGGTAGGGAATATTATTTCTTTTATATTCATGAAGAGAACTTCTGTTATTCCCTTCTTTATTATTCTGTTGGAATAACCAGTATACGCGGTCTACCCTATACTTGGTGATATTCTTCTATTATTCTGTTGGAATATCTTGTCTGTGTGTTTTACACCGAACCTGGTTCCGTCTTTATTATTATTCTGTCGGAATATCCTGTCTGTGTGTTTTACACCGGACCTGGTTCCATTATTTATTATACTGTTCTTTATTATTCTGTCGGAATATCCTGTCTGTGCGTTTACGCCGGACCTGGTTCCATTATTTATTATTCTGTCGGAACATCATGTCTGTGCGGTTACGCCGGACCTGGTTCCATTATTATTATTCTGTTAAGAATAACCTGTCTGTGCGGTCTATCGCATGCATGGTGATTTCTTTTGTTATTCCATTCTTTATTGTACTCAGTTGGTTAAGTTTTGACTTCTATACTCCATGAAATTTGTGGAATATCCTTGATAATTGTGTTTCATCCAGTATCTTTTCATGAAAATATTCTTCTAAGCATTCTTGAATTTTACTCCACAAAGCAGTATCATGTTGACAATTTGGACGTTGTTAATTCTTGGATAAATTAATTCTTGAACTTGTTTTATTGAATTCTTATATCATTGTCATCATCCTCATGTTTATATTCTGTTGAAAGTCATCTGTGGCCTGTAGTGCATAGATGGACTTGGTATGATTATGACCAGGGATTATTCGGTGTAATCATGACCGTAATGTTACAAATGATGTGGTAAAAGTCCTCATTGGCCCGTAGTGCATTGATGGACAGTTGTTGGCATGATCATGACCATTAATGAATATACGAATATCCTTGGCCGTAGTGAAGGGGTGATTCGATGATGTGGATTATTTTATTAAGCTGAGTCCCAGCAATCACAGTGTTGAAAAACCTTTTAAAGCATAAAAGATAGTAGAGTTTATTTTCTACTTGACTCTTTTAATGGATTGCTTGTTCCGCTACAGTTAAACTTGATGTCTACTATATTTTATCAGTTTAACATTGTTGAAGGCTAATGATAATTTATTCTGCATTATCTTTCTCATAATATTTCTTGCTGGGCTAGTTGAGCTCACCCTTTCTTTCATTGTTCTCTTCAAGAAATGAGAACGTAGCTGGGGCAAGTCGGGGAACGGAGTGATGGTCCGAATGATAGTATTAGTTAGTAGTCCCCACTATTCTATGTAATGGTGTGTTAATAAATGTAATGAGGGCTCCTTTTGAGTATGAATACTCTCTAGAAGATAATATTTGTATTCAAACTCACAGTTTATATTTTGTCGTATTGTACACGACAGTTGTATTAGTAAGTTGTATTTGTATTCTGTACTATGTATCTGACGACCCAAGATGGGTGATGTATACCTAATTTTGGGGGCGTCACAGTTGGTATCCGAGCTTAGGGATATGATCCCTGGCTAAGATGTGAGAATAGAACTAGGAGGGGAGAGACGGGGAATTCTTTCGCTAGTATGACCTACCTAAGTTTATTTGATATTTAATTGGTCGGTCAAAGTATATGGATAATATGTTATATGTTAATTAACCCTTGTTTTGTTGCATTATTTGCAAATGGCATCCGAAAATGTTGAGATAATCAATGAAGCACATGAGATCATTGAATCACCAACGATTAATGCTCAGGGTAATGTGCAACCAGAGGACAATAATCCTCATGAAAATAATAACACCGATGAAATGGTGAATGATGAGATGGTCAGAGGCTTTATGCAATTCATGCAACAACAAAATAACTCTCGGACGGTCACTGGAAAGCAGTTTAACGAGCAATTCATACAACAACGGGCGAGAGCGGCTCCTATCCAAAATGCAGGAGGCAACAATGACAACCCACGGTTGGTCACCGCTAAGCAATTCAAGGAGCTGGGACCACCGGAGTTTTTGGGAAAGCCAGAACCACTTAAGGCGGAGACGTGGTTAAAGCAGATCACCAAGATATTTGATGTCTTGGGATGCTCCGAGGAGCAAAAGATTCCCTTTGCCACCTTTATGTTACGTGAAGAGGCAGATTACTTATGGGAATCTGTAAAACGTACCCAGCCTGACGCACTCAAGATGTCTTGGGAGAAGTTCCAAGAGATGTTCAATGACAAGTACTTTCCCGAAAACATTCGTCACATAAAGGAGGTGGAATTTATCAAGTTGGAGCAAAACAAAATGATCGTGTCGCAGTACGAAGCCAAGTTTGCCGAGTTGTCCCGATTTGCGTCCCACTTGGTGGATAATGAAGAGAGAATGGCGCGAATATTTTTAAGAGGTTTGAAGTCGGAGATACGTCAACATCTTATTTCTCATAAACTGTGTTTGTATTCAGATGTTGTAAATAGGGCTCAGTTAGTAGAGCACGATAACGAGTCAACGCAACCAAAAGAGAGCAGCCGGCAAAATGATAATACTAGTGAGAGCAGTCATCGAAGCGGTGACAACAAGCGTGGAGGGAATCAACAGGCCAAAAATGGTAACCACTTCAGTGGTAATCATGGCCAGAACAATAAGAATGGACATTTTAAGAAGCGAAAATTCAACAATGATGGAAAGACGTCAGCACCAGCAACCGTTGTTAAGGATGGAGAACGACCACCTATCATATGTTTCAAATGCGGAGGAGAGGGACATATCAGTCCAAACTGCGCGATGCCATCCAAGGCATGTTATAATTGTGGAAGAGAAGGTCACCTAGGCCGATTTTGTCGTTCACCGAAGACAAGTTCAGCTAGGATGGAGGCACCAAAGGATGTCCCAGACAAGCCAAAGCCAGTAGTTTAAGAGAGAACATTTTTTTTTTGCGACGAGGAACCTGAATAAAATTATCACGGGTATGTTAGTCATAAACTCTTGCGAAGTCTATACCGTTTTAGATACCGGTTCTACTCACTCTTTTATTTCACCTAGTTGTGTTCAATGTTTGTACTTAACTCTAGAAAAGTTAAACTTTGATTTATCTATTGAAACTCAGTTGGGAGAAACCTTCGTTGCCTCCACTATTTATAAATCTTGTTCAAATCAACACTTTCACGTTACCTGTCAATCTTATCTCTTTGAAAATACTTTCCTTTGATGTAATTTTTAGAAACGATTGGTTAACTACTCATCATGCTTTTCGTAAGGTTGTTAGCTTTCATATTCCTAACCAATCTGTTATGCAAATTCAAAGTAACCAAACCACTAAAGTCAATCATTGTCATATCAAGCCATAAATAAAGAGCCCCGATCCTTTCGCTGATGACTTCCTTGTGTGGAATGCACCGAAGCCAGACTTTCTGTAGGCGACGTCGTGAATGACGATGACAAGTTGATAGGTATCAATGTGACGTGCAATCCAAGTCTTGGATGAGGGTCACAGTTTTGAACGATATTTCTATTGTTAATAAATTTCTTGACGTATTCTTGAAGACTTCTTAGCCTACCCCAGAGCGTAAAATCGAATTTTGTATTGACCCCAGTACAAAACCCATTTCTTAAACCCTCAAATATTTATTCAACTAAAGCAAACGTAACATGCGCCAAAGACGTTGGCTCGAGCTGTTAAAGATTATGATCATACCATACCATCGTGGAAAAGCGAATGTGGTAACTGACGTGTTGAGTAGAAGATCGTATGTGTTTACGAGTGCGATGTTGTAAAGTCGTTCAAGCTACACACCCGGAGCTGATGAATGTAAGAAGGTTCAAGAGAGCGTTATTCTAGAAGCAAGAATTGACAAAGGGAGGAAATCTCAACCCTCGATGTAATTGACCCATTTAAAATCCTCGATCGAGTAGGAACTGTGGCTTATAGACTCGTTTTACCACCAAGCATGTCGTGTGTTCATAACGTTTTTTTTTTCACGTATCAATGTTACGTAAATATGTGGACGGCCCGAACAACATTATTAATTTAGAACCGGACGAGATAGCGGATGATTTAATGTTTGAGGAGATACGTGTTAAAATCTTGCATAAGAAGGATCATATTCGACGCTCAAAGGTTATACCTCAAGAGTTAGAATTTGAAGTGAAGTCAATGTATCCTCACCTGTTCGGCATACCAGGTATGTACGTAAATTTCGAGGGCGAAATTTTATAAGGAGGGGAGATTGTGAGACCCCAAATTTTATGAATAAATATTTAATTTTCTCAAAATAATTATGGTGTGGATTTGATATAATATTATCATTGTGGGTATTATTTATAAATTTTGCAAAGTAAGCAAGTTGTTTTAAAATATTCGTTTGGTCGGGGAATATTCTTTTTGTCGGAAAATATTCGTGCTACGGCACAATCATTGGTGGACCCCACAACAGAAGTATAGTCGTAGTTAGAAAATGACAAAATTATCTTTCTATAAAAATAACGGCTGAGGTGTTACCGTTAAAACCGTTAAAACTGTTGAACTACCCGGTAGTAAAAGTACAGTAATACGCGTGATTGCATAGTAGCACACGATATTGATTATTGATGCTTACGTGAGAAGTCACTCAGCTATACTCAATTATTGCTATAGTAATTGCTGCATCATATCTCTTAAATTATTGTCATAGTATCATCTGTATAATATGTTATATTATTAAATCAATAATTGAGACGTTGTAGTAAGTTTGGTTATTTTTATGGGGGGCCATATGTCATCATCTAAGAGTCTCTTCGTCAATAGTAAATACCGTCGTCAATAGTAATTACCGTCGTCAATAGTAATTACCTTGGTCAATAGTATTTACCTTGGTCAATAGTATTTACCTTAGTCAATAGTAATTACCTTCGTCAATAGTATTTACCTTGGTCAATAGTAATTACTTTCGTCAATAGTAGTTGTCCCTTCAATATTACCAAGAGTCATTTGACCCTTCATTAAGACTAAGAGTCATTTGACCCTTCGTTAAGACCAAGAGTCACCCCCTGTTTTTCTATAAATAGAGGCCTAGGGCTTCATTATTTTTCCTATAGAGAGAGAAAGTATAGAGAGAATAAGAGAGAGAGAATAAAAGTATTCTGCTACTTCACTTTTCCAATATCCAGTTCTTTTAAGGTAGGGAATATTTTTTCTTTTATATTCATGAAGAGAACTTCTGTTATTCCCTTCTTTATTATTCTGTTGGAATAACCTGTATACGCGGTCTACCCTATATTTGGTGATATTCTTCTATTATTCTGTTGGAATATCCTGTCTGTGTGTTTTACACCGGACCTGGTTCTGTCTTTATTATTATTCTGTCGGAATATCCTGTCTGTGTGTTTTACACCGGACCTGGTTCCATTATTTATTTTACTGTTCTTTATTATTCTGTCGGAATATCCTGTCTGTGCGTTTACGCCGGACCTGGTTCCATTATTTATTATTCTGTCGGAATATCCTATCTGTGCGATTACGCCGGACCTGGTTCCATTATTATTATTCTGTTAAGAATAACCTGTCTGTGCGGTCAGCATGCATGGTGATTTCTTTCGTTATTCCATTCTTTATTGTACTCAGTTGGTTAAGTTTTGACTTCTATACTCCATAAAATTTGTGAAATATCCTTGATAATTGCGTTTCATCCAGTATCTTTTCATGAAAATATTCTTCTAAGCATTCTTGAATTTTACTCCACAAAGCAGTATCATGTTGACAATTTGGACGTTGTTAATTCTTGGATAAATTAATTCTTGAACTTGTTTTATTGAATTCTTATATCATTGTCATCATCCTCATGTTTATATTCTGTTGAAAGTCATCTGTGGCCTGTAGTGCATAGATGGACTTGGTATGATTATGACCAGGGATTATTCGGTGTAATCATGACCATAATGTTACAAATGATGTGGTAAAAGTCCTCATTAGCCGTAGTGCATTGATGGACAGTTGTTGGCATGATCATGACCATTAATGAATATACGAATATCATTGGCCGTAGTGCAGGGGTGATTCGATGATGTGGATTATTTTATTAAGCTGAGTCCCAGCAATCACAGTGTTGAAAAACCTTTTAAAGCATAAAAGATAGTAGAGTTTATTTTCTACTTGACTCTTTTAATGGATTGCTTGTTCCGCTGCAGTTAAACTTGATGTCTATTATATTTTATCAGTTTAACATTGTTGAAGGCTAATGATAATTTATTCTGCATTATCTTAGTCATAATATTTCTTACTGGGCTAGTTGAGCTCACCCTTTCTTTCACTGTTCTCTTCAGGAAATGAGAACGTAGCTGGGGCAAGTCGGGGAAGGGAGTGATGGTCCGAATGATAGTATTAGTTAGTAGTCCTCACTATTCTATGTAATGGTGTGTTAATAAATGTAATGATGGCTCCTTTTGAGTATGAATACTCTCTAGAAGATAATATTTGTATTCAAACTCACAGTTTATGTTTTGTCGTATTGTACACGACAGTTGTATTAGTAAGTTGTATTTGTATTCTGTACTATGTATCTGACGACCCAAGATGGGTGATGTATACCTAATTTTGGGGGCGTCACGCAAGCCTTATTGTGAGGGCCCCGAATCCAGGTCCTAAATCACCTCGGATCCGGTTCGATCATTCTATCACTATTACTATATTTGCGAAAGATATAAACATAAATTGTTTATACATTAAACTTATACACTATTTTCCAAGGTCGAGTAACCTTAACTTAATAGACAATCATAACTTAAATAACACATATCATTATTAACATACAATACTTATACAATTTAGCTGCACACATATCCTAACGCTGGAACTATCTTTAACCTTTCCTTATATTCGACGCGTTTGTTTTAATCTGCAATATTTTATCATGATATAGCAAGGGTGAGCATAAGGATTGCCCAACAAGTTTAAATTCAACAATATAACGATATATCATGATTGAAGAGTTTGAATAATAAGCTGACTATAATTCAACAATATAATTGTGAACTAGCAGGAACAAGTTTATGACTGAACAAGTATATAACATGAACACATATTTCTGAACCGAAGGGTAATGAAGGTGATCAGCCTTTCATACCTGACTTATACATGTAATATGTACAGAGTACAATTATACATGGCAATCAGCAATGATTAACCATAAGCTTATCCAAACAAAACACTCTTAGTAGAGTTAAGTAAAAAACAAACTTGCCTGAACCGTTGATTACCGCTACGCAATTTATATCGCTTTATCCGAAACCTAATATTAGTAATATAGATCTCCAATATTAGAATAATATCATCACAATATAATACTACTATATATAAAAACATAGAATAACCTAAACACATAACACATAACCCTATCAGTCTATTCAGCACATAAAACTCGGTATCAAGTCAAACTATTGAAGTCTGAGTTGAACCTGACAAAAACTATCATCCCGACGGTCTAGTCGGACTTTTATCGAGTCTAAGCTCAATTAAACTCTGCCTAACACTTAACAATTATCTCAGATAATTTTAATATCAGTCAAAAATATTTTTCTAAGTCTCATAATAATTTTCAAATAATTAATATCATTTATCAACATTTTTCAATCATTAATACCGTATTTAAATGAATTAAATACTACATAATTCCTTAATCATTAATATTTATTTAATATTAAATATTAATAAAAATCATAACATAATATTATAATATAATTATAATATCACAAAGTATTTTTAATACTTTAAAATCACCTTTATATGATTTTTAAACACTTAAATCCATTATCTAATAATTGCTTTTAATATTAAAATATTAATATTTTCATGACAAAATATCAAAAGTTATATTTTATAACTTAAAACATTTTTATAACACTTAAATCATTTTTATATGATTTTTAAATCCTTAATTCTATTTTTCCTTAATTTATTTAATATATTTCTTAAATAAACTAATTATCATTAATAATAATTTATTAATGAATTTCATCACAAAAATAATCTATTTTTCATGATGTTTCATGTATTAAAATTATTTTTAAATCATTTATTTAATATTATAATTAAATAAATTAAATACCATTTATATTCCAAAAATATTAAATATTTATGAAATATACTCTAAATAATAAAAAATTATTTTTCAGAATTTAAAATAATTTTTCGGAATTTATTTTATATTTTTAATAATTAAAAACTATTTTTTATCAATTTTTAAATAATATCCAGAAAATAATAATAATAAACTGTCGCTAAAGGGCCCTATAGCGACAGACCCGTCGCTATAGGTGTTCTTGAGTGTTCTAGAGCTTTTCCAGAACTTCATCGGCAGTTTCAAGGTACCATGTTTGACTACAAATTAATTCGTGTTATTGTTGCTTTCTGGGATTCTAATGGTGTTAGGATTGTAGTACTGATGTATTACTACAACCACAAACTGAATTCATGGTCATACAACATCAGATCAGAGAGATCTAAGCCCTCAAAATCGTTGTCACACACTGTTCTCAAAATTCTGGGTTTTCCAGATTTAAAGGTACCTACTTTGCAGCTTTTAATCTTGAAGTCCACGCTTTGTTAATGTGTTATAAAGGTTCATACTTGTAGTAGAGATGTTAAAGAACAACTCTATGGCATCAGATCAGTCTAAAATCAACAATACATGATAATTTGAACCGGTCAAAGTACCTGTCAGACTTGTGTTCTTGAGAAATCTAGGTTTCCCAGATTTCTTCATAAAACAGTCGGTCAACCCAGGTTTGACCTGGTATAACTTTGATTCTATGTGTTTTCTGGGTGAGATAAAGGCATTAGCGTGTAGTCCTTATACCAGAATACAAAACTACAACAACAAATTAGCCTAAACATCAAACATCAACAAGATCCATGGCCAGCAAAAATGTTGTCAGAGGTTACTAGAATTCTGGGCTGCCCAAAAATCAGTTCCTGTGAACGGTCAACGAGGTTTGACCACTCGTACCTCTCACTATAATCATGATCTGGTCGTGTTTCCAGTTTCAGATCACAGTTCCCATGTCATAGAACATATCCAAAACATAAAACACATTAAACAATTAACGCATAAAGATTTATAAGCCCTGACATTCGGCTGTCAGACCATTTTTTTCTATTTTCCAGATTTTTGAAAAATGCTATTTCGTGCACTTTGATGTTATGGATCCATGATCCATCAACCCAGATCACTTATAGACACCAACAACTAACATTAAACAACATAAGATCAAATGATTTCCAAAAATTAGGATTTATACCTTCTTATGCTTTTGATCTCTGATTCTAATCCTTGGATCTGATATTGGTGAACTAAGAGGCTAACATGGCTTTGTATCTCACTATCTATTACTCCCCATTCCCGAAATATAGACAGAGAAGGGACTTGGACAAAATAAAAAATAAAGAGGCCATTTTTCTCTCTTTAATCTACTAACTTGATGCCAATGCAATGTATTTGGCTGTCAAAAGGCTAGATTGCTGAGATATTAGTCAAGTTCTAGGGTTTAGGGTTGGTGAACAACCACCTTAGGTTTAGATCTACAAGCAACCTAATAAATAATGCACAAAGGGCATTTTGGTCTTTTCACATTTAATTTCTAGAATGGTTATTTTGGACAATAGATCAAACCCTTAGGGTTTAGGGTTTGGTTAAGGTTTAGGATTTTGAAAACTTTTAGAATTTAGGGTTTGAACCCTCAAGTTTAGCAAAATTTGATTTTTCTAAAATTCCAATTTAGGTTTCCAAAAATAGAAATTTAATATTTCTAACTTATAATTAGGATTTACTAATTATATTACAATTTCTAATCATAACTTAAGCTTGTTAATTAGGATTAACATTTCCTAATCAAAATCACTAATTACGTAATTAGGGTCAAAATCACGGATTAGGGTTTATAAACCTCTAATTAGGGTTTTTAATAGAAAAATAAATTTCTAATTTAAAAAATTTGATTACCTAAATAGATTAGGATTTTTTAATAACTTAACTTGAAAATTAGAATTAATATATCTTAATTAACATTAAAAATATTAAATTAACACTTAGGTTTTTCCCTATTTACAAATTAGGGTTTCAATCCATAAATTAGGGTTTAATAAATAATTAAGTTTTACCCTAATTAACATTATAATTAATAGCATTTAAACAATATAATAATTATTTAAGTTCCCAGATTAGGGTTTCATACACCGAATTAGGGTTTCAAATTCCCTGAACTGAAATTAGGATTTACAGAACCGGTTTCTAGGGTTTCTTTTTAATCGCTAGGGTTTTCTAACCGAACGTTGACGTTCTTAAAATATACAATTAGGGTTTGTTACAAATATCGTTTATCTGGTCAACCCTTGCCCCTTAACCACATATTGTACACATATACACAGAACATAATCACGTTTTCCTTAATCCTGAATAATTCACCTAAATCCTTCACAAAATTTTGAAATCCTCAAAATTCTATCTTAAAAATATCAAACGCATACACTTATTTTCTGTCTAGGTTCTAATTTTGAACCTTAAATCATTAAATAAAATTTTTAAAAATAATCAAAATTCTCGGGTTGTCACACTTATGGCTTTTGATATTTTTAATTTATAAAATAAATAAAATGAAATAAATAATAAATATAATGTAAACGTTATTTTGGGTAACTGATGATGGCTATTAAGGCCATATCAGTTTTGTTTTTTTACGCATACTAGTTGCTGGGTTTTGAGAGAGTTCGGAGAATAGCAGAGAGAATTGAGAAAAGAGTTTGAGAGATTGAGGGAGATTGGTCTTCAACTAACAAAGATTGTATAAGCTAATTGAAGGTATGTTCTACCACTTTGATATTATTTACGAGTATTTCGGTGAAGCTTTGTTATACTCTGTGAATTCTATTTCTTCTATGCTTTGTGAGTTCTAGTTTTTCTTCCGAATTGTTGTTATGTAACTAAGTTATGGGAGTTGTACATGTTTATAGTGATTAGATATGGTGTTTAAACAATTATCGCATGCAAATTTCGTTTACAGTAGGAAGAAAATTTGTCAGTATATGTATTATTGGTATGTTTCCATATGTAATCATGTAAGTACCAATTTTAATGGCCAATTTAGTTGTGAAATTGTAAATTGATGTTTGTTTATGGTATTTCATTGAGATACGAACGAAACGTAGGTTGAATAGAGTATTTTGATCTATTAATGATTTCACAGTGTTTACTGTGTTATCAACTATGGAGTTTTAGTTTTTTTTTAAACCGTGTTTTCAAATTTTAAGTTTTCTAAAATCTTAGTTTAGTCGTTGTTAATTAGTATCTAAAAAATTGGTTATGATTATGGATAAATTATGTTAGTTGTTCATGTAAATTTTGATGTTAGCAGTATCATTTAGTACAAAATTTAGTTGTTCTGTTTTTCGTCGTTGGGTTCTCTGAGTTTCGGCTCCCCAGCGCCAAAGTTCGCGCCCCAGCGCCAAAAATGGGCCAGTAGCTCGAGCCCCAGCACTGGAACTCGCGCCCCGACGCTGGTACTCGCGCCCCGGTGCCACTGATCCGCGCCCCGGCGCTGGAAAAATTGTCTGAGTTGGGCAGTTTTGACCTCCTGTAGTAAAATGGCCATAACTTTCTCATACGAACTCCGATTGAGCTGATTCAAGATGATCCGGAACGAGGACGAATAGACCTACAACTTTCATGCTTTAAGTTCTTTAATTTGAGGTATGTAAAAGTAGTTAAAATGGTCATCTTTAGGACTATTGTGTATTTGGAGCCAATCAGAGGGCGTCGGGATGCACGAATGCAAGTGCAACCCTTTGTGTATTAGTATAACTTAATGATAACATGTTGGACATGTAATATGATGTTGTATCAAGTTGTTAATGTGTATGTGGTGCAATAACTTGATCACTTAAGCAGTTGTAATAAAGCTAAATAGTGATGTTCATGAAAAGATGTGACACTGTTAGGAAGTTATATGAAACTAATATTAGTGTAACTAATGTGTATTGTCAATACATATGGTATGTGTAGGACTTGTGGTGAATGTGAGTAGTGATTGTTTAACCTACGTACGAGACAAGTTCCCTAACCTTTGCTACTTTATTATTCAACAAGGTTACTTTTCATTGTTATGTTATACTTATGCAAATTCTCTATTTCTAATCTCTTGTTTAACGATTTATTGTCATGCAAGTTCTTTAACCCTTATTTATTGTTGAGCAAGCTAGTTAATCTTTGTTTCTTTATTCCAATCGAGATTACCTTGGTTATTCAAAGTTTGTACTCATTTATTGTTGAGCAAGTTAGTTAATCTTTAACTCTTTATTCAAAGTCTATATTATTATTGTAAGAAGTGTGTTTATTTAGCTACTAATAACTGTTGTTTGATCTTCGTTCTTCAGTATCACTGTACTATCTTACGTTATTGTACCGAACTCTAAGTTGCTTAGCGATTCTTTACCAATTCAACTAATCCTTAGTTGATGAATGTTCTAAACTCTAAATTACCCTTGAAGTCTTCCCAGACCAAACTTCCGTTGGTTTGTATATGTACTCACACAAATTTTATAAGCATGTTGTCGATGATAACATTTTTTCAATTTAGAAATTATTAATACTCTAGCTCTTATTGATTCATCAATATACCTTGTTCATAAACATATTATAATCAAATTCTGAATAGTTATTTGTTTCTATCTAATTCAATCAGTACTTGGTTGATGAGCATTCTAAAGATCTAGAATAACTTGAAAGCTAATTCCCAATCAAACTCCCTTTGGTTGGGAACCTGATGATCTAAGCTGAGACGAACAACCCTATTATTAGGGGATTATTTTAGAAATACGCAATAGCGTTAAAATGTTTGCGCAATACATAGTACAAAGGGCTGATCACCTGGAGTACGAGATGATGGTCCATATAGTCGTTTAGACTGTCAAAGGTTACAGTAGAAACACATGTGAACCTAGGACATAGATGATGATTATAGTCTTTTAGACTATTAAAGGTTAAAGTAGAAATACTTGTAAACCTAGAATAGAGTTCGTGGCCTTGTGACCCTCAGTATATTCTTTGATGTTGTTTTTTATTGTTAACTTAAACATTCATTATTCCTTTGAACTCATTGCTGTTGAATTAAAGTTTCTTGTTCCGGTAAGAATAATTTACCATTGAAAGCTCAGTTAATTGTCATTCATAAAACATTATTGTATATTATCCTTCTTGTGAGTAATTGTTTGCTCACTCTTGCACAAAACAATGCAGATGAAGTTACGAAGTTTGAAAAGCTTTTTCAAGCAAGGGCAAGGACAAAGTGCTTGATTAGACGACAACGTTTAATTTATATTTTTATTTATGAAGCTTATGTAATGGATTTAATTATAATCATGTTTTAATTTTCCGCTGGTGATTGTAATAATGGTTAGATGACCTGGGATTTATTTGAGATTATGTAACCCTTTAATGGGAGATTTATTATTTTAACTTTTGAGTTTAATTTTATCCTTTGGATATGGGTAGTTAGTTATGATTTAATTGGACAGTGAACACCAAATCTGTGGGATTGAAGTGGCCAGATTTGGGGGTGTCACAAGTTGGTATCAGAGCCTTAGGTTATGAACCTTAGGTGGGGGAAACCTTAGGCTATAACCTTCTAGGATATCAAAAAACATAGAGGTGATAAACTCGTATCGTGTTCTAAGGAATGAATTAAGGAAATTCATTGAAGATAAAATAATAAAAGACTTTATGTGCTTATGTGTTAATGACTTATGTGCTCGTGAGTACTTAGGAGTAGCAAGTATTATACATATCAAGTTGTGGAGTTATTAAAACTTTGTTGTCAGAGAGATTGAAGAAGGAAGATAGGGATTAGGAGCCCTGAGAAGTTATATAGTTTGAGTATAGGTGGTATTGGGAAAGCCATACCCGTGGATTTTTGTTGTAGAACTTGGGTATGAGCTTGAGTTTGATCCGGAAGATGAATTGTAGAAGGTAAATATGAAGTATCAGTAAGAAGAGTTAGGAAAGCCATAGAGCTAGCGTAAAAAGATGTCGCGACTCAAGACTTTACCGCACGACTTGCAGATGTAGAGTAGAGATTATCTCAGTTAAAGTATTAAAGAGGATAGTTATTAGTTATTAACGAGATTGCGCATGAATGGTTAGGGAAGGAGTCAACAAAGCGGGCGAAAGCTGAGGACGCATGGATGAAGGCTTCTAAACATAAAAATCGTGTTGAAGACAAGTTGAAGAGTGCCAAACGAATGATGGAACTTAACATTTAATCTTCCACTCTCCTAATGATTCGTATCGTGGAGCAAGAGCGAAATGAAGCTGTACAACGTAGACTGTTCTTATAGATTGCAAGAAAAACAATAAGATGATATAAATTAGAATGAAAATTAATAGATGTGGATCCTAACTTTTGAATTAAATAGTGGGATGTGATGAAGTAATCCTAGAATTTTATTATTTCGGGATAAAAAATATAAATAGCAGTGTGGTTATTTTGTGATGTGGTGATGTAATAAATGAATAAACTATTATCATTGTTTATTAAGAAATATTATGTGTTATCTAATAGGTCAAGTTTTAAACAGTAAAATGTCGCCTAGAAGAAGACAACAGCGTCAACAGAGCCCTAAGGAAAATGCATACGATAGGGAAGCTAACGCAAATCCAGTGCCACAATTGGTGAATTTGCTGGTGGGAGCACTGGCAAATCAACTGAATTTCTGGCTGTATAATCAAATCTCGATGTTCCAACCAAATTCGTTTACAACAGGGTTGGAAATAACGGTTGATGTAGATGGGGAAGGTAATACGCTGGCATGCAATCAAGAGCAGAGGGGAAAGAAGAGTGAAGATGATAAGGTGGGTGATAGTCATACCTGTAACGCTTGTAAAAGAAAGTGGGACAGTAATATTAGCGCTGAGAATCAGCAAGGGAAGGAAAAGAAGAAGGTAGAGGCATTTAGCAACTGCGGAAATAAACATGTAGGTGTTTGTTTGAGGGGAGAAAGGGTGTGCTTTAATTGTGGATCGAAGGATCACATTGCACCAAAATGTTCAAGACCGAGGAAGAGAGCCTGCTTCACTTGTGGATCGAAGGAGCACTTGGCTCGAGGTTGCCCAAAGAAAGCGGTAGGAATAATTAGTGAAAGCAAAGGGGGTAGTGAAAAACTGGTTATTGTAGAGTCAACTCCGCCGTGTCGACCAACTGAACAATCATCCAACATGAAGATCCAGAACGCAATGCAAGGTATGGTTCCGATCAATTATCTATACGGTTGCGTGTTATTTAACTTAACCGCCACTTGTTAATTTATGCCTGATGAATTAATTTAGAAACTAGATTCGCTTCGGGAAGAGTTAGATTATTCCTTAAAAATTAGAAAGTGTGAATAGTGATTTCTTTTAAGTTGATGTGTAGAATTGTCGTGTTGTATTAAAGGCCACGTGTTAAATCATGTGGTGATAAGTTATTGTCAAAGAAAGTGCATAATCTTAAGACTATGAGGAAGTCAAAGGTAGTATTTTGTTCTTTTAGCTATAAGATGTCTGTACGGTAGAGTTATTTATCGATTTTGTAAAACAAGAAGTTATTAAGAAAATAATTTGTGGGTTATGTGAAGATCAAGATAGTTACTTAGTTAGCTAAGTTGAGGAGGAAATCAGTGGAATTTATGTGGGCAAGAAATTATAGAGTGAATTTTCAAGAATTGAAGAAGAATTTAGTTAGCACCTATGTTGTCTCTACCAGATAGTACAGAAAACTTTGTGTTGTATAGCTACGTATCGTACCATGTATTAGGAGGTGTGTTTAGGCAGAACGACAGGGTCATTTATTTCGGATCACGTCAGTTAAAATTTTTAATTGAAAGGGGATTCGACTCACGATTCAGAGATAGGGGTATTTAAACATACGTTGAAGTGATAGTGAGAGTTGATCAAGGATTGTGAATGCAAAGTCCTAAATAGTCATAGTTGGAAGTAGAAGGAAGAAACTAGGTTTTGCTAATACCAAGAATTTAAAAAGGAAGTTTTGCATAAAATTTATATATTGAATCAACTAGGAAGCACGAAATTATATATTGCCTTCAATATTACTATTGGTGGCAAGATATGGCGGTAGAATTTTGGTGTGTCAAAGTTAGCATATTACATATCGAGCAGTGTGTGAAGTTATGAAATCGTTTCAAGACACGATGTTTCTGTGTCAATTGTGTCGAACCGAGATTCACGATTTACATCAAATTTTCAAAAGGGTTTGCAAGAACATGTGGAACGCAATTAGAAAGAAGTATGTCATATCGTTTGCAAATCGATTGCCAAACTAAAAGGAAGTCCAAACATCGAAAGACGTGCTAAGTGCACGAGAATTTGATAATGTCCTACGAGGAATTTGTATTGAGCAAGTTATGGGTAAGTTAAATAATTTAAGAGTAAGGTAGTGTTAGGTGGAATTTCAACTGAGGACTCATATGCTGACTAAGTCGCACAAACCTTGGTATGCGCAGAAGTTTTGCGCATATACTTGGTTTATCACATTGATAATCATTGGAATATCGGTATCGCGCTATCAAGGTATATGTGGTGGAAAGGTGATTCTTCTCTCATGTATATATTTAATAGCTAGAGGTTTTTATGATTGAGTTAGATGATATTAGGATTAGGTTCGGTTCTTAAAACTAAAGCATATGGTAAGTTCGTGACTCATAATCATATGGTATGTTTTGAACCCCTCAGCGAATGGACGCCTATGGTCTGACTAGGATAAGTTCCTAAACTCATATGATTATGGCAAGTTCCTGGATTTCAAAAGTGTGGTAAGTTTGATGAACTATTAGGTATAAAGCGGTTATAGTATAGGAAGCGTTGATGAAGTTAAAAGATGGTTTTGAGGTAGCCTTACCTCTATAGTTAGAGCGCATTCGAAATGTTTTTCATGTTTCGGTGAGATGATCGAACAAGCTCGACTGCAATCATGTGATCAAGTACGACAATGTCGAAGATGCTACGTGGGAACTCGAAACTGAAATGATGAACAATTACCCTGAGTTATTTGTTTAATTTGTGTCTTCGATTCTGGGGACAAAATCTTTGTAAGTAGGGAATAATGTAACGAATGATTTGTTTGAGTTGTGATTCTGAGGACAGAATCCTTTTAAGAGGGGAGTGATGTAACATTCCAGATTTTTTTTAAATGTAAGATATAAATATTTATTGATTTATATAAATATTTATTGGATGTGTTTATTATATAATTGTTCAATTTGATTGAGTTGATTTAGTTAATTATTTATTTGTTAAATAATTAATGTGATTAGTTAATTATTTATTTGTTAAATAATTAATGTGTTATGTGGATTGAGTTATGTGATTAAGTAATTGATTTAATAAATTAATATTAAATAAAGTGTGACAAATAACTATGTTATAAGAGTTATTAAAATAAATTAAAGTAGTTTTAACCTAGTTTTACCCAAACAATGCTTAAGGATATAAATTCTTTATGAACATTCTAAAGATCTAGAATTCCTTGAAAGCTAATTCCCAATCAAACTCCCTTTGGTTCGGAACCTGATGATCTAAGCTGAGATGAACAATCCTATTATTAGGGGATTATTTTAGAAATACGCAATAGCGTTAAAATGTTTGTGCAATACATAGTACAAAGGGCTGATCACCTGGAGTACGAAATGATGGTCCATATAGTCATTTAGACTGTTAAAGGTTACAGTAGAAACAGATGTGAACCTAGGACATAGATGATGATTATAGTCTTTTAGACTGTTAAAGGTTAAAGTAGAAATACTTGTAAACCTAGAATAGAGTTCGTGGTCTTGTGACCCTTAGTATTTTCTTTGATGTTGTTATCTATTGTTAACTTAATCGTTCATTATTCATTTGAACTCATTGTTGTTGAATTATAGTTTCTTGTTCCGGTAAGAATACTTTACCATTGAAAGCTCAGTTAATTGTCATTCATAAAACGGTATTGTATATTATCCTTCTTGTGAGTAATTGTTTGTTCACTCTTGCACAAAACAATGCAGATGAAGTTACGAAGTTTGAAAAGCTTTCTACAAGCAAGGGCAAAGACAAAGTGCTTGATTGGACGACAACACTTAATTTATATTTTTATTTATGAAGCTTATGTAATGGATTTAATTATAATCATGTTTTAATTTTCCACTGGTGATTGTAATAAAGGTTAGATGACCTGGGATTTATTTGAGATTATGTAACCCTTTAATGGGAGATTTATTATTTTAACTTTTGAGTTTAATTTATTCCTTTAGATATGGGTAGTTAGTTATGATTTAATTGGACAGTGAACACCAAATCTGTGGGATTGAAGTTTCCAGATTTTGGGTTGTCACAAGTTGGTATCAGAGCCTTAGGTTATGAACCTTAGGTGGGGGAAACCTTAGGCTATAACCTTCTAGGCGATCGAAAAACATAGAGGTGATAAACTCTTATCGAGTTCTAAGGAATGAATTAAGGAAATTCATTGAAGATAAAATGATAAAAGACTTTATGTGCTTATGTGTTAATGACTTATGTGCTCGTGAGTACTTAAGAGTAGCAAGTATTATACATATCAAGTTGTGGAGTTATTAAAACTTTGTTGTCAATAGATTGATGAAGGAAGATATGGATTAGGAGCCCTGAGAAGTTATATAGTTTGAGTATGGTTGGTATTGGGAAAGCCATACCCGTGGATTTTTGTTGTAGAACTTGGGTATGAGCTTGAGTTTGATCCGGAAGAGGAATTTTAGAAGGTAAATATGAAGTATAAGTAAGAAGAGTTAGGATAGCCATAGAGCTAGCGTAAAAAGATGTCACGACTCAAGACTTTACCGCACGACTTGCAGATGTAGAGTAGAGATTATCTCAGTTAAAGTATTAAAGAGGATAGTTATTAGTTATTAACGAGACTGCGCATGAATGGTTAGGGAAAGGAGTCAACAAAGCGGGCGAAAGCTGAGGACCCATGGATGAAGGCTTCTAAACATAAAAATCGTGTTGAAGACAAGTTGAAGAGTGCCAAACGAATGATGGAACTTAACATTTAATCTTCCACTCTCCTGATGATTCGTATCGTGGAGCAAGAGCGAAATGAAGCTGTACAACGTAGACTGTTCTTGTAGATTGCAAGAAAAATAATAAGATGATATAAATTATAATGAAAATTAATAGATGTGGATCCTAACTTTTAAATTAAATAGTGGGATGTGATGAAGTAATCCTAGAATTTTATTATTTCGGGATAAATAATATAAATAGCAGTGTGGATATTTTGTGATGTGGTGATGCAATAAATGAATAAAGTATTATCATTGTTTATTAAGAAATATTATGTGTTATCTAATAGGTCAAGTTGTAAACAGTAAAATACCGCCTAGAAGAAGACAACAGCGTCAACAGAGCCCCAAGGAAAATGCATACGATAGGGAAGCTAACGCAAATCCAGTGCCACAATTGGTGAATTTGCTGGTGGGAGCACTGGCAAATCAACTAAATTTCTGGCTGTATAATCAAATCTCGATGTTCCAACCAAATTCGTTTACAACAGGGTTGGAAAGAACGGTTGAGTTTATCCTTTGGATATGGGTAGTTAGTTGTGATTTAATTGGACAGTGAACACCAAATCTGTGGGATTGAAGTGGCCAGATTTGGGGGTGTCACAGATGCTATTTTTACAAGGTATATTACTTTTCGTAATCATAAGGGATATTATCGTTCGTATTAATTCTTTATTTGTGGAAAAGATCTGTTTATGCGGATTACCGCATGACGGGTGAAAATCCATTTGCAGTTTCTTATATTATTTCTTTTCATATTCTTAAATTTAAACTTACTATGGTAAGTATTGCTTCTATAATCCCAAAAATTAGTAGAATATCCTAGAGTTTTACGATTCATCTAGTATCGTTTCATTAGAATATTGGTATGAACTTTCTTATTAAATTTCAATATTTTCATACGAGGTACTATTCACTCGGGTACTTTGCATGACGGGGTACTATTCATCTAGTACTATTCATTCACGTATTATTCACTCAGGGTACTATTTATTCGGGGTACTTTCCATGAAGAGGTACTATTCATTCAGGTACTATTCGTGGGGTACTATTCACGACAAAATTGATTTCTTTTCTGTCCAAATTATTTTTGATACATAAATATCATTCTTAAATTTTACTCCATAATTAATTATCATGTTGACAATTTGGATATTCTTGAACTCTAGATAAATTAAATTATAAATTTCTGATATTTATCCTTGATCTCACTTGATTAATTTGTTATATCATTGTCACCATTTTCATGCTTATATTGTGTTGAAAGTCATCTTTGACCCGTAGTACAGAGGTGGACTATTGATTATTGGTTTTACATTTATACATTAAACTTTTACATATCATTCCCAAGGTCTACAACCTTAACTTAATATATACCTTCAATACCTTAAAGGTTTACAATATCATTTGCATTAGCAAAATTAATAGTTCTAACTGCGTAATAACTTAATCTTGGACTTTTCCTTTGCCTCTGTCTTTACTCAAGTTTTCATCTTAATCTGAAAATTTTTATCATGATATAGCTGGGTGAGCATCAAATTTGCCCAGCAAATTTAAATTTATTTGAGGATATATCATGATTGAAAGAATTGAACGATAAGCTAGCTAACTTTCACCAATATAAACATTGTGAAAGAACATGAACAAATTTTCTTAGCTGAACGACCAAGTCAATAAAAATGAATGGTCAAGCATAAACATGAATAGATTAACTGAACCAAATGGTAATGAAGTTGATCAGCCTTTCATACTTGATGAACATTTAAAATATGCACAACGTGCAAATTAATAATCAATATAGACGTGAATAATTAACAAAAATTATTCATTAACATACTTTGAACATACAACTCAAGTTTGAGTTAGGGAAACTTGTCTGATTCGTTGACTACTGCTACGCAATTTAAGTTAACTTCTTTTGTAAGACCTATCATTAATAAGATTGGTCTTTTAATCAGCACATTCTACTTTGTATCATAATACAATTACTTTATCAATTTATTATCTAACACTTAATCACGTAATTAAATATTAGATAACTCCTTGCAACATTAGTATTATTATCATCCATTGATAATTCTTTAATCATTATATCATATACATTATGATTTAACACTCAAATAAGTCAAATACCAAACCAGGACCTGGATTTTAAATCCAGCAAGCTGGATTCCAAATCCAGTAACCTAGATGGTCAATTCAGCAAACCAAACTACAATCCAGCAAGCAAGATTCAACATATTTTCAATTTAGTAAACCGTTTTTCAATCCAACAAGCTGGATTCACTAATTCAGCAAGTTGTTTTCCAATTCAGCAAGATGTTTTCGTTTCCAATATATTAAATTTATAATTCATCATATTATATATTCAATATGAACTATTGAATGTCCAATTAACTTAATTCCTCTTTTAAACTCCATTTAATGTTATTCATTATAAAATAACATTAAATTCATTTACAAATATTATTAATCATTAAATAATATTTTAAATCAATGATTTAATAACACTTTAGTCCAAATGTTATCAATCACTTAATAATATCATAATCTAATATTATTAATATTTTAATCATTTCTTAAACTTGTGAAAAACAAGTCGGGTTCTCATCACCCGACTTTGAAAGTATCAAAATACACACTATTGGAATGAATATGATAGTAATCTTCTCATTCTTCTTTGGGGTCAATTGGGTCAACCAAGGTTAATGCTCAAGTCCTATGATATCTATTATAACTTAGATGCATGGCCTCCCATGTATGAAGGATTTCTTGAGTATTTTCTAAAAATTTTAATTCCTAAAACAGTTATCGACTGTACCTTTATGTAAAATATCATTGGTTTGGAGTGTGAGTATTGCTCTTTCTATTGAAACTCATAGCTTATGTGTTGTCGCATTTTGCACTACAGTTTAACAATTGTATAAATGAAGTTTGTATTTGAATTCTGTACCGTATATCTGGCGACTCAGAATGGGTCGTGTGGACCTATTTTGGGGGCATCGCATTACCCTTGCTCCTGGACCTTCCATGTTTACATATCCATAAAAGTATAATTTCTAGAATTGGCATGCATCCTCTCGATGGTTCTGCTGAATTGTCATTATCCCATCATCCAGGAAATAAGTTTCCAATGGTTTGAAGTCCCCTGATGGTGGTTCGGCCAATTAATGTGCAATTCCTTGACTTCAATGGACTTTTGAGTCACGTAGATGATGTTAAATTATTGGAGGATTAATTTCCACCTTTAAAATTGACATTTCAACATGGGCTTGCTGAAGATGTATTTTAGAGGATCCATGTGGGATACGAGATAAGTGGTGTGCCTATGGAGGTAATGTTGTAACCTCATGGCGGCCAATGCTAATGCACAACAGGTCTTTTCAATCAAAGTGTACCTCTGTTCATAGCTATTGGAACTTTTGCTAAGGTAATAAATGGATCTTTCTTTGCCTCTATCATCTTTCTGCCCCATCATGCAACCCATAGCGTTGGAATTAACTGATATGTATATGAACAAGGGAATCTTACCCCTTAGAGGCACCAAAATAGGAGCTTCAATTAACTGTTTCTTGATGGCGACGAAGACTTTCTTACATTCCTCATTCCATTTCCTAGAGGAATTTTTTCTTAATAGCTTGAAAATGGGCTCACAAGTTATTGTAAGTTGAGAGATAAATCTGCTTATGAAATTGGTCCTCCTTAAGAATCCTTGTATCCCTTTCTCTATCTGAGGTACGACATCTCTATGATGGCTTTAATATTAGTTGGATCTAGTTCAATACCTTTGCGACTTATTAAAAATCCCAATAATTTGCCGAATTTGACACCGAAAGCATACTTGGCAGGGTTCAGCTTCAAGTTGTATTTGCGGAGCCGGATGAATAGCTTTTTGAGATGGTCGGTGTGGTTATCTTCCTTTCTATATTTTATGATGATATCATCCATGTAAAAATATATCCCCTTATGCATCATATCATGAAACAAGGCCATCATGGCTCTCTGATATGTGGCACTGACATTAGTAAGGCGAAAAGCCAACCTTCGATAGTTAAAAGTTCCCTAGGGGGTGATAAAGGCATTTTTCTCCATATCCTCCTTAGCAACCATGAATTGATGGTATCCGACAAAACAATCAACAAATGAGTACATGCCGAATTATGTCGTATTGTCTATCAGTATGTGGATGAAAGGTACCGGGAAGTTGTTTTTGAGACTGACTTTATTCAGGTCCCTGTAATTCACACATACTCATACCTTCCCTCCGAGTTTAGGCACCGGAACCACATTAGACAGCCATTCGGGGTAAGTGGATACCATGATAATGCCTGCTTTGAATTATTTGACAATTTCTTCCTTAACTTTCAGACTCTATTCAGGCATTAGCCTTCTGAGTTTCTGTTTGACTGGCTTGAACCCCTCTTTGATGGGCAGTCGATGAATGACAATATTAGTGGACAATCCGATCATGTATTCATGCAACCACGCGAACATATCCTTTAACTAGGTGAGGAGTTTAATTAGATCTTTCTTTTGGCTTGGGGTAAAGTCATTCCCAATTTACAATTCTTTGGGATTTTCTAAGGTTCCGATATTGAAAATGGTGGTTTGTTCGAGGTTTGGCTTAGGTTTGTCTTCGACCCATCCTTTGATCTCATCTGGAACCTCATTGTCCTCTATCTCATCTTAATAAACTCTCATCAGCTCAAAGTCTAGTTCTCTGTCAAAGTTGTAGTCACTGTTCAGATTTGGCGATACATCAGCAAGGCTAAACAAATCCAACTTTGGAAACCTGAATACAAAGGGCTTTTACATTAATATATGCGACTGTTTGACAATACAAAGCATTAGTAAAAACATGATAAAAGTAAGCTGCTAGTTACAAGAAACAAAAGCAATATTTACACCACAAGGCAGACAGACTATCTTGGCCCTTTTTACCTTTGTCAAGTGATGTAGGACCCCAACTTTTATAAATAAAAATGAATTTTCTATAAATATCATTTTTGAATATTATGGAGTTAATTTGATATAATGTTATAGTTGTGGGTAATATTTATAAATTTTGCAAAGTACGCAAGTTGTTATGTAATATTCGATTGGTCGGGGAATATTCGTTTTAACAGGGAATATTCGTGCAACGGCACAATCATTGGTGGACCCCACAACGGAATTATTGTCAGATTGAGAAAACGACAAAAATATTTTATTAAAAATAACGGCGGAAGTTTTACCATTGATACCGTTGAACTACTCGGTAGTAAAAGTACAGTAATATGTGTGTTTGCATAGTAGCACACGGTATTAATTATTAATGCTTATGTGAGCAGTCACTCAGTTTGATTCAATTATTGTCAGTTAATAATATGAATTATTTAGCGATAATGACGTTTTGTTTTATTCGTACTATTAACGTAATAAAACAGAAACATCTTTTTATATAAAACAGAATACTTTATTAAATTTATTCTATAAATAGAATATATTATATTTTATTTAAAAGATATTTCTTTAAATATGGACCGTCAGATTAAAGTAATCAATCTGGACCGTTCATGGATTAGTTACTATGCATTCCATTTTTCTATAAATAGCAGCTCATTCCTTCATTATTTCTTACGAATTCACTGAACTCTAGAGAGAGAAACTATAGAGAGAAACTATAGAGAGAGAGAGAGAAGAAAAGTATTCTGGTACTTAACTACTTCCTTATTTCAGCTCTTCTTTAAAATGGTAAGGGATGTTATTCTTTCTTATTCATGAAGAGAACTGTTGTTATTTCATTATTTATTATTCTGTTGGAATAACCTGTATACGCGGTCTACCCTATACTTGGTGACATTCTTTTGTTATTCTGTTGGAACATCCTATCTGTGTGTTTTACACTGGACCTGGTTCTGTTTTTATTATTATTCTGTTGGAACATCCTGTCTGTGTGTTTTACACCGGACCTGGTTCCGTTTTTATTATTATTCTGTTGGATCATCATGTCTGTGTGTTTTATGTCGGACCTGGTTCCGTCTTGTTATTATTCTGTTGGAACATCCTGTCTGTGTGTTTTACACTAGAGCTGGTTCCATTATTTATTATTCTGTCGGAATATCCTGTCTGTGCGTTTACGCCGGACCTGGTTCCATTATTTATTATTCTGTTGGAATAACCTGTCTGTGCGGTCTATCGCATGCCGGGTGATTTCTTTTGTTATTCCATTCTTTACTATACTCAGTTGGTTAAGTTTTAACTTTTATACTCCATGAAATTAGTGGAATATCCTTGATAATTGCGGTTCATCCAGTATCTTTTCATGAAAATATTCTTCTAATCATTCTTAAATTTTACTCCACAAAGCAGTATCATGTTGACAATTTGGACGTTGTTAATTCTTGGATAAATTAATTCTTGAACTTGTTTTATTGAATTCTTATATCATTGTCATCATCCTCATGTTTATAAAATGTTAAAAGTCATCTGTGGCCTGTAGTGCATAGATGGACTTGGTATGATTATGACTAGGGATTATTCGGTATAATCATGACCGTAATGTTACAAATGATGTGGTAAAAGTCTTCATTGGCCCGTAGTGCGTTGATGGACAGTTGTTGGCATGATCATGACCATTAATGAATACACGAATATACTTGGCCGTAGTGCAGGGGTGATTCGATGATGTGGATTACTTTATTAAACTGAGTCCAAGCGATCACAGTGTTGAAAAACCTTTTAAATCATAAAAGATAGTAGAGTTTATTCTGCATTATCTTAGTCATAATATTTCTTACTGGGCTAGTTGAGCTCACCCTTTCTTTCACTGTTCTCTTCAGGAAATGAGAACGTAGCTGGGGCAAGTCGGGGGACGGAGTGATGGTCTGAATGATAGTATTAGTTAGTAGTCCGCACTATTCTATGTAATCGTGTGTTACTAAATGTAATGAGGACTCCTTTTGAGTATGAATACTCTCTAGAAGATAATATTTATATTCAAACTCACAGTTTATGTTTTGTCGTATTGTACACGACAGTTGTATTAGTAAGTTGTATTTGTATTCTGTACTATGTATCTGACGACCCAAGATGGGTGATGTATACCTAATTTTGGGGGCGTCACAGTTGGTATCAGAGCTTAGGGATATGATCACTGGCTAAGATGTGAGAATAGAACTAGGAGGGGAGAGACGGGAAATTCCTTCGCTAGTATGACCTACCTAAGTTTATTTGCATGGTATTTAATTGGTCGGTCATAATATAAGGATAATATATGACATATCAATTAACTTTTATTTTGTGGCAGTATCTGAAAATGGCATCTGAGAATGTTGAGAATAGCAATGGAGCACAGGCGACTGTTGATTCACCACATATCAATAATCAGGATAATGTGCATCAGGAAGGTGACAATCCTCATGCCAACAACAACACTGACCAGATGATGAATGATGGAATGTTCAGAAACTTTATGCAGTTCATGCAACAGCAGGCGAGAGCGGCTCCTGTCCAAAATATAGGTGAAAACACTGAAAACTCTCGGACGGTCACCGCTAAACAGTTCAAGGAGCTGGGACCACCAGAGTTTAAGGGAGAGCCAAAACCACTTATAGCGGAAACATGGATAAAGCATATTACCAAGATATTTGATGTCTTTGGATGCTCCGAGGAGCAAAAGGTTCCCTTTTCCGCCTTTATGTTGCGAGGAGAGGCAGATTACTGGTGGGAATCGATTAAGCGTACTCAACCTGCCGCACTGAAGATGTCTTGCGAGAAGTTCCAAGAGCTGTTCAATGACAAATACTTTCCCGAAAGTGTTCGTCACATGAAGGAGGTGGAGTTCATCAAATTGGAGCAGAATAATATGACCGTGTCGCAGTATGAGGCTAAATTTGCTGGGTTGTCCCGGTTTGCGTCCCACTTGGTGGATAATGAAGACCAAATGACGCGAATGTTTTTGCGAGGTTTGAAACCTAAGATACGTCAACATCTTATTTCTCATAAACTGTGTTTGTATTCAGATGTTGTGAATAGGGCTCAGTTAGTGGAGCGCGATAATGAGTCAACGCAACCAAAAGAGAGCAGTCGGCAAAATGATAATACTAGTGAGAGCAGTCATCGAAGCGGTGGCAACAAGCGTGGAGGGAATCAACAGGCCAAAAATGGTAACCACATCAGTGGTAATCAGGGCCAAAATAATAAGAATGGTCATTTCAAGAAGAGGAGATTCAACAATGACGGAAAGACGTCAGCACCAGCATCCGTTGTTAAGGAAGGAGAACGACCACCTACCATATGTTTCAAATGCGGAGGGGAGGGGCACATCAGTCCAAACTGCGCGATGCCGTCTAAAGCATGTTATAATAGTGGAAGAGAAGGTCATTTAGCTCGATTTTGTCGTTTACCAAAAACAACTTCAGCCAAGATGGAGACACCAAAGGACGTCCCAGAAAAGTCAAAACCAGTAGTGCAAGGGAGAGCGTTTGTTGTGACCTCCTAGAAAGTAAGGAACCCGAATGAGGTCATCACGGGTAAGCTTATCATAAACTCTACCAAAGTTTATACTTTATTTGATATTGGTTCTACCCATTCTTTTATTTCTCCTACTTGTGCTCATCGATTAAATTTGACTCCGGATAAATTAGACTTTGATTTATCTGTTGAAACTCCATTGGGAGAAACCTTCATTACATCCACAATTTATTAGTCTTGTTTGGTTCAAGTTGGTACCCACACATTACCTGTCGATCTGATTTCATTAAAAATACTTACATTTGACGTGATTCTAGGGATTGATTGGTTGACTACTCATCATGCAAAAATTGATTGTTTTTGTAAGGTTGTTAGCTTTCATATTCCTAATCGACCTATTATGTGAATTCAAGCAACCAAACCATTAAAATCAATCGTTGTCATCTCAAGCCATAAAGCAATTCGTTTATTGAAAAACGGATGTCAAGCTTTCTTAGTTCATGTCACGGATCAAAACAAAAATACGTCAGTTTTGAATGATATTTCTATTATTAATAAATTCCCTAACGTATTGTAACGCCCGAGAAAATCGGATTTTTATTACAATTAAATTTTTATTTGATTATGTGAATTAAATGAATTTAATTGAATTCTTTGTGAAATAAACTATGTGAAGGTCGTTCTATGACCTAGAATGTGCTAACGTGGTTAGTATTCTGGCTACGTGGTAGAAATAGTTTGGAATTTCCAAGACAATAATAATTATTTTCTGAGAAGTTTCCGTAAAAACACTATTCATCCGTTTCTATCCGAGGAATTATTTTGAAATTTTGAGAAACGTGTAATGATAGAATATCGTGATGAGATGGATTATCTGATAATATTTTATTTATGGCAAAAAACTAAGTTTTCGCCTGCGGACTTAAAACCTAAGGGTTGGGTATATTGATTTTTCAAGAAGGAAATAATATGCGTAGAAGGAATGGCGTTAGGTTGAGTTCGAGTGTTATGCAATTAGTACCTATGTATAATACGTTAAGTAAATACGAGGTACAATACGATTATTGTACTTATGGTATATGAAAGGAATACGTGAATCCTACATGTAGAATACGATACGTATTATAGATTTAAGTTATGACTTAATGAGTAATTCATTTGTATTGGATTATGAGTAGCCAATTAATTGAATGACTAAGCCCAATGAGATGATGGGTAAAGTCCAAGTCAAGGCCCAATGTTTAATTAGTTAAGCCCAATTCATTAAAACCGAACCGTGGGTCGGACCGGTGGGTCACCCCATGGGTAAAACCCATGGGGCAACCCATGGGATGTCATAAAGGGGAGGTAGGCCGACCACCTTGGGGTGGACTCCAAGTATAAGACTTGGTCACCAAGTGTTTTACTTGGTGACCACACATGAATAGTAAGGAGGTGGGGGTATATTGACCATTAAGCCCTCCATTTTCATTTCCCATAAATAAGAAGCTAGGTTGTTGCATTTTAGAGTTTCAAAGTTGAGAACCTAGATTATATTGAGAGAGAAAAGAGAGCTAGACTTATAAGTCCTTCAAGGGAAGCTTTGACAATTATTCTTCCAAGAGATTTTCTTAAGGAACTTGAGGTAATACTTCTTGTTCTTCATTATTCATCTCTTTGATTTTCTTTTATCATGGAGAGTCACAAAGGGGTGGTATATGCCTTGTATGAGGGAGTAAAGATGACTTACCATAGATTCAATCTCTATAAGTCATAAGCTTTCAAAAATAATAAGGTTTAATATAGTTGTTAAACCATGAAAATATTAATTATGGAGGATCGATTGTTGATAAACGATTGAGCTCCATCAATACGATAGTTATGCATCTTGTTTGGTTAGGGTTAGATATGAAATCCATGGAATATTCCATGTGATTTGGCTTAGAGAATGTTAGTAACGAAGTTATGGCGAATTTTACGGAATTAGACGTTAATCGTCGAAAACGTAGAAATTCCGGATGGGTAGTCAAAAGTTGTCGTGAGACTTGAAAATGTTGGTTTTCAATGTCAACACGTGAGATAGGGTGATTAAGAGTCGTGGGTTCGAGAATCGTCGGTTTCCGACTTAAAACGAAGAAAACGAGCATTGAACGCTCATTAACGTTTACGAACGTATATAAAATGAACTCAATAGTGAATTATGAGTTAACGGATTCGAAAGTGTCGAATTCTTATATGAACGCGTAAAGGATGTAATTCCTGACTTGTAGGAATTCGAATGGGTCAATTCGGATGTAAAACGAACAAATTAGGAAGCCGGGAGTTTCATTAGAAAATCAAAACTGGTTTGTCAACTGGTGCACAGGCTCGGCGCCGCAGCGCCAGACTTGGCCGAGCATTCTGTAAACTCGCGCCCCAGCGCTAACGTGCCGCGCCCCAGCGCCAACATTGTGCAAGTGCCGCGCCGCAGCGCCAAGGTGCCACGCCGCAGCGCCGACAGTAAGAAAAAGTTGACCCAGCTATGCTTTAGACTTTAGTCGGTTAGGAATTAATCGGAGTTGAGTTTATATACTCAATAAATGTATAAAGACTAATCCTATACTACCTATACTAAGGTATATGGTATGAAACTTAGGAGTCTAAGGTAAGTAAGCTAAATATGTAAAATGAATGAAGTTGAGTCCGGTTAATAAAACGTCCATAGAGAGATAAACCGGGACGAAGGGTAATAAGTCAGGTTGACTTTAATAAAAATATTATGTTAACAAAGACATATAAGAGAAAGAAGCTGGTAGGAACAATGTGAATAGTTGTTTGATAGCTAATTACGGTGTGCTATGTGAATATATCATGTAGATTCTGTAAAGGCTGTGGTCAGTCGAGTAAGTTATTGCAGACGCTGAAAGGCAAGTTTTCTTAACGCTTGTCTAACTTCCAAGTTAGCCAAGTTTTATGTGATTCATTGAATTGAATTGCAAGCTTTGTTGTAAAAGAAAGGGTCGATGCCAGATTTTAACTCGGCTAGGCTATTCGTAAGATATAGATTGATGATTTTACATATCATTCTATATAGAAATGTTAACGCTATCCTATGCCAAGTAATTGGTACGGATGTGAAGGTAAGGTTAGTCTATGAACAAACAAAAGTATTTTCATCGATATTTCGATGGGCACACGAGTTTGCCAAAAATATTAAACGTAAATACATTTAATGAATGTAGTGTTGATCAACATAGAGTATTATAGGCTGATCACCTAGAAGTGCTCGTAAGTTATACGGATGAACGGCCTTAGTGCTGTGGACTCCTTTTCAAGTATGAAAACTTAAATTTACTGTTCATGGTCTATTGACCGGTTTAGAATTCCTAATCTATTCTATACATTGGGAATTGGTGTTATAAACTGTTATGATATTATTGATTCATAATACTTCATAACTATTGTTCAGTTATGTTGGAATTGTTATATAATTCACGAATGTGGTATTCTTGTTATCCTTGATTAAACTTGCTGAGCTGTCATGCTTACTTCTTGCGTGAATTATATAACTGCAGTTAAAGGTGAACGTACTGAGAATGCCAAGAAAGATAAGGTCAAAGCTAAGATGGATGCTTAGGCATTGTGTAATAGTTTAGTAAGTCTGTATGTATTATACCTTATAAACAATGAACAATGTAACCGGTTTATGAACCTGGGAAGGATTATACTTTGATTTTAATAATAATATAGTAATTACTCTCGTTTTGTTGTATTTCAATGGAATGATGGTATTGATGTTAGTATAGTGGAGCACCATCTGTCGGGTTGGAAGATACCCGGATTTGGGGGCGTCACAGGTTGGTATCAGAGCCTTAGGTTATAAAACTTAAGGGGGGGAAACCTTAGGCTAATAACCTTGTACGGAAGGTAAAGTCCGAGAAATGAAATTCAAGTCTATTGAATTAAGAAGATATTGAGATAACTCAGTATCAAAAGGATTAAAAGATGAAAATTAATCTTAAAGATATTAAATGTGATTTGTGCTTATACAATTGTGTATTATGTACTAATCAACGTGTTATGTGTTTGTAGATGTCAACCGATAGCTTGATGTTTAGAAACGTGGAAATGATAAGTGAGGACTTAGTTAACCAAGTTGAGGTAGTACCAATGCCAGTAATGGAGGTACCGATGGTTGTAATAGAAGACTCAGATATTGAGGAGTACATCTCTGAGGAGGAATACTCTGAGGAGACTATAGGTTTAGCATCATACCTTAAGGAGATGCTAGACGTGGAGGAAGAAATGGAGGTGACATCGATTAACATGGTGTTACCTACTCTGGAGCCAGCATCTTTGGATGCAACTAGAGCACTGTATTTAGCGGTGTTGGATAGGAATGTGCACCTACGTACTCAGGTAGAGGCACAGATTGAGGAGATAACTGCCCTATATGAGGCGAAAGAATCTGCAGAGGCAGACTTTGAGTCGGAGCACGATGAAAAAGTGCTTATGACTGATAAGGCTCATAGCTATAAGGATGAGGTCCTCGAGCTAAAGCAGAAACTGATTGAGAAAGATCAGAAAATAGCTAGGATGTCATACATCCATGAATGCGCTCATGAGGATTTCGAGCTGAAAATTGCTTGTTATTCTATTGAGTCCGGGCAGACTCGACATACCATAAGTCGAGATATAGTGTCGATTCTGGAAAATCAGAAATATGAAAATGCCATACGACAGTGTTAGAAGGTCTCTAAAACTTTTTGTATATAAGTAGTGACGTAAAACCCTCTTTTGTATAATTAAGGGTAGTCTTTTTGTAAATCCCAACTTTTGTAGAAGGCAATCGCGGGATAGTACATGATAGCTTTTGGCTAAGGGAACATGATGTAAATAGTTTTGACTATGAAAGCATATTAATTTAATGACGTTTTTATTTAACGTGCTTGTGTGGTATGAATGGTTTTTGTTAATTTAAAATGATAACCAAGTAATTAAATAGATAATAACGAAACTTTATTTGTTTAATCAGAATTATGCCGCCAAAAAGGAGACAACGAAACCATGAGGCCGAGTCTCATAATGAAAATCAAAGGGTTCCTAACAACCCTATGCAAGAGTTCGTTAATTTATTAACGGCTGCATTTAACCAAGTGGGGGGTGGGATTCCTGTAGCTCATGGGGTAGTAAGAACAACTACCTTTAAGGACTTTAAAAGTGTGGGTCCTCCCGAGTTCTGAGGAACGACGGATCCACTAGAAGCCCAAATGTGACACCCCCAAATCCGGGTACTTCGATTCCACGGGATTTGGTGTTCACTGTACAAGCATCATCTATCTATCTACCCATAAATAATATCAAACCAAACAATAGATAGAAATCATAATAAAATCTATTCCCTTAAGGGTTACATCAACTGAATCATAAATAAATCCCAGGTTACTCTAACCTTAAAACATCTGTACGGAATTCTAAACAAATAAGTCTTAACATCAACATAACTCAAGTCTTAAACAAATACATCAATTAATAAATAACAGGTCTTCATCATTTGCTAACTTTGTCCTTGCCCTTACTAGTAGAGGGTTTATCGCTTCTTTCATTCTTAACTGCAATGTTATTATTAAGCAAGAGTGAGCACAAATGCCCACAAGTATAAAAAAATGAAACAACAGTATAACAACATGCGAATAATCAACGACATATGAATAAAGCTCAACTTTTGAATCAAGAATAAATAACATGAATCAAAAGAATACTGAGGGTCATAAGACCTTGAACTATGTCCTAGGTTAACAAGGGTTATACTTGAAACCTTTAACAGTCATAAGACTATGGACCTTCTTCTCGTACTTAGGGGGATCAGCCCTTAGTACCATACTGTGTACAATATCTTAACGCTAACGCATAAGTGAATCCCTTTTCAGGGTTGTTCATCTCAGTTTGACATTCGAGTCCGCACCAAAGGAAGTTTGGTTTGGATAATTCAATAAGGGTTCTGAAATTTAGAACGTTCATCAACTAAGGACTAGCTAAATCATTAAGATTCACTAGTCTAAAAAGGTTCAACAATAATGATATTCGATTTGAATAATAATCTCAAATGTATACAATAGAACAATTATTGTATAATTGAATCATGCTTTGAAAGATAATCAATCTTTAATATAATACTTGAACTTGAATAATAATTTAAGTTTAAGTAAATTGCTCAATGTAAAAATAGAGTTAAGAAACTTGCTCAATTTAAGAGTTTAAGTTTAGGAGACTTGCCTCGCGTGTAGATTACACTTTAACTAATCACGTTCTTTGAAATAAATCCTACATACCATTCACATTCAATACAAGTTAATTATTAACTAATCATCATAACTTATTCTCGTTGTCTACTTTAATAATTGACTAACTTAGTCAAATCATCACGTTGACACCTAATTTGTTCGTCATGAATGAATAACTAATTATGTATTTAATAATACAATTCACATGTAATTATGTTATTTATATGCTAAACAAATATTTTATCATCATATAATATTTCTAACATATTTACATGTTCATTATTTTAATACACTAACCCATTGTTAGACTTAGAAAATTTAAAAGCTCATTTTTTTTTCCAGTTCGCGGAGAACACAGAATTCAGCGAAAATAATTACTACAAAATCATTAATTCTCCAAATTAAACATACCCACATGTTGGAATTCATATATAATTAATACCCAATATTTATATACTGACAAAACTAATTTTAAACACTTAATAACAGATTTAAAGCTTAACAATACACTGACTTTGATGTTCATGAAGTTTTAGAAAACTTTATGTGAAAATTCTCCCTACGAATTCGTTACAACACCGAATTCGTTCGTTTAAGGCTTAAACTCTTCGTATTAACATGCATAACAACATACAAGTCCAAAATTTAGGGATAATATATAATCAATACATTAATTATCACATATATGGCCATATGGCCATATCACGTACTCTGTTTATTTTGAAAAACATACGTACGACATGCTTTCATGAAACTGATCACATGGCTTACATGGTATATATAATTAAACACTATTTGGTATAACATAACACACATATATAAAGTTATACTCATCTCATATACCAAACAAAGAGATTTTTAGAAAACTGTGAAAGCCATTTTATGAAAACCTAAAAGACGTAAATGTAGAAATTGGGTTTGGAGAGAATTACCCAGAGTATAAGATGATCAGATAACCCTTTTTGCAATAACCTGTAATTACACACTCACAAATTCTCTCAAAAATTCTCACCTTCTCTTTGAACTCTCTCTGAAAATAATGCCAGACTTAGGAAATTATGAAGAAGAAGAAGGAAGCGTCGAAGAAATAAAACTGACGCGATGTGGTCAGTTGCCCAGTCATGGGTTAAGTGCCCATAACCTCTCTTAGTGCCATGTTTGGCTTAGCAAATAAATTCAAAGCTCATTATTTTAATAAACCTTTTATTATATAGTTTAATAAATGTCACACTCCTTATAAAATAACTCTAATATTTTATTTAATTTATTATAAATAAAATATAATATTTTCTCATAAATTCATATAGTCACATAATTAATTTTTCTCATTAATAAATAATAACAATTTATTAAATCTCTAATTAATAATTAGATTAATTAAATAACATCATGCTTAATTAAATAACTTATTTAATTCAACAAGCTCACATAATTACATACTTGAATAATAATTATTCTCCACATTAATTTAATAAATGTAACACATATAATTAAATTAATCTACCACAATTGCATCGATTAATTATTAAATCTAATAATTAAATCATCGAAAAATATTTATTTACTTCAATAAGTATTTAAAATAATTTACAAAATTCTCGTTCGTCACATCTTTCCCCCCTTAAAAGGATTCTGTCCCCAGAATCACGGCTCAATAATTTCGACCCGTTACACTCTCCCCCCCCCCTTACAAAGATTCTGTCCCCAGAATTGCATACACATAATTAAGTAAATAAATTAGGGTAATTCTTCATCATATTCGCTTCGAGTTCCCACGTAGCTTCTTCAGCGTTGTGGTTCCTCCAAATTACCTTAACAGAAGGTATAACTTTATTTCTGAGAACTTGTTCTTTTCGGTCGACAATTTGGACAGGAATTTCTTCATAAGATAAGTCTTTCTCAAAATGCAGGGGTTCGTATTCAATTACATGCTTGTAATCAGGTTTGTAAGGTCGTAACACAGAAACATGGAAGACATTGTGGATATTCTCGAGTGCTGGAGGTAAGGCTACCTCGTACGCAACTTCTCCAATTCTTCGCAGTACCTCAAAGGGTCCAATAAATCTTGGACTCAATTTTCCTTTCTTTCCGAACCTGATCTTTCCCTTCCAAGGAGAGACCTTCAAGAAAACATAACTACCTGATTCAAACTCGATATTTTTACGATGTGGATCAGCGTATTTCTTCTGTCGATCTTGAGCTGCTACCAGTCGTGCTCGGATCACTTTGACTATTTCTACCATCTGCTGTACCAATTCTGGCCCTAGCAATTGTCTTTCACCAACTTCATCCCAATAAAGCGGAGTTCTGCACTTTCTGCCGTATAACGCTTCGTAAGGCGGCATACCAATACTAGCGTGGTAACTGTTGTTGTAGCCGAACTCTACCAACGGTAGGTGATCATCCCAATTTCCTTTGAAGTCCATTACACATGCTCGTAACATATCTTCCAGTGTTTGAATCGTTCGTTCGCTCTGTCCGTCTGTTTGAGGGTGGTAAGCTGTACTCATTCGTAGTTGTGTACCCATGCATTCCTGAAGACGTTTTCAGAAATTTGATGTGAAGCGCGGATCCCTATCGGAAACAATAGACACCGGCACTCCGTGCCTCGAAACAATCTCTTTCACATATAATCTTGTCAACTGATCTAAGTTAAATCTAATTTTGATAGGAAGGAAGTGCGCGGATTTTGTCAGTCGGTCAACGATAACCCATACTGCGTCGTAGCCTTTCTGAGTCGTCGGAAGGCCAACCACGAAATCCATCGTAATATGTTCCCATTTCCATTCTGGGATCTCCAACGGTTGTAGCAATCCACTCGGTCTCTGATGTTCTGCTTTAACTTTCTGACATGTCAGGCATTTGGCAATACATTCTGCAACATCACGTTTCAAATTCGGCCACCAGAAATGTTGTCGAAGATCTTGGTACATTTTTGTACTACCAGGGTGAATCGAATATCTTGAACTATGAGCCTCACTCAAAATTTCTTCCTTAATTTCTTGTACTGGCGGAACCCAAATTCTGCTTTCAAATCTCAATATTCCTTCCTTATCCATCTTAAATCTTGGTTCGGTTCCTTCAGATATCTTCGTTGTTACCTTTTTGCATTCATCATCCTGAAGCTGAGCCTCCTTCACTCTATCTAGTAGAGTTGTACCAGATTGCATCTGAAATAGCTTCTCATCAATCTCCATAGGATACTTCACTTCTAACTCCAGTTTCTCCATATCTGCAATTAGCTCCTGCTGAGCAGTCAACATCATCAATTTCTCACGACCCTTTCTACTTAAGGCGTCGGCAACCACATTAGCCTTACCCGGATGGTATAAAATCTCACAGTCATAATCCTTGATTAATTCCAACCATCTTCTTTGACGCATATTCAAATCTTTCTGTGTAAAAATATATTTCAGACTCTTGTGGTCCGTATATATTTCACACTTTTCCCCGTATAGATAGTGCCTCCAAATTTTCAAAGCAAAAACAACTGCAGCTAACTCCAAATCATGGGTTGGGTAACCCTTCTCGTAATCCTTCAACTGCCGTGATGCATACGCAATGACTTTGCCGTTTTGCATCAGCACACAGCCAAGTCCTTTATGTGACGCATCGCTAAAAACAACAAAATTTCCTGTATCATCCGGAAGAGATAACACAGGCGCTGTACTCAACCTCTTCTTTAATTCTTGAAAACTCTCCTCACACTTCTCCGTCCAAACAAATTTCACAGCTTTTCGAGTTAAATTCGATAACGGAGTTGCGATCTTAGAAAAATCTTGTATGAATCTTCTATAATATCCTGCTAATCCAAGAAAACTTCTTACTTCTGACGGCGTTCTCGGCTGATCCCAGTTAATCACAGCTTCTACTTTGGATGGATCTACCGAAATTCCATCTTTATCGATTACGTGACCAAGAAATTGTACTCTCTCAATCCAAAATTCGCATTTCAAAAATTTAGCATACAACTTCTCCCTTCTCAATACTTCCAACGTTAACCTCAAGTGTTCTTCATGTTCCTCTTTGGTTTTGGAATATACCAAAATGTCATCTATAAATACCACCACGAATTTGTCCAAAAACGGCTTGAATACACCATTCATTAGTCCCATAAATGCTGCAGGAGCATTCGTAAGACCAAACGACATTACTAAAAACTCATAATGACCATATCGCGTTCGGAACGCTGTCTTCGGTACATCCTCTGGCCTCACCTTCAGTTGGTGATAACCACTCCTCAAGTCAATCTTGGAAAAGTATTTTGCTCCCTTCAATTGATCAAACAGATCATCGATCCTCGGTAATGGATATTTGTTCTTAATCGTGACCTTATTTAATTCTCTGTAGTCAATGCAGAGCCTCATCGATCCGTCCTTCTTTTTCACGAACAACACCGGCGCTCCCCACGGCGATACGCTCGGTTGAATGTACTTTTTGTCCAACAATTCTTGTAGTTGTACCATTAATTCCTTCATCTCTACTGGCGCCATTCGGTATGGTGCCTTCGATATTGGAGCAGTTCCGGGCGCCAAATCAATCACAAAGTCTACTTCTCTATCTGGAGGAAGTCCTGGCAAATCGTCTGGAAATACATCGACGAAATCCCTCACAATCGGTATCTCCTCTACCTTCGGGTTCTCTTTTCGACTGTCGACTATGTAAGCTAAATATCCTACACAGCCTTGTCTTAATAACTTCCTGGCCTGCAACATCGTCAGACAACTCGCTTGTCTAGGCGACTTGCTACCATAAAACACAACCTTTGACGGAGTCATAAGGTTAATACGCTTCTTTTGGCAGTCAATTACAGCCCCATAATTGGATAGCCAATCCATACCCAATATAACGTCGAATTCTCCCAATCGAATAGGGATAAGATCTACGTTCATGATATTACCCTTAATATCCACTCTACAATTCTTATACACATGCTTAACAGGAATTATCTCTCTATTCGTAATTTCTATAATCATGGGATATTCCAATTCATCCTTAAGCAAATCTAAACTATTAGCAAAGTCATCGGATATAAAGGAACAAGTAGCACCCGAATCAAATAAAACGTAAGCATTAATTTCATTGATCGGAATGATACCTGACACCACATCACGAGACTGGATTGCATCCTGCACCGTCATATTGAAAGTTCTGGCGGTTGGTCGGTTTGTTGCAGGTGGTCCGGTGATGGTTAAGGTATTTCCACTGCTATTTCCCCGGTTTCCTCCTTGTCCTAATCCTCCCGATCCCTTTTTGGGACAGTCTCTTGCTAAATGATCTTTCGAACCACAGTTGAAATAAGCACCCTTCTTTGGGTTTGGACAATTTGGTGCTATGTGGCCTTCCTGACCACAATTGTAGCACACTCTCTTTCCCTTCAAACAAACTCCTAGATGTGCCTTGCCGCAAGTCAGACATGCTTCTATCTTCTTTTTCTGCCCTCCGTGTTGACTTCCAGCTGTCGAGTTATCCGTCCACTTCCTCTTCTGATTATTATTATTCCCAGTATTACTTCCACCAGTCTTGTTATTACCTTCATTCTCACTCTTTTTCTTTTTCTATTCTTGGTTGTACTTAGTCACTGCATCACTTCCTCCTTCCGCGAGAATGGCCTTTTCCAAAACTCCCGCAAACGTGTTAAGTTGAAACATTGATACCTTGCTGTATACCCAAGGCTTCAGTCCTTGTTCGAATCGTCTGGCTTTCCTCTCGTCAGTGTGTACTTGATACGGGGCAAACCTTGCCAACTCATCGAATTTAGCCGCGTATTCAGGCACGCTCATGTTTCCCTGTTTCAATTCCAGAAATTGCACCTCCATCTGATTCTGCGAACTAGCTGGGAAATACATTTCGAAAAACATCTCTTTGAATCCCTCCCACGTAATTACACCTTCACCTCCTCGCATCTTGTTTGCCTGCCACCAGTAGCTAGCCTCAGACTTCAGCATAAATGTCACAAAAACGGTCTTCTGATCTTCTCGAACCCTAGCAACGTCGAAAACCTTCTCCATTTCCATCACCCACGTTTGAGCCTCGATCGGGTTTTTGGAACCTTTGAACTCTGGCGGTCCCACCGCCTTAAAATCTTTAAACGTTGTGCTAGGTGGAGCTTGCGGTTGGTTATTCATGACTCCAGTTAGTAAATTAACTAGCTGTTGAACTGGATTAACATTGGCATTATTGTTATTATTGGTTGACCCTTCCTGAGCCGGTTGACGTTGTTGTCTTCTCCTTGGCGGCATTTTTCTGTTAAATAAACGTTTATTAGAACTTTATTTATTTCTCTGCATAGTTAAGACATTACTCAACAATTTAACATATCACTTAACACATCATCTCAAACAACTTGATATCTTTTCATTCAAATAAAAAGTTTTAACATTAAACTATATCATACTGCTATTTACATCATCTATCCTGGAATAAAGAATCCACAGGATTTAAAACATTCAAATATTAACATATTTCTTAGTTCATAAACACATCAGAATTTACATAAAACTATATAAGTCTTTCACATAAATAAACAGATTCTATTCCTGTCTTCCAAGGTGCTCAATAGCCTTGCCACGCTCCTCATTCATGATACGAGACATCGTCCTGCGATCCAACATATACGATGGAAGTCCTTCAAACTGGATGGGGTACCTTAACACTCGCTCTTGAACCTCATCCATCGCATGATTAAGTGTGGCGTACGTGTCTTCAAGCTTTGCCTTCTTTGCACGACTATCATTTTCTGCACGATCAGCTCGATGTGATTCACTTACACATCCTTCCTCTGCTATTTTCAGTCTTCCGGAAGTTTCCTTCAGTTCCTTCTTCAGCTTCTCTATCTCCTCGGTTTTATATTCGGTTTGACCCTTCTCATGAATTAGATCCCACTCCACGTTTCCTAAACGTGTATGAAGGGTCACAATCTCTCTATCCTTCTCCTCTAAAGTAGACTGCTGAACAGTCGCTCGCTCAGTCAATTCCTGAACCTCATCTTGTAACTCCACGTTACGATCATATAGTGTGTCATACATCTCAGCAATAAACAGTGTACCATGGTAGCTCCTCTTCTTCTTCCTCCTCATCAAACTCCTCCTCAGGACCCTCCTCAGGATCAATCTCAGGTTCATGCTCCTGACCAACAACGGTGATCAATGGAGATGAAACCCTCTGCACCAGCTGCTCCCTAACGACATGAATGTCTCGGGGCTCCTCCTCAGTCGGTCCTATAAGTACACGAGATCCCTCCTCAGTAGGTACTATAGGTAAATGGGGTCCCTCCTCAGTTTGACTAGCTTCTCCATCATTCGTCATCCTGACAACAAAATTTTAAGTTTTAGTTACTAAGTCATACTATCTAACGCATACTTAACACATAAACACATAATGTATTTTATTATCTTCAATGAATTACAAAAATTCATTTCTTAGAACTCGATAAGAGTTTTCAATTACTATCTTCTTCTATAAGGCTACTACCTAAGGTTGTTTCCCCCACCTAAGGTTCATAACCTACGGCTCTGATACCAACTTGTGACACCCCCAAATCCGGGTACTTCGATTCCACGGGATTTGGTGTTCACTGTACAAGCATCATCTATCTATCTACCCATAAATAATATCAAACCAAACAATAGATAGAAATCATAATAAAATCTATTCCCTTAAGGGTTACATCAACTGAATCATAAATAAATCCCAGGTTACTCTAACCTTAAAACATCTGTGCGGAATTCTAAACAAATAAGTCTTAACATCAACATAACTCAAGTCTTAAACAAATACATCAATTAATAAATAACAGGTCTTCATCATTTGCTAACTTTGCCCTTGCCCTTACTAGTGGAGGGTTCATCGCTTCTTTCATTCTTAACTGCAATGTTATTATTAAGCAAGAGTGAGCACAAATGCCCACAAGTATAAAAAAATGAAACAACAGTATAACAACATGCGAATAATCAACGACATCTGAATAAAGCTCAACTTTTGAATCAAGAATAAATAACATGAATCAAAAGAATACTGAGGGTCATAAGACCTTGAACTATGTCCTAGGTTAACAAGGGTTATACTTGAAACCTTTAACAGTCATAAGACTATGGACCTTCTTCTCGTACTTAGGGGGATCAGCCCTTAGTACCATACTGTGCACAATATCTTAACGCTAACGCATAAGTGAATCCCTTTTCAGGGTTGTTCATCTCAGTTTGACATTCGAGTCCGCACCAAAGGAAGTTTGGTTTGGATAATTCAATAAGGGTTCTGAAATTTAGAACGTTCATCAACTAAGGACTAGCTAAATCATTAAGATTCACTAGTCTAAAAAGGTTCAACAATAATGATATTCGATTTGAATAATAATCTCAAATGTATACAATAGAACAATTATTGTATAATTGAATCATGCTTTGAAAGATAATCAATCTTTAATATAATACTTGAACTTGAATAATAATTTAAGTTTAAGTAAATTGCTCAATGTAAAAATAGAGTTAAGAAACTTGCTCAATTTAAGAGTTTAAGTTTAGGAGACTTGCCTCGCGTGTAGATTACACTTTAACTAATCACGTTCTTTGAAATAAATCCTACATACCATTCACATTCAATACCAGTTAATTATTAACTAATCATCATAACTTATTCTCGTTGTCTACTTTAATAATTGACTAACTTAGTCAAATCATCACGTTGACACCTAATTTGTTCGTCATGAATGAATAACTAATTATGTATTTAATAATACAATTCACATGTAATTATGTTATTTACATGCTAAACAAATATTTTATCATCATATAATATTTCTAACATATTTACATGTTCATTATTTTAATACACTAACCCATTGTTAGACTTAGAAAATTTAAAAGCTCATTTTTTTTTCCAGTTCGCGGAGAACACAGAATTCAGCGAAAATAATTACTACAAAATCATTAATTCTCCAAATTAAACATACCCACATGTTGGAATTCATATATAATTAATACCCAATATTTATATACTGACAAAACTAATTTTAAACACTTAATAACAGATTTAAAGCCTAACAATACACTGACTTTGATGTTCATGAAGTTTTAGAAAACTTTATGTGAAAATTCTCCCTACGAATTCGTTACAACACCGAATTCGTTCGTTTAAGGCTTAAACTCTTCGTATTAACATGCATAACAACATACAAGTCTAAAATTTAGGGATAATATATAATCAATACATTAATTATCACATATATGGCCATATGGCCATATCACGTACTCTGTTTATTTTGAAAAACATACGTACGACATGCTTTCATGAAACTGATCACATGGCTTACATGGTATATATAATTAAACACTATTTGGTATAACATAACACACATATATAAAGTTATACTCATCTCATATACCAAACACAGAGATTTTTAGAAAACTGTGAAAGCCATTTTATGAAAACCTAAAAGACGTAAATGTAGAAATTGGGTTTGGAGAGAATTACCCAGAGTATAAGATGATCAGATAACCCTTTTTGCAATAACCTGTAATTACACACTCACAAATTCTCTCAAAAATTCTCACCTTCTCTCTGAACTCTCTCTGAAAATAATGTCAGACTTAGGAAATTATGAAGAAGAAGAAGGAAGCGTCGAAGAAATAAAACTGACGCGATGTGGTCAGTTGCCCAGTCATGGGTTAAGTGCCCATAACCTCTCTTAGTGCCATGTTTGGCTTAGCAAATAAATTCAAAGCTCATTATTTTAATAAACCTTTTATTATATAGTTTAATAAATGTCACACTCCTTATAAAATAACTCTAATATTTTATTTAATTTATTATAAATAAAATATAATATTTTCTCATAAATTCATATAGTCACATAATTAATTTTTCTCATTAATAAATAATAACAATTTATTAAATCTCTAATTAATAATTAGATTAATTAAATAACATCATGCTTAATTAAATAACTTATTTAATTCGACAAGCTCACATAATTACATACTTGAATAATAATTATTCTCCACATTAATTTAATAAATGTAACACATATAATTAAATTAATCTACCACAATTGCATCGATTAATTATTAAATCTAATAATTAAATCATCAAAAAATATTTATTTACTTCAATAAGTATTTAAAATAATTTACAAAATTCTCGTTCGTCACACCAAACATGGATTAGGGAAATTGAAAAGGCGTTTGTGATAACAAACGTAGGTGAGGCGCAAAAGACTTCTTTTGTGACTTACATGATGAAGGGAGAAGCCAACTACTGGTGGGAAGCTCACCAGGGTGGGGCTAGGATAGAGGTTGTTACGTGGGAACAGTTTAAGAAGGTTTTCTTCGAGAACTATTTTCCTACTAGCATGCAGGGTAGGATGGAAATTAAGTTTCTAGAACTTAAGTAGGGGGATATGACTGTTCCCCAATATGCCGCCAAATTTAATGAGTTGGCAAGATTTGCTCCACATCAGGTGGATACGGAGGAAAGGAAGGCGCGCAGATTTGAGCAGGGCTTAAAACCTTGGCTCTATAGTAGAATATCGATTTTCCAGAGTGCTTCCTATGGAACCATTCTGGAGAAGGCGATAATAGCTGAAGGTGGTGGTGAGGCCTTGTCTCAGTACCACAAAGTGCGGAAGATTAAGAGTAAGATAGAAGGAAGTAGTAAGGCGAAAGTTGCCAGCGGAAGCGACAACTTGCCAAAGAGGAAGGGTTTTAATCTCGGGAATACCGGGGTAAAACAGGGAGATCCCAAAAGGAGAACGGAAGCATGTAAGACATGCAAAAAATCTCACATGGGAGTCTGTTTAAAGGGGAAAGCAGTATGCTACAACTGTGGGCAGAAGGGACATTTGTCACCCAATTGTCCTAACCCTAAGAAGAATCAGGGGTGTTTTGTCTGTGGGTCAAAGGACCACATGGCAAGAAATTGCCCAAAGAAGGGTTTAGAGGGGAATAAGAGTTCTAGTAGTGGTAAATTAGCCATTACTGGACCAACACCATTAGTGGGTAGACCCTCGGCTCGTACGTTTAATATGACTGTTTACGATGCAGTTGCATCAACAGATGTGGTAGCAGGTATCATTCCGGTCAATGAGATAAATGCTTTTGTGCTATTTGACTCGGGTGCTACTTGTTCTTTTATAGCATGTGAATTTTCTAAACGATTAGGGTTAATTCCTGAGAAGTTACCTATACCTTTAGACGTTAAGGTAACAAACGAGGAGATAATCCCCATTGAACATATTCATAAGAACTGTTGCGTAGAAATTAGGGAAAATAAGTTATCGGTAGATTTGGTACCGATAAGGTTAAAAGAATTTGATGTAATTCTTGGTATGGATTGGTTGATGAACCATGAGGCAATTATAGATTGCCATAGGAAAAGTGTAAACCTTCGACTTTCTAAGAAAACCAAGGTAGTGTTTTTCGGTAGTAATTCACCGAAACACTCTTGTTGTCTGTCTATGACACAAGCTATGAAGATGTTAAAAAAAGGGTGTGTAGGTTATCTATGCCATGTGGTGGATACCCAAAGAGTGGGGACATCCTTGGATCAGATACCAGTTGTGCAAGAGTTCGTGGATGTATTTCCGGAGGAATTATCGGGTATTCCACCGGATAGGGAGGTAGAATTTGTAATTGATTTGTTACCGGGAATGGAAGCAGTTTCAAGGGCACCATATCGAATGGCGCCAGTTGAAATGAAGGAGTTAATGGTTCAATTACAAGAACTGTTAGATAGGAAGTACATTCAACCAAGTGTGTCTCGTTGGGGAGCACCGGTGTTTTTTGTAAAGAAGAAGGATGGGTCGTTAAGACTTTGTATTGACTATCGAGAGTTGAAGAAGTTAACGATTAAGAATAGGTACCCTTTGCCTAGGATCGATGATCTATTTGATCAGTTGAAAGGGGCAAAGTATTTTTCTAAAATAGATTTGCGCACAGGGTATCATCAGTTGAAGGTGAGAAAGGAAGATATACCTAAGACCGCATTCAGAACTCGTTATGGTCACTACGAGTTTCTGGTGATGTCGTTTGGGTTGACTAATGCGCCAGCCGCATTTATGGATATGATGAACAGAGTGTTCAAACAATATTTGGACAAGTTTGTCGTAGTGTTCATTGATGATATCCTAGTCTATTCAAAGACGCTAGAAGATCATACGAAACATTTAAGAATAGTTTTGGAAACGCTAAGGAAGGAGAAGTTGTATGCGAAATTCACAAAGTGTGAATTTTGGCTTGAGAGAGTGCAATTTCTAAGGCATGTTATTGATAAGGATGGCATTTCCGTAGATTCGGCCAAAGTAGAAGCAGTTAACGAATGGGAGCAACCGAAGACGCCGACTGAGATTCGGAGTTTTCTGGGGTTAGCAGGGTACTATAGAAGGTTCATTCCAGACTTTTCTAAATTAGCTACTCCGTTAACCAATCTGACAAGAAAGTCAGTGAAGTATGTGTGGACTGAAAAATGTGAGAACTACTTTCAGGAATTGAAGAAGAGATTAAGTGAGGCACCGGTATTGTCCTTACCAGACGATACCGGGAATTTTGTGGTGTATAGCGATGCTTCGCATAAAGGATTGGGTTGCGTGCTCATGCAGCATGGCAAAGTCATTGCGTATGCATCACGTCAATTGAAGGATTATGAGAAGGTTTATCCTACTCATGACCTGGAATTGGCAGCTGTAGTTTTTGCCCTAAAGATATGGAGACATTATCTTTATGGTGAAAAATGTGAGATATACACGGACCATAAAAGTTTGAAATATATCTTTACACAGAAGGAGTTGAACATGAGACAGAGAAGGTGGCTAGAGTTAATAAAGGATTATGATTGTGATATTTTATATCATCCGGAAAAAGCAAATGTAGTAGCGAATGCGCTAAGTAGAAAGGATAGAGAGAAATTATCAATGTTAACAACTCAGAATGAGCTGGTAACAGCGATGGCAAAAATGGAACTAGAAGTTAAGTTACCGGGGGAATCGGTAGAATTGTTATTTTCCATGGAAACCCAACCTACCATAGTGGAGCGGGTTAGGAAAGTGCAACTGAGTAATGAGGGGTGTAAGAAGATATTGAATAAGATAGAAAAAGAAGAAAAAACTGAGTATAACCTCGATAAGGAGGGATTACTTCGTTTTGAGGGAAGAATTTGGGTTCCTAATAATCCTGAAGTAAAAGAAGAAATTATGATGGAGGCCCATAGTTCGAGGTACTCGATACATCCCGGTAGTACGAAGATGTATCAAGACCTTCGTCGGAACTTTTGGTGGCCGAATATGAAGAGGGAGATAGCAGAATATGTTAGTAAGTGCTTAACTTGTCAAAAAGTTAAGGCTGAACATCAACGACCGAGCGGGTTGTTACAACCGTTAGAAATTCCAGAGTGGAAGTGGGAGCATATCACGATGGACTTTGTGGTGGGACTTCCAACCACAAGAAAAGGATACAATGCTATTTGGGTGATAGTAGATCGATTAACGAAATCGGCTCATTTTCTACCAATAAAAATTAGTTATAACTTAGATCAGTTAGCTAAGTTGTATGTCAAGGAAATTATTTCCAGACATGGAGTGCCTGTGTCAATTGTGTCAGATCGCGATCCACGATTCACATTGAACTTTTGGAGAAGTTTACAAGAACAAATGGGAACGCAGTTAAGATTAAGTACGGCGTATCATCCTCAGACGGATGGTCAGAGTGAGCGGACAATTCAAACGCTTGAAGATATGTTAAGATCTTGCGTTATGGATTTCAAAGGGAGTTGGGATGAATTTCTACCATTAGTAGAATTTTCGTACAACAATAGTTTTCACGCTAGCATAGGCATGCCGCCTTACAAAGCGTTGTATGGTAGGAAGTGCCGAACTCCATTGTGTTGGGATGAGGTGGGTGAACGTCAGATGTTGGGACCAGAGATGGTTCAGCAGACGGCGGGCATGATAGAATTAATACGTGCTCGATTAGTTGCGGCTCAAGACCGGCAGAGAAAGTATGCAGATCCTCACAGAGAAAATAGAGAATTCGATGTAGGATCTTTTGTTTTTCTGAAAGTATCACCTTGGAAGGGGAAAATACGTTTTGGAAAGAAAGGAAAGTTAAGTCCAAGGTTTGTAGGACCTTTTGAAATTTTAAAAAGGATAGGGGAGGTAGCTTACGAAGTAGCTTTACCTCTAGAAATGGAACACGTTCATAATGTGTTTCATGTGTCAGTGTTGCGTCCTTATAAACCGGACTATAAACACGTGATAGAGTATGAATCTATTCAGTTAGAGAAGGACTTGTCCTATGAGGAACTTCCAATTCAAATTATTGATAGGAAGGAACAAGTTTTAAGAAATAAGGTCATACCTTCAGTGAAGGTGTTATGGAGAAACCACAATGTTGAGGAAGCAACGTGGGAGCTCGAAAGTAAAATGAAGGAAGATTTTCCTCATTTGTTTATGTAATTATAAGCTAAGATTCTGGGGACAGAATCCTTATAAGGGGGAGAGAATGTAACGCCCGAGAAAATCGGATTTTTATTACAATTAAATTTTTATTTGATTATGTGAATTAAATAAATTTAATTGAATTCTTTGTGAAATAAACTATGTGAAGGTCGTTCTATGACCTAGAATGTGCTAACGTGGTTAGTATTCTGGCTACGTGGTAGAAATAGTTGTTTGGAATTTCCAAGACAATAATAATTGTTTTCTGAGAAGTTTCTGTAAAAACACTATTCATCCGTTTCTGTCCGAGGAATTATTTTGAAATTTCGAGAAACGCGTAATGATAGAATATCGTGATGAGATGGATTATCTGATAATATTTCATTTATGGCAAAAAACTAAGTTTTCGCCTGCGGACTTAAAACCTAAGGGTTGGGTATATTGATTTCCAAGAAGGAAATAATATGCGTAGAAGGAATGGCGTTAGGTTGAGTTCGAGTGTTATGCAATTAGTACCTATGTATAATACGTTAAGTAAATACGAGGTACAATACGATTATTGTACTTATGGTATATGAAAGGAATACGTGAATCCTACGTGTAGAATACGATACGTATTATAGAATTAAGTTATGACTTAATGAGTAATTCATTTGTATTGGATTATGAGTAGCCAATTAATTGAATGACTAAGCCCAATGAGATGATGGGTTAAGTCCAAGTCAAGGCCCAATGTTTAATTAGTTAAGCCCAATTCATTAAAACCGAACCGTGGGTCGAATCGGTGGGTCACCCCATGGGTAAAACCCATGGGGCAACCCATGGGATGTCATAAAGGGGAGGTGGGCCGGTGACCTTGGGGTGGACTCCAAGTATAAGACTTGGTCACCAAGTGTTTTACTTGGTGACCACACATGAATAGTAAGGAGGTGGGGGTATATTGACCATTAAGCCCTCCATTTTCATTTCCTATAAATAAGAAGCTAGGTTGTTGCATTTTAGAGTTTCAAAGTTGAGAACCTAGATTATATTGAGAGAGAAAAGAGAGCTAGACTTATAAGTCCTTCAAGGGAAGCTTTGACAATTATTCTTCCAAGAGATTTTCTTAAGGAACTTGAGGTAATACTTCTTGTTCTTCATTATTCATCTCTTTGATTTTCTTTTATCATGGAGAGTCAAAAAGGGGTGGTATATGCCTTGTATGAGGGAGTAAAGATGACTTACCATAGATTCAATCTCTATAAGTCATAAGCTTTCAAAAATAACAAGGTTTAATATAGTTGTTAAACTATGAAAATATTAATTATAGAGGATCGATTGTTGATAAACGATTGAGCTCCATCAATAAGATAGTTATGCATCTTGTTTGGTTAGGGGTTAGATATGAAATCCATGGAATATTCCATGTGATTTGGCTTAGAGAATGTTAGTAACGAAGTTATGGCGAATTTTTCGGAATTAGACGTTAATCGTCGAAAACGTAGAAATTCCGGATGGGTAGACAAAAGTTGTCGTGAGACTTGAAAATGTTGGTTTTCAATGTCAACACGTGAGATAGGGTGATTAAGAGTCGTGGGTTCGAGAATCGTCGGTTTCCGACTTAAAACGAAGAAAACGAGCATTGAACGCTCATTAACGTTTACGAACGTATATAAAATGAACTCAATAGTGAATTATGAGTTAACGGATTCGAAAGTGTCGAATTCTTATATGAACGCGTAAAGGATGTAATTCCTGACTTGTAGGAATTCGAATGGGTCAATTCGGATGTAAAACGAACAAATTAGGAAGCCGGGAGTTTCATTAGAAAATCAAAACTGGTTTGTCAACTGGTGCACAAGCTCGGCGCCGCAGCGCCAAAACCAGTACAAAATGGTGGCGCCGCAGCGCCAGACTTGGTCGAGTATTCTGTAAACTCGCGCCCCAGCGCCAACGTGCCGCGCCTCAGCGCCAACATTGTGCAAGTGCCGCGCCGCAGCGCCAACATTGTGCAAGTGCCGTGCCGCAGCGCCAAGGTGCCGCGCCGCAGCGCCGGCAGTAAGAAAAAGTTGACCCAGCTATGCTATAGACTTTAGTCGGTTAGGAATTAATCGGAGTTGAGTTTATATACTCAATAAATGTATAAAGACTAATCCTATACTACCTATACTAAGGTATATGGTTTGAAACTTAGGAGTCTAAGGTAAGTAAGCAAAATATGTAAAATGAATGAAGTTGAGTCCGGTTAATAAAACGTCCATAGAGAGATAAACCGGGACGAAGGGTAATAAGTCAGGTTGACTTTAATAAAAATATTATGTTAACAAAGACATATAAGAGAAAGAAGCTGGTAGGAACAATGTGAATAGTTGTTTGATAGCTAATTACGGTGTGCTATGTGAATATATCATGTAGATTTTGTAAAGGCTGTGGTCAGTCGAGTAAGTTATTGCAGACGCTGAAAGGCAAGTTTTCTTAACGCTTGTCTAACTTCCAAGTTAGCCAAGTTTTATATGATTCATTGAATTGAATTGCAAGCTTTGTTGTAAAAGAAAGGGTCGATGCCAGATTTTAACTCGGCTAGACTATTCGTAAGATATAGATTGATGATTTTCCATATCATTCTATATAGAAATGTTAACGCTATCCTATGCCAAGTAATTGGTACGAATGTGAAGGTAAGGTTTGTCTATGAACAAACAAAAGTATTTTCATCGATATTTCGATGGGCACGCGAGTTTGCCAAAAATATTAAACGTAAATACGTTTAATGAATATAGTTTTGATCAACATAGAGTACTATAGGCTGATCACCTAGAAGTGCTCGTAAGTTATACGGATGAACGGCCTTAGTGCTGTGGACTCCGTTTCAAGTATGAAAACTTAAATTTACTGTTCATGGTCTATTGACCGGTTCAGAATTCTTAATCTATTCTATACATTGGGAATTGATGTTATAAACTGTTATGATATTATTGATTTATAATACTTCATAACTATTGTTCAGTTATGTTGGAATTGTTATATAATTCACGAATGTGGTATTCCTGTTATCCTTGATTAAACTTGCTGAGCTGTTATGCTCATTTCTTGCGTGAATTATATAACTGCAGTTAAAGGTGAACGTACTGAGAATGCCAAGAAAGATAAGGGTAAAGCTAAGATGGATGCTTAGGCATTGTGTAATAGTTTAGTAAGTCTGTATGTATTATACCTTATGAACAATGAACAATGTAACCGGTTTATGAACCTGGAAGGATTATACTTTGATTTTAAGAAGAATATAGTAATTACTCTCGTTTTGTTGTATTTCAATGGAATAATGGTATTGATGTTAGTATAGTGGAGCACCATCTGTCGGGTTGGAAGATACCCGGATTTGGGGGCGTCACACGTATTCCCTGAAGAACTTCCTGGCCTACCCCCAGAGCGTGAAATTGAATTTTGTATCGACCTTGAACCTGGTACAAAAACCATTTCCAAAGCCCCATATCGAATGGCTCCTATTGAACTTCAGGAGTTAAAGATCCAACTGTAAGAATTGTTAGACATTGGCTTTATTCGTCCTAGTACTTCTCCTTGGGGTGCTCCTGTGCTATTCGTGAAGAAGAAAGATGGAAGTATGCGACTTTGTATTGATTATCAGGAGTTGAATCATGTCACCATCAAAAACAGGTACCCATTGCCACGTATTGATGACCTGTTTGACCAGTTACAAGGAGCACAATTCTTTTCAAAGATCGATCTTCGTTCTGGATATCATCAGCTGAAGGTTAGAACTGAGGATATTCCAAAGACGGCTTTCAGAACTCGGTACGGGCATTATGAATTCCTAGTCATGTCCTTTGGATTGACTAATGCTCATGCTGCCTTCATGGATATGATGAACCGGGTATTCAAGGAATATTTGGATCACTTTGTGGTCGTCTTTATTAATGACATCCTTATTTATTCCAAAAGCCGTGAAGATCATGAGCAACACTTGAGGCTGGTACTCCAAAAGCTTCGTGAATACAAGCTTTATGCCAAGTTGAAGAAATGCGAGTTCTAGTTGGAGGAGGTAGCATTCCTTGGGCACGTAGTATCAAGTCGGGGAATATCGGTTGACCCGACAAAGATTGAAGCTATTCAAAGCTGGGAGCAATCTAAATCAGTGACTGAAGTACGTTGCTTTCTTGGTTTAGCTGGTTATTATCGGAGATTCGTGGAAGGATTTTCTCGAATCGCTACTCCATTAACTCAGTTGACTCAGAAAGATACAAAGTTCGGTTGGAGCAAAGAATATGAGAAGAGTTTTCAAGAACTCAAGAGGAGACTCATTTCAGCACCTGTTCTAACAATACCATCTGGCTCAGAGGGATTTGTCATCTACAGTGATGCTTCGAGCAAAGGGTTAGGATGCGTTCTCATGCAACATGGAAAAGTCATAGCCTATGCATCAAGACAACTCAAGAAATATGAGAGGAATTATCCTACTCATGATCTAGAGTTGGCAGCTGTTGTCTTTGCACTTAAAATTTGGAGGTATTACTTGTATGGGGAGAAGGTGGAGATCTTTACGGATCATAAAAGCCTCAAATATTTCTTCACTCAAAAAGAACTGAACATGCGACAACGACGTTGGCTTGAACTGTTAAAAGATTATGATCATACCATTCAATACCATCCTGGAAAAGCGAACGTGGTAGCTGACGCATTGAGTAGAATATCATATGCAAGTACGAGTGCGATATTGTCAACACAAAGGCCCATTTTGTGTGACTTGCAAAGGATGGAGATAGAGTTAAAGACTCCAGGGACCCGTGTGATAATGACGAATATACGAGTAGAACCAACTATAATCGATAAAGTTAAAGCTGCTCAAGCTACAGACCTGGAGCTGATGCGTATGAGGAAGAAAGTGCAAGAAGGTGCTATGCCGGAAGCAAGAATCGATGAAGAAGGAATACTTCGAGTCAACTCCAGAATTTGTGTTCCTAACAACCCTGATTTAAAGTATGAAATCATGATGGAGGCGCACAACACACCGTTTTCAATCCATCCTGGAAGTACCAAAATGTATCATGATCTTCGTCATACATTTTGGTGGAGCAATATGAAGAGAGAGATAGCGCTGTTTATCTCAAGGTGTTTAACTTGTCAACGAGTCAAAGCGGAGCATCAAGTACCAAAAGGTCCATTGCAACCACTTGAAATTCCAAAATAGAAGTGGGAGCACATTACCATGGATTTTGTTACCGGTCTTCTTAGGGTTTCTCAAGGTATTGATGCGATTTGGGTCATTGTTGATAGATTGACCAAGTCTGCTCATTTCTTACTGATACTAGAAACTTATACACTTGAACGTCTTGCTCATATGTACATAAACGAGATTGTAAGACTGCACGGTATGCCAGTATCCATAGTTTCTGATCGAGACCCAAGATTCACTTCACGATTTTGGGTTAGTTTATAAAAAGCTATGGGCACAGATTTACGATTTAGTTCGGCATATCATCCTCAAACGGACGGATAATCAGAGAGGACTATTCAAACTCTAGAAGATTTATTAAGACTCTGTGTCCTTGACTTCAAGAGAAGTTGGGACAAGTTCTTACCATTGGTGGAGTTTTCCTACAACAACAGTTATCAAGCAAGTATTGACATGGCTCCATTCGAAGCATTGTATGGAAGAAAATGTCGTTCTCCAGTATGCTGGGATGAGGTGGGTGAAGCAACGTTGTTGGGACCGGAGTTGGTACGTATGACTACAGAAAAGATTCAAACGATCCGACAACGTATAAAAACCTCACAAGATCGACAAAAGAGTTATGCTGATCTTCATCGAAAGGACGTGGAATTTGATGTAGGAGATCATGTGTTCTTACATGTTGCTCCATGGAAAGGAGTTACGAGATTTGAAAAGAGAGGAAAGCTCAATCCTCGATTCATCGGTCCATTTTTAATCCTCGATCGAGTAGGAACTGTGGCTTATAGACTCGCTTTACCGCCAAGTATGTCTCGTGTTCATAACGTTTTTCACATATCCATGTTACGCAAATATGTGGAAGACCCGAACCACATTATTGAGTTAGAACCGGACGAAATAGCGGAGGATTTGACGTATGAAGAAGTTCCTGTTCAAATCTTGGATAAGAAGGAACATATTCTACGCTCCAAGGTTATACCTCAAGTCAAAGTTTTGTGGAGAAACCACGATGTTGAGGAAATGACTTGGGAGTTAGAATCTGAAATGAAATCAAGGTATCCTTACCTCTTCGACATACCAGGTACGTACCCTAATTTCGAGGGCGAAATTTCATAAGAAGGGGAGGTTGTAAGACCCCAACTTTTATAAATAAAGATGAATTTTCTATAAATATCATTTTTGAATATTATGGAGTTAATTTGATATAATGTTATAGTTGTGGGTAATATTTATAAATTTTGCAAAGTACGCAAGTTGTTATATAATATTCGATTGGTCGGGGAATATTCGTTTTAACAGGGAATATTCGTACAACGGCACAATCATTGGTGGACCCCACAACGGAATTATTGTCGGATTGAGAAAACGACAAAAATATTTTATTAAAAATAACGGCGGAAGTTTTACCATTGATACTGTTGAACTACTTGGTAGTAAAAGTACAGTAATACGTGTGGTTGCATAGTAGCACACGGTATTGATTATTAATGTTTATGTGAGAAGTCACTCAGTTTGATTCAATTATTTTCAGTTAATAATATGAATTATTTAGCGATAATGACGTTTTGTTTTATTCGTATTATTAACGTAATAAAACAGAAACATCTTTTTATATAAAACAGAATACTTTATTAAAGTTATTCTATAAATAGAATATATTATATTTTATTTAAAAGATTTTTCTTTAAATATGGACCGTCAGATTAAAGTAATCAATCTGGACCGTTCATGGATTAGTTACTATGCATTCCATTTTTCTATAAATAGCAGCTCATTCCTTTATTATTTCTTACGAATTCACTGAACTCTAGAGAGAGAAACTATAGAGAGAAACTATAGAGAGAGAGAAGAAAAGTATTCTGCTACTTAACTACTTCCTTATTTCAGCTCTTCTTTAAAACGGTAAGGGGTGTTATTCTTTCTTATTCATGAAGAGAACTGTTGTTATTTCATTATTTATTATTCTGTTGGAATAACCTGTATACGCGGTCTACCCTATACTTGGTGACATTCTTCTATTATTCTGTTGGAACATCCTGTCTGTGTCTTTTACACCGGACCTGGTTCCGTTTTTATTATTATTCTATTGGAACATCATGTCTGTGTGTTTTACACCGGACCTGGTTCCGTTTTTATTATTATTCTCTTGGAACATCCTGTCTGTGTGTTTTACACCGGACCTGGTTCCGTCTTGTTATTATTATGTTGAAACATCCTGTCTGTGTGTTTTACACCGGAGCTGGTTCTATTATTTATTATTCTGTCAGAATATCCTGTCTGTGCGTTTACGCCAGACCTGGTTCCATTATTTATTATTCTATTAGAATAACCTGTTTGTGCGGTCTATCGCATGTCGGGTGATTTCTTTTGTTATTCCATTCTTTACTATACTCAGTTGGTTAAGTTTTAACTTCTATACTCCATGAAATTAGTGGAATATCCTTGATAATTACGGTTCATCCAGTGTCTTTTCACGAAAATATTCTTCAAAGCATTCTTAAATTTTACTCCACAAAGCAGTATCATGTTGACAATTTGGACGTTGTTAATTCTTGGATAAATTAATTCTTGAACTTGTTTTATTGAATTCTTATATCATTGTCATCATCCTCATGTTTATAAAATGTTAAAAGTCATATGTGGCCTGTAGTGCATAGATGGACTTGGTATGATTATGACCAGGGATTATTCGGTATAATCATGACCGTAATGTTACAAATGATGTGGTAAAAGTCCCCATTGGCCCGTAGTGCGTTGATGGACAGTTGTTGGCATGATCATGACCATTAATGAATACACGAATATCCTTGGCCGTAGTGCAGGGGTGATTCGATGATGTGGATTATTTTATTAAGCTGAGTCCCAGCGATTACAGTGTTGAAAAACCTTTTAAATCATAAAAGATAGTAGAGTTTATTTTCTACTTGACTCTTTTAATGGATTGCTTGTTCCGCTGCAGTTAAACTTGATGTCTATTATATTTTATCAGTTTAACATTGTTGAAGGCTAATGATAATTTATTCTGCATTATCTTAGTCATAATATTTCTTACTGGGCTAGTTGAGCTCACCCTTTCTTTCACTGTTCTATTCAGGAAATGAGAACGTAGCTGGGGCAAGTCGGGGAACGAAGTGATGGTCCGAATGATAGTATTAGTTAGTAGTCATCACTATTCTATGTAATAGTGTGTTACTAAATGTAATGAGGACTCCTTTTGAGTATGAATACTCTCTAGAAGATAATATTTGTATTCAACCTCACAGTTTATGTTTTGTCGTATTGTACACGACAGTTGTATTAGTAAGTTGTATTTGTATTCTGTACTATGTATCTGACGACCCAAGATGGGTGATGTATACCTAATTTTGGGGGCGTCACAAGTGATGCAAAGAATGATGCTCTAAGTGTCCAGAGTCGGATCACTATTGACTGCAGTGATGAAGGTATTGTTGTTGTCCTCCTCCTTAGTGACGGCCAGGGCTGAATCCATGTTAGGGTCAACATCTTTCCCCAGAACATCCACACGAGCCCAGTTTATGAAAGGGAGAGAAAGATGGTCTCCTGACTTGACACTTTCTTTGAGACAGCTAGCTTCACCCTTAGTAGGTGCTAGGAAGAACATTCCAACAAATTAACTTTGGACTTCCTAGAGGAAATGTTCAATCTATATCTTTTCTTCCTTGGTGGAAAGGGGCGCTTCTCTTTTGTCTTTAACTGAATTGACCTTTGGTATCAACATGTTTGGCAAGGAGGTGCAAATTGTAACGCCCCAAAATCTGGTCTATCTTCACACCCAGATTCCGTACGTCACGAGTACATCATTCATCGAAACATACATCATTATATATTAAAAATAACAACATACATTCTCAAATCCCAGTTTCTATAACCTTATAACCTCTTTCATTACAAATAATGAAAAATACATTATTCATTCCATCTTACAAGAGTGACTTTTATCCACCACCAAGGATACATAACAATTCATTAAACTAATCTATAGTTTAATTAAACTATTCTACATTATAAGTCTTCGCTTGATCTTCATGCACATTCACATACTGAATGACATTTCTTCTAGATACCGATTAGCTTGATCTTTATGGAATCCTTCAGTTCCTCTATTCGTACGCTGAAAATGTTTTTCATTTAAAAAAAGTGTACGCATCCAATTGCCCAGCAAGTCATAGTAGTTGAATAAACAACTTCAAGAATTCAAACATTATTTTAAGACTTCAATAGCCGAATAAAGAATACGAAGCAGCTTGAATAATAGGAATAATCTCGATTCCTATCCTTTTAAAACGTTAGTCACATACACTTTGAAATACTTTCATTCTTCTAACTTTTTCCATACATATCCTATCTGGCTAGAGTCATTAGCATAGACTTAACAAGAACGGTTCATGTATAAACAGAACGTACTCATATTGTACAGTTCATCTCAAAAAAACACCGAAGTGTTCAAATTGTGGCACAAGGCCTCATACATACTACCCCCTTGCACATATCTCGCACATATGCACATAGACAACACTTCTTAAGTTTAACATCAGAGAAGTTTAAGAAACTAGCATTCATTTAAAATATGAATGAGGCCAGGAAACTAGCCTTACGCACAGCTACAACTTAGAGTTTACGCAGAACTGCACATTGCAATTCCTATATAGCACATAAGGAAAATAATACACCAATTAGTCATATACTTTTGAATTATGCATTGGTTTACTTAACTTTACTTCTTAGGGTTCACGTTCTTGTAACTTAAGTTTATGCGACAACTTTCATTATCGGTTTACGGCTTTATGACATACGGAAATGTCTTACTCAAAACTTTTATCATCTTTGATGATTTGTATTCTTATCATCTTCTTCTAACTTCTTTAGGACTCAGCACACATTGCGTCTCTGCTATTAGTCCATATGGTACTCTGAGTGGTTCCCACAAACAACCAACAAATAAGTTCCCGTCTCATCTACACTGTTATCACAGTGAGTTAGATCGGTTGCTAGTTTTGTATATACCTTCACTCTCTGAAGGAATTGTTTAGCCCAACTCCCATATGTCAACCATCAAAGGTTACGATTGTACCACAACCTAACTTATCCGAACCATTAAACTATAATGTTCGTTAAGTTAATTTCTTATTCCTTATGGCTTTCTGGTAACTAACTGCCACACCTCAGGATTCATTCTTTATCGTCTAAGTCATACAATCTTTTCTATACTCAGAGCGATCATTCAAGTTAATCATTAACTCGGCTTCGTTACGTTAACGTCATTGTCTTTAATTCAGTTCTTTACCATTCATGTTTTAATCATTGATCTTCATTACCTTACGGTCAAACCATACACGGGGTGTAGGTTTTATACGTTTAGTATTTGCGTACACTCAACCTTCACATCGGTTAAAGTGTTTAATGCTTACATTTCATTCTAACATTCTCTATCTGAATCACTATCGACTTTCATTAATCTTATTACCGTTCATTGCGGCTTTCTTGATACCATTCGTATCTTACTTAATACTTTTGTTATCCATTATATGAACCCCATGTTCATTACTCTTTCTTAATGGCGAAGCCATACCGTTCGTTTTATGCTAAGACCGTTCGGAACTACCTTAAGTTTACGTTCATTACCTTCTTGGTCTTTTAATCTCTTTGAATCATTTCGTTCAACTCGTACTAAAGGTTTAAATTACTTATTTAAGTGTTACATTCGATGAACTACACGTTAATTATCTTTTGCTACACTTCCCCCAGGAGTTGAGTAGTTAAAAGCTCATCACTGGGCCTTGCCCTGCTCCGGCACCGGTTCCCATCCTCCCTCCCGCGTTGCGATGCAAGCCTACATCACCCTCTTCCTTGGTCTGGCATTGTGGCACCAAACTCTTCCTTTCCTCTCGCGCTGTGGCGCGAGTTAGCAGTGCACAACATCCCGCCCTGACGCTGCAGTGCCGCCACCCAAGGCATAGCAGGCGCTGAGGCGCCGAGCCTAAATCCTAGAAAAATTTTTAAGTCTTGCATCAAGTTTGAGACGCTTACTTTACGATCTCGTATCTTCTTCATTATAACTCAAAACGACGTCGTTCGAAAGCCATTCTCTTCCTCATCTTATGTACTTCAACCTACCTTAGACATAAATCAATTCTGAATCTGTTAACATGCCATACAATTGGTTTAATCTTCATCCTTCATTTATTTTACGTTATTAACGTTCTTCGTCCGTTCGTCCATAATTCGGTCATCCAAACTCAGAACTCGTTCATTCTTGAGTCCATGACTCACATTTTCTATGTTCTTTTACTTTCTTATGAAACCCTACACCTTCGCATTCACTTACACACTTTCTAATTCTCATTCGTCTTTTACAAAATTTTTGCCATAACTTCGTTATAGCTCAATTTTAATCCGTTCTTCATAAATGTTTCTACCGTTCCTAACGAAGCAATAAGCAACCAACTTATACGCGATGGTTTAAACTTGTCCATCAACAACAATTATCCTACGATGGTTTTAAATTTGAACGTTCTTCGTGTTCTTCGCGTTCTTCATTTTTAATCGATATTTTGATTATGATTTCACTTTTTTCATGGAATTTGGTGTTATAAAACACCATTCCTTACTTATTTCACCGTATCATTCATATGATTCACTCGGGTCGTTCTAATTTATTACAAAACTTATACTTCCTTAGAAATTTATTAACTAAACTTCTACTTCTTATTTCTTCTTTTTCTCATGATTTCAACCATATGAAATCATCCCTAACATCTTTTACTTCTTATTCTCATACTGAAGGAGAAATTAAATTCGACTAGGTTTTAGGTTACCTTTCTTTTTTATTTTTCTTCCGCTAGAAAAAGTCGGCGATTCGCAATCTTTTCTATTTCATGAACACTTTCGATCAGATCATTCATGCTCATTCTCTTCCTTCTTCTTCTTCTCCAAGCTCTCAAACTCTCTCCCTCTTTCAAAGTGTTGGTTGATTTTGAAAAATCAACTAACACTTTTCTTATATAGATTTTCAAAGCTAGGGACAAAATAGTCATTTCGCCCGTAGATTTACTATTCCCACCTCCTCAATACACCCCCTTACTATTCACGAAACTTCCCTTGGAAGTTTCATGGTTCTGTCTTTCGGGTTTCGTTCGACAGTTTTAAAAGCTGCGATTCTCGGAATTCAAATATTTTTGGATATTTCGTCTTTCCATTACCGATTAACTTTTACGTATTCTTCGGATCTCTGAAAAATTGAAAAACACTTTTTGACATTAAGAATTTTCCTTCACGTTTTCCCCTAATGTAGTTAAACGAATGAAATGTACATAACAGTACTTTTCGTCATTTTTATTTCGTCCAATTTTTGCACATTTTTCGAGAAAAACTTTTATCGGCTTACTTAACTTTTCACGATATATTATCGTCAAATCTTTTGACAGAATGTCATTTTGACATACCAAACTCTCGAAAAGGCTTAGGTTATTCAAACCCTAACCCTTAGGGTTTTGTCGAATGAATAGTGTCTATTTCATCTTTTTTCCCATAAATATTTTTGTTCCCGAAAATTTTTTATTTTCGCCTTGAAAATTCTTACTCGTTCAATCTAGCTCATAGCCAGAATACTCCCGTATTATAATCATCCTAGGTTATTGAACGATTAATAAACACATAACATATAATATTATTAATAAAAATTCCCTTTATTAATAACTAATTCTTTAAATCTTAATTTCTGGACAATCCGATTTTCTGAGTCGTTACACTATTCCCCCCTTATAAAAATTTCGTCCTCGGAATTTTATAAAACCACACCCTTACCCGGGTCATCACATTCACCCATTCTTCACAGAATTTAGTCCTTGAAATTTTTAGCTAACTCTTCTTCTCAACTTCTCTTCAAAGGAGTCATAATCTTTCAAACATTCTTTTACCTTCACAACGCATCAAGAATTTTGATGTAGAATGAATAACAAGGAACATACGGATTCCTTTAAAACATTTTATACTTTTGTTGAGGGGTCAAATCGACCATGAACTCTTACTAGGTTTAACAGCATGACACCATAACCTTTCTTCCACGGTAAGTTTATAATCACCAAGAAGGTAAACTACCTCTTTCATACGTAGGCGATCAACCCATCGTATAACCCCATTTCGGGGAGTGTTCACCTCAGACTTAATCATTAGATTCCGCACCAAAATAATTTGGTTTAGCACAACTCTTCAAAGAAAGCTCGATTTTCTTTTAAATATAACATACCATTTGTCTTAGCCAAATCAAGTAGCTTAGACCATAACAATAAATTTGATTTCAACTTGAAACGCTCGTCTAGTCAAATCATTTGACGTCGACTTGTTCTTTAAATTCTTTTCGTAATACATCAAAACGTTTTATGACGTCATGATACCTTACTTTTCGTAGTACGTTGAGGACTTCGTTAGTTGATGACTTCGTCATTATACATCATACCATAGCGGGTTGTTGGTCATAAGATCACATCCAACACCAGGTTCAATTGCATTAATAACTCCATCCTTTTACCATCCTTGCATCAAATGCACTGATAATATAAAATTCATTTTGATATTTTAAATAAATTTCTATCTAGCCAAAACAATTAGCATAGACATACTAAGAATAGTTCTTTTAAAATTCATTGGTTCCAAAAGTTAAACCAATTCTTTCATTTTCAAAACGCGCCTACTTAAGCACGATTTCAATAAGTTTCGAAATCTAGCATAGCTAGATAACTTGGAATATCCTATTCCCAATCTTCCTTTATTGTCTTACTTGCGACAATAATTAATCTTCTCTAGCACCTTCAATACTAAGCCTACTGAAAATAACTTGTTTTAAGTCTAAACATCCCTATACCTTAGTGCAGTCCATCAACTTACCACACATTATGAGTTCAGGAACTTTCCACAATAATATGAGTTTAAAAACTATCCAAGTTAGACCATAGGTGTCCATTCACTAAGAAGTTCAAAAACATACCATATAATTATAAGTCACAAACCTACCATAAGTATGAGTTTCAAGAATTCGCACATAACTTATCGTTCTCTAATTATCAAGTATATACATGAGAAAAGATTCACCTTCTCGTCATATACATCTTGATAGCTCGACCAACTCCAATGATTATCACGGTAATAAGCTAAGCAGTTGTTACAGCAAAGCACAAACCTTCGGTCCATAATAGAGGTTCATACAACTCAGCTATCACAGGAGTCCTCAATTGAAATTTTACAACTTCTAAATTTCTCTTTACTTAATTCGTATGCTATCCTTCCCCAACTCAATCTGAGTTCTTCTTCCCGTACTACTTCATAGTACCATTTATTTAAAGCATTAGCTATAAACCATTCATCGTTTAACAGCTCATCTGTTACTACGATTTACTATGATCACGTGGTGATCTTCTTATCCTTCTCTCTACGATTATAGTCTTAGGTACTCATACCGGAGATTTTTAACCTATCAACTTTTATACATGTGACGAACGAGAATTTTGTAAATTATTTTAAATATTTATTGAAGTAAATAAATATTTTTCGACGATTTAATTATTAGATTAAATAATCAATTGATGCAATTGTGGTAGAATAATTTAATTATATGTGTTACATTTATTAAATTAATGTAGAGAATTTTTATGATCAAAGTTTGTAATTATGTGAGCTTAATGAATTAAATGAATTATTTAATTAAGCATGATGTTACTTTAATTAATTTAATTATTAATTAGAGATTTAATAAATTGTCATTATTTATTAATGAAATAATTAATTATATGACTATGTGAAATTATGAGAAGTTATTATATTTTATTTATATTAAATAAAATATATAAATTATTGTGCAAGTGGGTGTGACATGATTTAAACTATAGTATAAGAGGTTTATTTAATTAAATGACTTTTAAAACCTTTTCTACTAGCCAAACATGGCACTATGGGAAGTTGATGGCAGTTACCCATGACTGGGTAACTGACCACCAACGCGTCAGTTGATTTCTATATTATACGCCTTCCTTTTCTTTTCTTTCAATTTTTTTTTCTTCTAAGACTAATATTAAGCAGAGAGAGTTGAGAAAATTAGAGTAAAGTGTAGGAGAAACTCTGTGGTTGAGACAGGGAGGAAGTTATTATTTTTACATTCTACGCTTGGGTAATCTTCTCAAATATTATTTCTATTTTACGTCATTTAGTTTTTATAAAATGACTTTCAAAGTTTGGTTTAACGTCTGTAATTGGGATAGGAATAATGATTATGGGTTTTGTTTATGTTATGGCATATCAAATCGTATTTTATTACATTTAGTTTGCAAACCATAACATCAGTATTGTGAAAACATGTCGTACATATGTTATTTCAAAATAAACAGAGAACGTGATATGGCCATATGGCCATATATGTTATAATTGATGTATTGATTATATATTATCCCTAAAATTTACACCCTTATATTATTGAGCATGTTAATACGAAGAGATCAAGCCTTAAACGAACGGATTCGGTGTTATAACGAATCCGTACGGCTAAATTATGTGTTTTGTTCAAAAACTTCAAGAACATCAAGAACAGTCCAATTTTACATGATTTAAATATGTAATTATATGTTTTAATGGGTTAAAATCACTTTATAGATGTTGTATTATGAATATACATGAACTATAACTTGTGGGTATGTCTAATTTTGAGTAGAAAATAAGAAATTGGGAGAAATTGGCATGTTCTGCGATTTTTCGCGAACAGCCATTTCTGTGTCTGGTATGCTGCGCCGCAGCGCCGGCTACCAGTTCATTTCCCGCGCCGCAGCGCCCCCGTGCTGTAGCGCCATAACTCGAGCCACAGCGCCACGGCGCCGCAGCTCCAAGTGTCCGGCCGCAGCGCCATCGCGCCGCAGCGCGAAGCCTTAGTACAAACGTGGCGCCGCAGCGCCACTCTCCAGAAAATTCAGAATGAGTTATTTTAAAAAATGTTTAAGTCTAACAATGTGTTAGTAGATTGATGTAATGAACATGTAAACATGTTAGAAGAATAATGTGATGATAAAATAGTTGTTTAACATGTAAATAACATAATTGCATGTGGAGTAAATTATTAAATACATAATTAGCTTGATAATTCATGAAATACAAATTATGTGACAAAGTGGTAAATTGACTAAGTGTAGTCAATAATTAAAGTAGACAACAAGAATGAGTTTTTTTTTGATGAACAGTTAAGTTATAATTAACTGGTATTGTGTATGTGAATGGTATGTAGGATTTAATTCAAAGAACGTGCTTAGTTAAAGTGTAATCTACGCACGAGGCAAGTACCCTATCCCTAACTCCATTCTATTGAGCAAGTTTATTTAAACTTAAACGTTACTGTTATGTTGAACAAGTTTCCCTAACCCTACTTGTCATTATTGTTCAAGTTTATTATTTACCTTGAATAAATTATCCTTGTTATTATTCAAGTTCAAGCATGATATTAAAGATTAATTATCTTTCCAAAGCATGATTCAGTTATACAATAATTGTCCTATTGTATACTTTTGAGATTTTTTTTATTCAAATCAAATATCAATTATTGTTGAACCTTATTAGACTAGTGAACCTTATTGATTCAACTAGTCCATAGTTGATTAACGTTCTAAATTTCAGAATCCTTATTGAATTATCCAAACCAAACTTCCTTTGGTGCGGACTCGAATGTTAATTGAGAAGAACAACCTTGAAAAGGGATTCACTTATGCGTTAGCGTTAAGATATTGTGCACAGTATGGTACTAAGGGCTGATCCCCCTAAGTACGAGAAGAAGGTCCATAGTCTTATGACTGTTAAAGGTTTCAAGTATAACCCTTGTTAACCTAGGACATAGTTCAAGGTCTTATGACCCTCAGTATTCTTTTGATTCATGTTATTTATTCTTGATTCAAAAGTTGAGCTTTATTCAGATGTCGTTGATTATTCGCATGTTATTGTATTGTTGTTTCATTTTTTTATACGTGTGGGCATTTGTGCTCACTCTTGCTTAATAATAACATTGCAGTTAAGAATGAAAGAAGCGATGAACCCTCCACTAGTAAGGGCAAGGGAAAAGTTAGCAAATGATGAAGACATGTTATTTATTAACTGATGTATTTGTTTAAGACTTGACTTATGTTGTTGTTTAAGACTTATTTGTTTAGAATTCCGCACAGATGTTTTAAGGTTAGAGTAACCTGGGATTTATTTATGATTCAGTTGATGTAACCCTTAAGGGAAGAGATTTTATTATGATTTCTATCTATTGTATGGTTTGATATTATTTATTGGTAGATAGATAGATGATGCTTGTACAGTGAACACCAAATCCCGTGGAATCGAAGTACCCGGATTTGGGGGTGTCACAAGTTGGTATCGGAGCTGTAGGTTATGAACCTTAGGTGGGGGAAACAACCTTAGGTAGTAGCCTTATAGAAGAAGATAGAAATTGAAAACTCTTATCGAGTTCTAAGAAATGAATTTTTGTAATTCATTGAAGATAATAAAATACATTATGTGTTTATGTGTTAAGTATGCGTTAGATAGTATGACTTAGTAACTAAAACTTAAAATTTGTTGTCAGGATGACGAATGTTGGAGAAGCTAGTCAAGCTGGAGAGGAAGAACCCCGATTACCTATAGTACCTACAGAGGAGGAGACCCGAGACATTCATGTTGTTAGGGAACAGTTAGTTCAGAGGGAGTCATCTCCATTGATCACCGTTGTTGGTCAGGAGCATGAGCCCGAGACTGATCCTGAGGAGGAGTTTGATGAGGAAGAAGAAGAGGAGCTACCACGGTACACTGTTGATGCTGAGATGTATGACACACTATATGATCGTAACGTGGAGTTACAAGATGAGGTTCAGGAATTGACTGAGCGAGCTACTGTTCAGCAGTCTACTTTAGAGGAGAAGGATAGAGAGATTGTGACCCTTCATACACGTTTAGGAAACGTGGAGTGGGATCTAGTTCATGAGAAGAGTCAAACCGAAGATAAGACCGAGGATATAGAGAAGCTGAAGAAGGAACTGAAAGAAACCTCCAGAAGACTGAAAATAGCAGAGGAAGGATGGGTAAGAGAATCACATCGAGCTGATCGTGCAGAAGATGATAGTCGTGCAAAGAAGGCAAAGCTTGAAGACACGTACGCCACACTTAATCATGCGATGGATGAGGTTCAAGAGCGAGTGTTAAGGTACCCCATCCAGTTTGAAGGACTTCCATCGTATATGTTGGATCGCAAGACGATGTCTCGTATCATGAATGAGGAGCGTGGCAAGACTATTGAGCACCTTGGAAGACAGGAATAGAATCTGTTTATTTATGTGAAAGACTTATATAGTTTTATGTAAATTCCGATGTGTTTATGAACTAAGGAATATGTTAATATTTGAATGTTTTAAATCCTGTGGATTCTTTATTCCAGGATAGATGATGTAAATAGCAGTATGCTATAGTTTAATGTTAAAACTTTTAAATTGAATGAAAAGACATCAAGTTGTTTGAGATGATGTGTTAAGTGATATGTTAAAGTGTTGAGTAATGTCTTAACTATGTAGAGAAATAAATAAAGTTCTAATAAACGCTTATTTAACAAAAAAATGCCACCAAGGAGAAGACAACAACGTCAACCGGCTCAGGAAGGGTCAACCAACAATAACGATAATGCCAACGTTAATCCAGTTCAACAGCTAGTTAATTTACTAATTGGAGTCATGAATAACCAACCGCAAGCTCCACCTAGCACAACGTTTAAAGATTTTAAGGCGGTGGGACCGCCAGAGTTCAAAGGTTCCAGAAACCCGATCGAGGCTCAAACGTGGGTGATGGAAATGGAGAAGGTTTTCGACGTTGCTAGGGTTCGAGAAGATCAGAAGACCGCTTTTGTGACATTTATGCTGAAGTCTGAGGCTAGCTACTGGTGGCAGGCAAACAAGATGCTAGGAGGTGAAGGTGTAATTACGTGGGAGAGATTCAAAGAGATGTTTTTCGAAATGTATTTCCCAGCTAGTTCGCAGAATCAGATGGAGGTGCAATTTCTGGAACTGAAACAGGGAAACATGAGCGTGCCTGAATACGCGGCTAAATTCGATGAGTTGGCAAGGTTTGCCCCGTATCAAGTACACACTGACGAGAGGAAAGCCAGACGATTCGAACAAGGACTGAAGCCTTGGGTATACAGCAAGGTATCAATGTTTCAACTTAACACGTTTGCGGGAGTTTTGGAAAAGGCCATTCTCGCGGAAGGAGGAAGTGATGCAGTGACTAAGTACAACCAAGAACAGAAAAAGAAAAAGAGTGAGAATGAAGGTAATAACAAGACTGGTGGAAGTAACACTGGAAATAATAATAATCAGAAGAGGAAGTGGACGGATAACTCGACAGCTGGAAGTCAACACGGAGGGCAGAAAAAGAAGATAGAAGCATGTCTGACTTGCGGCAAGGCACATCTAGGAGTTTGTTTGAAGGGAAAGAGAGTGTGCTACAATTGTGGTCAGGAAGGCCACATAGCACCAAATTGTCCAAACCCAAAGAAGGGTGCTTGTTTCAACTGTGGTTCGAAAGATCATTTAGCAAGAGACTGTCCCAAGAAGGGATCGGGAGGATCAGGACAAGGAGGAAACCGGGGAAATAACAGTGAAAATACCTTAACCATCACCGGACCACCTGCAACAAACCGACCAACCGCCAGAACTTTCAATATGACGGTGCAGGATGCAATCCAGTCTCGTGATGTGGTGTCAGGTATCATTCCGATCAATGAAATTAATGCTTACGTTTTATTTGATTCGGGTGCTACTTGTTCCTTTATATCCGATGACTTTGCTAATAGTTTAGATTTGCTTAAGGATGAATTGGAATATCCCATGATTATAGAAATTGTGAATAGAGAAATAATTCATGTTAAGCATGTGTATAAGAATTATAGAGTGGATATTAAGGGTAATATCATGAACGTAGATCTTATCCCTATTCGATTGGGGGAATTCGGCGTTATATTGGGTATGGATTGGCTATCCAATTATGGGGCTGTAATTGACTGCCAAAAGAAGCGTATTAACCTTATGACTCCGTCAAAGGTTGTGTTTTATGGTAGCAAGTCGCCTAGACAAGCGAGTTGTCTGACGATGTTGCAGGCCAGGAAGTTATTAAGACAAGGCTGTGTAGGATATTTAGCTTACATACTTGACAGTCGAAAAGAGAACTCGAAGGTAGAGGAGATACCGATTGTGAGGGACTTCGTCGATGTATTTCCAGACGATTTGCCAAGACTTCCTCCAGATAGAGAAGTAGACTTTGTGATTGATTTAGCGCCCGGAACTGCTCCAATATCGAAGGCACCATACCGAATGGCGCCAGTAGAGATGAAGGAATTAATGGTACAACTACAAGAATTGTTGGACAAAAAGTACATTCAACCGAGCGTATCGCCGTGGGGAGCGCCGGTGTTGTTCGTGAAAAAGAAGGAAGGATCGATGAGGCTCTGCATTGACTACAGAGAATTAAATAAAGTCACGATTAAGAACAGATATCCATTACCGAGGATCGATGATCTGTTTGATCAATTGAAGGGAGCAAAATACTTTTCCAAGATTGACTTGAGGAGTGGTTATCACCAACTGAAGGTGAGGCCAGAGGATGTACCGAAGACAGCGTTCCGAACGCGATATGGTCATTATGAGTTTTTAGTAATGTCGTTTGGTCTTACGAATGCTCCTGCAGCATTTATGGGACTAATGAATGGTTTATTCAAGCCGTTTTTGGACAAATTCGTGGTGGTATTTATAGACAACATTTTGGTATATTCCAAAACCAAAGAGGAACATGAAGAACACTTGAGGTTAACGTTAGAAGTATTGAGAAGGGAGAAGTTGTATGCTAAATTTTCGAAATACGAATTCTAGATCGAGAGAGTACAATTTCTTGGTCACGTAATCGATAAAGATGGAATTTCGGTAGATCCATCCAAAGTAGAAGCTGTGATTAACTGGGATCAGCCGAGAACGCCGTCAGAAGTAAGAAGCTTTCTTGGATTAGCAGGATATTATAGAAGATTCATACAAGATTTTTCTAAGATCGCAACTCCGTTAACGAATTTAACTCGAAAAGCTGTGAAATTTGTTTGGACGGAGAAGTGTGAGGAGAGTTTTCAAGAATTAAAGAAGAGGTTGAGTACAGCGCCTGTGTTATCTCTTCCGGATGATACAGAAAATTTTGTTGTTTTTAGCTATGCGTCGCATAAAGGACTTGGTTGTGTGCTGATGCAAAACGGCAAAGTCATTGCGTATGCATCACGGCAGTTGAAGGATTACGAGAAGGGTTACCCAACCCATGATTTGGAGTTAGCTGCAGTTGTTTTTGCTTTGAAAATTTGGAGGCACTATCTATACGGGGAGAAGTGTGAAATATATACGGACCATAAGAGTCTGAAATATATTTTTACACAGAAAGATTTGAATATGCGTCAAAGAAGATGGTTGGAATTAATCAAGGATTATGACTGTGAGATTTTATACCATCCGGGTAAGGCTAATGTGGCTGCCGACGCCTTAAGTAGAAAGGGTCGTGAGAAATTGATGATGTTGACTGCTCAGCAGGAGCTAATTGCAGATATGGAGAAACTGGAGTTAGAAGTGAAGTATCCTATAGAGATTGAGGAGAAGTTATTTCAGATGCAATCTGGTACAACTCTACTAGATAAAGTGAAGGAGGCTCAGCTTCAGGATGATGAATGCAAAAAGGTAACAACGAAGATATCTGAAGGAACCGAACCAAGATTTAAGATGGACAAGGAAGGAATATTGAGATTTGAAAGCAGAATTTGGGTTCCGCCAGTACAAGAAATTAAGGAAGAAATTTTGAGTGAGGCTCATAGTTCAAGATATTCGATTCACCCTGGTAGTACAAAAATGTACCAAGATCTTTGACAACATTTCTGGTGGCCGAATTTGAAACGTGATGTTGCAGAATGTGTTGCCAAGTGCCTGACATGTCAGAAAGTTAAAGCAGAACATCAGAGACCGAGTGGATTGCTACAACCGTTAGAGATCCCAGAATGGAAATGGGAACATATTACAATGGACTTCGTGGTTGGCCTTCCGACGACTCAGAAAGGCTACGACGCAGTATGGGTTATCGTTGACCGACTGACGAAATCCGCGCACTTCCTTCCTATCAAAATCAGATTTAACTTAGATCAGTTGGCAAGATTATATGTGAAAGAGATTGTTTCGAGGCACGGAGTGCCGGTGTCTATTGTTTCCGATAGGGATCCGCGCTTCACATCAAATTTCTGGAAACGTCTTCAGGAATGCATGGGTACACAACTGCGAATGAGTACAGCTTACCACCCTCAAACAGACGGACAGAGCGAACGAACGATTCAAACACTGGAAGATATGTTACGAGCCTGTGTAATGGACTTCAAAGGAAATTGGGATGATCACCTACCGTTGGTAGAGTTCGACTACAACAACAGTTACCACGCTAGTATTGGTATGCCGCCTTACGAAGCGTTATACAGCAGAAAGTGCAGAACTCCGCTTTATTGGGATGAAGTTGGTGAAAGACAATTGCTAGGGCCAGAATTGGTACAGCAGACGGCAAAAATAGTCAAAGTGATCCGAGCACGACTGGTAGCAGCTCAAGATCGACAGAAGAAATACGCTGATCCACATCGTAAAAATATCGAGTTTGAACCAGGTAGTTATGTTTTGTTGAAGGTCTCTCCCTGGAAGGGAAAGATCAGGTTCGGAAAGAAAGGAAAATTGAGCCCAAGATTTATTGGACCCTTTGAGGTACTGCGAAGAATTGGAGAAGTTGCGTACGAGGTAGCCTTACCTCCAGCACTCGAGAATATCCACAACGTCTTCCATGTTTCTGTGTTACGACCTTACAAACCTCATTACAAGCATGTAATTGAATACGAACCCCTGCATTTTGAGAAAGACTTATCTTATGAAGAAATTTCTGTCCAAATTGTCGACCGAAAAGAACAAGTTCTGAGAAATAAAGTTATACCTTCTGTTAAGGTAATTTGGAGGAACCACAATGCTGAAGAAGCTACGTGGGAACTCGAAGAGAATATGATGAAGAATTACCCTCATTTATTTACTTAATTATGTGTATGCGATTCTGGGGACAGAATCTTTGTAAGGGGGGAGAATGTAACGGGTCGAAATTATTGAGTCGTGATTCTGGGGACAGAATCCTTTTAAGGGGAGAAAGATGTGACGAACGAGAATTTTGTAAATTATTTTAAATATTTATTGAAGTAAATAAATATTTTTCGACGATTTAATTATTAGATTAAATAATCAATTGATGCAATTGTGGTAGAATAATTTAATTATATGTGTTACATTTATTAAATTAATGTAGAGAATTTTTATGATCAAAGTTTGTAATTATGTGAGCTTAATGAATTAAATGAATTATTTAATTAAGCATGATGTTACTTTAATTAATTTAATTATTAATTAGAGATTTAATAAATTGACATTATTTATTAATGAAATAATTAATTATATGACTATGTGAAATTATGAGAAGTTATTATATTTTATTTATATTAAATAAAATATATAAATTATTGTGCAAGTGGGTGTGACATGATTTAAACTATAGTATAAGAGGTTTATTTAATTAAATGACTTTTAAAACCTTTTCTAACTAGCCAAACATGGCACTATGAGAAGTTGATGGCAGTTACCCATGACTGGGTAACTGACCACCAACGCGTCAGTTGATTTCTATATTATATGCCTTCATTTCCTTTTCTTTCAATTTTTTTTCTTCTAAGACTAATATTAAGCAGAGAGAGTTGAGAAAATTAGAGTAAAGTGTAGGAGAAACTCTGTGGTTGAGACAGGGAGGAAGTTATTATCTTTACATTCTACGCTTGGGTAATCTTCTCAAACCTAATTTCTATTTTACGTCATTTAGTTTTTATAAAATGACTTTCAAAGTTTGGTTTAACGTCTGTAATTGGGATAGGAATAATGATTATGGGTTTTGTTTATGTTATGGCATATCAAATCGTATTTTATTACATTTAGTTTGCAAACCATAACATCAGTATTGTGAAAACATGTCGTACATATGTTATTTCAAAATAAACAGAGTACGTGATATGGCCATATGGCCATATATGTGATAATTGATGTATTGATTATATATTATCCCTAAAATTTACACCCTTATATTATTGAGCATGTTAATACGAAGAGATCAAGCCTTAAACGAACGGATTCGGTGTTATAACGAATCCGTACGGCTAAATTATGTGTTTTGTTCAAAAACTTCAAGAACATCAAGAACAGTCCAATTTTACATGATTTAAATCTGTAATTATATGTTTTAATGGGTTAAAATCACTTTATAGATGTTGTATTATGAATATACATGAACTATAACTTGTGGGTATGTCTAATTTTGAGTAAAAAATAAGAAATTGGGAGAAATTGGCATGTTCTGCGATTTTTCGCGAACAGCCATTTCTGTGTCTGGTATGCCGCGCCGTAGCGCCGGCTACCAGTTCATATCCTGCGCCGCAGCGCCCCCGTGCCGTAGCGCCATAACTCGAGCCACAGCGCCACGACGCCGCAGCTCCAAGTGTCCGGCCGCAGCGTCATCGCGCCGCAGCGCGAAGCCTTAGTACAAACGTGGCGCCGCAGCGCCACTCTCCAGAAAATTCAGAATGAGTTATTTTAAAAAATGTTTAAGTCTAACAATGTGTTAGTGGATTGATGTAATGAACATGTAAACATGTTAGAAGAATAATGTGATGATAAAATAGTTGTTTAACATGTAAATAACATAATTGCATGTGGAGTAAATTATTAAATACATAATTAGCTTGATAATTCATGAAATACAAATTATGTGACAAAGTGGTAAATTGACTAAGTGTAATCAATAATTAAAGTAGACAACAAGAATGAGTTTTTTTTGATGAACAGTTAAGTTATAATTAACTGGTATTGTGTATGTGAATGGTATGTAGGATTTAATTCAAAGAACGTGCTTAGTTAAAGTGTAATCTACGCACGAGGCAAGTATCATATCCCTAACTCCATTCTATTGAGCAAGTTTATTTAAACTTAAACGTTACTGTTATGTTGAACAAGTTTCCCTAACCCTACTTGTCATTATTGTTCAAGTTTATTATTTACCTTGAATAAATTATCCTTGTTATTATTCAAGTTCAAGCATGATATTAAAGATTAATTATCTTTCCAAAGCATGATTCAGTTATACAATAATTGTCCTATTGTATACTTTTGAGATTTTTTTTATTCAAATCAAATATCAATTATTGTTGAACCTTATTAGACTAGTGAACCTTATTGATTCAACTAGTCCATAGTTGATTAACGTTCTAAATTTCAGAATCCTTATTGAATTATCCAAACCAAACTTCCTTTGGTGCGGACTCGAATGTTAATTGAGAAGAACAACCTTGAAAAGGGATTCACTTATGCGTTAGCGTTAAGATATTGTGCACAGTATGGTACTAAGGGCTGATCCCCCTAAGTACGAGAAGAAGGTCCATAGTCTTATGACTGTTAAAGGTTTCAAGTATAACCCTTGTTAACCTAGGACATAGTTCAAGGTCTTATGACCCTCAGTATTCTTTTGATTCATGTTATTTATTCTTGATTCAAAAGTTGAGCTTTATTCAGATGTCGTTGATTATTCGCATGTTATTGTACTGTTGTTTCATTTTTTTATACTTGTGGGCATTTGTGCTCACTCTTGCTTAATAATAACATTGCAGTTAAGAATGAAAGAAGCGATGAACCCTCCACTAGTAAGGGCAAGGGAAAAGTTAGCAAATGATGAAGACATGTTATTTATTAACTGATGTATTTGTTTAAGACTTGACTTATGTTGTTGTTTAAGACTTATTTATTTAGAATTCCGCACAGATGTTTTAAGGTTAGAGTAACCTGAGATTTATTTATGATTCAGTTGATGTAACCCTTAAGGGAAGAGATTTTATTATGATTTCTATCTATTGTATGGTTTGATATTATTTATGGGTAGATAGATAGATGATGCTTGTATAGTGAACACCAAATCCCGTGGAATCGAAGTACCCGGATTTGGGGGTGTCACAATACCAACTTGTAACGCCCCGAAATCTGGTCTATCTTCACACCCGAATTCCGTACGTCACGAGTACATCATTCATCCAAACATACATTATTATATATTGAATATAAAAACATACATTCTCAAATCTCAGTTTCTATAACCTTATAACCTCTTTCATTACAAATAATGAAAAATACATTATTCATTCCATCTTACAAGAGTGACTTTTATCCGCCACCAAGGATACATTAGAGTTCATTAAACTAATCTATAGTTCAATTAAACTATTCTACATTACAAGTCTTCGCTTAATCTTAATGCACATTCACATACTGAATGTCATTTCTTCTAGATATCGATCAGCTTGATCTTTACGGAATCCTTAAGTTCTTCTATTTGTTCTCTAAAAATGTTTTTCATTTAAAGCAAGTGTGAGCATCCAATTGCCCAGCAAGTCATAGTAGTTGAATAAACAACTTCAAGAATTCAAACATTCTTTAAAGACTTCAATAACCGAATAAAGATTACGAAGCATGTTGAATAATAGGAATAATCTTGATTTCTATCATTTTAAAACATTAGACACATACACTTTGAAATACTTTCATTCTTCTAACCTTTTCCGTACATATCATGTCTGGCTAGAATCATTAGCACAGACTTAACAAAAACGGTTCATGTATAAACAGAACATACTCATATTGAACAGTTCATCTCAAATAAACGCTGAAGTGTTCAAATTGTGGCACAAGGCCTCATACATACTACCACCTTGCATATATCTCGTACATATGCACATAGACAAGACTTCTCAAGTTCAACATCTGAGAAGTTTAAGAAACTAGCATTCATTTGAAATACGAATGAAGTTAGGAAACTTGCCTTACGCATAGCTACATCTTAGAGTTTACGCTGAATTGCTCATTCCAATTCCTATATAGCACATAAGGAAAATAATACACCAATTAGTCATATACTTTTGACTTATGCATTGGTTTACTTAACTTTACTTCTTACGGTTCCACGTTCTTGCAACTTAAATTTACGTGACAACTTTCATTACCGGTTTATGGCTTCACGACATACGGAGATGTCTTACTCAAAACGTTCATCATCTTTGATGATTTGCATTCTTATCTTCTTCTTATAACTTCTCTAGGACTCAGTACACATCGCGTCTCTGCTAGTAGTTCATGGGACACCCCCAAACCCGGGTATTTCATTCCCCTAGAACTTGGTGCTCACTATCAAAATAAATACATCTAACTACCCATACTAAAGGATAAAAATATTAATTAATTTAAACAATAATCTCTCCCATTAAAGGGTTACATCATCTCATCAACAATCCAAGTAATCTAACCTTAAGTTATTAAATCAGTTTGCGGAATACATCATAAAAGAAAACAAGTCTTATAACATCATGCATTTAAATAAATTCTAAATAATCCTTCATCACTTGGACATCTTGCCCATTCCTTTACTAGTAGATGGCTCATCAACTTTCTCAGCTTTAGCTGCAGTGTAAAATGCAAGAGTGAGCAAACAATTGCTCACTGATATAAAAAGTAGTAATAACAACATGAGAATGAACAACGAATGTTTAACAATAATGAACTTGTTCTATGAATCAAAAATAGAAAATAAGTTTGAACTTTAATATCTGAGGCTCTTAAGACCACGAACTATGTCTCCGGCATTTAGGTATTATTACATTAACCTTAACAGTCATTAGACTATACAGACTCTTCTTAGCGTACTTAGGGGGATCAGCCCTTTGTACCATGTATTGTGCACAAACATCTAAACGTTACACGTACAAAATTCCCTATGTTAGGGTTGTTCGTCTCAGTTTGAATTTAGAATGTCCGCACTAACGAAAGTTTAGTTTGGAACTAGCTTGTCAGTGTTTCTAGAATTTTAGAACACTATTCAATTATAGATTAACTCAATCAATAAGAGTTTACTTACTACTTGAAGGTTTAATACAAGAATATAGAATTGAACAAGGTTATCAAAGTCAAAGATAGAATATCAACAATATATAATTGAATAACATGATACACATGCCAATTACTATATTCAAAGAAATAGAACAATCTCACTTGAATCATTGTATTAGAACAATATATGCTTTGAATAATAATTAGGAAAGTGAAACTTGTTTGATGTAACAAATTAGGTTACAAGAGCTTGTACAAACATACGCATGATAGATTAGGCTTGCTCAACCTTACAAAGAACTTCAGGACTTATACAATAATAATTTAGGAATGGGAACTTGCATTCAATATGAAAAGAATGAAGTTAGAAAGCTTGCTCAATGTAAAGAGTTAAGGTTTAGGAACTTGCATTCATTAATAAAGATAATGAAGTTAGGGAACTTGCCTTGTATGTAAGCTACACAAGTATAATAATGTTCGCCAATTACCTTAAATATATCATTGAAACCGCAATACTAATTAGTTATATTAACATCAATTTCAATAGTTTTTCATTTTAATCAAGTCTATAATGTTTAACTTAAGACTTGATTATTCTACCCATTCACGTACATGAAACTAAATTCTCACTACATCATACTATACAACATGGTGGTCGTAGAACAACACTAATTCAAATGACATCACATTACAAACTGTCACAACTTACTAAATCATAATCTATAGTTTCAGCGTTGTGATTACAATACATTACCACGTCTTGTAATATGTTTTAGGTCCTTTACAAATCATTAAAATAAGTTAGGTTAACAATTTCCAAGCTATGTTGTTAACAGTTCAATTCTGGGCCTGATTGACCACTGTCGCGGCCGCGCCATGGTTAGCTTAGAGTCCAGCGCGTCCGCGCTTGGCACCAGAAATAGTTTTGCAGAAACTCGAACACAGTCTTTGTTTAAGGCCAAAAATCCCAATTCCACAAAAATTCATGAAACCTAGCAACTAAAACTTTGTAATAACATCACAAAACATGCTATTCACCATTCCAACTACATAAACATTATATATATACAATTTTGAGGAATCGAAATCCCCAATTTCCAAATTTCTTCATTTTTTACATATTTAGCGAAATCGATCGCCACAAATTCGTTTCTTAACCAATTGATATGATTTAAACTACGCCGCTTTCGCTTCTTAACATACTAATATATTCTAATATCAAATAACAGATTATAACACATATTGAGCATGAAATTTTGTACTTTCTAAAGCCATTTTCGAACAAAAACACTGTTATCTATTTTTCTCCTTATAAACCCAAATTTCATGTATTTGAACACCAACATAGACTTATAAAGGATAACTAATAGATTTAGCAAGAGAATACATACATATAAACAACATCTTCCACAACAATTCAACCAAAACCCAATTTCTAGAGAATAGAAAATTATAAAAACCAAATATTAGAATTAGGGGTAGATTATACTTTAAACCCTTGACTGAATGCTAGCAAAAGATAGTATTAGGGCTTAGAAATTCACCTTCTTCCTCTTGACAATCTTAGAAACTCAAAATCACAATGTTTTCTCTCTTGCTTCCAAGCTCTCTCTATGCTTTCTACTGATAACTAGACTCAGGGGAAAAATAAGACTCGTATGAAAATAACTGACCTCCCTCACCCCACGTACTCATCAGTTTTTTAAAAAAATAAAAGACGTCAGTTGAAAAAAAACCAAAGGCCACAAGGCCTTGTTTGACTAACTAACAATTTCCCAAACTAAATTATTTAAATAATCTTATATTATAAAGTTACTTTGTGTCACACCTTAATTTAGTTAATTTAAATAACTTTAGATTGATAACTTCTAATAATAATAAAAACCTTATTATCATTATACTTATAATTAATAAATAATTATATATCTAATTTAATTAATAAATTAAAAACATCACTTTATTTAATTTATCAATTTCCTTTAAATTAAACAATTCATTTAATTTAATTATTTTCTTACATATTAAGCAATTGATTTAATTTAATTATTTTCTTAAATTAAATCCTCAGATAAATTATCATTATTCAATTTAATTAACATTAATCCATTTAGTTACTAAATTAATTCACCATAATTCATTAATTATTTATTTTCGTCAATAAATAGATTATTTAAAATATTTATTTAATTCAATAAATATTTAAATTAAATCACAAATTTCTCGATCGTTATAGTCCATATGGTACACTGAGTGGTTTCCCACAAACAACCAATAAACAAGTTCTCGTCTCATCTACAATGTCATCGCAGTGAGTTAGATCGGTTGCTAGTTTCATATATACCTTCGCTCTCTGAAGAAATTGTTTAGCCCAACTCTCATATGTCAACCATCAAAGGTTACGATTGTACCAGAACCTAATTTATCCTAACTTATTCGAACCATTAAACTATAACATTCGTTAAGTTAATTTCTTATTCCTTATGACTTTCTGGCAACTAACTGTCATACCTCAAGATTCTTTCTTTATCGTCCAAGTCATATAATCTTTTGTATACTCAGAGCGATCATTCAAGTTAATCATTAACTCGGCTTCGTTATGTTAACGTCACTATCTTTAATTCAGTTCTTTACCATTCATGTTTTAATCATTGATCTTCATTATCTTACTGTCAAATCATACACGGGCTGTAGGTTCTATCCATTTAGTATTTTCGTACACTCAACCTTCACGTCAATTAAAGTGTTTAACGCTTACATTTCATTCTAACATTCTCCATCTGAATCACTATCATCTTTCATTAATCTTATTACCGTTCGTTACGGCTTTCTTGATGCCATTCGTATCTTACTTAATACTTTCGTTATCCATTACATGATCCCCATGTTTATTACTCTTTCTTAATGGCGAAGCCATACCGTTCGTTGTATGCTAAGACTGTTCGCAACTGCATTACGTTTACGTTCATTACCTTCTTGGTCTTTTAATCTCTTTGAATCAGTTCGTTCAACCTATACTAAAGGTTTGAATTACTTGTTTAAGTGTTACATTCGATGAACTACACGTTCATTTGCTTTCACTACACTTCCCCCAGGAGTTGAGCAATTAAAAGTTCATCACTGGGCCTTGCCCTGCACCGGCGCTGCGGCGCCGGTTCCCTTCCTCCCTCTCGCGCTGCGGTGCAAGCCTACGTCACCCTCTTCCTTGGTCTTACGCTGTGGCGCCAAACTCTCCCTTTCCTCTCACACTGCGGTGCGAGTTAGCAGTGCACAACATCCCGCCCTGGTGCTGCGGCGCTACCTCCCAAGGCATAGCTGGCGATGCGGCGCCGATCCTAAATCCTAGAAAAATTTCTAAGTCTTGCATCAAGTTTGAGATGCTTACTTTATGATCTCGTATCTTCTTCGTTATAACTCGGAACGAGGTCGTTCTAAAGCCATTATCTTCCTAATCATATGTACTTCAACCTCCCTCAGACAGAAATCAATTCTGAATCCGTTAACATGCCATACAATTGGCTTAATCTTCATCCTTCGTTCATTTTACGTTATTAACGTTCTTCGTCCGTTCGTCCGTAATTAGGTCATCCGAACTCGAAATTCATTCGTTCTTGAGTCCATAACTCACGTTTTCTACACTCTCTTACTTCTTATGAAACCCTACACCTTCTGGTTCACTTACACACTTTCTAATTCTCGTTCGTCTTTTACAAAATTTTTGCCAAAACTTCATTATAGCTCAATTTTAATTCGTTCTTCATAAGCGTTTGTATCATTCTTAACCAAGCAATAAGCAACCAACGTATACGCAATGGTTTTAAACTTGTCCATCAACAACAATTATCCTTCGATGGTTTTATATTTGTCCATCAACAACGTTCTTCGTGTTCTTCTCGTGTTCTTCATTCGTTCTTCATTTTTAATCTATATTTTGATTATAATTTCACTTTTTCTTGGAGTTTGATGTTATAAAACATCATTCCTTACTTATTTCACCGTATCATTCATATTATTCACTCGGATCATTCTAATTCATTACAAAACTTATACTTCCTTAAGAAATTTATTAACTAAACTTGTACTTCTTATTTCTTCTTTTTCTCATGCTTTGAACCATATGAAATCATCCCTAACATCTTTTACTTCTTATTCTCAGACTTAAAGAGAAGTTAAATTCGATTAGGTTTTAGGTTACCTTTTTTCTTTATTTTTCTTCCGCTAGACAAGGCCGACGATTCACAAGCTTTTCTATTTCACGAACACTTTCGATGTGATCATTCATGCTCATTCTATTCCTTCCTCTTCTTCTCCAAGCTCTCAAACCCTCTCTCTCTCTCTTTCAAAGTGTTGGTTGATTTTGAAAAAATCAACTAACACTTTCTTTATATTAATTTTCAAAGCTAGGGGCAGAATAGTCATTTTGCCCTTAGATTTACTATTTCGGCCTCCTCAATACACCTCCTTACTATTCACGAAACTTCCCTTGGAAGTTTTATGATTCCGTCTTTTGGGTTTCGTCTGACAGTTTTAAAAATTGCGATTCTCGAAATTCAAATATTTTTGGATAAATCATCTTTCCTTTACCGATTAACTTTTATGTATTCTTCGGATCTTCGAAAACCTAAAAAAAAAACTTTTTGACGTTAAGAGTTTTCCTTCACGTTTCCCCTAACGTATTTAAACGAATGAAAAGTACATAACAGTATTTTTCGTCCTTTTTATTTCGTCTGATTTCTGCACGTTTTTTGAGAAAAACTTTTATTGGTTTACTTAACTTTGCACGATATATTATCATCAAATCTTTCGACGGAATGTCATTTCGACATACCAAACTCTCGGAAAGGCTTATGTTATTCAAACCTTAACCCTTAGGGTTTCGTCGGGTGAATAGTTCCTATTTCATCTTTTTTCCCGGAAATATTTTTGTTCCCAAAATTTTTTTATTTTCGTCTTGAAAATTTTTACTCATTCAATCTAGCTGGTAGCCAGAATACTCCTGTATTATAATCATCATAAGTTATCGAACGATTAATAAACACATTGCAGAAAATATTATTTATAAAATTCCTTTTATTAATAACTAATTCTTTAAATCTTAATTTCTAGACAATTCGATTTTCCGGGTCATTACAGAAATCTTCCTTACATGTTTCCCGAATCCTTCATCTATGAAATTAGGTTATAGAATGGTGGACAAATGAACCGACAGATGTTTATGAGGGATTTTAGAATTTGATGCAAAGGAGTATCCTAATCCAGTCTTCCCAACTTGGCTAGGCATTTGAATTAGACTTTTGATTCCTTGTTAATTTTTCCCTAGCCCCTTGCCAGGCCAGAATCCTAAGGATACCATCTCTTGACCGACCGACATTACTTCAGGAAAGATTATTGGTCTTAAGGTTGGTGCCCCAATAGATCGATAGTGAGTGTTGCTCACTTCAAATGTTTGAAAACTGGTAGACCCAACTCCTTCATTGAGACTGATTAAGTGCATTTCTCCGTGCAATTGGATTGGATATTCTGGTTCTGTATTGGCAGTCACCAGGTTACCGTTAATGATATATTTTACTTGCTGGTGATGTGTGGATAGGACAGCTCCTGCCATATGAATACTAGTACAAAACCATAAAAAGCCAATACTTAAAAGATGACGTTTTTATAAAAAACGTTGTAGTTTTTTTTTACATCGTTTTTTAACAAAACATTGTAGATACGTATAAAAAAATGTTATCCATTTATAAGGCCAATTTTTGATTTTAAATAGATAACATTTAAAAAAAATAACGTTATCTATATAAAATACACTGAGCAAAAAACCACTCTTAAAAGTAAAACACGGAGCGGCTATATGTCTTTCTCTACTCTTTTTTGCTCACAAAACTAAAACCCTAGTAATCGATCTCTCTCTCTCTCTCTTCTCTGTATTTAGTCTTCTCTCTCTCTCTGTATTTGGTCTGTCATGGATCCCGTCAATACATGGGGCAACACCCCCTATTAACAATGGATCCCGAAATCCACGATCTCATCGAAAAGGAAAAACGCCGCCAATGCAAAGGAATCGAAACGTAATTCAACGACTGTGAAGAAATCATCAAGTCAATTGGAGAATGGAACTTCCGCTGCCACCACCAATGGAAGCCTCGCCAAGTCCACATCGCCCGTTCACTCATCGTGAGTTCATTTCTATCAATTGATTTTTTTATTATTTATTTTTGCAATTTGTGTATTTTTGATGAGATTTGATTGTTGAATCATTTTGGGAGTTTGGGTATGTTAGTGGGGAAAGGACGGTGTAGAAGCTGAGGCTGTCGAAAGCCCTAACAATTCCCGAGGGGACCACAGTTTATGATGCTTGCCGGAGGATGGCAGCTCGCCGGATTGATGCGATTCTATTGATTGATGATAATGCTTTACTTTCGGGCATTGTTACATACAAGGTTTATTATTAAATAATATTAGTTTGGTTCATAAGTGATGTCATTTTATAACATTTATTTCTAAGCAGGTGTTATATAAACATAATCATTCTATTACTATATAGGAAATAATGGAGTTTTATGTGACAAACCACTTTTTGTTATCGTAAATGGGTCTTGTTTCTCCTTTTATCACATTTTTAGATTCTTAAAAGTTCAAAAATCTATTTTTAAAATGGGTTCAACTTACTTTTTTCTTTTAGCTAGTAAAATTAACTACCCTAACTACTTTTTGAACTTTGTTCATCTAAAAAGGAAACATAATATGTGCATTGTGGTTGTGCCTACGCTAGTGCTTTGAAATCACTTGAATACTAGAGGGAGAGTTTAAGAAAAATAATTTATTTTCTAAATAATTTGACTTTAAAATGCAGCTCTTTGCTACTGGCACCATTACTGACAACATTTGGATGAAATAACAGCTAATAACAATACTGTTTAGATTATTTATGTAATTCTGTTTGTTTTAACTTTGTTCTTGATGAATGTGTTTTCTGCTTAGGATATTGCGACCAGAGTTATTGTGGAAGAGTTGAGGCCAGACCAGACGATAGTTTCAAAAGTTATGACGAGGAATCCCACTTTTGTTACTTCGGATTCACTGGCAATTGAGGCTCTTCAGAAAATGGTCCAGGGTTAACCTTTTTTTATGTCTGTTTACCTGTTCCACACAACAGGTAATTACCCCTGTTCCACACAACACTCTGGAGAACGTTGGTCTTTTACTGCAGGGATTTATCTAAATTCCTAATTCTCTGTTGCAGGTATGGATTAGCTCCGTCTGTAGAATTTTCATTTTTATTCATGAGTTTACTTATAATTCTTACATATCAGATCATCCATTGTCTTTGTTTGACTGCACTTGATCACGTCTGCATGAGAAAACCTTGGAGCTGGAGTATTAATTTTGAAAAGGGTGAAACCTACCAGGGATCAACCTACCTTGGAGCGGGAGTATCATGTCAAATTTCTTTCTTCATTTACATATGTTATTTTCTGTAGACCCTTGTGTTGGATTGAGCACATGTCACTTGATAATGAAACTGGCTTGGATCCTCTTGGTATAAGAATCAGACCTGTATTTGGACTTCCTCCTTGTATTAATAACTGTTTGATTTGCTTATTTTAAATCATATATGGAAAATTTTTACTCTTCTCTCACTTTTAGTCTGGCTGGGTTTCCCCCCTTTCAATTCCTGAGCTTATTCAGCACTTGATTTTCCATGTAGTCCCTCCGGGCTAATATACGTGAATGAGTACCATGATGATAGTAAAACACCGTTCGTCCCACTAAGTCCCACCGAAGAAGAGGAAGAAGCAAATCATCCAACTGATACAACACCACCATTCTGGACTACTGCTAGCTCCAAGTTGGACCAATTAAAAGGTATGTTACCATCTGGCCATCTCAACACACCCCATTGCAATGCTCCTGAATCTTTAAAGCAACCTGCTAATGGACGACTTCTGTGTTATAGTACCTTCTATACAAGGAGATATGATACAGGGTACCACTTATTTGGCTTCTAGTATAAATAATACTTGGTACAAGTTCAATGTTTAGGTTGTGGGTGTTATGATATTAGTGAGGTCAAAATTATAGTATTTTTTTGCTTCCTTCCCTGTTGACCTTTTTAACCCTTTATGACACATCAACTCCCAATTGGAATTTCAATGGAGCAATGTTAACATGAGATCAAGCATGTTGATCTTATACTTTCCTTTTAGATACAGTAGTAGAAAAGATATGATATTCTCCCTCCCATTTGTTTCACAACAAGAAGTTGTTTAAATAATGCAAGAATTGAACAAACGTTCTACCCTCTAAAGGTGTAGGTAGAGGTTGTTCAAGTAAATAGACTACTAGTCTCTTTTCGTTTTCTTCGTACCAAATGAAAAACTATGACATTTTCATTTCTACATGTATTTTTCTTTTTGAAGTTTGGATTCCATTTTACAACTATCAAACCAAGTTAATTCTCATTTATAAATGAATCCATTTCTGTTAAATAGATTCCTCAATTTGTTTTGGAAGCTGTTGAATTAGAGACCCAAGATAAGCGTAAGAAGTACATGATTGGCTGCACCCATCCTCGGAGGATGGCAGCTATGTCTGTTTCTCGTAGAGTTACTGAAGAGATGGATGTAACTATTGGAGAAGAAGTAGGTTATAGCATCCGTTTTGAAGACTGTAGCAGTTCACATACTGTTTTGAAGTAAGCTCATTCTATACATTAATTCGTTTATTTTAAAAGCTATACTGATTTTATTGATTGATGTTGCATGGATTGTGTATATGTCGAAATACGAGGTAATCAAAACGGACGTCTTTTAGTACTTTGGATCAATATTACATGAATAGGGAGAAGTTGATGAGGATGTAAGCCACATGTTTGTAGCAGGAATGTAGGATAGATGAATTGGTTTAGTGCATTAGGAGTGTTGTGCAGTTATGAAATCCCAGCTAAATTGCATTAGGAGTGTTGTGCTTCTAGATTCATCCTACTTATTTGTGATTATATTCTTCTTTATTCACTCACTCTACTAATGGATGCAATTGTTCGATGTGCAGGTGTTGGTAATTTTTCAGCTATATTTTTGTTACCGATTCTTATGTATTATTTTAAACTGGGTGTTACTGGAGCTGCCATTTCTACTGTTGTTTCACAGTATGTGTTTACCCAAATTAATATCTTCCTTACATTTGTTTTGTCTTTCTAGGTAATGATTAAGCTAGATATTTTATGTAACAAATATACTGTCACCTGTCTAATGATCTGGTACCTTAATAAAAGAGCTGTATTATCGCCGCCAAAGTTGGGATCTCTGCAATTTGATGGCTATTTGAAATCTGGTAAGTGTTAAGTTAATGTTGTTAAAAAAATTCTAATAATGCCAGTAGCTTGCATATTTCTACCAAGTTGAGTTGCTTGGGCCTTGGATTAGGTATACGGGTCATCTAGATATATTATTGTAATGACTATTCTTATATTTCTAGTATATCGTTTGTCGCTTTTATTTCTGTTTGTAGGGGGAATTAATTCTAATATCACATCCATCTATGGCATAATGGAACAAGTATCTTACTGGTTGCTAATGCCATCCTTCTTTAATTTTATGTGTGAGGAAAGCACATGCTTAAACAGGCAGAATGTATAGCTACATACTCACATTTTATATAATTTTAAAACTAGAGTATATAATGACAGTATCAATGGTACAGTTAAAAACATACCAGAGATTTGTGTGCGCTGTGATGGCATATGAACATGCATTATTTTGTTCACAGCCTACAGTGTCACAAAAGGTGTTACTTCCTGACATTGATCTCAATTGCAATATCTGACTAAAAATTTATGAGAATACCCTGAAGCTCTTAGGCTATTGCTGTCATACGAATACTGCTCAGGCAAAAACTGACTGACTAAAAACTGTCTGACCTAAAATTGCAATATCTGACTGAAAATTTATGAGATTGAATTTGTAATATTTACATTAGTTGGCTGCAAAAACTATTTTTGCTTCTTTGAATCTGTAGAAGTGATTACATGCTTTAACTTAACTTGTAAACAGTCTTTTGAAGATAATTCTATTTGAATTGGTGTAGTTGGTTAGTGGCTTCAACAACTGTGGCTTCCACCGCGGCTTCTGGTGTTCATCATCTCAGGAGCAGACATTTATTGAGAAAGAATCTCTAATCTGAATCTATGCCATTTATATTAAGCCTTCTCTCAAGAATATACCTGTTCATATGTCTCAACAATGGGGTGAGGTGAAATACTCTGTCATTGCAAACTAAACTGGGATCAATTCAACAGCATTTATACTTATCGTAAGTTACAGGCGTATTTTGGGAAAACCTAGGCTTTTTTGCACATGCTTAGGTAGTAGCTTAATTTTATAGATAGTTTGGTTTTTTTGTGGTTTATTTTGTGGATTGAAAAGTGAATTTGAGATGTATATATGGATAGTTTGGTATATATTTTATGGATATAGTAATTTGAAACTGTAAACGAATGGTATTATTGGGATGTATTTTAAATGGTTGATACATATTGTCTTTAAATTTAAATGAGAATTTAGGCCTTTTAGCTATATATCATGGCATTAACATATTGCAGGTGCATTGGTAATATAGGTGAACCACAATTCTTTTTTTTCTTTTTTTTTTTATCTACATTTTAAAAATGTTGTATATTTGTATAAATAAATGACACATTCTAAATAGATGACACATTATAAACATTGTGTAAATGTGTCCAAACGTTCTCTGATATATTAAACTACAACATTTTTAGCCATAAAACGTTGTGGAATCATATCTTCTACAATGTTTTCAAGCATCTACTAATTTATGGAAAATAAATCTATAACGTTTTTTTCTTAAAAAACGTTGTATAATGTGTCTAACTACAATGTTTTAAAAACATTGTGTAAGGGTGTCAAATAGATGACATCATTAACCACGACGTTTTTCTGATTGAAACCACAACATTTTTTTCGCGTTATCTATTTACTGTTTTGTAGTAGTGGAATCCAAGGTCTTCCCAACAGTAAATTGTATCTAGTAGTGATGTTTAATACTTTCAATGAGATATGGAATATATGTAGGTCAATCTCTACTAGAAGCTCGATTTCTCCTACAGTATCCTGTCAAGATCCATCACGGCTCTTATGATGACATGAATGCTCCATACTCTATTTGGGGTAATTTTCATTATTTCTAAAGTATCATAAGGACAGATGTTCAAGGAAGACCCTCCATCTATCAATACACTTCCTATTACATATCCTGATGATATCAGTGCTATATGTAGTGACTTGTGATGACCAGTTCCTTCTATTGGTATGTTATCATCAGTGAAGGATATGACATTGCTGTTAAGAATGTAATCTACCAAGTGACGAAATTTTTTTCTGTCTACTGTTTTAGGTAGGTGGGCCTCTTCCAACACTTGAACCAGGATTTGGGAGTGGTCTTCTAAGGATAAAATAAATCTAGGATGGAGATTTGTCGGGGTGTTTCTTTTAGATGCTGCACCACTTTTGTTTCATTATGCCCCATCTTTCGAAGGAATTCTTCGATCTTCTTCTCAGGTAGTTTCCCCGAGGATTTGTTAACTGGCTTCATTACCCTCTAAGGTAAGAATAACGGGCTATCCTTAGGTAGGATAGCAGTGCAATCTAAGGTTGATCCCTCGCTTTTTCCCATAATTCCACAGGAATCTTTTCAAACTAATAATTGGATATTAGGGTAGATATGACAACATCAGTGGTTCTAGTGTAGCTATCTTTATAAGATTCTTTCCTCTTTTATCCCCCATTCCTTGAATTACTAGAGGTACTAAATACATATCTCCTTCAGAGGATATGACTGCTATAACTTCCCGCCATCTCTATGTTCCATGAGGAAATATCTCCTCTTCTTCAAACAAGGTATTACCGCTGTTTACCATTTATAAGTCACCGCTGTCAATCATATTCTAGATCAGATGACGAAGTGCCTAACAACTTTCTGTGTCATGGCCAAGAGTGTTGTAATTGTATTGACATATTTTAATGGCATCGAACCTCCTTGATTGGGGGTCCACTAGGGGTAACAATTTTGTAATCTTCCTTTCATTGATCAACATCTGTAAAATTTCCTCCATTGGTTGGCCTAAAGGGGTAAACTCTCTTTTAGCCGCAAACTCTCTACGAGCACAAAATCTTTCTTTCCTTGCAACTTTCCCTTCCAAGGTTTCATTTTCTTGGAATCTGATGTGATCTTTTTTTGAAATCGGGAGGATATTTTTTTGACTTTATCTAATCTGGCTTATCAATTGTCCAGTGACTCGAAGTTGGTACACCATTAATTGTGCTAGCTGATCAATCTTCTCATTGATGGATTTCAGTTTATGCTTAATTAAAGACCATCCCTCGGAATAACCCATCTATGCAGGTGTTTTTTTTATCTATTTATGAGGTTTCTCTAATGTATTGAAGGTACTTAGAACTTTCTTGCCTTCCAATACTGATCATATTTATTCCTTCCTCGTTGTGCTGAGGGAGAAGATTTTACTGGATATAGGGTTGCTCTGGTGTTATCACCACAATCTCAAAACTATCAATCATGTCTTGAATTTTATGTTTCAGAGACCAGAATTCTTGTGTGTCATGGCCAGGGGAACCAGAATGTTAAGCACACTTTTTATTGGGGTCAAAGTTCTTCCTAATTGGATTTGTAGGGGGAAGGAGCTGAGTGATTTTCTTCTGTGTTGTCAGAAGCTTGAAGATATTTTCAAGTGAATCCCCTAAGGGTGTTAATGTTCTTCTACGCCTTGCCTCTCCAACTTTCTGGGATGACGGATTTGCAAGATTTACAGGTGTTTGGAATGGGGAATAGTTATTCTTTCTTTGTATTGACAGGTTCTAGCTTCCTCGCTGAGTTTGACCTTGGAGTAATATAAATACATCCTCTTCATTTTTCTTGTGGGTCTTCCTAGGGTTACTCCATTAATTCTCGGTCTGGATGTGCTCAGCTACTGCTTCCAAAGTAGTGAGGTCTTTAATCTTTCCTGATTTTAATCCCATTTCAGTTTATGCTTAATTAAAGACCATCCCTCGGAATAACCCATCTATGCAGGTGTTTCTTTATCTATTTATGAGGTTTCTCTAATGTATTGAAGGTACTTAAGAATTTTCTTGCCTTCCAATACTGATCATATTTATTCCTTCCTCGTTGTGCTGAGGGAGAAGATTTTACTGGATATAGGGTTGCTCTGGTGTTATCACCACAATCTCAAAACTATCAATCATGTCTTGAATTTTATGTTTCAGAGACCAGAATTCTTGTGTGTCATGGCCAGGGGAACCAGAATGGTAAGCACACTTTTTATTGGGGTCAAAGTTCTTCCTATTTGGATTTGTAGGGGGAAGGAGCTGAGTGATTTTCTTCTGTGTTGTCAGAAGCTTGAAGATATTTTCAAGTGAATCCCCTAAGGGTGTTAATGTTCTTCTACGCCTTGCCTCTCCAACTTTCTGGGATGACGGATTTGCAAGATTTACAGGTGTTTGGAATGGGGAATAGTTATTCTTTCTTTGTATTGACAGGTTCTAGCTTCCTCGCTGAGTTTGACCTTGGAGTAATATAAATACATCCTCTTCCTTTTTCTTGTGGGTCTTCCTAGGGTTACTCCATTAATTCTCGGTCTGGATGTGCTCAGCTACTGCTTCCAAAGTAGTGAGGTCTTTAATCTTTCCTGATTTTAATCCCATTTCAGCCATTTCCACATGTTTTATCATTTTGAAGAATGATTTTTCGATTCCAGTTAGGACTCTTTCATAATATGGAGCCTCCTAAATGTTGATGAAAGTCATTACCATTTCAGTCTCTGTCATAGGTGGGGTGACTTTTGCCGCCATTCGTCTCCACCTTTGAACATACTCACGGAAAGACTCAATGATCTGTTTTAAAACTTTTGTCACTTGATATCTGTCCAGAGCCATCTAAGATTGAAAGCTGTATTGGTTGAGGAAAACGTGTGCTAGTTCTTCCCAGCTGTGGATCTTGAAATTGTCAAGTCGAGCATACCATGATCTGGCTTCTCCAGTTAGACTCTTTTGGAATAACTTCATTATGAGCTTCTTATCCTCTACATAGGACCCTAGCTCTCCAATGTACACTTTTAAATGAGTATAAGGATCTCCTAACCCATTTTACTTTTCAAAATCCGGGACTTGGAACTTGTTTGGATAACGAGCCCCTTTAAATATACAAAGATCTGAGTAATTTACACTCCCATAAGTGCCAGTTCCGTTGATTGACTGAATGGTTTCTTCCATTTGTTGGACTTTATTTCTGATGTCTCCAGTTTCCCGATCATTTTTAAGATTAGTGATTTCAAGGGTTTTGTTGGTTCCTTCATTGGAATGAGGTTTAGGTATCTGAGTTTATCTTTTTTTGTTAGTACCATGACTTCCACCTTGTGCGGAGGACTCTAGTTGAGTGGGTATCTGTTGACCCTAAGTGTTTTTACTCTGCTCTTTCAATAAGAAAGCTGTAGACACTCAAAATTTTACATTCCTGTTACTAACTTTGTAGGAGGGCAAAATCATCTTCTAGAGATAACCCTGGAAGTCAAATCAGCTCAATCCTGGAGGCAACCCCGGGATACTCAGTTTTCAATCTCAGAGACAACACCAAGATATTAAGTTTCAACCCCGGAGATAACCCCGGGAGACTCAGTTCTAACCTCGGAGATAACCCCGAGGGAAGTAGATCCAGTTCCGGAGATAACCTCATAAAAGTCAGTTCCAACCCCAGAGACAACCCCAGGACATTCAGTTCTAACCTCGGAGATAACCCCGAGGAAAGCAGTTCTAGTTCCGGAGATAAGCTCGGAGAAGTTAGTTTTCAATCTCGGAACGGGATGCTCAGTTCCAACCTCTAAGATAACTCCAAGGGAAGCAGTTCCAGTTCTAGAGATAACCTCAGAATAGTCAGTTCCAACCCCGGAGACAACTCCGAGATACTCAGTTCCAACTCCGGAGATAACCCCGGGAGGTCAAGCACACTTTAGAGATAACCTTAAGGACATTCAGCATTCACAGCAGCCCAATCTCAGAGATAACCCTGAGCAATGACTTCTACATTTGTGCAAAGTGGGAGATAACCCTAGTGAGGGGCAAAATCCTCATTTTTCCACCTCCATACTATATTCACGTCGTCTCAACATCATTTCAATCAACACTGCATACAGAAGTGTCCAATAAGAACCATAGCTCAAATGCCGATTGACTACTACACAAGACAGCTCACCGGACATAATTTGAAGACTTGAAGATCTTGTCATGGACCCATCGTCCTGGCTTCCTACAACCTCTAATCCCATGTCATTGTGTAGCTCTCGACAACAGCTTCCCGAAAAGGTACAACACGCTTTTATCGGATGCCCGAATTGAAAATTATAAAGGTTCGAGTGAACAACACGTAACCAAAGTGCACGTACTTCGAGACGACAGGATCCGCATGGCCCGGGGCAACCCGAGCAGCCGCAGGTAGACCCGCGACTGCCGCGGGAAGACCCATGTCCATCGGGTTTTTAAATATGAGCTCTTGGCAGCTCATTTGAAAAAAATGAAAAAAGAGGAGAAAACTCTGTCCATTTCAGCCTATAACACTTCTAAAGTGCTCTAAACTGGGTGATTTTTCTTTCTAAACACTTGTAAGCTTGTGTTTTGCGACATACTAAAATTTAACCGGTGGATGCCGAGTTTTTAGGCGTTTAAAGCTATCTGAAGTTTTCTTGGCAGCCCACTATAAGATATTTTAAATTTTTAAGCTTTTTATCACTTCTGTATATATATATATACAGAGCCGTTCTAAAGCGGACCAAATAAGCGAACCAAAGAACGTACCAAGACAAAAAAACACGCAAGCCGGGTTTAACCCGCGTGTTTTTCCGGGTTAAACCCGACCTGCGTGTTTTTTTGCCTTGGTCCGTTCTTTGGTCCACTTTAGAACGGCTCTCTCTCTCTCTATATATATATATATATATATATATATATACACACACACACACAGTTTTTGTTTATATATATAACTGTTTTATCAGAATGCGGGCTTGATTTTCCAAAATCTGGCTATTTCTCACTTTAATCGGTTCATGGTGATTAAACTGGAACCGTTGAAGCTGGAATGGTTTAGATTTATTCAAATCTAATTCTTTTTCTTGCTTTTATCAGCCTGCGGGCTAGATTTGCCTAAATCTGGCTATTTCTCACTTTAACCGGTTCATGGTAACTAAACTGGAACCGTTGAAGTTGGAATGCTTAGATTTACTCAAATCTAATCCGTTTTCTAACTTTTGTACATATTGCCTTCACATGTGAGCCTAGGAATCATGTGATCACAAATTCAAATTATGAATCTAGATTCAGTTCCCGTGATGGATATTTTCAGCTGCAGCCAACTTGTAAATTATCTACGGTATCTGAATTTCCTTAGATGGCTCTCATGCCCACAAGGAGTTCGGTATTGCTATGTATCCTATTTACTCGAATATGCTTCGCATCTCGAAAATAAAAGCAATCAAGCCGAACATATAATAAAATGGAAGTATTAAAGGCCTCAATTACTATTGAACACAAGGGTTTGAAAAACCTGTTTTACAAAACATCATTGCCATATCTTTTTAAAATTGAACTTTTATAAAAAAGTCAAACCCTTTGTATATAGGTGCTAACGAGGCATAACACTACTTTCAAATAATTGCACATAGACCTAACTTTCTCTCTCTCTCTCTCTCTCACACACACACATATATGCAGATAAAAGTTTTAATGAAAAGTGGTGGTAATCGTGTTATCACAGAAGTCGGGGGGGGGGTGCCTAACACCTTCCTTCCGCTTAATCAAGCCCCCGGACCCTAACGAATTTCGGTTTTGCAGACCAGTTAAACAGTGTCACATCACTAGGTCTTTGTGTAAACCTTTTCTTGGTTGAGTTGGTGTAACCATTTAAAAATAAAAAACTTGCAACTCTTATAGTCAAATCGTCGACATATACATGTCGGACCTTTTCAAACTTATTTTTACAAACAAATCTCACCTTACATGGGAACACAAAAAAATAAGAACAGAAAGGGACAAATAAAAATCCCGACGTCGACAGGTAGCGATTCTGTTGGGGACACCAGTAAGAGGGCTTAAGTCGTTATTTAAGCTTTTCAAAAACTTTTATCTTCTTATGTGTGGATGCTGCATTTACATTTGAATGAATGTGTACTAATTCTTTATTTACTGCAGTTAGTGCTTCGCACCATATCTGCATGTGATATTAGTGCTTCACACATGTCATCATTTCCATATGGTGAGACGCGTTGTATATGAATGTATGTTGTGTGGTCCCTCCATTAGGAGGCTATCCTGTCGGTGTTTGATTACTGGACTCGTCGAGAGACTAATCCATGAGGCTCAAGAAAAACACCACCCAGATTCGCTCCAGTTGAAAGATCGGATTAACCTCCCATCGAGTAAATTGCGATGATCTGAGGACCTTTATGCCAAAAAGTCGCGAGAGTAGCCTAATACAGGCCAGCCTCTGATAAACCAAACGCGAAGGGAAGTCTCTTCATACCTTCCCATTTCAATTATTTGTAATTTCAATTACTTGTAATTTCATTTCCATGTTAATCTCAAGGTAATGGAAAATATAATGGAATATGTGAACATGCATATCAAAACCTGTCATGCTATCTTGTCATTAAAACAACTGACATCCGTTTTGCAAGATAATACTCCTAAAAAGCTGACACATTACATAACATGTAATATTTCCCCATTTCCCCAGACTTAACTACACAGTCTTTTTTGTAGGGAACCGATTGGTCCCATTACCTGTTCAAATTCCAAGAAGGCACTAAGACCATAGTCGACATGACTACAAGTGCCCATCCTAATCCTACTTGTGACGCCCCCAAAATTAGGTATACATCACCCATCTTGGGTTGTCAGATACATGGTACAGAAAATAAATACAACTTACTAATACAACTATTGTGTACAATACGACAAAACATAACTGTGAGTTTGAATACAATTATTGTCTACTAGAGACTATACATACTCAAAAGGAGTCCTCATTATAATTATTGTCACACTATTTAATAGGATAGTGAGGACTGCTAATACTATCATCTGGTCCATCACTCCGTTCCTCGACTCGTCCCAGCTATATTTTTATTTCCTGAAGAGAACAGTGAAAGAAAGGGTGAGCTCAACTAGTCCAGTAAGAAATATTATGACTAAGATAATGCAGAATAAATTATCATTAGCCTTCAACAGTGTTAAACTGAAAAAATATAACGAACATCAAGTTTAACTGCAGCGGAACAAGCAATCCATTAAAAGAGTTAAGTAGAAAATAAAATCTACTATCTTCTATGATTTAAAAGGTTTTTCAACACTGTTATCGCTGGGACTCAGCTTAATAAAATAATCCACATCATCGAATCACCCCTGCACTACGGCCAAGGATATTCGTGTATTCATTAATGGTCATGATCATGCCAACAACTGTCTATCAATGCACTACGGGCAAATGAGGACTTTTATCACATCATTTGTAACATTACGGTCATGATTATACCGAATAATTCTTGGTCATAATCATACCAAGTTCATCTATGCACTACAGGCCACAGATGACTTTCAACATTTTATAAACATGAGGATGATGACAATGATATAAGAATTCAATAAAACAAGTTCAAGAATTAATTTATCCAAGAATTAACAACGTCCAAATTGTCAACATGATACTACTTTGTGGAGTAAAATTCAAGAATGCTTATAAGAATATTTTCATGAAAAGATACTGGATGAAACGCAATTATCAAGGATATTCCACAAATTTCATGGAATATAGAAGTCAAAACTTAACCAACTGAGTATAATAAATAATGGAATAACAAAAGAAATCAGCATGCATGCGATAGACCGCACAGACATGTTATTCCAACAGAATAATAAATAATGGAACCAGGTCCGGCGTAAAACGCACAGACATGATATTCCGACATAATAATAATAAAGACGGAACCAGGTCCGGTGTAAAACACACAGACAGAATGTTCCAACAGAATAATAATAAAGACGGAACCAGGTCCGGTGTAAAACACACAGACAGGATGTTCCAACAGAATAATAATAAAGACGGAACCAGGTCCGGTGTATAACACATAGACAGGATGTTCCAGCAGAATAATAGAAGAATGTCACCAAATATAGGGTAGACCGCGTATACAGGTTATTCCAACAGAATAATAAGAAATGGAATAACAACAGTTCTCTTCATGAATAAGAAGAATAACACCCCTTACCGTTTTAAAGAAGAACTAAAATAAGGAAGTAGTTAAGTAGCAGAATACTTTTCTTCTCTCTCTCTCTATAGTTTCTCTCTATAGTTTCTCTCTCTAGAGTTCAGTGAATTCGTAAGAAATAATGGAGGAATGAGCTGCTATTTATAGAAAAATAGAATGCATAGTAACTAATCCATGAACGGTCCAGATTGATTACTTTAATCTGACGGTCCATATTTAAAGAAAAATCTTTTAAATAAAATATAATATATTCTATTTATAGAATAACTTTAATAAAGTATTCTGTTTTATATAAAAAGATGTTTCTGTTTTATTACGTTAATAATACGAATAAAACAAAACTTCATTATCGCTAAATAATTCATATTATTAACTGACAATAATTGAATCAAACTGAGTGACTTCTCACATAAGCATTAATAATCAATACCGTGTGCTACTATGCAACCACACGTATTACTGTACTTTTACTACCGAGTAGTTCAACAGTATCAATGGTAAAACTTCCATCGTTATTTTTAATAAAATATTTTTGTCGTTTTCTCAATCCGACAATAATTCCGTTGTGGGGTCCACCAATGACTGTGCCGTTGTACGAATATTCCCTGTTAAAACGAATATTCCCCGACCAATCGAATATTATATAACAACTTGCGTACTTTGCAAAATTTATAAATATTATCCACAACTATAACATTATATCAAATTAACTCCATAATATTCAAAAATGATATTTATAGAAAATTTATCTTTATTTATAAAAGTTGGGGTCTTACAACCTCCCCTTCTTATGAAATTTCGCACTCGAAATTAGGGTACGTACCTGGTATGTCGAAGAGGTAGGGATACCTTGACTTAATTTCAGATTCTAACTCCCAAGTCATTTCCTCAACATCGTGATTTCTCCACAAAACTTTGACTTGAGGTATAACCTTGGAGCGTAGAATATGTTCCTTCTTATCCAAGATTTGAACAGGAACTTCTTCATACGTCAAATCCTCCGCTATTTCGTCCGGTTCTTACTCAATAATGTGGTTCGGGTCCTCCACATATTTACGTAACATGGATATGTGAAAAACGTTATGAACACGAGACATATTTGGCGGTAAAGTGAGTCTATATGCCACAGTTTCTACTCGATCGAGGATTAAAAATGGACCGATGAATCGAGGATTGAGCTTTTCTCTCTTTTCAAATCTCGTAACTCCTTTCCATGGAGCAACACGTAAGAACACATGATCTCCTATATCAAATTCCATGTCCTTTCGATGAAGATCAACACAACTCTTTTGTCGATCTTGTGAGGTTTTTATACGTTGTCAGATCGTTTGATTCTTTTCTGTAGTCATACGTACCAACTCCGGTCCCAACAACGGTGCTTCACCCACCTCATCTCAGCATACTGGAGAACGACATTTTCTTCCATACAATGCTTCGAATGGAGCCATGCCAATACTTGCTTGATAACTGTTGTTGTAGGAAAACTCCACCAATGGTAAGAACTTGTCCCAACTTCCCTTGAAATCAAGGACACAGAGTCTTAATAGATCTTCAAGAGTTTGAATAGTCCTCTCTGATTGTCCGTCAGTCTGAGGATGATATGCCGAACTAAATCGTAAATCCGTGCCCATAGCTTTTTGTAAACTAACCCAAAATCGTGAAGTGAATCTTGGGTCTCGATCCGAAACTTTGGATACTGGCATACCATGCAGTCTTACAATCTCATTTATGTACATACGAGCAATGCGTTCAAGTGTATAAGTTTCTCGTATCGGTAAGAAATGAGCAGACTTGGTTAATCTATCAACAATGACCCAAATCACATCTATACCTTGAGAAACCTTAGGAAGACCGGTAACGAAATCCATGGTAATGTGCTCCCACTTCCATTCTGGAATTTCAAGTGGTTGCAATGGACCTTTTGGTACTTGATGCTCCGCTTTGACTCGTTGACAAGTTAGACACCTTGAGATAAACAGCGCTATTTCTCTCTTCATATTGCTCCACCAAAATGCATGACGAAGATCATGATACATTTTGGTACTTCCAGGATTGGATTGCAAACGGTGTGTTGTGCCCCTCCATCATGATTTCATACTTTAAATCAGGGTTGTTAGGAACACAAAGTCTGGAGTTGACTCGAAGTATTCCTTCTTCATCGATTCTTGCTTCCGGCATAGCACCTTCTTGCACTTTCTTCCTCATACGCATCAGCTCCATGTCTGTAGCTTGAGCAGCTTTAACTTTATCGTTTAAAGATGGTTCTACTCGTATATTCGCCATCATCACATGGGTCCCTGGAGTCTTTAACTCTATCTCCATCCTTTGCAAGTCACACAAAATGGGCCTTTGTGTTGACAATATCGCACTCGTACTTGCATATGATCTTCTACTCAATGCGTCAACTACCACGTTCGCTTTTCCAGGATGGTATTGAATGGTATGATCATAATCTTTCAACAGTTCAAGCCAACGTCGTTGTCGCATGTTGAGTTCCTTTTGAGTGAAGAAATATTTGAGGCTTTTATGATCCGTAAAGATCTCCACCTTCTTCCCATACAAGTAATGCCTCCAAATTTTAAGTGCAAAGACAACAACTGTCAACTCTAGATCATGAGTAGAATAATTCCTCTCATATTCCTTGAGTTGTCTTGATGCATAGGCTATGACTTTTCCATGTTGCATGAGAACGCATCCCAACCCTTTGCTCGAAGCATCACTGTAGATGACAAATCCCTCCGAGCCAGATGATATTTGTAACAACCCGATATTTTCTACATAAATAAATAAGAAATTTTGCGTATAAATTTTTTTTTATTTAAGGATGAGGATTTGTACAAGATAATGTGTATGTGTATTTATGTGGTAAATAAAAATATATTTATTACATAAATATTTACAAATAATTTTATTTTAAATTTTTGATTATTATAAAGTATATTCTTATAATAAATAAAATTATGGTAGAAATGTTTTTATTAATTATTTTCCATAAAAATATAAGCATATATTATTTAAATAATATATGAAGTGATTTTTAGAATAATTATAATAATTATTTTATTATATGAATTTTAGTATAAGTTATTAAGTTAATTATTTTACCTTAATTGTTAAGGTTAAATATGAATAATAAATCAGATATGGAATACAAACCCTAATTTTGAATTATTGTCAAGGTATGAGAATAATAATATAATATTAATTATATTTTTATTTTTCAGTGCCATGAATATGTACTGTATTTCCGTATTGATGATAATTGGTCAATTATGGTGTTTAATTTTAAAAACCCTAGTAATAATGTTAAACCCTAATTTGAGATCCAAATTAGAGTGCAATACTCTTTTATATGTGTATTATATGATGATTGTGATTAATTAGGTAAACCCTAATTGATAAATGGAAATATAAATTTCTAGAAACCCTAATTATAATCTAGAAACCTTATATAATTTTTGGAAATGAGGAACCCTAATTTGAAATTTAAATTATAGTTCGAGATTGACTGTAATTGTGTTAATGTGATTAATTAGCAAGTCTTATAATTTCAATTGCTAATTTTGGAAACCCTAAAAAAATTTAAACCCTAATTTGATAATTAGAAAACCTAATTATAATTGGTAACCCTAATTATCAAAATCGTAAATCTTAATTGCTATTTTAGCAATGTTAATGATAATTATATGATCTAAACCCTAATGTTACTATATAAGGCAATTAGATAATTAATCATAATTAGGAATCCCTAATTTCAAAATTTTAGAAACTAAAATTTAGTTAATTTTTATTTGATTTTATTTATTTTTGTGCAAACCCTAATTGCAATTCTAGAAATTATTTTTGTGCTAAACCTTAGGGTCAAACCCTAAGGGTTTGCAAGGATTACATAGTTGCCCTTAAATTCATATGACCAATCTAGAAATAAAAATTATATGAGAATGACGAAAAAGCCCTTTTGTCACATTTTTATGTTTGCTTGCAAATCTATACAAGATGAGAGTTGGTGACCAACTCATACCAACCCCATGTGCTAAAAATGACAGCAACAAACTCTAGACATCAGCCATTCATGCATCCAAGACATCTATTTATAGAATTGGAGAGAGAAAAAACTCATTTAGGCACTTATTTTGTACAAATTCTCATACTTGAGCCTCTCTCTCTAAAACCAATGAAAAACTATAGTATATTAGTCATATGTTGAAGCCCCACGTGTGTCATAACCAAATCAGAAACATAGAATCAAGAATTGCTTATTTAAAGGTATAAACAAACTCTAGAATTTCTGTCCAAAAATTTGTTGTTAGATCTTGTGATTTGAAGTTGTAATGTGTTGTTTGTAGTCTTCTTTAATGATTTGGGTTGGCATCTTATGGGTCCATAACATTTAAATACACAAAATTGGTGTTTTCAAAAATCTGGACAAATTTTAAAATGTTTCTAACAGTCAAATGTCAGATCGTGTAGATCTCATTCTGTTTATGTTTTCGTATATTTGAAGGTTTGTATTTGTAGTATGTTATGTGGTCTGTGATCTGAACTTGAAATCAGACTTAGATCTGGTCTAGGTAGCAAGATATTCAAGGTCAAACGTAATTGACCGGCCATGACCAGGCATTTCTGGGTAACCCATAAACAGCCCAGAACCGGCCTGACAACATCTTTGACCGACTTGATCTGTCAGTGTGTGTATGTTTTGGTTCTTTTGTTGCATTAAAGTTATAGTGTGGTAGTTATACTACAGGTTAATACTTTTAGATAGCTTTTATCACAAACGTGTGAGATTTAGAGGATGGTCAAACTAGACAGAAAGTCCACGGATGAACTTTCTGGGTAACCCACCAGAAAGTTCATGAGCGTGGTTTCTGACCTTGTTTGACCGGACAACATCTTGCTATTTTGTTATTGTTATTGTGATTTTATGTAATGGATCTCTAGACTTACATTGTTTTACAACCTGAAAGCCTAAGATCACGTAACCCGTTCATGTGTTGCAAGATATAAAGATCGAGAGAAGGCAGTATGAACTGTTCTTCATTTCTGGAAAACCCATAAATGAAGAACAGCTCTGTCAAAGTTTTTGGGAAGGCCAGATCTCGTTCGGTTTATGTAGTATGGACATGATTGTTACTGTAGCATGAAGTGTTACACTAGTACTACACGCTCTAATGCTTAGTTGGTCCAGAATCACACTACACACTAAATTATTGCTGGTCAAACGTGACACCTTAACAACTAACTATGCATTTCTGGGTTTGGCTAAGAACATGAAGAACACCTATAGCGACGGTTCTGTCGCTATAGGTGGTCTTTAGCGACAGATAATATGTTATTTTTCGGAAATTAATAAAAAAAAATAAAAAAATTAGTTTTAAATTATTAAAAATACAAAATAAATTATTAAAAATTATTTTAAATTCTGAAAAATTAGTTTTTAATTATTTTAAATATATTTCATAAATATTTAATATTTTTGAAATATTAAAAGTATTTAATTTATTTAATTATAATATTAAATAAATTATTTAAAAATAATTTTAATATTGGAAAAAGTCATTAAAAATTATATTATGATATAAGAAAATATTTTAAGTTATTTTTAATGACTTTTAATATTTTGTGATAAATTTCATTAATAAGTTGATATTAATGGTAATTAATTTATTTACTAAATGAATTAAATAAATTAATTAAAAATGATTTTATTATATTAAAAATCATTTTAAATGAAAATAAAGTGTTTAAAAATATTTTAAGTTATAAAATATAACTTTTAATATTTAAAGGATAATTTTATTAATAATTAAATATTAATGATTATTAAGTTATTATTAATGATATTAATTTTATTTAATAATTATATTAAATAAATAGTTTATAAATGATTTTATTAATTTAAAAATCATTTAAAATGGATATAAATGAATTAAAAATATTTTAAGTTATACTTAATGACTTTTAATATTTGGATAAATGAAACATTAATACCTTCTTATTAATGGTAATTATTTAGAAATGATTTTGAATGTTTTAAAAATCATTTAAGGGTAATATTAATACTTTAAAAATATTTTGAGTTATTATAAATAACTTTAATATTTTAGAAATGATTTCATTAATAGATTAATACTAATTAAATATTAATGATAATAGAATTGAATAGTATTTAAATCATTTTAATGTGATTCCGATGTTTGAAATTTCGTGATAAATTATAATAAATGTTTTAAATTATATGAAGTCATTTAATAATAATATAACTTATATGAACGGATGTTGAGTTATAGAATAGAGTCTTAGACTCGATAAATACCCGATAAAGTTGTCGGTACACCGACATGTTTCAGAAATTGATCTGGACTTAGATATTTTGATTGTATAATTGATTATTTGTGATTCAATGGTAATTAAACATATGTGCCAATGTTATTAGGTTATGTGCTGACTGCAATAAGCAGTGTTATGTGTTATAGTATGTTGTTCTAATCGAACGAACGATCTTATTAATGTTAGGTCGTGAGATAAGCGATAGATCTTAATTACAAGCTGTAAGCAGCGCTTCAAGCAAGTATCTAACCTTTGCATTTTTTTATGCAATGGATGTGAGTAAAAATGTTTCTAAACTATATTATTATGGTACAGATTATTAACCTTATATTATATAAGCTTCTTGAATATCAACATGTCAGCATATGATAACTCAGATATATATTTTCTGTTCGTTAATTTCTTGAAATGGTTAAACAAGTGTCCCCACTTGGATAATCATTATATTTAATCACATGTTGATATACCTTGATCAATTACCCGTATAAATATATGTTGAATTATAGATTATTGTTGACAAGATAAAACCTTTGATTTAGAACCCAGACAGGTATGAACATCCCTACACGGGAAAATTTTTATGCGCTCCGGCGGACAAAGGATGAACGATAATATCGTTCCAGCAATGTAGTATTGATCAATGCAGGGCATAACGGGCTGATCACCCCCCACGCCCGTAAGTTATGACGGTTTGCAGATGACTTTCTGTCTTACCCTATCGAAAATTTAAAACAATGTTCATGGCGTGTCACCATACCCCAGATATAGTCTATACGAAATTTTAAAACATTGAAAGAGAGTTGTTGTGATATTATTATTGGTTCAGAATACTTCACAACTATTGACTTGTTCTAGAAGAATAGTACAAAGAAAACACTTAAATTCTTTCAGCTTATATATATATATAATTGCTATTACTTGCTGGGCACTCAAATGCTCATCCTTGCTTAATTTAAATATTTTCAGCTAAGTGTGAACGATCAGAGAACTCTGCTAAGAACAAGGAAAAGGGAAAGGTTGCTGAATGAATGAATGAACGGTATCTTATGTAATAGTTTAATACTATTAAGACAAGTATGATATATATTATCTGTCATGGTTTGTAATGAATGTTTAAAGGTTACGTACTTGGGATTAGACTCTGATAAATGTAAGTTAAGTTTGATATTTATATTATTGTTATTATTATTAGTATTATTCCGCTCATAGAAATGGTATCGTGATGAACCGAGTTCAAGTTTCAAGTACCTGAGTTTGGTGTCCTCACAAGTTGGTATCAAAGCTTAGGGTTAAAAACCTTAGGTGGGTTAGACCTTAGACTATAACCTTAGAACAGATGGAAACGTTGAAAATATAAATAACTCATATAGAGTTTAAAAAGAGATGAATTGACTAAATTCATTGTCAAACAAAATAAAAGATAACTCATATAAAACTCTTAAGTGTTGTGTGTGTATAGTATATGTTAATCAGGATAATTTATATGTGTAGATGTTTGGTGAAAAAGGATTAGGATACCCTTAAATCATAAAAAAGAAGTCAACCTCCATAACCGAGCCAATATCAAAGCCAATAGCTGAAATAGAGGCTCACATTGAAATCTACCTCCATGAGGTAGTTATTTTGGAAAGTATAGTACCAGATCCTAGAATGATAGAATGACTGATAAAAAAATAAAAATAAAATAAAATATGTGCTCTATGTCGAGTTCCTAAACTTGTATGTTTGTGGTGAGTTCTTAAGCTCGTAATGTATGGTAAGTTGGACGAACTAGATGTAGTTAGGTATAAATGGATTATTGAGGATAAGGGGAATAGACAGATTACTAAGCAATTGATCCTTATTGGAGGCGTAAGAAATAAGTAGTACTAGTATTAATTGAATAGATATGATTTTATGTTATGTATATGATAGGTATGTTTGTATAAGATAATGATTTTCAAATTTTGTATAAGTTATGGCAGCGATTCACGACTTTTAAGTCACAATGGGATAGCAAATGATTAAAGCAAAAGGTGCTATGATATGTCAAGTGATATGAATATGAGTTTATGGGATTAATGAAATAAGTTGGTGAAAAGATAGTAGTTAATTATATGAGTATTGATTAATTCAGTAAACCAGGTTTTCAAAATCTAATATTTTGAGTACATGATTATTTGAGTAGAATCTTTTGTGTTATATGCTAAACGTATACGATAAGGCTTATAATGTAAGTTAATAAAGAATAATTTAATTAGATAATGCCGCCAAGACGAAAACGAAATCACAGGACAGAAGAACCTGCCAACAAAGCTGGAGGACAACCAGACCCAACGCAGAATTTGACGAATATAGATGATCAAGCTATGCAGAATGGATTACCAACTGCAGGAAATCAGCCAGATAATCGATCGGCAAACTTTGAAAACTTCAAGACAAATGAACCGTCAGGATTTAGAAGACCAACTAACCCTGTAGAAGTGGTTGTGATAGCTAGGGTAACGGAGGGACAACAGACAACTTTTGCCACCTATACAGCGAAAGGAGGGGTGAATCTTTGGTGGGAGACAGCTCAAGTTAAGGCCGAAGGAGGGAGTAGTGGTAGTAAAACTGGAAAGAGGAAAGGTGATAATGTTGGGAATACGAAAAATAGGCCAGAAGATGGAAACAAACGAGTTGTGCATGGTAGAAATTGTGGAAAGAATCATTCGGGAAAGTGTTTAAAAGGAAAGAATGTGTGCTACAAGTGTGGGCAGGAGGGACATATCTCTCTTAACTGCCCCAATCCAATAATTTATAGTGGGTGTTTTATTTATGGATTAAAGGAGCATAAGGTGAAAGACTGTCCAAGGAGAAGGGAAACAAAGAATGTGAATACGAGGAAAGGCAGCAGGGCATTGGTGATAACGGGACCGACTTCAACAAATGAACCAACAAAATCAATCGAAGGGGTCTTCAACATGACCGTTCAAGAAAACTGTAGCAGCCGCGAATGCAACTCCAGGTATTATTCTTATACATTTTATTTTCTTATACATGATTTTCCTATATATAGTAAATTATTTTATAAAGTAAGTTTGAGGAGGAATTTGAGTTCTTTTAGAAACAAATTTTTTCGTTTAATCAGAAAGACAAGCTTTATGTGAATAGTTAAAGATCAGTTCGATCAAAGTTGATCGAGATCTACTTGCGATGATTATGTATGCTATGTGCCGTGTATGTATAGGTTTTAAAACGGTGATTCCGGGGACGGAATCTTTATAGTATAATTTTTTTTTTAATTTAAGGATGAGAATTTGTACAAGATAATGTGTATGTGTATTTATGTGGTAAATAAAAATATATTTATTACATAAATATTTACAAATAATTTTATTTTAGAATTTTTAATTATTATAAAGTATATTCTTATAATAATGAAAATTATGGTAGAAATATTTTTATTAATTATTTTCCATGAAAATATAAGCATATATTATTTAAATAATATATGAAGTGATTTTTAGAATAATTATAATAATTATTTTATTAAATGAATTTTAGTATAAGTTATTAAGTTAATTATTTTACCTTAATTGTTAAGGTTAAATATGAATAATAAATCAGATATGGAATTCAAACCCTAATTTTGGATTATTGTCAAGGTATGAGAATAATAATATAATATTAATTATATTTTTATTTTTCAGTGCTATGAATATGTACTGTATTTCCGTATTGATGCTGATTGGTCAATTATGGTGTTTAATTTTAAAAACCTTAGTAATAATGTTAAACCCTAATTTGAGACCCAAATTAGAGTGCAATACTGTTTTATATGTATATTATATGATGATTGTGATTAATTAGGTAAACCCTAATTGACAAATGGAAATATAAATTTCTAGAAACCCTAATTATAATCTAGAAATCCTATATAATTTTTGGAAATGAGGAACCCTAATTTGAAATTTAAATTAGAGTTCGAGATTGGTTGTAATTGTGTTAATGTGATTAATTAGCAAGTCTTATAATTTCAATTGCTAATTTTGGAAACCCTAAAAAAATTTAAACCCTAATTTGATAATTAGAAAACTTAATTATAATTGGTAACCCTAATTATCAAAATCGTAAACCCTAATTGCTATTTTAGCAATGTTAATGATAATTATATGATCTAAACCCTAATGTTACTATATAAGGCAATTAGATAATTAATCATACTTAGGAAACCCTAATTTTAAAATTTTAGAAACTAAAATTTAGTTAATTTTTATTTGATTTTATTTATTTTTGTGCAACCCCTAATTGTAATTCTAGAAATTCTTTTTGTGCTAAACCTTAGGGTCAAACCCTAAGGGTTTGCAAGGATTACATAGTTTCCCTTAAATTCATATGACCAATCTAGAAATAAAAATTATATGAGAATGACCAAAAAGCCCTTTAGTCACATTCTTTTGTTTGCTTGCAAAGCTATACAAGATGAGAGTTGGTGACCAACTCATACCAACCCCATGAGCTAAAAATGACAGCAACAAGCTCTAGACATCAGCCATTCATGCATCCAAGACATCTATTTATAGAATTGGAGAGAGAAAATTCTCATTTAGCCACTTATTTTGCACAAATTCTTATACTTGAGCCTCTCTCTCTAAAACCAATGAAAAACTATAGTATATTAGTCATATGTTGAAGCCCCACGTGTGTCATAACCAAATCAGAAACATAGAATCAAGAATTGCTTATTTAAAGGTATAAACAAACTCTAGAATTTCTGTCCAAAAAACTGTTGTTAGATCTTGTGATTTGAAGTTGTAACGTGTTGTTTGTAGTCTTATTTAATGACCTGGGTTGGCATCTTATGGGTCCATAACATTTAAATACACGAAATTGGTGTTTTGAAAAATTTGGGCAAATTTTAAAATGTTTCTGACAGTCAAATATCAGATCGTATAGATCTCTTTCTGTTTATATTTTCATATATTTGAAGGTTTGTATTTGTAGTATGTTATGTGGTCTATGATCTGAACTTGAAATCAGACTTAGATCTGGTCTAGGTGGCAAGATATTCAAGGTCAAACGTAGTTGACCGGCCATGACCAGGCGTTTCTGGGTAACACAGAAACAGCCCAGAACCGGCCTGACAACATCTTTGACCTCCTTGATCTATCAGTGTGTATGTTTTGGTTCTTTTGTTGCATTAAAGTTATAGTGTGGTAGTTATACTACAGGTTAATACTCTTAGATAGCTTTTATCACAAATGTGTGAGATTTAGAGGATGGTCAAACTAGACAGAAAGTCCACGGATGAACTTTCTGGGTAACCCAAAAAGTTCATGAGCGTGGTTTCTGACCTTGTTTGACCGGACAAGATCTTGCTATTTTGTTATTGTTATTGTGATTTTATGTAATGGATCTCTAGACTTACATGTGTTCTACAACCTGAAAGCCTAAGATCACGACACCCGTTCATGTGTTGCAAGATATAAAGATCGAGAGAAGGCAGTATGAACTGTTCTTCATTTCTGGAAAACCCAGAAATGAAGAACAACTCTGTCAAGGTTTTTGGGAAGGCCAGATCTCGTCCAGTTTATGTAGTATGGTCATGATTGTTGCTGTAGCCTGAAGTGTTACACTAGTACTACACGCTCTAATGCTTAGTTGGTCCAGAATCACACTACACACTGAATTATTGTTGGTCAAACGTGACACCTTAGCAACTGACTATGCATTTCTGGGTTTGACCAAGAACATGAAGATCACCTATAGTGACGGTTCTGTCGCTATAGGTGGTCTTTAGCGACAGATAATATGTTATTTTCCGGAAATTAATAAAAAAAATAGAAAAATTAGTTTTAAATTATTAAAAATACAAAATAAATTATTAAAAATTATTTTAAATTTCGAAAAATTAGTTTTTAATTATTTTAAATATATTTCATAAATATTTAATATTTTTAAAATATTAAAAGTATTTAATTTATTTAATTATAATATTAAATAAATTATTTAAAAATGATTTTAATATTGGAAAAATCATTAAAAATTATATTATGATATAAGAAAATATTTTAAGTTATTTTTAATGACTTTTAATATTTTGTGATAAATTTCATTAATAAGTTGATATTAATGGTAATTAATTTATTTACTAAATGAATTAAATAAATTAATTAAAAATAATTTTATTATATTAAAAATCATTTTAAATGATAATAAAGTGTTTAAAAATATTTTAAGTTATAAAATATAACTTTTAATATTTAAAGGATAATTTTATTAATAATTAAATATTAATGATTATTAAGTTATTATTAATTATATTAATTTTATTTAATAATTATATTAAATAAATAGTTTATAACTGGTTTTATTAATTTAAAAATCATTTAAAAGGGATATAAATGAATTAAAAATATTTTAAGTTATACTTAATGACTTTTAATATTTGGATAAATGAAATATTAATACCTTCTTATTAATGGTAATTATTTAGAAATGATTTTGAATGTTTTAAAAATCATTTAAGGGTAATATTAATATTTTAAAAATATTTTGAGTTATTATAAATAACTTTAATATTTTAGAAATGATTTCATTAATAGATTAATACTAATTAAATATTAATGATAATAGAATTGATTAGTATTTAAATCATTTTAATGTGATTCCGATGTTTGAAATTTTGTGATAAATTATAATAAATGTTTTAAATTATATGAAGTCATTTAATAATAATATGACTTATATGTACGGATGTTGAGTTATAGAATAGAGTCTTAGACTCGATAAATACCCGATAAAGTTATCGGTACACCGACATGTTTCAGAAATTGATCTGGACTTAGATATTTTGATTGTATAAGTGATTATTTGTGATTTAATGGTTATTAAACATATGTGCTAATGTGATTAGGTTATGTGCTGACTGCAATAAGCAGTTTTATGTGTTATAGTATGTTGTTCTAATCGAACGAATGATCTTATTAATGTTAGTTCGTGAGATAAACGATAGATCTTAATTACAAGCTGTAAGCAGTGCTTCAGGAAAGTATCTAACCTTTGCATTTTCTTTATGCAATGGATGTGAGTAAGAATGTTTTTAAACTATATTATTATGGTACAGATTATTAACCTTATATTATATAAGCTCCTTGAATATCAACATGTTAGTATATGGTAACTCAGATATATATATTCTGTTCGTTAATTTCTAGAAATGGTTAAACAAGTGCCCTCACTTGGATAATCATTGTATTTAATCACATGTTGATATACCTTGGTCAATTACTCGTATACATATATGTTGAATTATAGATTATTGTTGACAAGATAAAACCTTTGATTTAGAACCCAGACAGGTATGAACATCCCTACACGGGAAAATTTTTATGCGCTTCGGCGGACAAAGGATGAACGATAATATCGTTCTAGCAATGTAGTATTGATCAATGCAGGGCATAACGGGCTGATCACCCCCCGTGCCCGTAAGTTATGACGGTTTACTGGTGAATTTCTGTCTTACCCTATCGAGAATTTAAAACAATATTCGTGGCATGTCACCATACCCCAGATATAGTATATACGAAATTTCAAAACTTTGAAAGAGAGTTGTTATGTTATTATTATTGGTTCAGAATACTTCATAACTAATGACTTGTTGTAGAAGAATAGTACAAAGAAAATATTTAAATTCTTTCAGCTTATATATATATATAATTGCTATTACTTGCTGGGCACTCAAATGCTCGTCCTTGTTTAATTTAAATATTTTCAGCTAAGTGTGAACGATCAGAGAACTCTGCTAAGAACAAGGAAAAGGGAAAGGTTGCTGAATGAATGAATGAACGTTATCTTATGTAATAGTTTAATACTATTAAGACAAGTATGATATATATTATCTATCATGGTTTGTAATGAATGTTTAAAGGTTACGTACTTGGGATTAGACTCTGATAAATGTAAGTTAAGTTTGATATTTATATTATTGTTATTATTATTAGTATTATTCTACTCATAGAAATGGAATTGTGATGAACCGAGTTCAGGTTTAAAGTACCTGAGTTTGGGGTCCTCAAAATATTGTTAGAACAGGTGCTGAAATGAGTCTCCTCTTGAGTTCTTGAAAACTCTTCTCACATTCTTCGCTCCAACCGAACTTTGTATCTTTCCGAATCAGCTGAGTTAATGGAGTAGCGATTCGAGAAAATTCTTCCACGAATCTCCGATAATAACCAGCTAAACCAAGAAAGCTACGTACTTCGGTCACTGATTTAGGTTGCTCCCAGCTTTGAATAGCTTCAATCTTTGTCGGGTCAACAGATATTCCACGGCTTGATACTACGTGCCCAAGAAATGCTACCTCCTCCAGCCAAAACTCGTACTTCTTCAACTTGGTATAAAGCTTGTATTCACGAAGCTTTTAGAGTACCAGTCTCAAGTGTTGCTCATGATCTTCACGGCTTTTGGAATAAATAAGGATGTCATCAATAAAGACGAACACAAAGTGATCCAAATATTCGTTGAATACCCGGCTCATCATATCCATGAAGGCAGCAGGAGCATTAGTCAATCCAAAGGACATGACTAGGAATTCATAATGCCCGTACCGAGTTTTGAAAGCCGTCTTTGGAATATCCTCAGTTCTAATCTTCAGCTGCTGATATCCAGAACGAAGATCAATCTTTGAAAAGAATTGTGCTCCTTGCAACTGGTCAAACAGGTCATCAATACGTGGCAATGGGTACCTATTTTTGATGGTGACATGATTCAACTCCCGATAATCAATACAAAGTCGCATACTTCTATCTTTTTTCTTCACGAATAGAACAGGAGCACCCCAAGGAGAAGTACTAGGATGAATAAAGCCAATGTCTAACAATTCCTGCAGTTGGATCTTTAACACCTGAAGTTCAATAGGAGCCATTCGATATGGGGCTTTGGAAATGGATTTTGTACCGAGTTCAAGGTCGATACAAAATTCAATTTCTCGCTCTGGGGTAGGCCAGGAAGTTCTCCAGGGAATACGTCAGGGAATTTATTAACAATAAAAATATCATTCAAAACTGACGTATTTTTATTTAGATCCGTGACATGAGCTAAGAAAGTTTGACATCCGTTTTTTAATAAACGAATAGCTTTATGGCTTGAGATGACAGCGATTGATTTTAATGGTTTGGTTGCTTGAATTTGCATAATAGGTCGATTAGGAATATGAAAGGTAAAAACCTTACGAAAATAATTAATTTTTGCATGATGAGTAGTTAACCAATCAATCCCTAGAATCACGTCAAATGCAAGTATTTTTAATGAAATTAGATCGACAGGTAATGTGTGGGTACCAACTTGAACCAAACAAGACTTATAAACCGTGGATGTAATGAAGATTTTTCCCAATGGAGTTTCAACAGATAAGTCAAAGTCTAATTTCTCCGGAGTCAAATTTAATCGATGAGCGCAAGTAGTAGAAATAAAAGAATGCGTAGAACTGGTATCAAATAAAGTATAGACTTCGTTAGAGTTTATGATAAGCTTACCCGTGATGACCTCATTCGGGTTCCTTGCTTTCTGGGAGGTCACAACAAACACTCTCCCTTGCACTACCGATTTTGACTTTTCTGGGATGGCCTTTGGTGTCTCCATCCTGGCTGAACTTGTTTTTGGTAAACGACAAAATCGAGCTAAATGACCTTCTTTTCCACAATTATAACATGCTTTAGACTGCATCGCGCAGTTTGGACTGATGTGCCCCTCCCCTCCGCATTTGAAACATATGATAGGTGGTCGTTCTCCTTCCTTAACAACGGGTGCTGGTGCTGACGTCTTTCCATCATTGTTGAATCTCCTCTTCTTGAAATGACCATTCTTATTATTTTGGCCCTGATTACCTCCGAAGTGGTTACCATTTCTGGCATGTTGATTCCTTTCACGCTTGTTGTCACCGCTTCGATGACTGCTCTCACTGGTATTATCATTTTTTCGATTGTTTTCTTTTGGTTGCGTTGACTCGTTATCGCGCTCCACTAACTGAGCCCTATTCACAACATCTGAATACAAACACAGTTTATGAGAAATAAGATGTTGACGTATCTCAGGTTTCAAACCTTGCAAAAACATTCGCGTCATTCACTCTTCATTATCCACCAATTGGGACGCAAACTGGGACAACTCAGCAAATTTAGCCTCATACTGCGACACGGTCATATTATTATGCTCCAATTTGATGAACTCCACCTCCTTCATGTGACGAACACTTTCGGGAAAGTATTTGTCATTGAACAGCTCTTGGAACTTCTCCCAAGACATCTTCAGTGCGGCAGATTGAGTACGCTTAATCGATTCTCACCAGTAATTTGCCTCTCCTCGCAACATAAAGGCGGCAAAGGGAACCTTTTGCTCCTCGGAGCATCCCAAGACATCAAATATCTTGGTGATCTGCTTTATCCATGTTTCCGCTATAAGTAGTTTTGGCTCTCCCTTAAACTCCGGTGGTCCCAGCTCCTTGAACTGTTTAGCGGTGACCGTCCGAGAGTTTTCAGTGTTTTCACCTACATTTTAGACAGGAGCCGCTCTCGCCCGCTATTGCATGAACTGCATAAAGCTTCTGAACATTCTATCATTCATCATTTGGTCAGTGTTGTTATTTGCATGAGGATTATCACCTTCCTAATGCACATTATCCTGATTATTGATATGTGGTGAATCAACAGTCACCTGTGCTCCATTGCTATTCTCAACATTCTCATATGCCATTTTCAGATACTGCCACAAAACAAAAGTTAATTGATATATCATATATTATCATTATATTCTGACCGACCAAGTAAATACCATGCAAATAAACTTAGGTAGGTCATACTAGCGAAGAAATTTCCGTCTCTCCCCTCCTAGTTCTATTCTCACATCTTAGCCAGGGATCATATCCCTAAGCTCTGATACCAACTGTGACGCCCCCAAAATTAGGTATACATCACCCATCTTGGGTCGTCAGATACATGGTACAGAAAACAAATACAACTTACTAATACAACTGTTGTGTACAATACGACAAAACATAACTGTGAGTTTGAATACAATTATTGTCTACTAGAGACTATACAAACTCAAAAGGAGTCCTCATTACAACTATTGTCACACTATTTAACAGGATAGTGAGGACTACTAATACTATCATCTGGTCCATCACTTCGTTCCCCGACTCGTCCCAGCTATATTTTCATTTCCTGAAGAGAACAGTGAAAGAAAGGGTGAGCTCAACTAGCCCAGTAAAAAATATTATGACTAAGATAATGCAGAATAAATTATCATTAGCCTTCAACAGTGTTAAACTGATAAAATATAACGAACATCAAGTTTAACTGCAGCGGAACAAGCAATCCATTAAAAGAGTCAAGTAGAAAATAAAATCTACTATCTTCTATGATTTAAAAGGTTTTTCAACACTGTTATCGCTGGGACTCAGCTTAATAAAATAATCCACATCATCTAATCACCCCTGCACTACGGCCAAGGATATTCGTGTATTCATTAATGGTCATGATCATGTCAACAATTGTCCATCAATGCACTATGGGCCAATGAGGACTTTTACTACATCATTTGTAACATTACGGTCATGATTATACCGAATAATTCCTGGTCATAATCATACCAAGTCAATGTATGCACTACAGGCCACAGATGACTTTTAACATTTTATAAACATGAGGATGATGACAATGATATAAGAATTCAATAAAACAAGTTCCAGAATTAATTTATCCAATAATTAACAACGTCCAAATTGTCAACATGATACTGCTTTGTGGAGTAAAATTCAAGAATGCTTAGAAGAATATTTTCATGAAAAGATACTGGATGAAACGCAATTATCAAGGATATTACACAAATTTCATGGAGTATAGAAGTCAAAACTTAACCAACTGAGTATAATAAAGAATGGAATAACAAAAGAAATCACCATGCATGCGATAGACCGCACAGACATGTTATTCCAACAGAATAATAAATAATGGAACTAGGTCCGACGTAAAACGCACAGACAGGATATTCCAACAGAATAATAATAAAGACGGAACCAGGTCCAGTGTAAAACACACAGACAGGATGTTCCAATAGAATAATAGTAAAGACGGAACCAGGTCCGGTGTAAACCACAAAAACAGGATGTTCCAACAGAATAATAATAAAGACGGAACCAGGTCTGGTGTAAAACACACAGACAGGATGTTCCAACAGAATAATAATAAAGACGGAATCAGGTCCGGTGTAAAACACACAGACATGATGTTCTAACAGAATAATAGAAGAATGTCACCAAGTATAGGGTAGACCGCGTATACAGGTTATTCCAACAGAATAATAAGAAATGGAATAACAACAGTTCTCTTCATGAATAAGAAAGAATAACACCCCTTACCGTTTTAAAGAATAACTAAAATAAGGAAGTAGTTAAGTAGCAGAATACTTTTCTTCTCTCTCTCTATAGTTTCTCTTTATAGTTTCTCTCTCTAGAGTTCAGTGAATTCGTAAGAAATAATGAAGGAATGAGCTGCTATTTATAGAAAAATAGAATGCATAGTAACTAATCCATGAACGGTCCATATTTAAAAAAAATCTTTTAAATAAAATATAATATATTCTATTTATAGAATAACTTTAATAAAGTATTCTGTTTTATATAAAAAGATGTTTCTGTTTTATTACGTTAATAATACGAATAAAACAAAACTTCATTATCGCTAAATAATTCATATTATTAACTGACAATAATTGAATCAAACTGAGTGACTTCTCGCATAAGCATTAATAATCAATACCGTGTGCTACTATGCAACCACACGTATTATTGTACTTTTACTACCGAGTAGTTCAACAGCATCAATGGTAAAACTTCCGCCGTTATTTTTAATAAAATATTTTTGTCGTTTTCTCATTTCGACAATAATTTCGTTGTGGGGTCCACCAATGATTGTGCCGTTGCACGAATATTTCCTGTTAAAACGAATATTCCCCTACCAATCGAATATTATATAACAACTTGCGTACTTTGCAAAATTTATAAATATTACCCACAACTATAACATTATATCAAATTAACTCCATAATATTCAAAAATGATATTTATAGAAAATTCATCTTTATTTATAAAAGTTGGGGTCTTACACTACTCCTGTCTCTCACGCGGAGTTTGAAGGATTAAGGAGTCAATTAACATAGTTGGCTATTCTTCTCAGGGAACTAAACAAATCAACTCAGGCTCCACAGATACCCATCCACACAGAATCCTCTGCACATGGATGAATCCAGGGTCCAGATAGAGAAGTACCAGCACCTGAGTCTCAGACTGATAAGACCAAAAAACCCTTAAAATCACCCATCTTAAAGAAGATCAAGACACCGGTGATATTTGAAAGAAGGTTCTACAAATGGAAGAGACCATTCGGTCCATCAAAGGGATTGTAACACACGAAAGTATTTCATATTCTGACCTTTGCATCTTCCTCGGGGTTTATTATCCAAAAAAATTCAAGACTCCCGATTTTGAGAAATATGATGGATTGGGAGATCCTTAAACCCACTTAAAAATGTTCATTAGAGAGCTCGGATCCTATGCCAAGAATGAAAAGCTCAGAATGCAGCTATTTCAGAAAAGTCTGATTGGAGATGCCAGAGCATGGTACACCAGATTGGATAACTACAAAATTCACAGCTGGGAGGAGTTAGCCCATGCTTTCCTCAGTCAATACAGCTTTCAAACTCATATGGCTCCAGACCGGTATCAAATTACCAAGGTTAAGAAGTAAATCAATGAGTCATTCAGAGAGTATACCCAAAGATGGAGGCGTCTGGCTGCTGAAGTTATCCCATCCATCACAGAGTCTGAAATGGTGATGACCTTCATAGACATTCAAGAAGCTCCATTTTATGAGAGGGTCCTCGCTTGAATAGGAAAGCCATTCTCAGAAATGATTAAGCACGGAGAAATGGCAGAAATGGGATTGAAATATGTGAAGATTCAAGACCTTGTCGCGTTAAAACCCGTAACTGAGCATATCCAATCTTGAAGTTATGGGAACAACCTCCAGAGGGTCCATAAGAAGAAAGAAGAGGATGTTTCCTTGATATTGCAAGGACAAAAAGGCAATCAAAACTTTCCTATTCAAAGGATAAACTACTCCCCTTTTTAAGCTCAGTCTTCAAATCCTCCCTTGCCAAAAAGTGGAGAAATCAAGCGCTCAAGAGTGTTCACCCCCTTAGGGGATTCACTCAAACTTCTGACAGCTCATAAGAAAATCACTTATCTCCTTCCTCTAACTAATCCAAGTGGAAAGGGTTTTAATACAAGCAAAAAATGTGCTTACCATTCTAGAGCTACAGGTCATGATAGTCAAGACTGTTGGGCCCTTAAGCATAAGATCCAATACTTAATTGATAATGGTGAGATCGTAGTGACCAAGCCCGAGCAACCACATGTTCAAGACAACCCTCTCCCTCAACACAAGGAAGAGGATGTTAACATGATCACCAGGGGTAGTGGAGAGAGCTCCAAGTACCTCAAATATGTGGGTGGTTGTTCCAAAACTAACAAGGATAATTCTGATAAGTGGGATTATTCACAATTTCTAGTTCATGATGGAATGAGAGTTAAAGTCTCTTGGCAAACAAGTCAATCAATTGGCAAAACAGGTGATTTATCAAACCCAATTCAAACGACAGTTGTTCAGTCAGGAGCATGCTATTCTCCTTTCTCTTATCACAAATACTTCACCACTTACCTAAGAAAGTGAAACCTCTGAGGAAGAGTTTGCAAGAAAAGCTAAAGCTAAATCCCGTCGGGACTTTGCCAACAAAAGGGAATTCACCTATTTAGGCCAACCGATGGAAGAAATATTATAGATGCTGATCAATGAGGGAAAAAACACAGCACTGCTACCTCCAGTCAACCCTCACTCAAAAAGGTTTGATGCTACTGAAGAATGTCATACCACTCCCACTCTCGCGGTCACAGCACTGAAGAATGATGGGAACTCTGCCATCTTATCCAAAATATGATTGACATCGGTGACCTACAAATGGCAGACAATGATGTTGTATCATCTGAAAGTGGGGACATATTTCCTCGAGAATGGAAGGAAGTTGTAGCAGTTATATCCTTTGAAAGAGATTTGGCTACCACACCACTTATAATTCAACCAATTCAGCTCAAAGGAGTTGAAAACCCTTTGAAAGTGGTTGCACCATAGCCAATCATATTTCCATTTAGGCCACAATATCTAATCAACAGTCTTTAGAAAGTCCCATGGAAATATGGAGAGGCTGAATGATCAACATCAAACATAACTGCTACAATATCTAAAGAGAATCCACTGTATCTCCCTCAACGAGTGATGAAGCCTATCATCAGATCTAAGGGGAAGGTGCCCAAGGAGAAGATTGAAGAATTCCTCCACAAGATGGGACACAATGAAGCCAAGGTGGTTCAAAGCTTGAAAGAAGCTCCACAACAGATCTCTATTCTGGACTTGGTTTTCTCTTCAGAAGATCACCTGAAGGTCTTACTGAAAATATTAGAAGAAGCCCAATTGCCAAGGACAGTGGATGTTGAAAAATTCAATCATCTGGTTGATCACATCTTCAATAGTAATGTGATATCCTTTACTGATGGTGACATACCTCCCGAAGGGAAGGGTCATTGTAAACTGTTGCATTTAGCGGTGATGTCTTCTGGATATGTGGTCGGATGAGTGCTGATAGATGGAGGATCATCCCTAAACATCTGCCCCTATGTCACATTAGAAAAAATGAACATCAATCTCAACAGGATTATAAGTAGCTATATAATCATCAAAGGCTTTGATGGATCTCATCGAAATATTGTCTGAGAGATTGAGTTACCAGTGGAAATCGGTCCACATACATTCTACATATCCTTCCAAGTGGTCAAAATCACTATATGAATACTGTTAGGAAGACCTTAGATTCATATGGCGGGAGCCGTCCCATCCACTCTTCATCATCAGCTTAAGTGTATCATCAACAGTAATCTGGTCACTGTCAATGTTGAGCTAGAGTATCTTATCAAAAGTGATATACCTCTCACCAGTTTCAATGACGAAGTTGAGCATGTTAGCTTCCAAGCCCTTGAGGTGAGCAACACTCACTATCAACTAATTGGGGCTCCAGCTTTGAAACCCAGAGTTTCTGCCAAAGTAATGTTGGCCACTTAGGAAACGATATCCTTGGGTTTCCAACCTGGACAAGGGTTAGGAAAGAATCAGCAAGGAATCAAATGCCCAATTCAAGTTTCCAGCCAGATAGGGAAGGCTGAATTAGGCTACTCCTCTAGGTCCAGTCACAGGAACCCGCACATACACCGGTTCCTTCATCTACAAGGTTATTGCCTAAATCTACAGATGTTGATTCTGTATGGCCTCTACGAAAAATTCCTACCTCTGTGGTAGGTATGTTGTTTCCTAAACCGACACTGGTTAAAGGAAAAGAAGCCCTAATTCCAAACCAAGACATGGAGGAAACGAATCAAAAGCGCAAACAAGACATTAAGAGGCGGTTATCGAAGATGTACTTCCTAGCACATACCGAGGGTATGAACAAGGATATCTTAGATGACGACTACTCAGATGTTATGATCATCATTCAAGAGAAGGAGGACGATAACAACTTCTTCATCACAGCTGTCCACCAGGATCTGACCCTTGGCAATTGGAGCAGCACTCCTTGCATTTGCCCAGAAGGGTAAAAAGGGTAGAAAATCCCACTACCCTATAGATAGCAATAATTTCTTACTTTTGTTGCATAGTATTAGAAATTTTTTTTGTCATGCCATGCTAACACATTGTATAATTAAACAATTTCATATATTAAGTGAAAACATTTTTGTTTTAAAACTCTAAAGTCAGATATGCCTAAAGTTGCTGATGAGGTGCTTATTCTTCACAAGGACTGCAACTTTTGTAAGGCCCCAAAATCCAGTCTATCTTCACATTATAACATCAAATTCCAAGAAAAAGTGAAATCACAATCAAAGTATGGATTAAAAATGAAGAACGAACGAAGAACACGAAGAACACAAAGAAATTTGTTGATGGACAAATTCAAAACCATCGTAGTATAACTTGTTGTTGATGGACAAGTTTAAAATCATCGTGTATAAGTTAGTTGCTTATTGCTTGGTTATGAACGGTATAAACGTTCATAAAGAACGGATTAAACTTAGCTATAACGAAGTTATGGCAAAAATTTCGTAAAAGACGAATGAGAAGTAGAAAGTATGTAAATTAATCCGAATGTACAGGGTTTCATAAGAAAGTAAGAGAACGTAGAAAATGTGAGTCATGGACTCATGAAAAAATGAGTTCCGAGCTCGGATGACCTAATTATGGACTAACAAACAAAGAACGTCAATAGCATAAAACAAAAGAAGGATGAAGATTAAGCCAATTGAATGGCATGTTGATGGATTCAGAATAAATTTCTATCCAAGGGAAATTACAGTATGTAAGATAAGGAAGAGAATGGCTTTGTAACGACCTCGTTCCGAGATATAACGAAGAAGTTATGAGATCATAACGTAAGCGTCTCAAACTAGTGCAAGACTTAGAAAAAAATTTCAAAGTTTCATGCTTGGCACCGCAGTTTCAAAGTTTCATGCGACGCCAAGCATGAAACTTTGAAATTTTTTTCTAAGTCTTGCACTAGTTTTAGACGCTTACTTTACGATCTCATAACTTCTTCATTATAGCTCGGAACAAGGTCGTTCCAAAGCCATTCTCTTCCTTATCTTACGTACTTTAATTTCCCTTGGACAAAAATTTATTCTGAATCCGTCAACATGCCATTCAATTGGCTTAATCTTCATCCTTCGTTTATTTTATGCTATTGACGTTCTTTGTCTGTTCATCCGTAATTCAGTCATCCGAACTCGGAACTCGTTCGTTCTTGAGCCCACAACTCACATTTTCAACGTTCTCTTACTTTCTTATGAAACCCTACTCGTTCAGGTTAATTTACATATTTCTACTTCTCGTTCGTCTTTTATGAAATTTTTGCCATTACTTCGTTATAGCTAAGTTTAATCCGTTCTTCATGAACGTTTCTACCATTCTTAACCAAGCAATAAGTAACTAACTTATATGTGATGGTTTTAAAACAAGTTATACTACGATGGTTTTGAATTTGTCCATCAATAACGTTCTTCGTGTTCTTTGCGTTCTTCGTTCGTTCTTCATTTTTAATCCATACTTTGATTATGATTTCACTTGTTCTTGGAATTTGATGTTATAAAACACCATTCCTCACTAATATCACTGAATCGTTCACATGATTCATTCGGATCGCTCAAATTCATTACGAATCTTATACTTTCTTAAGAAAATTATAAACTAAACTTCTAATTCTTATTTCTTTGTTTTCTCATGATTTCAACCATATGAAATCATTCTTAACATCCTTTACTTCTTATTCTCATTAAGCTATGTTTTTAACATAGAAAACTTAAAGAAAATTTACTTAGGGTTAGGTTTCGAATTACCTTTCTTCTTTAATCTTCCTCCATTGGACAAAGTGTGCACTCGGGATAGCTCTTCCTCTTCTTCTTCTTCTTCATCCGAACTCTCTCTCTCTCTCTCTCTCAAGTGTTGGTAATTTTCAAAATCACCAATAAATGAGTTAAGCTCACCTTTTATAGATTTTCAAGGCTTGGGACAAAATAGTCATTTCGCCCCTAAGGTTACTATTTCCACCTTCTTACTAAACTGCCTTACTACTCAAGAAGCTTCATTTGGAAGCTTCGTACTTCCGTCCTGCAAAGTTCGTCCGACAGTTTGAAAAATTGCTATTCTCGGAATCCAAATATTTTTAGATATTTCGTCTTTCCTCTACAGATTAACATTTACGCATTCTTCGGAACTCCGAAAAACTGAAAAAAACCCTTTTTGACATTAAGCGTTTTCCTTCACGTTTTCCCAAAATGTAGCTAAACGAGTGAAAAGTACATAATAATACTTTGTCATTTTTATTTTTTCCAATTTTAGCATGTTTTTCGAGAAAAACTTTTATCGGCTTACTTAACTTTTCACGATATATTATCGTCAAATCTTTCGACTGAATGTCATTTCGACATACTGAACTCTCGAAAAGGCTTAGGTTATTCAAACACTAACCCTTAGGTTTCGTCAGGTGAATAAATCCTATTTCGTCTTTTTCCCCAGAAATATTTTTGTTCCTGGAAAATTTTTATTTTCATCTTGAAAATTATTATTCGTTCAGTCTAGCTCGTAGCAAGAATCCCCCCATATTATAATCATCCTAGGTTATAGAATGATTAATAAACACATAACACATAATATTATTAATAAAAATTTATTTTATTAATAACTAATTCTTTAAACTGAAATTCGGGACAATCCAATTTTTCGGGTTGTCACATCCTTCCTCCCTTATAAAAATTCTGTCCTCAGAATTTCTCAAAACCACACCTATACACGGGTCCTCACTATTTTGATGTAAAGTTGGACTCTGACTTGATGGAGATTGAACAAGCGGACTATAAGATACCTTAGGAGATCAAAGAATGGGTCGAAGACAAACCCAAGCCAAATCTTGATCAAACCACCTCCTTTAACCTTGGAACCTCAGAAAACCCCAAATAAATCCAGATTGGTACGGACCGTACTCCAAGCCAAAGGAATGACATGGTTACTCTATTGACCCAATTCCAGGATGTGTTTGTATGGTCTCATGAAGACATGGTCGGTTTGTCAACTGACATCGTCATTCATTGACTTCCCATCAAAGAGGGATTTAAGCCAGTCAGACAGAAACTCAGGCGATTAAAACCTTAGTGGAGTTTGAAAGTCGAAGAAGAAATTATGAAACAATTTCAAACCAACATCGTCATGGTATCAACATACCCTGAGTGGCTATCCAACATAGTTCCCATACCTAAACCCAGAGGGAAGGAGCGAGTTTACGTGGATTACAGTGATCTGAACAAGGCTTGTCCCAAGCATAACGTTCCCGTACCGTTCATTCACATACTCATTGATAATATAGCTCAGTATGGCATGTACTCCTTTACTGACTGCTTTACTAGGTACCATCAAATCATGGTTGCTAAAGAGGATCGTGAGAAAACTACATTCATCACTCATTGGGGAACCTTTTGCTACAAACGGTTGTCATTCGGCCTCATCAATGCCTGAGCTACCTATCAATGAGCTATGATGGCTCTTTTCCATTGTCGACATCAAGATTTTTATTTGTCCTTTTTCTGTTCTTGTATTTTGGTGTTCTCATATTAGGTGAGATTTGTTTGAAAAAATAAGTTGTAAAAAGGTTCGACATGTATATGTCGACGATTGGACTGTAAGAGTCGCCCGTTGGTATTTTTAAATGGTTGTACCAAATCAACCGAGAAAAGGTTTGCACATTAACCTAGTGATGTGACAATATTTAACTGGTCTGTGAAATCGAGATTCGTTAGGGTCTGGGGGCTTGATTATGCGGAGGGAAGGTGTTAGGCACCCCCTACATCCGTGGTAACACGGTGACCGCGACTTTTTAATATAAACCTTTATCTGAATGTGTGTGTGTGTAGATCAATGTGCCATTACCTGAAAGTAGTGTTATGCCTCGTTTGCACCTATATACAAAGGGTTTGAATTTTGTATAAAAGTTCAGTTTTAACAAGATATAGCAGTGATGTTTTGTAAAAGAGGTTTTGCAAACCCTTATGCTCAATAGTAATTGAGGCCTTTGATACTTCTCTTTTGTTACGTGTTCGGCTTGATTGCTTTTATTTTTGAGATGCAAATCATCTTCAAGAAAATGAGATAAAAAAGCAGTGCCGAACTCCTTGTGGGCATGAGAGCTGTTGAAGGAAATTCAAATATCGTGAATAATTTACAAACTGGTTACATCTGAAAATGTCCATCACGGGAACCAAATATAGATTCGGGATGTTGAATCTGTGATTACAAGATTCCCAGGCTCACATAATGATGCAGTATGTATGAGAGCTGTAAGCAGTTATATATATATATATATATATATATATATATATATGTTGTAAATATATATACATGGACAATCAACTGCCACGAAGTAAACTCTAGGAAGGACGAAAATATGTTGTAAATATATATACATGGACAATCAACTGCCACGAACTAAACTCTAGGAAGGACGAAAATGTAAATATATATATATATATAATATATATATATATATATATATATATATATATATATATAGCTGTAAATATATATATAGAAACGATCAGACGCCACGAAGTAAACTCTAGGCAGGACAGAATGTAAATGAAAGCACTAAATGGCCACGAAGTAAACTCTAGGCCAGACAGAAATGTAAATATATATATATATATATATATATATATATATATATATATATATATATATATATAAACGAACTGAGCCTGGGTCGATATATATCCAGTGCGTTTATCACTTATACATATATATATATATATATATATATATATAAATAAATATATATATATATATAGAGCGGTAAACGCACCATATATAAATCCAGGCTCAAATAGAGTTTGATATATAATATATATATATATATATATATATATATATATATATATATATATATATATATATATATATATATATATATATATACACACACACACACACACACACACACACACACACACACACACACACACATAGGAAAGCAATAAAAGCCACGGACCGACGGTCCAAGCATACACACATAACATGACTCTCAACGTGAATAATAGTGTGTGCCAAAAAATGGAGAAAAGGCTTTAAGAAATGTGAGAAGGCTTACAGTGGGCTGCCAAAGAAGACTTCAAATAGCTTTAAATGGATGAACACTCGGTTTCCACCAGTAAAATGTAGCAAAATATAAGCTCGCAAGTGTTTAAAATGAGAAAGCACTCAATTTATAGTGTGTACATAACAAATTGGACATGGCTTTCTCACCTTTTTTCTTGAAAATGGCCACCCCAAACCCTCTATTTATAGAGGGGGGAGCTGCAGGTGTACCTACGTCAGTCGTGGGTCTACCTACGGCTTCTCGGGGTGCCCTGGGCCATGTTGGACCTGCCAACTAGAAGTACGTGCACTCGAACAACTCGTTGTTCGCTCGAACCTTCATAACTTTCAATCCGGGAGTCCAATGGAAGCGTGCAATACCATTCCAGAAAGATCATTTTGAGAGCTACGCAATGACATATGATTTACCCTTTTCTGAATCTAGGAAGATGGGTCCATGACCAAAATGGCATTTTCGGGTTTTCGTCAGGTAGTCTATTGAGCTGTTTTGCGTAGTTTGTGCTCGGAAGTTAAGATATGGTTCTTGTGGGACTTCTTTTGAAGCAATTTGAGTTGAAATGAGTGTATTTGTTTTGAGTTGAAGTACAGTTGGCAAAATAACCATTTTACCCCTCCCGGGGTTATCTCCGATTTTTACGCAGTTGTAGCAGTCTTTTCTCAGGGTTATCTCAGAGGTTGGCCTACTATTGACTCTGACTGTCCTCAGGGTTATCTCTAAGGTTGGCTTGATCTCCCGGGGTTATCTTCAGGGTTTGAACTTGATCTCCCGGCATTATCTCAGTGGTTGGAACTGACTTTCCTGGGGTTATCTCCGGGTTTGGAAACTGGATCTCCCGGGGCTATCTGTAATAGCTAAGAATTCTTAGTCACTTTGTAAATAGATATATTAATTAAATATTAATGATATCAAAAACTTGGTGATACGTGTGGAATGATTAGGAAGTAATATAATTATGTGGATTGTAACTATGACTATGTGTTTATTTATTTGATAGAAAGAATTTGAAAAGGAAAGATTTCATAACTTAATTATACATTAGGTATGGAAATTTAAATAACCTAAGGGTTATATTGTGGGAGAATATAATATTTAAAAGTATACTAATTTAAGTGATATATTTGACTATCTCAAGTTATTAATTTTTGTAACTTAATTTGAGCAAGTCTAATTGGGTTATAAAATTTAATGTACAAGAGTAATGATTTAAATTCCAAATGTGTGGAATGGAAACCCTAATAAAATAATTAAGGTAGGATAAAATGGAAAGGTATTGGAATACGTTAATTTTTTCAATGGCCCAAAGAATTAAATTTAAAGTCCAATAGATAATTTAATTGAAATCCTAAAAGTTGGAAATGGTGGCCCAACTTTAAGCCCAATTAAGGAAGGACATGTTGGACTTTTAATATACTAAATAAAGAATTAAAAGAAAACAAATTTGGTGCAAAGAGTGGACACATGGCCGGCCACATGAGGAAGAGACAAGGGGAGTGCACAATTTTCAAAGATATTTCCAAAACTTAGCCATGTGTCAAAGTTATTAAGGAGCCACCTACATGACTGATCTTCCATATATCTAAGTAAAGATTAAAGTGAGAGAAAGAGAAAAGAAGATGTTGGGAAAAAAAATCTCTACATACATATCTTATATCTATACATTATCCTCCAACAAAAATCTAATCCCATTTTCTTTCATCTTTTATTTTACTTCATCTTACTCTCTATTAAGCTAACAAAGCAACAACATAAGAGAGAGAGAGAGGGGGAGAAATTTAGTGGAGAGGAGGAGAGAAAGAGGAAGGAGATCCACCATTGATGCACCCAAAGTTTATCTTTTACTTTGGAAGGGAAAGAAAGTGTGCTCATAAATCAAGGCGAAATTTTAACTAGTTTATTCCAATTCATTTGGTTTAACTTTGGTGATTTAAAATTTATGTTCTTGAGGTCTAAAACCCTCTATCTACATGTTTTATATGGTTTCATGTATGGTTATAACATATTTGAGTGTTAGAAAGTGAATCAAAAGGATATAAGTGAAACTAGTTTTATTTTGTTAGAAAACTCTAGTTTTTTTCACTTCCTTTGATCGACTACCAGTTTTGATCTACACCTTTTTGTGATCCGTCAAAGAGGGGTGCTAGATATGTAAGTTACCTACTAAACCCAAGTTCTAGTACTCAAAAATGTTGAGTACACAAGTCGTAGCGACTATTTTAGCAAAAATAGTTTTGTCTTTAGATAGAAAAATAAACTATTTTTGGACAGTCAATGCTAGGGGCATTTTCTTCCTTTTTTCTGACATTTAAAAATTTTGAAATAATTTGGGATTGTAATATGATGAGTTATCTTTCAAACCCAAGTGGAATCACTGAAAAAGGAGTTGTAGATTTCCGTAAGGATTAATTTTAGCAAAGTAGGAAAAAGCCAAAAATTCCGAAAATAAACTATCCAAGAAATTGTAGGGTCTTTTTCAGCCACTTAATTTGTGAAATAAATTCCGACCTTTTGGGAGATGAAAATATATGATATAAAGTAGATGCTGTCGAAAAATGAGCTTATTCTGACTTAAATTGAGCAAGTTATGGCCATTTCAATATTTGGGGTTTTCAGACGAAAATCGCTATAACCGGAGTTCTATAACTTCGATGGCAACAAATTTTAAACTGGAAGGTCACGTTAACACATATAACATTATACCAAGAGAAGGGAATTTTTGGAGTTAAGCGTGATGGGGCTAATTTCTTAAGCTAACTACTAAAAATGATTTTTTGAAAACTACTAAAAGAAATTGAAAAATTACAGAAAAATTCTTTGTGTATGAAATATATGTACATATGTTTGGCCAAATAATAGAAAAATAATAAGTTGATTTAGTATTTTTGTGAAAAAAAATACTGAATTCAGGTTGCTGAAATTGAAGATTATGAATTCAGGTTGCTGAATTGCAAAACAGTTTACTAAAATGAATAACTAGTGAATTCAGCTTGCTGGATTGGAAAATAGTTAACTAAATTAAAATTCAGTTTGAATCCAGGCTGCTGAATTGTGGGAGTAGTGAATTCAGTCTACTAGATTGGTCATTTCAGGTTGTTGAATTGGTATGCTGAAATAATCCTGACTATAATATTAGTATTCGGCTTACTGATTATAAGGAAGAACTAATAAAATCAAAGATTAAGTGTTAAATCATAATGTATAAGAATAAAGTAATTAAAATATTATCAAACGGCAATAATAACAATGATTTTTTAAGGTGATTGATTGTGCTTAAGTGTTAACTAATTGCTGATAGAGTAATTGTAGTATGATATAAAGTATGATATGCTAATTGTAAGATCAATATTAACAACGATAGGTCTTTACAATAAAGAGATAAAATAATATTGCGTAGTAGTAGATCGCAGGCAAGGAAAGTTCTCTAACTCAAACTTGAGTTATTATTTTCAAAGCATGTTAGTGAATAAGTATTATTTTATATTTACAACTATATTGGTTATTGATATTCACACTTGGTGCAATTAAATTCCGGTTCTATTATTATTGAATTGTGAATTAGTTAAAGTTCTTTCATTCATAAACTGTTTAAGATATGGATCTATACTAATTGTATTAGCTAGATCAAATATGTTTAAATTTGTTAAATCAAATATGTTGTTAAACGTTGTTCTTCACCAATTGATTTGGTAAGGACTCAAGACTGAGAAAAAGAACTGTGACACCCCCAAATTCGGGTTACCTGACCCCCGAGTTTGGTGTTCACGATCCACAATATAATAACATCTAACTACCCATTTATATAGAAATAGTAATACATATCGCATTAACATATATTGTTAATACATAAGTCCCAGGTCCATTAATATTAACATTACAGACATACCCCTTAGATATACAAAAAGGGTTTACAATGCAACATAATAATAATACTGTGCATTATACTAATTTATCACTGTGTCTTTTCATTTATTCTTCTTCGCATCACCTTCTGTAACTTCGTCCCTAGCTAAAAAGTTTTATTTAGCAAGGGTGAGCAAAAAATATGCTCCGCAAGTTGAGAATATCTAATTTGATAGAATGATACCAAAGATCGGGGAACTTTAAAACAGCTGAACAAATCTCCAATTTCTAACAAGTCTTTTCACAATCTATACAACATAATAATTTGATAATGAAAGAGTACAACGTTTTCAAAATTTCTACGATATTCTAATGAATAATCAAGAATCAATTCTACGCATTAACAAAGTGGAATGTTTTCCAGAGTTATGCTGAGTGATCACACAAGATCTAGAACTTCTCTTCTCGGGTATTTATCAAAGATTTACTTTTATATATACGCAGGTGTATCAGATAACCATAAAGATTAAATCATACTCCTCCGGAAGTATAACAAGTGAACAGCTTTATTATACCCAATATTATGCATAATATTCAGAATGCGCGTAATGGACGAATATACGACCAAAAATTCTACCCCTTTTATAATAAAAGGTTGTTTTTCTTAGTCTTACAAATAGAAGTTGTATTACAATAACGAAATATGATTATTTCAATTTTTAATCTCTGCTTTTCTCTTCTCTAACCTATCAGGTTTACTTTATCGATCTAGTCAAAATAATTGGCATTGATCTATCAATAATAATTGAATTATCTTCTCGCTTCTATCAAGTTCTAACAAATGTTCGTTTAGCCAGAATAATTAGCTAAGATATTTCTCAACATAATTCGATAATAAACATGAATTATCTGTACTATCAATACTAGCTTCTACAGATATGAATATCCAATAACAGTAATTCTACGAATATATATTTTCCGAATCAGTAATTCAATTTAAATTATTAAACATGCACTAACTGCGAATAATCAACAATAAATTCTTAGACGTGGTCTAATTAGCAATAATTAACCACCAATAATAATTGAATAATATTAACTCAATGTTGAGTTAGGAAACTTGCCTTCTCCGTGGATTACAACTACACAAAATACTTATCTGCGTTCGTAAGACCTATAATTAATAATATCGGTCTCACAATTAGCACCATAATTTATAACACATAGCACTATAATTCACAGTCAATCTTCTCATAGACACATTACCACATAGCTACATCAGTGTTTATAACCTATATAAACACTTATCAAGTCTAACTAGTTCGGTCTGGTTGGACTTCGGTCTCATCTCGGTGTTCTGGTCACCCTATCCGAAAGTTAACACATTTATTATCAAATAAACCCGGTCTCTAAGCTTCAATATTATTTTAGATAATTCAAATATCATTTATAATATTTTTCGAAAGCTTTTAATAATTTATAAGCAATTATTATAATTTATAATAATTTTTAAACACTTGAATCATTTTTAAATGATTTAATTATCAAATAATCTTATCATCATTATTATTTAATAATATTAAAATATTAATTACATACTTGTCAAAATATTAAAGTTATTAATAATAACTTGAAATATTTTTAAATCATCAATATTCTACTTAAATGATTTTTAAAATAATAAAAATCATTTTTAAATCATCACCATTAATATTTAAATATTAATAAAATTATCATCAAAATATTTAAAGTCATTATTTATAACTTAAAATATTTTTCAATCCTTCTTCTCATTTTGAAATGATTTTTAAATCAATAAAATTATTTTTAATTCATTTATTTAATATAATAATTAAATAAATCTATTATCATTAATATTAATTTATTAATGAGAATTCTCCAAAAATATTGAAAATTATATTTTATAATTCAAAATATATTCTAACACTTTATTCTTATTTAAAATAATTTTAAAATTAATAAAATCATTTTTAACTTATTTATTTAATTTAATAATTAAATAAATCTAATATCATTAATATTAATTTATTAATGAAAATTCTTCAAAAATATTAAAAGTTATATTTTGTAACTCAAAATATTTTTAAATACATTATTCTTATTTAAAATGATTTTTCATAAAATTAAATTATTTTTCTATAATTTATTTAATATACTAATTAAATAAATTAAATATCAATTTTATTCAAATAATTAATATTATTAATGAAAAATATCCCAAATAATTAAAAGTTATTTTTCAGAATTTAAAATAATTTTTAAAACCATTTTTGGTAATTTTTATAATTTATTTTCTACTTTTAAATATTTTCCAAAAAATTAGAAAATAAAATAAATAAAAACCGTCGCTAAAGCCTATAGCGACACTTGTCTGTCGTCTTAGGTGTTCTTGACCTCAAGAACACTGTCAAACCCGAGTTCAAGATTACTCGTTTGACCACTTGTGATTCTTAATCAAAACATGATTTGGGCTAATTTAAACAATGATCGTGTAGTGGAAATGTAAGTCTACAACATCCAATCAGAATCATGGTCATACAACAAAACAAACAATTAGATCTAGCCTCTCAAAGTCACTGTCAGATCACATCTGGGTTTTCTGGGCAACCCAGAAACCCAAGGCAGTTCGAGTGTCTCATTTCGAGCTCAATTAGCTATGTGTTCTAGTTCTTATTTTGGTGATTTCTTGGTTCATACTCGTAGTATGAATAACAAGGAATAACACTACAACAATAGATCAATTAAACAACAACCAAATCTTAAGTTACAGCTCAGTCAAACTCTGTCAGAACGGGTGTTCATAGAGTTTATGAAAATTCCCTGAAATGCTAAGTCAGGCTTGAATGCTTACTTTGACCGACCACTCCATTCGATCTATTAATTGTTTAAAGGATATAAATACATGAATCTAAAGTGCATACAACAGGCTACAAGTGTAATACAACAACAATAACAAAACGTATAAAACCTGACAGATCTTAAGCCCACAAAACGTTGTCAGACGCTGATTATGGCTTTCTGGGTTACCCAGAATTGGCCCGGTCATGCCCGGCCAACGGGTTTTGACCGTTAATAACTACAAATCCAGACATCGAATGACACCGATTCCACTTGCAAATTAAAGACAACATGTCAAGCTAGAAATACAAAGCTTAAAACAACTCAAGACATAAACACATAAAGATCTAAGGCAACTGACATTTGCTTGTCAGAGCACTTTTAGTCCCAAGAACAGTTTTGAAAATTTTCACTTTTTGCCAACTTTGATGCTATGGATCCATGATGGATCAACATAGATCATCTAAAAACATCATATAACATAAGATTAAACACTTAAATACAAAATTTTTCTTAGTAACATGGATCAAAAATCAAATTAGGGTTTATACCTCTCTTGCTCAAATCTTGATCTTGATCTTCCTAACTGATATTGGGTGATCTAAAGGCTTTAATTGGGACTAAATTACTTAGCAAAATTGGAGGTTCGGGAGAGAGAGAGTTGTTGAGAGTTAGTACACAAATGGCAATTTTAGTGGACTTTCTCTCTTTAAATCAATATATAATATGATATGGTGCAAGATCTGATGTTGCTGTCACTTAGAGGCTGGTTTGCTGAGATTTAATAAGTCACAAAGTCAAGATAGTTGTTCACCCACTAAAGTCTTGGCAATTATACGAGTTACCTAAATAAAAATTGAAAAGGGGCGTTTTTGTCATTAGCAATATATTTTAAGCGCAATCTTGATAATGCCCAAACCCTTAGGGTTTAACCCTAAGGTTCTAAACCTTAGGTTTTACACCCTTAGATTCTAGAATTTTTTTCTAATTAGGGTTTTTTAATTAGAAAATTAAGATTTAAAACTATAATTAGGGTTTTAAATAAAAATTAATAATTTTAAAATATAATTAGGGTTTCATAATTATATTAACATTTACTAATCACATTAGGCTTGCTAATTAGGATTAAGGTTACCTAATTAGAGTTTAGGATTTTTGAATTTAAAATTAGGGTTTTTCGACTTTCGATTAGGGTTTCTAACTCTGCGTTAGAGTTTTTAATCCAGAGATTAGGGTTTCTAATCCCTTATTAAGGTTTTCTAATTTTAAACCTTATCCGATTAATCATTGATCGATAATTCTAAACAGTACAGACACGTATTTCATAATATAATTATTTTAATGGCATTTCCTATCGAATCCCTATCCAGAAATTAGGGTTAGGGTTTCTAAAGCTATTAAGCACAACTCTACTCTAATTTCTCAGTCAATACACAAATTAACCAATTCTCACAGTTTGTATCACAGATACACAACACAATATTGATAATTAATATTAATATTAAAAAAAATTATTCGTAAATTCGGATTATTCGAAATTCTGGGTTATCACATTCACCCCTCCTTAAAAGGATTTCGTTCTCAGAATCACCGCTTTCTTATTCTCTACAATCTTTTAAAGTTGTATCATCAATTCATTTTATCAACATAATATTCATTTATGTTTTAAATTCTATCCCGTGACTTAGATCTATAAAAGAAACCAATTCACAGTAATATCTAACCACGAGTACTCGCATATTTAAATTTCTAAATAAAATCGTTACCTGCTGCCACCTTCTGAGTAGCCACTGCATCTTGCGCCGTCATGTTGAATGTACGGACCGTTGGTCTTCTTGGCTGTGCAGGTCCTCGAATCGTCAAGGTTTTGCTACCGGGTCCCTTGTTAGCAATTCACTTCTTCCTATTCCTTTTTGGACAATTTCGGACCAGATGATCGGTCGATCCACACGCAAAACAACCTTGAATCTTCTTCAGACTGGGATAATGGGGTGACATGTGTCCCTCTTGCCCACAATTGAAACAGACTCCTTTTTCTTCAAACAACCTCCTTGATGACGCTTCCCTCAAACTACACACGGCGTACCCTTCCTCCTATTCTTTTTAGATTGTTTCCTAAATTAACATTATTATCCCTCTTACGTTTATTAAAATCCCCGCCTCCATTACCACCTGTCATATTATTTACTTCAGCCTCCTTTCTTTGTTCTTGACTATTCTTTAACACAGCTTCCATTTCTCCCTCAGCGATAATGGCTTCTTCCAATAAAGTTGAAAATGAATTAATTTGCAGCACATCTAACTTCTCGAGTACCAACAATTTCAATCCGTTCCTAAAACATCGTGCTTTAAGCTCCTCAGTGTCCACTTGATGTGAGGCAAATTTTGCTAACTCGTCGAACTTGACAAAATATTCTGCCACAGACATATTCTTATGCTTCAGATTCAAAAATTGCTCTTCCATATTTTTGTAGACCTCCCTTCCTTGGCGGCATTATCTGATAAAAATCTTACATTAATTCTCCTTTACTACACAGATTCTTATTAATATCATAATAAGAATTAAAAATTTCTCATATAATTGCATATTTATTCAAATAGTTCATAGCACATTTAGTACTTAACACATATTACTATCCCTTTTTAAATCATATCAGGATTAACAACACAACTTTACACAAAAAGTTACAATTCTCCATTAACATATAACTATTCCCAATTCATCAAACTTACCACACCTAGGGGTTCAGGAACTTGCCACAATTATACGAGTGTATTAACTTATCCTAGTCAGACCTTTAGCGTCCATTTGCTACGGGGTTCAAAACATCTCATATAATTATGAGTCATGAACTTACCATAAACATGAGATTTAAGAACTCAAAAATTAATCTTAATCTTATATTCATATAGAAAATAAAGATTTCATTCATACAAACATATATATTTACATATGTTCACACATCGTTCTCGATATACTATCAAAAGGTACTATCGCTTAAACTTAAGCTATCTACCATCCACTCCCTTCACCAGTCTTCTTTTTGTTAGGATACTTGTTGTATCAGTGACCCGTTCTCCCACATAAAAAAAATACTGCCTCATATTCGGCTTAGGACAATGTAAAGAAATATGTCCTTCCTGCTTACAATTTGAAGCACATGTTCTTCCTCATTATGCATTATCCCGCGTGAGTCTTTCCACACTTGCTACAGGCTTGCTTCTCCTTTGGGTTTCAATTTTTAGAATTAGGGTTGTCGTTGTTCCTCTATCTCTTTTTCTTGCCTTTCTCCTGCTTGATTGTTCCTTCAGACGATCCACTACCTTCAGTCTTCATTCTTTCCACCTGCGCTTTCAGCTCGTTCCGTTCTTCAGTCATTCCGCGTAACGCTCGCTCCGTCTTCCACAACTCCTCTAAGAGAAATACTTTACTCCAGAGTTCCTGTACTTCTACAGATACTTGATCTAGTTGTCCTACTCTGTTCTTACTCTCTTTCTCCACCTTAGCTTCTTCAGAGTCCGCCTCCTCATCACCACTCAGATACATCTCGGGATAATCGTCATGATCACTCCATAGATTTACCATACGTTCATCTTTTCCCTCCTTCTCAACTGATTCGCTTTGCGCTGGCACCTCAGCTACTGGCACTGGTGCAAGAGCCGCTAGCATCTCCGCACTCATTTCATCTTCTCCAAACATCCTACCATCAGTTTAAATGACTTGATTAATAATTCTCCAATACAAACTTCTCACACTATGTGTCCACATATCTCACTATCGATATATTTCAGCAATCCCTCACTTATTACTCTAAATGAGTATTCTCTATCTCACTTAGGGTTATAATCCTAGGGTTTTCCCTGCCCCACTTAAGATTTATAACCTACAGCTCTGATACCAACCTGTGACACCCCTAAATTTGGGTTACCTGACTCCCAAGTTTGGTGTTCACGATCCACAATATAATAATGTCTAACTGCCCATTTATATAGAAATAGTAATACATATCACATTAACATATATTGTTAATACATAAGTCCCAGGTCCACTAACCTTAAAATTACAGATATACCCCTTGGATATACAAAAAGGGTTTACAATGAACCATAATAATAATACTGTGCATTATACTAATTTATCACTATGTCTTTTCCTTTATTCTTCTTCGCAGCAACTTCTGCAACTTCGTCACTAGCTGAAAAGTTTTATTTAGCAAGGGTGAGCAACAAATATGCTCCGCAAGTTAATACATACAATAAATGTATAAGAATCAATACGAACAGACTATCTAATTTGATAGAATGATAACAAAGTTCGGGGGACTTTGAAATAGCTGAACAAATCTCCAATTTCTAACAAGTCTTTTCACAATCTATACAACACAATAATTTGATAATGAAAGAGTACAACGCTTTCAAAATTTCTACGATATTCTAAGGAATAATCAAGAATTAATTCTATGCATTAACAAAGTGGAATGTTTTCCAGAGTTATGATGAGTGATCACACAAGATCTAGAACTTCTCTTCTCGGGTATCTATCAAAGATTTACTTTGATATATACGCAGGTGTATCAGATACCCATAAAGATTAAATCATACCCCTCTGCAAGTATAACAAGTGATTAGCTTTATTATACCCTATATTATGCATAATATTTAGGATGCGCGCAATGGCCGAATATACGACCAAAAATTCTATCCCTTTTATAATAAAAGGTTGTTCCTCTTAGTCTTACAAATAGAAGTTGTATTATAATAACGAAATATGATGATTTCAATTTCTAATCTCTGCTTTTCTCTTCTCTAACCTATCAGGTTTACTTTATCGATCTAGCCAAAATAATTGGCATTGATCTATCAATAATAATTGAATTATCTTCTCGCTTCTATCAAGTTCTAACAAATGTTCGTTTAGCCAGAATAATTAGCTAAGACATTTCTCAATATAATTCGACAATAAATAGGAATTATCTGTACTGTCAATACTAGCTTCTACATATATTAATATCCAACAACAGTAATTCTACGAATATATATTTTCCGAATTAGTAATTCAATTTGAATTATTAAACATGTACTAACTGCGAATAATCAACAATAAATTCTTGGACGTGGTCTAATTAGCAATAATTAACCACCAATAATAATTGAACAATATTAACTCAATGTTGAATTAGGAAACTTGCCTTCTCCGTGGATTACACCTACACAAAATACTTATCTGCGTTCATAAGACCTATAATCAATAATATCGGTCTCACAATTAGCACCATAATTTATAACACACAGCACTGTAATTCACAGTCAATCTTCTCCTAGACACATTATCACATAACTACATCAGTGTTTATAACCTATATAAACACTTATCAAGTCTAACTAGTTCGGTCTGGTTGGACTTCGGTCTCATCTCGGTGTTCTGGTCACTCTATTCGACAGTTAACACATTTATTGTCAAATAAAGTCAGTCTCTAAGCTTCAATATAATTTTAGATAATTCAAATATCATTTATAATATTTTTCGGAAGCTTTTAATAATTTATAAGCAATTATTATAATTTATAATAATTTTTCAAACACTTAAATCATTTTTAAATGGTTTAATTATTAAATAATCTTATCATCATTAATATTTAATAATATTAAAATATTAATGACATACTTGTCAAAATATTAAAGTTATTAATAATAACTTAAAATATTTTTAAATTATCAATATTCTACTTATATGATTTTTAAAATAATAAAAATTATTTTTAAATCATCACCATTAATATTTAAATATTTATGAAATTATCATCAAACTATTAAAAGTCATTAATTATAACTTAAAATATTTTTAATTCCTTCTTCTCATTTTTAAATGATTTTTAAATCAATAAAATTATTTTTAATTCATTTATTTAATATAATAATTAAATAAATCTATTATCATTAATATTAATTTATTAATGAGAATTCTCCATAAATATTGAAAATTATATTTTATAATTCAAAATATATTCTAACACTTTATTCTTATTTAAAATAATTTTAAAATTAATAAAATCATTTTTAACTTATTTATTTAATTTAATAATTAAATAAATCTAATATCATTAATATTAATTTATTAATGAAAATTCTTCAAAAATATTAAAAGTTATATTTTGTAACTCAAAATATTTTTAAATACATTTTTCTTATTTAAAATGATTTTTCATAAAATTAAATTATTTTTCTATAATTTATTTAATATACTAATTAAATAAATTAAATATCAATTTTATTCAAATAATTAATATTATTAATGAAAAATATCCCAAATAATTAAAAGTTATTTTTCAGAATTTAAAATAATTTTTAAAACTATTTTTGGTAATTTTTATAATTTATTTTCTATTTTTAAATATTTTCCAGAAAATTAGAAAATAAAATAAATAAAAACAGTCGCTAAAGCCTATAGCGACACTTGTCTGTCGTCTTAGGTGTTCTTGACCTCAAGAACACTGTCAAACCCGAGTTCAAGATTACTCGTTTGACCACTTGTGATTCTTAATCAAAACATGATTTGGGCTAATTTAAACAATGATCGTGTAGTGGAAATGTAAGTCTACAACATCCAATCAGAATCATGGTCATACAACAAAACAAACAATTAGATCTAGCCTCTCAAAGTCACTGTCAGATCACATCTGGGTTTTCTGGGCAACCCAGAAACCCAAGGCAGTTCGAGTGTCTCATTTCGAGCTCAATTAGCTATGTGTTCTAGTTCTTATTTTGGTGATTTCTTGGTTCATACTCGTAGTATGAATAACAAGGAATAACACTACAACAATAGATCAATTAAACAACAACCAAATCTTAAGTTACAGCTCAGTCAAACTCTGTCAGAACGGGTGTTCATAGAGTTTATGAAAATTCCCTGAAATGCTAAGTCAGGCTTGAATGCTTACTTTGACCGACCACTCCATTCGATCTATTAATTGTTTAAAGGATATAAATACATGAATCTAAAGTGCATACAACAGGCCACAAGTGTAATACAACAACAACAACAAAACGTATAAAACCTGACAGATCTTAAGCCCACAAAACGTTGTCAGACGCTGATTATGGCTTTCTGGGTTACCCAGAATTGGCCCGGTCATGCCCGGCCAACGGGTTTTGACCGTTAATAACTACAAATCCAGACATCGAATGACACCGATTCCACTTGCAAATTAAAGACAACATGTCAAGCTAGAAATACAAAGCTTAAAACAACTCAAGACATAAACACATAAAGATCTAAGGCAACTGACATTTGCTTGTCAGAGCACTTTTAGTCCCAAGAACAGTTTTGAAAATTTTCACTTTTTGCCAACTTTGATGCTATGGATCCATGATGGATCAACATAGATCATCTAAAAACATCATATAACATAAGATTAAACACTTAAATACAAAATTTTTCTTAGTAACATGGATCAAAAATCAAATTAGGGTTTATACCTCTCTTGCTCAAATCTTGATCTTGATCTTCCTAACTGATATTGGGTGATCTAAAGGCTTTAATTGGGACTAAATTACTTAGCAAAATTGGAGGTTCGGGAGAGAGAGAGTTGTTGAGAGTTAGTACACAAATGGCAATTTTAGTGGACTTTCTCTCTTTAAATCAATATATAATATGATATGGTGCAAGATCTGATGTTGCTGTCACTTAGAGGCTAGTTTGCTGAGATTTAATAAGTCACAAAGTCAAGATAGTTGTTCACCCACTAAAGTCTTGGCAATTATACGAGTTACCTAAATAAAAATTGAAAAGGGGCGTTTTTGTCATTAGCAATATATTTTTAAGCGCAATCTTGATAATGTCCAAACCCTTAGGGTTTAACCCTAAGGTTCTAAACCTTAGGTTTTACACCCTTAGATTCTAGAATTTTTTTCTAATTAGGGTTTTTTAATTAGAAAATTAAGATTTAAAACTATAATTAGGGTTTTAAATAAAAATTAATAATTTTAAAATATAATTAGGGTTTCATAATTATATTAACATTTACTAATCACATTAGGCTTGCTAATTAGGATTAAGGTTACCTAATTAGAGTTTAGGATTTTTGAATTTAAAATTAGGGTTTTTCGACTTTCGATTAGGGTTTCTAACTCTGCGTTAGAGTTTTTAGTCCAGAGATTAGGGTTTCTAATCCCTTATTAAGGTTTTCTAATTTTAAACCTTATCCGATTAATCATTGATCGATAATTCTAAATAGTACAGACACATATTTCATAATATAATTATTTTAATGGCATTTTCTATCGAATCCCTATCCAGAAATTAGGGTTAGGGTTTCTAAAGCTATTATGCACAACTCTACTCTAATTTCTCAGTCAATACACAAATTAACCAATTCTCACAGTTTGTATCACAGATACACAATACAATATTGATAATTAATATTAATATTAAAAAAAATTATTCGTAAATTCGGATTATTCGAAATTCTGGGTTATCACATTCACCCCTCCTTAAAAGGATTACGTCCTCAGAATCACCGCTTTCTTATTCTCTACAATCTTTTAAAGTTGTATCATCAATTCATTTTATCAACACAATATTCATTTATGTTTTAAATTCTATCCCGTGACTTAGATATATCCCGTGGCTTTGACCGTTAATAACTACAAATCCAGACATCGAATGACACCGATTCCACTTGCAGATTAAAGACAACATGTCAAACTATAGATACAAAGCTTAAAACAACTCAAAACATAAACACATAAAGATATAAGGCAACTGACATTTGCTTGTCAGAGCACTTTTAGACCTAAGAACAGTTTTGAAAAATTTCACTTTTTGCCAACTTTGATGCTATGGATCCATGATTGATCAACATAGATCATCTAAAAACATCATATAACATAAGATTAAACACGCAAACACAAAATTTTTCTTAGTAACTTGGATCAAAAATCAAATTAGGGTTTATACCTCTCTTGCTTAAATCTTGATCTTGATCTTCCTAACTGCTATTGGGTGATCTAAGGGCTTTAATTGGGACTGAATTACTAAACAAAATCGGAGGTTTGGGAGAGAGAGAGAGAGAGAGTTGTTGAGAGTTAGTACACAAATGGCAACTTTAGTGGACTTTCTCTCTCTTTAAATCAATATATAATATGATATGGTGCAAGATCTGATGTTGCTGTCACTTAGAGGCTGGTTTGCTGAGATTTAATAAGTCACAAAGTCAAGATAGTTGTTCACCCACTAAAGTCTTGGCAATTATACGAGTTACCTAAATAAAAATTGAAAAGGGGCGTTTTTGTCATTAGCAATATATTTTTAAGCGCAATCTTGATAATGTCCAAACCCTTAGGGTTTAACTATTAGGGTTTAACCCTAAGGTTCTAAACCTTAGGTTTTACACCCGTAGATTCTTGAATTTTTTCTAATTAGGTTTTTTAAATTAGAAAATTAGGATTTAAAACTATAATTAGGGTTTTAAATAAAAATTAATATTTGTAAAATATAATTATGGTTTCTTAATTATATTAACATTTGCTAATCTCATTAGGCTTGTTAATTAGGATTAGGGTTTCCTAATTAGGGTTTAGGATTATCGAATTTAAAATTAGGATTTCCCGACTTTCGATTAGGGTTTCTAACTTTGCGTTAGAGTTTCTAATTCTAAGATTAGGGTTTCTAATCCCTTATTAGGGTTTACTAATTTTAATCCTTATATGATCAATCATTGATCAATAATTCTAAACAGTACAAACACGTATTTCATAATATAATTATTTTAATGGCAGTTTCTATCGAATCCCTATCTAGAAATTAGGGTTAGAGTTTCTAAAGCTGTTAAGCACAACTCTACTTTAATTTCTTAGTCAATACACAAATTGACCAATTATCATAGCTCGTATCACAGATACACAGCACAATATTGATAATTAATATTAATATTAAAAAAAAGTAAAAAATTATTCGTAAATTCATATTATTATAAATCCTGGGTTATCACAAGAACAATTTGATTAAAGCCTTATTGAAAAACAATTATTGCTCGTATATTAAGTGTTTATGCATAATACACCGGGTATGAAAAGCTGATCCCCTTGACTACCAAAACTTATTAAAAGGACTAGTTTAAATACTGACAACGTTAGCATATGTTCATGGTCATTATGACCACTCATCATATGTTATTCAATTATTCGAATATTAAGTTATCCAGACTTAATTCATGTTTTTTCACAATTGATTTTTATTGTTGAACATTGAACGATAAATTTCTTGATAATCATGATATATCTTCCTTGTACTTAAACTTGCTAAGCAAATTTGTTGCTTACCCTTGCTATATCATGATATTTATTTCAGATATGCCAGAGACATCCAAGAAGGACAAAGGCAAAGGAAAAGTGCAGGAATAGATAATAAGAATGTTTATGTATTATATTATATTATATACATTGGTAATGTAAACCTTTTGTGTTACTAAGGCTAACTTAATTAAGGTATGTATAAGTTAAGGTTAATAGACCTTGGGTTAATGTTAGAAGACTTTATTATAATGAACAATGTATGTTTATTATTTCGCAATAGTTTATAGAATGCTTATGATTATGATGTATCGTGAGCACCAAACCCGAGGTTTGAGAACCTGGATTTGGGGGCGTCACACTATCTCTGGGGTTGGAATTGATGTTGTGATCCTCCAGGGTTATCTTTGGAGTGTGAAAAAGACGCTTTTATACACCTGCATTGTTAGTAACAGGAAAACCAAATTTTGAATGTCTATATCCTTGATCTAACGCACAAAGAGATAGAAGTCTATGTGGATGACATCATTGTCAAGTCCCGAAGGGAGGATGACCACCTAGATCATCTCAAAAAGCTCTTCAGCCGATTGCATAAGTATAACTTGAAGCTGAACCCGGCCAAATGCGCTATTGGCGTCAAATCAGGAAAATTGCTAGGATTCCTAGTAAGCCACAAAGGCATGGAGATGGATCTTGCAAAAATCCAGGCCATCACGGAGATCCCCATACCCGAGACAAAGAAGGAAATTTAGGGATTTCTTAGAAGAATCAACTTCATCAGCCGATTCATCTCCCAACTCACAACAACCTGTGAGCACATCTTCAAGTTGTTAAGGAAGAACTCCTCCAAGAAATGGAACGAAGAGTGTCAAAAAGCCTTCCTTTTTATCAAAGAGCAAATTGTTAAAGCTCTTATTTTGGTACCTCCCAGGAATGGTGTTCCCCTGTTTATGTACTTGTCAATCAAAGATAATGACATGGGCTGCATGCTGGGATAGAAAGATGATATAGGCCAAGAAAGAGTTATCTATTACCTCAGTAAAAGGTTCAGCATTCGTGGGCACAAGTACACTCTGATTGAGAAAACTTGATGTGCTTTAGCATGGGCTTCCATGAGATTACATCATTATCTCCATGGTAACACAACCCATCTCATATCCCGCATGGATCCTCTTAGGTACGTGTTTGGCAAACCCATGTTGAATTGTCGACTGTCCAAATGGTAGTTGATCCTCCACCAATTTGACATCATCTATGTGACTCAAAAGTCTATCAAAGATCAAGAAATTGCGGATCAACTGGCCTCCGCACCTTCAGGGGATTTCAAACCCTTAGAAACATATTTCCCCAATGAAGGGGTAATAACAATTCAGCAACACTATCAGGATAATACACACCAACTATGGAGGATGTATTTTGATGGAGCTGTAAACATGGAAGGTTCTAGAGCTAGAGCGGTTCTAGTATCCATTTCGGGAGAGCAGTATTCCTTTGACATCAAATTGCAGTTTGCCAACACCAATAACATAGTTGAGCATGAAGGTTGTATCATGGTGTTGAAACTAGCCCAATCCATGGCCGTCAGATGGTTAACTGTCTTTGGAGATACCGAGCTGGTAATTAGATAAACCACTAGGATCTATCACACCAAAGAATTACATTTGCTACCTTATCATTGGCATGTTATCCAGATGGCTTTAGAGTTCTAAGAAATATCCTTCCTCCATATTCCTCAGAACAGGAATGACTTTGTTGATGCACTAGCAACTTTGGCCTCCTTGATCAACATACTTGATAAGGAAGACATGCCAAATATCAACTTTGCTTGGCAAAAGGCACTAGCCTACGGGAACTACATTGGAGAAGTATCGGATGAGCTGCCTCATATCCAACACCCTTGGTATCAGGATATTAAGGAGTATCTACGAGATAGATCTACACCCGCTGAGGCGAGTCAAGCTGAAAGAAAGCGGATGTGACGTCCCCAAATTCGGGTCCCAATCACCACGAACCTGGTACATCAATTCTATAACTATTACGGAAGATATAAACATAAATTGTTTATACATTAAACTTTACACATAATCCCCAACGTCGATAACCTTAACTTAATACCTGGATTCAATATTCTATTCGACATACAATGTCATTATCATACCATACTATTACAAGTTTATCCGTACTATAAATAAATGTTGGAACTGTCTTTGGCTTTGCATGTATTCGACGTATTCGTCCTAATCTACAATGTTTAGTAACAAATTTGTCGAATAAAGGATATATCATTATTGAAAGAATTGAACAATAAGCTAGCTAACGTTCAACAATATAACAATTGTGAACTAGCATGAACAAATTTTCATAGATGAACGAACAATGGACATGAATAAATTAACTGGACCAAATGGTAAGGAAGGTGATCAGCCTTGCATACCTGATGAACACATACAATATGCACAGAGTGCGATTCAACAATTCATAGACATGGTATAATCAACAATGATTAACCACAAGCATATTTTATAATATCTATTAGAGGTTGAGTTAGAGAACTTGCCTGAACCACCACCTACTGCTACACAGTCTATTTAGCTTTATTCGAAGTCCTAATATATAAACAATATTGATATCCAAATTAAAATAATATCATCACAGTTAATACTGTTCAATACAATTATAAAATAACATAAACACATTATCATATAATCATATCAATCTATAAAACACCTAAGACCTAGTATCAAGTCAAACTATTTCAGTCTGAGTTGAGTTCGGTACTATTTTGACATCCCGACGGCCTAGTCAGATAATTATTGAGCCTATTTTTATCAAGACTCTGCCTAAATGCTATAATATTAACTTAGATAATTTACTATATCATCAAAATAATTTTCACAAGCTTATAAAAATTTTCAAGTAATTATTATCATTTAAAAGGATTTTTCAATCAATAATATCATATTTATATGATGTAATTACCATTTAATTCCATTTTCATTAATATTTATTTATTTATCAAATTTTAATGAAATACGTAACATATTATTATAAATAATTTATAATATCTCAAAGTATTTTTAATACCTTAATATCACATTTATTACGTGTTCGACTTGATTGCTTTTATTATCGAGATGCGAAGCATCTTCGAGAAAATAAGAAGAAAAAAAGTAGTGTCGAACTCCTTATGGGCATGAGAGCTGTCAAAGGAAATTCAAACACCGTGAATAATTTATAAGCTAGTTACAGCTGAAAATGTCCATCACGGGAACCAAATCTAGATTCAGGAGGTTGAATCTATGATCACATGATGATGCAGTATGTATGAGAGCTGTAAGCAGTTATATATATATAAAAGCTGTAAACATATATATATATATAGTTCGGATCAGGTCCGGACTCCCGAACCGGACAAAAATCTGGACCTTTTTTTTTTGCTTTTTTTTAAAACAACTAAAAATAAATAAATAAAAAATTATGGAATTGAAATTTTTTCATAATACAGTGTTTTGGGTGTGATTTAGGTATGTATAACAAAATATGGTAGTATAGTCTATGCAGACTGTACCACCATTTTTTGGTATAGGTATCCAAAACACGTCCAAAACATTGTATTATGGAAAAATTCCAGTTCCATTAAAAATTAATTTTTTTTTAGTTCTTTAAAAAAAAAGTAAAAAAAATAATAATTTTGGTCCGTTTTTGATCAGGTCCAGGACTGCCACAGAGTAAACTTCATGCATGATAAAAATGTATATATATATATATATATATATAAAAACGATCAACCGTCACGAAGTAAACTCCAGACGAGACAGAATGTAAATGAAAGCAAAAAATGGTCACGAAATAAATTCCAGGCCAGACAGAAGTGTGTGTGTATATATATATATATATATATATATATATATATATATATATATATATATAGGAAAGCAATAAAAGCCACGGACCGACGGTCCGGACATACGCACACAACACGACTCTCAACGTGAATAATAGTGTGTGCACAAAAATGGAGAAAAGGCTTTAAGAAATGTGAGAAGGCTTACAATGGGCTGCCAAAGAAAACTTCAAATAGCTTTAAATGGATGAACACTCGGTTCCCACCGGTAAAAAGTTGCAAAATATAAGCTCACAAGTGTTTGAAATGAGAAAGCACTCAATTTATAACGTGTATAGAGCAAATTGGACAGGGTTTCCTCGCCTTTTTTCTTGAAAATGGCCACCCCAAGTCCTCTATTTATAGAGGTGGGAGCCGTAGGTGTACATGCGGCAGTCGCGGGTCTACCTGCGAGTGCCCGAGGTGCCTCGGGCCATGTGGGTCCCACCGTCTCGAAGTACTTGCACTTGGACAACGCGCTATTTTCTCGAACCTTCATAACTTTCAATCCGGGAGTCCAATGGAAGCGTTCCATACAATTCTGGAAAGTACTTTGCGAGAGCTATACAATGACATAGGATTTGCCCTTTTTTGAATCTGGGAAGATGGGTCCATGACCGAAATGGCATTTTTATTTTCGTTAGACTGTCCGTTGAGCTGTTTTGTATAGTTTGCACTCGGAAGTATAGATATGGTTCTTGTGGGACTTCTTTTTAAGCAATTTGAGTTGAAATGAGTGTATTTGTTTTGAGTTGAAGTTGAGTTGGCAAAATAACCATTTTGCCCCTCCCGGGGTTATCTCCAGTTTTTGTGCAGTTGTAGCAGTCTGTTTTCAAGGTTGTCTCTGAGGTTGGCGTGCTATTGACTCTGACTGTCCTCTGGGTTATCTCTAAGGTTGGCTTGATCTCTCAAGGTTATCTCCAAGCTTTGAGCTTGATCTCTTGGGGTTATCTCCGGGGTTGGAACTGACTTTCCCGGGGTTATCTCCAGGTTTGGAAACTGGATCTCCCGGGGCTATCTCCGAGGATTAAATTGATGTTGTGATCCTCTAGAGTTATCTTTGGAGCGTGAAAAGATGCTTTTATCCTCCTGCATAGTTTGTAACAGGAAAATAAAATTTTGAGAGTTTACATATGCCCCTCTTTATCATGTTCATGCAATGCAATTGAATGGACATGATAAAGATTACTAGACACTTGAAATATGACAAGATATTTCTAATGATGCAAATTGTAATGTAATGAATGTTATGATGAATGTTAAAATGTTTTCGCAAATCGCAGTTCGCAAATCGTACATCACATTTTGTGTGACGCCCCCATAATAGGTATACAACACCCATTCTGAGTCGCCAAATACATGGTACAGAAAGCAAACTACAACTTCAATAATACAATTGTCGTGCAAAATACGACAATACATACTGTGAGTTTAAATACAAATATTGTCTTCTGGACAATATCCACACTCAAATAAATCCTCATTACAATTATTCAAACACTATTTTACAGAAATAGTGAGGACTGATAAAACATCTTTCTAGAACCATCACTCCATACCCCGACTAGATCCTGCTATGTTCTCACCTCCTGAGAAGAAAAATAGAACAAAAAGGAAAAGGGTGAGCTCAACTAGCCCAATAAAGAATATTATGACTAAGATAATATACAACAAATTATCGTTAGTCTTCAACAGGGAAAAATCTGATAGAATATAATCGACAACAAGTTTTAGATCAACAACTGCAGCGAAAATAGCAAACCATTAGAAGAGTTAAGTAGAGAAAGAATTCTACTATCTTCTAAGATTTAAAAGTCCATCATCAATATTTTATCCCTGTAACATCAATTAATAATCATCTTTAACCAAATATTCCTCTTTGCACTACAGGCCAAAGATATTCATTTGTATCACCAGTCGGTCATGTTCATCTCAACACCTGTTCATCTTTGCACTACAGGCCAAAGATATTCATCAAGTAATCATACATCTTTGCACTACAGGCCAAAGATATTCAGTAATATCATCATTTAGGACTGAGGATGATGAAAAATATCTTAAAGAGAACGAATCCAGTGAGACAGAAGGACAAATATTAAGGATTCGTATAACAGTTTATCCAAGATCAATAATTCTTCATAATAATCAATTGTGAAGCAGAATTCAAAAATAAAGATCAAAACATGGATACAATCAAAGATAGTAACCATAATAGACATCTTGGACAAAAAGAGAAAATTTTATTTTTCGGTGAATAGTGCCGTATTCGTGAATAGTGCCGTATACGTGAATAGTAACGTACACGTGAATAGTAACCCCGACACAAAAAGTTCCAAATTTGATAAAAACTCATGTTAATATTTCAGCATAATGATATTGAAGAAAATAATATCATTTAAGAAGAAAATAATATCCCTTACCTCAAGATATCAGTACTTCTGGTCGGAATACCGGTATAAGGCTGAAAGAAACTTGCTCTGATGAATAGAAACTCTCAAAGTATCTAAATACTCACAAAATACACTCAATAATCTAGAGAGAGAAAGAGAGAAAACTTGTTTCTGGTGTGATTTTCAATTCTAACTTAGCCCTCTATTTATAGGAAAATTTTAGTAGGTTTGACCTGCAACCTGATGGCTTTACCTGCTACTATTCCCACCCACCACATTTGAAATATAATTCAGCATATTTTTTCACCAACCACAAGTGGGGCCCACCAATTCTAGAATTTTGCATCAAAATGATAAACTCCAAAAATTCAACAATTTCTGAACCAGTCATCTCGTAAAATTCATAATAAATAATACGTTCATTTTTAACGGTTCAAAATTTGTGGACATATACTCAACTTATATATGTATAACATATCCAAAAATTACCACGATCCAACGGTCGGATTAAAAATTATAACCCCCGCAAAATATCTCAAAAACCCTGATTTTTAATACCTCCATTCCGACAAAAATACTGATAAAAACCTCAACATTAACTCCTTCATTTTTAACCACAAAAATATATCTCTCATTTATATCCACATAAAATAAATATTTCCTTATCATATGAATTAATAATTAATTATTCACAAATAATATTACAGAATCACATTTATGACAACCAGATCATACCCAGGAAAGAGGGGGCTTTCAAATAAGGATTTCTCCTTACTGGCGCGCAATTAGATGACCAAACCTCTCCTTAGACAGAACTTTCTAGACATTGCCAATAATGTTATCTAATAATATTATTCAAATAATATGAATTATTGATCTGATAATGGAAAATACTGTGCAGCAACAATTATTGAAACAACAATAATATAAAATATCAACGCAACAATTATTGAATCAATAAAATAAAATATTGAACAATAACTACTGTAACAATTATTGAGTAGTGCCTTCTTACGTAAGAATCAATAATTGGTGCAATATCGTGTGCTACTGTATTTTAACCACCGGGTATTCCAACAGTATTAACGGTAACAACTATGCTGTTATTTATAAACAACTTATATTTGTCGTTTTCTTCATCCAATTGCTTTCCGTTATGGGGCCCACACAAGGCTGCGCCGTCGTACGAATATTCCCCGACAGCAAGAATATTCCACGACCAAACGAATATTCCCCGACAAAATGAATATTTTATAACCACTTGCTTATTTTGCAAAATTTGCACATTTCACCCATAACCAAAGTATTATATCAAATTAACCCCTTATTATTCACAATAATATTTAGAGAAAATTTGATTTTATTCATTAATAAGTTGGGGTCTTACAACCTCCCCTCCTTATGAAATTTCGTCCTCGAAATTGACGTACGTACCTGATGTTTCAAAAAGGTGAGGATACCTCGCTTTCATTTCTGATTCCAACTCCCAGGTCATTTCTTCAATAGCATGGTTTCTCCACAAAACCTTAACTTGTGGTATAACCTTCGTGCGTAGGACATGCTCTTTCCTATCCAAAATCTTAACAGGTACATCCTCGTACGTTAAATCTTCAGATATCTCGTCTGGTTCTAACTCAATAATGTGGTTCGGGTCTTTAACATATTTACGAGGCATAGATATGTGAAAAACATTATGAACACGAGACATGCTTGGAGGTAATGCGAGTCTATATGCCACATTTCCTATTCGCTCAAGAATCTCAAATGGACCAACAAATCTTGGATTGAGCTTTCCTCTCTTCCCAAATCTTGTAACTCCCTTCCATGGTGCAACATGTAACAATACATGATCCCCAATATTAAATTCCACGTCCTTCCGATGAAGATCCGCATAACTCTTTTGTCGATCCTGTGCCGTTTGTATACGTTGTCGAATCGTTTGGATCTTCTCTGTAGTAATGCGTACCAACTCTGGTCCCAACAATGTTGCTTCACCCACCTCGTCCCAGCATACTGGAGAACGACATTTTCTTCCATACAACGCCTCGAATGGAGCCACACCTATGCTCGCCTGATAACTGTTGTTGTAGGAGAATTCCACCAATGGTAGGTACTTATCCCAACTCCCTTTGAGATCTAGGACACAAAGTCTTAATAGATCTTCAAGAGTTTGAATAGTCCTCTCTGATTGTCCGTCCGTTTGAGGATGGTATGCCGAACTGAATCGTAAATCTGTGCCCATAGCTTTCTGCAAGCTAACCCAAAATCGTGAAGTGAATCTTGGGTCACGATCTGAAACTATGGATACTGGCATGCCATGCAATCTCACAATCTCGTTCACGTACATACTAGCAAGACGTTCAAGGGAATAAGTCTCACGTATCGGCAAGAAATGAGCGGACTTGGTTAATCTATCAACAATAACCCAAATCGCATCTATGCCTTGAGAAACCTTGGGAAGACCCGTAATAAAATCCATAGTAATGTGTTCCCACTTCCATTTCGGAATCTCAAGTGGTTGCAATGGACCCTTTGGTACTTGATGCTCCGCTTTTACACGTTGACAAGTTAAACATCTCGAGATAAACTCCGCGATCTCTCTTTTCATATTGCTCCACCAAAATATATGTCGAAGATCGTGATACATTTTGGTACTCCCAGGATGGATTGCAAACGGTGTGTTGTGTGCCTCCATCATTATTCTATGCTTCAAGTCAAAATCGTTAGGAACACAAAGTCTGGAGTTGACTCGAAGTATTCCTTCTTCATCGATTCTTGCTTCTGGAATAGCACCTTCTTGCACTTTCTTCTTCATACGCATCAGCTCCATGTCCGTAGCTTGAGCAGCTTTAACTTTATCGATTAAAGTCGGTTCTACTCGTATATTTGATATCATCATGTGGGTACTTGGAGCCTTCATCTCTATCTCCATCCTTTGTAAGTCATACAAAATGGGCCTTTGTGTTAACAACATTGCACTCGTACCCGCGTATGATCTTCTACTCAATGCGTCAGCTACTACGTTCGCTTTTCCAGGATGATATTGGATGGTATGATCGTAATCTTTCAACAGCTCAAGCCAACGTCATTGCCGCATGTTGAGTTCCTTTTGGGTGAAGAAATATTTGAGGCTTTTATGATCCGTATAGATCTCCACTTTCTCCCCATACAGGTAGTGTCTCCAAATCTTCAACGCGAAAACGACTGCTGCCAACTCCAAATCATGAGTAGGATAATTCCTCTCAAATTCTTTGAGTTGTCGTGAGGCATAGGCTATGACTTTCCCATGTTGCATGAGAACACATCCTAACCCTTTGCCTGAAGCATCGCTGTAGATAACAAATCCATCCGAACCAGATGGTATTGTCAGAACAGGTGCCGAAATGAGTCTCCTCTTGAGTTCTTGGAAACTCTTCTCGCATTCCTCACTCCATACGAATTTTGTACCTTTCCGAGTCAGCTGAGTTAACGGAGTAGCGATTCGAGAAAATCCTTCCACAAATCTCCGATAATAACCAGCTAAGCCCAAAAAGCTACGTACTTCGGTTACCGACTTTGGTTGCTCCCAACTTTGTATGGCTTCAATCTTCGCCGGGTCGACAGATACTCCATGTTTTGACACCACGTGCCCAAGGAATGCTACTTCCTCAAGCCAGAACTCGCATTTCTTCAATTTGGCATATAGCTTATTTTCACGAAGCCTTTGCAGTACCAGCTTCAAATGACGCTCATGATCTTCACGGCTTTTGGAATAGATGAGGATGTCATCAATAAAGACAACAACGAACTGATCCAAATATTCTTTGAATACACGGTTCATCATATCCATGAAGGCAGCAGGAGCATTAGTCAATCCAAAAGACATGACTAAGAATTCATAATGCCCGTACCGAGTTCTGAAGGCAGTCTTTGGAATATCCTCAGTTCTAATCTTCAGCTGATGATATCCAGAACGAAGGTCGATCTTTGAAAAGAATTGTGTTCCTTGTAACTGGTCGAACAGGTCATCAATGCGAGGTAGCGGATACCTATTCTTGATAGTGACATGATTCAATTCTCGATAGTCGATACAAAGTCGCATACTCCCGTCTTTCTTCTTTACGAATAAAACAGGAGCACCCCAAGGAGACGTACTAGGGCGAATAAAACCGATGTCCAACAACTCCTGTAGTTGGACTTTTAACTCCTGAAGTTCAATAGGAGCCATTCGATATGGAGTTTTAGAAATGGGTTTTGTACCGGGTTCAAGGTCAATAAAGAATTCAACTTCACGTTCTGGGGGTAGACCAGGAAGTTCTTCAGGAAATACATCGGGAAATTCTCTAACAATAGAAATATTATTCAAATCTGACTTGTCTTTGTTCAAATCCATAACATGGGCTAAGAAAGCTTGACATCCGTTTTTCAATAAACGAATAGCTTTGTGGCTTGATATGACAGTGACTGATTTTAGTGGTTTAGTAGTTTGAATTCGTATGACAGGTTGGTTAGGAATATGAAAACTAACAACCTTACGAAAACAATCAATTTTAGCATGATGAGTGGTTAACCAATCAATTCCTAAAATCACATCAAAAGCAAGTATCTTTAAAGAGATAAGATCAACAGGTAATGTGATAGTGCCAACTTGGATCATGCAAGATTTATAAACTGTAGATGTAACGAAGGTTTCACCCAACGGAGTTTCAACAGATAAGTTAAAGTCCAATTTCTCCGGAGTCAAGTTTAAACGTTGAGCACAAGCAGGAGAGATAAAAGAATGGGTAGAACCGGTATCTAGTAAAGTATAAACTTCACAAGAATTCAAGATTAGCTTACCCGTGATCACCTCGTTCGGGTTTCTCGCGTTTTGGCCAGTCACGACAAACGCCCTTCCAGGAACCGCTGATTTCTACTTATCCGGGACAACTTTTGGAGTCACCATCCCCGCTGAACTTGGTTTTGCTACAGAACACTCTCGAGCTATATGACCCTCCTTTCCACAGTTATAACATACCTTGGATTGTTGTGGGCAGTTTGGGCTGATATGTCCCTCTTTCCCACATTTGTAACATACGACCGGTGGTCGTTCTCCTCCCCTAGAAACAGTTGATGTTTGTGCTGACGTCTTCACGTTATCATTGTTGTACCTTCTCTTCTTGAAATCTCCTCCCGACTCGCTCCTTCTATTATCACGACCACGATTACCACCAGAGTGGTTACCGCTTTTGTCCGAATGTTTTCCTCCCTGCTGGTTTTCATTGCTTCGATGACTGCCGCCACCGGTATGACCCTGGTTGTGGTCCCTCGGTTGCACATACTCATTATCTCGCTCTAATAATTGAGCCCTGTTTACAACATCTGAATATAAAGAAAATTTATGAGAGATAAGATATTGCCGAATCTCGGGTTTTAGACCTCTCAGAAACATCCTTGTCATTCGTTCCTCATTTTCGACCAAATGAGGTGCAAACCTGGATAACTCTGCAAACTTCGCCTCGTACTGGGACACCGTCATGTTGTTTTGTTCCAGTCTGATAAACTCCACCTCCTTCATATGACGAATACTTTCAGGAAAGTACTTGTCATTGAACAGTTTCTGAAACGTTTCCCAGGACATGTTGAGTGCGTCAGGCTGGGTACGCTTCACAGACTCCCACCAGTAGTCTGCCTCACCGCGGAACATAAAGGTGGCGAATGGAACCTTCTGTTCCTCCGTGCATCCCAAGACATCGAATATCTTGGTAATTTGCTTGACCCACGTTTCCGCCATGATCGGATCTGGCTTTCCCTTAAATTCTGGTGGTCCCAATTCTTTGAACTGCTTAGCTGTGACAAACCGCGCGTTGTTATCATTTCCACCCGTATTCTGCACACGAGTCTCCCTCGTCTGATTTTGCATGAACTGCAAAAAGCTCCTAAACATTCCATCATTCATCGTTTGCTCGGTAACGTTGTTTACAGGAGGAATATTGCCTTCCTGTTGCACGTTCCCCTGGGTGGTGATCAAAGGTGTCTCCACGGTCTGATTTACTCTATTATTAACGTTCTCAGCTGCCATTCTTAAATACTGCCATAAAACAAGGGTTAATAGTCATGTCATATATTATCCCTATACTCTGACCGACCAAATAAACACCAAATAAACTTAGTCAGGTCATACTAGCGAAGGAATTCCCCGTCTCTCCCCTCCTAGTTCTTGTCTCACATCTCAGCCAGGGATCATATCCCTAAGCTCTGATACCAACTGTGACGCCCCCAAAATAGGTATACAACACCCATTCTGAGTTGCCAAATACATGGTACAGAAAGCAAACTACAACTTCAATAATACAATTGTCGTGCAAAATACGATAACACATACTGTGAGTTTAAATACAAATATTGTCTTCTGGACAATATCCACACTCAAATAAATCCTCATTACAATTATTCAAACACTATTTTACAGAAATAGTGAGGACTGCTAAAACATCTTTCTAGAACCATCACTCCATACCCCGACTAGATCCTGCTATGTTCTCACCTCCTGAGAAGAAAAATGGAACAAAAAGGAAAAGGGTGAGCTCAACTAGCCCAGTAAAGAATATTATGACTAAGATAATATACAACAAATTATCGTTAGTCTTCAACAGGGAAAAATCTGATAGAATATAATCGACAACAAGTTTTAGATCAACAACTGCAGCGGAAACAGCAAACCATTAGAAGAGTCAAGTAGAGAAAGAATTCTACTATCTTCTAAGATTTAAAAGTCCATCATCAATATTTTATCCCTGTAACATCAATTAATAATCATCTTTAACCAAATATTCATCTTTGCACTACAGGCCAAAGATATTCATTTGTATCACCAGTCGGTCATGTTCATCTCAACACCTGTTCATCTTTGCACTACAGGCCAAAGATATTCATCAAGTAATCATACATCTTTGCACTACAGGCCAAAGATATTCAGTAATATCATCATTTAGGACTGAGGATGATGAAAAATATCTTAAAGAGAACGAATCCAGTGAGACAGAAGGACAAATATTAAGGATTCGTATAACAGTTTATCCAAGATCAATAATACTTCATAATAATCAATTGTGAAGCAGAATTCAAAAATAAAGATCAAAACATGGATACAATCAAAGATAGTAACCATAATAGACATCTTGGACAAAAAGAGAAAATTTTATTTTTCGGTGAATAGTGCCGTATTCGTGAATAGTGCCGTATATGTGAATAGTAACGTACACGTGAATAGTAACCCCGACACAAAAAGTTCCAAATTTGATAAAAACTCATGTTAATATTTCAGCATAATGATATTGAAGAAAATAATATCATTTAAGAAGAAAATAATATCCCTTACCTCAAGATATCAGTACTTCTGGTCGGAATACCGGTATAAGGCTGAAAGAAACTTGCTCTTATGAATAGAAACTCTCAAAGTATCTAAATACTCACAAAATATACTCAATAATCTAGAGAGAGAAAGAGAGAAAACTTGTTTCTGGTGTGATTTTCAATTCTAACTTAGCCCTCTATTTATAGGAAAATTTTAGTAGGTTTGACCTGCAACCTGATGGCTTTACCTGCTACTATTCCCACCCACCACATTTGAAATATAATTCAGCACATTTCTTCACCAACCATAAGTGGGGCCCACCAATTCTAGAATTTTCCATCAAAATGATAAACTCCGAAAATTCAACAATTTCTGAACCAGTCATCTCGTAAAATTCATAATAAATAATACGTTCATTTTTAACGGTTCAAAATTTGTGGACATATACTCAACTTATGTATGTATAACATATCCAAAAATTACCACGATCCAACGGTCGGATTAAAAATTATAACCCCCGCAAAATATCTCAAAAACCCTGATTTTTAATACCTCCATTCCGACAAAAATACTGATAAAAACCTCAACATTAACTCCTTCATTTTTAACCACAAAAATATATCTCTCATTTATATCCACATAAAATAAATATTTTCTTATCATATGAATCAATAATTAATTATTTACAAATAATATTACAGAATCACATTTATGACAACCAGATCGTTCCCAGGAAAGAGGGGGCTTTCCAATAAGGATTTCTCCTTACTAGCGCGCAATTAGATGACCAAACCTCTCCTTAGACAGAACTTTCTAGACATTGCCAATAATGTTATCTAATAATATTATTCAAATAATATGAATTATTGATCTGATAATGGAAAATACTGTGCAACAACAATTATTGAAACAACAATAATATAAAATATCAACGCAACAATTATTGAATCAATAAAATAAAATATTGAACAATAACTACTGTAACAATTATTGAGTAGTGCCTTCTTACGTAAGAATCAATAATTGGTGCAATATCGTGTGCTACTGTATTTTAACCACCGGGTATTCCAACAGTATTAACGGTAACAACTATGCTGTTATTTATAAACAACTTATACTTGTCATTTTCTTCATCCAATCGCTTTCCGTTATGGGGCCCACACAAGGCTGCGCCGTCGTACGAATATTCCCCGACAGCAAGAATATTCCACGACCAAACGAATATTTCCCGACAAAATGAATATTTTATAACCACTTGCTTATTTTGCAAAATTTGCACATTTCACCCATAACCAAAGTATTATATCAAATTAACCCCTTATTATTAACAATAATATTTAGAGAAAATTTGATTTTATTCATTAATAAGTTGGGGTCTTACATTTTGTTGGTCGTTTTACCGATCAATATATACGTGCAAGTATACACGATCAACAAGTAATAAAGAGTAAGTAAAGTATCGTTCTCACGGAGAATTAACTAATAAAGTTCACCAAGCACTAACCCATAACCATTTCAATCTTATTTAAACGAATGATTTGATATAGTGATTAAAAATATGAAATTAACTACTACTAACTATCCCTAGAGTGAGACTAGTTAATGAAGACTTGAGATTATATTTTCATCTATTGAATCATTTAAATCAATGCACTCTCTTTTAAGCCAAATTACTTGCACTGGATTACTAGTCGAGAACACGAAAGTAAAGTACAACCATATCTCAATGTACCGTACTCATATCACATATAATCCACAATTGATAGAATACACATGAACACCCATATTATCTAAACCACTATATGTCTATGTGATTTACAAATAACTAGGGTTTTAGCCCAAATTCTCAAATGACTACAAGCGATGCCTTGGTATATGTCTATCCTAAGCACGAATCATATATTCCATCACCATGTAGAACATACAAACACAAGCTATCAAGATCAAATCTAAACCCATACTCCGTCTTTCAAGTTCATATGGGTTATCACAGTAATTGATGGCCAATCAACTAAGCAAATAAGCATGAATCTTGATAGATAATCCCATAGGAAGCGATAAGGCTAACAATGAAGTATGTCAAAATAGACTAGGCAATAGATTCCATTGCAATCCCAAAATAGAATTTAACTCATAGTTGAATTAGAATCCATGATCTACAATTGAATATACATTGAAAGATACAAATAGAAGCAAAGAGAGTCAGGGGTTAAGAATAGCAAATTTAAGTTTCTTCTCTTGTTTCACTTCTAAACTTTTAAGGAACTTCAATTGCTTCAATCCCCAAATCTTAACTATTCTAGGGTTCTAATCATATCTAATCGAATAATGAAATTAAAGAAAAGAAAAGATCATATGTAATGTTGATTGATCCCCCCAAGGGTGGAATCCCTTTACATACTGATAATACGTTTTATTTATAAGCCCTCATTGAACTCCCCCTCCAAGTTACGCTCTCATTTACTCTCTAGTGAAAAAGTCAGCTCTAGTCAACTTCAGAAGTGGTGCGGCCGCGCTGGGAATGGCCTGGAGTTAGGCGCGCCCGCGCTAAAGTAGAAAAATGCATAATTTTTTTCTAGGGACTCGCGCGGCCGCACAAGAATTCGCGTGCCCGCACTGCTGGTTTTCTGCTGCAGTGTCCTCTGGTAAAACGACCATAACTTTTGATCCGGTAGGAGTTATGGGGTTAGCCACCTATCAAATTGAAGCTCTCGACGAGTTCTACAACTTTCATTCTTTGATAATTGAGAAATAATGACAGACAAAGGCTAAAATTGGGTTGGAAGTGACATCTCTGCAAATGGCCAACCAAAAAAATAAATTTAACGTTCGTAGGTACAAATGTCATAACTCTTGCATTCGAACTCCGATTGGAATGATTCAAGATGTTCCAGAAAGCTATGAAGATGCTATACAACATAATCCAAGTTCCAAGCCAATAACATGAAATGAACATGAAGCCCAAATGATGTCCGAATTGCTTTTCCTTGCGTTTTCATACCAATAGTTGCTCACATCGTTCCCAAGCGTAAGATCTACAAAATAAACACAAAATGCATGTAAAGTAACTAAGAAACATGAGTATAAACAACTAATTCAAGTAATAGATACTGGATAAGTAAGTATAAAATCTACTTATCAAATACCCCTAAACTTAAATCGTTGCTTGTCCCCAAGTAACACAACATAATGCAATCTACATGCTATGCAAGCTACGCTACTTTGTCAATAAATCCCACATTCTCAGCCAAATATAAATTCCAATAAGATATGCCTCATAGAAATATCTAGATTCAAGAACAAAGTATCAAACCAAGCTACAGGCATAACGCCATACAATCAAATAATCTAAACCTGCTATAAAGATGTGTGTGTGTGTGTGTTATATGTTCACAAATAAACTTGACAAAGGTAAAACCTCCACATGTTATACTACTTAAGAAAGAAAATTGAAGTTTAAATCATGAACTATGCATACAAATGAAACAAAAACTACTCCAACACATCAATACAAACTAAGATTCAACAATGGGTTTCTTCTGCTTTATTTTACTCACGAGGGCGATTTTTGCACTTTCTCGCGGTGTTTATTGATTTTTTTTCTTTTTTCCATGACTGTGGAATGCGTCATTCCATTAGGCTAACAGTGCTACCCCTTAGCGAGGTTTTAACCAATGACTCCCAGACCATAAAAGACCTTAGGGCGCTAGGTGTAAAGACAATCCCCTCGGACGTACTTGCTCAAGTAACAAAGGCTCTGAAACAAGACTAGCCACGGTAATTTTTCATATTTTTTTTCTTTTTTTTCTTTTTTTTTAATATAGCAAGCATACCCATGTGTTCCCAAAGTTTGAATTTTAGTGTTTTCATAGTCAATGCTCACTTCCTACACAATTCAATCTTTAAAAAATAGTGTTTTCGTCTCAGCAGGCAAACAAGTTAAACTTTAACCAACAAGTAAACATGAACACTTACGTGCTAACCGAAAACATCTAAACAACAAACATAGATCACATCATGTATAAAATTATAACTAAGCTTAAGTTATCAACAGAGTTCAAAAATCTATCAAATTTCTATATCATCAATGGCCATATTGAAATTCAACCGACTAAAAGCATGGGAATATGCTATGTAATGCAACTAAACACATGCTAAGTAAACAAGACAAACGTAAGCTAAAAAAAATAAATTTATGCCAAAAATTTAACTAGCAAGATACTAAAATACCACTACTATGCAACCTAAACATGCAATAAAATTATATGCAGCTATCTATATGCAACAACTACTAACTACAACCCAATACCCCCAAACATAAAATTAACAATGCCCTAAATGTAATGAGAAGTGAAAGAATACTCCCCTAAGTGGCAATGTTATCTCCATTCACCTTCTCATAATTCGATGGTATATCAGGCGATGGATAAGTTTGAGATAATCTAAAGTTGGAAACTGAGTGTGGGCTTCTAACTGTCTGAATGCTTAAGTCAAAAATTCTAAAAATTGAGCAGTATTTGATTTCTATGACTGAGATATGGCGCGACAGCGCTATGTTTAGCTTGTAGTTGGGCGCGGCCGCGCTACCCTGTACCTTGGCAGCTTTAGTTTTTGACTTCTGTTTGATCATGAATGTTTATAGCAATTGGATTGAACCTGAGAGGAGAAAAAATCAAACTATTATTAAGACTTACATCTATCAAACATCTACTAAATATGGAAAGCATGAAGAATTAAACATAGAAGAAGTAAATGGAAATGTAAATAAGAATTAAACAAGGAGGGAGAAATATTTGATGGGGTGCCTCCCATCTAGCGCTCGGTTTATAGTCCGTTAGCTGGACTATGTTCTTGATCGCTATCCAATTCCTCTACGAAAAGCTAGGAACCCTCCATCCATTAGAACCTCTATGTGCTTTGGTAGGTTCCCCATCATGAGAGTCTTCGGATTGAAACAACCTAGCATATTTTATGTACATGATGCCCCCAATTCTATTGCATAGCTAGGTGCTTCTTCTGTTGTATTTGTGAATAGATTTTTGCACTGAGGCATGAAAGATACAACGGGATTTTCTTCTTCTATTATCTCTTCCTCAATCCACTATGGTTTGTAAGAGGCCTCATAATCGTAGAAATTCTTACTTTGGATGTGACTACCAAGGGGACATGGGTGTGCAAAGGTCTCTGAATTTTTTAACTCTAACTGAGAAGGTACTTGGGGTATTATATAAGTCGGCTCATGTTCTTATTTTTCCATACCCTCAGTTGTCTCCTCAATGTCCACTCCTTTAAGTTCATTTAGTGGCATGTACACATCTGGCTCTCCATCAGTTTCATCGTCCATGTCATTGCACTAATTATTTGGAGGGCGATTGTTCAAGGCTTCGAACATTTGATCTATTTGATTTTGAAGATTTTGAATTGACCTTTCTTGCTCAATCACCTTCTCCTCAGATGATGCTACAAATTTGAACCACAAATCCTCCAAATTTGAATTATCTTGTTCAGTTTCGAAATCCATGTATTGTGGACCATTCATTGAGGAGTTAATGAGTTGTTCCATCTGTCTGTTAAGATTTTGGCTTGATAACTCCTGACTCATCATCATCTCTTCATGGTCTGCTATGCTTTTTGACATGAATTCCTTCAACCTTGAATTTTCTTCTTGTTGCCTTGAAGGTGGATATGAGAAATTCGATTAATATATTGGACTTGGAACGCAGTCTTGGTCTTGATAGTTACTATTCCATTCATAATCTAGGTGATACCCCCAACTATAATGATAACTGGGATAAACATAGTTGTTAAGGTAATCACCCCCAAACTGTACTTGTCCAACACTGATGTTGCACTGATAACACGGATGCTCGCCAGCACAATAGTCACATGTAACTGCTATCTCTCAAGTGCGTTGGGCTGCAAGAACATCCAACCTCTCCGAAAGTGTTACAATTTGTGCTGACAATGTAGAAAATACATTGAGTCCCTCAATGCTTATGTTCCTTGGTTGAGTCATATTTGCATAAGGCCATTGATAGGCAAATTCATCCATGGTACCTGAAAAGAGGGAAACATAAGAAGATAAGTAAAATAAAATAAAATGTTTAAATTAAGACTAATTTGATTGAAATTAATGTCGGCAAAAATTTATTAAGCTAATTCCCCAGCAACGGCGCCAAAAACTTGTTGGTCGTTTTATCGATCAATATATACGTGCAAGTATACACAGTCAACAAGTAATAAAGAGTAAGTAAAGTATCGTTCCCACGGAGAATTAACTAATAAAATTCACCAAGCACTAGCCCATAAACATTTCAGTCTTATTTAAACGAATGATTTGATATAGTGATTAAAAATATGAAATTAACTACTACTAATTATCCCTAGAGTGAGACTAGATAATGAAGACTTGAGATTACAATTTCATCTATTGAATCATTTAAATCAACGCACTCCCTGTTAAGCCAAATTTTTTGAACTAGATTACTAGTCGAGAACACGAAAGTAAAGTACAACCACATCTCAATGTACCGTACTCATATCACATATAATCCACAATTGATAGAATACACATGAACACCCATATTACCTAAACCACTATATGTCTATGTGATTTACAAATAATTAGGATTTTAGCCCAAATTCTCAAATGACTACGAGCGATGCCTTGGTATATGTCTATCCTAAGCACGAATCATATATTCCATCACCATGTAGAACATACAAACACAAGCTATCAAGATTAAATCTAAACCCATACTCCGTCTTTCAAGTTCATATAGGTTATCACATTAATTGATGGCCAATCAACTAAGCAAATAAGCATGAATCTTGATAGACAATCTCATAGCAATCAATAAGGCTAACAATGAAGTATGTCAAAATAAACTAGGCAATAGATTCCATTGCAATCCCAAAATAAAATTTAACCCATAGTTGAATTAGAATCCATGATCCACAATTGAATATACATTGAAAGATACAAATAGAAGCAAAGAGAGTTAGGGATTAAGATTAGCAAATCTGCGTTTCTTCTCTTGTGTCACTTCTGAACTTTCAAGGATCTTCAATTGCTTCAATCCCCAAATCTTAGCTATTCTAGGGTTCTAATTTAATCTAATCGAATAATAAAATTAAAGAAAAGAAAAGAGCATATGTAATGTCGATTGATCCCCCCAAGGGTGGAATCCCTTTACATACTGATAATACGTCATATTTATAAGCCCTAATTGAACCCCCCTCTAAGTTACGCTCTCATTTACTCTTTAGTGAAAAAGTCAGCTCTAGTCAACTTCATAAGTGGCGCGGTCGCGCTGGGAATGGCCTGGAGTTAGGCGCACCCGCGCTAAAGTAGCAAAACGCATAATTTTTGTCCAGGGACTTGCGCGGCCATGCATGAATTCGCGCGCCCGCGCTGCTGGTTTTTTGCTGCAGTGTCCTCTGGTAAAATGGCCATAACATTTGATTCGAGATGAGTTACAGGGCCTGCCACCTATCAAATCTAAGCTCTCGACGAGCTCTACAACTCTCATTCTTTGATAATTGCGAAATAATGGACAGATGAAGGCTGAAATTGGGTTAGAAGTGACAGCTCTGCTAATGGCCAACCAAAACATTGAAGTTTAACGTCTGTTGGTACAAATGTCATAACTCTTGCACCCGAACTCTTATTGGAATGATTCAAGATGTTACGAAAAGATATGAAGATGCTCTACAACATAATCCAATTTCCAAGCCAAGAACATGAAATGAACATGAGACCCAAATGATGTCCAAATTGCTTTTCCTTGCATTTTCATACCAATAGTCGCTCACATCGTTCCCAAGCATAAGATCTACAAAATAAACAAAAAATGCATGTAAAGTAACTAAGAAACATGAGTATAAATAACTAATTCAAGTAATAGATACTCGATAAATAAGTATAAAACCTACTTATCACATTTCGCACTTCGCACTTTGCTTTTTGCATGTGGCCAATCACACTTCACAACTCGCACATCGCATTTCGCATATCGCAAATCGTAAATCACACTTCACACATCGTAAATAGTTTTACCTTTACCAGTTGCTACTAATGCTTATGCTGGTGTTGACTCCAACGGTTTGGCATTTAATTGGTGTTGCTGATGCTTGTTTGGTGAAGATAAGTTGAGATGCTTTCTACATCTCTGATGGGGATGACGTTCTGAAGTCACCGGTTCTTCCCGATGTTTACACTGGTAGTTTATAACGGTGTCTACCCTACTGGTAGTTTGACAACGGATCCTACCCTGCTGGTAGTTAAATTCGCTGACATCGCCAAACTGTTTTAGTTCCCACTCAAACAGTGGTATACAAAGCATTCATCGCTGAACTGTCTTGACGTGGCACTGAATTAATTCCAATCGATTAGAATACCAGATCATTTGATACCTTCGCTATAGTAATATTCAATAGTTTGCTTCACCGGACTCTACCTGATGTTACGCTAGATTGATGACAACCACCAGATGTCTATGACGAATTTTTTCTCTAATCTAGGCATTTAACTTGCACACATATTTAAATCTACTAGAGATGCATCATAAACCTTGATAGAGATGTACGTTGATGTATCACATTTTGCACATATGTAGATCATGCATGATGTGATGATCTAGATTTATCCTTATGAGTCTATTATCTTAGGTTGCTGCATATTTTAAATTATCTGGAGTAGAATTTTACCTCACCCTTTTTGAGGTGATTTGGAGTTTCCTTTCACTATTGGGTTCTTGTTCCCCATTTCCATGAGCGTTTGATTCGTAACCCGACTAAACTAATAACCTGAATGCTGCTAACATCCCTGGAGGGTGAAGCTCGTTCTTTCGCTACCCAAATTTGAATTTCGGTGTAGAGGCCTTAACTTGTAAGGACTCGACGTCAGTTGGCACATTTGATGATGCGATTTCATTCGCTAGACCTTTTGTCATTGGGCTTCTGCTTTTTAGTTAAGGACCTTCATGAGAATTTTCCCCTTCTTTTGTAGTATGTCATCGTGATTTCTTTCAGGAGTTCTCCCCTTTCTTTTGATGAGAGGCTTATCCCGCCTTAAACTCATTCCCTTTCCTGGAATCAAAAAATTCCCCAGTCCTTTCGTATGTTATTGCCGGAGATTCATATGAGAAACTCTCTTTGTTGACCAAGTCGCGAGTGAGTAATATCCTCACATGTGGATTATTCATTCTTAGAATAGTTTGACAGGAAAAGACCAAATGATCATACCAAATCGCCAGTGAGATGATGTGACGAAAACTCTGATGATGATGTACCATGCTGATGGTGCTGATCGGTGCATTTTCCTCTTTAGGATGGTCGATAAATGACCTAGTGTTGAGTTGTCGTTGTTTTTGAGATTGCCCCAGTCTTGTTGTAAGGGTTCCAATATCGGGTTGTCGCTGATTTTAAATTTTCCCCAGATTTGCTTGTTGTCTGAGATAGTTGCTTTGACAGATGGGCTGATAAGATGTCGAGATTGTAAGAGGCTTTTACCTATTTACCATATGGTGAACAGGTAGTGGCTTTGGGCTTTGATGCCCTTAATCATTGTTCCTAAATTGTTTACGCAATCGGCCTTGATATTTTTCTTATAATTTGATGAAGACTTGTGATTGAGGGTGTCGGCTCTTTAAAGGTTCTCATTGCTGATCATGCTTGATATATCGCTTTGTTGTTGTTACAACTTTGATGACTGATGTCGAGAGGCCTTCAGACTCCACTAAATTTAACCCAGGGATCTCAGCTTGGTTGGTGATGACTTTATCCAAGTTTGATTTGATTTGAAAAGTTTGATTTATTATCTTGATCAGGGAGAATATGTTGTCATGTATGAGATAAAATTTGCCACGACGGTTGCTCATGTATTGCTGGAGGTCAAAAGAGATCAAGTCTTCTTGCATTTCAAGAGCGATAAGTTGCATCTTATGATGATGGTCATTTCATCCCTATTGCTGGTTGTCTTGGGATTGATGTTTAGTTTTGGATATTTCTTTTGAGGGTCCGACCGCACCACTGATGGCTGTCTACGTACTCCCATTGACGAGGGGGAGATCAGGTCTGCGTAGTTCCTACTTGATAAGATAAACATTTTGAGAAGTGTTTATTTAGGTTTTTTTAGTTTGACCGCACCATAAATAGCTGCCTACGTACTTCCATTGACGAGTGGTAGATCAGGTCTTTCGTAGCTTAAGCCTAATGAGCTGAAACCTGACTGATTTGATATTTTTTTGATTTTTTTTGTTTTGTTGTTGTTTTTTGTTAATATTTACATGCAGGGAAAATAAAAAGGCATACTGTGAAGAAAGTGATACCGTCCCAATATCTCCTACAACTCCCCACTTTATCCGCTAGATCTACATCTTCTTGGCTAGTTGAGGCCTGATAGTCCAGTTGTCAGCGGTTATGTTGCCTTCAAGTCTCACGATAGTGGTTACCTCTTAATTATGAATATCTTCACTTATGGCCATAACTTGATCGCTTCCTGATTCAATACATTCCTCAGGGACGCTTGAATTGGACTCAGCACAAAAAGGTATGAACTCCTGATTCTTCAATGGGTTGGTTTCCCCGACAACCTCACCATCTTTTCCTTCATCTGTTCCTTCTCCTTTTTCCTGGGCTTGAGAGGATTTGACCGTGACATCTCCCTTAAACTGTTGTGGCATTTCTTGCAAGGAACTTTTCGTTTTGGCTTTTTCTTGCTTGGAAATGATTAGTATTTCCTCCTCATCATCCAAGATGATAAAATTAGGAACGTGGTTGCTATCTTTGGGCCACAAGATGTTTGATGTTGGCGGAGGAATCTCCTTTGGGAATTCTCTTGTCTCCTATGTCATTCCCCGCATTAGGATTGGTCCACCTTATGTTATGCCATAATTGTTGCCATAGCTTACAACTCGTTTGAACTGTCTGTCTCGAGTAAACAGCTTAAACTCTTTATTTCCTCTTCGCCTTTTCTGGTCGTGGGGGATTCTATCTTCAGCTCTCCATTTTCAATACGATCCTTGATTTTATGTCGCAAAGACCAACATTTCTCAGTCGCATGTCCAGGTGAGTTAGAATGGTAGAGACATATCTTGGTGGAATCATAACTCTTTGTCTTAGAATTTATAGGATGCAGCAACTGTGTAATCCTTCCTTCGCTTATCAGAAAGTGTAGCATTTCTTCATTTGATTTGCTCAGAGGGGTGAATTTTCGGGCTCTCTTGGAGGTTGTTTGATCTTTCTTCTTTGAGAATTTGCATTCCCTCGTGCGATTTTTTCGCTAGCAAGATCTTCTAGCAATTTTATCATCCCCATTTTCTTGTACTTTTATCCTGCTTTGATCTTCTTCATTTAGCTAGCTCATCATCGAGAGATATAGGCTTGCATTATGGTCAACCTCCTTTTTCTCTTGGCTTTTTGATAGTTGAGTGAAAAACTACCTCGTATCCTGATGTTGGCGCACTATCAGCTTAGCTAGTAGATTTACCTAATTCTGAATCATCTCTAATTTTTGCATTACTGTTATACATTCCTCTGAGTTTTCCCACTCTAGGACATTTGTTTTGTGCCTTTGGGGGTATTCCTCCATCCTTCGTATGTACTTACGATTTGGATACATTTTAGCGCTTCCTGACCCGAGCATGTTTACTTCCTCCGTATCATGATGCAATGGAAGGTTGGTGTTGACATTTTGCTGGTCGGGTCGTTGGACCACAATACTGCCGATTTCGATCAGATTTTGAATTTTATGCTTTAAGGACCAACAATCTTGTGTATCGTGGCCCGGAGACCCTGAGTGGTAAGCATATCTCTGGCTTGGATTGTATCTTTTGCTCCATGGTTCTAGAGGTGGTGCCAGTTCGGTAATTTTCTTGTGATCCATTAATATTGCCAATACATTTTCAAGGGAATAGCCTAGTGGAGTGAACACCTGATTTTCCATTCTTTCAAATTTTCTCTTTCTGTCCGGGCATTGGTTGAATGCAACCTGTTGTTGAAATGACAGATTGTCTTGCTTTTTCCAAATGGGGGGACTGTAAGTTAGTCTCCTAGCTTGCCCCTATGAAACAAGGGATACATCTTCATTGCCTTTATCGAGTACCCTCTTGGGATCGCTCACATACTTGCCTGTTTGTATATGCTCGGTGACTGCTTACAAGGCAGTGAAATCTTTAATCTTACCTGCCTTCAGGCACATCTCTGCCATTTCGTCGTGTTTGATCATCTTCGAGAATGGCTTTCCTATGCCTGCTAGGATTCTCTAATAGTAAGGAGCCTCTTAGATATCAATAAATGTCATTATCATCTCAGTTCCTGTCATTGATGGAATGACTTGCGCTGCCAGATGTCTCCACCTTTGGGCATATTCGCGAAAAGACTCAGTACTTTGCTTTTTGACTTTAGTCACTTGGTATCGATCTGGTGCCAATTGTGACTGAAAATTGTACTGATTTAGAAAGGCGTGGGCCAATTCTTCCCAGTTATGGATTTTGGCATTGTCAAGTCGGGCATACCAGGCTTTAGCCTCTCCAGTGAGACTCTTTCAAAAAAGCTGCATTCTAAGGCTTTCATCTTTAGCATATAACCCCAGTTCGCCAATGTACACTTTTAGGTGTGTATAGGGATCGCCTACCCCATTTTACTTTTCAAACTCTGAGATTTTGAATTTGTCTAGATATCGAGCCCCTGGGAATATATAGAGATCTGAATAGGTGACATTTCTATAGTTTCCAGTCCCTTTGATTGATCGGATGGTTTCTTCCATTTGTTAGACTTTCTTTCTTATATCCCTAGTTTCTCGCTCATCCCTGAGTTTTGTGATTTTAGGGGTTTTATTGGTTTCTTTATTGGAATGTGGTTTAGGTATCTGGGTTTCCATCTTTTTGTTAATATCTAGACATCCCCCTTGAGTGAATGACTCTAATTGAGTAGGCATTGTCTGGGCCCGAGTGTTTTTACTTTGTTCTTTTAGAAAGACAACCAATTCTGCTATTTGATTCCTTAATCCTTCGAACTCCTCGCGGGAAAAATGATTAGGATCAGGCTGGGCACCTGTAGCCATGTGTAACGGTGGACTTAGTGCCTTTTTGGATTTTAAACAGGCAACGAGATCAATGGCTTCCCTACAAAAAGACTTGTGTAGTTTAGTCTTAAGGAATGTAGAAATGTTACATGCTATGTAATGTGTCCGTTTAGGAGTGTTATCCTGTAAAATGGATGTCAGCTATTTTATTGACAATATAGCATGACAGGTTTTAATATGAAAGGGAATGCATATACACATATTCCTTTATATTTTCCATTACATTGAGATTGACATGGAAATGAAATTACAAGTAATTGAAATGGGAAAGTATGAAGAGACTTCCCTCCACAATTGGTTTAGCAGAGGCTGACCTATCTTAGGTTACTCTCGTGGTTTTTTTAGCATGAAGGTTCCCAAATCATCGCAATTTACTTGACGGGAAGTTAATACGGTCTTTCAAGTGGAGCGAATTTGGGTGGTGCCTTTCTTGAGCCTTTTTAAAATTAGTCTCCCTACGAGTCCACTAATCAAACACCAACAGAATAGCCTCCTGTTGAAGGAACCACTCAACATACATTCACATACAACGCATCTCACCGTATGGAAATGATAAGTGTGCGAAGCACTAATATCACAGGCAGATATAATGCAAAGCACTAAGTGCAATAAGTAAATGCATTAGTACACATTCAATAATATGTAAATGCAACATCCATACACAAGCACATTAATGTTTTGAGAAGCTTTGGTAGCGACTTTAGCCCTCTTACTGGATGTCCCCAGCAGAGTTGCCGTATATCGACATCGGGATTTTTATGTGTCCCTTTTCTATTCTTTTCTTTTGGTGTTCTCATGTTAGGTGATATTTGTTTGAAAAAACAAGTTGTGAAAAGGTCCGACATGTATATGTTGATGATTGGACTGTAAGAGTCGCCAGTTGGTATTTTTAAATAGTTGCACCGACTCAACCGAGAAAAGGTTTGCACATTGACCTAGTGATGTGACATTATTTAACTGGTCTGTGAAACCGAGATTCGTTAGGTTCCGGGGCTTGATTATGTGGAGGAAAGGTGTTAGGCACCCCCCGACATCCGTGGTAACACGGTGACTGCCACTTTTCAATTTAAACCTTTAACTGAAGGTGTGTGTGTGTGTGTGTGTGTAGATCAATATGTAATTATATGGAAGTAGTGCTATGCCTCATTTGTGCATATATACAAAAGGGTTTGAATTTTGTATAAAAGTTCAGTTTTAACAAGATATAGCAGTAATTTTTTGTAAAAGAGGTTTTTCAAACCCTTATGCTCAATAGTAATTGAGGCCTTTGATACTTCCATTTTATTATGTGTTCGGCTTGATTACTTTTATTTTCGAGATGCGAAGCATCTTCATGAAAATAAGATAAAATAGTAGTGTCGAACTCCTTGTGGGCATGAGAGCCGTCGAAGGAAATTCAAACACAATGAATAATTTACAAGCTGGTTACAGCTGAAAATGTCCATCACGGGAACCGAATCTAGATTCAGGAGGCTGGATCTGTGATCACATGATTCCTAGGCTCACATGATGATGCAGTACGTATAAGAGCTGCGAGCACTTATATATATGTAAAATCTGTAAATATATATATATGGACAATCAACTGCCACGAAGTAAACTCAAAGCAGGACGAAAATGTAAATATATATATATATATATATATATATATATATATATATATTTATAAAAGAAGTAAATATATATAGAAACGATCAACCGCCACGAAGTAAACTCCAGGTGGGACGGAATATAAATGAAAGCAATAAATGGCCACGAAGTAAACTCCAAACCAGACAGAAATGTATATATATATATATATATATATATATATATATATATATATATATATATAGTGTAGACACTCAAAATTTCATTTTCCTATTACTAACTATGCCGGAGGACAAAAGCATCTTTTTCACACTCTAGAGATAACCTTGGAGGACCTCAACATCAATTCTAACCCCAGAGATAGCACCGGGATTTCCAGTTTTCAACCCCGAAGATAACCCTGGGAAATCCATTTCCAACCCCGGAGATAACCCCGAGAAAGTCAGTTCCAACCCCGGATATAACCCCGGGATCAAGTTTAAAGTCTGAAGATATCCCTACGAGGTCAAACCAACCTCAGAGATAACCCTGAGGACAGTCAAAGTCAACAGCAGGCCAACTTCAGAGATAATCTTGAAAAAAAGACTGCTACAACTGTGCGAAATCCGGAGATAACCCCGGAGGGGCAAAATGGTCATTTTCCAACTCAACTTTAACTCACATCAAATACACTCATTTCAACTAAAATTACTTCACCAGAAGTCCCACATGAACCATATCTTAACTTACAAGCGAAACTATGCAAAACGGCTCAACGGACTGCCTGACGAAAACCCAGAAATGCCATTTCAGTCATGGACCCATCTTCCCGGAATCAAAAAAGGGCAAATCCTATGTCATTGTGTAGCTCTTGGAAAGAGCTTTCTGGAATGGTATGGCACGCTTCAATCGGACTCCAAAATTGAAAGTTATGAAGGTTCGAGCGAACATCACGTTGTCCGAGTGCACGTACGTCGAGACAGCGAGACCTACACTGCCCGGAGCACCCCGGGCAGTCGCAGGTACTCCTGCTGCTACCGCAGGTACACCTGCGGCTACTGCAGGTACACCTGCGGCTCCCCCCCTCTATAAATAGAGGGCTTAGGGTGGCCATATTTGAAAGAGAAAAGACGAGGAAGCCATGTCCAATTTGCTATGCACACACCCTAAACTGAGTGATTTCTCATTTTAAACACTTGTGAGCTTATATATTGTTATATTTTTGCCGGTGGGAGTTGAGTGTTCATCAATTTAATGCCATTGAAGTCTTCTTTGGCAGTCCACTGTAAGCCTTCTTAAACTTTCTAAAGCCTTTCTCCACTACTGTGTACACACAGTTCTACACGTTGAGAGTCGTGTTGCGTGTGTATGCCCGGACTTCGGTCCGTGGTTTTTATTTCTTTTTGTATATATATATATATATATATATATATATATATATATATATATATATATATATATATAAAGACTAACATTTTATGTCAGGTATGGAATTTACTTCGTGGCCTTTTAACGGTTTATTTAAATTTCAGTCTGGCCTGGGATTTACTTCGTTGCCTTTTACTGCTTTATTTACATTTAGTCTCGCCTGGCGCTTACTTCGTGACGGTTGATTGTATTTATTGCTTTATTTACATTTCTGATCCCCCATGGAGGTGCTTCGTGGTGGTTGATCATGTGTCTATATATATATTTACCGCTTTTATATATTTACATTTTCGATACCCCATGGAGGTACTCCGTGGTGGTTGATCATGTCTGTATATATATATATTTACAGCTGTTATATATATAATAGCCTACATCTTTCATATAAATTGCTACATCATGTAAGCCTAGGAATCATTTGATCACAGATTCAGTCTATTGAATCTAGATTAGGTTCCCGTGATGGACATTTTCAGCTGTACATGGCTTGTAAATTATTCGCGTTACTCGAATTTCCTTAGATGGCTCTCATGCCCGCAACGAGTTTGACACTGCTATGTATATTTTTTTCTCGAAGATGCTTCGCATCTCGAAAATAAAAGCAGTCAAGCCGAATACTTAATAAAATGGAAATATCAAAGGCCTGAATTACTATTGAGCAAAAGGGTTTGAAAAACCTCATTTTACAAGACATCACTGCTATATCTTGTTAAAACTGAATTTTATACAGAAATTCAAACCCTTTGTATATTGGTGCAACGAGGCATATCACTACTTCCAGATAATTGCACATTGATCCATACACACACACACACACATTCATATAACAGTTTAATTAAAAAGTGGCGATCACCGTGGCAACATGGATGTTGAGGGGTGCCTAACACCTTCCCTCCGCATAACCGAATCCACTGACCCTAATGAATCTCGATTTCACAGAGCCGTTAAGCAGTGTCACATCACTTGGTCAATGTGCAAACCTTTTCTTGGTTGTGTTGGTACAACCATTTAATAAACCAACTGGCGACTCTTATAGTCCAATCGTCGACATATAAATGTCGGACCTTTTCACAACTTATTTTTTCAAACAAATCTAACCTAACATGAGAACACCAAAAGACAATAACAGAAAAAGGACAAATAAAATCCCGACGTCGAAAGATGGCGACTCTGCTGGGGACACCAGTAAGAGGACTTAAGCCGCTACTAGAAGCTTTTCAAAACTGTTATATGCTTGTGTGTGGATGTTGCATTTACATTTGATGGATGTGTACGAATACATTTACTTATTGTACTTAATGCTTTACACTATATCTGCTTGTGATATTAGTGCTTCGCACCTGTCATCATTTTCATAAACGGTTAGACACGTTGTATGTGAATGTATGTTTTGTGGTTCCTCCATCAGGAGGCTATCATGTTGGTGTTTGATTACTAGACACGTAGGAAGACTAATTCCAACGGGGCTCAGGAAAGGAACCACCCAAATTCGCTCCAGTTGAAAAACCGGATTAACTTCCCATCGAGTAAATTGCAATGATTTGGGAACCTTCATGCCAAAAAATCGCGAGAGTAACCTAAGATAGGTCAGCCTCTGATTAACCAAACGCCGAGGGAAGCCTTTTCATACTTTCCCATTTCAATTACTTGTAATTACAAATACTTGAAATTTCATTTCCATGTCAATATCAATGTAATGGAAAATATGAATGAATATGTACATACATTGCCTTTTATCTGACATTCTATCCTGTCATACAAACAGCTAGCATCCGTTTTTGCAGGATAATATTCCTAAAATGGATATATCACATAGCATGTAAACATTTATACATTCCTTAAAACTAAACTACGTCAAGTTTTTGCAGGGAAGCAATCGGTCCCGTTACCCATTTAAAATCCAAAAAGGCACTAAGCCCAACGTCAGACATGGCTACAAGTGCCCAGCCTGATCCTACTCCTATTTCTCGAGAGGAGTTTGACAAATTAAGTAATCAGATATCAGAATTGACTATCTTTCTAAAAAAACTAAGTAAAAACACTCAGGGAGAGACAATGCCTACTCAACTAGAGTCTTTCACACTAGGGGGCAGTCAGGGTATTGACAAAAAGGTAGAAACCAAGATACCTGAACCTCATTCCAATAAAGGAACCAACAAAACCCCTAATATCACAAAACTCAAGGATGATCGAGAAACTGGGAATATAAGAAACAAAGTCCAACAAATGGAGGAAACCATCTGATCAATCAAAGGGACTGGAAACTATAGAAGTGTCACCTATTCAGATCTCTGCATATTCCCAAGGGCTCGATATCTTGACAAATTCAAAATCCCAGAGTTTGAAAAGTACGGTGGGGCAGGCGATCCCTACACGCACCTAGAAGTGTACATTGGCGAACTGGGGTCTTATGCTGAAAATGAAAGCCTCAGAATGTAACTTTTTCAAAAGAGCCTCACTTGAGAGGCTAAAGCCTGGTATGCCCAACTTGACAATGTCAAAATCCACAACTTGGAAGAATTGGCCCATGCCTTTCTAAATCAGTACAGTTTTCAGTCACAAATGGCTTCGGATCGATACCAAGTGACTAAAATGAAAAAGCAAAGTACTGAATCTTTCCGAGAATATTCCCAAAGGTGGAGACATTTGGTAGCGTAAGTCATTCCACCAATGACAGAAACTGAAATGATGATGACTTTCATAGAAATTCAAGAGGCGCCTTGCTTTGAGAGAATCCTAGTAGGCATAGGAAATCCATTCTTAGAAATGATCAAACACGGGGAAATGGGTAAGCTGATCCAGAATCAATAATACACAAATTAGAGACGATCCAGAATCAAGTAAATCTGCTGGCTAAGCTGATAGTGCACCAACATCAGGAAACGAGGTAGTTTTTCACTCAACTATCAGAAAGCCAAGAGAAAAAGGAGGTGAACCATAATGTAAGCCCATATCTCTCTATGATGAGGCAGCTAAATGAAGAATATCAAAGCAGGCTGAAAGTACAAGAAAAGGGGGATGATAAAATTGCTAGAAGATCTCACCAGCGGAAAAATCGCTCAGGGGAATGCGATTTCCCAAAGAAGAAAGATCAAACAACCTCCCATAGGGCCCAGAAATTCACCCCTCTGAGCAAATCAAATGAAGAAATGCTACACTTTATGATAAGCGAAGGAAGGATTGCTAAGTTGCTGCCTCTTATAAATTCCAAGATAAAAATTTATGATTCCCCCAAGATATGTCTCTATCATTCTAACTCACTTGGACATGCGACTGAGGAATGTTGGTCTTTGCGACATAAAATCCAAGATCTCATTGAAAATGGAGAGCTGGAGATAGAATTCCCCATGACCAAAAAAAGCAAAAAGGAAAGCTTAAGATGTCCCTTCAAGATAGGCAGTTCGAAGGAGGTGAAAGCTATGAGCGCCAATTCTGGCAGAACACAAGGTGAACTGATCCCAATGCAAGGAATGACTGAGGAAAGAAGGAAATCCCCAAAAGAGATTCCTCTACCAACATCAAACATCTTGTGGTCTAAAGATATCAACCACATTCCTTATTTTATCACCTTGGATGATGAAAAGGAAATACTAATCCTTTCAAAGGAAGGAAAAGCCAAAAAGGAAAGTTCTGTAGGGTTTCGGCACAGAAACGCACAGCGGAAATTAAAATTTTAAAGCAATATCCGAAACCCTAAAACAGGATCCATGCGAAAAATTAATTAATTAAGAGGTTTAGAGATTATACCGATTATGAAAACGAGAGTATGAAATCGACTGCGCCTCGAATCTCCAACGCAATACAAACCGACTGCGTCTCTACGGTATCCACACGAACGCTCCGCGAATCGTCTTACGATCTGCAGAAGAAGGAATCGCGGTACTAGCCACCAAGGATGAGGATTTTCGGAACTATTTTCTCTAGTCTCTCTCTAAGAGCGGCTAGGGTTTTGTTTTGACGTAAAAACCTAAAGTCTGATATACATCATATATATAGCAGTCAGGAGGAATTAATCAAAACCTAATATTATTAAAATCCGAATTTATATATATCTTAATTAAGTCTTACTTAATTAATATACCTATATATAAATTATCCTATTAATTTAAATTCGTAATTTAAAATTATATCAATCATATTGACATATTTAAATCTTTACAATTTAAATTAATTTCCTTTTAATTACGTTCTTTGTGTGTGACCCTATAGGTTATTATTACGCTGGCAATAACCTTAAAATCATATTATAAAGTTATAAACAGTGAGCGGCATCTAGTAATGCATCACTGCTACCCAAGTAATAATAAGATCGATGATTCGATGCAACCTTTTCGTGACCAATGTTTCAATGTAATTTAATCCTTTTAACCTTAATATCCTAGATTAAACTCGAGTCATGGAATGTGTCATACTCTTCATAATTTAATCTGAGTTTTCTTGATCAATGAGTAGACTATATGAAACAAATCACTATTTGAGCATGGCCATGCATTTCATAGTCCTACTCAATCAAGAGGCCTATGGATATCACCTATAAAATATAGGATGGTTAAATTCCATCTAGATCACTCATATTACTCACACGATTCATAATGAACCCAATAATCACCTTTATAGTCCACCCTATTAAAGGTGACATTTGATGATATCAAAGTACATAAATTCTCGTGTAGTAATATAGCGGTTTCAGGTCGGAGGACCATTACATCATTTTCACTATGAGAATTGCTAATGACACTTCGCATAATGCTCCATATAGAATTCTCATGGTGGGTCTGTCCAGTACATTGTTCTCTAACATGTACCTATGCATTGACTTAATATCTCATATATTTATGACCAATGAGATTTGGTCATCAGTCAATCCACATACTAGTCTCAATGCATCATTGTTGTCCCATCAACAATGATACTCGACTAGGGACATTTAAGAACAATGATACTAATTGTAATTATATAATCTCATGTTCAAGTCACATACTTGAAACTATATAATTTGTATCACTATTCTAAGGAATTTTATTAAGTTAACAATTATATTACGCAGTAATTAAAACCATAATAAAATCATTTATTTATTCAATCAACAATAATATCAAATGTTAAGCAATTACATCAAATAATTGGCCTCTAGGGCATAAACTCTAACAGTCTCCCACTTGCACTAGAGCCAATCACTCATGTATCTAATACCCATGGAACTAATGTGACCGTCGTGCTTCTGCTGCGACAAAGCCTTGGTCAGTGGATCTGCAACATTATCATCTGTTGGCACTCTTCCTATATGTACATCTCCTCTGTCAATGATTTCACGGATGAGATGGTACCGCCTAAATATATGCTTGGATCGTTGGTGAGATCTGGGTTCCTTAGCCTGTGCAATGGCTCCATTATTATCACAGTATAGAGCAACCGGATCAACAATGGTTGGAACAACACCAAGTTCAGTGATGAACTTTTTAATCCATACAGCCTCCTTGGCTGCACTAGAAGCAGCAATATACTCAGCCTCTGTTGTAGAATCAGCGACTGTCTCTTGCTTTGAACTTTTCCAGCTAACAGCACCACCATTAAGGCAAAACACAAAACCTGACTGAGACTTATAGTCATCATTGTCAGTTTGGAAACTAGCATCTGTGTAACCCTTTACTGCCAGTTCGTCTTCACATCCATATACCAAGAATGAATCCTTAGTCCTTTTCAGGTACTTGAGGATATTCTTGACTGCTGTCCAGTGACCTTCACCTGGATTCGACTGGTATCTGCTCGTCATGCTCAAAGCATACGAGACATCCGGACGAGTACATATCATTGCATACATGATAGATCCAATTGCCGAAGCATAAGGGATCTTTCTCATACGCTCCTCATCATCTTGTGATTTAGGACATTGGGCCTTAGAGATCTTTATACCATGAGTCAAGGGTAAATTTCCTCTTTTCGTCTCTTGCATGCTGAACCGTTTCAACACTTTATCAATATATGTACTTTGACTTAGGCCGAGCATTTTTCTCGATCTATCTCTATAGATTTTGATACCTAAAATATAGGCAGCATCGCCCAAATCTTTCATGGAGAAACATTTTCCTAACCATGTTTTTACAGCCTGTAAGGAAGGAATGTCATTCCCAATAATTAATATGTCATCAACATATAATACTAGGAATACAATGTGACTCCCACTAACCTTCTTATATACACAAGGTTCATCTTCATTTTTAATAAAGCCAAATTCTTTGACTGCTTCATCAAATCGAAGATTCCAACTCCGAGAGGCTTGCTTTAATCCATAAATGGATCGCTGCAGCTTACATACCTTTCCAGCATCCTTTGGAATGACAAAACCCTCAGGTTGTCTCATATACACATCCTCAAGTAGATTTCTGTTAAGGAAAGCAGTTTTGACATCCATCTGCCAGATTTCGTAATCATAAAAAGCTGCAATAGCAAGTAAGATCCTGATGGATTTAACCATTGCCACTGGAGAAAATGTTTCATCATAGTCAACACCTTGAATTTGTTTGAAACCTTTTGCTACCAGTCGGCCTTTATAGGTTTGTACATTACCATCCATGTCGGTTTTCTTCTTGAAAACCCACTTGCACCCGATTGGTTTTACCCCTTCGGGTGGATCAACCAAAGTCCATACTTGGTTAGTATACATGGAATCCATTTCAGATCTCATGGCTTCAAGCCATCTCTCAGAATCTGGTCCATTCATAGCTTCTTGGTAGGAAGTAGGCTCATCCTGATCTATGAGCATCACATCACCGTTTTGAGTCACAAGATATCCATAATATCTCTCAGGCTCTTGGCGTGTCCTACCAGATCTACGAATTCCTTGTGTAATTTGAGCAGGTTCACTTTCCACAATTTCTTGTGGTTCCTGCTCACGTTCCAACTCAGGTTCAATGATATTTTGTGGTTCTCGAATTTCTTCGAGTTCTACTTTCCTCCCACTGTTTCCTTTAGAGACAAATTCTCTTTCTAGAAAAATACCAGTTCGAGCAACAAACACTTTATTCTCAAAAAGTTTGTAGAAATAATACCCTTTTGTTTCTTTTGGGTATCCCACAAAATTACATTTGTCAGATTTGGGTCCGAGCTTATCAGAATCTAGACGTTTTACAAACGCCTCGCATCCCCAAATCTTCATGAACGACATACTAGGACGTTTCCCAGTCCACATCTCATATGGTGTCTTCTGAACCGTCTTTGTAGGAACACGGTTAAGTGTGAATGCAGCTGTCTCTAGGGCATGACCCCAGAAGCTTATTGGAAGATCTGCATGACTCATCATTGATCGTACCATGTCCAACAAGGTTCGATTCCTCCTCTCAGACACACCATTCCATTGTGGTGTTCCAGGTGGAGTGAGCTGTGATATAATACCACACTCCTTTAGAAGGTCATCAAAGTCTTGGCTTAAGTATTCACCTCCTCGATCGGATCGAAGGGCTTTTATGCTTTTGCCAAATTGGTTTTGAACTTCATTCTTGAATTCCTTAAACTTTTCAAAGGATTCGGATTTGTGTCTCATTAGATACACATATCCATATCTACTGAAGTCGTCAGTAAATGTAATGAAGTAATAAAACCTACCTCTTGCTAACGAACTCATGGGTCCACATACATCACTATGTATAAGTCCCAATATATCGCTAGCCCGTTCACTGTGTCCAGTGAAAGGGGCTTTAGTCATCTTGCCTAATAAACAAGATTCGCATTTTTCATATGATTCAAAATCAAATGAATCCAAAAATCCATCTTTATGGAGTTTTGATATGCGTTTCTCATTTATATGGCCCAAACGACAGTGCCAGAGATATGTCGGATTTGAATCATTTGATTTAAATCGTTTTGTGTTTATGTTATAGATAGGCATTTCTAAATCAAGAATATAAAGACCGTTAAATAATTGTGCAACACCATAGCAAATATCATTTAAGTAAAACGAACAACCATTGTTCTTAATTATAAATGAAAACCCTTTCTTGTCCAAACAAGAAACAGAAATAATATTTTTGTTTATAGCAGGCACAAAATAACAATCTTCTAATTCTAAAACTAGCCCAGTGGGCAAAGATAAATGATAAGTTCCTACGGCCAGTGCAGCAACTTTTGCTCCATTCCCAACTCGTAGGTCAATCTCTCCTTTCGCCAAAGTCCTACTCCTTCGGAGTCCCTGCACATTAACACAAATGTGAGAACCACATCCAGTATCCAATACCCATGATGTAGAAGTAGACAAATTGACTTCTATAACATATATACCTGAATCAGAAGTCGTACTTCCTTTCTTTTTCTTCACTTCTTCCAAATAAGCATGACAGTTCCTTTTCCAGTGTCCAGGTTTTCCACAGAAGTGACATTCACCTTCTTTAGCCACCCCACCTTTAGGTTTTAAAGCCTGTTTGGTTTTGGAATTGGGTTTGGCAACAGACTTAGATCCTATCTTCTTTTTGCCTTTCCAATTTCCCTTATCATTCCCCTTTTGCACCATCATTATGGGAGCGGGTCCTGCCTTTTTCATGTTGTTCTCGGCAGTTCTTAACATGCTCAACAACTCAGTAAGGGGTTTCTCAATTTCATTCATAAGATAGTTCATAACAAATTGAGAGTAGCTGCTGTTCAAAGATTGTAAAACAAGATCAGTTTGGGCTTCCGGAGTGATTGGAAAACCCAACCTATCCAGGTACTCAATATACCCAATCATTTTCAGCACATGTGGACCAACTGGATCACGTTCACCCATCTTGCAGTGATACAACGCTTTGCTTGTATCATACCTCTCCTGTCGAGCATGCCCTTCGAACAATTTCTTGAGATGCTCGATCATCTCATAAGCATCCATTAACTCATGTTGCTTCTGAAGCTCAGCGTTCATGGTTGCTAGCATGAGACAACTCACGTCCAGAGCATCATCTTGATGCTTCTTGTAAGCATTATGCTCCGCACGTGGTGCAGTGACAGCCGGTGCTGCAGGAATGGGCCCATCAAGGACATATAGCTTACGCTCTTGTTTAAGGACAATCCTCAAGTTCCTGTGCCAGTCAAGGAAATTAATCCCACTCAGCTTGTCCTTCTCAAGGACTGATCGTAGTGAAAGACTACTTGTGTTGTTGTTGTTGTTTGCCATTGATATCTACAATTTATAAGTGCCAAAATAATAAGTCAAATTGCAGAGTTGATATTATGTAATTGATAATAGTACATTCAAAATATACCTCCCACTATTTTATTCAAATTAATAGCCCTCACCATTAATTCGGAAAGCATTTTCTATTAAATCTTTCTAGTGAGCCAAGATCCATATTTCATTATGACTTAAGTTAGCTTTGGCTAATCTCTTAAAACATAATTATTTAGGTAGACAACCCTTTGTCAATTATATCATATATAACTCCTGGATAGTTTGGTAAACAACAATTGTTTTTAGTCCATCTAATGGTACCTACCAAACTCTATGCCTCTAAGTCCACAATCCTATTGAGATAACTTAGTTAAGTCGGCCCCAATGATTTTAACAGTTTGGATATCACAATTATCCTATCGCATCTTACCTAGATAAATAGGGTACTTTGCTTTGGCAAACCTACATCTATTGATCAAGGTCTTGATGAGTGTTATTCATTGGAAGGCATCTGATTTAGACTTAATAATTTAATGAGGGATTAATTTAGATCTCACCAATTTTAATCTTATTAAGCATGCACATTATTTATCATATCATATCGCATACAAGCATAAATAAAGTGCAAAATTAAATGTGTCACAGTTATGGCCCAATCCACTGTCAATCTTTTCAAGCTAATGAAAGATTGAAGGTCAATCTAAGGTGGTAAAAGATCTTAAAATAAATAGCCTCCTTGGATCTTCCTCAAGCATGTGCCTCCTCTCCATCTTGACATCTTCATCAATTACAGATTATTACATGACATAAAGAAACCTCGAGTTACATTCGAGGGGATTTAGATGAGAAGAGAATATTACATCAGAATTTATAGAAAGGCACGACATGCAAGCCGTATTTCAAAACCAAAAACCACTATCCTATGGGTCAAAAGGCCATAACTGTGCACCATGCATATCACAATAAGCACATAACAATTTATATATAATTAAAGAAAACAATATATAACATATAGGGGACACGACCATCGTGCGCTACGACGGGGGGGTCCAAGGGCGGGGTCGGGGGCAGTGCCCCTGGAAAAAATTTTCGAACTACAATCTGTATTGCAGAATTTTTCCATAAAATCTCTGAAATAGTTTCAGAATCATACATTTTAATCCACCAAAACACCCATAATAACAAATCATATAATACCAGTTTCGATTTAATCATATTAAAACGAATAACAGTACACCCAGAATTTATCATATATTTCCAGTTTCGATTAATCATATTAAAACGATTCTTCATGTTTCTAATCCGATTAGAACAGTTATATTGTTATTCCATCGATTAAAGATACGATTAACATTATCATCATATATATTACCAGAATACACATACAACGGAATATCATATATTCAATTTCATATCGGTAAACATGCATCATCATATATCATATATATCGAATACAAGTAAAACACGTAATCTAAATTAATCGTTTCGCAAGTAGCTCTGATACCACTGTAGGGTTTCGACACAGAAACGCACAGCGGAAATTAAAATTTTAAAGCAATATCCGAAACCCTAAAACAGGATCCATGCGAAAAATCAATTAATTAAGAGGTTTAGAGATTATACCGATTATGAAAATGAGAGTCTGAAATCGACTGCGCCTCGAATCTCCAACGCAATACAAACCGACTGCGTCTCTACGGTATCCACACGAACGCTCCGCGAATCGTCTTACGATCTGCAGAAGAAGGAATCGCGGTACTAGCCACCAAGGATGAGGATTTTCGGAACTATTTTCTCTAGTCTCTCTCTAAGAGCGGCTAGGGTTTTGTTTTGACGTAAAAACCTAAAGTCTGATATACATCATATATATAGCAGTCAGGAGGAATTAATCAAAACCTAATATTATTAAAATCCGAATTTATATATATCTTAATTAAGTCTTACATAATTAATATACCTATATATAAATTATCCTATTAATTTAAATTCGTAATTTAAAATTATATCAATCATATTGACATATTTAAATCTTTACAATTTAAATTAATTTCCTTTTAATTACGTTCTTTGTGTGTGACCCTATAGGTTATTATTACGCTGGCAATAACCTTAAAATCATATTATAAAGTTATAAACAGTGAGCGGCATCTAGTAATGCATCACTGCTACCCAAGTAATAATAAGATCGATGATTCGATGCAACCTTTTCGTGACCAATGTTTCAATGTAATTTAATCCTTTTAACCTTAATATCCTAGATTAAACTCGAGTCATGGAATGTGTCATACTCTTCATAATTTAATCTGAGTTTTCTTGATCAATGAGTAGACTATATGAAACAAATCACTATTTGAGCATGGCCATGCATTTCATAGTCCTACTCAATCAAGAGGCCTATGGATATCACCTATAAAATATAGGATGGTTAAATTCCATCTAGATCACTCATATTACTCACACGATTCATAATGAACCCAATAATCACCTTTATAGTCCACCCTATTAAAGGTGACATTTGATGATATCAAAGTACATAAATTCTCGTGTAATAATATAGCGATTTCAGGTCGGAGGACCATTACATCATTTTCACTATGAGAATTGCTAATGACACTTCGCATAATGCTCCATATAGAATTCTCATGGTGGGTCTGTCCAGTACATTGTTCTCTAACATGTACCTATGCATTGACTTAATATCTCATATATTTATGACCAATGAGATTTGGTCATCAGTCAATCCACATACTAGTCTCAATGCATCATTGTTGTCCCATCAACAATGATACTCGACTAGGGACATTTAAGAACAATGATACTAATTGTAATTATATAATCTCATGTTCAAGTCACATACTTGAAACTATATAATTTGTATCACTATTCTAAGGAATTTTATTATGTTAACAATTATATTACGCAGTAATTAAAACCATAATAAAATCATTTATTTATTCAATCAACAATAATATCAAATGTTAAGCAATTACATCAAATAATTGGCCTCTAGGGCATAAACTCTAACAAGTTCCTTGCAAGAAATACAACAACAGTTCGAGGGAGATTTCATGGTCAAATCCTCCCAAGCCCAGGAAAAAGGTGAAGGAATAGATAAAGAAAAAGGTGGTGAGGTTGTCAGGGAAGCCATCCCATTGAAGAATCCGTAGTTCATACCTTTGTGTGACGGGTCCAGTTCTAGCGTCCCTAAGGAATGTACTGAATCAGGAAGCGATCAAGTTATGGCTATAAGTGAAGATATTTAGAATCAAGAGGTAAACTCTATCGCGAGCCCTGAAGGCAACATAACCACTGACAACTGGACTATCATTCCTCAGCTAGCCAAGAAGATGTAGATCTAGAGGATATAGTTGTGAGTTCCAGGAGATGTTGGGACGATATCACTTTATTTACAGTGTGCCATTTGTTTTCAATGTATGTAATGAAGAAAAAAACAAAAAACAAAGAACAAAAAGAAAAAGAAAAAAAAAAGAAAAAAACAAAAAACAAAAACAAAAACAAAAAGAAAAAGAAAGAAAAAAGAAAAAAGAAAAAAGAAAAAAACAAAAATAAAAACAAAAACATCTCAATACCCTTCTCACTACTTACCACTTTGAACCTTTTCAAACCAAGGTAGGAATTATGCATACCTGATCTCCCCTCATCAATGGGAGTACATAGGCATCCATGTACGGTGCGGTCTAACCACTACAAAAATTGAAAACCCCTTTCAACCAAGCTCAAACTCCCATAAATATTTTTTGCCTTTCAAACTACAGCCTGAACTATGAAAGACCTGATCTCCCTTCATCAATGGGAGTACGTAGGCAACCATTTATGGTGCGGTCAAACTAAACAAAAAACCCAAAAAACCCCAAACAAACACTTCTCAAAATGTTTATCTTATCAAGTAGGAACTACGCAGACCTGATCTCCTACACATATAGGAGTACGTAGGCAGCCAGCAGTGGTGCGATCGTACCCTCAAAAGAAATATCTAAACCCAAACATCAATCCCAATACACCAAAGAATAACCCTCTAAGTCAGCGACCTAGGTTGAGAAGATCCAACAACACTTCAATGTCATTCCATCAAATCAGTCATAAATCCCAGAAAAGAAGAAACATCGATACACTAAGACAACCAGTAGCGAGGACCTTCAAAGAGCTGACACCCTCAATCACAAGTCTTCATTAAATCATAAGAAAACCATCAACGCCGATTACGAAAACAAGTCAGGAAAAATGATTGAGGGCATCAAAGCCCAAATCCACTACATATTCACCATCTGGTATAGAAGTAAAAGCCTCTTGCGATCTCGGTATCTTGTCAGCTCATCTGTCAAAGTAACTATCCCAGACAACAAGAAAGGCTGGACAATTTCAAAATTGGCGATAACCTGATATTGGAACCCTTACAACAAGAGTAGGGGAATCTCAAAAACAACGACAACTCAACACTGGGGAATTTATCAACTATCCCAAAGAGGAAAATACACCAGTCAGTACCATCAGCATGGTACATCATCATCAGAGCTTTCCTCACATCATCTCACTGGAGATTTGGATATTACTCACTTGAGACTTCATCAACAAAGAGAGTTTCTCATATGAACCCTCGGCATTAACATGCGAAAGGATTGGGGCATTATCCATTTCAAAGAAATGGAAGGAGCTTAAGGCTGGATAAAGCCTCTCATCAAAAGAAAGGGGAGAACCCCTGAAAGAAATTATGGCAAAATACGCGTACCTCTACGCAAGAAGGGAAAATTCTAAAAAAAAGGCCTTAACTTAGAAGTAAAAGGCCAACGACGAAGGGCCTAGCGAATGAAAATCTACATCGTCAAGCATGCGTTAAGTCCTCAAAAGTTGAGGCCTCTACACCAAAGCTCAAAGTTGGGCAGTGAAAGAATGAGTCGCACCCTCCAGGGATGTCATCGGCATTCAGGTCATGAGTTCAGCCGGGTTGTAAATCAAATGCTCAAGGAAATGGGAAACAAGCACTTATCAGCGAAAGGAAACTCCAAATCACCTTAAAAAGGGTGAGCGTAACATCAGGCAGAGTCTGGCGAAGCAAACCTTGGAATATTACTTCAGCGAAGGTTTCGGAAGATTCGGTATTCTAAACCATTGGCATCAATTCAATGTAACATCAAGACAGTTCAAGGATACCACCGTTTGAGTGGGAACCAAAATAGTTTGGTGATGTTAGCGTAGTCAACTACCATCAGGGTAAGGACCGTTGTAAACTACCAGCGTATACATCGGGAAGGGACGGTGATTTCAGAACGTAATCCCCAGTAGAGATGTAGAAAATATCTCAATTTCTGTTCATCAAACAGGCATTGGCGATCCCGACAAAAAGCCATACAGTTATAGTCAACACCAGTATAGGCATCAGTAATGATCGGTAATGGTAAAGCGATTTGAGAAAATATTTTAGCAGTCATCATAACATTCATTGCGATTGGTGATATGCGAAATGCGATATGCGAAATACGATGTGCGAGTTGCGAAGTGCATTTGGCCAAATGCGGAAAGCGAAGTGCGAAATGCGATGTGCGATTTACGATTTACGAACTGCGCTTTGCGAAAACATTTTAACATTCATCATAAACATTCATTACATTACGATTTGCATCATTAGAAATACCTTGTCATATTTCGAGTGTCTAGTAATCTTTATCACGTCCATTCCATTGCATTGCATGAACATGATAAAGAGGGACATCTGTAGACACTCAAATTTTGGTTACCTGTTACTAACTATGAAGGAGGACAAAAGCGTCTTTTTCACACTCCAGAGATAACCTTGGAGGACCACAACATCAATTCTAACCTCGGAGATAGCTCCGAGAGATCCAGTTTTCAACCCCAAAAATGACCCCGAGAACCCCGGGAAAGTCAGTTCCAACCCCGGGATTAAGTTCCAAGCATGGAGATAACCCCCGAAGGTCAAGCCAACCTCAGAGATAACCCCGAGGACAGTCAGAGTTAACAGCAGGGCAACTTCAGAGATAATCCTGTAAAAAAGACTGTTATAATTGCGCAAAAATCGGAGATAACCCCAGAGGGGCAAAATGGTTATTTTGCCAACTCAACTTCAAACCACATCAAATACACTTATTTCAACTCAAATTACTTCAATAGAAGTCCCACAAGAACTATATCTTAACTTACAAGCGCAAACTACGCAAAACGGCTCAACGGACTGCCTGATAGAAACCCATAAATGCCATTTCGGTCATGGACCTATCGTCCTAAAATAAAAAAGGGCAAATGCTATGTTATTGCATAGCTCTCGAAAAGAACTTTCTGAAATGGTATGGCACCCTGTTAGAGTTTATGCCCTAGAGGCTAATTATTTGATATAATTGCTTAACAGTTTGATATTATATTTGATTGAATAAATGAATGATTTTGCTATGGATTTATTTACTGCGTTATATAAATAGTAACATAATAAAATTCCTTAGAATAGTGATACAAATTATATAGTTTCAAGTATGTGACTTGAACATGAGATTATATAATTACAATTAGTATCATTGCTCTTAAATCTCCCTAGTCGAGTATCATTGTTGATAGGACAATAATGATGAGTTGAGACTAGTATATGGATTGACTGATGACCAAATCTCATTGGTCATAAATATATGAGATATTAAGTCAATGCATAGGTACGTGTTAGAGAACGATGTACTGGACAGACCCACCATGAGAATTCTATGTGGAGCATTATGCGAAGTGTCATTAGCGATTCTCATAGTGACAATGATGTAATAGTCCTCCGACCTGAAATAACTATATTGCTACACGAAAATTTATGTATATATTGATATCATCAAAGGCCACCTTTAATAGGGTGGACTATAAAGGTGATTATTGGGTACATTATGAATCGTGTGAGGAATATGAGTGATCTAGATGGAATTTAACCCTCCTATATATTAGGGGTGATATCCATTGGCCTCTTGATTGAGTAGAACTATGAAATGCATGGCCATGCTCAAATAGTGATTTGTTTCATATAGGCTACTCATTGATCAAGAAAAAACTCAGATTAAATTATGAAGAGTATGACACATTCCATGACTCGAGTTTAATCTTGGATATTAAGTTTAAAAGGATTAAATTGCATTGAAACATTGGTCACGAAAAGGTTGCATCGAATCATCGATTTTATTATTACTTGGGTAGCAGTGATGGATTACTAGATGCCACTCACTGTTATTAATTTTCTAACATGATTTAAAATTATTGCCAACGTAATAATAACCTATAGGGTCACACACACAGAACGTAATTAAAAAGGGAATTAATTTAAATTGTAAAGATTTAAATATGTCAATATGATTGATAGTATTTAAATTTCGAATTTAAATTAATAGGATAATTTATATATATATATATATATATATATATATATATATATATATATATATATATATATGGATTTTATTAAATTTGTAAGACCCCAACTTTTATGAATAAAAATGAATTTTCTATAAATATTATTTTTGACTATTATGGAATGAATTTGATATAATGTTATAGTTGTGGGTAATATTTATAAATTTTGCATAGTATTTTGCATAGTAAAATCTTTTTATATAAAATAAAATACTTTTATAAAGTTATTTGTTTTATTAGACTATAAATAGAATATATTATATTTTATTATGTATAGTGTTTGCATAGTGTCTGCATAGTATTTTCATAGTAAAATTTTTTTATACAAAACATAATACTTTTTATAAAGTTTTGTTTTATTTGATTATAAATAGAATATATTATATTTTATTGCATAGTACAGCATAGTATCCTTTCTATTTTCCTATAAATAGGATGCTTAGTTAGAATTGAAAACAACACCAGTAGTTCAGAGAATTCTTCTATAATCTTGAGTGTATTTCTTTAGAGTTTTAAGAAGCTTTGAGCGTAGTGCAAACTTTCTTCAAGAATATCCTCGCCCTACCAGTCAGAATACTCTTCTTTTACGGTAAGGGATATTATTTGTTGTACTCGTAAGGGTATTATTTCTTTCATCTTCATGAAGAGAACTTCTATTATTCCTTTTTTTATTATTATGTTGAAATAACCTGTCTATACGAAGTACCACATACATGGTGAAATTCTTCTGTTATTTCGTTCTTTATTATTCTGTTGGAACATCCTGTCTGTGCGGTTTACGCATGACCTGTTTCTGTTATTTATTATTCTGTTGGAACATCCTGTCTGTGCGTTTATGTATGACCTGGTTCCATTATTTATTATTCTATTAGAATAACCTGTCTGTGCGGTCTATCGCATGTCTGGTGATTTCTTTTGTTATTCCATTCTTTATTATACTCAGTTGGTTAAAGTTTTGACTTCTATACTCCATAAAATTAATGGAATATCATTGATATTTGCGCTTCATCCAATATCTTTTCATGGAAATATTCTTCTGAGCATTCTTGAATTTTACTCTACAAAGAAGTATCATGTTGACAATTTGGTCGTTATTGTTTCCTGGATAAATTAATTATTGAACTTGTTTTATTGAATTCTTATATCATTGTCATCATCCTCATGTTTATATTTTGTTGAAAGTCATATGTGGCCTGTAGTGCATAGATGGACTTGGTATGATTATGACCAGGGATTATTCGGTGTAATCATGACCGTAATGTTACAAATGATATGATAAAAGTTCTCATTGGCCCGTAGTTCATTGATAGACAGTTGTTGGCATGATCATGACCATTGATGAGTACACGAATATCCTTGGCCCATAGTGCATGGATAATTTGTGGTTGTGATACTAATGAATATTCTTGGCCGTAGTACAGGGATGATGTGGATTATTTATTAAGCTGAGTCTCAGCGATAAAAGTGATAAAAAACCTTTTAAATCATAAAAGATAGTAAATATTATTCTCTACTTGATTCTTTTAATGGATTGCTTGTTCCGCTGCAGTTAAACTTAGTGTTTGTTATATTGTATCAGTTTAAAACTGTTAAAGGCTAACGATAATTTATTTTGCATTATCTTAGTCATAATATTTCTTACTGGGCTAGTTGAGCTCACCCTTTTACTTTCATTATTCTCTTCAGGAAATGAGAACGTAGCAGGGACTAGTCGGTGAACGGAGTGACGGTCCAGATGATAGCATTAGTAGTCCTCACTATTCTATGAAATAGCATGATATTAAATGTATTGAGGACTTATTTTGAGTTTGAATACTGTCTAGAAGATAATATTTGTATTAAAACTAAAAGCTCATGTTGTATATTTAAGATTGTATTTGTATTCTGTACCATGTATTTGGCGACTCAAAATAGGTGATGTATACCTATTTTGGGGGCGTCACAGTTGGTATCAAAGCTTAAGGATATGATCCCTGGCTAAGATGTGAGACAAGAACTAGGAAGGGAGAGACGGGGAATTCCTTCGCTAGTATAACCTACCTAAGTTTATTTGGAATTTAAATTGGTCAGTCAGAGTATAGGGATAATATGTGATGTGTTAATTAACCCTTGTTTTGTGGAAGTATTTAAAAATGACATCCGAGAATGTTGAGAACATCAATGGAGCACAGGAGACCGTTGAGTCTCCACATATCAATAATCAGGATAATGTGCATCAAGAAGGCGACAATCCTCATGCAAACAACAACACTAACCAAATGATGAATGATAGAATGTTCAGAGACTTTATGCAATTTATGCAACATCAAGCGAGAGTGGCTCATATCCAAAATGTAGGTGGAAACACTGAAAACTCTCGGTCGGTCACCGCTAAATAGTTCAAGGAGCTGGGACCACCGGAGTTTATTGGAGAGCCAAAATCACTTAAGGCGAAGACGTGGATAAAGCAGATCACCAAGATATTTGATGTCTTGGGATACTCCGAGGAGCAAAAGGTTCCCTTTGCCACCTTTATGTTCCGTGGAGAGGCAGATTACTGGTGGAAATCGGTAAAGCGTACTCAACCTGTCGCACTGAAGATGTCTTGAGAGAAGTTCTAAGAACTGTTCAACAACAAGTACTTTCTCAAAAGTATTCGTCATATGAAAGAGGTAGAGTTCATCAAGCTGGAGCAAAGCAACATGTCCGTGTCGCAGTACGAAGCCAAGTTTGCTGAGTTATCCCGGTTTGCGTCCCATTTGGTTGATAATGAGGAGAGAATGACGCGAATGTTTTTAAGAGGTTTGAAGTCGGAGATCCGTCAATATCTTATTTCTCATAAACTGTGTTTGTATTCAGATGTTGTACATAGGGCTCAGTTATTGGAGCACGATAACGAGTCAACCCAACCAAGAGAGAGCGGCCGACAAAATGATAATACTTGTGGTAGCAGTCATCGAAGCGGTGACAACAAACATGGAGGGAATCAACATGCCAAAAATGGTTACCACTTCGGTGTTAATTATGGCCAAGACAAAAAGAATGGATATTTCAAGAAGAGGAGATTCAACAATGATGGAAAGACGTCAGCACCAGCACTCGTTGTTAAGGAAAGAGAACGACCACCTATCATATGCTTCAAATGCGGAGGGGACGGACATATCATTCCAAACTGCGCGATGCCATCCAAAGCGTGTTATAATTGTGGAAGACAAGGTCACCTAGCCCGATTTTTTCGTGCACCGAAGACAAGTCCAGTTGGAACGGTGACACAAAATACCGTCCAAGGCAAGTCAAAACCTGTAGTTCAAGGGAGAGATTTTGTTACCTCCCAGAAAGTAAGGAACCCGAACGAGGTCATTATGGGTAAGCTTATCATAAACTCTAGCGAAGTATATACCTTATTTGATACCATTTCTACCCATTCTTTTATTTCTCCTACTTGCGCTCAACGTTTAAATTTGACTCCGAAGAAATTAGACTTTGACTTATCTGTTGAACTCCGTTGGGAGAAACCTTCATTATATCCACTATTTATAAGTCTTGTTTGGTTCAAATCGGTACCCTCACATTACCTGTCGATCTTATTTCATTGAAAATACTTGTATTTGACGTAATTCTAGGGATTGATTGGTTAACTACTCGTCATGCAAAAATTGATTGTTTTCGTAAGGTTATTAGCTTTCATATTCCTAACCAACTTATTATGCAAATTCAAGCAACCAAACCATTAAAATCAATCACTGTCATTTCAAGCCATAAAGTTATTCGTTTATTGAAAAATAGATGTCAAGCTTTCTTAGCTCATGTCACGGATCTAAACAAAAATACGTCAGTTTTGAATGATACTTCTATTGTTAATAAGTTTCCTGACATATTTCCTGAAGAACTTCCTGGCCTACCCCCAAAGCGTGAAATTAAATTTTGTAACGACCTTGAACCCGGTACAAAACCCATTTCCAAAGCCCCTTATCGAATGGCTCCTATTGAACTTCAAGAGTTAAAGACCCAACTGCAGGAATTGTTAGACATCGGTTTCATTCGTCCTAGTACGTCTCCTTGGGGTGCTCCTGTTCTATTCGTGAAGAATAAGGATGGAAGTACGAGACTTTGTATTGATTATCGGGAGTTGAATCATGTCACCATCAAAAATAGGTACCCATTGCCACGTATTGATGACCTGTTCGAGCAGTTGCAAGGCGCCAAATTCTTTTCAAAGATTGATCTTCGTTCCGAATATCACTAATTGAAGATTAGAACCGATGACATTCCAAAGATGGCTTTCAGAACTCGGTACGGACATTATGAATTCCTAGTCATATCTTTTGGATTGACTAATGCTCCTGCTGCCTTCATGGATATGATGAACCGAGTATTCAAGGAATATTTAGATCACTTTGTGGTCGTCTTTATTTATGACATCCTTATTTATTCCAAAAACCGTGAAGATCATGAGCAACACTAAAGGCTGATATTCCAAAAGCTTCGTGAAAATAAGCTTTATTCCAAGTTGAAGAAATGCGAGTTCTGGCTTGAAGAAGTAGCATTTCTTGGGCACACGGTGTCAAGTCATGGAATATCAGTTGACCCAGCAAAGATTGAAGTTATTCAAAGCTGGGAGCAACCCAAATCAGAGACTGAAGTACGTAGCTTTCTCGGCTTAGCTGGTTATTATCAGAGATTCGTGGAAGGATTTTCTCGAATTGCTACTCCATTAACTCAGCTGACTCAGAAAGATACAAAATTCAGTTAGAGCGAGGAATGTGAGAAGAGTTTTCGAGAACTCAAGAGAAGACTCATTTTAGCACCTGTTCTGACAATACCATGTGGTTCGGAGGGATTTGTCATCTATAGTGATGCTTCGGGCAAAGGGTTAGGATGTGTTCTCATGCAACATTTGAAAGTCATAGCCTATGCCTCTCGACAACTCAAAGAATATAAGAGGAATTATCCTACTCATGATCTAGAGCTGGCAGCTGTTGTCCTCACAGTTAAAATTTGGAGGCATTACTTGTATGGGGAGAAAATGGAGATCTTTACGGATCATAAAAGTCTCAAATATTTCTTCACTCAAAAGAAACTTAACATGCGACAGCGACATTTGCTTGAACTGTTGAAAGATTATGATCATACCATTCAATATCATCCTAGAAAAGCGAACGTGGTAGCTGACGCATTGAGTAGAAGATTATATGCGGGTACGAGTGCGATATTGTCAACGTAAAGGCCCATTTTGTATGATTTGCGAAGGATGGAGATAGAGTTAAAGACTCTAGGGACCCATGTGATGATGGTGAATATACGAGTAGAACCGACTTTAATCGATAAAGTTTAAGCTGCTCAAGCTACAGACCTGGAGCTGATATTTATGAGGAAGAAAATGCAAGAAGGTGCTATGCCGGAAGCAAGAATCGATGAAGAAGGAATACTTCAAGTCAACTCCAGACTTTGTGTTCCTAACGACCCTGATTTAAAGTATAAATTCATGATGGAGGCGCGCAACACGCCGTTTGTAATCCATCTTGGGAGTACCAAAATGTATCATGATCTTCGACATACATTTTGGTGGGGCAATATGAAGAGAGAGATAGCACCGTTTATCTCAAGGTGTCTAACGTGTCAACGAGTCAAGGCAGAGCATCAAGTACCAAAAGGTCCATTGAAACCACTTAAAATTTAAGAATGGAAGTGGGAGCACATTACCATGAATTTCGTTACTGGTCTTCCCAAGGTTTCTCAAGGCATAGATGCAATTTGGATCATTGTTAATAGATTGACCAAGTCTGCTCACTTCTTACCTATAAGAGAAACTTATACACTTGAACGTCTTGCTAGTATATACATAAACGAGGTTGTAAGATTTCATGGTATGCCAGTATCCAAAGTTTCTGATCGAGAACCAGGATTCACTTCACGATTTTACGTTAGTTTACAAAAGGCTATGGGCACGGATTTACGATTTAGTTCAGCATATCATCCTCATACAGACAGATAATCAGAGAGGACAATTCAAACTCTTGAAGATTTATAAAGACTCTGTGTCCTTGACTTCAAGGAAAATTGGGACAAATTCTTACCATTGGTGGAGTTTTCCTACAACAACAGCTATCAAGCAAGTATTGGCATGGCTCCATTCGAAGCGTTGTATGGAAGAAAGTGTCGTTCTCCAGTATGCTGGGATGAGGTGGGTGAAGCAACATTGTTGGGACCGGAGTTGGTACGTATGACTACGAAAAATATTCAAATGACCCGGCAACGTATAAAAACCTCACAAGATCGACAAAAGAGTTATGCTGATCTTCATCGAAAGGACGTATAATTCAATATTGGAGATCATGTGTTGTTACGTGTTACTCCATGGAAAGGAGTTACGATATTTGAAAAGAGAGGAAAGCTCAATCCTCGATTCATTGGCCCATTTTTAATCCTCGATCGAGTAGGAACCGTGGCCTATAGACTCGCTTTACCGCCAAGTATGTCTCGTGTTCATAACGTTTTTTACATATCTATGTTACGTAAATATGTGGAAGACCCAAACCACATTATTGAGTTAGAACCAGACGAAATAGCAGAAGATTTGACGTATGAAGAGGTTCCTGTTCAAATCTTGGATAAGAAGAAACATATTTTATGCTCCAATGTTATACCTCAAGTCAAAGTTTTGTGGAGAAACCACGATGTTGAGGAAATGATATGGGAGTTAGAATCTGAAATGAAATCAAGGTATCTTTACCTCTTCGACATATTAGGTACGTACTCTAATTTTGAGGGCAAAATTCCGTAAGAAGGGAAGGTTGTAAGACCCCAACTTTTATGAAAAAAGATAAATTTTCTATAAATATCATTTTTGAATATTATGGAATGAATTTGATATAATGTTATAGTTGTGGGTAATATTTATAAATTTTATATAGTATTTTGCATAGTAAAATCTTTTTATATAAAATAAAATACTTTTATAAAGTTATTTATTTTATTAGACTATAAATAGAATATATTATATTTTATTATGCATAGTATTTGCATAGTGCCTGCATAGTATTTGTATAGTAAAATCTTTTTATATAAAACAGAATACTTTTTATAATGTTTTGTTTTATTTGATTATAAATAGAATATATTATATTTTATTGCATAGTGCAGCATAGTATCCTTTCTATTTTCCTATAAATAGGATGCTTAGTTAGAATTGAAAATCACACCAGAAGTTCAGAGAATTCTTCTATAATCTTGAGCATAGTTCTTTAGAGCTTTAAGAAGCTTTGAGCGTAGTGCAAGTTTTCTTCAAGAATATACTCGCCCTACCAGTCGGAATACTCTTCTTTTACGGTAAGGGATATTATTTGTTGTACTTGTAAGGGTATTATTTCTTTCGTCTTCATGAATAGAACTTCTGTTATTCCATTTTTTATTATTATGTTGGAATAATATGTCTATGCGAAGTACATCATACATGGTGAAATTCTGTTGTTATTTCGTTCTTTATTATTGTGATTCTCCCAAAATAGGTATACATCACCCATTCTGAGTCGCCAAATACATAGTACAAAAACAAATATAACTTCATTAAAACACTTGTCGCGCAATATACGACAACACAATACTGTGATTTAAATACAAATATTGTCTTCTAGACAATATCCACACTCAAATAAGTCCTCATTACAATAATTGAAACATTATTTTATAAAATAGTGAGGACTGCTAACACAACTGACTAGAAACATCACTCCACACCTCGACTAGTTCCAGCTATATTCTCGCCTCCTAAGAAAAATGAAACAAAAAGAAAAAGGGTGAGCTCAACTAGCCCAGTAAAGAATATTATGACTAAGAAAATATACAATAACTATTCATTAGTCTTCAACAAGGAAAAATCTGATAAAATATAATAGACAACAAGTTTTAGATCAACAACTGTAGCGGAAACAGCAAACCATTAGAAGAGTCAAGTAGAGAATGAATTCTACTATCTTCTAAGATTTAAAAGCCCATCAATGATATTTTATCCCGTAACATCAATCAATATACATCTTGAATCAAATATTCATCTTTGCACTGCAGGCCAAAGATATTCATTTGTATCACCAGTCGGTCATGTTCATCTTAACACCTGTTCATCTTTGCACTACGAGCCAAAGATATTCATCAGTTAATCATTCATCTTTGCACTACAGGCCAAAGATATTCAGTAATATCATCATTTAGGACTTAGGATGATAAAAAATATTTTAAAGAAAATGAATCCAGTGAGACAGAAGGACAAATATTAGGGATTCGTATTACAGTTTATCCAAGTGCAATAATACTCCATAACAACCAATTGTGAAGTAGAATTTAAAAATAAAGATCAAAACATGGATACAATCAAAGATAGTAACCGTAATAGACATCTTAGACAACACAGGAAAAATTTTATTTTTCGGTGAATAGTGTCATATTCGTGAATAGTGCTGTATACGTGAATAGTATCATATACGTGAATAGTAACTCCGACACAAAAAAGTTCCAAATTTAGTAAAAAGTTCAAACCAATATTTCAGCATAATGATATTGAAAAAAATAATATCATTTAAAAAGAAAATAACATCACTTACCTTAAGATAACAGTACTTTTGTTAGGAATATCGGTATAAGGCTGAAGGAAACATGCACTGATAAATAAAAACTCACAAAGTATCTAAATACTCATAAAATACGCTCGATAATATAGAGAGATAAAGAGAGAAATCTTATTTTTTCGGTGTGATTTTGAATTCTAACTTAGCCCTCTATTTATAAAAAAATGTTAGCACGCCGAAGCTACCTGATGGCTTTACCTGTTGCTATTGCCACCCACCACATTTGAAATAAAATTCAGCACATTTCTTCACCAACTACAAGTGGGGCCCACACAATTCTAGAATTTTCTATCAAAATCATTTATAAACCTAATTTCCAAATCAGTCACCTTTTAAAATTTATAAACAATTATACGTTCATTTTTAACGGTTCAAAATTTGTGAACATATACTCAACTTATATATGTATAACATATCCAAAAATTACAACGATCCAACGGTCATATTAAAAATTATAACTCGCGCAATATATCTCAAGAACAGTGATTTAATTTTTAATACCTCCATTCCGACAAAAACACCTCAACATTAATTCCTTCACATAAAATAAATATATCCATCAATTATATCCACATAAAATAAAAATTTCCTTATCATATAAATCAATAATTAATTATTCACAAATAATATTACAGAATCACAATTATGATAACCAGATCGTTTCCAGGAAAGAGGGGGCTTTCCGATAAGGATTTCTCCTTATTGGCGCGCAATTAGATGACCAAACCTTTCCTTAGACAAAACTTTCTAGACATTGCCAATAATGCTATCTAATAATAGTATTTAAATAATATGAATTATTGATCTGATAATAAAAAATATTGTGCAGGGACAATTATTGAAACAACAATAATATAAAATATCAACGTACCAATTATTGAATCAATAAAATAAAATATTAAACAGTAATTATTGTAACAATTATTGAGTAGTGCCTTCTTACGTAAGAATCAATAATTGGTGCAATACCGTGTGCTACTATGTTTTAACCACCGGGTATTTCAACAGTATTAACGGTAACAACTACGCCGTTATTTATAAACAACTTATACTTGTCTTTTTTTTCATCCAATCGCTTTCTGTTATGGGCCCCACACAAGGCTGCACCGTCGTACGAATATTCCCCGACAGCAAGAATATTCCACGACCAAACAAATATTCATCGACAAAAATGAATATTTTATAACCACTTGCTTATTTGAAATATTTACGCATTTTACCCATAACTAACCACATTAATCAAATCAACCATTACTATTTCAAAATAATAAATAGAGAAAATTTAATTTTATTTAATAATAAGTTGGGGTCTTACAACCTCCCATCCTTATAAAATTTCGTCCTCAAAATTGACGTACGTACCTGGTGTTTCGAAAAGGTGAGGATACCTCGCTTTCATTTCTAATTCTAACTCCCAGGTCATTTCTTCAATAGCATGGTTTCTTCACAAAACCTTAACTTGTGGTATAACCTTGGTGTGTAGGACATGCTCTTTCTTATCCAAGATCTTAACAGGTACCTCCTCGTACGTTAAATCTTCGGCTATCTCGTCTGGTTTTAACACAATTATGTGGTTTTCAGGTCTTTCACATATTTACGAAGAACAGATACGTGAAAAATATTATGAATACGAGACATGCTTGGAGGTAATGTGAGTCGATATGCCACATTTCCTATTCGGTCAAGAATTTCAAATCTTGTAACTCTTTTCCATGGTGCAACACGTAACAATACATGATCCCCAATACTAAATTTTACATCCTTTCGATGAAGATCCACATAACTCTTTTGTCGATCTTGTGCCATTTGTATACATTATCGAATCGTTTGGATCTTCTCTGTAGTTATACGTACCAATTCTGGTTCCAACAACGTTGCCTCACCCACCTCGTCCGAGCATACTGGAGAACGACACTTTCGTTCATACAAGGCTTCAAATGGAGCCATACCTATATTTTCCTGATAACTGTTGTTGTAGGATAATTCCACCAGTGGCAAGTACTTATCCCAACTTCCTTTGAAATCTAAAACACAGAGTCTTAATAGATCTTCAAGAGTTTGAATAGTCCTCTCTAATTGCCCGTCCGTTTGAGGATGGTATGCTGAAATGAATCGTAAATTCATGCCCATAGCTTTCTGCAAGCTAACCCAAAATCGTGAAGTGAATCTTGGGTCACGATCCAAAACTATGGATACTTACATGCCATGCAATCTTACAATCTCATTCACGTACATACGAGCAAGACGTTAAAGGGAATAAGTCTCCCGTATAGGCAAGAAATGAGCAGACTTGGTTAATCTATCAACAATAACCCAAATCGTATATATTCCTTGAGAAACTTGGGAAAGACCTGTAACGAAATCTATGGTAATGTGTTCCCACTTCCATTTCAGGATCTCAAGTGATTGCAATGGACCCTTTGACACTTGATGCTCTGCCTTTACACTTTGACAAGTTAAACACCTTGAGACAAACTCAGCAATCTCTCTCTTCATATTGCTCCACTAAAATGTATGTCGAAGATCATGATACATTTTGGTACTTCCAGGATAGATTGCAAACGGTGTGTTGTGTGCCTCCATTATGATTCTGTGCTTCAAGTCAGAATCGTTAGGAACACAAAGTCTGGAGTTGGCTCGAAGTATTCATTCTTCATCAATTCTTGCTTCTGGAATAGCACATTCTTGCACTTTCTTCTTCATATGCATTAGCTCCATGTCTGTAGCTTGAGCAGCTTTAACTTTATCGATTAAAGTCGGTTCTACTCGTATATTTGATATCATCATATGGGTACTTGGAGCCTTTACCTCTATATCCATCCTTTGCAAGTCATACAAAATGGGCCTTTGTGTTGATAATATCGCACTCGTACCCGCATATGATCTTCTACTCAATGCGTCAGCTACCACGTTTGCTTTTCCAGGATGATATTGGATGGTATGGTCGTAATCTTTCAACAGCTCGAGCCAACGTCGTTGCGGCATGTTGAGTTCCTTTTGGGTGAAGAAATATTTGAGGCTTTTATGATCCGTATAGATCTCCACTTTCTCCCTATACATGTACTGTCTCCAAATCTTCAACGCAAAAACAACTGCTGCCAACTCCAAATCATGAGTAGGATAATTCCTCTCATATTCTTTGAGTTGTCGCGAGGTATAGGCTATGACTTTCCCATGTTGCTTGAGAACACATCCTAACCCTTTGCCTGAAGCATCGCTGTAGATAACAAATACATCCGAACCAGATGGTATTGTCAGAACATGTGCCGAAATGAGTCTCCTCTTGAGTTCTTGGAAACTCTTCTCACAATCCTCGCTCCAACTGAATTTTATATCTTTACGAGTCAGTTGAGTTAACGGAGTAGCGATTTGAGAAAATTCTTCCATGAATCTCTGATAGTAACCAGCTAAGCCTAGAAATCTACGTAATTCGGTCACCGACTTCGGTTGCTCCCAACTTTGTATGGCTTCAATCTTCGCCGGGTCGACAGATACTCCATGTTTTGACACCACGTGCCCAAGGAATGTTACTTCCTCAAGCCAGAACTCACATTTCTTCAGTTTAGCATATAGCTTATTTTCACGAAGCCTTTGCAGTACCAGCTTCAAATGGCGCTCATGATCTTCACGACTTTTGGAATAGATGAGGATGTCATTAATAAAGACAACAACGAACTAATCTAAATATTCTTTGAACACACGGTTCATAATATCCATAAAAGCAACAGGAGCATTAGTCAATCCAAAAGACATGACTAAGAATTCATAATGCCCGTACCAAGTTCTGAAGGCAGTCTTTGAAATATCCTTAGTTTTAATCTTCAGCTGATGATATCCAGAACGAAGATCGATCTTTGAAAAGAATTGTGCTCCTTGCAACTGGTCGAACAGGTCATCAATACGAGGTAGCGAATACCTATTCTTGATGGTGACATGGTTCAATTCTCGATAGTCAATACAAAGTCGCATACTCTCGTCTTTCTTCTTTACGAATAAAACAGGAGCACCCCAAGGAGACATACTAGGACGAATGAAACCGATGTCTAATAACTCCTATAATTGGACTTTTAACTCTTGAAGTTCAATAGGAGCCATTTGATATGGGGTTTTAGAAATGGGCTTTGTACCGGGTTCAAGGTCAATAAAGAATTTAACTTCACATTTTGGGGGTAGACCAGGAAGTTCTTCAGGAAATACGTCAGGAAATTCACTAACAACAGAAATATTATTCAAATCTAACGTATTTTTGTTCAAGTCCATAACATGGGCTTAGAAAGCTTGACATCCGTTTTTCAATAAATGAATGACTTTATGGCTTGATATGACAACGATTGATTTTAGTGGTTTGGTTGCTTGAATTCGCATAACAGGTTGGTTAGGAATATGAAAACTAACAATCTTACAAAAATAATCAATTTTGGCATGATGAGTACTTAACCAATCAATTCCTAAAATCACATCAGAAGCAAGTATCTTTAAAGAGAAAAGGTCAACAGGTAATGTGATTGTGCCAACTTAGATTAAGCAAGATTTATAATCTGTAGATGCAATGAAAGTTTCTCCTAACGGAGTCGCCACAGATAGGTCAAAGCCTAATTTCTCCGGAGTCAAGTTTAAACATTGAGCACAAGTAGGAGAGATAAAAGAATGGGTAGAACCGATATCTAGTAAAGTATAAACTTCGCAAGAATTCAAGATTAGCTTACACGTGATCACCTCGTTCAGGTTTCTCGCGTTTTGGCCAGTCACGACAAACTCTCTTCCAGGAACCGCTGATTTCGACTTATCCGGGACAGCTTTTGGAGTCACCATCCCCACTGAACTTGGTTTTGCTATAGAACACTCTCGAGCTATATGACCCTTCTTTCCATAGTTATAACATACCTTGGATTGTTGTGGGCAGTTTGGGCTGATATGTCCCTCATTCCCGCATTTGTAATATACTACCGGTGGTCGTTCTCCTCCCCTAGAAACAGTTGATGTTTGTGCTGACGTCTTCACGCTATCATTGTTGTACCTTCTCTTCTTGAAATCTCCTCCCGACTCGCTTCTTCTATTTTCAGGGCCACGATTACCACCCGAGTGATTACCACTTTTGTCTATATTCCTTCCTCCCCGCTAGTTATCATTGCTCTGATGACTGCTATCACCGGTCTGACCCTGGTTGTTATCCCTCGGTTGAACATACTCATTATCTCACTCTAATAATTGAGCCATGTTTACAACATCTGAATATAAAGAAAATTTATGAGAGATAAGATATTGCCGAATCTCGAGTTTTAGACCTCTCAAAAACATCCTCGTCATACGTTCCTCGTTCTCCACCAAATGAGGTGCAAACCTGGATAACTTCGCGAACTTCGCCTCATACTGGACACCGTAATGTTTTTTTGTTCCAGTCTAATAAACTCTACCTCCTGCATATGACGAATACTTTCAGGAAAGTACTTGTCATTAAACAGTTTCTGAAATGTTTCCCAAGACATGCTGAGTGCAGTTGGATGGGTACGTTTCACAGATTTCCACTAGTAATCTGCCTCATTACGGAACATAAAAGTGGCAAATGGAACCTTCTGTTCCTCCGTGCATCCCAAGACATCAAATATCTTGGTAATTTGCTTGACCCCGTTTTTGCCTTAATCGGATCCGGCATTCCCCAGAATTCTGGTGGTCCTAACTCTTTAAACTGCTTGGTTGTGACAAATCGCGCGTTGTTATCATTTTCACCCGTATTCTGCACACGAGTCTCCCTCGTTTGATTTTGCATGAACTATAAAAAGCTCTTAAAAATTCTATCATTCATCGTTTGCTTGGTAACGTTGTTTACTGGAGGAATATTGCCAGCTTGTTGCACATTCTCCTGATTGGTAACTAAAGATATTTCCACGGTCTCATACACTCCATTGTTAACGTTCTCAGCAGTCATTCCTAAATACTTCCATAAAACAAGGGTTAATTAAACAAATTAACGTATCACATAATATCCCTATATTATGACCAACCAACAAATAAGCTTAGGTAGGGTGTGACACCCCCAAATCTGGGTTACCTGACCCCCGAGTTTGGTGTTCACGATCCACAATATAATACCATTTAACTACCCATTCATATATAAATAGGAATACATAAGCTTCATTAACTGATATAGTTAATACATTACCCCAGGTTCTCTAACCTTAACATTACAAACCTACCCTTTAGTTATACAAAAAGGGTTCACAAATACAACATAATAATAATGTTATTCATAACTAATTAATCACTATGTCTTCGCCCTTGTTCTTCACAACACCTTCTGCCACTTCTTCCCTAGCTGAAAAGTTTTATTTAACAAGGGTGAGCAACAAATTTGCCCCGCAAGTTAAGATATACAATGAATCTATAAGTATCAGAATAATGCACTATCTATTTTGATAGAATGGTACCAAAGTTCGGGGAACTTTGAAATAGCTGAAAAATTCGTTTATCAATAACAAGGCTTCTCCCTTTCTATACAACACAATATTATAACAATGAAAGGGTAGCTTTCAGGTTTCTACGATATTCTATTGAATAAATAAGAATCAATTCTATGCAATAACAAAGTAAAATATTTTCCAGATTTATGCTGAGTGATCTCACCAGATCTTTGAACTTATTTTCTCGGGTATTTATCAAAGATTTGCTTTGATACATACTCAGGCGTATCAGATAACCATAAAGATTAAATCATACCCCTCTGCAAGTATAACAAGTGATCAGCTTTATTATATCCTATATTATGCATAATACTTAACAGCGCGTAATGGTCGAATATACGACCAAAAATGTTCCCTTTACATAAAAGGTTGTTCTTCTCAGTCTCAGAATAAAGATTTTTGATTTAACAACGAAATACTGTGATTTTAAATTCTATCTACTTATTGATCTAGCCGAAACAATTGGCATTGATCCATCAATAACAATTGATTTCTCTTCTCGTATTTATCAAGTTCTAACACATGTTCGTCTAGCCAGAATAATTAGCTAAGACATTTCTCAATATAATTTGACACTAAACAGGAATTATCTGTACTATCAATATTAGTTTATACAAATATAAATATCCAACAACAGTAATTCTACGAATATATATTTTTTGAATCATTAATTCAATTTGAATTATTAATCATGCACTAACTGCGAATAATCAATAATAACTTCCCTGGACATGGTATAATTAGTAATAATTAACCATAATAATTGAATGAATATAACTCAAGGTTGAGTTAGGAAACTTGCCTTTCGCGTTGATTACAGCTACACAATATAATTAACTGTATTCGTAAGACCTATAACCAATAATATCGGTCTCACAATTAGCACAATCATTTATAACACGTAACACTGTATTCTATAGTCAAACTTCTCCTAGGCACATTACCACATAACCACATTAGTGTTTATAACCTATATAAACACTTATCCAATCAAACTATTTCGGTCTGGTTGGACCTCGGTCCATTTTCGATGTTCTGGTCTCCCTATCCGACAATTAACACATTTATTGTCAATTAAACTTGGTTTCTAAGCTTCAATATTATTTTAGATAAATCAAATATTGTTTATAATATTTTTCGGAAGCTTTTAATAATTTATAAATAATTATTATAATTTATAATAATTTTTCAAACACTTAAATCATTTTTAAATGATTTAATTATTAAATAATATTATCATTATTAATATTTTATAAAATAAAAATATTAATAACATACTTGTCAAAATATTAAAGTTATTGTTAATAACTTAAAATATTTTTAAATCATCAATATTCTACTTAAATGATTTTTAAAATAATTAAAATCATTTTTAAATCATTACCATTAATATTTAAATATTAATCTAATTATTATTAAAATATTAAAAGTCATTAATTATAACCTAAAATATTTTTAAAACATTTTTCTCACTTTTAAATGATTTTTAAATCAATAAAATCATTTTTAATTCATTTATTAATATCATAATTAAATAAATCTAATATCATTAATATTAATTTATTAATGAAAATTCTCCAAAAATATTAAAAATTATATTTTATAATTTAAAAAATTCTCTAACACTTTATTCTTATTTAAAATAATTTTTAAATCATTAAAATCATTTTTATCTTATTTATTTAATTTAATAATTAAATAAATCTAATATCATTAATATTAAATTATTAATAAAAATTCTCTAAAAATATTAGATGTCACATTTTATAACTTATAATATATTTAAATATATTATTCATATTTAAAATGATTTTTCATAATATTAAATTATTTTTCTCTAATTTATTTAATACACTAATTAAATAAATTAAATACCTCTAATATTTAAATAATTATAAATATTAAAAAAAATTATTCCAATTGGTCAAAAATTATTTTTCATAATTTAAAATAATTTTTAAAACCAATTTTAATAATTTTTATAATTTATTTTCTATTTTTAATTAATTACCGAAAATTCTGAAAATAAAATAAATAAAACCGTCGCTAATAGCCTTTAGCGACACTTGTCTGTTGCCTTTGGTGTTCTTGGCACAAGAACACTGACAAAGTCAGTGTTCAAGGTGCATGGTTTGACCGTGCGTAATTTCCAATATGTACTAGTTCTAAGCAATGTTAGGCATACATTATGTAGTTAAACTGTAATTCTACAATATCCAACCAACATCATGATCATACAACAAAACAATAAAATGATCTAGTGTCTCAAATTTCTTGTCAGACGGTTTCTGGGTTTCCCTAGAAACCCAGAACCTCGACTGGTCACTTTCTAATACAAATTAGTCTAGGTTCTGATCATTGTTTTGGTGATCTATTGGTTCAGTCTCGTAGTATATATAACAAGGAACAAGTATATAACAACAACTCAGTCTACAAACAACAGAATCACGATCTATAAGTCGGTCAACGACTGTCAGAAAGCATGTCCTTACTTTTTCTGGGTTTTCCAGAAACGTTAAAAACAGACTGAGTGGTCTAGTTTGACCACATATTAATTCGATCCTATTTGTGATATAAAGGATCTAAAAACATGGATCTATAGTCCAGACAACAGGCTACACAGGTATTATAATACCATCAAAAACAAACACAAAACCTGTCAGATATCTGTCTTAGAAAATCTTGTCAAAGACTGAAAAATACTTTCTAGGTTACCCAGAATTAGTCTGGTCATGCCCGATCAACGGGTTTTGACCGTGAATAAAATGAAATCTAGACCTCTAATGACTATACAACCACTTTCAGATGAAAAACAACATACCAAACTATAGATCCAAACAATAAAACATCAAAAATCATAAACACACAAAGATCTAGAACGTCTGACATTATCCTGTCAGCCGACTTTTTGACTCAAGAACAGATTTTGAAAAACATGGATTTTATCCATTTTGATGCTATGGATCTATGATAGATCATCATAGATCATATAAAAACATCCTATAACACTAGATTAAACACTTAAACAGAAAATTTTTCTTAGTCTACAAGATCAAAAAATAAATTTAGGATTATACCTTTATGTTCTAAATTTTGATCTTTGATCTCTAATATGTTCTTGGGTGTTCTAAGGGCTGAAATTGTGACTGATTTACTTGAGAAATTCGGAGGTTAGGAGAGAGAATGAGTTTGTGGAGAGTGGGATAGCAAAATGACTACTTTTATGGACATTCTCTCTCTTTATCTCACAAATCTAGATATAATGCATGTATGTACTTGCTAGGTGTCATGTAATTCAGAATGTGGCTGAGACAAGAGTCAATGGGCTGCCTTTAGTTGGTCACCAACTAAAGGTTTAGTAAATTTTACAAGTAACCTAATAAAAAAATCCATAAAGGGCATTTTTGTCATTTGATAAATACATTTAATGGCATTCTTGACATTTATTCAAATCCTTCGGGTTTAGGGTTTGGGTTTGGGTTTAGGGTTTGGAACCCTTAGGGTTTAGGGTTTAAACCCTTTAGGTTTACACTTTAATTCCCAAGATTTTTGAATTTCGATTTTCAAAATAGAAAATTAATATTTCTAAATTATAATTAGAATTTTCTAATTATATTAAAATCTCTTAATCACACTAAAATATTGCTAATTTAGGATTAATAATTCCTAATTAAAATTGCTAATTAAGCAATTAGGGTCGTAATTGTTCATTAGGGTTTACAACCCACGAATTAGGGTTTTAATTACAAAAAATAATTTTCTAAATTACAATTAGGGTTTGTAAAATAGAAATTAAGATAACTAAAATATAATTAGGGTTTTCTGATCATATTTAAGTTTAATACACCCATTAGGCTTACCGATTAGGATTAGGGTTTCCTAATTTAGGGCTTAGGATTTCCGAATATGAAATTAGGGTTTTCTGGCTTTCGATTAGGATTTCTAACGGTACGTTAGGGTTTCTTATCTTGAGATTAAATTTTCTAATCTCTTTTTAGGGTTTATAAATATTAAACCTTGCCCGATCAATCATTGATCAATAAATCTATACAGTAGAAACACGTAATTAATAATATAATTATTTTAATTATATTTTATATCGAATCCCTATCCAGACTTAGGGTTAGGGTTTCTATTCTCCGTTAAGCACAACTCTACTCTATTTTTATTAGTCGATACACAAATTGACCTTCTCGAAACACGTATCACCGATACTTGTCACATAAATGATAATTAATATTATTATTAAATAAAAAAAATTATTCACAAATTTTGGATTATTCGAAATCCCGGGTTATCACATTCACCCCTCCTTAAAAGGATTCCCTCCTCGGAATCACCGCTTCCTTATTCTCTACAATCGTTCAAAGTTGTATCATCAATTTATTTTTATCAGCACACTATTAAATTGTGTCTCAAATTTTTAACCTGTGACTTGAATCTATAAAAGAAAATAGTCCACAGAAATATCTAACTCGTATTTCTCGTGTAATTTAATTTCTATCCAAACTCGTTACTTGTCGCCTCTTCACAGGCAGCTGCTGCATTTGGAACTGTCATGCTAAAAGTGAATGTTGTTGGTCTTCTTGGCTGTACAGGTCCTCGAATCGCCGAGGTTCTGCTACCAGGTCCCTTGTTGGCACTTTTCCTCTCTACATGTCTCTTTAGACAATTCCGAACCAGATGATCGGTCGATCCACACGCAAAACAACCTTGTGTCTTCTTTGGAATGGAACACTGAGGTGACATGTGTCCCTCTTGACCACAGTTGTAACAGACTTCTTTGTTCTTTAAACAAATTCCTTGATGATGCTTCCCGCAAACTATGCATCTACTGGGTTATTAATGTCACAATTCCTCTTACGTTTATTAAGATTACTACCTCCACTATCACTTATCATAATATTTCCTTCAGCCTCCCTTCTTTGTTCTTGACTATTCTTCAATACAGCTTCAATTTCTCCTTCAGCGATAATGGCTTTTTTTAATAACGTTGAAAATGAACTAATTTGCAGCACATCCAACTTCTCGAGTACCAACGATTTCAATCCATTCCTAAAACATCGTGCTTTAAGCTCCTCAGTGTCCACTTGATGTGGAACAAATTTTGCTAACTCGTTGAACTTGACAAAATATTCTGTCACTGTCATATCTTCCTGCTTCAGATTCAAAAATTGCTCTTCCATATTTCTCTTTACACTTCCCTTCCTTGCCGGCATTATCTGATAAAAATCTTACATTAATTCTCATTCTTTACACAGATTCTTATTAATAACACAATAAAAATTTCTCATAGAATCGCATATTTGTTCACACAGCACACAGTACATTTAGCTCTTAACACATAGCACTATCCCTATTTAAATAATATCAGGATTTACGGCACAACTTTAAACAAAAGTTGTAATTCTCCAACTTTATACAAAAAGTTTTAATTCTCCATTCACACATAACTATTCCCAGTTCATCAAACTTACCACACCTAGGGGTTCAGGAGCTTACCACAATTATATGAGTGTATGAACTTATCCTAGTCAGACCTTTGGCGTCCATTCGCTGAGGGGTTTAAAACATTTCATATAATTATGAGTCATGAACTTACCATAAGTATGAGTTTTAAGAACTCAAAAATTATCTTAAATCTTATATTCATATAGAAAATAAAGATTTCATTCATACATATATATTTACAAATGTTCACACATCTTTCTCGATACACTATCAAAAAATACTTTCGCTTAAACTTAAGCTATCTACCGTCAATTCCCTTCACCCGTCTTCTTCTTACTGGAACACTTGATGAATCCGTGACCCGTTCTCCCACGTGATTCTTTCCACACTTGCTGCAGACTTGCTTCTTCTTCGGGTTTAAATTTTTAGAATCATCGATGTCGTTGCCCCTCTTTCTTTCATTCTTCTTTTTTTTTTCTTGCCCTTCTTGCTGGTTCCTTCAGACGATCCATCACCCTTGGTCTTCATACTTTACACATGCGCCGTTAGCTCGTTTCATTCTTCGATCATTTCGCGTAACGCTCGTTCCGTCTTCCACAACTCCTCCAAGAGAAATACTTTTCTCCAAAGTTCTTGTACTTCTGCAGCTAGTTGATCTTGTTCTCTAACTTTAGTCTTATTCTTTAACTCTACCTTAGCTGGCTTAGACTCTACCTCCTCATCTCCACTCAGATACATCTCGGGATAATTGTCATGATCGCTCTCAAGATTAACCATTGGTTCATCTTTTCCCACCTCTTCAACTAACTCGCTTTGTGCTGGCACCTTGGCTACTGGCACTAGTGCAACAGCCGCTAGCATCTCTTCACTCTTTTCACCTTCTCCAGACATCCTACAATCAGTTTAAATGACTTGATTAATACTTCTCCTGTACGAACTTTTCACACTATGTGTCCACATATCTCTCTATCGATATATTTCGGCAATCCCTCACTTAGAACTCTAAATGAGTTTTCTCTATTTCACTTATGGTTATAATCCAAGGGTTTTTCCCCTCCCCACTTAAGGTTTATAACCTACAGCTCTTCTACTAACTGGTGACACCTTGGTCACTACAGCTCTGATACCAACCTGTGACACCCCCAAATCCGGGTTACCTGACCCCCGAGTTTGGTGTTCACGATCCACAATATAATACCATTTAACTACCCATTCATATATAAATAGGAATACATAAGCTTCATTAATTGATATAGTTAATACATTACCCCAGGTTCTCTAATCTTAACATTACAAACTTACCCTTTAGTTATACAAAAAGGGTTCACAAATATAACATAATAATAATGTTATTCATAACTAATTAATCACTATGTCTTCGCCCTTGTTCTTCACAGCACCTTCTGCCACTTCTTCCCTAGCTGAAAAGTTTTATTTAACAAGGGTGAGCAACAAATTTTCCCCGCAAGTTAAGATATATAATGAATGTATAAGTATCAGAATAATGGATTATCTATTTTGATAGAATGGTACCAAAGTTCAGAGAACTTTGAAATAGCTGAACAATTCGTTAATTAATAACAAGGCTTCTCCCTTTCTATACAACATAATATTATAATAATGAAAGGGTACAATGCTCTCAAGTTTCTACGATATTCTATTGAATAAACAAGAATCAATTCTACGCAATAACAAAGTGAAATATTTTCCAGATTTATGCTGAGTGATCTCACCAGATCTTTGAACTTATTTTCTCGGGTATCTATCAAAGATTTACTTTGATACATTCTCAGGCGTATCAGATAACCATAAAGATTAAATCATACCCCTCTGCAAGTATAAAAGGTTTATTATACCCTATAACAAGTATAACAAGTGATCAGCTTTATTATACCCTATATTATGCATAATACTTAACAGCGCGCAATGGTCGAATATACGACCAAAAATGTTCCCTTTATATAAAAGGTTGTTTTTCTCAGTCTAAGAATCAAGATTTTTAATTTAACAACGAAATACTGTGATTTCAAATTCTATCTACTTATTGATCTAGCCGAAATAATTGGCATTGATCTATCAATAACAATTGATTTCTCTTCTCGTAGTTCTAACACATGTTCGTCTAGCCAGAATAATTAGCTAGGACATTTCTCAATATAATTTGACAATAAACAGGAATTATCTGTACTGTCAATATTAGTTTCTACAGATATAAATATTCAATAACAATAATTCTACGAATATATATTTTTCGAATCAGTAATTCAATTTGAATTATTAATCATGCACTAACTGCGAATAATCAACAATAACTTCCCTGAACATGGTATAATTAGCAATAATTAACCATAATAATTGAATGAATATAACTCAAGGTTGAGTTAGAAAATTCGCCTTTCGCGTTGATTACAGCTACACAATATAATTAACTGCGTTCGTAAGACCTATAACCAATAATATCGGTCTCACAATTAGCACAATCATTTATAACATCTAACACTGTATTCTATAGTCAACCTTCTCCTAGGCACATTACCACATAGCCACATTAGTGTTTATAACCTATATAAACACTTATCCAATCTAACTATTTCGGTCTGGTTAGACCTCGGTCCATTTTTGGTGTTCTGGTCACCCTATCCAACAATTAAAATATTGATTGTCAATTAAACTTGGTCTCTAAGCTTCAATATTATTTTAGATAAATCAAATATCGTTTATAATATTTTTCGGAAGCTTTTAATAATTTATAAATAATTATTATATTTTTATAATAATTTTTCAAACACTTAAATCATTTTTAAATGATTTAATTATTAAATAATCTTATCATTATTAATATTTAATAATATAAAAATATTAATAACATACTTGTCAAAATATTAAAGTTATTGTTAATAACTTAAAATATTTTTAAATCATCAATATTCTACTTAAATAATTTTTAAAATAATTAAAATCATTACCATTAATATTTAAATATTAATGTAATTATTATTAAAATATTAAAAGTCATTAATTATAACCTAAAATATTTTTAAAACATTTTTCTCACTTTTAAATGATTTTTAAATCAATAAAATCATTTTTAATTCATTTATTTAATATCATAATTAAATAAATCTAATATCATTAATATTAATTTATTAATGAGAATTCTCCAAAAATATTGAAAATTATATTTTATAATTTAAAATATTCTCTAACACTTTATTTTTATTTAAAATAATTTTTAAATCATAAAATCATTTTTATCTTATTTATTTAATTTAATAATTAAATAAATCTAATATCATTAATATTAAATTATTAATAAAAATTCTCTAAAAATATTAAAAGTCACATTTTATAACTTAAAATATTTTTAAATATATTATTCATATTTAAAATAATTTTTCATAATATTAAATCATTTTTCTCAAATTTATTTAATACACTAATTAAATAAATTAAATACCTCTAATATTTAAATAATTATAAATATTAAAGAAGAATATTCCAATTGGTCAAAAATTATTTTTCATAATTTAAAATAATTTTTAATACTATTTTTAATAATTTTTATAATTTATTTTCTATTTTTAATTAATTACCGGAAATTCTAAAAATAAAATAAATAAAACCGTCGCTAATAGCCTTTAGCGACACTTGTCTGTTGCCTTTGGTGTTCTTGGCTCAAGAACACTGACAAAGTCAGTGTTCAAGGTGCATGGTTTGACCGTGCGTAATTTCCAATATGTACTAGTTCTAAGCAATGTTAAGCATGGATTATGTAGTTAAACTGTAACTCTACAATATCCAACCAACATCATGATCACACAACAAAACAACATAATGATCTAGCGTCTCAAATTTCTTGTCAAATTTCTAATACAAATTAGTCTAGGTTCTGATCATTGTTTTGGTGATCTATTGGTTCAGTCTCGTAGTATATATAACAAGGAACAAGTATATAACAACAACTCAGTCTACAAACAACAGAATCACGATCTATAAGTCGGTCAACGACTGTCAGAAAGCATGTTCTTACTTTTTCTGGGTTTTCCAGAAACGTCAAAAACAGACTGAGTGGTCTACTTTGACCACATATTATTTCGATCCTATTTATGATATAAAGGATCTAAAAACATGGATCTATAGTCCAGACAACAGGCTACACAGGTATTACAATAACATCAAAAACAAAGACAAAACCTGTCAGATATCTGTCTTAGAAAATCTTGTTAGAGACTGAAAAATACTTTCTGGGTTACCTAGAATTAGTCTGGTTACGCCCGGTCAACGGGTTTTGACCATGAATAAAATGAAATCTAGACCTCTAATGACTATACAACCACTTTCAGATGAAAGACAACATACCAAACTATAGATCCAAACAATAAAACATGAAATATCATAAACACACAAAGATATAGAACGTCTGACATTAGCCTGTCAGGCGACTTTTTGACTCAAGAACAGATTTTGAAAAACATGGTTTTTATCCATTTTGATGCTATGGATCTATGATAGATCATCATAGATCATCTATAAACATCCTATAACATAAGATTAAACACTTAAACAGAAATTTTTTCTTAGTCTACAAGATCAAAAAATAAATTTAGGATTATACATTTATGTTCTTGATTTTGATCTTTGATCTCCAATATGTTCTTGGGTGTTTCTAAGGGCTGAAATTGTGACTGATTTACTTGAGAAATTCGGAGGTTAGGAGAGAGAATGAGTTTGTGGAGAGTGGGATAGCAAAATGACTACTTTTATGGACATTCTCTCTCTTTATCTCACAAATCTAGATATAATGCATGTATCTACTTGCTAGGTGTCATGTAATTCAGATTGTGGCTGAGACAAGAGTCAATGGGCTGCCTTTAGTTGGTCACCAACTAAAGGTTTAGTAAATTCTACAAGTAACCTAATAAAAAAAATCCATAAAGGGCATTTTTGTCATTTGATAAATACATTTAATGGCATTCTTGACATTTATTCAAATCCTTCGGGTTTAGGGTTTGGGTTTGAGTTTAGGGTTTGGAACTCTTAGGGTTTAGGGTTTAAACCCTTTAGGTTTACACTTTAATTTCCAAGATTTTTGAATTTCGATTTTCAAAATAGAAAATTAATATTTCTAAATTATAATTAGAATTTTCTAATTATATTAAAATTTCTTAATCACACTAAAATATTGCTAATTTAGGATTAATAATTCCTAATTAAAATTGCTAATTAAGCAATTAGGGTCGTAATTGTTCATTAGGGTTTACAACCCACGAATTAGGATTTTAATTACAAAAATTAATTTTCTAAATTATAATTAGGGTTTGTAAAATAGAAATTAAGATAACTAAAATATAATTAGGGTTTTCTGATCATATTTAAGTTTAATACACTCATTAGGCTTACCAATTAGGATTAGGGTTTCCTAATTTAGGGTTTAGGATTCCCGAATATGAAATTAGGGTTTTTCGATTTTCGATTAGGATTTCTAACGGTACATTAGGGTTTCTCATCCTGAGATTAGATTTTCTAATCTCTTCTTAGGGTTTATAAATATTAAACCTTACCCGATCAATCATCGATCAATAAAACTATACAGTTCAAACACGTAATTAATAATATAATTATTTTAATTATATTTTATATCGAATCCCTATCCGGACTTAGGGTTAGGGTTTCTATTCTCCGTTAAGCACAACTCTACTCTATTTTTATTAGTCAATACACAAATTGACCTTCTCGAAACACGTATCACCGATACTTGTCACATAAATGATAATTAATATTAATATTAATTTTTAAAAAAATTATTAGCAAATTTTGGATTATTCGAAATCTCGGGTTATCACATAGGGCACACTAGCGAAGGATTTACTCGTCTCTCCCCTCCTAGTTCTATTCCCCGATCTCCGCCAGAGACCATATTCCTAAGCTCTGATACCAACCGTGACGCCCCCAATATAGGTATACATCACTCATTCTAAGTCGCCAAATACATGGTACAGAAACAAATACAACTTCATTAAAACACTTGTCGCGCAAAATACGACAACACGATACTGTGAGTTTAAATACAAATATTATCTTCTAGACAATATCCACACTCAAATAAGTCCTTATTACAATTATTGAAACACTATTTTATAAAATAGTGAGGACTGGTAACACAACTGACTAGAAACATCACTCCACACCCCGACTAGTTCCCGCTATATTCTCGCCTCCTAAGAAAAATGGAACAAAAAGGAAAATGGTGAGCTTAACTAGTCCAGTAAAGAATATTATGACTAAGATTATATACAACAACTTAACATTAGTCTTAAATAGGAAAAAATCTGATAAAATATAATAGACAACAAGTTTTAGATCAACAACTGTAGCAAAAATAACAAACCATTAGAAGAGTCAAGTCAAGAATGAATTCTACTATCTTCTAAGATTTAAAAGCCCATCAATAATATTTTATCCCTATAACATCAATCATTAAACATCTTGAATCAAATATTCATCTTTGCACTACATGCCAAAGATATTCATTTGTATCACCGATCGGTCATGTTCATCTCAACACCTGTTCGTCTTTGCACTACGGGCCAAAGATATTTATCAGTTAATCATTCATCTTTGTACTACAAGCCAAATATATTCAGTAATATCATCATTTAGGACGAAGGATGATGAAAAATATTTTAAAGAAAACGAATCCAGTTAGACAGAATGACAAATATTAGGGATTCGTATTACAGTTTATCCAAGTGCAATAATACTCCATAACAACCAATTGTGAAGTAGAATTCAAAAATAAAGATCAAAACATGGATACAATCAAAGATAGTAACCATAGTAGACATATTAGACAAAAAGAAAAATTTTTATTTTTTGGTGAATAGTATCGTATTCGTGAATAGTGCTGTATACGTGAATAGTACCGTATACGTGAATAGTAACTCCGACACAAAAAGTTTCAAATTTGATAAAAAGTTTAAACCAATATTTCAGATATTGGAGAAAATAATATCATTTAAAAAGAAAATAACATCTCTTAACTCAAGATAACAGTACTTCTATTAGGAATATCGGTATAAGGCTGAAGGAAACTTACACTGATAAATAAAAACTCACAAAGTATCTAAATACTCACAAAATACGCTCGATAATATAGAGAGATAAATAGAGAAATCTTATGTTTCTGGTGTGATTTTGAATTCTAACTTAGTCCTCTATTTATAGGAAAATGTTAGCACGCCAAAGCTACCTGATGGCTTTACCTGCCACTATTGCCACCCACCACATTTGAAATAAAATTCATCACATTTCTTTACCAACCACAAGTGGGGCCCACTCAATTCTAGAATTTTCCACAAAAATCATTTATAAACCTAATTTTCGAATCAGTCACCTCTTAAAATTCATAACAAATTATACGTTCATGTTTAACGGTTCAAAATTTGTGGATATATACTCAACTTATATATGTATAACATATCCAAAAATCACAACGATCTAACGGTCAGATTAAAAATTATAACTCATGCAATATATCTAAAGAACAGTGATTTAATTTTTAATACCTCCATTCCGACAAAACACCTCAACATTAATTCCTTCACATAAAATAAATATATCCACATAAAATAAATATTTTCTTATCATATAAATTAATAATTAATTATTCACAAATAATATTACAGAATCATAATTATGACAACCAGGTCGTTCCTAAGAAAGATTGGGCTTTCCAATAAAGATTTCTCCTTATTGGCGCACAATTAGATGACCAAACCTCTTCTTAGACGGAACTTTTTAGACATTGCCAATAAAGCTGTCTAATAATATTATTCAAATAATATGAATTATTGATCTGATAATGGAAAATACTGTGCAGCGACAATTATTGAAACACCAATAATATAAAATATCAACGTAGCAATTATTGAATCAATAAAATAAAATATTAAATAGTAATTACGGTAACAATTATTGAGTAATGCCTTCTTACGTAAGAATCAATAATTGGTGCAATTTCGTGTGCTACTGTATTTTAACCACCGGGTATTCCAACAGTATTAACGGTAACAACTACGCCGGTTATTTATAAACAACTTATACTTGTAGTTTTCTTCATCTAATCGCTTTTCGTTAAGTGGCCCACACAAGGCTGCACCGTCGTACGAATATTCTCCGACAACAAGAATATTCCACGACCAAATGAATATTCATCGACAAAAATTAATATTTTATAACCACTTGCTTATTTAAAATATTTGCGCATGTTACCTATAACTAACCATATTAATCAAATAAACCTTACTATTTCAAAATAATAAATAGAGAAAATTTAATTTCATTTAATAATAAGTTGGGGTCTTACAATTATTTTGTTGGAACCGTTCCGTTCTTTATTATTCTGTTGGAACATCTTGTCTGTTCGGTTTACGCATGACCTAGTTCCGTTATTTATTATTCTATTGGAACATCCTGTCTGTGCGTTTACGCATGACCTGGTTCCATTATTTATTACTCTGTTGGAATAACCTGTCTGTGCGGTCTATCGCATGCCTGGTGATTTCTTTTGTTAATCCATTCTTTATTATACTCAGTTGGTTAAAGTTTTGACTTCTATAATCCATGAAATTAGTAGAATATCCTTAATATTTGTGCTTCATCCAGTATCTTTTCATGAAAATATTTTTCTGAGCATTCTTGAATTTTACTCTACAAAGAAGTATCATGTTGACAATTTGGTCGTTATTATTTCTTGGATAAATTAATTCTTAAACTTGTTTTATTGAATTCTTATATCATTGTCATCATCCTCATGTTTATATCTTGTTGAAAGTCATATGTGGCCTGTAGTGCAGAGATGGACTTGGTATGATTCTGAGCAAAGATTATTCGGTGTAATCATGACCGTAATGTTACAAATGATATGGTAAAAGTCCTCATTAGCCCGTAGTGCATTGATGGACAGTTGTTGGCATGATCATGACCATTGATGAATACACGAATATCCTTGGCCCGTAGTGCATGGATAATTTGTGGTCATGATACTAATGAATATCCTTGAACGTAGTGCAGGGATGATGTTGATTATTTATTAAGCTGAGTCTCAGCGATAAAAGTGATAAAAAAACCTTTTAAATCATAAAAGATAGTAGATTTTATTCTCTATTTGACTCTTTTAATGGATTACTTGTTCCGTTACTGTTAAACTTGATGTTTGTTATATTGTATCAGTTTAACACTGTTGAAGGCTAACGATAATTTATTTTGCACTATCTTAGTCATAATATTTCTTATTGGGCTAGTTGAGCTCACCCTTTTACTTTCATTGTTCTCTTTAGAAAATGAGAACGTAGCAGAGACTAGTCGGGGAACGGAGTGACGGTCCAAATGATAGCATTAGTAGTCCTCACTATTATATGAAATAGTGTGATAATAAATGTATTGAGGACTTATTTTGAGTTTGAATACTGTCTAGAAGTTAATATTTGTATTAAAACTTACATCTCATGTTGTATATTTAAGATTGTATTTATATTCTGTACCATGTATTTGGCGACTCAGAATAGGTGATGTACACCTATTTTGGGGGCATCACAAAATTAGGTTTTGATTAATTCTTTTTTTTTCGCTATATATATGATATGTAGCAGCCATTTAAGAATTATTCATTAACTAAAACTCTAGCCGCTCTTAAGGAGAGACTAGAGAGAAACAGTTCCGAAAATCCTCATCCTTGGTGGCTAGTACCACAGTTCCTTTTACTGCAGATCGTACGACGGGTCGCAGCGGAGCATTCGTGTGGATATCGTAGAGACGCAGTTCGTTTGAATTGCGCTGGAGATTCGACCGCTTCGTTTCTAGCTTTCTTAATCGGTATAATTTCTAACCACTGAAATTAATTATTTTTCGCATGGATCTTGTTTAGGGTTTCGAAATTGCTTTAAATTATTCTATTTTCGCTGTGTGTTTCTATGTTGAAACACTTCATACCCTTCCATCGGACTCCAAAATTAAAAGTTATGAATGTTCAAACGAACAGCGCGTTGTCCAAGTGCATGTACGTCGAGACAACGGGACCCATATTGCCTGGGGCACCCCGAACAGCCGCAGATACACTTGCTGCTATCGCAGGTACACCTGCGGCTCCACCCTCTATAAATAAAGGGCTTGGGGAGGCCATATTTGCAAGAGAAAAGGCGAAGAAGCCATGTCCAATTTTCTCTGTGCACACCCTAAACTGAGTGCTCTCTTATTTTAAACACTTGTGAGCTTATAAATTGTTATATTTTTACCGGCGGGAGCCGAGTGTTCATCCATTTAAAGTCATTGAAGTCTTCTTTGGTAGTTTACTGTAAGCCTTCTTAAACTTTCTAAAGCCTTTCTCCACTACTGTGCACACACAGTTCTGCACGTTGAGAGTCGTGTTGCGTGTGTATGCCCGAACTTCGGTCCGTGGCTTTTATTTCTTTTTGTATATATATATATATATATATCGATCCCAGCTCGGTTTATCATTTCAGCGATTTGTCGCTATATATATATATATACATTTCTGTCAGGCCTGGAGTTTACTTCGTGACCTTTTACCGCTTTAATTAAATTTCATTCTGGCCTGGAGTTTACTTCGTGGCGGTTGATTGTATTTATTGCTTTATTTACATTTCTGATCCCCCATGGAGGTGCTTCGTGGTGGTTGATCATATCTCTATATATATATTTACTACTTTTATATTTTACATTTCCGATCCCCCATGGAGGTGCTTCGTGGTGGTTGATCATGTCTGTATATATATATTTACAGCTTTTATTTATATAGTTGCTTACAACTTTCATATAAATTGCTACATCATGTGAGCCTATGAATCATGTGATCACAGATTCAGTCTACTGAATCTAGATTCGGTTCCCGTGATGGACATTTTCAACTTTACATGGCTTGTAATTTATTCGCGTTGTTCGAATTTCCTTAGATGGCTCTCATGCCGCAAAGAGTTTGACAGTGCTATGTATATTACTTTCTCGAAGATGCTTCGCATCTCTAAAATAAAAGCAATGGAGCCGAACACTTAATAAAATGGAAGTATCAAAGGCCTCAATTACTATTGAGCAAAAGGGTTTGAAAAACCTCTTTTTACAAAACATCACTGCTATATCTTGCTAAAACTGAATTTTATATAGAAATTCAAACCCTTTGTATATAGGTGCAACGAGGCATAGCACTACTTCTAGATAATTGCTCATTGATCCACACACACACACACATTCATATAACAGTTTAATTGAAAAGTGGCGGTCACTGTGGCAACATGGATGTCGGGGGGTGCCTAACACCTTCCCTCCGTAAAACCAAGTCCCCTGACCCTAATGAATCTCGGTTTCACAGACCCGTTAAGCAGTGTTACATCATTGGGTCAATGTGCAAACCTTTTCTCGGTTGTGTTGGTACAACCATTTAAAAAACCAACTTGCGACTCTTATAGTCCAATCGTTGACATATAAATGTCGGACCTTTTCACAACTTTTTTTTTCAAACAAATCTAACCTAACATGAGAACACCAAAAGACAATAACAGAAAAAGGACAAATAAAATCCCGACGTCGACAGATGGCGACTCTGCTGGGGACACCAGTAAGAGGACTTAAGACGCTACTACAAGCTTTTCAAAACTGTTATATGCTTGTGTGTGGATGTTGCATTTACATTTGATGGATGTGTACGAATGCATTTACTTACTGTACTTAATACTTTACACTATACATGCTTGTGATATTAGTGCTTCACACATGTCATCATTTTCATAAACGGTGAGACACGTTGTATGTGAATGTATGTTGTGTGGTTCCTCCATCAGGAGGCTATCATGTCGGTGTTTGATTACTGGACTCGTAAGAAGACTAATTCCAACGAGGCTCAGGAAAGGAACCACCCAAATTCGCTCCAGTTGAAAAATCGGATTAACTTCCCATCGAGTAAATTGCGAGGATTTGGGAACCTTCATGCCAAAAAATCGCGAGAGTAACCTAAGATAGGTCAGCCTCTGATTAACCAAACACAGAGGGAAGCCTCTTCATACTTTCCCATTTCAATTACTTGTAATTACAAATACTTGTAATTTCATTTCCATGTCAATCTCAATGTAATGGAAAATATGAATGAATGTGTACATGCATTCCCTTATATCTGACATGCTATCCTATCATACAAACAACTAACATCCGTTTTTGGAGAAGAATATTCCTAAAATGGATATATCACATAGCATGTAAACATTTATACATTCCCTAAAACTAAACTACGTCAAGCTTTTGTAGGGAAGCAATCGGTTCCGTTACCCGTTTAAAATCCAAAACGGCACTAATCCCACCGTCAGACATGGCTAAAAGTGCCCCCCCTGATCCTACATCTGTTTTCCGAGAGGAGTTTGAAGGATTATGGAATCAGATAGTAGAATTGACTGTCTTTCTAAAAGAACAAATTAAAAACACTCAAGGCCAGACAATGCCTACTCAACTAGAGTCTTTCACACCAGGGGGCAGTTAGAGTATTGGCAAAAAGATAGAAACCCGGATACCTGAACCTCATTCCAAAAAAGGAACCAACAAAACCCCTGAAATCACAAAACTCAGGGATGATCGAGAAACTGGGGATATAAGAAAGAAAGTCCAACAAATGGAGGAAACCATCCGATCAATCAAAGGGACTGAAAACTATGGAAGTGTCACTTATTCAGATCTCTGTATATTTCCAGGGGCTCGATATCCTAACAAATTCAAAATCCAAGAGTTTTGAAAAGTACAATTGGACAGGCGATCCCTACACGCACCTAAAAGTGTACATTGGCGAACTGGGGTCTTATGTTGAAGATGAAAGCCTCAAAATGCAACTTTTTCAAAAGAGTCTCACTGGAGAGGCTAAAGCCTGGTATGCCCGGCATGACAATGCCAAAATCCATAACTTGGAAGAATTGGCCCATGCCTCTCTAAATTAGTACAATTTTCAGTCACAAATAGCACCAGATCGATACCAAGCGACTAAAATCAAAAAGCAAAGTACTGAATCTTTCAGAGAATATGCCCAAAGGTGGAGACATCTTGCAGTGCAAGTCATTCCACCAACGACAAAAACTGAAATGGTGATGACTTTCATGGACATTCAAGAGGCGCCTTACTATGAGAGAATCCTAGCAGGCATAGGAAAGCCATTCTCAGAAATGATCAAACACGGCGAAATGGCAGAGATGGGCCTGAAGGCATGAAAGATTAAAGACTTCACTGCCTTGGAAGCAGTCGCCAAACATATACAGACTGGCAAGTATACGAGTGATCCCAAGGGGGTACCTGATAAAGGCAATGAAAATGTATCTCTGGTTGTACATGGGCAAGATATGAGACCAACCTACAGTCCCCCCATTTTGAAAAAAGCAAGACAATCTGCTATTTCAACAACAAGCTGCATTCAACCAATGCCCAGACAGAAAAAGAAAATTTAAAAGAACGGAAAATCGGGTGTTCACTCCACTAGGCGATTCTCTTGAAAATGTCTTGGCGATATTAATAGATCACAAGAAAATTACCGAACTTGCTCCACCTCGAGAACCAGTGAGAAAAAGATAAAATCTGAGCCAGAGATGTGCTTACCACTCAGGGTCTCCAAGACACAATACACAAGATTGTTGGTCTTTAAAGCATAAGATTCAAAATCTGATCGAAAATGGCAGTATTCTAGTCCAACCACCTGATCAAAAAAATGTCAACACCAACCCTCCATTGCAGTATGATACAGAGGAAGTAAGCATGATCGGGTCAGGAAGCGCTGAAATGTATCCAAATCGTAAGTACATATGAAGGGTAGAGGAATACCCCCAAAGGCACAGAACAAATGTCCTAGAGTGGGAAAACTCAGAGGAGGGTATGTCAATAATGCACAAATAAGAGACAATCCAAAATCAAGTAAATCTGTTGGCAAAGCTGATAGTGCGCCAACATCAGGAAACGAGGTAGTTTTTCACTCAACTATCAGAAAGCCAAGAGAAAAAGGAGGTTAACCATAATGTAAGCCCATATCTCTCTATGATGAGCCAGCTAAATGAAGAATATCAAAGAGGACTGAAAGTATAAGAAAAGGTGGATGATAAAATTGCTAGAAGATCTCGACAGCGGAAAAATCACTCAGAGGAATGTGAATTTCCAAAGAAGAGAGACCAAACAACCTCCCAAAGGGCCCGTAAATTCACCCCTCTTAGAAAATCAAATGAAGAAATGCTACACTTTCTGATAAGCAAAGGAAGGATTACTAAGTTGCTGCCTCCTATAAATTCCAAGATAAAGAGTTATGATTCCACCAAGATATGTCTCAATCATTCTAACTCACATGAACATGCGATTGAGGAATGTTGGTTTTTGCGACATAAAATCCAGGATCTTATTAAAAATGGAGAGCTGGAGATAGAATTCCCCATGACCAAAAAAGGTGAAAAGGAAAGCTTAAGATGTCTCTTCGAGACAGGCAGTTCAAAGGAGGTGAAAGCTATGAGCACCAATTCTAGCAGAACACAAGGTGAACTGATCCCAATGCAAGGAATGACAGAGGAAATAAGGGAATCCCCAAAGGAGATTCCTCTGCCAGCATCAAACATCTTGTGGTCCAAAGATATCAACCACGTTCCTGATTTTGTCACCTGGGATGATGAGGAGGAAATACTAATCCTTTCCAAGGAAGGAAAAGCCAAAAAGGAAAGTTCCTTCAAAAAATACAACAACAGTTCGACGGAGATTTCATGGTCAAATCCTCCCACGCCCAGGAAAAAGGTGAAGGAACTGATAAAAAAAAGGTGGTGAGGTTATCGGGGAAGCCATTCCATTTAAGAATCCGGAGTTCATACCTTTGTGCGATGGGTCCAGTTCAAGCGTCCCTGCGGAATGTACTGAATCAGGAAGCGAACAAGTTATGGCTATAAGTGAAGATATTCAGAATCAAGAGGTAACCTCTATCGCGAGCCTTGAAGGCAATATAACCACTGACAACTGGACTATCATGCCTCAGCTAGCGAAGAAGATGCAGATCTAGAGGATATAGTTGTGAGTTCCTGGAGATATTGGGGAAATATTACTTTCTTCGCAATGTGCCATTTATTTTCAATGCATGTAAAGAAAAAAAGAGAAAAGAAAAAAAAACAAAAAACAAAAAATAAAAACAAAAAGAAAAAGAAAAAGAAAGAAAAAAGAAAAAAACAAAAACAAAAACATAAACAAAAACAAAAACAAAAACAAAAATAAAAACATATCTACACCCTTCTCACCACTTACCACTTTGAACCTTTTCAAACCAAGGTTGGAAATATGCAGACCTGATCTCCCCTTAACAATGGGAGTACGTGGGCAGCCAAGTACGGTGCGGTCTAACCACTACAAAAATTGAAAAACCCCTTCAACCAAGCTCAAACTCACATAAATATTTTCAGCCTTTCAAACCACAGCCTAAACTACGAAAGACCTGATCTCCCTTCATCAATGGGAGTACGTAGGCAACCATTTATAGTGCGGTCAAACTAAACAAAAAACCCAAAAACCCCCAAATAAACACTTCTCAAACCGTTTATCTTATCAAGTAGGAACTACGCAGACCTGATCTCCCGCACATACAGGAGTACGTAGGCATCAATCAGTGGTGCAGTCGGACCCTCAAAAGAAATATTCAAACCGAAACATCAATCCCAAGACACCAAAAAACAACCCTCCAAGTCAGCGACCCATGTTGAGAAGACCCAACAACACTTCAATGTCATTCCATCAAATCTGGCACAAATCCCAGAAAGGAAGAAACAACGATACACTAAGACAACCAGTAGCGAGGACCTTCAAAGAGTCGACGCCCTCAATCACAAGTCTTCATTAAATTAGAAGAAATCCATTAACGCCGATTGAGGGCATCAAAACCCAAATCCACTATATGTTCACCATGTGGTACAAAAGTAAAAGTCTCTTGCGATCTTGGCATCTTATCAGCTCATCTGTCAAAGCAACTATCCCAGACAACAAGCAAGGCTGGAGCAGTTTTAAAATTGGCAACAACTCGATATTGGAACCTTTACAACAAGATTGGGACAATCTCAGAAATAGCGATAACTTAACATTGAGGCATTTATCAACCATCCTAAAGAAGAAAATGCGCCAGTTAGCACCACCAGCGTGGTACATCATCATCAGAGCTTTCCACACATCATCTCGCTTGCGATTTAGATATTACTTACTTGCGACTTCATCAATAAAGAGAGTTTCTCATATGAACCCTCGGCATCAACATGCGAAAGGACTGGAGCATTGTCCAGTTCCAAGAAATGGATGGAGCTTAAGGCGGGATCAAGCCTCTCATCAAAAGAAATGGGAGAACTCCGGAAAGAAATCATGGTGACATACGCGTACCCGTACGAAAGTAGGGGAAATTCTCAAAAAAGGTCTTAACTCAGAAGCAGAATGCTAACGACGAAGGGCCTAGCGAATGAAAATCTACACCGTCAAGCATGCGTTAAGTCCTCACAAGTTGAGGCCTCTACACCAAAGTTCAAAGTTGGGCAGTGAAAAAATGAGTCGCACCCTCCAGGGATGTCAGCGGAATTCAGGTCATCAGTTTAGCCAGGTTGCAAATCAAACGCTCAAGGAAATAGGAAACAAGCACCCAACAATGAAAGGAAACTCCAAATCACCTCAAAAAGGGTGAGCGTAACATCAGGCAGAGTCTGGCAAAGCAAACCTTGGAATATTACTTCAGTGAAGGTATCGAAAGATCCAGTATTCAAAACCATTGGCATTAATTCAACGTAACATCAAGACAATTCAGGGATACCACCGTTTGAGTGGGAACCAAAATAGTTTGGCAATGTCAGCGTAGTCAACTACCATCAGGGTAGGGACCATTATAAACTACCAGCGTATACATTGAGAAGGTCTGGTGATTTCAGAACGTCATCCCCAGTGGAGATGTAGAAAACATCTTAACTTCTCTTCATCAAACAGGCATCGGCGACACCGACAAAAAGCCATACCGTTGTAGTCAACACCGGTATAGGCATCAGTAATGATTGGAAAAGGTAAAGTGATTTATGAAAACATTTTAGCATTCATCATAACATTCATTGTAATTGGAGATATACGAAATGCGATGTGCGAGTTGCGAAGTGCGATTGGCCAAATACGAACAGTGAAGTGCGAAATGCGATATGTGATTTGCGAACTGTGCTTTGCGAAAACATTTTAACATTCATCATAAACATTCATTACATTATGATTTGCATCATTAGAAATACCTTGTCATATTTCTAGTGTCTAGTAATCTTTATCACGTCCATTCCATTGCATTGCATGAACATGATAAAGAGGGGCATCTGTAGACACTCAAACTTTTATTTTCCTATTACTATCTATACAGGAGGATAAAAGAGTCTTTTTCACACTCCAGAGATAACCCTGGAGGACCACAACATCAATTCTAACCCCAGAGATAACACCGGGAGCTCCAATTCTTAACCCCGGGGATAACCCCGAGAAATTAGTTTCCAACCCCGGAGATAACCCTGGGAAAGTCAGTTCCAACCCCGAATATAATCACGGGATCAAGTTCAAAGCCTGGAAATAACCCCAAGAGGTCAAGACAACCTAAGAGATAAACTTGAGGATAGTCAGAGTCAATAGCAGGCCAACTTCAGAGATAACCCTGAAAAAAAGACTGCTATAACTACGCAAAAATCAGAGATAACCCCAAGAGGAGGAAAGTTATCATTTTGCCAACTTAACTTCAACTCATATCAAATACACTCATTTACACTCAAATTACTTTAATATAAGTCCCACAAGAACCATATCTCAACTTACAAGTGTAAACTACGCAAAACGGCTCAACGGACTACCTAACGAAAACCTAGAAATGCCATTTCCGTCACGGACCAATCTTCCCCGAATCAAAAAAGGGCAAATCCTATGTCATTGTGTAGCTCTCAAAAGAGCTTTCCAGAATGGTATGACACGCTTCCATCCGACTCCCTGATTGAAAGTTATGAAGGTTCGAGCGAACAGTGCGTTGTTCGAGTGCACGTACGTCGAGACAGCGGAACCCACATTTCCTAGGGCACCTCAGGGAGCCGCAGGTACACCTGCTGCTACTGCAGGTTCACCTGTGGCTCCCCCTATAAATAGAGGGCTTGGGGTAGCCATATTTGCAAGAGAAAAGGTGAGAAAACCCTGTCCAATTTGCTCTATACACACCCTAAACTGAGTGCTTTCTTATTTTAAACACTTGCGAGCTTATATATTATTATATTTTTATCGACGGGAGCCGAGTGTTCATTCATTTAAAGTCATTGAAGTTTTATTTGGCAGTCCTCTGTAAGCCTTCTTACACTTTGTAAAGCCTTTCTCCACTACTGTGCACACACAGTTCTGCACGCTGAGAGTTGTATTCCGTGTGTATGCCCGGACTTCGGTCCGTGGCTTTTATTTATTTTTGTATATTATATATATATATATATATATATATATATATATATATATATATATATATGGACTAACATTATCGAGTCATGCCTCGATTGAGCCTGGATTCACATCCGGAGTGTTTATTTGCTTATATATATATATATATATATATATATATATATATATATATATATATATATATATTTATATTTACATTTCTGACATGCCTAGAGTTTACTTCGTGGCCTTTTACTGCTTTATTTACATTTCAGTGTGGTCTGGAGTTTACTTCATGGCCTTTTACTACTTTATTTATGTTTAGTCCCGCCTGAAGTTTACTTCGTGGCGGTTGATTGTATTTATTGCTTTATTTACATTTCTAATCCCCCATGGAAATGTTTCGTGGTGGTTGATCATGTGTGTGTGTGTGTGTGTATATATATATATATATATATATATATATATATATATATATATATATTTACTATTTTTATATGTTTACAATTCGATCCCCCATAGAGGTGCTTCGTGGTGGTTGATCATGTCTGTATATATATATATTTAAAGCTTTTATATATATAATTGCTTACAACTTTCATATAAATTACTACATCATGTGAGCCTAGGAATCATGTGATCACATATTCAGTCTACTGAATCAAGATTCAGTCTACTGAATATAGATTCGGTTCCCGTGATGGACATTTTCAGCTGTACATGGCTTGTAAATTATTCGCGTTGTTCGAATTTCCTTAGATGACTCTCATGCCCGCAAGGAGTTTGACACTGCTATGTATATTATTTTCTCGAATATGCTTCGCATCTCGAAAATAAAAGTAATCAAGCCGAACACTTAATAAAATGGAAGTATCAAAGGCCTCAATTACTATTGAGCAAAAGGGTTTGAAAAATCTCTTTTTACAAAATATCACTGCTATATCTTGTTAAAACAGAATTTTATACAAAAATTCAAACCCTTTGTATATAGGTGCAACAAGGCATAACACTACTTTTAGATAATTGTACATTGATCCACACACACACACACATTCATATAATAGTTTAATTGAAAAGTAATGGTCACCATGGCAACACGGATGTCAGGGGGTGCCTAACACCTTCCCTCCGCATAACCAAGTCCCCTGACCCTAATGAATTGTCACATCACTGGGTCAATGTGCAAACCTTTTCTCGGTTGTGTTGGTACAACCATTTAAAAAACCAATTGGCGAATCTTATAGTCCAATCGTCGACATATAAATGTCAGACCTTTTCACAACTTGTTTTCTAAAACAAATCTCACCTAACATGAGAACACCAAAAGATAAGAACAGAAAAGGGACAAATAAAATCCCGACGTCGACATATAGGAAAGCAATAAAAGCCACGGATCGACGGTCCGGGCATACACACAAAACATAACTCTCAACTTGAACAATAGTGTGTGCACAAAAATGGAGAAAATGCTTTAAGAAATGTGAGAAGGTGTTTCCTCCTTTTTAGCTTTAATAAAATGACTCTAACTCATGCAAGCATACATGGGTCAACAAGTAGTACAGAGTAAGAACAGTATCGATCCACAGAGAAAGGTTTCAAAATTAAATTATTATGCATCAATTGTATCACTATTTTTATATGCTTAAACGAATGTTTACAATTTTAAACTAATCTAAATTCAAACAATGAAGAAAATAATAATATTCAAAAAATAAATCAAATTTAGAAATAATGGAATTCTAACTTCATTTCATATTCCATCTAAATATTACCCTCATGAAAGATTATACATGTATCATGAAAAAATAGCCAAGAGCACAAAAGTAGACATAACCATTTTTTAATGCATTATGCCCTGCTTAAATAACCTCTACATACAATAGAAATCATGTAATCATCAATAAAACCAAAATCACTATATTTCTATGTGAAATTGCAGCAATATTGAATTGAAGCACAAGCTCTTATAATACTACACATGGTGAAATAGTATATTTCTATCTAGTTCACGAAATATAAAGCTAAACAATTCAGCCTTATACACGCATGCTATCATGATTACAACCATACTCATATGTCATTTTTCAATTCTATACAAGTACATAAAATGAATGGTGATCAAACATTCATGCAATCCAATCAATTATAATAGAAATTCCACTGATAAATACACAATCAAGTAATCAGGCCATTAATTTTAGACTACATATCAAAATTCGTTAGAATCCCATAATGGAATTTAGTTCATTTCTGAACCGAAAGCCATTATGGTATTATAGTAACACATGAAAAATAATTTAAGCAATTGAAGGAGAAGATAGAATTGATTAAACCCAATTGCAGTTTATGTTCCAAAGCATTGTTAAAATCTCCGATAATTTCCAGCAAAATGAAATGAAATATTGTTCAATGATTGAATTCTAAAGAAGATGTAGAAAATATTAAATCTATGCTCAAACTCTTCTTTGGAAATTCGTTGAAGGCTTGGAACCCTAATTCTCTAATGAAAAATTGATATAAACGTACTACCTCCTCATATGGTACCAACCAGAAAAGTTTTAAATGAGACCACATTCAAATTCCAAATTCAAAAACAAAAGTCAAATAACTACTGCATATAACGCGCGCGGCCGCGCGTGATCATCATACAAAGTGGACGCTGGCGCGTAACTCCAACGCGGGCGCGCGATTTAGCTACACGGGCATGCGATGTGTGTTTTCAGTCTCTGCCTGCCTGTCACGAGGGCGCTCGAGAACTGCTTTGTCTGCAGCATACTGCTATCTGCTGTTGTGGCTTGTTGTTGGTTCTTCAATAATGCTCAGTTCCTTATCAACACACCTTCCATTTGCCACGCCTTTGGTAGAACCATACCACAGTGCCAACGCCAAATCATGCCATTTCCTACATTTCCATACTAGAGGAGTTCTACTCAAGTAATGCAAAATAAACACAAAATGCAATTAAAAACATACTAAAATCCACTCGAGATGAGCATAATTCTCGTGAATTGATATTCAATAAGTAGGTATAAAACACACTGATCAAATACCCCCAAACTTGAACTATTGATTGCCCTCAAGCAATGCATACTACATTAAACACGAAAAATGCAACTACAGGATATGCAACTAGATTACGATGGAAATGAGTCCCACATTTTTCCAGCCAGAATAGAATTCCAATCTAATATGCCTCAGTGAATTATCCAGATTTAAGAATAAAACTTCAAACTAATCCATAAACATAATATCATACACTTAAGTAATCCATACATGCTATAAAGATGTTGTGTGTGTGTTGTGTTCACCAAAACATGACTAAAGCAATGAATACACATGCTAAACTGCTCAAAATAGAAAATTATAGTCTAAATCAAGATTTATGTATACTAATGCATCAAAGACTATTCTAACATATCAATATAAACTATGGCTCAACAATGGGTTTAAACTGCTTCATTTCTACTCATGAGGGCAATTTTTGCTCTTTCCCGCGGTGTTTAATGCAATTTTTTTTAAATCACATGGTTGTGCAATGCCTCATTCCATTAGGCTAACAGTGTTACCCCTTAGCGAGCTTTCAACCAACGACTCCCAGACCATAAAAGACCTTAGGGCGCTAGGTGTAAAGACAATCCCCTCGGGCGTACTTCCTCAAGTAACAAAGGCCCCGAAACAAGACTAACCATGGTAGTTTTATTTAATTTTTTTTAATTTTTAATTTTTTTTATATATAGCATACCCATGTGTTCCCAAAGTTTGATTATCAATGTTTTTCATAGTCTAATTCCATTTTCCACATAACTCTCTTTTTACAACCACATTTCCTATTAAGCAATAAAAACACATAACTCTTATACCTACAAGCATTTGTGAACACGTAAGTGCAAACCAAAAGCATCTAAATAACATCCATGGATTACATCATGCAAAACGTTATATCCAAGCTTATGCTATCAATTAAACTCAACAATCATTTAATATTCAAATTCTTCATTGGCTAGACATAAATTCCACATAGCTAGAAATATGGAACATGCAACTAAACATAAAATGCAACTAACATACTAACACATATCATCATGACTAAAAATAAAAACATAAAATGCAAACTAAACATGCAAAAATGCAAAATTAAAATTTCAGCTAACATGCAAACACTACATGCAACTACCTACTACCCAATACCCCAAACTTCAAATATTCAGTGTCCCAATGAATGAAGATATATGATTAGAAGAACTCCCCTACTGATCAGCTGCACCACCCTCTTCGGGTGGTGAATTCGGTGGTGGAAATGGCACGACTGTCCCAAATTGTGGCCACTCGAGTGTAGTACCCTATTGCGCAAACGCCTCCACTGGCGACCTTGTCAACCCCATAGCAAACGTTGCAAAGTTATCATACATAGCATAGACCTTTCGCTCCAACCTTCGGAGCTGACGGTCATCATGTACAACAATGGCTTGAGTGGCTTGTGTTGACATTCCTGCTTTAGTTTCCTGTGTAGACTGTGGTGGAGGCACTGAGGATACGGGTTGAAGGATGAAACCTTTTCCCCTCGGGTGTGGCTCACCTCCTTCCCAATCCTCAAATTTGGCAATCGTCGCATGAGTTATATCTTGATTAGGCTTTTACATATGTTCATCATCCCATTGGACTCCTTGTTGTGCACACAAACTCGCAATAATGGATGTATATGGGATGCTTCCCGTAGTGCTCCCCCTCATGTTACATAACATGTTCCGATTAATGAGATAGCCACATCAATGTATTTGCCTCTGACTATTCCCCACAATATGATAGCCCTCTCAGTTGTAATTTCATGCTGATGCGTTGAAGGTACAGGCTTCGCACATATAAACAAATTCCAAGCCTTTACATAGCGATTCAGGATTGAGGCTAGGAAAGTACGAGGATGATTCGTTCCTGCTCTACAAGTCCATTGCGTTCCTTGAATGCATAAGTCAGTGATGACTTCATCAAAATCCATCTCAAAATAGGCAGACTCGACCCAATTATCATTCCTAGTTAGTGGAGTGTCGAGCATTCTAAAAACTGCCCTGATTGATAGAGGGGTATAATTAACTTGAACTCCTTAAACCATTGATAAACCACTCATAGTATATTCGGCATTAGCATAAAATTCTCGAACAATACCCATGGGAGCAGGCATAGGGGTTGCAGTAAATCCTCCCCATCCTCTTTCTCGAATCATATTCCACAGTTGTACATCCTGATTCCCAAGATTGAAGCCTCATTCCTTCACAAACGTCTTTGTCACTATTCTATAGTACTCTGTTTGTGCCTCCAGACTGAGAAATTTTGTATGATCCACAATATCCTCGTCTTGACTGCTTGAAGAAGAAGATGATGATGGAGCGACAGATCGTGCACGCTTAGGACCCATTTGAAATTGATGAAGAAGAAGAAAGCTTGCTTGATATAATCGTGAGTGATATAATCGCTTCACAGAGAACCCCCAAACTTTTTTTGCACAAACCCACTGAAGCCTTAGTTTTATCAGTGTAGATGTTGAACGTGGGTAGGAGAACCGATGCGATAATCAAGTAGTGGAGATGAGACGTTACACCTTTAATTCGGAACGATTTTGGAAAGGAAGAGTTGTGCATATTTTGGAGAGAATAGTACGCTCTCTGTTATTTCACATAATGGCAGATATGGTGCAAGACACATTTTTAAATCTAAAAAATTTTCCAAGTTCGGTGTCGCGCGCCGCCGCGCGGTCTTTGAATAGGGAAATGGTGTGGGCGCGCGATCACTCTTTCTGCAAAGGCGTGGGGGCGCGAGCCTATATTATGCGCTGCCATCTAGCATATCAAAGCAGCAATGAATCCACTCCAATATACTTGTTCAATCTACAACTATCCTTGTTAGATATCACGCCTCCAAAATCAAAACATGAATTGATGATTATGCATACATGACTATCCTAACACAATACTTTCTCTGCTACTCCTACGTCTCATCATACGCTCAGTCAGCTCTTATACTACTAATTTAGCATAAAGTATACTATGACTACTAACAGAAACATGAAACTAAATACTTTAAACAGAAATAAACAAGAGTTAAAGATAGAACTAATGGGTTGCCTCACATCAAGCGCTAAGTTATAGTCAATTAGCTTGACTGTCTCTGACTTCTCATGTTGAAGAAAGAATTGAGGTTACTTTTTGTCTGTCAACCTCACCACGAAAATAATGTTTCAGCCGCTTTCCATTCACTTTAAACGGCTTGTCCAGGAACTTATCGAACACTTCTATCACACCATGTGGGAAAACTATCTTCACTATGAATGGCCCTGACCACCTTAATTTGAGCTTCGCAGGAAAAAGTTTAAGTCTGGAATTAAAAAGCAAAACTTTTTGTCTCGGCTCAAATACTCTCTCTATGATCTTGTGATCATGCCATTTCTTCACCTTTTTCTTGTATAGCTTTGAATTTTCATATGCTTGTAATCGGAATTCATCCAACTCATTGAGTTGAAGTAGGCATTTTTCTCCTGCAGCCTTCAAATAAAAATTTAGCTTTTGAATTGCCCAATATGCCTTATGCTCAAGCTTCATAGGAAGGTGACATGATTTGCCATATACTAGCTAAAAAGGTGACATGCCCAACGGAGTTTTATAAGCAGTCTTATATGCCCAAACAGCATCATCTAGCTTTAAGGACCAATCCTTTCTTGTGGGATCACAACTTTTTCTAGAATTCTCTTAACTTCCCTTTTTAAAACCTCTATTTGGCCATTAGTTTGAGGATGATAACTGAGCCAACAGAGTTGTGAACTACTTATTACAAAAATGACTGCCTTCATCACTAATGATAGCCCTTGGAGTCCCAAACCTCGTGAAAATACTCCTCTACAAAAATTTAAGGACTACTTTGGCATCATTTGTTGGAAGAGTTGCCACTTCCACCCACTTTGACACATAATCCACAACTAGCAAGATGTAAAGATTTCCACATGAAGAAATGAAAGGGCCCATGAAATCTATCCCCCAAACATAAAAAAATTTCACCTCGAGGATAGTGTTCAATGGCATTTCATTTCTTTTCAAAATGTTCCCGACTCTTTAACATCTGTCACATCTTTGTACAAAACTGTAAGCATCCTTGAAAATTGTCAGCTAGTATAATCTTGCTTATAGCACTCTAGCCACTGTTCGCTCTCCACCATAATGACCACCATATAAAGAAGCATGACAATCCTGTAAAATCCCTTCAGCCTCACTATATAGGATACATCTCCTTATCATCTGATCAACACATTGCTTGAACAAATATTGTTCATCCCATATAAACCATTTAACATCATGCAAGAATTTCTTCTTTTGATGACCAACCAAGTCAGAAGGTACCATCTGACTCACCAAGTAGTTCGCGTAGTCTGCAAACCATGGTACTTCCCCTTTTACCACAAACAATTGTTCATCAGGAAATGATTCATTAATCACAATCTTGTCATCTGCTTCCCTTTCTTGATTCTCTAGTCGAGATAAGTGGTCCGCCACTTGGTTTTCAGTTCCCTTTCTGTCCTTGATCTCTAAATCAAACTCCTGCAACAGTAATATCCATCTGATCAAACGAGGCTTTGTATCCATCTTCGCCACTAAATGTCGAATTGCTGCATGATCCGTGTACACTATCACCCTCGTACCAATCAGATATGCTAAGAATTTGTCAAAACCATACACAACTGCCAATAATTATTTCTCTGTAGTGGTGTAGTTCAACTGTGCATCAATAAGGGTCTTTCTAGCATAGTGTATAACATGAAAAATCTTTTCCTTCCTCTAACCCAAAATAGCCCCCACAGCATAATCACTGGCATCACACATCAATTCGAATGGCATGTCCTAATCCGGTGTTGTAATGACTAGTGCTGAAGTTAACTTCCCCTTCAAGTGCTCAAATGCAGGCACCCAATCCTCATCAAATTTGAACTATGCATCCTTCAACAATAGACTGCAAAGTGGTTTAGTTATCTTGGAGAAGTCTTTTATGAATCTGCGATAAAAGCCTGCATGTCCAAGAAAACTTCGAACACATTTTATTGAAGTTGGTGGCGGCAAATTCTCAATAGTCTCTAATTTAGTTCTGTCCACCTCAAGTCCTCTCTTCGACACCTTATTTCCCATAGTTATTCATTCTTGTACAATAAAATGGCACTTTTCCCAATTTAATACCAAATTTATTTTAACACATCTTCTCAACACCAATACCAAATTATCAATACATAAATCCAAAGAATTCCCAAATAATGAGAAATCATCCATGAATACCTCCACATTATGTTCCACCATATCCAAAAAAATAGCCATCATACATCTCTGAAAGGTGACTGGAGCATTGCACAACCCGAAAGACATCCTTTTGAAAGCAAAAGTACTGTATGGACATGTAAAGGTTATCTTTTCTTGGTCCTCTTGAGCTATAACTATATGATTGTAGCCTGAATATCCATCCAGAAGGCAATAAAACTTATGACCCGCTAGTCTGTCTAACATCTGATCGATAAATGGTAGTGGGAAGTGATCTTTCCTTGTAGCTTTGTTAAGCCTGTTGTAGTCCATGCATACTCTCCACCCCATCACTGTTCTTGTCGAAATTAACTCATTATTCTCATTAAAAACCACGGTCATACCACCTTTCTTGGGTACACATTGTATTGGGCTCACCCATGAACTATCTCAAATCGGATAAATTATGCCTGCATCCAGCAATTTCAATATTTCTTTCTTGACCACTTCCTTCATGATCAGATTAAGTCTTCTTTGTTGCTCCACCGAGGTCTTTTTATCATCTTCCAGCAGGATCTTATGCATATAAAAAGAAGGGTTGATCCCTTTTATATTTGCTATAGTCCATCCAATAGCTGATTTGAACTCTCTAAGAACTCGTAGCAGTTTTTCTTCCTGAAAAGATGTTAGTGCAGAAGAAATAATCACAGGTAACTTTGAATCTTTATTTAAAAATGCATACCTCAAATGGTCTGGAAGTGGTTTCAATTCAAGTTCTAGAGGTGTCTCAAGAGATTGTTTCAATTTCATTGACGATTCTCCAGCTTTCTTCAATGGCTCAACAGGAGTCTTGAATTTTCTAAATTATGGAGTAGTATCAAGAAAGTGCATAAGTTCTTCAATCTCCTCATCATCTAATTCTGAATTTCTAGCCATAACACTTCTCAACGGTTCATGATCCATCAAACTCTATACTTCATAATTTAAGACCTTGTCCACCAAATCAACCCTGAAGCATTTTTCCTCTTCATCTATCGGGAATTTCATTGCCTTGAATACATTGAAGGTAACTTCCTGATCATGAACACGCATTGTGAGTTCCCCTTTTTGAACGTCTATCAAGGTCCTTCCTGTGGCTAGAAATGGTCTTCCAATTATGATTGGTATACTTCTATCTTCTTCATAATCTAGAATGATGAAATCAGTCGAAAAGATGAATTTATCCACTTTTACCAAAACATCTTCAACAATTCCCTGTGGGTAAGTGATCGACCTGTCAGCTAACTGTAAAGAAATATTTGTCGACCTTGGAGCTGGCAATCCCAACTGATTAAATACTGACAAGGGCATCAAATTGATACTAGCTCCAAGATCACACAAACACTTACTGAAGTTCATCTTTCCAATTATGCATCGTATTGTGAAACTGCCCGGATCCTTCAGCTTTGGAGGTAATTTACGTTGAAGCACTGCACTGCATTCCTCCGTTAAGGCCACTGTTTTAAATTTTTCTAATCTCTTCTTCCTTGACAAGGTACCCTTCATGAACTTTGCATAACTAGACATTTGTTTCAATGCCTCAGGAAAAGGTATGTTAATCTACAACTTTTTGAATACCTCCAAGAACTTACTAAACTTCTTGTCTTCCCTCTACTTATGCAATCTCTGCGAAAAAGGAACCGGAGGGTGAACTGGTGATATTTTATTCACGAGCTTCTCAACTGAACCTGCTTTATTCTTCTCTTCTTGCTGTTGTCCAAAATCTTCATCATTTGATTTCTCAGTAGACAAATTTTCTGCCTCGCGCGGCCGTGCATCCTCCCCTTGTAAACATGGCGTGGCCGCACTATGCTAATTTCCTGCAACCAATTTCCCAAACCTGAGTGTGATCGCCTGACATTACTCCTTCCCTTCTCTTCTTGGATTTGCCTATGTGGTGCTTGGCAATGAACCCTGGGGTCTATTGTTAAGCTTGCTCACCATCTAACCTATTTGTGTTTCCAGATTTTTCATAGCCACTACTTGGCTTTTAATCATCACCTCTTTATTTGCCATGTACTTCATCATCATCTCCTCCATTTCTAATTTCTTTTCTTGCTGAGTTGAATATGGAGTATGATGTTGTTGCTGAGAAAATCCAGGTGGATAAGGTGGTCTTGGTGCAAACTGTTGCTGAGCTGACTGCAACTAAAATTGGTTATTTGGTTGAAACTAACTCTGTTGATTGCCTTGATTATTTGACCAACTAAAATTTGGATGATTGCGGTTGTTGGAGTTGTATGTATTCTAAAATTGACCTTGATCCTTCCTATAGTTGCTCACATATTATCTGACTCTGAATTGATAGCGCATTGGTCTGTTGAATGTGACACTGCACATATCTCACACACAAAAGCAACTGTCTCCGCCTTAGTCTCTGTCAACGAATCAATTTTCTTCGCTATGGATGCCATCTATGCTAATAATTGAGTGATATCATCCACCTCTAACAAACTTGCAACTTTGGCCTGTGGCATCCTGGCTGTAGGATTTTGGAAATCATTAGATGTCATCATCTCAATGACGTTACAGGCTTCTTCATAGCTCTTCACCCATAAAGCTCCTCCTGCAGCTGCATCTACAATCGACCTTGACTGCCATCCCAATCCATTATAAAATGTGTTGATAACAATCCAATCTGGCATGCCATGGTGTGGACATTTCCTTAGCATTTCCTTGTATCTCTCCCAGGCTTCATATAATGATTCACCATGTTGCTGCTCAAATTGGGAAATTGATGTCCTCATCTTCGCAGCCTTAGCCATTGGGAAAAACTTGGCTAAGAATTTCTGTGCTAGGTCCTCCCATGTGGTGAGAGATCCCGAAGGTAAAGAGTGAAGCCAACTTCTAGCTTTATCCCTCAATGAAAATGGAAACAGTCTAAGCCTGATTGCATCCTCTGTCACCCCGTTATATCTGAAACTGTCTCATATTTCAATAAAGTTCAACATGTGCTCATTAGGATCATCTGTAGCAGCACCCCCAAACTGTACCGAATTCTGCACCATTTGAATAGTGCTCGACTTTATCTCGAAGTTATTAGCTGCTATCGCTGGTCTAACTATACTTGACTGCAATCCATTAATATATGTCATCGAATAATCTCTTAAAGCCCTGTGCTCATCCCTTTGCTCTTCTCTTTGTTCTGCGGCTGCCATATTAGATGTCGTGGTCTCCAACTGTAACAACCCGATATTTTCTATATAAATAAATGAGAAATTTTGCGTATAAATTTTATTTTTTTATATTTTAAGGATGAGGATTTGTACAAGATAATATCTATATGTATTTATGTAGTAAATAAAAATATATTTATTACATGATTATTTACAAGTAAATTTATTTTAGAATAATTGATTATTAAAAAGTATATTTTTATAATAATTAATTTTATAGTGGAAATGTTTCTATTAACTATTTTCCATAAAAATATATTCATATATTATTTAAATAATATATGGAGTGATTTTTAGAATAATTATAATAATTATTTTATTAGATGAATTTTAGTACAGATTATTAAGTTAATTATTTTATCTTAATTATTAAGGTTAAATACGAAGAATAAATCAGATATGAAATCCAAACCCTAATTTTGGATTATTGTTACGGTATGAGAATAATAACATAATATTAATTATATTTTGATTTTTCAGTGCTATAAATATGTGATGTATGTACGTGTTGGTGATGATTGGTCAATTATGGTGTTTAATGTCAAAACCCTAGTTTTACTATGGAAAACCCTAATTTGAAAATCTACTGTGAGTTTAAGACTGTTATATGACGGTGTTATATGTTTTATGTTATGTATTATATAATGATTTGTTTAATTAGGTTAACCTTAATTAACATTTAGATTTGTTAATTTCTAGAAAGCCTAATTTCCAATTTAAAACCTTAATTGCTCAAATGGTAATTCTAATTATTATTTTAGTAAATAATTATGTCAATTAGGAAACCCTGATTCATAATTTGGGAAACCCTAATTATATCAAGAAACCTAGGTATTTGTTTTAAAACCCTAATTCTTTATTAAAAACCCTAATTTTAATTAGTAAGTTATAATTAAAATTTTATTAAATTGTAATCTTAATGTTTCAAACCCTAGAAATTATTTGGGAAACCTTAAGGTTTAAAATCTATGGATTTATTCCTAGATTCAAGTACAATGGACAAGAATACCCTTAAATACTTTGTTAATTTACTAAAATAGCATTTTTGATTTATTTAATTGAGCTTGCTTGCAAATCTTTCCATATTTTGGGTTGTTCACCAACCCTAGATAATCCCATGTGCCAAAAATCTTTATAAATCAGTCATGTAATGACAGCAACATCAGATACATGCATCTAGCTCATTAATAATATAGATTAAGAGAGAAAAAGTTCACTTTTTAATTCCATTTGATCACAACACTCATCCAAGACCCTCTCTCTCTAACCTATGAAATATTGTGCTAGATTAGTCCCATAATCAAGCCCCATGTTTACCATTAACAAATCAGAAGCCTTGAATCAAGAACTTGATCATAGAAGGTATAAACCCTACCTAAGAATCTGACCATCGATCTGTTGTTTGATGTTGTTTTTTCTTGTTAAACATGTTCTATGTAGCGTCTAATGATGATCTGGGTTGATAGATTTTGGATCCTTAACATTTATAGACTCAGATTTGAAGATCTCAAGAATCTGGAAATATGGAAATTTGGGTCTGACAGCCTAATGTCAGACCTCATAGATTTTTGTATGTTATATATTTTTGTTGTTTAAGTGTTTGATCTTGTATTATGCTATGAGGTCTTTCATCTAGAACTCGAAGCAGGTTCAGATCAGTTATATATTGAAAGTTATTAATGGTCAAAGGTCGTTGACCGACCATGACTTCTCCTTTTCTGGGTAACCCAGAATTTCCCAGATCGGTCTGACAGATTGTTCATGGGCTTTGATCTTGCGGGTTATACGTGTTTTGTATATTGTGTTGCGTCAGTGTTATAATGTGTTAGATGGACTACACTCTGAAGCCTTTAAATCACCTATACATCATACTGGATAAAAGTAGTAACCGGTCAAAGTAGCTAGGTAGTTCACGTTTACGAATTTCTGGGTAACCCAGAAAACCTATGAACGTGGTTCCTGACATGCTTTGACCGGCATGAATTTGCTTACTGTAATGTTTTTAGACTTGTTTTATACTATGTAACTGATGTCTTGCATGTTGTCTACACACTAGAACACTTAAATCACCAAACCAGTACATGTATTGCAAGTAGTAGAAGCCTAAAAGTGGCCACTCGAACTGTTCATCATTTCTGGGTAACCCAGAAATGATGAACAACTCTGACAACCATTTCGGAAGCCTAGATCTCAATTGTGTTATGTTGTTTGATTACTATTGTTGCTGATACTTGTAGTATTACATTTATGCTACAAGATCAAAGTCATATCATACCCAGAAACACAATACTCAGATCACAATTTTTGGTCAAAGTAGGCCACTTGATAACTGCACTTGAATTTCTGGGTTTAGCCAAGAACACGAAGAACACCTATAGCGACGCTTCTGCCGCTATAGGCATTCTTTAGCGACAAATAGTATTTTATTTTTCAGAAATTAATAAATAATTATAAAAAAACAGTTTTTAATTATTAAAAATACAAAATAAATTATTAAAAATTATTTTAAATTCTGAAAATTAGTTTTTAATTATTTTAAATATATTTCATAAATATTTAATATTTTTAGAATATTAAAGGTATTTAATTTATTTAATTATATTATTAAATAAATTAGTTAAAAATGATATGTTATCTTTGCGGTTATGAAGGACATACTACTCTGTATTGTCCTGACTACATACAAGGAGCATGTTTTATCTGTGGGATAGAAGGTCATCAGGAGAAAAGTTGTCCAAGGAAAAAGGCGTAGCGAATAGGTAGTCTAGGTTCGGTGATATTGGTGTGTTTAATGTAATATATGTGATTAGTATGTATGTGTAAGGATATATTCTAAAGCTTTTGTAATGATCAAGTTGTAAATCCCGACTTTTGTAGTCACAAAGGGATGAATGATATTAAAAGCAGTATGTGCTATGTTATGTAAATATTCGTTAAATGAATATGAATCTATGTTTGAGTAATGAAACAAGTTTGAAATATTAAACTTATATGATAAGGTTTATAATGTAAGTTAAATTTATGATTTTATTTAATCAGATAAATGTCGCCAAGACGTCGAACTCGAAATCAAAGGGCAGAAGAATCTGTCAACAACGTTGAAGGGCAACAAGCAGCAGACCCGATGCAGAACTTTACGAACATGATAGCTCAGGCTATGCAGCAAGGAATTCCAGCTGCAGGGAACCAGCCAGACAACCGCTTGGCGAATTTCAAAGATTTCAAAGCTGTAGGACCGCAGGAATTCAAAGGTACAATTGACCTTGTAGAAGCCCAAACTTGGGTTAAGGAGATTGAGAAGGCGTTCGTAATAGCTAGGATAACTGAGGGACAAAAGACCGCTTTTGCCACCTACATGATGAAGGGTGAGGCAAATTTTTGGTGGGAAGCAAATCAGGAGAGGGCATGAGAAGGTGTAGTTACATGGGATAGATTTAAGACAATGTTCTTCGAGAACTATTTCTTGTCCAGTATGCAGGCTAGGATGGAGGTTAAATTTTTAGAGTTGAAGTAGGAGAATATGATGGTGTCAGAATACGCCGCCAAATTCAATAAGTTAGCTAGGTTTGCCCCACATCAAGTTGATACGGAGGCTAGAAAAGCGAGAAGGTTTGAGCTGGGATTGAAACCCTGGCTCTATAACAAAGTGGCGGTGTTGCAGATTCCTACATTTGCAACACTCATGGAGAAAACGATTATAGCTGAGGAGGGAAGTGAGGGCGTGAGCCTTTACAACAAGGAGAGAAAGAATAAGGGTAAAACCGAAAGAGCTGGGAAGGTAGGAATTAATAGTGGGAATAGGGGTGATAATAGCAAGAGGAAGGTGAACAGTTTTGGAAGTGTGCAGGTGAAGCAAGAAGGTATGAAGAAACAGACTGTGTCGTGTAAGACTTGTGGAAAGAACCACTCTAGAGAATGTTTGAAGGGGAAGTTCGTGTGCTACAAGTGTGGGCAGGAGGGCCATATCTCTCCCAACTTCCCCAATCCTAGGATGAATAGTGTATGTTTTATGTGCGGATCGACAGAACACAGGGTGAAGGATTGTCCGAAGAGGAGGGCAGAGGCAGGAAGTGTGAACACGGGCACTGGCAGCAGAAATTTAGCAATCCCGGGACCTACGTCATCGAGCAAGCCAACAAAATCAACAACAAGGGTCTACAACATTACAGTCCAAGAAACGGCAGCAACTGGCAATGGAATTCCAGGTATTATTCGTAGAACTTGTATTTTCTTATACATGATTTTCCTATATATATTAAATTATTTTATAAAAAAAATTTGAGGTAGGAATTTGAGTTCTTTTAGAAATCAAGTTTCCGTATAATCCGAAAGACAAGCTTTATGTGAATAGTTAAAGATTAGTTCGATCAAAGTTGGTCGAGATCTACTTTGCGAAGAGTATGTGGGCTATGTACCCGTTTATGTATAGGTTTTAAAACGGTAATTCCGGGGACATAATCTTTATAAGGGACGGTGAATGTAACAACCCGATATTTTCTATATAAATAAATGAGAAATTTTGCGTATAATTTTTTTTTTTATATATTTTAAGGATGAGAATTTGTACAAGATAATATGTATATGTATTTATGTGGTAAATAAAAATATATTTATTACATGATTATTTACAAGCAAATTTATTTTAGAATAATTGATTATTAAAAAGTATATTTTTATAATAATTAATTTTATAGTGGAAATGTTTTTATTAACTATTTTCCATGAAAATATATTAATATAGTATTTAAATAATATACTGAGTGATTTTTAGAATTATTATAATAATTATTTTATTATATGAATTTTAGTACAGATTATCAAGTTAATTATTTTATCTTAATTATTAAGGTTAGATATGAAGAATAAATCAGATATGGAAACCAAACCCTAATTTTAGATTATTGTCAAGGTATGATAATAATAAAATAATATTAATTATATTTTGATTTTTCAGTGCTATAAATATGTGTTGTTTGTACATGTTGGTGATGGTTGGTTAATTATAGTGTTTAATGTTAAAACCCTAGTTTTACTATGGGAAACCCTAATTTGAAAATCAACTGTTAGTTTAAGACTGTTATATGACGGTGTTATATGTTTTATATTATCTATTATATAATGATTTGATTAATTAGGTCAACCCTAATTAACATTTAGATTTGTTAATTTTTAGAAACCCTAATTTCCAATTTAAAACCTTAATTGCTCAAATGGTAATTCTAATTATTATTTTAGTAAATAATTATGTCAATTAGGAAACCCTATTTCATAATTTGGGAAACCCTAATTATATCAAGAAACCCTAGGTATTTGTTTTAAAACCCTAATTCTTTATTAAAAACCCCAATTTTAATTAGTAAGTTATAATTAAAATTTTATTAAATTGTAATCTTAATGTTTCAAACCCTAGAAATTATTTGGGAAACCTTAAGGTTTAAAATCTATGGATTTATTCCTAGATTCAAGTACAGTGGACAAGAATACCCTTAAAATATTTTGTTAATTTACTAAAATAGCATTTTTGATTTATTTAATTGAGCTTGCTTGCAAATCTTTCCATATTTTGGGTTGTTCAGTAACCCTAGATAATCCCATGTGCCAAAAATCTATACAGATCAGCCATGTAATGACAGCAACATCAGATACATGCATCTAGCTCATTATAAATATAGATTAAGAGAGAAAAAGTTCACTTTTTAATTCCATTTGATCACAACACTCATCCAAGACCCTCTCTCTCTCTAACCTATGAAATATTGTGCTAGATCAGTCCTATAATCAAGCCCCACATTTACCACTAACAAATCAGAAGCCTTGAATCAAGAACTTAATCATAGAAGGTATAAACCCTACCTAAGAATCTGACCATCGATCTGTTGTTTGATGTTTTTTTTGTGTTAAACATGTTCTATGTAGTGTCTAATGATGATCTGGGTTGATAGATGTTGAATCCATAACATTTATAGACTCAGATGTGAAGATCTCAAGAATCTGGCAATCTGGAAATTTGGGTCTGACATCCTAATGTCAGACCTCATAGATCTTTGTATGTTATGTATTTTTGTTGTTTAAGTGTTTCATCTTGTATTATACTATGAGGTCTTTCATCTAGAACTCGAAGCAGGGTCAGATCAGTTATATATTGAAAGTTATTAATGGTCAAAGGTCGTTGACCGACCATGACTTCTCCTTTTTTGGGTAACCCAGAATTTCCCAGATCGGTATGGCAGATTGTTCATGGGATTTGATCTTGCGGGTTATACGTGTTTTGTATATTGTGTCGCGTCAATGTTATAGTTTGTTAGATGGATTAGACTCTGAAGCCTTTAAATCACCTATACATCATACTGGATGAAAGTAGTAACCGGTCAAAGTAGCTAGGTAGTTAACGTTTACGATTTTCTGGGTAACCCAGAAAACCTATGAACGTGGTTCCTGACATGCTTTGACCAGCATGGATTTGCTTACTGTGATGTTTTTAGACTTGTTTTATACTATGTAACTGATGTCTTGCATGTTGTCTACACACTAGAACACTCAAAGTAGGCCACTTGATAACTGCACTTGAATTTCTGGGTTTGGCCAAGAACACGAAGAACACCTATAGCGACGCTTCTGTCGCTATAGGCATTCTTTAGCGACAAATAATATTTTATTTTCTAAAAATTAATAAATAATTATAAAAAATCAGTTTTTAATTATTAAAAATACAAAATAAATTATTAGAAATTATTTTAAATATATTTCATAAATATTTAATATTTTTGGAATATTAAAGGTATTTAATTTATTTAATTATATTATTAAATAAATTAGTTAAAAATAATTTTAATATTTAAAAAATCATTTAAAATTATATTGTGATATAAGAAAATATTTTAAGTTATTTGTAATGACTTTTAATATTATGTGATAATTTTCATTAATAAATTAATATTAATGATAATTAAGTTATTTACTAAATAAATTAATTAAAAATAATTTTATTATATTAAAAATTATTTGAATTAATAACAAGGTATTTAAAAATATTTTAAGTTATAGAATATAAATTTTAATATTTAAAGGTAAATTTCATTAATTAATTATTATTAATGATATTAAAATTATTTAATAATTATAGTAAATAATTTAGTTTAAAATGATTTTAATATTATAAAAATCATTTTAAATAAAAATAAAGTGTTTAAAGATATTTTAAGTTATAAAATATAACTTTTAATATTTAAAGGATAATTTCATTAATAATTTAAAATTAATGATTATTAACTTATTATTAAAGATATTAAATTTATTTAATAATTATATTAAGTAAATAGTTTAAAAATAGTTTTATTAATTTAAAAATCATTTAAAAGGATATAAATGAATTAAAAGTATTTTAAGTTATGAATAATGACTTTTAATATTTTGACAAATAGAACATTAATATTTTAATATTAATGGTAATTATTTAAAAATGATTTTAAATGTTTTAAAAATCATTTAAGGGTAATATTAATACTTTAAAAATATTTTGAGTTATTATAAATAACTTCAATATTTTGGCAATGGTTTCATTAATAGTTTAATATTAATTAGATATTAACGATAATGGCATTGTTTAGTATTTAAATCATTTAATAATGATTCCGAGGTTTGAAAATTCATGATAAATTATAATAAAAGTTTTAAAATTATTATAAGTCATTTCAAAATAATATGACCGATACTTACAGATATTGAGTTACAGATTGGAGTCTTAGACTCGATAAATACTCGATAAAACTGTTGGTACCCCGATATGTTTCAGAAATTGATCTGGACTTAGATAATTTGATTAGATATGTGATTATTTGTGATTCAATGGTTGTTGAACATGTGTGATAATGTGATTAGGTTATGTGCTGACTGCGAAATGCAGTACTATGTTTTATAGTATATTGTTCTAATCGAACGAATGATCTGATTAATGATAGGTCGTGATTTAAAAGATAAAACTAAGTTACAAATTGTAAGCAACGCATCAGGCAAGTATCTTACCTTTGCATTTTCTTTATGCAATGGTCATGAGTAAGAATATTTATGAAATTATATTATTAATGTACAAATGATTAACTTTATATTATATACGCTCATTGATTATCAACATGTTAGTATATGATAATTCAGATTTATATTCTGTTCGTTAATTTCTATAAATGGTTATACAAGTGTCCCCACTTGGATAATCATTGTATTTAATCACATGTTGATACACCCTTGTCAATTACCCGTATATATATATATATATATATATATATATATATATATATATATATATATATATATATATATATATATATATATATATATGTTAAACAAGATAAAATCTTTGATTTGGAACCCAGACAAGTATGAACATCCCTACACGGGAAAACTTTTATGCGCCCAAGGTGGACAGAGTGAACGATACCCTCGTTCTTGCATGTAGTGTTGATCAATACAGGGTACAATGGGCTGATCACCCCCGTGCCCGTAAGTCATGACGGTTTACAGATGAAGTTCTGTTTAACCTTTTTAAAAATGAAAACAACGTTCATAGTATGTCAATTTAACCCTATTTATAGTCATTACGTAGTTTCAAAAATTTGAAAGAATATTGTTATGTTATTATTATCATTGGTAGAGATTACTTCACAACTATTGAATCGTTGTAGAAGAGTAGTATAAAGAAAATATTTAAATTCTTTCAGCTTATATATATAACTGCTATTACTTGCTGGGCACTCAAATGCTCATCCTTGCTTAATTAAAATGTTTTTAGTTAAGTGTTAAGAGCCAGAGAGCTCATGCATAAACAAAGGGAAAGGAAAGTTAACCAAATAAGATTTGTGGTAGTTTATGTAATAGTTTGATATTATTAAGACAAGTATGACATATATTATCTATCATGGGTTGTAATGAATGTATTAAAGGTTGCGTACTTGGGAGCTAGACCCTGATAGTTATGTAAATTAAGTTTGACTTTTATATTAATGTTATTATTATTAGTATTATTTCGCTCATAAAAATGGTATCGTAAAGCACCGAGTTCGGGTTTGAAGTACCCAGATTTGGGGGCCTTACACTAACTCTGCTTGTATATTTCTACGTGCTCTTGATTTCCAACCCCTACCGTTGATGTTGTCCTGTAAAGGTGTTAACTCGGGATTGGAGGATCGAGTGCGCATATACTATATGCAAATACCTGAAACAAAAACTAAAACAAAAATAGAAATGAGATAAGATTAGAATTGTCTAAGTCATACAAATTTAGCTTAAAACTGATGATAGTAATACAATTAAACGCCTTTCCCCGACAACGGCGCCAAAAACTTGTTGCCTCCTTTTTAGCTTTAATAAAAGGACTCTAGCTCATGCAAGCATACATGGGTCAACAAGTATTACAGAGTAAGAACAGTATCGATCCACGGAGAAATGTTTCAAAATTAAATTATTATGCATCAATTGTATCACTATTTTTATATGCTTAAACGAATGGGTACAATTTTAAATTAATCTAAATTCAAACAACGAATAAAATAATAATATTCAAACAATAAATTAAATTTGGAAATAATGGGATTCTAACTTCATTTCATATTCCATCTAAATATTACCCTCATGGAAGATTATACATGTATTATGAAAAATTAGCCAAGAGCACAAAAGTAGACATAACCATTTTTCAATGCATTATGCCCTGTTTACATAGCCTCCACATACAATAGAAATCATGTAATCATCAATAAAACTAAAATCACTATATTTCTATGTGAAATTGAAGCAATGTTGAATTGAAGCACAAGCTTTTATAATATTACACACGGTGAAAGAGTATATTTCTATCTGGTTCACGAAATATAAAGCTAAACAATTCAGCCTCATACACGTATGCTATCATGATTACAACCATACTCATATGTCATTTTTCAATTCCAAACAAGTACATAAAATGAATGGTGATCAAACATTCATGCAATCCAATCAATTATAATAGAATTTCCACTGATAAATACACAATCAAGCAATCAGGCCATTAATTTTAGACTACATATCAATATTAGTTAGAATCCCATAATGGAATTTAGTTCATATCTTAACCGAAAGCCATTATGGGATTATAATAACATATGGAAAATAATTTAAGCAATTGAAGGAGAAGATAGAATTGATTAAACCCAATTACAGTTTATGTTCCAAAGCGTTGTCCAAATCTCCAATAATTTCTAGCAAAATGAAATGAAATATTGTTCAATGATTGAATTCTAAAGAGGATGTAAAAAATATTAAATCTATGCTCAAACTCTTCTTTGGAAATTCGATGAAGGCTTGGAACCCTAATTCTCTAATGAAAAACAAATAAAAACGTACTGCCTCCTCGTCTGGTACCAACCATAATAGTTTTAAATGAGACCAAATTCAAATTTCAAATTCAAAAATAAAAGTAAAATAACTGCTGCATATAACGTGTGCGGCTACGCGTGATCATCATACAAAGTGGGCACGGGTGCGCGACTCCAGCGCGGGCGCGAGATTCAGTTGCGCGGGCGCGTGATGTGTGTTTTTAGTCTCTGCCTGCCTGTCGCGCGGGCGCTAGAACTGCTTTGTCAAGCAGCGCGACCGCGCTGCTTCTGTCTGTTGCATATTGCTATCTACTGCTGTGGCTTATTGTTGGTTCTTCACCAATGCTCAGTTCCTTATCAACACACCTTCCATTTGCCACGCCTTTGGTAGATCCATTCCACAGTGCCAATGCCAAATCATGCCATTTCCTGCATTTCCATACCAGAGGAGTTCTACTCAAGTAACGCAAAATAAACACAAAATGCAATTAAAAACATACTAAAATCCACTTGAGATGAGCATAATTCTTGTGAATTGATATTCAATGAGTAGGTATAAAACCCACTTCTCAGAAGGCTTTCAGTGGTCTGCCAAAAAAGACTTCAAATAACATTAAATGGATGAACACTTGGTTCCCACTAGTGAAATGTAGTAAAATATAAGCTCACAAGTGCTTGAAATAAGAAAACACTCATTTTATAGTGTGTACAGAGCAAATTGGATAGGGCTTCCTCACCTTTTTTCTTAAAAATGGCCACCCCAAGCCCTTTATTTATAGAGGGGGGAGCCACAAATGTACCTGCGGTAGCCGCGGGTCTACCTACGGCTACCCGGGATGCCCCGGTCCATGTGGATCCCGCTGTCTCTAAGTACGTGCACTCAGACAACGCGTTGTTCTCTCGAACCTTCATAACTTTCAATTCGGGAGTCTGATGGAAGCTTGTCATACCATTCCAGAAAGCTCTTTCCGAGAGCTATGTAATGACGTAGGATTTATCCTTTTTTGAATTCGGGAAGATGGGTTCATGAACGAAATGGCTTTTTTGGGTTTTTATTAGGTAGTCTATTGAGCTGTTTTACGTAATTTGCGCTCGGAAGTTAAAATATGGTTCTTGTGGGACTTCTTTTGAAGTAATTTGAGTTAAAATGAGTGTATTTGTTTTGAGTTGAAGTTAAGTTGGCAAAATGTTTGCCCCTTTTTTGGTTCTCTCCAATTTTTGTGCAGTTGTAGCAGTCTTTTCTCAGGGTTTTCTCTGAGGTTAGCCTGCTGTTGACTCTGACTGTCCTCAGGGTTATCTTTGAGGTTAGCTTGACCTCCCGAGGTTATCTACAAGCTTTGAACATGATGTCCCAGGTGTATCTCCGGGATTAGAACTGACTTTTTCGAGGTTATCTCCGAATTTGGAAACTAGATCTCCTAGGGCTATCTCCGGGGTTGGAATTGATATTGTGATTCTCCAGGGTTATCTCTGGAGTGTGAAAAAGATGCTTTTATCCTCCTACAAAGTTAGTAATAGGAAAATGAAATTTTGAGTGTCTATATTTATGATCTAATGCACAAAGAGATAGAAGTTTATGTGGATGACATCATTGTTAAGTCTCGAAGGGAGGATTGTGACGCCCCCAAAATTAGGGATACATCACCCATCTTGGGTCGTCAGATACATAGTACAGAATACAAATACAACTTACTAATACAACTGTCGTGTACAATACGACAAAACATAAACTGTGAGTTTGAATACAAATATTATCTTCTAGAGAGTATTCATACTCAAAAGGAGTCCTCGTTACATTTATTAACACACCATTACATAGAATAGTGAGGACTACTAACTAATACTATCATTCGGACTATCACTCCGTTCCCCGACTTGCCCCAGTTACGTTCTCATTTCCTGAAGAGAATAGTGAAAGAAAGGGTGAGCTCAACTAGCCCAGTAAGAAATATTATGACTAAGATAATGCAGAATAAATTATCATTAGCCTTCAACAATGTTAAACTGATAAAATATAATAGACATCAAGTTTAACTGCAGCGGAACAAGCAATCCATTAAAAGAGTCAAGTAGAAAATAAACTCTACTATCTTTTATGATTTAAAAGGTTTTTCAACATTGTGATCGTCGGGACTCAGCTTAATAAAATAATCCACATCATCGAATCACCCCTGCACTACGGCCAAGGATATTCGTGTACTCATTAATGGTCATGATCATGCCAACAACTGTCCATCAACGCACTACGGGCCAATGATGACTTTTACCACATCATTTGTAACTTTACTTTCATGATTATACCGAATAATCCCTGATCATAATCATACCAAGTCCATCTATGCACTACAGGCCATAGATGACTTTTAACATTTTATAAACATGAGGATGATGACAATGATATAAGAATTCAATAAAACAAGTTCAAGAATTAATTTATCCAATAATTAACAACGTCCAAATTGTCAACATGATACTGCTTTGTGGAGTAAAATTTAAGAATACTTAGAAGAATATTTTCATGAAAAGATACTGGATGAACCACAATTATCAAGGATATTCCACTAATTTCATGGAGTATAGAAGTCAAAACTTAACCAACTGAGTATAATAAAGAATGGAATAACAAAAGAAATCACCCGGCATGCGATAGACCGCACAGACATGTTATTCCAACAGAATAATAAATAATGGAACCAGGTCCGGCGTAAACGCACAGACAGGATATTCCAACAGAATAATAAATAATGGAACCAGGTCCGGTGTAAAACACACAGACAGGATGTTCCAACAGACGGAACCAGGTCCGATGTAAAACACACAGACAGGATGTTCCAACAGAATAATAATAAAGACGGAACCAGGTCCGGTGTAAAACACACAGACATGATGTTCCAACAGAATAATAATAAAAACGGAACCAGGTCCGGTGTAAAACACACATACAGGATGTTCCAACAGAATAATAGAAGAATGTCACCAAGTATAGGGTAGACCGCGTATACAGGTTATTCCAACAGAATAATAAGAAATGGAATAACAACAGTTCTCTTCATGAATAAGAGAGAATAACACCCCTTACCGTTTTAAAGAAGAGCTGAAATAAGGAAGTAGTTAAGTAGCAAAATACTCTTCTTCTCTCTCTCTATAGTTTCTCTCTATAGTTTCTCTCTCTAGAGTTCAGTGAATTCGTAAGAAATAATGAAGGAACGAGCTGCTATTTATAGAAAAATAGAATGCATAGTAACTAATCCATGAACGGTCCAGATTGATTACTTTAATCTGACGGTCCATATTTAAAGAAAAATCTTTTAAATAAAATATAATATATTCTATTTATAGAATAACTTTAATAAAGTATTCTGTTTTATATAAAAAGATGTTTCTGTTTTATTACGTTAATAATACGAATAAAACAAAACGTCATTATCGCTAAATAATTCATATTATTAACTGACAATAATTGAATCAAACTGAGTGACTTCTCACATAAGCATTAATAATCAATACCGTGTGCTATTATGCAACCACACGTATTACTGTACTTTTACTACCGAGTAGTTCAACAGTATTAATGGTAAAGCTTCCGCCGTTATTTTTAATAAAATATTTTTGTCGTTTTCTCAATCTGACAATAATTCTGTTGTGGGGTCCACCAATGATTGTGCCGCTATACGAATATTCCATGTTAAAACGAATATTTCTCGACAAATCGAATATTATATAACAACTTGCTTACTGTGCAAAATTTATAAATACTACCCACAACTATAACATTATATCAAATTAACTCCATAATATTCAAAAATGATATTTATAGAAAATTCATCTTTTTTTATAAAAGTTGGGGTCTTACAACCTCCCCTTCTTATGAAATTTCGCCCTCGAAATTAGGGTACGTACCTGGTATGTCGAAGAGGTAAGGATACCTTGATTTCATTTCAGATTCTAACTCCCAAGTCATTTCCTCAACATCGTGGTTTCTCCACAAAACTTTGACTTGAGGTATAACCTTGGAGCGTAGAATATGTTCCTTCTTATCCAAGATTTGAACAGGAACTTCTTCATACGTCAAATCCTCCGCTATTTCGTCCGGTTCTAACTCAATAATGTGGTTCGGGTCTTCCACATATTTGCGTAACATGGATATGTGAAAAACGTTATGAACACGAGACATACTTGGCGGTAAAGCGAGTCTATAAGCCACAGTTCCTACTCGATCGAGGATTAAAAATGGACCGATGAATCGAGAATTGAGCTTTCCTCTTTTTTTAAATCTCGTAACTCCTTTCCATGGAGCAACACGTAAGAACACATGATCTCCTACATCAAATTCCACGTCCTTTCGATGAAGATCAACATAACTCTTTTGTCGATCTTGTGAGGTTTTTATATATTGTCGGATCGTTTGAATCTTTTCTGTAGTCATACGTACCAACTCCGGTCCTAACAACGTTGCTTTACCCACCTCATCCCAGCATACTGGAGAACGACATTTTCTTCCATACAATGCTTCGAATGGAGCCATGCCAATACTTGCTTGATAACTGTTGTTGTAGGAAAACTCCACCAATGGTAAGAACTTGTCCCAACTTCCCTTGAAGTCAAAGACACAGAGTCTTAATAAATCTTCTAGAGTTTGAATTGTCCTCTCTGATTGTCCGTCTGTCTGAGGATGATATGCCGAACTAAATCGTAAATTTGTGCCCATAGCTTTTTATAAATTAACCCAAAATCGTGTAGTGAATCTTGGGTCTCGATCAGAAACTATGGATACTGGCATACCATGCAGTCTTACAATCTCATTTATGTACATACGAGCAAGACGTTCAAGTGTATAAGTTTCTCGTATCGGTAAGAAATGTGCAGACTTGGTCAATCTATCAACAATGACCCAAATCGCATCTATACCTTGAGAAACCTTAGGAAGACCGGTAATGAAATCCATGGTAATGTGCTCCCACTTCCATTCTGGAATTTCAAGTGGTTGCAATGGACCTTTTGGTACTTGATGCTCCGCTTTGACTCGTTGACAAGTTAAACACCTTGAAATAAACATCGCTATCTCTCTCTTCATATTGCTCCACCAAAATGTATGACGAAGATCATGATACATTTTGGTACTTCCAGGATGGATTGCAAATGGTGTATTGTGCGCCTCCATCATGATTTCATACTTTAAATCAGGGTTATTAGGAACACAAAGTCTGGAGTTGACTCAAAGTATTCCTTCTTCATCGATTCTTGCTTCCGGCATAGCACCTTCTTGCACTTTCTTCCTCATACGCATCAGCTCCAGGTCTATAGCTTGAGCAGCTTTAACTTTATTGATTAAAGTCGGTTCTACTCGTATATTTGTCATCATCACATGGGTCCCTGGAGTCTTTAACTCTATCTCCATCCTTTGCAAGTCACACAAAATGGGCCTTTGTGTTGACAATATTGCACTCGTACTTGCATATGATCTTCTACTCAATGCGTCAGCTATCACGTTCGCTTTTCCAGGATGGTATTGAATGGTATGATCATAATCTTTTAACAGTTCAAGCCAACGTCGTTGTCGCATGTTGAGTTCCTTTTGAGTGAAGAAATATTTGAGGCTTTTATGATCCGTAAAGATCTCCACTTTCTCCCCATACAAGTAATGCCTCCAAATTTTAAGTGCAAAGACAACAGCTGCCAACTCTAGATCATGAGTAGGATAATTCCTCTCATATTCCTTGAGTTGTCTTGATGCATAGGCTATGACTTTTCTATGTTGCATGAGAACGCATCACAACCCTTTGCTCGAAGCATCATTGTAGATGACAAATCCCTCCGAGCCAGATGGTATTGTTAGAACAGGTGCTGAAAATGAGTCTCCTCTTAAGTTCTTGAAAACTCTGCTCACATTCTTTGCTCCAACCGAACTTTATATTTTTTCGAGTCAGCTGAGTTAATGGAGTAGCGATTCGAGAAAATCCTTCCACGAATTTCCGATAATAACCAGCTAAACCAAGAAAGCTACGTACTTCGGTCACTGATTTAGGTTGATCCCAGCTTTGAATAGTTTCAATCTTTGCCGGGTCAACCGATATTCCACGACTTGATACTACGTGCCCAAGGAATGCTACCTCCTCCAGCCATAACTCACATTTCTTCAACTTGGCATAAAGCTTGTATTCACGAAGCTTTTGGAGTACCAGCCTCAAGTGTTGCTCATGATCTTCACGGCTTTTGGAATAAATAAGGATGTCATCAATAAAGACGACCACAAAGTGATCCAAATATTCCTTGAATACCCGGTTCATCATATCCATGAAGGCAGCAGGAGCATTAGTCAATCCAAAGGACATGACTAGGAATTCATAATGTCCGTACCGAGTTCTGAAAGTCGTCTTTGGAATATCCTCAGTTCTAACCTTCAGCTGATGATATCCAGAACGAAGATCGATCTTTGAAAAGAATTGTGCTCCTTGCAACTGGTCAAATAGGTCATCAATACGTGGCAATGGGTACCTGTTTTTGATGGTGACATGATTCAACTCCCGATAATCAATACAAAGTCGCATACTTCCATCTTTCTTCTTCACGAATAGTATAGGAGCACCCCAAGGAGAAGTACTAGGACGAATAAAGCCAATGTCTAACAATTCCTGCAGTTGGATCTTTAACTCCTGAAGTTTAATAGGAGCCATTCGATATGGGGCTTTGGAAATGGGTTTTGTACCGGGTTCAAGGTCGATACAAAATTCAATTTCACGCTCTGGGGGTAGGCCAGGAAGTTCTTCAGGGAATACGTCAGGTAATTTATTAACAATAGAAATATCATTCAAAACTCACGTATTTTTGTTTAGATCCGTGACATGAGCTAAGAAAGCTTGACATCCGTTTTTCAATAAACGGATAGCTTTATGGCTTGAGATGACAGCAATTGATTTTAATGGTTTGGTTGCTTGAATTCGCATAATAGGTCGATTAGGAATATGAAAGCTAACAACCTTACGAAAATAATTAATTTTTGCATGATGAGTAGTTAATCAATCAATCCCTAGAATCACATCAAATGCAAGTATTTTTAATGAAATCAGATCGACAGGTAATGTGTGGGTACCAACTTGAACCAAACAAGACTTATAAATCGTGGATGTAATGAAGGTTTCTCCTAATGGAGTTTCAATAGATAAATCAAAGTCTAATTTCTCCGGAGTCAAATTTAATCGATGAGCGCAAGTAGGAGAAATAAAAGAATGGGTAGAACCGGTATCAAATAAAGTATAGACTTCGTTAGAGTTTATGATAAGCTTACCCGTGATGACCTCATTCGGGGTCCTTACTTTCTGGGAGGTTACAACAAACGCTCTCCCTTGCACTATCGGTTTTGACTTTTTTGGGACGGCCTTTGGTGTCTCCATCTTGGCTGAACTTGTTTTTGGTAAACGACAAAATCGAGCTAAATGACCTTCTCTTCCACAATTATAACATGCTTTAGATGGCATCGCGTAGTTTAGACTGATGTGCCCCTCCCCTCCGCATTTGAAATATATGATAGGTGGTCGTTCTCCTTCCTTAACAACGGGTGCTGGTGCTGACGTCTTTCTATCATTGTTGAATCTCCTCTTCTTGAAATGACCATTCTTATTGTTTTGGCCCTGATTACCACTGAAGTGGTTACCATTTCTGGCCTGTTGATTCCCTCCACGGTTGTTGTCACCGCTTCGATGACTGCTCTCACTAGTATTATCATTTTGCCGACTGCTCTCTTTTGGTTGCGTTGACTCGTTATCGCGCTCCACTAACTGAGCCCTATTCACAACATCTGAATACAAACACAGTTTATGAGAAATAAGATGTTGACGTATCTCAGGTTTCAAACCTCGCAAAAACATTCGCGTCATTCGCTCTTCGTTATTCACCAAGTGGGACGCAAACCGGGACAACTCAGCAAATTTAGCCTCATACTGCGACACGGTCATATTATTCTGCTCCAATTTGATGAACTCCACCTCTTTCATGTGACGAACACTTTCGGGAAAGTATTTGTCATTAAACAGCTCTTGGAACTTCTCCCAAGACATCTTCAGTGCGGCAGGTTGAGTACGCTTAATCGATTCCCACCAGTAATCTGCCTCTCCTCGCAACATAAAGGCGGCAAAGGGAACCTTTTGCTCCTCGGAGCATCCCAAGACATCAAATATCTTGGTAATCTGCTTTATCCATGTTTCCGCTATAAGTGGTTTTGGCTCTCCCTTAAACTCTGGTGGTCCTAGCTCCTTGAACTGTTTAGCGGTGACCGTCCGAGAGTTTTCAGTGTTTCCACCTATATTTTGGACAGGAGCCGCTCTCGCCTGCTGTTGCATGAACTTCATAAAGTTTCTAAACATTCCATCATTCATCATCTGGTCAGTGTTGTTGTTTGCATGAGGATTGTCACCTTCCTGATGAACATTATCCTGATTATTGATATGTGGTGAATCAACAGTCACCTGTGCTCCATTGCTATTCTCAACATTCGTAGATGCCATTTTCAGATACTGCCACAAAATAAAAGTTAATTGATATGTCATATATTATCCTTATATTATGATCGACCAATTAAATACCATGCAAATAAACTTAGGTAGGTCATACTAGCGAAGGAATTCCCCGTCTCTCCCCTCCTAGTTCTATTCTCACATCTTAACCAGGGATCATATCCCTAAGCTCTGATACCAACTGTGACACCCCCAAAATTAGGTATACATCACCCATCTTGGGTCGTCAGATACATAGTACAGAATACAAATACAACATACTAATACAACTGTCGTGTACAATACGACAAAACATAAACTGTGAGTTTGAATACAAATATTATCTTCTAGAGAGTATTCATACTCAAAAGGAGTCCTCATTATATTTATTAACACACCATTACATAGAATAGTGAGGACTACTAACTAATACTATCATTCGGACTATCACTCCGTTCCCCGACTTGCCCCAGTTGCGCTCTCATTTCCTGAAGAGAATAGTGAAAGAAAGGGTGAGCTCAACTAGCCCAGTAAGAAATATTATGACTAAGATAATGCAGAATAAATTATCATTAGCCTTCAACAATGTTAAACTGATAAAATATAATAGACATCAAGTTTAACTGCAGCGGAATAAGCAATCCATTAAAAGAGTCAAGTAGAAAATAAACTCTACTATCTTTTATGATTTAAAAGGTTTTTCAACATTGTGATCGTCGGGACTCAGCTTAATAAAATAATCCACATCATCGAATCACCCCTGCACTACGGCCAAGGATATTCATGTACTCATTAATGGTCATGATCATGCCAACAACTGTCCATCAACGCACTACGGGCCAATGAGGACTTTTACCACATCATTTGTAACTTTACTTTCATGATTATACCGAATAATCCCTGGTCATAATCATACCAAGTCCATCTATGCACTACATGCCACATATGACTTTCAACATTTTATAAACATGAGGATGATGACAATGATATAAGAATTCAATAAAACAAGTTCAAGAATTAATTTATCCAATAATTAACGACGTCCAAATTGTCAACATGATAATGCTTTGTGGAGTAAAATTTAAGAATACTTAGAAGAATATTTTCATGAAAAGATACTGGATGAACCGCAATTATCAAGGATATTCCACTAATTTCATGGAGTATAGAAGTCAAAACTTAACCAACTGAGTATAATAAAGAATGGAATAACAAAAGAAATCACCCGGCATGCGATAGACCGCACAGACAGGTTATTCCAACAGAATAATAAAGAATGGAACCAGGTCCGGCATAAACGCACAGACATGATATTCCAACAGAATAATAAATAATGGAACCAGGTCCGGTGTAAAACACACAGACAGGATGTTCCAACAGAATAATAATAAAGACGGAACCAGGTCCGGTGTAAAACACACAGACAGGATGTTCCAACAGAATAATAATAAAGACGGAACCAGGTCCGTGTAAAACACACAGACAGGATGTTCCAACAGAATAATAATAAAAACGGAACCAGGTCCGGTGTAAAACACACAGACAGGATGTTCCAACAGAATAATAGAAGAATGTCACCAAGTATAGGGTAGACCGCGTATACAGGTTATTCCAACAGAATAATAAGAAATGGAATAACAACAGTTCTCTTCATGAATAAGAAAGAATAACACCCCTTACCGTTTTAAAGAAGAGCTGAAATAAGGAAGTAGTTAAGTAGCAGAATACTCTTCTTCTCTCTCTCTATAGTTTCTCTCTATAGTTTCTCTCTCTAGAGTTCAGTGAATTCGTAAGAAATAATGAAGGAATGAGCTGCTATTTATAGAAAAATAGAATGCATAGTAACTAATCCATGAACGGTCCAGATTGATTACTTTAATCTGACGGTCCATATTTAAAGAAAAATCTTTTAAATAAAATATAATATATTCTATTTATAGAATAACTTTAATAAAGTATTCTGTTTTATATAAAAAGATGCTTCTGTTTTATTACGTTAATAATACGAATAAAACAAAACGTCATTATCGCTAAATAATTCATATTATTAACTGACAATAATTGAATCAAACTGAGTGACTTCTCACATAAGCATTAATAATCAATACCGTGTGCTACTATGCAACCACACGTATTACTGTACTTTTACTACCGAGTAGTTCAACAGTATTAATGGTAAAACTTCCGCCGTTATTTTTAATAAAATATTTTTGTCGTTTTCTCAATCCAACAATAATTTCGTTGTGGGGTCCACCAATGATTGTGCCGATGTACGAATATTCCTGTTAAAACGAATATTTCCCGACCAATCGAATATTATATAACAACTTGCATACTTTGCAAAATTTATAAATATTACCCACAACTATAACATTATATCAAATTAACTCCATAATATTTATAGAAAATTCATCTTTATTTATAAAAGTTGGGGTCTTACAAGGATGACCACCTAGATCATCTCAAAAATTTCTTCAGCCGGTTGCGTAAGTACAACTTGAAGCTAAACCTGACCAAATGCAATTTGGCGTCAAATCAGGAAAATTGCTAGGATTCCTAGTAAGCCCCAAAGGCATTGAGCTTGATCTTGCAAAAATCTAGGCCATCACGGAGATGGCCAAACCCCAGACAGAGAAGGAAATACATGGATTTCTAGGAAGAATCAATTTCATCAGTCGATTCATCTCCCAACTCACAACAACCTGTGAGCGCATCTTCATGTTTTTATGGAAGAACTCCTCCAAGAAATGGAACGAAGAGTGTCAAAAAGCCTTCCTTTCTATCAAGGAGCAACTGGTTAAAGCTCTTATTTTGGTACCTCCCAAGGATGGTGTTCTTCTATTTATGTACATGTCAATCAATGATAATGCCATGGGCTGCATGCTGGGACAGAAAGATGATAGAGGCCAAGAAAGAGCTATCTATTACCTCAACAAAAGATTCAGAATTAGTGAGCACAAGTGCACTCTGATTGAGAAAACTTGTTGTGCTTCAGCATAGGCTTCCAAGAGATTACAACATTATCTCCATAGTCACACAACCCATTTCATATCCCGCATTGATCCTCTTAAGTATGTGTTCAGCAAACCCATGTTAAATTATCGACTATCCAAATGGTAGTTGATCCTCCAACAATTTGACATCATCTATGTGACTCAAAATTCTATCGAAGGTCAAAGAATTGCGGATCAGCTGGCCTCTGCACCTTCAGGGGATTTCAAACCCTTAAAAACATATTTCCCTGATGAAGGGATAATGACAATTCAGCAACACCATCAGGACAATACACACCAACTATGGAGGATGTATTTCGACGGAGCTGTAAACATGGAGGTTCTGGAGCTGGAGCCGTTCTAGTATCCATTTCAGCAGAGCAGTATCCCGTTGACATCAAATTGTAGTTTGCCAACACCAACAACACAGCTGAGTATGAAGGTTGTATCATGGGGTTCAAACTAGCCCAATCCATAGGCGTCAGACGGTTAACTGTCTTTGGAGATTCCGAGCTGGTAATCAGATAAACCACTGAGATCTATCACACCAAAGAATTACATTTGCTGCCTTACCATTGGCAAGTTATCCAGATGGCTTTAGAGTTTGAAGAAATATCCTTCCTCCATATTCCTCGGAATAAGAATGACTTTGCTGATGCACTAACAACTTTGGCCTCCTTAATCAACATACTTGATAAGGAAGACATGCCATATAACACCTTTGCCTGACAAAAGGCACTAGCCTACGGGAACTATATTGGAGAAGTATCGGATGAGCTGTCGTCCATCTACAACCTTGGTATCAGGATATTAAGGAGTATATATGAGACAAATCTACACCCACTGAGGCGAGTCAAGCTGAAAGAAAGCGGATGTGACATCCCCAAATTCGGGTCCCAATCACCACGAATCTGGTACATCAATTCTATAACTATTGCAAAAGATATAAACATAAATTATTTATACATTAAACTTTACACATAATTCCCAAGGTCGATAACCTTAACTTAATACCTGAATTCAATATTCTATTCGACATACAATGTCATTATCATACCATACTATTACAAGTTTATCTGTACTATAAACAAATATTAGAACTATCTTTGTCTTTGCCTGTATCCGACGTATTCGTCTTAATCTGTAATGTTTATCATGATATAGCAAGGGTGAGCAATAAATTTGCCCAGCAAGTTCAAGTTTAGTAAAGGATATATCATGATTGTAAGAATTGAACAATAAGCTGGCTAACATTCAACAATATAACAGTTGTGAACTAGCATGAACAAATTTTTATAGGTGAACGAACAATGAACATGAATAAATCAACTGGTCCAAATGGTAAGGATGGTAATCAGCCTTACATACCTGATGAACACATGCAATATGCACAGAGTGCGATTTAACAATTCATAGACATTGTATAATCAATAATGATTAACCACAAGCATATTTTATAATATCAATTAGAGGTCGAGTTAGATAACTTACCTGAACCACCGCCTACTGCTACGTAGTCTATTTAGCTTTATCCGAAGACCTAGTATATAAATAATATTGATATCTAAATTAGAATAATATCATCACAGTTAATACTGTTAAAAATAATTATAAAATAACATAAACACATTAGCATATAATCCTATCAGTCTATAAAACACCTAAGACCTAGTATCAAGTCAAACTATTTTAGTCTGAGTTGAGTTCGGTACTATTTTGACATCCCGACGGCCTAGTCGGATAATGATCGAGCCTATTTCTATCAAGACTCTGCCTAAACGCTATAATATTAACTTAGATAATTTATTATATCATCAAAATATTTTTCACAAGCTTATAAAAATTTTCAAGTAATTATTATAATTTAAAAGGATTTTTCAATCAATAATATCATATTTATATGATTTAATTACCATTTAATTCCATTGTCATTAATATTTATTTAATTATCAAATATTAATGAAATACATAACATATTATTATAAATAATTTATAATATCTCAAGGTATTTTCAATACCTTAATATCACATTTATATGATTTTAAAATAAATAAAACAATTTTTAAATAACTTCCATTAATATTAAAATATTAATATTTTTCATGATAAAATATTAAAAGTTATATTTTATAACCTACAATATTTTTATAACCTTTAAATCATTTTATATGATTTTTAAAGCATTAAAATTATTTTTCCATAAGTTATTTAATATAATTATTAAATAAATTAATTACCATTAATATTAAAATTTTAATGAAATTAATCACAAAATATTAAAAGTCATTAAAAATAACTTAAAATTTTTTCTTACACCATAATATAATTTCAAATAATTTTTCAAGTATTAAAATCATTTTTAAGTAATTTATTTAATATTATAATTAAATAGATTAAATACCATTAATATTTAAAAATATTAAAATATTAATGAAATATATTTAAAATTATCAAAACCCCATTTTTAGGATTTAAAATAATTTTTAGGAATTTATAATGAATTTTTCATAATTAAAACCTATTTTCTCTAATTATTGAATAAAATAATTAATTTTATATTAATAGCGTCACTAAAGGTGCCTATAGCAACAAAACTGTCGCTATAGGTGTTTTTCAGTGTTCTGGACAGCTAATGGTGTTAATGTTGTAGTACTGATGTAGTAATGAGGTTTCGCCGGAATTCCCACGATTGGACAATAATCGTCGAATTCGTGAAATTCTCAGAATGGAAGTCGTATTTTGTGTTTGAAGTCGGAAACGTTGGTTTTCGATGGAAACAAGTCATATTTGTCATTATAGAGTCGCGGACTCAAAAATGGCCAGATTCCGACTTAGAACGAAGAAACGAGCGTTGAACGTTCACAAACGTTTATCGTTTTCGTTAAAATGAACTAATAGGTGAAATTTTAGTAAACAAAGTCAAATAGTTAAAATTATTGCATGAACGCATAGAGTATGTAATTTGTGAACCGCAGGCTTTTGAACGAGCCAATTCGGACTTATAACGAAGAACTTATGCGTCCGAGAGTTTCGTAAAATTTAAAATCTGCAAAATTTTTCTAAGGCACAGAGTTGGCGCCGTGGCGCCAACCCAAGGCCAAATGGGCGGTGCAGCAGCGCCGTAACAGTGTCAGGGCATACTACTAAATCGCGTTGTTGCGCGAGATGAAGAGTTAAGTGTGGCGCCGCGGTGCCAGTCCGAGAGTATTGGCATACAAGAATACTTACAAGTATAGAATGAAAGAGAATTCATTAGTAATGAACTAAGGTATAATCATAACATTGTTAAGGCATTGTAGACACTTAATGTAGGATGATTAAAGGATGTTAGTCAATTGAATGTGAACGTAATGTGAATGACGTAATGAAAAGCCGAAAACCATAATAACAGATCTAAGTCAGAATTTAACTTGAGAAGAAGGGTAAGATTCATTAGGATTCATGTATGTTTATTCATGACCTAATGTATTATGTGATGTTATCATTTACTGTAGAGACTTAAGGACTTAAACGAGAACGTGTTATAACTGTAGCAGATACTGAAGGCAAGTACTCTAACCCTTGTTCCAGTTCGATCTGGACAAGCTTTTGTGACTCATGTATTCTTACACATAAGTTAATGTCTGATGAAGTCAAATGCCAATTCACTTGGCTAGACTTATGCTATGTTGGATTTCTTATAATCTATCAAGTATTGACAAGGATTTACTAAACTAATATTATTGTGGTTTTCAAAAGAAGACTGAGTATGCTAAAATGTTTTGTCGTCAAACGACAGGCACGTGAGGTTGCCACAACTTAAGTGTATACACGTTTAATGAATGTAGTGTTGATCAACGTAGAGTACTATAGGCTGATCACCTAGACGTGCTTGTAAGCTATGCCGGACTTACGGGCTTTGTGCCGGAATGTTCTTTTCAAAGTACTTATGAAATGCTTACGGTCTTGAACCGGAATTGATGTTTTACTGAATATCGTTGTTGTAAAACGTTTTGAATGAAAAGAAGTGCTATTTTAAATTTTCGATATTACTTCATAACTATTGTTCAGTTATTAAAGATATACGATTCCTATGTTTCAAGCATGCTATTTCCCTAGAATTGTTGTACTTGCTGAGCTAGTTAGGCTCATTCTTGCTTGAACCATATGAATGCAGCTAAGACCGAACCGACCGATGGATCCAACAAGGATAAAGGGAAGGCGAAGGCAAACCCGTAGATTACATGCAATAGTATAGGTTTTATAAGGAATAATATTGATATTATGACAAAGACAATGTATTGGTTGTAAAGAACCTGGGGAATGTAAATATTCTTTTGATATATATATAAGACATATCCGTTCTTTTGAGGCATTTCAATTGAATGTTTATGTGAATTGTAGCACCGTGTAGCACCATCTGTCAAGTTGGAAGATACCCGAATTTGGGGGCGTCACAGGTTGGTATCAAAGCATTAGGTTATAAAACTTAAGGGGGGGGGGGGAAATAAAACCATAAGTCATAACCTTAAGAAAAGTCAAAGAATAAAAGATGGAAGTTAACCTTATAAAATGCCTTATATATTTTATGTGTTTTATTCTAATGACGTTTACTAATCAAACTTTTGTGTTGTTGTAGATGTCAGGAGAAAACAGAGAAGTGCAGGTAGTCAGTGAAGGGTCAGTAAACTAGATAGAAATCATACCGAACCCCATAGCAGCAGATCCCGAGATAGTAGTGGTTGAGTCTAAAGACTCAGAGAGCCTGGACTATATGTCCGTGTTTGATGGCATGCTGGATGAAGAGGTGGAGGCGGTATCCTTTAACCCAGTAGCTATAGCAGCAGAGATGGCTCTGGGGGAGTCAATGATGTCACTCTTTATGACAGTGTTGGATAGAAATATTCACTACTGTCAGGAGGTTAAGGAGCTGAAGGCGGAGCTTATGGATGTGATAAAAGACAAGATGGACGTGGAATCCATGTGGGAACAGGAGCATGATGAAAGGGTTTTGGCTAAGGACAAGGTCCATGAGCTGAAACAAGAGGTCTTTGAGCTTAGGAGTGAGCTAAAGACCAAAAAGCATAAAATAGGGAGAATGTCCTATATTCTTAGGAGTTCTCATGAGGACTTCTAGTTGCAGGTAGCTTGTTATCCCGTAGAGGCAGGGCAGACTCCGCATACTATCAGCCATGATATTATTGCCGGTCTTGCCAAGGCGGATTTTGAGAATACCTTAAGGCAGATGTGATCTAGTAGTGGGTAGAGTAGTTAGATATGTAATGTTTTTGTATCTTGTAGTGACGTAAAACCCTCTTTTGTATAATCAAGGGTAGTCTTTCGTAAATCCCAATTTTTGGAATGTAATTGCGGGAAAGTAATGTAATCCGACTAGGCTGTGTAATGTAACTAAGGTAGTGTTATACTACCATGAATCAATATAAGAGAGATCGAATTACGGACTCTATCGAAGCCCAAACATGGGTAAGAGAGATCGAGAAGGCATTTGTGATAGCAAATGTCGACGAGGCCCATAAGGTTGCCTTTGCATTCTACATGATGAAGGGAGATGCCAACTTTTGGTGGGAGGCCAATCAAGCTAGGGCTGGAATAGATATGATAACGTGGGTAAGGTTCAAGGAAATATTTTATGAGAACTACTTTTCCACGAGCATGCAAGGAAGGATGGAAATGCGGTTTCTAGAGTTAAAACAAGGGGACATGATGATTCCCTAATACGCCGCTAAGTTTAAGGAACTGGCAAGGTTCGCTCCACACCAAGTGGATACTGAGGTGAGAAAAGCTCGACGGTTCGAGCAGGCCTTGAAACCCTGGGTCTATAGCCGTATTTTTATATTCTAGAGTACTTCGTTTGGGACCATTTTAGAAAAGGCAATAATTGCTGAAGGTGGTAGCGAGGCATTGAGCCAATACCACAAGGATAACAAGAAAAAGGGAAAGATGGATGGGGGAGTGAAGGTTGAAGGTGCCAGTGGTAGTGGCGAAGGAAAAAAGAGGAAAACGTTCAGCTATGGGAATACTGGAGGGAAATTAAGAGACCTAAAGAAGATGATGGAGGCTTGCAAAACCTATGGGAAGACTCACTTAGGAGTCTGTCTCAAGGGTAAGACCGTGTGTTACAATTATGGACAATAGGGCCACATTGCGCCTAACTGTCCACGTCCGAAGAAGAATCATGGATGCTTTGTGTGTGGGTCAACTGATCACATGGCAAAGAATTGCCCGAAGAAGGGGACGGACGGGAATAAGGGCACCAATAGTGGTAAGTTAACTATTGGGGGTTCAGCGCAGCCGAGTAGGCCGATGGCCCGTACCTTCAATATTACCGTCCAAGACGCGATGGCCTTAGGGGATGTAGTCGCAGGTATTATTACGATCAACGAACTAAATGCATACGTGATGTTTGACTCGGGTGCTACTTGTTCGTTTATCGCATGTGATTTTGCTAGACGATTAGGATTACTTCCCGAAAAGTTACCTTTAAATATTAAGGTAGCAAACGAAGAGATAATTCCTGTTGAAGATATTCATAGGAGTTGTTGTGTAAACATTTGAGGTTGTGAGTTATCGGTAGATTTGATACCGATAAAGTTAGGAGAATTCGACGTAATTCTCGAAATGGATTGGTTGGTTAATCATGGGGCAATTATAGATTGTCAAAAGAAATGCTTAAATATTAGAACCTTAAGACAACCTCATGTAATATTTTATGGAAATAAATTGTCGGGACGTTCATGTTGTCTTACCATGACACAAACTAGGAAACTATTAAGCAAGGGGTGTGTAGGTTATTTGTGCCATGTAGTTGATACCCAGAGAGTGGGAGCGACCATGGAACAAATACCTATAGTGAATGAATTCATGGACGTATTTCCGAGTGAGTTGTCGGGTCTTCCACCAGATAGAGAGACAGAATTTGTAATACACATTGTGCCAGGAACGGCACCAGTTTTCAGGGCACCGTATCGAATTGCGCCAGTGGAGATGAAGGAGTTGATGGTGCAATTACAAGAACTGTTGGACAAGAAGTACATTCAACTGAGTGTTTCACCGTGGGGAGCACTGATACTATTTGTCAAGAAGAAGGATGGATCATTAAGACTTTGTATCGACTACTGAGAGTTGAATAAGTTGACAATAAAAAATAAGTATCCATTGCCCAAGATCGATGATCTTTTTGATCAGTTAAAGGGGGCAAAGTATTTCTCTAAAATAGATTTGCGGACGTGCCAAAGACAGTATTCAGGACTCGTTACGGTCATTACGAGTTTTTGGTGATGTCATTTGGGTTGACTAATGCACCAGCTGCATTTATGGATATGATGAACAGAGTGTTGAAACAATATTTGGACAAGTTTGTCGTGGTGTTTATCGATGATATTATAGTCTATTCTAAGACGCCGAAAGATCATGCTGAACACCTAAGAATAGTGTTGGAGACACTAAGGAAGGAGAAGTTATATGCGAAGTTCACTAAGTGTGAATTTTGGCTAGAGAGGGTACAATTTTTAGGACATGTCATTGACCATGAGGGAATTTCAGTAGATCCAGCGAAAGTTGAAGCCGTGATGAATTGGGAACAACCGAAAATGCCGACTGAGGTGCGAAGTTTCCTAGGTTTAGCGGGTTACTATCGGAGGTTCATTCAGGAGTTTTCGAAGATTGCTACTCCGCTGACTAACTTGACGAGGAAGACAGTGAAGTACGTATGGACTGAGAAGTGCAAGGACAGTTTTCAAGAACTGAAGAAAAGGTTGAGTGAAGAGCCTGTTTTGTCATTACCCGATGACACAGAAAATTTCGTAGTTTATAGCGATGCTTCGCATAGAGGACTTGGTTGCGTGCTCATGCAGCATGGTAGGGTCATTGCGTATGCATCTAGGCAGTTAAAGGATTATGAGAAAGTTTACCCTACTCATGATCTGGAACTAGCCGCGGTGGTGTATACCCTAAAGATATGGCGACATTATCTTTACAGGAAAAAGTGTGAGATATAAACAGACCATAAGAGTCCAAAATATATCTTCACACAGAAGGAGTTGATTATGAGATAGAGGAGATGGCTGGAGTTGATAAAGGATTACGACTGTGAAATCCTGTATCACCCTGGAAAAGCCAATATAGTGGCCGACGCCTTGAGTAGAAAGGGTCGGGAGAAATTGTCTATATTAACGGCTCAAGCTGAGTTAATAATAGAGATGGCTAGGATGGAGTTAGAGGTGAAATTACCGAGAGAAGTGGATCAGAGACTGTTTGCAATGGAGATACAATCTACCATTGTAGAGAGAGTGAAGGAGGTGCAGCTTAAAACTGACGAGTGTGACCAAATGAAGAAGCGGTTGACCATTGAAAAAGATATTAAGTTTAGTACTTATAATGAGGGATTATTAAGATTTGAGGGAAGAATTTGGGTTTCGAATGAAACAAAATTAAAGGAGAAAATTTTGCAAGAGGCTCACAGTTTAAGGTACTCGATTCATCCTGGTAGCACAAAGATGTATCAAGACCTTCGACAGAGTTTTTGGTGGTCGAATATGAAGAGAAAAATAGCAGAGTATATGAGTAGGTGCTTGACTTGTCAGAAAGTTAAGGCTGAACATCAACGACCCAGTGGCTTGTTAAAGTCATTGGAAATTCCAGAGTGGAAGTGGGAGAATATCATGATGGACTTTGTGGTGGGACTTTAGACTACTCAGAAGGGGTATGATGCGATTTGGGTAATAGTAGACCGGTTGACGAAGTCAGCTCACTTTTTGCCAATTCGGGTTAAGTATAATTTAGATCAATTAGCTAAACTTTATGTTAAGGAAATTATTTCCAGACATGGATTACTAGTTTCGATTGTGTCATATCGTGACCCACAATTCACATCGAATTTTTGGATAAGTCTGCAAGAGCAGTTGGGAACGCAGTTGAAGTTAAGTACGGCATATCATCCATAAACTGATGGACAGAGCAAGAGGACAATTCAGACGTTAGAAGATATGTTAAGATCTTGCGTCATGGATTTCAAGGGTAGTTGGGATGATCATCTATCATTAGTATAGTTTGCGTATAACAACAGTTATCATGCAAGCATTGGTATGCTGCCTTACGAAGCTTTGTATGGAAGGAAATACAGAACACCATTGTAATGGGATGAAGTGGGAGAACGCCGAATGCTAGGACAAGAATTGGTGTAGCAAACAGCGAAAGTGGTGAAGTTGATACGTATGCGTCTCGTAGCAGCTCAAGACACACAGAAGAAATACGCAGACTTACATCGAGAGAATAGAGAGTTTGAGGTAGGCTCATACGTATTTCTGAAGGTATCTCATTGGAAAGGAAAGATACGCTTTGGGAAGAAGGGAAAACTAAGCCCAATATTTATAGGACCTTTTGAGGTATTAGAACAGGTAGGTGAGGTAGCTTATAGAGTAGCGTTACCTCCAAACCTAGAGCGAATACATAACGTATTTCGCATTTCAATGCTACGTCCTTACAAACCAGATTATAAACACGTGATAGAATTTTAGCCTATTCAAATCGAGAAGGACTTAACGTACGAGGAGATGCAGATTCAAATCATCGATAGAAAAGAGCAAGTTCTGCGAAACAAGGTTATAGCGTCGGTAAAGGTATTATGGAAGAACCACGATGCCGAGGAAGCAACGTGAGAATTGGAAGAGAAGATAAAGGAGGATTATCCTCATTTGTTTGCGTAATGAAAGGCGAGATTCCGGGGACATAATCTTTATAAGGGGGGAAGAATGTAATGACCGAGAAATTCGGATCCTTTGTAAAATACTTGAAAGAATTAATTAATGAATAAAATATTATTATTTGTTATTATTATGTGTTAATAAGATGTATGTTGTTCTATAACCTAGAAAGGTCAAAACATCATAGTCTTTTGACTATGTGAAGGAATTAAAGTGTTTGAATTTTCAAGACGAAAAAAAAAGTTTTCCGATAAATTTTCTGAAAAACACTATTCATCATTTTTCGTTCTGGAATTATTTTTAAACTTTTGAGAAATACGTAATGTTTTAATATCGAGGCGAGATAGATTATGTAATAATAATCTAAGTATGGAAAACACAAAATTTTGCATATGGACTTAATTTAAGAATGTTTTGTATTAATTTCTAATGAAATAGAATAGTGAATCTTGTATGAAGAATAAATCCAATAAGTTTAATGGTGTAAACCTATGTGGGATTTATACTAATCCTAAGTGGTTTATAAAGTGAAGCCCAAACTATTATTAATGCAAGCCCAATGAATTAGCCATAACCCATGGAGCAACCCATGTTAATATGGGTAGTCTTGATGGGCAAGAACTTTATGTAATAACCAAGTAAGAGATAAGAGTTGTGGTTAGCAAGTAAACTTAGGCCTTAAGACATGAATAGTAAGGAGGTTAGCTAAGGAGGTGGGATGTTTTAAAGACCATTATACCCCAACCTTAGCCCTCTATAAATAGCAAGCTTGGATTTCTTATTTTACTTGTTTAGATTTTATCCAACAATCTCTCTCACAAACAACTTATTTGTTAGAGCTAATAAGCACTTTGAAGCTTAACCTTTCATTGTTAGATTTCCAAAGCAAGAGAAGTAATTTTCAAAGGTAATTGATCTTGTCTCTTCTATCTCTATCATACTAGGACGATAAGAGAAGTGTAATCTAAATAAACTTAGATGCTAAAAACATTAGGGAAGTGGATAAGCAATGGTCTTAAGTCGAATAAGTTATGAATAAGCAACTTGAACCTAAATAAGTTGATAAACTTGTACAAAACTTGTCATATGTTTGTCATATGATGTTAGTACGATACAATATAGGATGAGAACATTGATTGATGGACTTAAGTTCATAATAAGTCATAAGCATGAGAATTGGAGTTCATAAGTTAAGTAAGTCATTGACTTATGAGAATAAGTCAAAACCTAATTTAATAATAAGTTGGTGTAATAAGTAACTTGAAATGTTTATATGTTGATTAAAATACATTTAGAATGATTAGTAATGAGGTTTCGCCGGAATTCCTACGATTGGACGATAATCGTCGAATTCGTGAAATTTTCAGAATGGAAGTCGTATTTTGTGTTTGAAGTCAGAAATGTTGGTTTTCGATGGAGACAAGTCATATTTGTCATTATAGAGTTGCGGACTCGAAAATGGCCGGATTCAGATTTATAACGAAGAAACGAGCGTTGAACGTTCACGAACGTTTATTGTTTTCGTTAAAATGAACTAATAGGTGAAATTTTAGTAAACAAAGTCAAATAGATAAAATTCTTGCATGGATGCATAGAGTATATAATTTGTGAACCGTAGGCTTTTGAACGAGCCGATTCGGACTTATAACGAAGAACTTATGCGTCCGAGAGTTTCGTAAAATTTAAAATCTGTAAAAATTTTCTAAGGCACAGAGTTGGCGTCGTGGCACCAACCCAAGGCCAAATGGGTGGCGCAGTAGCACCGTAACAGTGTCAGGGCATACTACTAAATCGCGCTGCTGCGCGAGATGAAGAGTTAAGTGTGGTGCCGCGGCGCCAGTCCGAGAGTTTTGGTAGACAAGAATACTTACAAGTATAGAATGAAAGAGAATTAATTAGTAATGAACTAAGGTATAATCATAACATTGTTAAGGCATTGTAGACACTTAATATAGAATGATTAAAGGTTGTTAATCAACTGAATGTGAATGACATAATGAAAAGCCAAAAACCATAATAGAAGATCTAAGTCAGAATTTAAATTGAGAAGAAGGGTAAGATTTATTAGGACCCATTTATGTTTATTCATGACCTAATGTATTATGTGATGTTATCATTTACTGTAGAGACTTAAGGACTTAAACGAGAACATGTTATAACTATAGCAGATACTGAAGGCAAGTACTCTAACCCTTGTTCCAGTTCGATCTGGACAAGCTTTGTGACTCATGTATTCTTACACATGAGTTAATGTCTGATGAAGTCAAAAGCCAATTCATTTGGCTAGACTTATGCTATGTTGGATTTCTTATAATCTATCAAGTATTGACAAGGATTTACTAAACTAATATTATTGTGGTTTTCAATAGAAGACTGAGTATGATAAAATGTTTTGTCGTCAAACGATAGGCACGTGAGGTTGCCACAACTTAAATGTATACACGTTTAATGAATGTAGTGTTGATCAACATAGAGTACTATAGGCTGACCACCTATATGTGCTCATAAGCTATGTAGGACTTACAGACTTAATGCCAGAATGTCCTTTTCAAAGTAGTTATGAAATGCTTGCGGTTTTGAACCGGAATTGATGTTTTACTGAATATTGTTGTTGTAAAATGTTTTGAATGAAAAGAAGTGCTATTTTGAATTATCGATAGTACTTCGTAACTATTGTTCAGTTATTGAAGATATACGATTCCTATGTTTCAAGCATGCTATTTCACTAGAATTGTTGTACTTGCTGAGCTAGTTAGGCTCATTCTTGCTTGAACCATATGAATGCAGCTAAGACCGAACGGACCGATGGATCCGACAAGGATAAAGGGAAGGCGAAGGCAAACCCGTAGATTACATATGTAATAGTATAGGTTTTGTAAGGAATAATATTGATATTATGACAAAGACAATGTATTGGTTATAAAGAACCTGGGAATGTAAATATTCTTTTGATATATATATATATATATATATATATATATATATATATATATATATATATATATATATATAAGACATATCCGTTCTTTTGAGGCATTTTAATTGAATGTTTATGTGAACAGTAGCACCGTGTAGCACCATCTGTCGGGTTGGAAGATACCCGGATTTGGGGGCATCACAGTGTGTGGGTGATCAACATTCATGTTAACTGGTACAATTGTAAATTTAATACATAACAACTCTCTTAAGGGTCGACATGGGATACTTATGCTTTATTTTTCATCTACGGGGGCTTTTTGCTGTTATTTCCGATTTTATTAATTTTTTTATACACATAGCTATGCAATGTCTTATTCCCTTAGGCTTTTCAATGCTACCTTAACGAGCTTTTGGCTAACGACTCCTAGACCATTAAGACCTTAGGGCGCTAGGTGTAAAGACAATCCCCTCGGGCTTACTTACTCAAGTAGCAAAGGCCACAAAACTATACAAGAACGCCAAGGTGTTTATTCATGTTTTTTTAGCTTATATACCCCAAATATTCCCCTAAACTTAGGATCTTGTCTAACTTTAGCCATCACTACTTATGCTTGTCATTCTTTCATTTAAACTAGCATTATCCTTTAGAGCATCCTTATGTATCAATTTGAACTAATCAATCCACATAAGTGTTATTGACGTGCAAACCTTTTTATACCAGTGTCAAACATGCAAAAGATTCAATTCATAACTCATAATTACATAATAATTCTAATATTGGGTACTGTATTAACAGATAGTTCCCCGGCAACGGTGCCAAAAACTTGTTGGGTAAAATATAGTTACGCACAACACGCGAGTATACGTGGTCAACAAGTAAAAAAGTGAAAGTAAAGTATCGCTCCCACGAGGAATTGTTTAATAAAAATCACCAAGTACCAACCTGTAACCAACTCAAACTTATTTAAGCGAATGAATTTTAAATTATATAAATTAAATTATTTAATTACACTAATTCTAATTACCACTACATAAAAATTAGATTACCGAGATTTAAGATCACAACTTCACTTATTGCTTCATTTACGTTAACACACTTCTCACCAATTAATTTCTATCCTGAATTGTTAATCAAGAACACTAAAGCAGATAAAATCACCTCTCGATGCATAATACCCATACTCACTTAAATCCAAATATGATAGAATTAAGCAAGACACCCTAATTAAGTAATCCACTATATCTCTATGTAAATTACAATTAAAAAAGATTTAAAGCACAAGTTCTCTATAAGATTACATGTGGCGTAAAGGCATATCTCTATCCTAAACACGAATCATGAATTCCATCTATGCAGAAATCACAAACATATGCTATCATGATCAGATCTTAATCTATATTTCATATCTCGAGGTCATATAGATTATCACGGTAACTGTTAGCTAGGAAATTAAGCAATTAAGTCCAAATCACAATAGACAATCCTCATAATAGAACATAATAATTGATAGCGAAGCATATTAAAATAAACTACACAATAAGATCCATTGTAATCTCAAACAAAGAATTAGTTCATTATTATTGAATTAAAACTAAGAATCCATAATTGAATATACATTAAAAGACAAAGATAGAAGAAGATAAGAAGATAGGATCTATCGTCTATAGATTTGATGCTCTCTCCTTGCTCCTACTTTGAATCTTCAATGGTCTCCAAGATGCTTCAATCAGCAAATCTCATAAGAATTAGGGTTTTGATCTAATCTATTCTAATCTAATATAATGGAATCATCTCTAATCTAATCTATATATCATCTCTTTTATGCCTCACATCATGTATTTATAGATTACAAGTCTTAATTTTAGCTTAGGAACAAACCCAATCCAATTTGGAGTAAAAAGGTATCAAAATTCGACCCAAAACGCATCAAAAACGTGTTCTGGCATGTACCCCTCACCAGCGGGGGTTTCCATCATAAAAAGCCCACCCTAGCTGGCTTTCGTACTGATTTGCAGCCCGTACCACTTCCCCAACGGGGGGTAATTGGCTTAAATAGCCCGCCCCGGCGGGGGTCCTTCGTGGAGATTTTTCTGCTGTAATGTCCTCTAGTAAAACGACCATAATGTTTGATCCGGGAAAAGTTATATGGCCTGACACCTATCAAATCGAAGATATCGACAAGATCTACAACTTTCATTCTTTGAGAATTGATAGATTCGGATTGGATCAAGGTGAAATTTGGGCTTGAAGTAGATGTTATGTAAATGGCAAGCATAACAACTCTTAGTTTTGATCTTTGTTGATAAAAAGGCCATAACTCTCGCATCTGAACTTCATTTGGGACGTTTCAAGATGTTCTGAAAAGCTAAGAAGTAGATCTACAATAAAATCCAAATTCCAAGCCAAGAACATAGATCCAACTTGGTGTTAAAAGTCCTTCAATCTTCCCTTATTGCATTTGCTTGCATATTTTGGTTCAAAAGATGTCTGAATTGCTTTCCCTTGATTGTTCAAACCAATAGTCACCTTTTTCTTGGATTTTCATACCCAAACATATAATCTATAAAATGAACACAAAATGCATGAAAAGTATCTAAGAAACATGTGTTTGAGCAACTAATTCAAGTAACAAATACCGGATAAATAGGTATAAAACCTACTTATCAAATACCCCCAAACTTAAACCTTTACTTGTCCTCTTCCTTTTTACCCTGATTTTCCAGCCTTGATAAATGATCTACAACATGATTCTCCATCCATTTTCTATCCTTTATTTCCAAATCAAATTCTTGTAAAAGGAGAATCCATTTGATAAGGCGTGGCTTAGCATCTTTTTTCGAAATTAAGTACCGAATAGCCGAGTGATCTGTATAAACTACTACATTTTTCCCGATCAATTATGCCTGGAATTTATCGAACACATATACTACTGTAAATAATTCTTTTTCCGTAGTTGTGTAATTCATTTGAGTCTCCGTAAGTGTCTTACTTGCATAATATATGACATGAAATACCTTATCTTGGCATTGACCTAAAACAACCCCAACCGAATAATCGCTCGCGTTACACATTAACTCGAAGGGCATATTCCAATCCGGCACGACGATTACGAACGCTATAGTTAATTTCTTTTTCAATAGCTCGAATGCCAATTTACACTCCTCATCAAACTTAAAAACAGAATCCTTCTCTAAAAAACTGCACAAAGGTTCTGCAATTTTAGAGAAGTCTTTTATAAATCTCATGTAGAACCCAGCATGTCCCAGCAAACTTCGAATTCCCTTAAATGAACTTGGTGGAGGAAGCTTTTCAATCGTCTCCACCTTCACTTTATCAACCTCTAATCCTTGAGCTGAAACCTTATGATCCAAAATTATGCCTTCTTCAACCATGAAGTGACACTTTTCCCAGTTAAGTACTAGATTCGTGTATGTACGTCTCTGTAAAAAAATCACCAAATTCTCAAGATAGGCATCGAAATCATCCCCATAGACAGAAAAGTTGTCCATGAAGAATTCCATATTTGTCTCCACCATATCCGAGAAGATGGCCATCATACACATTTGGAAGGTAGCGGGTGCATTACACAAGCCGAATGACATTCTCTTGAAAGTGAATGCGTCATATGGGTGTAGACACTCGAAATTTTATTCACACCTGTTATTGACATTGCAGAAGGGAAGATTCGTCTTTCAGATATAACCCTGGAAGATAGCTCACATCTAGTCCAGATACTACCGGAAGCTCAGTCTCAACCCCGGGACACACACTGGGGGCATCAGTTCCAACCTCGGAGATAACCCCGAGGCCTAAAGTTCCAATACCAGAAATTCCACCAGAGAAGGCTGATTCATCCCGGAGATAACCCCGATATATCCAGTCTCAATCCTAACACTGGGAGTGGCAGATTCCAACATTGGAGATAACCCCCAAGGAAGGCAGTTACAGTTCCGAAGATAACCCCGTAAATGCTTGTTTCAAATGCATGCAATCAGCTTTAACCTCGGTACTTACACCGAGGCACTCAGTACAAGACCCGAAGATGACATCGGAAAGACAAGCACACCTCAGAGATGACACTGACGACCTTCAACACTTGCAACAATCCAATCTCAGAGATAACCACGAGCAACATCTGATTTATCAGCCCAAATCGTAGATAACCCCGGTGAGGGGCAAAGTCGTCATTTTGCCACCTTGACGCCACATCACGTTATCTCAACATTTCAAACATACATTTCTACATAGCAATGTCCCACAAGAACTAAGGATGTCTAATCCTGAGTGACTATTACGAAGGGTAACTGATAGAATTTGAAGCATGAAGACCGGAGGGCATAGTCCAATCTTCCTGACTTTGTACAACCTCTAATCCCATGTCATTGAATAACTCTCGACAACGGCGGTCTGAAAATAGGTCTTCTACACCTCAGTCGGATGCCCTAATTGAAGTTCTGAAAGTTTGAGAGGACATCACGTTATACGCGTACACGTACTTCGAGACGGCAGGACCTGCGATGCCAGGGCCACCCCGGGCAGTCGCAGGTACATCTGCGACAACCTGTGGCTCCCCCCTCTATAAATAGAGGGCTTGAGGTGGCCATTTTAAAGAGAAAAAAGGCGAGGAAGCCATGTCCAATTTGCAATGTACACACCCTAAACTAAGTGCTTTCTCATTTTAAACACTTGTAAGCTCATATATAGCTACTTTTTACCGGCGGGAGCCGAGTGTTCATCCACTTAAAGCTATAGAAGTCTTTTTTGGCAACCCACTGTAAGCCTTCTTAGACACTTTAAAGCCTTTCTCTTCATATTTGCACACACTATTTTTCATGTTGAGAGTCGTGTTGCGTGTGTATGTCCGGACTTCGGTCCGTGGTTTCATTTCAGTTTGTATATATTTACTTATATATATATATATATATATGGAGAGTCTCTAAAGCGAACCTTAAAAAGCAAACCAAAGATGAACTGTCGTCTTTGGTGTCTATGGCGACGGTTCGACCCGTCGCCAAAGACTACATGGCTATGGCGACGGATCGAACCGTCGCAATAGACACCAAAGACGACGGTTCGTCTTTGGTTCGCTCTTTAAGGTTCGCTTTAGAGACGGACCGTATATATATATATATATATATATATATATATATATATATATATATATATATATATATATATATATATATATATATGGACTGACATTATCGAGTTATGCCTCGATTGAGCCTAGACTTATGTCTGGAGCGTTTAATTGCTTTCGTATATATATGCTTATATATATGAACTGTGTGTCGAACTCTGTTCGATAAGCCTAAACTTACGTCTGAAGCGTTTATATATATATATGAATTGTGTGTTGAACTATGTTCGATGAGCATGTATTTACATCCGGAGCGTTTACTTGCTTTTATATATATATATACTTATATATAAGAATTGTTGTCGGACTTTGTTCGATGAGCCTAAATTTTATATCTGGTGCATTTACATGCTTTTATATATATATATATATATATATATATATATATATATATATATATATATATATATATTTACATTTTGTCCCGCCTGAAGTTTACTTCACGACGGTTGACCGTTTTTATTGCTTTCTGTACATTTCGTCTTGCTCGGAGTTTCCTCCGTGGCGGTTGATCGCTTTTACATCTTTATTTACATTTTTGATCCCGCATGGTGGTGCTTTGTGGCAGTTAATCATGTCAATATATATATATATATATATATATATATATATATATATATATATATATATATATATATCGCTTTTATATATTTATATTTATGATCCCCTATGAAGGTGCTTCGTGGTGGTTTATCATGTCTGTATATATATATCTACAACTTTTATATATATAACTGCTTACAGTTTTCATATAAACTGCAGTATCATATGAGCCTAGGAATCATGTAATCACAGATTCAGTTTACTGAATCTAGATTTAGTTCCCGTGATGGACATTTTCAGCTGTAAGCAACTTGTAAATTTATTCACGGTGTTGGATTTCCTCAGATGGTTTTCATGCCCATGAGGAGTTCGGCACTATTTTGTATATTATTTTCTCGAAGATGCTTCACATCTCAAAAATAAAAGCAATCAAGCTGAACATTTAATAAAATGGAAGTATCAAAGGCCTCAATTACTATTGAACACAGGGTTTGAAAAACCTCTTTTAAAACGTCACTGCTATATCTTGTTTAAAACTGAATTTTTACACAAATTCAAACCCTTTGTATATAGGTGCAAACGAGGTATATCACTACTTCCAAATAACAGCACATTGACCCACACACACACACATATTCATATAACAGTTTCTTGAAAAGTGGCGGTCACCGTGGCAACACGGATGTCGGGGGGTGCCTAACACCTCCCCTCCGCATAAGTAAGTCCTCGGACCCTAATGAATCTTGGTTTCATAAACTCGTTGAGCAGTGTCACATCACTGGGTTAATGTGCAAACCTTTTCTTGGTTGTGTTGGTACAACCAGTTAAAAAACAACTGGCGACTCTTAACAGTCCATCGTCGACATTATACATGTCAGACCTTTTTCAATTATTTTTTCAAACAAATCTCACCTAACATGAGAACACCAAAAAATAGGAAACGAAAAGGGACAAATAAAAATCCCGACGTCAGCAGGTGACGACTCTACTGGGGACTTCAGTAAGAAGACTTAAGTCGTTATTACAAGCTTTTCAAAATTGTTATATGCGTGTGTGTGAATGTTGCATTTACATTTATGATGAATGTGTACGAATGCATTTCTTTTTACTGCACTACAATATATCTATATGTGATATTAGTGCTTCGCGCATTTCATCATTTTCATAAACGGTCAGACACGTTGTATGTGAATGTATGTTGTGTGGTTCCTCCATCAGGAGGCTATCCTGTCGGTGTTTGATTACTGGACTCGTAGGAAGACTAAATCCAACGAGGCTCAGGAAATGCACCACCCAAATTCGCTCCAGTTGAAAGACCGGATTAACTTCCCATTGAGTAAATTGCAATGATTTGGGAACCTTCATGCTGAAAAGCCGCGAGAGAAACCTAAGATAGGTCAGCCTCTGATAAACCAAACGCGGGGGAAAGTCTCTTCATGCTTTCTCATTTCAAATTACTCGTAAAGTCAATTACTTGTAATTTACATTTCATATTTATCTCCATGTAATGAGAAATATAAAGAAATATGTGCATGTACATATCATATCTTCATCTGACCAGTCTAATCCAGTTTCTCGCGAAGAATTTGACGGATTAAGTAAACAAATTACAGTTTTGGTTGTTCTGCTTAAAGAACTACTTTAATCTACCCAAGATACGAAGATACCCATACATGCTGAATCATCTACACATGGAGGAACCCAAGGTTCTGACAAAGTCATTACAGTACCTGAGCTCTAGTTGGATACAACCAACAAAATTCATGATATCACCGATCTCAAAGGAGATCTAGACACCGGTGACATCAAGAAAAAGGTCCTTCAAATGGAAGAAACCCTTCGTTCTATCAAAGGAATTGGAGTACATGGGAGTGTCTCCTATACTGGCCTTTGTATATTCCCTGGTGTTAATTATCCACAAAAGTTCAAAACTCCTGACTTCAAAAAATATGATGGGTTAGGAGATCCATGTGACGCCCCCAAAATAGGTATACATCACCCATCTTGGGTTGCCAGATACAAGGTACAGAATACAAATGCAAACTAATTATACAACAGTCGTGTAAAATACGACAAAACATATGTTGTGAGTTTTAATACAAATATTGTCATCTAGACAATATCCACACTCAATAGAGTCCTTATTACATTTATTATCACACTATTTCATAGAATAGTGAGGACTACTAATGCACCATCTAGGACCATCACTCTGTTCTCCGACTAGTCCCAGCTACGTTCTCATTTCCTGAAGAGAACAAAGAAAGCAAAAGGGTGAGCTCAACTAGCCTAGTAAGAAATATTATGACTAAGATAATACAAAATAAGTTATCATTAGCCTTCAACAGTATAACAGCTGATAGAATATAATAGACAACAAGTTTTAGATCAAAAACTGCAGCGAAATAAGCAATCCATTAGAAGAATCAAGTAAAGTATAAAATCCACTATCTTCTATGATTCAAAAAGTTTTTCATCAAATTTATCGCCGAGTCTCAGCTTAATAAATAAAATCAAATCTTCCCTGCTCCATGACCAAGGATACTCATGTAATCATCAATGGTCATGACTGTACCAAATAATCCCTGGTCATAATTATACCAACAACTGCCCACCAATGAACTAAGGCCAATGAGGACTTTTACCACATCATTCGTCACATTACGGTCATGATTATACCAAATAATCCCTGGTCATAATCATACCAAGTCCATCTATGCACGTAAGCCAAAGATGACTTTCATCACAATATAAACATGAGGATGATGACAATGACATAATAATTCAATAAAACAAGTTCAAGAATAAATTTTAAAGATTTATAAATTAATTTATCCAGGAACCAATAACGTCCAAATTGTCAACATGATACTGCTTTGTAGAGTAAAATTCAAGAATGATCAGAAGAATATTTCCATGAAAAGATACTGGATGAAGCGCAAATATCAAGGATATTCCACTAATTTTATGTAGTATAAAAGCAAATGCTTTAACTAACTGAGTATAATAGAATATATGAAACTACAAATGGATTTTCGCCCGCCATGCGGTAATTCACATAGACATATCATTTCTGCAATTTAATAAGGAATGAATACGAAAGATCATTCACCATGCATGTGATAATCTACATAGACAGGTTATTCGAACAGAATAATATAGAATGTAATAACAGAAGAATTCACCATGCATGTGATAGACCGCATAGACATATTATTGCAATAGAATAATAAAGAATGGAACCAAGTCATGCGTAATTCGCACAGACAGGATATTCCAATAGAATAATAAAGAATGGAACCAGGTCATGCGTAATCCGCACAGACAGGATATGTAAGACCCCAACTTTTATAAATAAAGATGAATTTTCTATAAATATCATTTTTGAATATTATGGAGTTAATTTGATATAATGTTATAGTTGTGGATAATATTTATAAATTTTGCAAAGTACGCAAGTTGTTATATAATATTCGATTGGTCGGGAAATATTCGTTCTGACAGGGAATATTCGTACAATGGCACCATCATTGGTGGACCCCAAAACGGAATTATTGTCGGATTGAGAAAATGACAAAAGTAGTTTATTAAAAATAACGGCAGAAGTTTTACCATTGATACTGTTGAACTACTCGGTAGTAAAAGTACAGTAATATGTGTGGTTGCATAGTAGCACACGGTATTGATTATTAATGCTTATGTGAGAAGTCACTCAGTTTGATTCAATTATTGTCAATTAATAATATGAATTATTTAGCGATAATAAAGTTTTATTTTATTCCTATTATTAACGTAATAAAACAGAAACATCTTTTTATATAAAACAGAATACTTTATTAAAGTTGTTCTATAAATAGAATATATTTTATTTTATTTAAAAGATTTTTCTTTAAATATGGACCGTCAGATTAAAGTAATCAATCTGGACCGTTTATGGATTAGTTACTATGCATTCTATTTTTCTATAAATAGCAGCTCATTCCTTCATTATTTCTTACGAATTCACTGAACTCTAGAGAGAGAAACTATAGAGAGAGAGAAGAAAAGTATTCTGCTACTTAACTACTTCCTTATTTCAGTTATTCTTTAAAACGGTAAGGGGTGTTATTCTTTCTTATTCATGAAGAGAACTGTTGTTATTCAATTTCTTATTATTCTATTGGAATAACCTGTATACGCGGTCTACCCTATACTTGGTGACATTCTTCTATTATTCTGTTGGAACATCCTGTCTGTGTGTTTTACACCGGACCTGGTTCCGTTTTTATTATTATTTTGTTGGAACATCCTGTCTGTGTGTTTTACACCGGACCTGGTTCTATTATTTATTATTCTATCAGAATATCCTGTCTATGCGTTTACGCCGGACCTGGTTCCATTATTTATTATTCTGTCGGAATATCCTGTCCGTGCGTTTACACCGGACCTGGTTCCATTATTTATTATTCTGTCGGAATATCATGTCTGTGCGTTTACGTCGGACCTGGTTCCATTATTTATTATTCTGTTGGAATAACATGTCTGTGTGGTCTATCGTATGCTGGGAGATTTCTTTTGTTATTCTATTCTTTATTATACTCAGTTGGTTAAGTTTTAACTTCTATACTCCATGAAATTAGTGGAATATCCTTGGTAATTGCGGTTCATCCAGTATCTTTTCATGAAAATATTCTTCTAAGCATTCTTGAATTTTACTCCACAAAGCAGTATCATGTTGACAATTTGGACGTTGTTAATTCTTGGATAAATTAATTCTTGAACTTGTTTTATTGAATTCTTATATCATTGTCATCATCCTCATGGTTATAAAATGTTAAAAGTCATCTATGGCATGTAATGCATAGATGGACTTGGTATGATTATTAAACAGGGATTATTCAGTGTAATCATGATCGTAATGTTACAAATGATGTGGTAAAAGTCCTCATTGGCTCGTAGTGCATTGATGGACAGTTATTGTCATGATCATGACCATTAATGAATACACGAATATCCTTGGCCGTAGTGCAGGGATGATTCGATGATGTGGATTATTTTATTAAGCAGAGTCCCAGCGATAACAGTGTTGAAAAACCTTTTAAATCATATAAGATAGTATATTTTATTCTCTACTTGACTCGTTTAACGGATTGCTTGTTCCGCTGCAGTTAAACTTGATGTTCGTTATATTTTATCAGTTTAACACTGTTGAAGGCTAGTGATAATTTATTATGCAATATCTTAGTCATAATATTTCTTATTGGGCTAGTTGAGCTCACCCTTTCTTTCACTTTTCTCTTCAAGAAATGAGAATATAGCTGGGACGAGTCGGGGAACGGAGTGATGGACCAGATGATAGTATTAGTAGTCCTCACTATTTTATTAAATAGTGTGACAATAATTGTAATGAGGACTCCTTTTGAGTTTGTATAGTCTCTAGTAGACAATAATTGTATTCAAACTCACAGTTATGTTTTGTCGTATTATACCCGACAGTTGTATTAGTAAGTTGTATTTGTATTCTGTACCATGTATCTGACGACCCAAGATGGGTGATGTATACCTAATTTTGGGGGTGTCACAGTTGGTATCAGAGCTTAAGGATATGATCCCTGGCTAAGATGTGAGAATAGAACTAGGAGGGGAGAGACGGGGAATTCCTTCGCTAGTATGACCTACCTAAGTTTATTTGCATGGTATTTTATTGGTCGATCAGAATATAAGGATAATATATGACATATCAATTAACTTTTGTTTTGTGGCAGTATCTAAAAATGGCATCTGAGAATGTTGAGAATAGCAATGGAGCACAGGCGACTGTTGATTCACTACATATCAATAATCAGGATAATGTGCATCAAGAAGGTGACAATCCTCATGCAAACAACAACACTGACCAGATGATGAATGATGGAATGTTCAGAAGCTTTATGCAGTTCATGCAACAGCAGGCGAGAGCGGCTCCTGTCCAAAATATAGGTGAAAACACTGAAAACTCTCAGATGGTCACCGCTAAACAGTTCAAGGAGCTGGGACCACAGGAGTTTAAGGGAGAGCCAAAACCACTTATAGCGGAAATATGGATAAAGCAGATCACCAAAATATTTGATGTCTTGGGATGCTCCGAGGAGCAAAAGGTTCCCTTTGCCGCTTTTATGTTGCGAGGAGAGGCATATTACTGGTGGGAATCGATTATGCGTACTCAACCTGCCACACTAAAGATGTCTTGGGAGAAGTTCCAAGAGCTGTTCAATGACAAATACTTTCCCGAAAGTGTTCGTCACATAAAGGAGGTGGAGTTCATCAAATTAGAGCAGAATAATATGACCGTGTCGCAGTATGAGGCTAAATTTGCTGAGTTGTCCCGGTTTGCGTCCCACTTGGTGGATAATGAAGAGTGAATGACGCGAATGTTTTTGCGAGGTTTGAAACCTGAGATACGTCAACATCTTATTTCTCGTAAACTGTGTTTGTATTCAGATGTTGTGAATAGGGCTCAGTTAGTGGAGCGCGATAACGAGTCAACGCAACCAAAAGAGAGCAGTCGGACAAATGATAATACCAGTGAGAGCAGTCATCGAAGCGGTGATAACAAGCGTGGAGGGAATTAACAGGCCAGAAATGGTAACCACTTCGGTGGTAATCAGGGCTAAAACAATAAGAATGGTCATTTCAAGAAGAGGAGATTCAACAATGATGGAAAGACGTCAGCACCAGCACCCGTTGTTAAGGAAGGAGAACGACCACCTATCAAATGTTTCAAATGCGGAGGGGAGGGGCACATCAGTCCAAACTGCGTGATGCCGTCTAAAGCATGTTATAATTGTGGAAGAGAAGGTCATTTAGCTCAATTTTGTCGTTTACCAAAAATAAGTTCAGCCAGGATGGAGACACCAAAGGCCGTCCCAGAAAAGTCAAAACCGGTAGTGCAAGGGAGAGCGTTTGTTGTGACCTCCCAGAAAGTAAGGAACCCGAATGAGGTCATCACGGGTAAGCTTATCATAAACTCTAACGAAGTCTATACTTTATTTGATACTAGTTCTACCCATTCTTTTATTTCTCCTACTTGCGCTCATCGATTAAATTTGACTACGGAGAAATTAGTCTTTGACTTATCTGTTAAAACTCCATTGGGAGAAACCTTTATTACATCCACGGTTTATAAGTCCTATTTGGTTCAAGTTGGTACCCACACATTACCTGTCGATCTTATTTCATTAAAAATACTTGCATTTGACGTGATTTTAGGGATTGATTGGTTAACTACTCATCATGCAAAAACTGATTATTTTCGTAAGGTTGTTAGCTTTCATATTCCTAATCGACCTATTATGCGAATTCAAGCAACCAAACCATTAAAATCAATCGTTGTCATCTCAAGCCATAAAGCTATTCGTTTATTGAAAAACGGATGTCAAGCTTTCTTAGCTCATGTCACGGATCTAAATAAAAATACGTCAGTTTTGAATGCTATTTCTATTGTTAATAAATTCCCTGATGTATTCCCTGAAGAACTTCCTGGCCTATCCCCAGAGCGTGAAATTGAATTTTGTATCGACCTTGAACCCGGTACAAAACCCATTTCCAAAGCCCCATATCGAATGGCTCCTATTGAACTTCAGGAGTTAAAGATCCAACTGCAGGAATTGTTAGACATTGGATTTATTCATCCTAGTACTTCTCCTTGGGGTGCTCATGTGCTATTCGTGAAGAAGAAAGATGGAAGTATGCGACTTTGTATTGATTATCGGGAGTTGAATCATGTCACCATCAAAAACAGGTACCCATTACCACGTATTGATGACCTGTTTGACCAGTTGCAAGGACAATAATTCTTTTCAAAGATCGATCTTCGTTCTAGATATCATCAGCTGAAGGTTAGAACTGAGGATATTCCAAAGACAGCTTTCAGAACTCGGTACGGGCATTATGAATTCCTAGTCATGTCCTTTGGATTGACTAATGCTCCTGCTGCCTTCGTGGATATGATGAACCGGGTATTCAAGGAATATTTGGATCACTTTGTGGTCAACTTTATTGATGACATCCTTATTTATTCCAAAAGACGTGAAGATCATGAGCAACACTTGAGGCTGGTACTACAAAAGCTTCGTGAATACAAGCTTTATGCCAAATTAAAGAAGTGCGAGTTCTGGCTGGAGGAGGTAGCATTCCTTGGGCACGTAGTATCGAGTCTTGGAATATCTGTTGACCCGACAAAGATTGAAGCTATTCAAAGCTGGGAGCAACCTAAATCAGTGACCGAAGTACGTAGCTTTCTTGGTTTAGCTGGTTATTATCAGAGATTCGTGGAAGGATTTTCTCGAATTGCTACTCCATTAACTCAGCTGACTCAGAAAGATACAAAGTTCGGTTGGAGCGAAGAATGTGAGAAGAGTTTTCAAGAACTCAAGAGGAGACTCATTTCAGCACCTGTTCTAACAATACCATCTGGCTCGGAGGGATTTGTCATCTACAGTGATGCTTCGAGCAAAGGGTTGGGATGCGTTCTCATGCAACATGAAAAAGTCATAGCCTATGCATCAAGACAACTCAAGGAATATGAGAGGAATTACCCTACTCATGATCTAGAATTGGCAGCTGTTGTCTTTGCACTTAAATTTTGGAGGCATTACTTGTATGGGGAGAAGGTGGAGATCTTACGGATCATAAAAGCCTCAAATATTTCTTCACTCAAAAGGAACTCGACATGCGACAACGACGTTGACTTGAACTATTGAAAGATTATGATCATACCATTCAATACCATCCTGGAAAAGCGAACGTGGTAGCTGACACATTGAGTAGAAGATCATATGCAAGTACGAGTGCAATATTGTCAATACAAAGCCCCATTTTGTGTGACTTGCAAAGGATGAAGATAGAGTTAAAGACTCCAGGGACCCATGTGATGATGGCGAATATACGAGTAGAACCGACTTTAATCGATAAAGTTAAAGCTGCTCAAGCTACAGACCTGGAGCTGATGCGTATGAGGAAGAAAGTGCAAGAAGGTGCTATGCCGGAAGCAAGAATCGATAAAGAAGGAATACTTCGAGTCAACTCCAGACTTTGTGTTCCTAACAACCCTTATTTAAAGTATGAAATCATGATGGAGGCGCACAACACACCGTTTGCAATCCATCCTGGAAGTACCAAAATGTATCATGATCTTCGTCATACATTTTGGTGGAGCAATATGAAGAGAGAGATAGCGCTGTTTATCTCAAGGTGTCTAACTTGTTAACGAGTCAAAGCGGAGCATCAAGTACCAAAAGGTCCATTGCAACCACTTGAAATTCCAGAATAGAAATGGGAGCACATTACCATTGATTTCGTTACCGGTCTTCCTAAGGTTTCTCAAGGTATAGATGCGATTTGGGTCATTGTTGATAGATTGACCAAGTCTGCTCATTTCTTACCGATACGAGAAACTTATACACTTGAACGTCTTGCTCGTATGTACATAAACGAGATTGTAAGACTGCATGGTATGCCAGTATCCATAGTTTCTGATCGAGACCCAAGATTCACTTCACGATTTTGGGTTAGTTTACAAAAAGCTATGGGCACGGATTTACGATATAGTTCGGCATATCATCCTCAGACGGACGGACAATCAGAGAGGACTATTCAAACTCTAAAAGATTTATTAAGACTCTGTGTCCTTGACTTCAAGGGAAGTTGGGACAAGTTCTTACCATTGGTGGAGTTTTCCTACAACAATAGTTATCAAGCAAGTATTGGCATGGCTCCATTCGAAGCATTGTATGGAAGAAAATGTCGTTCTCCAGTATGCTTGAATGAGGTGGGTGAAGCAACGTTGTTGGGACCGAAGTTGGTACGTATGACTACAGAAAAGATTCAAACGATCCGACAACATATAAAAACCTCACAAGATCGACAAAAGAGTTATGTTGATCTTCATCGAAAGGACGTGAAATTTGATATAGGAGATCATGTGTTCTTACGTGTTGGTCCATGGAAAGGAGTTACGAGATTTGGAAAGAGATGAAAGCTCAATCCTCGATTCATCGGTCCATTTTTAATCCTTGATCGAGTAGGAACTATGGCTTATAGACTCGCTTTACCGCCAAGTATGTCTCGTGTTCATAACGTTTTTCATATATCCATGTTACGTAAATATGTGGAAGACCCGAACCACATTATTGAGTTAGAACTGGACGAAATAGTGGAGGATTTGACGTATGAAGAAGTTCCTTTTCAAATCTTAGATAAGAAGGAACATATTCTACGCTCCAAAGTTATACCTCAAGTCAAAGTTTTGTGGAGAAATCATGATGTTGAGGAAATGACTTGGGAGTTAGAATCTGAAATGAAGTCAAGGTATCCTTACCTCTTCGACATACCAGGTACGTACCCTAATTTCGAGGGCGAAATTTCATAAGAAGGGGAGGTTGTAAGACCCCAAATTTTATAAATAAAGATGAATTTTTTATAAATATCATTTTTGAATATTATTGAGTTAATTTGATATAATGTTATAGTTGTGGGTAATATTTATAAATTTTGCAAAGTACGTAAGTTGCTATATAATATTCGATTGGTCGGAGAATATTCGTTTTAACAGGGAATATTCGTACAATGGCACAATCATTGGTGGACCCCACAACGGAATTATTATCGGATTGAGAAAACGACAAAAATATTTTATTAAAAATAACGGCGAAAGTTTTACCATTGATACTATTAAACTACTCGGTAGTAAAAGTATAGTAATACGTGTGGTTACATAGTAGCACACGGTATTGATTATTAATGCTTATGTGAGAAGTCACTCAGTTTGATTCAATTATTGTCAGTTAATAATATGAATTATTTAGCGATAATGAAGTTTTGTTTTATTTGTATTATTAACGTAATAAAACAGAAACATCTTTTTATATAAAACAGAATACTTTATTAAAGTTATTCTATAAATAGAATATATTATATTTTATTTAAAAGATTTTTCTTTAAATATGGACCGTCATATTAAAGTAATCAATCTGGACCGTTCATGGATTAGTTACTATGCATTCTATTTTTGTATAAATAGTAGCTCATTCCTTCATTATTTCTTACGAATTCACTGAACTCTAGAGAGAGAAACTATAGAGAGAAACTATAGAGAGAGAGAGAGAGAAAAGTATTCTGCTACTTAACTACTTCCTTATTTCAGTTATTCTTTAAAACGGTAAGGGGTGTTATTCTTTCTTATTCATGAAGAGAACTGTTGTTATTCCATTTCTTATTATTCTGTTGGAATAACTTGTATACGCGGTCTACCCTATACTTGGTGACATTCTTCTATTATTCTGTTGGAACATCCTGTCTGTGTGTTTTACACCGGACCTGGTTCCGTTTTTATTATTATTCTGTTGGAACATCCTGTCTGTGTATTTTACACCGAACCTGATTCTATTATTTATTATTCTGTCGGAATATCCTGTCTGTGCGTTTACGCAAGACCTGGTTCCATTATTTATTATTCTGTCAGAATATCCTGTCTGTGCGTTTAAGCCGGACCTGGTTCCATTATTTATTATTCTGTCGGAATATCATGTCTATGCATTTACGCCGGACCTGGTTCCATTATTTATTATTCTGTTGGAATAACCTGTCTGTGCGGTCTATTGTGTGCCGGGTGATTTCTTTTGTTATTCTATTCTTTATTATACTCAGTTGGTTAAGTTTTAACTTCTATAGTCCATGAAATTAGTGGGATATCCTTGATAATGGCGGTTCATCCAGTATCTTTTCATGAAAATATTCTTCTAAGCATTCTTGAATTTTACTCCACAAAGCAGTATCATGTTGACAATTTGGACGTTGTTAATTTTTGGATAAATTAATTCTTGAACTTGTTTTATTGAATTCTTATATCATTGTCATCATCCTCATGTTTATAAAATTTTGAAAGTCATCTATGGCATGTAATGCATAGATGGACTTGGTATGATTATAATCAGGGATTATTCGGTGTAATCATGACTGTAATGTTACAAATGATGTGGTAAAAGTTCTCATTGGCCCGTAGTGCATTGATGGACAGTTGTTGGCATGATCATGACCATTAATGAATACACGAATATCCTTGGCCGTAGTGCAGGGGTGATTCGATGATGTGGATTATTTTATTAAGCTGAGTCCTAGCGATAACAGTGTTGAAAAACCTTTTAAATCATAGAAGATAGTAGATTTTATTCTCTACTTGACTCTTTTAATGGATTGCTTGTTCCGCTGCAGTTAAACTTGATGTTCGTTATATTTTATCAGTTTAACACTGTTGAAGGCTAATGATAATTTATTCTGCATTATCGTAGTTATAATATTTCTTACTGGGCTAGTTGAGCTCACCCTTTCTTTCACTGCTCTCTTCAAGAAATGAGAATATAGCTGGGACGAGTCGGGGAACGGAGTGATGGACCAGATGATAGTATTAGTAGTCCTTACTATTCTATTAAATAGTGTGACAATAATTGTAATGAGGACTCCTTTTGAGTTTGTATAGTCTGTAGTAGACAATAATTGTATTCAAACTCACAGTTATGTTTTGTCGTATTGTACCCGACAGTTATATTAGTAAGTTGTATTTGTATTCTGTACCATGTATCTGACGACCTAAGATGGGTGATGTATACCTAATTTTGGGGGCGTCACAGGATATTCCAACAGAATAATAAAGAATGGAACCAGGTCATGCGTAATCCGCACTGACAGGATATTCCAACATAATAACAAAGAATGGAACCAGGTCATGCGTAATCCGCACTGACAGGATATTCCAACAGAATAATAAAGAATGGAATATCAACAGAATTCACCAGGCATGCGATAGATCACACAGACAGGTTATTCCAACAGAATAATAAAGAATGAAATAACAGAAGAATTTCACCATGTATATGTTACTTCGCATAAATAGGTTATTCCAACATAATAATAAAGAATGGAATAACAGAAGAATTTCACCATGTATGCGGTACTTCGCATAGACAGGTTATTCCAGCATAATAATAAAGAATGGAATAACAGAAGCTCTCTTCATGAATACGAAAGAAACAATACACCTTACGAGTACAACAAATAATATCCCTTACCTTAGAAAAACTGAATACTGGAGTAGTGAAGTAGCAGAATAGTTTTCTTCTTTCACTCTGTAGTTTCTCTCTCCAGAGTTTCAGTGAATTCGTAAGAAATAATGAAGGAATGAGCTTCTATTTATAGAAGAACTGAAAGTAGCTCTTGGTCTTAACGAAGGGTCAAAATGACTCTTGGTAATATTGAAGAGATAACTACTATTTGCGAAGGGGCAATTAACTCTTGGAAAATCGAAGGGACAAGTTACTATTAAAACTTTAAACCAACGATCCGTATTGATTTACTATTATAATTTCAATCAACTGTCTGAAAAATTATCACATCTTCTCATGGAATAATATTGTACTAAAAAATGATTTGGACCGAAAAGAAATATATTTTACGGGTGAATAGTACCCTATGAATAGTACTTCGAGAATAGTACCCCGTAAATAGTACCCCAACACGAAAAGTGTCCCAAATACTCGAGTGAACAATACTAGATTGAATAGTAACTAGGTGAATAGTAACCCATGAATAGTAATCGATGAATAGTACTTTGACACGAAAAGTGTACCAAATACCCGAGTGAATAATACTAGAATGAATACTAATAGGGTGAATAGTAACCTATGAATAGTAACCCATAAATAGTACGCCGACACGAAAAATACCCCGAATACCCGATTAGTTAATATAACCTCTAGACATAAATTATTATCGAAATAAATATCGATTTCTACTAACACTAATAATTCTCACGCAATAGAACTATCAATTTCATCTTTAATCAACACGAACTTATTCATTATTAATATTATGATTCACAATATTTAACAACCATGTCGTTCTTAGGAAAGAGGGGGCTTTCCGATAAGGATTTTTCCTTATTGACGCGCAATTAGGTGACCAAACTTCTCCTTGACAGAACTTCTAGACATTGTCAATATTGCAAATAATAATATGAATAACTTTGATGTCTCAATTATTGATTTAATAATATATCATATTATGCAGATGATACTGTGATAATAATTGAATCAATAATATGAGAGATATGATGCAGCAATTACTGTAGCAATAATTGAGTATAACTGAGTGACTTCTCACGTAAGTATCAATAATCAATACCGTGTGCTACTATACAACCACACGTATTACTGTACTTTTACTACCGGGTAGTTCAACAGTTTTAACGGTAACACCTCCGTCGTTATTTTTATAAAAAGATAATTATGTCGTTTTCTAACTACGATAATACCTCCGTTATGGGGTCGACCAATGATTGTGCCGTCGTACGAATATTCTCTGTTAAAATGAATATTTCCCGACCAATCGAATATTATATAACCATTTGCTTACTTTGTAAAATTTGTAAATATTTTTCACAACTATAACATTATATCAAATCCACACCATAATATTCAAAAATATATTTCGAGAACATTATTCTTTATTCATAAAAGTTGGAGTCTTACAACCTCCACTTCTTATGAAATTTCATTCTCGAAATTAGGGTACATACACGGTATGTCGAAGAGATGAGGATACCTTGACTTCATCTCAAATTCTAACTCCCAAGTCATTTCCTCCACATCGTGGTTTCACCACAAAACTTGCTTACTTTGCAAAATTTGTAAATTATTTCCACAACTATAACATTATATCAAATCCACACCATAATATTCAAAAATATATTTCGAGAACATTATTATTTATTCATAAAAGTTGGGGTCTTACAACCTCCACTTCTTATAAAATTTCATCCTCGAAATTAGGGTACATACACGGTATATTGAAGAGATGAGGATACCTTGACTTCATCTCAATTCTAGCTCCCAAGTCATTTCCTCCACATCGTGGTTTCACCACAAAACTTTGACTTGAGGTATAACCTTGGAGCGTAGAACACGATCCTTCTTATCCAATATTTTAACAAGTAACTCTTCATACGTTAAATCTTCCTTTGTCTCGTCTTGTTCTAACTCAATAATGTGGTTCGAGTCTTTCACATATTTACGTAACATAGATATGTGAAAACTGTTATGAACACGAGACATACTTGGAGGTAAGGCGAGTCTATAGGCCATAGTTCCTACTCACTCGAGGATTAAAAATGGGCCAATGAATCGAGGATTGAGCATTCTTCTCTTTCAAAATCTCGTAACTCCTTTCTATGGAGCAACACGTAACAACACATGATCTCCAATATTGAATTCCACGTCCTTTCGATGAAGATCACCATAACTCTTTTGTCGATCTTGTGAGGTTTTTATACGTTGTCAGATCGTTTGAATCTTTTTCGTAGTCATACGTACCAACTCCGGTCCCAACAACGTTGCTTTACCCACCTCATCCCAGCATACCGGAGAACGACAGTTTCTTCCATACAACGCCTCAATGGAGCCATGCCAATACTTACTTGATAACTATTGTTGTAGGAAAACTCCACCAATGGTAAGAACTTGTCCTAACTTCCCTTGAAGTCAAGGACACAGAGTCTTAATAAATCTTCAAGAGTTTGAATAGTCCTTTTCGACTGCCCGTTCGTTTGAGGATGATATGCCGAACTAAATCATAATTCCTTACCCATAGCTTTTTGCAAACTAACCCAAAATCTTGAAGTGAATCTTGGGTCTCGATCAAAAACTATGGATACTGGCATACCATGCAATCTTACAATCTCATTTATGTACATACTAGCAAGACGTTCAAGTGTATAAATTTCTCGTATAAGTAAGAAATGAGCAGACTTGGTCAATCTATCAACAATGATCCAAATCACATCTATGCCTTGAGAAACCTTGGGAAGACCAGTAACAAAATCCATGGTAATGTGCTCCCACTTCCATTCTAGAATTTTAAGTGGTTACAATGGACCTTTTGGCACTTGATGCTCCGCCTTGAATCATTGACAAGTTAGACACCTTGAGATAAATCCCGATATCACTCTCTTCATATTGCTCCACCAAAATATATGTCTAAGATCACGATACATTTTGGTACTCCCAAGATGGATTGCAAACTGTGTGTTGTGCGCCTCATCATGATTTTATACTTCAAGTCAGAATCGTTAGGAACACAAAGTCTGGAGTTGACTCGAAGTATTCCTTATTCATCAATTTTTACTTCCGGAATAGCACATTCTTGCACTTTCTTCCCCATACGCATCAGCTCTAGGTCTGTATCTTGAGCAGCTTTAACTTTATCGATTAAAGTCGATTCTAATCGTATATTCGCTATCTTCACGTGAGTTCCTAGAGTCTTTAACTCTATCTCTATCATTTGTAAGTTATAAGAAATGGGTTTTGTGTTAACAACATCGCACTCGTAAACGCATACGATCTTCTACTCAATGCGTCAACTACCACGTTCGCTTTTCCCACGATGGTATTGAATGGTACGATCGTAATCTTCAACAGCTCGAGCCAACGTCTTTGGCATATGTTACGTTCGTTTTGGATGAAGAAAATATTTGAGGGTTTAAGAAATTGGTTTTGTAGTGGGGTAAATACAAAATTCGATTTCACCTTCCAGGGGTAGGCTAACAAGTCTTCAAGAATATGTTAGGAAATTTATTAACAATAGAAATATCATTCAAATCTGACGTATTTTTATTTAAATCTGTGACAGGAGCTAAGAAAGCTTGACATCCGTTTTTCAATAAACGAATAACTTTATGGCTTGAGATGACAGTGATTGATTTTAGTGGTTTTGGTTGCTTGAATTCGCATAATAGGTTGGTTAAGACTATGAAAGCTAACAACCTTACGAAAATAATCAATTTTAGCATGATGAGTAGTTAACCAATTAATCCCTAAAATCACATCAAATGCAAGTATTTTCAAAGAAATAATATCGACTGGTAATGTGCGGTTACAGATTTGAATCAAACAAGACTTATAAACTGTGGATGTAATGAAGGTTTCTCCCAACGGAGTTTCAACCGATAAGTCAAAGTTCAATTTCTCTGAAGTTAAATTTAAACGTTGAGCGCAAGTAGGAGAAATTAAAGAATGGGTAGAGCCGGTATTAAATAAGGTATATACTTCGGTAGAGTTTATGATAAGCTTACCCGTGATGACCTCGTTCGATTTCTTTACTTTCTGAGAGGTCATGACAAACGCTCTCCCTTGCACTACTGGCTTTGACTTTTCTGGGACGACCTTTGGTGCCTCCATCCCAGCTGGACTTGTCTTTGGTAAACGACAAAATTGGGCTAGGTGACCTTCTCTTCCACAATTGTAATATGCTTTGGACTGCATCACGCAGTTTGGACTGATATGTCCCTCCCCTCCGCATTTATAACATACGACCGGTGGTCGTTCTCCTTCCTTAACAACAGGTACTGGTGCTGACGTCTTTCCATCATTGTTAAATTTCCTCTTCTTGAAATGTCCACTCTTATTATCATGGTCATGATTACCACCGAAGTGATTACCATTTATGGCATGCTGATTCCCTCCACGCTTGTTGTCACCGCTTCGATGACTGCTACCACTGGTATTATCGACTTGTCGGTTGCTCTCTCTTGGTTGGGTTGACTCATTATCGCGCGCCAATAACTGAGCCCTATTCATAATATCTGAATACAAACACAGTTTATGAGAAATTAGGTATTGACATATCTCGAGTTTCAAACCTCTTAGAAACATCCGCGTCATTCTTTCCTCATTATCAACCAAGTAGGACGCAAATCGAGACAACACGGCAAACTTAGATTCGTACTGCGCCACGGTCATATTGTTTTGCTCAAGCTTGATGAACTCTACCTCCTTCATGTGACCAATACTTTCAGGAAAGTACTTGTCGTTGAACAGTTCTTGGAACTTCTCCCAAGACATCTTCAGTGTTGCAGGTTGAGTACGCTTTACAGATTCCCACCAGTAATCTGCCTCTGCTCGTAATATGAAGGTGGCAAAGGGAACCTTTTTCTCCTCAGAGCATCACAAGACATCAAATAACTTGTTGATCTGCTTTATCCACGTCTCCGCCTTAAGTGGTTTTAGCTCTCCAAAAAAACTCCGGTGGTCCCAGCTCCTTGAACTGCTTGGCGGTGACCGTCTGAGAGTTGTCAGTGTTTCCACCTGCATTTTGGACAGGAGCCGATCTCGTCTGATGTTTCATGAATTTCATAAAGCCTCTGAACATCCCATCGTTCACCATTTCATCAGTGTTATTATTTATTTGAGGATTATTGTCTTCCTGTTGCACATTATCCGGGGTATTAATCTGTGGTGACTCCACGATCTCATGTGCTTCATTGCTTACTCAACATTTTCGGATGCCATTTTCCAATACTGCCACAAAACAAGGGTTAATTAACATATCACATATTATCCCTATACTCTGACCGACCAATTAAATACCAAATAAACTTAGGTAGGTAATACTAGCGAAGGAATTCTCCATCTCTCCCCTCCTAGTTCTTGCCTCACATCTCAGCTAGGGATCATATCCCTAAGCTTTGACACCAACTGTGACGCCCCCAAAAAAGGTATATATCACCCATCTTGGGTCACCATATACAAGGTACTGAATACAAATACAAACTAATTATACAACAGTCATGTAAAATACGACAAAATATAGGCTGTGAATTTTAATACAAATATTGTCATTTAGACAATATCCAAACTCAGTAATAATAAGTTCAAGAATAAATTTTAAAGATTTATAAATTAATTTATCCAAGAACCAATAACGTCTAAATTGTCAACATGATACTGCTTTGTAGAGTAAAATTCAAGAATGTTCAGAAGAATATTTCTATGAAAAGATATTGGATGAAGCGCAAATATCAAGGATATTCCACTAATTTCATGGAGTATAGAAGCAAAAGCTTTAACCAACTGAGTATAATAGAATATATGAAACTGCAAATTGATTTTTGCCCGCCATGCGGTAATCCACATAGACATATCATTTTCACAATTTAATAAGGAATGAATACGAAGGATCATTCACCATGCATGTGGTAATCCACATAGACATGTTATTGCAACAGAATAATATAGAATGTAATAACAGAAGAATTCACCATGCATGCAATAGACCGCACAGACATGTTATTCTAACAGAATAATAAAGAATGGAACCAGGTCATGTGTAATCCGCACAGACAGGATATTCTAACATAATAATAAAGAATGGAACCAGGTCATGCGTAATCCGCACTGACAGGATATTCCAACAGAATAATAAAGAATGGAACTAGGTCATGCGTAATCCGCACTGACAGGATATTCCAACAGAATAATAAAGAATGGAATATCAACAGAATTCACCAGGCACGCGATAGACCGCACAGACAGGTTATTCCAACAGAATAATAAAGAATAGAATAACAGAAGAATTTTACCATGTATGCGGTACTTCGCATAAATAGGTTATTCCAACATAATAATAAAGAATGGAATAACAGAAGAATTTTACCATGTATGTGGTGCTTCGCATAGACAGGTTATTCCAACATAATAATAAAAAATGGAATAAAAGAAGCTCTCTTCATGAATATGAAAGAAATAATACCCCTTACGAGTAAAACAAATAATATCCCTTACCTTAAAAAAACTGAATACTGGAGTAGTGAAGTAGCAGAATACTTTTCTTCTTTCACTCTATAGTTTCTCTCTCTAGAGTTTCAGTGAATTTGTAAGAAATAATGAAGGAATGAGCTTCTATTTATAAAAGAACTGAAAGTAACTCTTGGTCTTAACGAAGGGTCAAAATGACTCTTGGTAATATCGAAGAGACAACTACTATTTGCGAAGGGGCAATTAACTCTTGGAACGCCGAAGAGACAAGTAACTCTTGGAAAATCGAAGGGACAAGTAACTCTTGAAAAACTGAAGGGACATGTTACTATTAAAACTTTAAACCAACGATCCATATTGATTTACTATTATAATTTCAACCAACTGTCTGAAAAATTATTATATCTTCTCATGGAATAATATTGCACTCAAAAATGATTTGGACCAAAAGGAAATATATTTTTTAGGTGAATAGTATCCCGTGAATAGTACTTCAAGAATAGTACCCCGTAAATAGTACTCCTACACAAAAACTGTCCCAAATACCCGAGTGAACAATACTAGAGTGAATAGTAACCTATGAATAATAATACGTGAATAGTACTCTAACACGAAAAGTGTCTCAAATACCCAAGTGAACAATATTAGACTGAATAGTAACCCGTGAATAGTACTCTGACACAAAAAGTGTCCCGAATACCCGATTGGTCAATATAACCTCCAGACATCAATTATTATCGAAATAAATATCGATTTCTACTAACACTAATAATTCTCACACAACGGAACTATCAATTTCATCTTTAATCAACACGAACTTATTCATCATTAATATTATAATTCACAATATTTAATAACCAGGTCGTTCCCAGGAAAGAGGGGGCTTTCCAATAAGGATTTCTCCTTATTGGTGCGCAATTAGGTGACCAAACCTCTCCTTGACAGAACTTCTAGACATTGTCAATATTGTAAATAATAATATGAATAACTTTGTCGTCTCAATTATTGATTTAATAATATATCATATTCTGCAGATGATACTGTGACAATAATTAAATCAATAATATGAGAGATATGATGCAACAATTATTGTAGCAATAATTGAGTATAACTGAGTAACTTCTCACGTAAGCATCAATAATCAATATTGTGTGCTACTATGCAACCATGCGTATTATGTACTTTTACTACCGGGTAGTTCAACAGTTTTAACAGTAACACCTCAGCCGTTATTTTTATAAAAAGATAATTATGTCGTATTCTAACTACGATAATACCTCTGTTGTGGGGTCCAGCAATGATTGTGCCGTTGTACGAATATTCCCTGTTAAAACGAATATTCCGCGTTAAAACGAATATTCCCCGACTAATCGAATATTATATAACCACTTGCTTACTTTACAAAATTTGTAAATATTACCCACAACTATAATATTATATCAAATCCACACCATAATATTTAAAAATATATTTCGAGAAAATTATTCTTTATTCATAAAGGTTGGGGTCTTACAATCCTTACACCCGTTTGAAGGTGTTCATTGGAAAACTTGGATCTTATGTAGAGGACGAGAAGCTGAGAATGCAGCTGTTCCAAAAGAGTCTGACTAGAGAAGCCCGTTCGTGGTATACCAGAATAGACAATTCGAAGATCCATAGTTGGGAAGAACTAGCTCATGCCTTCCTCACACAATACAACTTCTAGTCTCAGATGGCTCCTAACCGATACCAGATTACCAAAGTTAAGAAACAGTCCAATGAGTCTTTTAGAGAATATGCTCAAAGGTGGAGGCGCCTTGCTGCTCAAGTGATTCCTGCCATGATAGAGTCAGAGATGGTCATGACCTTTATCAACATACAAGAAGCTCCTTTCTTTGAAAGAGTCTTAGCTGGCATTGGTAAACCATTTTCTGAAATGATCAAATATGGAGAGATGGCTGAGATGGGGTTGAAGTCAGGAAAGACTCAAGACCTAGCTGCTCTTAAAGCTATTGCGGAACACATCAAATCTGGAACTTATGGAAGCAACCCCCGGAGGGTCTATAAAAATAAAGAGGAGGATGTTTCCTTGATACTACAAGGTCAGAAAGGCAATCAGAATATGCCTATCCAACGGAGAAATTACACTCCCTTTCAAGCACAGTCTTTAAACCCTCCATTGCCTAAGGGTGGAGAAGCCAAACGCTCTCGAGTGTTCACACCCCTAGGGGATTCACTCGAGAACATTTTCAATCTTCTGACCACTCAGAAGAAAATCACGCATCTTCTTCCACCAGCCAATCCAAATGGGAGGGGTTTCAATGCTCCTCGAAAATGTGTTTATCATGCCGGGGCACCTTGATATGATACTCAAGATTGTTGGGCCTTGAAACACAAGATCCAAGATTTAACAGACAACGGTGAGATCGTGGTCTCTAAACTAGATCAACCTCACATACAAGATAACCCTCTTCCTCTACACAAAGAGGAAGAGGTCAACATGATTAATTGGAGCAGTGGACAGAGTTCCAATTTTAACTGTGAATCATCCCAGATCATCAAAGACGGTGTTAACAAATGGGATTATGCAAAGTTCCAGTTTATGATGGAATGAAAGATGAAAGCTCTATGTAAATAGATTGTGCAATTGGCAGAACTGGTGACCTATCAGCATCAAGTCGCATGCCAATTAATTAGCAAGGAGCATGCTAGTCTCCTTCCATTGGTTATGAATACTCCATCATCACCTTCAAAATATGAAACATTGGAGGATAAAGTGACGAAGAGAGCAACTGCCAAAGCCTATAGGGATTTTGCCAACAAAAGGGAATTTACATACCTAGGCTAACCTATGGAGGAGATACTTCAGATGCTAATCAATGAAGGAAGGATAACATCCCTTCTACATCCAGTTAATCCCCGGACAGGACGGTTCAATCTTGATGGAGTATGTCAGTATCACTCCCATTCTCGCGGACACAGCACGGAAGAATGTTAGGCAATCCGCCACCTTATTATCTAATTGATAGCGGTGTCCTACAACTGGCAGACAACGATACAGTGCTATTTGAGAGTGAGAATACCTATCCCATTAAATGGAAGGGCTTGGCAGCAGTTATATCCTATGAGGCTGATTGGACTATTAAACCATTCACAATTCAACTCAAAGGAGCTAACAATCCTTTGAAAGTGGCTACGCCAGAGCCAACCACCTTACCATTCAGACCACAATATTCTGTTAGTAGCTTGCAAAAAGTCCCTTGGAATTATGGAGAAGTTGAAGAATCTACCTCTCATACAACTGTTGTAGTGTCAAAGGAAAATCCACTGTGTCTTCCCTAACGGGTGATGAAGCCTACCATCAAATCAAAGGGGAAAATTCGCATGCAGAAGATTAAAAAATTCCTCCGTGCTATGGGTCATAATAAAGCCAAGGTGGTTTTAAGCTTAAGAGAAGCTCCACATCAAATTTTAATACTGGACTTGGTTTTAACTTCTGAGGTCACCGAAAGATTCTAATGAAGATTTTGGAAGAAGCATACTTGCCGAAATCAGTGGATATAAAAAAAGTTTAACATTTGGTTGATCACATTTTCAACAACAATGTGATATCTTTCACTGATGATGACATACCGCCCGAAGGGACCGGTCATTGCAAGCCGTTACACATTGCAGTTTTGTCCTCCGGATACACGTTAGCTGGTGTCTTGGTAGATGGAGGTTCGTCTCTAAACATTTGTCCTTATGATACGTTCCTATAAATGAATGTCAATCTCAAGCGGATCCGAAGTAGCCATACGATTATCAAAGCTTTTGATGGATCTAGCCAAAAATTCAGTTGGAGAGATTAAGCTGTCAATCGAGATTGGTCCCCATACATTTTGTGTATCTTTCCACGTTCTTAAAATAGATACAGGATACAACCTACTTTTGGGGAGACAGTGGATCCACATGGTCGGGGTTGTCCCTTCCACTTTTCATCAACAACTTAAATACATTATCAACAATAGCCTAATCACAGTCAACGCTGAACCGGAATGTCCTCAACAGGGTGACATGCCACTCATCAGTTTTAATTTCGATGTTGACCCGGTCAATTTTCATGCTTTACAAGTAAGAAACACTCAATACCATTCCACTGGGACGCCATTTCCCATACCCAAGATTTCTGCCAAAGTGATGGCAGCTACTCAAGAAATGATGTCATTGGGACACCAGCCAGAACAAGGGCTGGGTAAAAATTATCAGGGTATTAAGCACCCGATCCAAGTGTCCAGTTAAATTGTGACAACAGGACTAGGTTATTCTGCCTGTTCCAGTTACAGGAATCCACATAAGCATAAGCAGATTCCTTCAACGTCAGTTGCACGACGATTATCTCCACCTATAAATCCAGAGTCTGCACAATCTCCGGTAAAGGTGCCAGCCAACTGTTAGGTTTTGTGAAAATCAAAGTAGCAATCAAATTGCAAAAAATAGCGAAAGCAAAATAAAATCAGATTTTAAAATTTTTCACAAACCAATTACCCGGATCATCCTTTATGCATATTATTAATTAAACGAAGAATAAGAAATTATAATGTATACCCTTATAGAAACGAGCTTCCTTAGGAATGAGTTCACCTCCTACTTCTCCGCGATCTCCTAGAATCTCCGGGTAGATTCCTTCCTTTGATCAATGTAAGCCACCCAAGTGTATGACCTCTAGGGGTGATCCACCAAGGAAGAAGAATTTTCAGGAAGAAGGGTGTATTGGCTCAAACACTAGTTTTTCCTATCTCTATAAAAAAAAGGGCGTACTCTCCAACAACTTGGAATTGCGTATATGATATCTAATATAAGACTCCTCTTATAAAGATATCAGGTAACCTTATTTAATAAAAATAAAGTATTATTTATGTAATTAAACTCTTTTAATTAAATAGGCTCCCTAATCTTATTAGGGATAATTAATTAAACCCCTTTAACTAATTTTCTCTCATAATCCTATTAGGAATAAATGAGAGTACTTATATTAAATTAATTCCTAAACCCTTTTAGAAATTAAAATAATAATAATTGTAATAATATTAATAAGACTCCTCTTATTAATTTATATTTAATATTTCTAAAATATTAAATAATAAATATTAAGCTATTTAATTTATTCTAGCACTATAGATTAAATTAAATATACTTAACATATTATTACGATTATGCCATTAACTTATTAAATAATTATTCTTCCTTTTTTGGTGTGACCCTTTATGTTCTCCATATTAAAACGGTTGTGAATAAATCAATTAGAATAATTCTAATCTTATTAAAATAAATAAATTAAACGATTAATTTGTTTAAATAAATAATATTTATTGTACACTAGGGATAAGCCTCCCTAGCGATCAACGACTTTTCAGATAATATATATTTCAACATTAATCATAAAAGAACCGTTGAGTTAATAGTTACCGTACAATTCAATCCTCCCACCATACAATGTCTCAATTAAATATAAGACATGGAATTACTGTCAACTCTTATTTTATTTAATTATATGTATTTCGATTCCCAAATGCACAACTCCTAATGAATACAAACTATAAAATACTTTCTAATTTCATTCCACATTGGCCAAGGATTCTTGGGTTGTCATTTATCGAATCACATAGGACATTTCTCTTCTTTTACTAGAAGTGGTAAATTCTTTATTGATCATTCATTATCTCCATATATAACTTATTACACCTAAGCATACCCTTTGATATACTCTAAGAGTCTTAAGGAATAAGTCAAAGTGTAATTTATTATATATAAGATACTATGATGATCTTAAGTCTAAGGATCATTTGTACTACTATCACTACAAGAATTTCTATTGACAGACAAGTAAAACTCCATTAGGTATTCTTTAGCGAGTCACGTTCAGTGAACTTATTCTCTAATAAGCATCCACATACTTGCCTTAGTGTCTCCACACAAATGATAATGAGATCAATCATCCTCATCCAATGAGCAAGCAACGTACGTAGCAATCTATCCGGATTCACTAATCCCCTTTTTAGTAATCCATTGATTGGGAACATTTTAGTTTTAAGCTATCTAAGAATTTAAATCTCATTAGCATGATCTCTTCATGATTCTAAAGCATTGCTTAAAACTATGGGTTTATCACATATTATTAAAACAGCACCATGTAGATAATAAATGCCTTTAATAAATAATTCTTTTATTAATAAATAAATAAGATTGATTACAAAGTATATGCTTTATCATCATACATGATTGGCTTGTATGCATACTACTTTCAATCTCCCACATGCACTAAAGCCAATCGCCGTGGTATCTTATACCTATCTTCTCTAAGTGACCATTAAACTGCTGTTGTGTTAACGCTTTAGTAAATGGATCTGCAATATTGTCTTGAGAGTCCACACGCTCCAGGGTGACATCTCCTCTTTCAATGATCTCTTTGATCAAATGAAATCGCCGCAACACGTGTTTGGATTTCTGATGAGACTTGGGTTCCTTAGCCTGTGCAACAGCTCCAGTGTTGTCACAGAATAAAGGCACTGGTCCGGTAATGCTGGGAACCACACCAAGTTCGGTAATAAACTTTTTCATCCAAACAGCTTCCTTTGTAACTTTACTTGCAGCTATGTACTCTGCCTCTGTCATTGAATCACCAACTATTTGCTGTTTGGAACTCTTCCAACTCACTGCACCACCGTTTAAGGTAAACATATACCCCGAAATGGATTTACTGTCATCTTGGTCTGTTTGAAAACTTGAGTTTGTGAAGCCCTCTAGTTCCAATTCAGACCCACCGTAGATAAGAAATACATCCTTAGTTCTTCTTAAGTACTTTAGGATATTTATCACTGTCTTCCAATGTTCTTCTCCTGGATTCGACTGATATCTGTTTGTTACACTAAGTGCATGAGCGACATTTGGTCTAGTACATATCATACCGTATATGGTAGATCCTATTGCTGAAGCATAAGGAATCTTACTCATACAATCTCTCTCCTCAAGTGTCATTGGGGCCTGTTTCTCGGAGAGATGTATTCCATGGCTCATCGGCATGAGACCTCTTTTGGAATCTTCCATGCTAAACCTCTTTATCATCGAGCCAATGTACGTTCATTGGGAAAAGCCAATCATCCTTTTAGATATATCTCTATAGATCTTTATCCCCAAAATATAGGATGCTTCTCCCAAGTCCTTCATGTAAAAGTGTTTAGATAACCAGATTTTAATTGATTGTAGCATAGGAATATCATTCGCTACCATTAATATATCATCAACATATAATACGAGGAATGAAACAGTGCTCCCACTAACCTTCTTGTACACACATGGTTCATCCTTATTTTTGATAAAATCAAACTCTTTGATTGTCTCATCAAAACTGATGTTCCATCTACGAGAAGCTTGCTTCAATCCATAAATGGATCGTTGTAGCTTACAGACTTGATTTGTTCCAAACTTTGAAACAAATCCCTCTGGCTGTGTCATATACGCATCGTCCTCAAGTTTCCCATTGAGGAAGGCCGTTTTAACGTCCATCTGCCAGATTTCGTAGTCATGGTAAGCTGCAATCTCAAGCAAAATCCGAATGGACTTGAGCATTACTACTGGTGAGAAGATTTCATCATAGTCAACTCCTTGTCTTTGTTTGAAGCCTTTTGTAACCAATCGGGCCTTATAGGTCTCTACCTTACCGTCTGCTCTAGTCTTTCTTTTAAAGACTCATTTACACCCAATAGGCTTAATACCTTCCGGTGGTGAAACCAAAGTCCATACTTGGTTCTCATACATGGATTCCATATCGGATATTATGGCTTCTTGCCACTTCTTTAAGTCTTTACTACTCATAGTATGTTCGTAATTCAATGGATCATCATCATCAATGATGTGTACCTCATCGTCATCTTCTATGACAAGTCCATACCTATCAGGTATCTTTGGTACTCTTTTAGATTTACGAATAGGGTGTGGTACAGAAGGAATCTCTACTTGGACAGGTTCATCCATTTGATCTGTAGTGATTTGTGGTTCTTGAATTTCTTCAAGATCAATTTTCCTCCAACTGACCCCTTCAAGGATAAACTACTTGTCCAAGAAGGCAGCATGTTTGGCAACAAACACCTTTTATTCAGTAGGATTGTAGAAATAATATCCTAAACATTCTTTAGGATATCCCACAAAAGTACACTTATCAGATCTTGTCCCAAGCTTATAGTTTTGAAACCATTTCACATAAACTAGACATCCCCAAATCTTAACATGCTTAAGACTAGGCTTCCTCCATGTCCATATCTCATATGGAGTCTTAGGGACAGATTTCGATGGAACCTTATTTAGTAGATATGTAGCCGCTTCTAGGGCATATCCCCATAATGATACCGGAAGATCAGTAAAACTCATCATGGAACGAACCATGTCCAATAGTGTTTGATTTCTCCTTCTGGACACACCATTCAGTTGTGGCGTCCCTGGTGGAGTCCATTGTGAGATTATACCATTTTTTTGAGACAATTGAGAAACTCACTGCTTAAGTATTCACCACCTCGATCTGATCAAAGAATCTTAATACTTTTGCCCGTTTATTTCTCTACTTCACTTATGAATTCTTTGAACTTTTCAAATGATTCAGGCTTGTATTTCATTAAAAAAACATATCCAAATCTTGAGTGATCATCAATGAATGTAATAAAATAAGAATACCCTCCCAGTACATTCGTTGTCATAGGTCCACATACATCAGTGTGTACCAACGCTAACAACTCTGTAACTCTTTCTCCTTTTCCACTAAAAGGTGATTTAGTCATTTTTCCCATGAGACAAGATTCACAAGTTGGATATGATTCATAATCTGATAGCTCTAGGAGCGCATCTTTATACAACTTAGATAATCTTGTTTCATTAATATGACCAAGTCTACAGTGCCACATATAGGTATAATTAACATCATCTCTTTTTTTTTTCTTAGTTTGTTCAATTTGAAGTATATTTTAATGTAAGTCAAGAATGTAAAGTCCATTTCGTAAATTACCAAAACTATATAAAATATTGTTATTATAAATAGAACAACTATTGTTCTTTATTATAACGTCAGAACCATCCATATCCAATACAGATATTGAAATAATGTTTCTAATAAGTGACGGAACAAAATAACAATTATTTAAACTAATGGATTTGCCCGTAGGATAAGTCCCTACAGCTAATGCTGTGAAAGCCCCGAATCCGGGTCCCAAATCACCGCGAATCCGGTACAATCATTCTATCACTATTTGCGGAAGATATAAACATAAATTATTTATACAATAAACGTACATATTATTTCCCCCAAAATCGAGTAACCTTAACTTATACACAATAAACGTACACATTATTTTACCCCAAGCTGAACTTGGCTTTATCCTTTCCTGTATCCGAGGAATGCTTCTTAATCTGCAATGTTAATCATGATATAGCAATGGTGAGCATGAAGGTTACCCAACAAGTTTAAATTTTTTAAGACATATCATGGTTGAAAGAGTCTGAATAATAAGCTGGCTATAATTCAACAATATAATTGTGAACTAGCAGGAATAAACTTTTGACTGAACAAGCATTAAACATGAACAAATATATATGGACCGAATGGTAATGACGGTGATCAGCCTTTCATACCTGACTTATACATGCAATATGTATAGAGTACAATTCTACAATGGTAATCAGCAATGATTAATCATAAGCATATCTGAATGAAACAACTCTTAGTAGAGTTAAGTAAAACTTGCATGTTTCGTTGATTATCGTTACGCAATTTATTAAGCCTTTCAGAAGACCTAATATAATATATAAATAATATCGATATATAAATTAGAATAATATCATCACAGTAATACTATTATATACATAGAATAACCTAAACACATAACACATAACACATAACCCTATCAATCTAAAACACACATAAGACTCGGTATCAAGTCAAACTATTACAGTCTGACTTGAACCCGACACAAATCTGACATCCCGACAGTCTAGTCGGACAGTCGCCGAGTTTATGTTCAATTAAACTTTGCCTAAACACTTAACAATTATCTAAGATAATTTTAATATCAGTCAAAATAATTTTCCAAGTCCCATAATAATTTTTAAATAATTATTATCATTTATCATGATTTTTCAATCATTATACTCGTATTTAAATGAATTAAATACCACATAATTTCATTATTATTAATATTTATTTAATATCAAATATTAATAAAATACATGTCATAATATTATAATATATTTATAACATCACAAAGTATTTTTAATACTTTAAAATCACATTTATATGATTTTTAAACAATTAATTTTATTATCTGATAATTGCTATTAATATTAAAATATTAATATTTTCATGACAAAATATCAAAAGTTATATTTTATAACTTAAAATATTTTTATAACACTTAAATCATTTTTTTTACGATTTTTAAATCATTAATTCTATTTTTCCATAATTTATTTAATATATTTATTAAATAAACTAATTATCATTAATATTAATTTATTAATGAATTTCATCACAAAATATAAAAATCACTAAAAATAACTTAAAATATTCTCTTTTACCATAATATTATTTTTCATAATTTTTCAAGTATAAAAATTATTTTTAAATAATTTATTTTATATTATAATTAAATAAATAAATACCATTTATATTTCAAAAGTATTAAATATTTATGAAATATACTCTAAATAATTAAAAACTATTTTTCAGACTTAAAAAAAAATTTGAAATTTATTATGTATTTTTAATAATTAATATCCATTTTTATCTATTTATTTAATTAAAATAAGTATTTTCTGAAAATAAGTGTCGCTATAGGGGCTTCTGGCGACAAATCTGTCGCTAATAGTGTTCTTGGGTTGTTCTTCAACAAACCCAAAACACCATGTCAGTTTACAAGGTTGGTAGTTTGATCAAATTTATATCCGTGTTCTTGTTGCTTCTAGGTTGATACTTTGTATTAAGATTGTAGTATAAGTGTAGCACTTCAACTTGAATCATATTTCATGGCAATCATACATCACAATAGAAAGATATCTGTGACGCCCCCAAAATTAGGTATACATCACCCATCTTGGGTCGTCAGATACATAGTACAGAATACAAATACAACTGATTAATACATCTGTCGTGTACAATACGACAAAACATAAACTGTGAGTTTGAATACAAATATTATCTTCTAGAGAGTATTCATACTCAAAAGGAGTCCTCATTACATTTATTAACACACCATTACATAGAATAGTGAGGACTACTAACTAATACTATCATTCGGACCATCACTCCGTACCCCGACTTGTCCCAGCTACGTTCTCATTTCCTGAAGAGAACAGTGAAAGAAAGGGTGAGCTCAACTAGCCCAGTAAGAAATATTATGACTAAGATAATGCAGAATAAATTATCATTAGCCTTCAACAATGTTAAACTGATAAAATATAATAGACATCAAGTTTAACTGTAGCGGAACAAGCAATCCATTAAAAGGTCAAGTAGAAAATAAACTCTACTATCTTTTATGATTTAAAAAGTTTTTCAACACTGTGATCGCTGGGACTCAGCTTAATAAAATAATCCACATCATCGAATCACCCCTGCACTACGGCCAAGGATATTCGTATATTCATTAATGGTCATGATCATGCCAACAACTGTCCATCAATGCACTACGGGCCAATGAGGACTTTTACCACATCATTTGTAACATTACGGTCATGATTATACCGAATAATCCCTGGTCATAATCATACCAAGTCCATCTATGCACTACATGCCACAGATGACTTTCAACATTTTATAAACATGAGGATGATGACAATGATATAAGAATTCAATAAAACAAGTTCAAGAATTAATTTATCCAGGAATTAACAACGTCCAAATTGTCAACATGATACTGCATTGTGGAGTAAAATTCAAGAATGCTTAGAAGAATATTTTCTTGAAAAGATACTGGATGAAACGCAACTATCAAGGATATTCCACAAATTTCATGGAGTATAGAAGTCAAAACTTAACCAACTGAGTACAATAAAGAATGGAATAACAAAAGAAATCACCATGCATGCGATAGACCGCACAGACAGGTTATTCCAATAGAATAATAAATAATGGAACCAGGTCCGGCGTAAACGCACAGACAGGATATTCCGACAGAATAATAAATAATGGAACCAGGTCCGGTGTAAAACACACAGACAGGATATTCCAACAGAATAATAATAAAACGGAACCAGGTCCGGTGTAAAACACACAGACAGGATGTTCCAACAGAATAATAGAAGAATGTCACCAAGTATAGGGTAGACCGCGTATACTGGTTATTCCAACAGAATAATAACAAATGGAATAACAGAAGTTCTCTTCATGAATATAAAAGAAATAATATTCCCTACCTTAAAAGAACTGGATATTGGAAAAGTGATGTAGCAGAATACTTTTATTCTCTCTCTCTTATTCTCTCTATACTTTCTCTCTCTATAGCTTGAATGAATTCGTGAAAAATAATGAAGCCCTAGGCCTCTATTTATAGAAAAACTGAGGGTGGCTCTTGGTCTTAACGAAGGGTCAAATGACTCTTGGTCTTAACGAAGGGTCAAATGACTCTTGGTAATATTGAAGGGACAACTACTATTGACGAAAGTAATTACTATTGACCAAGGTAAATACTATTGACGAAGGTAATTACTATTGACCAAGGTAAATACTATTGACGAAGGTAATTACTATTGACTAAGGTAAATACTATTGACGACGGTAATTACTATTGACGACGGTAATTACTATTGACGACGGTAATTACTATTGACGAAGAGACTCTTAGATGATGACATATGGCCCCCCATAAAATAACCAAACTTACCACAACGTCTCAATAATATAACATATTATACAGATGATACTATGACAATAATTTAAGAGATATGATGCAGCAATTACTGTAGCAATAATTGAGTATAGCTGAGTGACTTCTCACGTAAGCATCAATAATCAATACCGTGTGCTACTATGCAACCACGCGTATTACTGTACTTTTACTACCGAGTAGTTCAACAGTTTTAACGGTTTTAACGGTAACACCTCAGCTGTTATTTTTATAGAAAGATAATTCTGTCGTTTTCTCAATCCGACAATAATTCCGTTGTGGGGTCCACCAATGATTGTGCCGTCGTACGAATATTCCCCGACAAAAAGAATATTCTCCGACCAAACGAATATTTTATAACAACTTGCTTACTTTGCAAAATTTATAAATATTACCCACAACTATAACATTATATCAAATTAACTCCATAATATTCAAAAATGATATTTATAGAAAATTCATCTTTATTTATAAAAATTGGGGTCTTACAACCTCCCCTTCTTATGAAATTTCGCCCTCGAAATTAGGGTACGTACCTGGTATGTCGAAGAGGTAAGGATACCTTGATTTCATTTCTGATTCTAACTCCCAAGTCATTTCCTCAACATCGTGGTTTCTCCACAAAACTTTAACTTGAGGTATAACCTTGGAGCGTAGAATATGTTCCTTCTTATCCAAGATTTGAACAGGAACTTCTTCATACGTCAAATCCTCCGCTATTTCGTCCGGTTCTAACTCAATAATGTGGTTCGGGTCTTCCACATATTTGCGTAACATGGATATGTGGAAAACGTTATGAACACGAGACATACTTGGCGGTAAAGCGAGTCTATAAGCCACAGTTCCTACTCGATCGAGGATTAAAAATGGACCGATGAATCGAGGATTTAGCTTTCCTCTCTTTCCAAATCTCGTAACTCCTTTCCATGGAGCAACACGTAAGAACACATGATCTCCTACATCAAATTCCACGTCCTTTCGATGAAGATCAGCATAACTCTTTTGTCGATCTTGTGAGGTTTTTATACGTTGTCGGATCGTTTGAATCTTTTCTGTAGTCATACGTACCAACTCCGGTCCCAACAACGTTGCTTCGCCCACCTCATCCCAGCATACTGGAGAACGACATTTTCTTCCATACAATGCTTCGAATGGAGCCATGCCAATACTTGCTTGATAACTGTTGTTGTAGGAAAACTCCACCAATGGTAAGAACTTGTCCCAACTTCCTTTGAAGTCAAAGACACAGAGTCTTAATAGATCTTCAAGAGTTTGAATAGTCCTCTCTGATTGTCCGTCCGTCTGAGGATGATATGCTGAACTAAATCGTAACTCCGTGCCCATAGCTTTTTGTAAACTAACCCAAAATCGTGAAGTGAATCTTGGGTCTCGATCAGAAACTATGGATACTGGCATACCATGCAGTCTTACAATCTCGTTTATGTACATACGAGCAAGACGTTCAAGTGTATAAGTTTCTCGTATCGGTAAGAAATGAGCAGACTTGGTCAATCTATCAACAATGACCCAAATCGCATCAATACCTTGAGAAACCCTAGGAAGACCGGTAACGAAATCCATGGTAATGTGCTCCCACTTCCATTCTGGAATTTCAAGTGGTTGCAATGGACCTTTTGGTACTTGATGCTCCGCTTTGACTCGTTGACAAGTTAGACACCTTGAGATAAACAACGCTATCTCTCTCTTCATATTGCTCCACCAAAATGTATGACGAAGATCATGATACATTTTGGTACTTCCAGGATGGATTGCAAACGGTGTGTTGTGCGCCTCCATCATGATTTCATACTTTAAATCAGGGTTGTTAGGAACACAAAGTCTGGAGTTGACTCGAAGTATTCCTTCTTCATCGATTCTTGCTTCCGGCATAGCACCTTCTTGCACTTTCTTCTTCATACGCATCAGCTCCAGGTCTGTAGCTTGAGCAGCTTTAACTTTATCGATTAAAGTCGGTTCTACTCGTATATTCGCCATCATCACATGGGTCCCTGGAGTCTTCAACTCTATCTCCATCCTTTGCAAGTCACACAAAATGGGCCTTTGCGTTGTTAATATTGCACTTGTACCCGCATATGATCTTCTACTCAATGCGTCAGCTACCACGTTCGCTTTTCCAGGATGGTATTGAATGGTATGATCATAATCTTTCAACAGTTCAAGCCAACGTCGTTGTCGCATGTTGAGTTCCTTTTGAGTGAAGAAATATTTGAGGCTTTTATGATCCGTAAAGATCTCCACTTTCTCCCCATACAAGTAATGCCTCCAAATTTTAAGTGCAAAGACAACAGCTGCCAACTCTAGATCATGAGTAGGATAATTCCTCTCATATTCCTTGAGTTGTCTTGATGCATAGGCTATGACTTTTCCATGTTGCATGAGAACGCATCCCAACCCTTTGCTCGAAGCATCACTGTAGATGACAAATCCCTCCGAGCCAGATGGTATTGTTAGAACAGGTGCTGAAATGAGTCTCCTCTTGAGTTCTTGAAAACTCTGCTCACATTCTTCGCTCCAACCAAACTTTGTATCTTTCCGAGTCAGCTGAGTTAATGGAGTAGCGATTCGAGAAAATCCTTCCACGAATCTCCGATAATAACCAGCTAAACCAAGAAAGCTACGTACCTCGGTCACTGATTTAGGTTGCTCCCAGCTTTGAATAGCTTCAATCTTTGCCGGGTCAACCGATATTCCACGACTTGATACTACGTGCCCAAGGAATGCTACCTCCTCCAGCCAGAACTCGCATTTCTTCAACTTGGCATAAAGCTTGTATTCACGAAGCTTTTGGAGTACCAGCCTCAAGTGTTGCTCATGATCTTCACGGCTTTTGGAATAAATAAGGATGTCATCAATAAAGACGACCACAAAGTGATCCAAATATTCCTTGAATACCCGGTTCATCATATCCATGAAGGCAGCAGGAGCATTAGTCAATCCAAAGGACATGACTAGGAATTCATAATGCCCGTACCGAGTTCTAAAAGCCGTCTTTGGAATATCCTCAGTTCTAACCTTCAGCTGATGATATCCAGAACGAAGATCGATCTTTGAAAAGAATTGTGCTCCTTGCAACTGGTCAAACAGGTCATCAATACGTGGCAATGGGTACCTGTTTTTGATGGTGACATGATTCAACTCCCGATAATCAATACAAAGTCGCATACTTCCATCTTTCTTCTTCACGAATAGAACAGGAGCACCCCAAGGAGAAGTACTAGGACGAATAAAGCCAATGTCTAACAATTCCTGCAGTTGGATCTTTAACTCCTGAAGTTCAATAGGAGCCATTCGATAAGGGGCTTTGGAAATGGGTTTTGTACCGGGTTCAAGGTCGATACAAAATTCAATTTCACGCTCTAGGGGTAGGCCAGGAAGTTCTTCAGGGAATACGTCAGGGAATACGTCAGGGAATTTATTAACAATAGAAATATCATTCAAAACTGACGTATTTTTGTTTAGATCTGTGACATGAGCTAAGAAAGCTTGACATCCGTTTTTCAATAAACGAATAGCTTTATGGCTTGAGATGACAGCGATTGATTTTAATGGTTTGGTTGCTTGAATTCGCATAATAGGTCGATTAGGAATATGAAAGCTAACAACCTTACGAAAACAATCAATTTTTGCATAATGAGTAGTTAACCAATCAATCCCTAGAATCACGTCAAATGCAAGTATTTTTAATGAAATCAGATCGATAGGTAATGTGTGGGTACCAACTTGAACCAAACAAGACTTATAAACAGTGGAGGTAATGAAGGTTTCTCCCAACGGAGTTTCCACAGATAAGTCAAAGTCTAATTTCTCCGGAATCAAATTTAATCGATGAGCGCAAGTAGGAGAAATAAAAGAATGGGTTGAACCGGTATCAAATAAAGTATAAACTTCTTTAGAGTTTATGATAAGCTTACCCGTGATGACCTCATTCGGGTTCCTTGCTCTCTGGGAGTTCACAACAAACGCTCTCCCTTGCACAACCGGTTTTGACTTTTCTGGGACGGCTTTTGGTGCCTCCATCCTAGCTGAATTTGTCTTCGGTAAACGACAAAATCGGGCTAAATGACCTTCTCTTCCACAATTATAACATGCTTTGGACGGCATCGCGCAGTTTGGACTGATGTGCCCCTCCCCTCCGCATTTGAAACATATGATAGGTGGTCGTTCTCCTTCCTTAACGACAGGTGCTGGTGCTGACGTCTTTCCATCATTGTTGAATCTCCTCTTCTTGAAATGTCCATTCTTATTGTTTTGGCCCTGATTACCACCGAAGTGGTTACCATTTCTGGCCTGTTGATTCCCTCCACGCTTGTTGTCACCGCTTCGATGACTGCTCTCACTGGTATTATCATTTTGCCGGCTGCTCTCTTTTGGTTGCGTTGTCTCGTTATCGCGCTCCACCAACTGAGCCCTATTTACAACATCTGAATACAAACACAGTTTATGAGAAACAAGATGTTGACGTATCTCCGGCTTCAAACCTCTTAAAAACATCCGCGTCATTCTTTCTTCATTATCCACCAGGTGGGACGCAAACCGGGATAACTCCGCAAATTTTGCCTCGTACTGCGACACGGTCATATTATTCTGCTCCAATTTGATGAACTCCACCTCCTTCATGTGACGAATACTCTCGGGAAAGTATTTGTCGTTAAACAGCTCTTGGAACTTCTCCCAGGACATCTTCAGTGCGGCAGGTTGAGTACGCTTTATCGATTCCCACCAGTAATCTGCCTCTCCTCGCAACATAAAGGCGGCAAAGGGAACCTTTTGCTCCTCGGAGCAACCCAAGACATCAAATATCTTGGTGATCTGCTTTATCCATGTTTCAGCTACAAGTGGTTTGGGTTCTCCCTTAAACTCCGGTGGTCCCAGCTCCTTAAACTGTTTAGCGGTGACCGCCTGAGAGTTTCCAGTATTTCCACCTACGTTGTGGACAGGAGCCGCTTTCACCTGTTGTTGCATGAATTGCATAAAGCCTCTGAACATTTGATCATTCATCATTTGGTCAGTGTTGTTGTTTGCATGAGGATTGACACCTTCCTGATGCACATTATCCTGATTATTGATATGTGGTGAATCAACAGTCGTCTGTGCTCCATTGCTATTCTCAACATTCTCAGATGCCATTTTCAGATACTGCCACAAAATAAAAATTAATTGATATGTCATATATTATCCTTATATTATGACCGACCAATTAAATACCATGCAAATAAACTTAGGTATGTCATACTAGCGAAGGAATTCCCCGTCTCTCCCCTCCTAGTTCTATTCTCACATCTTAGCCAGGGATCATATCCCTAAGCTCTGATACCAACTGTGACGCCCCCAAAATTAGGTATACATCACCCATCTTGGGTCGTCAGATACATAGTACAGAATACAAATACAACTGATTAATACAACTGTCGTGTACAATACGACAAAACATAAACTGTGAGTTTGAATACAAATATTATCTTCTAGAGAGTATTCATACTCAAAAGGAGTCCTCATTACATTTATTAACACACCATTACATAGAATAGTGAGGACTACTAACTAATACTATCATTCGGACCATCACTCCGTACCCCGACTTGTCCCAGCTACGTTCTCATTTCCTGAAGAGAACAGTGAAAGAAAGGGTGAGCTCAACTAGCCCAGTAAGAAATATTATGACTAAGATAATGCAGAATAAATTATCATTAGCCTTCAACAATGTTAAACTGATAAAATATAATAGACATCAAGTTTAACTGTAGCGGAACAAGCAATCCATTAAAAGAGTCAAGTAGAAAATAAACTCTACTATCTTTTATGATTTAAAAAGTTTTTCAACACTGTGATCGCTGAGACTCAGCTTAATAAAATAATCCACATCATCGAATCACCCCTGCACTACGGCCAAGGATATTCGTATATTCATTAATGGTCATGATCATGCCAACAACTGTCCATCAATGCACTACGGGCCAATGAGGACTTTTACCACATCATTTGTAACATTACGGTCATGATTATACCGAATAATCCCTGGTCATAATCATACCAAGTCCATCTATGCACTACATGCCACAGATGACTTTCAACATTTTATAAACATGAGGATGATGACAATGATATAAGAATTCAATAAAACAAGTTCAAGAATTAATTTATCCAGGAATTAACAACGTCCAAATTGTCAACATGATACTGCATTGTGGAGTAAAATTCAAGAATGCTTAGAAGAATATTTTCTTGAAAAGATACTGGATGAAACGCAACTATCAAGGATATTCCACAAATTTCATGGAGTATAGAAGTCAAAACTTAACCAACTGAGTACAATAAAGAATGGAATAACAAAAGAAATCACCATGCATGCGATAGACCGCACAGACAGGTTATTCCAATAGAATAATAAATAATGGAACCAGGTCCGGCGTAAACGCACAGACAGGATATTCCGACAGAATAATAAATAATGGAACCAGGTCCGGTGTAAAACACACAGACAGGATATTCCAACAGAATAATAATAAAACGGAACCAGGTCCGGTGTAAAACACACAGACAGGATGTTCCAACAGAATAATAGAAGAATGTCACCAAGTATAGGGTAGACCGCGTATACTGGTTATTCCAACAGAATAATAACAAATGGAATAACAGAAGTTCTCTTCATGAATATAAAAGAAATAATATTCCCTACCTTAAAAGAACTGGATATTGGAAAAGTGATGTAGCAGAATACTTTTATTCTCTCTCTCTTATTCTCTCTATACTTTCTCTCTCTATAGCTTGAATGAATTCGTGAAAAATAATGAAGCCCTAGGCCTCTATTTATAGAAAAACTGAGGGTGGCTCTTGGTCTTAACGAAGGGTCAAATGACTCTTGGTCTTAACGAAGGGTCAAATGACTCTTGGTAATATTGAAGGGACAACTACTATTGACGAAAGTAATTACTATTGACCAAGGTAAATACTATTGACGAAGGTAATTACTATTGACCAAGGTAAATACTATTGACGAAGGTAATTACTATTGACTAAGGTAAATACTATTGACGACGGTAATTACTATTGACGACGGTAATTACTATTGACGACGGTAATTACTATTGACGAAGAGACTCTTAGATGATGACATATGGCCCCCCATAAAATAACCAAACTTACCACAACGTCTCAATAATATAACATATTATACAGATGATACTATGACAATAATTTAAGAGATATGATGCAGCAATTACTGTAGCAATAATTGAGTATAGCTGAGTGACTTCTCACGTAAGCATCAATAATCAATACCGTGTGCTACTATGCAACCACGCGTATTACTGTACTTTTACTACCGAGTAGTTCAACAGTTTTAACGGTTTTAACGGTAACACCTCAGCCGTTATTTTTATAGAAAGATAATTCTGTCGTTTTCTCAATCCGACAATAATTCCGTTGTGGGGTCCACCAATGATTGTGCCGTCGTACGAATATTCCCCGACAAAAAGAATATTCTCCGACCAAACGAATATTTTATAACAACTTGCTTACTTTGCAAAATTTATAAATATTACCCACAACTATAACATTATATCAAATTAACTCCATAATATTCAAAAATGATATTTATAGAAAATTCATCTTTATTTATAAAAATTGGGGTCTTACAACCTCCCCTTCTTATGAAATTTCGCCCTCGAAATTAGGGTACGTACCTGGTATGTCGAAGAGGTAAGGATACCTTGATTTCATTTCTGATTCTAACTCCCAAGTCATTTCCTCAACATCGTGGTTTCTCCACAAAACTTTAACTTGAGGTATAACCTTGGAGCGTAGAATATGTTCCTTCTTATCCAAGATTTGAACAGGAACTTCTTCATACGTCAAATCCTCCGCTATTTCGTCCGGTTCTAACTCAATAATGTGGTTCGGGTCTTCCACATATTTGCGTAACATGGATATGTGGAAAACGTTATGAACACGAGACATACTTGGCGGTAAAGCGAGTCTATAAGCCACAGTTCCTACTCGATCGAGGATTAAAAATGGACCGATGAATCGAGGATTTAGCTTTCCTCTCTTTCCAAATCTCGTAACTCCTTTCCATGGAGCAACACGTAAGAACACATGATCTCCTACATCAAATTCCACGTCCTTTCGATGAAGATCAGCATAACTCTTTTGTCGATCTTGTGAGGTTTTTATACGTTGTCGGATCGTTTGAATCTTTTCTGTAGTCATACGTACCAACTCCGGTCCCAACAACGTTGCTTCGCCCACCTCATCCCAGCATACTGGAGAACGACATTTTCTTCCATACAATGCTTCGAATGGAGCCATGCCAATACTTGCTTGATAACTGTTGTTGTAGGAAAACTCCACCAATGGTAAGAACTTGTCCCAACTTCCTTTGAAGTCAAAGACACAGAGTCTTAATAGATCTTCAAGAGTTTGAATAGTCCTCTCTGATTGTCCGTCCGTCTGAGGATGATATGCTGAACTAAATCGTAACTCCGTGCCCATAGCTTTTTGTAAACTAACCCAAAATCGTGAAGTGAATCTTGGGTCTCGGTCAGAAACTATGGATACTGGCATACCATGCAGTCTTACAATCTCGTTTATGTACATACGAGCAAGACGTTCAAGTGTATAAGTTTCTCGTATCGGTAAGAAATGAGCAGACTTGGTCAATCTATCAACAATGACCCAAATCGCATCAATACCTTGAGAAACCCTAGGAAGACCGGTAACGAAATCCATGGTAATGTGCTCCCACTTCCATTCTGGAATTTCAAGTGGTTGCAATGGACCTTTTGGTACTTGATGCTCCGCTTTGACTCGTTGACAAGTTAGACACCTTGAGATAAACAACGCTATCTCTCTCTTCATATTGCTCCACCAAAATGTATGACGAAGATCATGATACATTTTGGTACTTCCAGGATGGATTGCAAACGGTGTGTTGTGCGCCTCCATCATGATTTCATACTTTAAATCAGGGTTGTTAGGAACACAAAGTCTGGAGTTGACTCGAAGTATTCCTTCTTCATCGATTCTTGCTTCCGATATAGCACCTTCTTGCACTTTCTTCTTCATACGCATCAGCTCCAGGTCTGTAGCTTGAGCAGCTTTAACTTTATCGATTAAAGTCGGTTCTACTCGTATATTCGCCATCATCACATGGGTCCCTGGAGTCTTCAACTCTATCTCCATCCTTTGCAAGTCACACAAAATGGGCCTTTGCGTTGTTAATATTGCACTTGTACCCGCATATGATCTTCTACTCAATGCGTCAGCTACCACGTTCGCTTTTCCAGGATGGTATTGAATGGTATGATCATAATCTTTCAACAGTTCAAGCCAACGTCGTTGTCGCATGTTGAGTTCCTTTTGAGTGAAGAAATATTTGAGGCTTTTATGATCCGTAAAGATCTCCACTTTCTCCCCATACAAGTAATGCCTCCAAATTTTAAGTGCAAAGACAACAGCTGCCAACTCTAGATCATGAGTAGGATAATTCCTCTCATATTCCTTGAGTTGTCTTGATGCATAGGCTATGACTTTTCCATGTTGCATGAGAACACATCCCAACCCTTTGCTCGAAGCATCACTGTAGATGACAAATCCCTCCGAGCCAGATGGTATTGTTAGAACAGGTGCTGAAATGAGTCTCCTCTTGAGTTCTTGAAAACTCTGCTCACATTCTTCGCTCCAACCAAACTTTGTATCTTTCCGAGTCAGCTGAGTTAATGGAGTAGCGATTCGAGAAAATCCTTCCACGAATCTCCGATAATAACCAGCTAAACCAAGAAAGCTACGTACCTCGGTCACTGATTTAGGTTGCTCCCAGCTTTGAATAGCTTCAATCTTTGCCGGGTCAACCGATATTCCACGACTTGATACTACGTGCCCAAGGAATGCTACCTCCTCCAGCCAGAACTCGCATTTCTTCAACTTGGCATAAAGCTTGTATTCACGAAGCTTTTGGAGTACCAGCCTCAAGTGTTGCTCATGATCTTCACGGCTTTTGGAATAAATAAGGATGTCATCAATAAAGACGACCACAAAGTGATCCAAATATTCCTTGAATACCCGGTTCATCATATCCATGAAGGCAGCAGGAGCATTAGTCAATCCAAAGGACATGACTAGGAATTCATAATGCCCGTACCGAGTTCTAAAAGCCGTCTTTGGAATATCCTCAGTTCTAACCTTCAGCTGATGATATCCAGAACGAAGATCGATCTTTGAAAAGAATTGTGCTCCTTGCAACTGGTCAAACAGGTCATCAATACGTGGCAATGGGTACCTGTTTTTGATGGTGACATGATTCAACTCCCGATAATCAATACAAAGTCGCATACTTCCATCTTTCTTCTTCACGAATAGAACAGGAGCTCCCCAAGGAGAAGTACTAGGACGAATAAAGCCAATGTCTAACAATTCCTGCAGTTGGATCTTTAACTCCTGAAGTTCAATAGGAGCCATTCGATATGGGGCTTTGGAAATGGGTTTTGTACCGGGTTCAAGATCGATACAAAATTCAATTTCACGCTCTGGGGGTAGGCCAGGAAGTTCTTCAGGGAATACGTCAGGGAATACTTCAGGGAATTTATTAACAATAGAAATATCATTCAAAACTGACGTATTTTTGTTTAGATCTGTGACATGAGCTAAGAAAGCTTGACATCCGTTTTTCAATAAACGAATAGTTTTATGGCTTGAGATGACAGCGATTGATTTTAATGGTTTGGTTGCTTGAATTCGCATAATAGGTCGATTAGGAATATGAAAACTAACAACCTTACGAAAACAATCAATTTTTGCATAATGAGTAGTTAACCAATCAATCCCTAGAATCACGTCAAATGCAAGTATTTTTAATGAAATCAGATCGATAGGTAATGTGTGGGTACCAACTTGAACCAAACAAGACTTATAAACAGTGGAGGTAATGAAGGTTTCTCCCAACGGAGTTTCCACAGATAAGTCAAAGTCTAATTTCTCCGGAATCAAATTTAATCGATGAGCGCAAGTAGGAGAAATAAAAGAATGGGTTGAACCGGTATCAAATAAAGTATAAACTTCTTTAGAGTTTATAATAAGCTTACCCGTGATGACCTCATTCGGGTTCCTTGCTCTCTGGGAGTTCACAACAAACGCTCTCCCTTGCACAACCGGTTTTGACTTTTCTGGGACGGCTTTTGGTGCCTCCATCCTAGCTGAATTTGTCTTCGGTAAACGACAAAATCGGGCTAAATGACCTTCTCTTCCACAATTATAACATGCTTTGGACGGCATCGCGCAGTTTGGACTGATGTGCCCCTCCCCTCCGCATTTGAAACATATGATAGGTGGTCGTTCTCCTTCCTTAACGACAGGTGCTGGTGCTGACGTCTTTCCATCATTGTTGAATCTCCTCTTCTTGAAATGTCCATTCTTATTGTTTTGGCCCTGATTACCACCGAAGTGGTTACCATTTCTGGCCTGTTGATTCCCTCCACGCTTGTTGTCACCGCTTCGATGACTGCTCTCACTGGTATTATCATTTTGCCGGCTGCTCTCTTTTGGTTGCGTTGTCTCGTTATCGCGCTCCACCAACTGAGCCCTATTTACAACATCTGAATACAAACACAGTTTATGAGAAACAAGATGTTGACGTATCTCCGGCTTCAAACCTCTTAAAAACATCCGCGTCATTCTTTCTTCATTATCCACCAGGTGGGACGCAAACCGGGATAACTCCGCAAATTTTGCCTCGTACTGCGACACGGTCATATTATTCTGCTCCAATTTGATGAACTCCACCTCCTTCATGTGACGAATACTCTCGGGAAAGTATTTGTCGTTAAACAGCTCTTGGAACTTCTCCCAGGACATCTTCAGTGCGGCAGGTTGAGTACGCTTTATCGATTCCCACCAGTAATCTGCCTCTCCTCGCAACATAAAGGCGGCAAAGGGAACCTTTTGCTCCTCGGAGCAACCCAAGACATCAAATATCTTGGTGATCTGCTTTATCCATGTTTCAGCTACAAGTGGTTTGGGTTCTCCCTTAAACTCCGGTGGTCCCAGCTCCTTAAACTGTTTAGCGGTGACCGCCTGAGAGTTTCCAGTATTTCCACCTACGTTGTGGACAGGAGCCGCTTTCACCTGTTGTTGCATGAATTGCATAAAGCCTCTGAACATTTGATCATTCATCATTTGGTCAGTGTTGTTGTTTGCATGAGGATTGACACCTTCCTGATGCACATTATCCTGATTATTGATATGTGGTGAATCAACAGTCGTCTGTGCTCCATTGCTATTCTCAACATTCTCAGATGCCATTTTCAGATACTGCCACAAAATAAAAATTAATTGATATGTCATATATTATCCTTATATTATGACCGACCAATTAAATACCATGCAAATAAACTTAGGTATGTCATACTAGCGAAGGAATTCCCCGTCTCTCCCCTCCTAGTTCTATTCTCACATCTTAGCCAGGGATCATATCCCTAAGCTCTGATACCAACTGTGACGCCCCCAAAATTAGGTATACATCACCCATCTTGGGTCGTCAGATACATAGTACAGAATACAAATACAACTGATTAATACATCTGTCGTGTACAATACGACAAAACATAAACTGTGAGTTTGAATACAAATATTATCTTCTAGAGAGTATTCATACTCAAAAGGAGTCCTCATTACATTTATTAACACACCATTACATAGAATAGTGAGGACTACTAACTAATACTATCATTCGGACCATCACTCCGTACCCCGACTTGTCCCAGCTACGTTCTCATTTCCTGAAGAGAACAGTGAAAGAAAGGGTGAGCTCAACTAGCCCAGTAAGAAATATTATGACTAAGATAATGCAGAATAAATTATCATTAGCCTTCAACAATGTTAAACTGATAAAATATAATAGACATCAAGTTTAACTGTAGCGGAACAAGCAATCCATTAAAAGAGTCAAGTAGAAAATAAACTCTACTATCTTTTATGATTTAAAAAGTTTTTCAACACTGTGATCGCTGGGACTCAGCTTAATAAAATAATCCACATCATCGAATCACCCCTGCACTACGGCCAAGGATATTCGTATATTCATTAATGGTCATGATCATGCCAACAACTGTCCATCAATGCACTACGGGCCAATGAGGACTTTTACCACATCATTTGTAACATTACGGTCATGATTATACCGAATAATCCCTGGTCATAATCATACCAAGTCCATCTATGCACTACATGCCACAGATGACTTTCAACATTTTATAAACATGAGGATGATGACAATGATATAAGAATTCAATAAAACAAGTTCAAGAATTAATTTATCCAGGAATTAACAACGTCCAAATTGTCAACATGATACTGCATTGTGGAGTAAAATTCAAGAATGCTTAGAAGAATATTTTCTTGAAAAGATACTGGATGAAACGCAACTATCAAGGATATTCCACAAATTTCATGGAGTATAGAAGTCAAAACTTAACCAACTGAGTACAATAAAGAATGGAATAACAAAAGAAATCACCATGCATGCGATAGACCGCACAGACAGGTTATTCCAATAAAATAATAAATAATGGAACCAGGTCCGGCGTAAACGCACAGACAGGATATTCCGACAGAATAATAAATAATGGAACCAGGTCCGGTGTAAAACACACAGACAGGATATTCCAACAGAATAATAATAAAACGGAACCAGGTCCGGTGTAAAACACACAGACAGGATGTTCCAACAGAATAATAGAAGAATGTCACCAAGTATAGGGTAGACCGCGTATACTGGTTATTCCAACAGAATAATAACAAATGGAATAACAGAAGTTCTCTTCATGAATATAAAAGAAATAATATTCCCTACCTTAAAAGAACTGGATATTGGAAAAGTGATGTAGCAGAATACTTTTATTCTCTCTCTCTTATTCTCTCTATACTTTCTCTCTCTATAGCTTGAATGAATTCGTGAAAAATAATGAAGCCCTAGGCCTCTATTTATAGAAAAACTGAGGGTGGCTCTTGGTCTTAACGAAGGGTCAAATGACTCTTGGTCTTAACGAAGGGTTAAATAACTCTTGGTAATATTGAAGGGACAACTACTATTGACGAAAGTAATTACTATTGACCAAGGTAAATACTATTGACGAAGGTAATTACTATTGACCAAGGTAAATACTATTGACAAAGGTAATTACTATTGACTAAGGTAAATACTATTGACGACGGTAATTACTATTGACGACGGTAATTACTATTGACGACGGTAATTACTATTGACGAAGAGACTCTTAGATGATGACATATGGCCCCCCATAAAATAACCAAACTTACCACAACGTCTCAATAATATAACATATTATACAGATGATACTATGACAATAATTTAAGAGATATGATGCAGCAATTACTGTAGCAATAATTGAGTATAGCTGAGTGACTTCTCACGTAAGCATCAATAATCAATACCGTGTGCTACTATGCAACCACGCGTATTACTGTACTTTTACTACCGAGTAGTTCAACAGTTTTAACGGTTTTAACGGTAACACCTCAGCTGTTATTTTTATAGAAAGATAATTCTGTCGTTTTCTCAATCCGACAATAATTCCGTTGTGGGGTCCACCAATGATTGTGCCGTCGTACGAATATTCCCCGACAAAAAGAATATTCTCCGACCAAACGAATATTTTATAACAACTTGCTTACTTTACAAAATTTATAAATATTACCCACAACTATAACATTATATCAAATTAACTCCATAATATTCAAAAATGATATTTATAGAAAATTCATCTTTATTTATAAAAATTGGGGTCTTACAATATCAGCCTCTAAAAATCATGTCATGCATGTTCTTCATTTTCTGGGTTACCCAGAAAATGAAGAACAGTCAAAGGTACCTATTTTGATGCATTAAATCATAACCTCCTAGACTTGGTTTTATGTAATCTAGTGGTCCAATCGTGTAGAACATATGACAGTGTATAATGACATAACATCAGATCATCTTAACATCAACAGATCTAAGATATAAAGATCGGTCAAACTAGTGGTCAGGAAACGGGTCTTGAAGATTCTGGGTTACCCAGAATCTCCTTCCGGGGAGTTGGTCAACGGTGGTTTGACCATTATTATCTACTATTCTGTTATGGATCTAAGTGAACTAAAGACTTTAAAATGTAGAGTTCATGTCAGGCTACCAGATTCAAAACCATAACTTAGCCAAACAACTAAACACGTGCAAGATCTGAGCCTTCAAAATGGTTGTCAGACGAGATTTGGGTTTCTGGGTTGCCTAGAAACTCAGTCTCCGTGAACGGTCAACGCGGTTTGACTGCTTGTATCTCTTAATATATTCATGATCTGATCGTGTTTCCAGTTTCAGATCACAGTATACATGTCATAGAACATATGTATAACATAAAACCACAAAAATCAAGAACAAAGAAGGATTTACAGGTCCTGACATTAGCTTGTCAGGCCATCATTTTCAACATTTCCAGAATTTTGAAATCTTTAGATTCGAGCATCTAAATGTTATGGATCCATGATCCAACAACCCGGATCTCTAAAAGGCACCTTCTAACACATATCTAACCAACAACTAACATCAAAACACAAGATTTATAAAAATTGGGGTGTATACCACTTTGGAGCCTTGATCTTGATTTCTGATCTATGATCCTGTTCTTGACTTGCTATAGATCAATCTAAGAACTGAATCAGTAAAGAATTTTGTGGTTTTAGAGAGATTATGGCATGGCTGAGTGTTTGTGGCCAATTGAAGCTAAATAATGACTTTCTCTCTCTTCAATTATTTATAAAAATTGGATGTAAATGAAAATGGCTGGTAATGAGGGCTGATCTTTGGATTTTTAAGGCACGTGCTATACTAGGCTAGGGTTAGTCATTAACCTAAAGATATGGCAAGATTTTTTTAAGCTAACTTACAAAAATACAAAAAGGGCAAAATGGTCATTAAACTATTAAATTTAATGGCATTTATGTAAATGGTCCAAACCTTTAGGGTTTAACCCTAAAATATTTGAAATTAAATTTCTAAGATTTCCAAATTTCGATTTTTGAAAAAGAAAATTAATATTTCAAAATTATAATTAGAATTTTCTAATTATATTAAAATTTACTAATCATTAATCAAGCTTGCTAATTAGGATTAATATTTCCTAATTAAAATTACTAATTTAACAATTAGGTTTCATGATCATGCATTAGGGTTTATAACCCAAGAATTAGGGTTTCTAAATTATTAAAAATCTAATTAATCATTAGGGTTGTAATTAAAAATACATAAACCTTATACCTAACATTTAAATTCCCAAATTAGGATTCTAATATCCGAATTAGGGTTTCAAATTCTCGGAACTGATGTTAGGGTTTCTAGAACCGGTTTCTAGGGTTTCTTACCAGACATTAGGGTTTTTTAACTGAACGTTAATGTTCTAAATATATACATAGGGGTTGGACACTGATATCGTTTATCTGGTCGACCCTTAACCTTTAACCACATTCTGAACACATAATTGACCATACTCACATAACATATCCACGTATTCCCTTAATCATAAATAATTCACCTAAATCCTTCACAGAATTTTGAAATTCTTAAAATTCCATCTTAAAAATATCAAACGCATACACTTATGTTTTGTTCTAGGTTCATTATTGAACCTTTATTCAATATTTTAAGACTTAAATAATTTTCTAAATTCTTGGGTCGTCACAAATGCAGCAACCTTCGCTCCATTTTCCACTCGTAGGACGACCTCATCCTTGCTCAGCTTTCTACTTCTGACCAGACCTTGCATATTATTACATATATGAGAACCACAGCCGGTATCCAATACCCAAGTAGAAGATTGACTTTCAGAAAATTTAATTTAAATCATAAACAAACCTTGATTAGGATTTGAAGCTTCTCCAAGCTTTGTCTGCTTTTGTTCTGCAAGATAATCCTTGCAGTTCCTCTTCTAGTGACCCGGCTTGTTACAATGGAAGTAAATTCCTTTGCTAGCTGGATCAGGTTTCTTTTGACCCTTCACTTTCGTCTTTCCCTTAGCCTTCTTGAATTTCTTCTTTTCAGAAGATACCTTGGGCCTCTTCCTTTTCTTGGAATAATCATCCACCAGTAAGACATGATTCTTCTTGGATGGAAAGTGACCTTCAGCAGTTTTCAGCATGTTAAGTAATTCAAGCAAGCTGACATCTAACTTATTCATGTGAAAATTCACAACAAATTATGAGAAGGTGTCTGGGAGTGACTACAAGACTAAATCTCGACTCAACTCCCCATCCATGACGAACCCAAGTTGTCCAAGACGTTCAATCAGATTGATCATGTTTAAGACATGAGTCTCAATGGTAGTGCCCTCGGTCATCCGAGATCGGAAGAGCTCCGTAGATATTTCATATCTAGCAGTCCTACTTTGCTCACCATACAACTCTTGAAGGTGCAGTAGCATAGTAGGAGCATTCATGTTTTCATGCTGAAGCTGAAGCTCGTTACTCATGGATGCGAGCATGATGCATTGAGCCACTGATGCATCATCCTGCCACTGCTTAAAAGTAACAATCTCTTTCTCAGAGGCTGTATCTACAACTTTTGCAGGTATGGGCGAATTTAGGACATAAGAAATCTTTTCAACAGTTAGAACAATTCTCAAATTCCTTAACCAGTCCGTGTAATTCGGTTCGGTCAGTTTGTTAGCATCAAGTATGCTACGCAGTGAAGTTAGTGAATGTGACATTTTCAAAATTCTGCATGTAAAAAGACAATATTTTAGCAAACATTCATTTAATTAATTACCAAAATAAATTAGGTCTTATTTTATATTGGTATCTCCCACTATTTTCTTCAAACTATATTACCCTCATAAATATAGTTCGGCAATATCTAATTAAAGATTTGCTAGTGAGAATAAGGATCCCATTTCAAATGTATATAGCCTTGTGTGTGCACAACAAACTATATATAAATAAATAGGTAGACAACTCTTTGTCAATTACATCATCATGTAACTCCTTATATTTTGCCTCTTAAATCATAATGGTCAAGTGTGTGCACATCCGAACTAAAATGATTTAAGTTAAGTCATACCTAGCATTTCCATATAAGTGAAGAGAAAACTACAGCCCTTGTGTGTGGACAACAAAGCGGTAATGTTCAATTCCTTATAAACATCAAATATAATAAAAATAACATCTCAAATATTTAATACTCGCCTTGTGTGTGCACAACAAACTCATATTAAATATTCAATGCTCTATTATTTTTATCATGATAGAAAGCGACACTCGATATTCTAAATATCTTTGAACGCTTAAGACTTAATATATAAAAACTTTGAAGGATTTGTTATTATTTGTCTCATCTTGTTTAGCGCGCATGCAAATATATATATAAAATATGCGTCATATTATTAAACACGTGAAGCATGTTTGCATAATATATAATATATATAATACTAGCATGCACATATAGAATACTATATTATACCCGAATTGATTATGGACTTTTATTCTAATTTGGTTCACTAGAGCCACCAAGTAAACCAAAAGGTCAAAACCTAGGGTGAAAGAACAAACATTTAAATATAACTATTAAATTTAAACTCGGGCTCCATTACAAACGGATCTTCAAGCGCTCCTTGCTCCTTGATCTCTAGTTCTTCAAAAAAAATTATAACTAATATTATACAATTAAACTATTTAATTTAAATAGAAACCTTGATAAGCAGTCAATGGGAATTACATAGGAGAGAGATATAATTTACATCAAGAAGAAAACCAGAAAAGACGAGGTACACAGACCCCATTTAATAAAGCCCATTCATTCAAACATCCAACCAAATTAAATCCAATCACATTGGTCAATAGTTCATAATCAATCCCATTTATTATCATACATATCACCATATGTATCAATAAATAAAATCATTCCATATTTATATGAGTATCATTTAATGGGCAATTTTATGTTGCATGAAATCCATTTTCAAGATTAAAATAAACTTTTTATTTTAATTATAAAATTATTAAGATTTATATATATATATATATATATATATATATATATATATATATATATATATATATTCAAAACTAACAACCAACCTCTTCCACCTGATAATCATATCTTCAATTATATTCATATTAACGAACAACATCATGTGCAGAATCACGTTTCTGAAAAAAAAAAAACAGGCTTCGTGATTTTTTTTATAAAATAATAATTTTACACAATAAATTATGCCCAATAAATTATTCTAAATACATACCCATACATATATATAATCAAAACAATTTATAATTCGCATAACGTTTGGCTCTTGATACCACGGTTAGGTTTTGTGAAAATCAAAGTAGCAATCAAATTGCAAAAAATAGCGGAAGCAAAATAAAATCAGATTTTAAATTTTTTTTACAAACCAATTATCCAGATCATCTTTTATGCATATTATTAATTAAACGAATAATAAGAAATTATAATTCATACCTTTGTAGAAACAAGCTTCCTCACGTAGGAGTTTACCTCCTACCTCTCCGCGATCTCCTTGAATCTCCGGGTGGATTCCTTCCTTTGATCAATGTAAGCCACTCAAGCGTATGGCCTCTAGAGGTGATCCACCAATGAAGAAGAATTTTCAAAGAAGAAGGGTGTATTGGCTTAAACCCTAGTTTTTCCTATCTTTATAGAAAAAGGGGCGTACTCTCCAACAACTTAGAATTGCGTATGTGATATCTGATATAAGACTCCTCTTATAAAGATATCAGGTAATCATATTTAATTAAAATAATGTATTATTTATTTAATTAAACTATTTTAATTAAATGAGCTCTCTAATCTTATTATGGATAATTAATTAAACCTCTTTAACTAATTTTCCCTCCTAATCCTATTAGGAATAAATGAGAGTACTTATATTAAATTAATTTTTAAACTCTTTTAGAAATTAAAATAATAATAATTATAATAATATTAATAAGACCCCTCTTATTAATTTATATTTAATATTTCTAAAATATTATATAATAAATATTAACCTATTTAATTAATTATATCACCATAAATTAAATTAAATATACTTAACATATTATTACGATTATGCCATTAACTTTTTAAATAATTATTCTTCCTTTTATGGTGTGACCCTTTAGGTTCTCCATATTAACCCAGTTGTGAATAAATCAATTAGAACAATTCTAATCTTATTTTAATAAATAAATTAAACGATTACTTTTTTTAAATAAATAATATTTAATCTACAATAGGGATAAGCCTCCCTAGCGATCAACGACTTTCCAGATAATATAGATTTCAACATTAATCATAAAAGAACATTTGAGTTAATAGTTACCGCACAATTCAATCCTTCCACCATATAATATGCTAATTAAATATAAGACATGGAATTATTGTCAACTCTTATTTTATTTAATTATATTTATTTCGATTCCTAAATGCACAACTCCTAATGAATACAAATTAGAAACTACTTTCTAATTTCATTCCACCTTGGCCAAGGATTCCTGGGTTGTCATTTATCGAATCACATATGACATTTCTCTTCTTTTACTAGAAGTGGTAGATTCTTTATTGATCATTCATTATCTCTATATATAACTTATTACACCTAAGCATACCCTTTGATATACTCTAAGCGTATTAAGGAACAAGTCAAAGTGTAATTCATCATATATAAGATACTATGATGATCTCAAGTCTAAGGATCATTTGTACTACTATCACTACAGGAATTCCTATTGACAAGCAAGTAAAACTCCATTAGGTATTCCTTAGCGAGTCACGTTCAGTGAACTTTTTCTCTAATAAGCACCTACATACTTGCCTTAGTGTCTCCACACAAATGATTATGAGATCAATCATCCTCATCTAATGAGCAAGCAACGTACGTAGCAATCTATCCGGATTCACTAATCCCCTTTTTAGTAATCCATTGATTGGAAACATTTTAGTTTTAAACTATCTAAGAATTTAGATCTCACTAGCATGATCTCATCATGATTCTAAAGCATTGCTTAAAACTATGAGTTTATCACATATTATGAAAACAACACCATGTAGATAATAAATGCCTTTAATAAATAATTCTTTTATTAATAAATAAATAAGATTGATTACAAAGTATATGCTTTATCATCATACATGATTGGTTTGTATGCATACTACTTTCACCAACGTAATGGTTATGTTATTTCCTAAACCGATACCGATAAAGGAGAAGAAATTCTTTGTTCCAGATCCCAAGGTGGAAGAAGAGGAACGGAGAATTAAATAAGACATCGTCCGAATAATGTCAGGCATACGGATCATTGTCCATGATGAAAATACAAACAGATACACCCCAGACGATGATTGCCCAGACATAATGGTCATCATTCGGGAGAAGGAGGATGATGACATCCCCTCCATCACAGCGGTCCCCCAAAACTTTGCCCTTGTCAGTTGTAGCAGCACTCCTTGCATTGGTCAGTAAGGGTAAAATGGGCAGGACTTCTTTCTGCCCTGCAGATATCATAACTACTTACTTTTCTGTACAGTATTAGCAGTTGTTTTGTCCATACATGCTAACACTTTGTATGATTAAATAGTTTCATATATATTAAGTGAAAGTATATTTTGTTTCAAGACTCTAAACTTAAATGTGCATGTACTTGCTGATAAGATGTCTCTTCTCCACAAGGATTGTAACTTCGATGAAAAGTTGGACTCAGACTTGATGAAAATATAAGAGGACATTGAGGTGCCTCCGGAGATCGAAGAATGGGTCGAAGACAAACTTAAATCCAACCTTGATCAAACCACCTCCTTCAATCTCGGAACCTTAGAAAGCCCTAAGTTAATCTAAATTGGTTCAGACATTACCCCAAACCAGAGGAATGACATAGTTACACTACTAACCCAATTCCAGGATGTGTTTGCATGGTCTCATGAAGATATGGTGCATTTGTCCACTGACATTGTCCTTCATCGCCTTCCCATCAAAGAGGGATTCAAGTCAGTCAAGTAGAAACTCAGGCGATTGAAACCTGAGTGAAGTTTAAAGGTGAAAGAAGAAATTGTGAAACAATTTTAAGCTGGTATTATCATGGTGTCCACATATCCCAAATGGATATCCAACATCATTCCCGTGCCCAAGCCTGTAGGAAAGGTGCGAGTTTGCATGGATTATCGGGATCTGAATAAAGCTTGCCTTAAAGATAGCTTTCCTGTGCCATTTATCCCCATTCTCATTGACAATACTGCTTAATATGACATGTACTCCTTCGTTGATTGCTTTGCGAGGTACCATCAGATCATGGTTGCTGAAGAGGATCGTGAGAAAACTACTTTCATCACGCCTTGGGGAACCTTTTTCTATAGACGGTTATCGATCTGCCTCATTAATGCCGGAGCTACCTATCAGAGAGCTATGATGGCTCTTTTCCACGACTTAATGCACAAAGAGATAGAGATCTACATGGATGACATCATTGTCAAGTCCCGAAGGGAGAATGACCACCTAGACAATCTCAAAAAGCTTTTCAACAGGTTGCGTAAGTATAACTTAAAGTTGAATCCAGCCTAGTGCGCCTTCGGTGTTAAATTAGACAAGTTGTTAGGATTTCTAGTCAGCCACGAAGGGATTGAGTTGGATCCCACCAAAATCCAGGCCATTACGAAAATGCCCATTCCCCACATAGAGAAGGAAATACAGGGATTTTTGGGAAGAGTCAACTTCATTAGTAGGTTCATTTCTCCACTCACAGCAACCTGTAAGCCCATCTTCAAGCTGTTAAGAAAAAACTCCTCCATAAAATGCAATGATGAGTGCCAGAAGGCCTTCCTTATCATCAAAGAGCAGCTAGCCAAAGCTCCTATCTTGGTACCACTCAGAGATGATGTCCCCCTGTTCATGTACTTATCCATAAGTGACAATGACATGGGCTGCATGCTGGGTCAGAAAGACGATAGAGGCCGAGAACGAGCTATCTATTACCTCAGCAAAAGATTCAGCAGTAGTGAACACAAGTACACTCTGATTGAGAAGACTTGTTGTGCTTTAGCATGGGCTATCATGAAATTACAACATTACCTCTATGGGCACACAACCCATCTCATATCCCACGTGGATCCTCTCAAGTATGTGTTTAGTAAGCCCATACTGAATTATTGGCTGTCCAGATGGTAGTTGATTTTACAATAATTTGACATCGTTTACGTGACGCAAAAGTCCATTAAAGGTCAATGAATTATGGATCAACTAGCCGCCGCACCTTCAGGGGACTTCACACCCTTGGAAACATACTTCCCCCATGAAGGGGTAATGACAATTCAGTAACACCATCAGTACGATACACGTCAAACATGAAACATGTACTTTGATGGAGCTGTTAATATGGAAGGTTCTGGAGCTGGAGCAGTTCTAGTATCCGGTACGAGAGAGCAGTATCCCGTCGCCGTCAAATTACAATTTGTTAGCGCCAACAACATAGCTGAGTATGAAGGTTGTATCATAGGGCTAAAACTTGCCCGTTCAATGGGCATCTGGCAGTTAACTGTCTTTGGGGATTCAGAATTGGTAGTCAAATAATCCACGGGAATCTATCAAACCAAAGAGCTACATTTGCTGCCTTACCATCGACAAATTTTACAGATGACTTCGGAGTTCGAAGAGATCTCCTTCCTACACATTCCTCATAATAGGAATGACTTCGCAGACGCATTAGCAACTTTGGCCTCCTTGATTCACATACCTGACAAGGAACACATGCCAAGCGTCACATTAGCCCTACAAAAGGCACCAGCCTATGGGAACTATGTTGGAGAAGTATCAGATGAGCTACCTCCCATCAAACAACCTTGGTATCAGCCTATCAAGGAGTATTTGCGAGATGTATCTACACCCGTTGAAGTGAGCCTGACTAAGCAAAGGCGGATTCATCGACTAGCTATGAAATTCTACCTGAGCAGAGATGCACTCTACAAAAGAGATGCATGATTATGTCTCCTCAGATGCCTTGATAAGGATCAAGCTCGGAGACTCATGGATGAGGTCCATGGTGGAGTCTATGGCCCACATATGAGCGGCCCTTTACTTGTAAAGAAAATTCTTAGAACGGGATATTACTGGCTTTCTCTTAAGGCTGACAGGAATGACCACGCCAGGAGATGTTATTAATGCCAAATTTATAAGAATGCTATCCACGCCCCTCCATGGGAACTCCGCAATATGAGTTCGCCTTGGCCCTTCTCAATGTCGGGAATAGACGTGATCGGGCCCATTGAGCCCAAAGCTAGTAATGGACATCACTTTATCTTCACCATGATCGACTACTTCACCAAGTGGGTAGAAGCAGCCTCCTTCCCCAGGGTTACCAAAGAAGTCATCATTGCTTTCATCAGAAATAATGTCATTTGTCGATATGGACAACCAGAGGTAATTGTATCAGACAATACTAAGAACCTCAACAACAAAATGATGGAGGAGTTATGCAGTAAATTCCACATCAAACACCTTAACTCCATAATCTACCATCCAAAGATTAATGATGTTGTTGAAGCGGCTAACAAAAATATCAATAAGATCATGTAAAAGATGTCTGCCAACCACAAATGATGGCCTAACCTATTGCCTCTTATGCTGTTAGCGTACGGAGCATCAATGCGCACTTTAATTGGGGCAACCCCTACGAATTAACCTATGGGATGGCAGCAGTACTCCCCATAGAAGTAGAAATGAAATCCCTCAGAGTGTTAATGGACCCTCAGCTGGATGAAGACCAATGGGTACAAGACATGTATCACCAATTGTCTCTAATAGACGAAAGGCAACCCGCGACTATCTTCCATGGTCAGTTATATCAACAAAGGATCACCCGATCCTATAACAAAAAAGTCTGGCTACTGCAGTTTAAACGACATGACTTGGTTTTGAAGAAGATCATCGAAAACCAAGATCATTATCAGGGAAAATTTTCCCTTAACTGGGAAGGCCCATTTATTGTCAAGGAAGTATTGACAGGAGGTGCTCTTAGATTGCAGGAAATGGACGGCGATGAATTTCCACAACACATTAACTCGGACACCGTGAAACGGTACTATGTCTGAAGTTACCATCAAACAAACATCCGGATATTGGATCATCAGATCACCAGTCATTCCGGTTCTTTAACCCTTCATTACATACAACTCTTTTCCACACTGCGCCCCTTAGGGAAACACACTTTTTAAGCCAGCAGCCTAGTTTTCGGATCATCAGATCCTTTCCTCTTTACTTAGGTTTTTAACCCTTACTCAACTTCGGTTATCCCACTAGGGATTGAACCTTTCACACTTGCCGTTTATCCCCAAACATGGGATCAAACTTTTCACACCTGCAGTTTATCATGAACTTAGGATTAAAATTTCTTCTCCCGCAGTTTGTCCTCCACATAGGATCAAACTTTTCGTTGGCTACCAAATCATCCTAATACGTCGACCTGATCTCCTTGATACACAAGAGTACGTAGGCAACCATTTATATGGTCCGGTCGCAATAAAAAAAACATCAAAAACATTCCTATACCCTTCTCCTTACAAAAACAAAAACAACAAAAATATTCCTACACCCTTCTCCTTACAAAACCAAAAACAACAAAAATATTCTTACACCCTTTCTGCCACATACATCGTTGAACCTCTTACACCATGTTCGAACTACATAGACCTGATCTCCTCTTCAATAGGAGTACGTAGGCAGCCATTTATAGTTCAGTCTAACCCCCTACCAAAACACAAATACTTGCCAACAGTACAGGGATCAAACTTTAATCCACCACATTTCATTGGTTTCAAACCAAAGGGATGGAATTACCTGACCTCGTCCTAAATAGAAGATTCGGCAACCATCTAAGCTACGGTTGTTCCTTGAAGAGCAATACAAATCCATAAGAGATGGAATGAACTAGGCTCCTCCTAAATAGGAGTACTGGCGACCATCTATGGTGCGGTCAATCTCAGAGAGGAAAGCCACACTCCTCTCCATATTTCCATACAGAAACCTGTCCCAAGCCACCAAAGATGGTAGGGATACACACAGATCCATGATCCATTCTGAACTAGCCAGAGACAACTCAATGTCCATCCAACAAGGAGGAATTCATAATATATCAAGATCACAAGCCCTAAAGAAGCATGCAAATATCAAGCCAGTATTCAGACATATCTAAAAGGGAAATGATCAAAAATATATTTTGCTGCTATATATAATACTGTTTGATATACACAATATAAACTGTATATGACAAAATGGCTAAGCTAGTATATGCAGGAAAATACAAGGGTATCTACAGATCGGTATGCATGCGAGCTAGCAGATCTAACATGACATCTCTCTCAGAAGAAGGAGGTAATGTTGTGGTCTCTTGTACAATGATATCCACATACGCCAGCAAGTTCGAGGCCATCTGCATGGTGACACTGTGCTGATAAATGTATGCACTCATCTCAGCAAGCGTTCTAGTGGTCAGGGATCTCACTGTGGTACTATCTATGACGGCTACATCCTGGGCAGATATGGCACTATCCCGCTCAACTATCATTGTATCTCTGGCTGATCTAGTCTCACCCCACTCAATAACAATGGCATCTCTACGAGCTAATGCCTCGTTTCTCTCTAACAGAGCTGCGTCTCTCCCATTAAGAGCTGTCAACATCAGGGCTCTAGCCTGATCTCTCTCAAAAGTCATCAAATGAAGACTCTGCTCAAAGTACTGTGCTGAATGCTGGATCATAATAGTACTAGTACTGGGAGAATCTAAGAGAGCTGCTGGCAACCCAATAAATGTCTCCTCCTTGGTGTGAGAATCAATGTCCTCCATGGGCTCTCCACCATCTGAAGCAATGCTTGGCACTATGGATACTACCGCAGCCGATGAAATCTTTGTCTCCATCCACGCAGAATACTCTAGCGAATAACTCGGATGGCTAATAGAAAAAGTAGCTATCTCACATTCATCCCAACAAGCATACACACGAGATCGGTCCTATGCTGATAAGTGGCGAGAAGCTAAGCGCTGACTTAATGCCCCATCAAAAGGATGGAAATCCTAAAATTGGTCAAACTGCGACATCACAACCAGTGGGTGGTATGTAGTCATGCCCCTCAAACTAGCTAGAGGGAGATAATCCATGTTCGGAGCATGAGTAACAAAACTGTAGGGTGAATTGAGCCCTGTACACAACAAGATAGCAAATGGATCTCCAATCCCAGCTAGGAAAATGGACCAAGAAGCTGGATCTATACACTCTATAGGCTGGAAGGAATACAACATAGCTATCTCATTGGTGAAACAGTACCCGTGTCGTCTAAATATACCAATCGGTCTCATGTGTGACATAAACCACACGTACATCATAACCTAACTACATGTGAATACCCCTGTAGGGTAAGTGCTGTAGAACGTGGCCGACCTCAGAATGATGGTACGCCCCTCTCTGAGAGCTCTCACTACCATAATAACGCCGATGTCCAACTCGTCCATGTATTGTGGCATATACACGTATGATAATGCACACAACAACAATGCATCCACTCTGGCCAAATGCCACTGGTCCTCTGGTATGGTGAAATCCCCAAAATACCAAGCATAGCTATCCTCATAGCCAAATCTGTCAATCAAAAATTGCTTGGATATCATGTGGCCGGATGTGATCTCATCCTGTACCACTCTCCGCCTTAGCCCGGTGAGAGTCATAAATAGACGGCTCATGTCACCAATGGCCATATGCACGCAAGGTTTGTCAAGTGCCAGACAAACGTGCATACTCCTCCAAAGCCAGAGTCAACTCCTGGTTCCCAAACCATAAAACCTACCTCTCCGGTACCTAGTGCTCCAGCATGCCCTCTATAAATCCTGCGGGAACCTGAAACATCAATAGTGTCATGGTGTGCTGTAACAACTGATCTACGGTCACCCTATCTGGGGGTGACATACTATCATACCAATATCTCGTACGGGATGCTACAAATAATGGTGGGGTGTGATCTATGCGGCTGACTGTCGAAGAAGACATCTATATGGGTCGTATCATAATACCATCCAGGAGTCAATGCTGAATATCTATGGACATATATACATATGTATAACACGATACATGCATAACAGATAATAGATGGCAATATGATGCAGGGAATAGAAGATATTACATATATTCCTAAATACATCGTCATCTATATACATCATCTATGTACAACTAAAAATACAGGGAAATGGGGCATAGACGCCCTACTACTAATAGAGGCCTTTCAAACGATATAGCGAGAATGGGGCACAGCCACCCAATATCTAATAAGAGGCATATCAAAAGAGATAACGAGAATACACATCAGAAGAAGATAATGATGTCAATATCTATATCATCAATCCTGTCCACCTAATGTAACTCCTCCTGAGTCACTAGATCTTTACCAACATGGATGTCAGGCCTATATAAAGGAGGACCTGTGCTGGCAAAGCCAAATGGGTAATCTGAGGGGCCAGCTCCTACGCTGGAAGAATCAAACGTATCTGCCTTTGCCGGATCTCTACCCAAATGCCAAATAAAGAAATGTGCCCGGTCCAATCGCTGGGTCAAGCTGTCAATCTGTGTCACACGAGTCGGATCTCGGAAACAGGCTAGCCAATTTGTCATTATCTCGGATCCTAGAACCATATCCCTCATGAACTGAGTGGCACGGGTCTGGGCTCCAATGGTACGAGTGATCCACCAATGTTGGAATATATCCTGAGTGCAGGGACCCTCTGACAATGCAAAACCGTCAACACCCAACAATGGGATATCAATAACGGGTGACTGTGATAAAGGCCAATAACGCCAGGCAGGAGGCAAGATCGGTATACAAATCTCTCATGTGGTGCTCCTAATTGCATGGTATCCTAAATAGAGCTCCCATCCTCCATCTATGAAGATAGGAACCCTACGGGTGGAAATCACGTACTCGACACCAGTCAGGTACCCACCCTCAAATCTAGTGGCCAAGTGCTCCCCAGAACATGGAATCCATGTGATGACATCTGCTGTCAACAACTCCAATTGTCGATGACAATGAGTAAAACCCTCAGCTACGGGGACCTCCACCAGTATGGAATGATGGCATTATCCTCCTCGTGGGTAGGTATCCAACCCTAATACACTCACTGGACGTAAATATGGGAGCATCTCATAGGCCCAAAACTACCAACACAAAGGCAATCATCTGCTGTCAGCTAACATTCTTAACCTATACAAAGTAAATGACAAGAGAAATACTTACTAGCAGAAATTGGTAAAATCCTAACCAAGCCTCGGTCAAGCCCTGCGAGCGCATACGCATGTCCTTGAGGAAATAGGCAAAGGTGTAGGAGCCCTAATCATAGTCTCCAATACGGTCCACATATCGCGTGGCGCTAATCAAAGTGAATGACACCGTAGAAGAGTTATCTGCTATGAAGCAGCTCCTAATGATCGTCAGGAACAATCGCCGAAGAATGTGATCCCTAACTCGAAAATCAGGTGGTATGGGCTCACTCAACAGCCCACTCATAGCATCGACGCTCAAAGGACCCGCACGCACAGTCCTGCCCTTGAACGCCCCGTCCGGAACTTCTAACAAGGATCTGACGGCAGTGGGAGTAATATCCGTCATGCAAGGCACTGGCGTCCCTCCAAACTTCATACCTGTGATAAACTGCTAATCCATTAGCATCATTAACACCTCACAGTCCAGTAAATGGAGAGACTGAGTCTGGTGAAACCAGCGCTCAGACAATGCCCTGAGGTAACCCCAGGGACAGCGACGGGGAAGGATGGAAAAGAATGCCCCAAATCCCCAGTCATGCACAATCGCTCTATAGTTAGGATGCAGAGCCTGCTGCATGGAGTGAATACTGAACAAGTTCCCTCGAGGTTGTGTAAAGCCGGGAACCTACAAAAAATGTTGATCGATATCGGAAACCTTTTCTCCTCATCAATAGTAAAAAAAGGAAGATTAAGATCTAACTTTATACCTCGTTGGTATGTAAATACATCGAGGGATGTCGACTTAAATCACCCAGAAGCTCTGGGTTTGCCACCTGGATACTCGGGAGGTCCCTATGGGGAACATGTGCAGTAAGAGCGGGATCCACTACCGAAACATCCTCCTCCTCGTCGTCGACATCCGGCACATCGACCCAGATTAGACATATCACCGCCTCCACCAAACGACGAGGCTGTCTAACAGAGCGGGGTCGAGGTACTTCAGAAGCCCTCCTCCGTACACCAGAAGTGGTCCTGCAGCAACTACTCAGCTGATTTGGATCCATAATATATGGACAACAACTCTTCAAATCACCTCAGAAAGGGTGTGATATTTTCTAACCTGGAGCTTTTCAAAATTCATTTAATGACTATATGCATTATTTTAACATACGTCTACAGTAGAGTTAAAAATGCATGACTACCCAATGCCTACATTTTGGAAAAGTTTGTCGTAGTTTCCTCTATAAATAGGACTATCCATATGCACATAGGCATGACTAGGTTGCCATTCAGTAGCACACCTGCCAACAGTCATATAAATACTATTTGCATTAAAAATCAGAGTCATCAATCCATAAGGGTAGCCTAATTACCAGGATTACTTTGCTTTTTCACCTTTGCTCATTTGTCCTCAAATAGGATAAGAAATAATAGAGAAAAGGTGCCAATTTGACTGTTTCAAAAGTTAAATTTTTTTACAACATTATGTTCAGCATGGTTTAATACTAACATTTAATATGTTGAATATTTTTATCAAATCATTTGAGCATACATATGCACTACTATGTGTTTAGATGCATTTCATGCGATAAGTCATTTTCCAACGGATAAAAACTAGAAAAAAGTACATACGTACGTTACCAGGATAGTGTAGAACAATTGTACGGTGACAGAACTTGCAGAAAGACGTCCAAATTCAGCAGATCTGAAGAAGAGCTCTCAGATTTCCATCGCGATGCAACTTGAAAATGACTTATGAAAGCAATCTGCAGGCATTTAGTAACCACGACTGGCCGTAGGTCCACCTACAGCTGCTATAGGTGTACCTTCGGTACCCCTACGTGGGTCCCACCCCTCTGGCTTGGTCCAGTTTGAGTTGCAAAGGAGTTCTCACACGCTGAAAAGGACAAATCACGGATAAAAATGCTACGTGATTGAGCAGAATAGCCTGAAATACTGGTTTTTTTGGGCCCGACTGTGGCTTTCATATCATTCATTGGTATTCGCCCAAACACAGGGTATACTATATCGATGATCCCCATCGTTGCATATCACATTCGGCAATCCCGTATAGAAGTCCAATGTCGTCAATTCAGGGTCGTTACCCTAATCTTTTGAAAGGGATCCCCGGCGGGGGTTACAACACATGGTCATCAGTCCACAAGCAGATCCCTAGTGGGGGTTACAACGCATGTTCGCTGATACATACATCAGCGATGATCCAAGAGATCCCCGGCGGGGGTTACAATGCATGTTCTGCTGATACACACATCAGCGATGATTCAAGAGATCCTCGGTGGGGGTCACAACGCATATTGTCCATTGACGCACACGTTAGCGAGGATCAAAAGGATACAACCCATATTTTCCATTGATATGCATGGCAACGAAGGTTAAGTAACCTTGATGTCAGTTCAGCCATTGGTAAGTAAATCCAACGACGCATCGAAATCCATCCGATGATTGCAGTAGTTGATACACACATCAACAAAGGCCAAGCAGCCTTGGCATTTATCCCTAGCAGGGAGTTCATCCGTTGGTACACACGTTAATGAAGGTCAGGTAGCCCTGACAACATCGACTGTTGGCAGTAAATCTGACAAAACATGGCCATGGCCTAGCGATACAAGCCAGGAAAGATCAACATCATCGAAAAGGATCAATGATGGAATACATTATACACATCCTCAAATAGACAAAGCTTTATCCCCACAGATATCTTGTACACGAGAGGCACATCTTTGGAATAAAGTCTATATTAAGGATTCTGGACTTTGGTGATAACCCCAACGTCAAAGTCCTAAGAAGTTTGGATCACACATCCAAGCTTGTCGTCATTACCATCACCGGTAGAAGCAACAGGTAGCTGGCAATCATCCCCAGCATGTGGGAAAGCAATCCTTATGCATCATCCATTTGTATCATGTTGCTACACATGACATTATGTTTATCTTGTTGCATTTCAAGTGTCTAGGATTCTTTATCCTATCCATGCCATTACATTGCATGAATATGATAAAGAGGGGCATCTATAGACACATGAAAATTTCTACACACCTGTTACTGACATTGTAGGAGGGCAGATTCGTCTTTCAGACATAACCCTGGAAGACAGCTCACATCCAGTCTGGATACTATCAAAAGCTCAGTCTAAAACCTGGAACACACACCGGGAGCATCAGTTCTAACCTCGGAGATAACCCCGAGGCCTGCAGTTCCAATACCAAAAATTCCACCAGAGAAGGCCGATTCATCCCGGAGATAACCCCAAGATATTCAGTCTCAATCCCAACATTGGGAGTGGTAGATTCCAACCTTGGAGATAACACCCAAGGAAGGCAGTTGCAGTTATGGAGATAACCCCATAAATGCTTATTTCAAATGCATACAATCAGCTTTAACCTCGGTGCTTACACCGAGGCACTCAGTACAAGACCCAGAGATGACATCGGGAAGATAGGCATGCCTCAGAGATGACATTGAGGACCTTCTACACTTGCAGTAGTCCAATCTCAGAGATAACCCTGAGCAACGTCTGCTTTATCAGGCCAAACCAGAGATAACCCCGGTGAGGAGCAAAGTCGTCATCTTGCCACCTTGACGCCACATCACACCGTCTCAACATTTTAAACATACATTTCTACACAGCAATGTCCCACAAGAACCAAGGAAGTCCAATCCCGAGTGACTATTACGCAGGGTAACAGATAGAATTTGAAGCATTAAGACCGGAGGGCACAGTCCCATCTTCCTAACTTCGTACAACCTCTAATCCCATATCACTGCATAACTCTCGACAACGACGGTCTGAAAATAGGTCTTCTACACCTCAGTCAGATGCCCGAATTGAAGTTTTAAAAGTTCGAGCGAACATCACGTTGCACGTATACATATACTTTGAGACAGCGGGACCAGCGAAGCCCGGGGCACACCCTAAACTGAGTGCTTTCTCATTTTAAACACTTGTAAGCTCATATATAGCTGCTTTTACCGGCGGGAGCCGAGTGTTCAGCCACTTAAAGCTATAGAAATCTTCTTTGACAGCTCACTATAAGCCTTCTTACACACTTTAAAGTCTTTCTCTTCATCTTTGCATACATTATTCTTCACGTTGAGAGTCATGTTACATGTTTATGCCCTGACTTCAGTCCGTGATTTCATTTTAGTTTGTATATATAAACACTTATATATATATATATATATATATATATATATATATATATATATATATATATATATATTGTCCCTCCTGGAGTTTACTTCGTTGCGGTTGACCACTTTTATTGCTTTCTGTACATTTCGTCCCGCCTGGAGTTTTCTCCGTGGCGGTTGATCGCTTTTATAATTTTATTTATATTTTTGATCCCCATGTAGGTGCTTCGTGGCGGTTGATCATGTCAATATATATATATATATATATATATATATATATATATATATATATATATATATATATATATATATATATATATTCCGCTTTTATATATTTACATTTCTGATCCCCCATAGAGGTGCTTTGTGGTGGTTGATCATGTCTGTATATATATATCTACAACTTTTATATATTTAACTACTTACAGTTTTCATATAAACTGCAGTATCATGTGAGCCTATGAATCATGTGATCACAAATTCAGTCTGCTGAATCTAGATTCGGTTCCCGTGATGGACATTTTCAGCTGTAAGCAGCTTGTAAATTTATTCACAGTGTTGGATTTCCTCAGATGGTGTTCATGCCCATGAGGAGTTCGGCGCTATTTTGTATATTATTTTCTCGAAAATAAAAGCAATCAAGCTGAACATTTAATAAAATGGAAGTATCAAAGGCCTCAATTACTATTGAGCACATGGTTTGAAAAACCTCTTTTAAAACATCACTATTATATCTTGTTTAAAACTGAATTTTTACACAAATTCAAACCCTTTGTATATAGGTGCAAATGAGGTATAAAACTACTTTCAAATAACAGCACATTGACCCACACACACACACATTCATATAATAGTTTCTTAAAAAGTGGCGGTCACTGTGGCAGCACGGATGTCGGGGGTGCCTAACACCTTCCCTCCGCATAAGCAAGTCCCCGGACCCTAATGAATCTCGGTTTCACACACTCGTTTAGCAGTGTCACATCACTTCGTCAATGTGCAAACCATTTCTCGGTTGTGTTGGTACAACAGTTAAAAAACCAACTGGCAACTCCTAACAGTCCATCGTCGACATTATACATGTCAGACCTTTTTCACTTGTTTTTTCAAACAAATCTCACCTAACATTAGAACACCAAAAAATAGGAAACGAAAAGGGAAAAATAAAAATCCCGACGTCGACAATGGGCACGTGAAAGTAGTCTTCTCTTGATCTTCAGGAGCAATGACGATTTGATTATAACCCGAATATCCATCTAATAAGTAGTAGTACTCATGTCCCGCTAATCTGTCCAACATCTAATCGATAAAGGGAAAATGAAAGTGATCTTTGCGGGTCACCTTGTTCAATTTCCTGTAGTCCATGCCCACCCTCCAACCAGTCACCGTCCTTATCGAAATTAACTCATTGTCATCATTCTGTACCACAGTCATTCCTCCCTTTTTCGGCACACATTGAACCAGACTGACCCACTTACTGTCGGGAAAATAGGTAAATGATACCCGCGTCCAACCATTTTATGATTCCTTTATTCACTACTTCTTTCATAATTAGGTTGAGTCGTATTTGTTGCTCCACTGTCGGTTTTGCATCGTCTTCCATCAGAATTTTGTGCATGCAAAAGGATGGGCTGATTCCCTTGATATCTGCGATTATCCATCCTATAGCCGATTTGTGGTCTCTAAGCACTCTTAGCAACTTTTCTTCCTGCAATTCGTTAAGTGCAGCAGAAATAATAACAGGTAAAGAATTAGAATTGCCTAAATTATACGCATACCTGAGGTGTTTAGGGATTGGATTAAGTTCAAGAGTAGGTGGCTCCTCCAATGATGGTTTCATTCTTGTTGTGACTTTTTCCTCCGTGTCCAATGGTTCAAAGGGTACTTTAAACATGCTAACTCGTGGCAGGGAGTCTAGCATCTGCAAGTAATCCACAAATTCTGGATCATCTAATTCTTCATCTCCCAATAATGTCGTTTCCAATGGATCGTTAACCAAACTCTTGCCGATATCTTCGTGGATTATCTGGTCAATGATATCCATCATGAAACACTCTTCTTCATCTGTAGGGAATTTCATGGCCTTAAAAACATTAAACTTGACTTCTTGATCTTGGACCCTCATTGTTAGTTCTCCTTTTTGTATGTCGATGAGCGTCCTACCCGTAGCCAAGAAAGGTTTCCCTGGGATAATTGGGATGTTCTTATCTTCCTTAAAATCCAAAATTATGAAATTCGTAGGGAATATAAACTTGTCAACCTTAACTAAAATGTCCTCTACAATACCTCTCGGGTACGTGACTGACCTATCCGCTAACTGCAATGAGATGTTCGTAGGCTTTGGAGCTGGCAAACCCAATTTTGTATACACTGATAACGGCATAAGGTTCACACTTGCCCCCAAATCACATAGACATTTGTTGAACGCGATGTTCCTAATCATGCACGGAATGGTAAAACTCCCCGGATTTTTCAACTTTGGTGGCAACTTTCATTGTAAAACCGCACTACACTCCTCTGTTAATGCCACTATTTTGAAATCTTTCAACTTCTTTTCTCTGGACAAAATCCCTTTCATGAATTTCACATAACTTGGCATCTGCTCTAAGGCTTCTACGAAAGGGATGCTAATATGAAGTTTCTTGAAAACTTCCAAAAATTTTGCGCACTGCTTATCTAATTTCTGCTTTTGGACTGTCTGCTGAAACGGCGGTGGAAGATACACAATTGGCTTGTCATCTAACTTTGTTTGCTCAACTTGCTTATCCTCACCCTGTTTTTCTTCAACCACTTTGTTCTCATCAACTTTTTCGTCCGTTCTCACTGAATTTTCTGCACTTTTCCCATCTAGATATTTTCCACTTCTCAAAGTGATTGTCTGATACTGTTCGTGATTTCCCTTCAGATTTTTTTCGGTGTCAATTAGCAGAGTCCCTTACGGTCTATTGCTCAACGCTAGAGCAATTTGTCCCATCTTATTTTCCAAAATCTTGATGGCTAACATTTGAGATTTCATAACCATTGCTTGGTTTTTCATAGCTGCTTCGTTGCTTGTTATATACTTTGACAACAATTCCTCTAAATCTGATTTCCTCTCTTGATGTTGAGCTGGTTATTGTTGTTGATTCTGAAATCTTGGGGGATAAGATGGGCGTGGAGCCTACTGATGCTGATTATCGGTCCACAAAAAGTTAGGATGATTCCTATTCCCTGAATTGTATGTATTATGGTATGTATTCTGTGGAATTCTATTGTAGCTACCCAAAAATTAGACTGACATTGGGTTGATTGCACATTGATCTGTAGGATGTTCACCCGCACATAATTCACAAATAAATGCAACTTGCTGTGTCTGTACTCCTGACCAAGCATCAAACTTTTTAGTGAGCGTTGAAATCTGCGCTGTTATTGCCGTCACTCCATCTACCTCTAACACTCCAGCTATCGTCGGTTGTGTCATTCTTGCTGTGGGCCACTGATAGTTGTTACCTGCCATCATCTCTATCAATTGATAAGCATCCTCATAATTCTTTGCTATAAAAGCTCCGCCTAAAGCTGCATCAATACTAGTCCTGAGATTCCCATGTAATCCATTGTAGAATGTGTTCATCTGCATCCACTTAGGCAATCCGTGATGTGGGCATTTTCTGACCAACTCTTTGTATCTCTCTCATGCCTCGTACAATAACTCCCCATGTTGCTAATCAAACGTAGTAATCTCGTTTCTCATATTTGCAGTATTCGCTAGTGAAACAAATTTAGGTATAAACTTTTGAGCTAGGTCATCCCATGTAGTTATTGAACCCGATGGTAGAGAGTGTAACCAACTTTTTGCCTTGTCCCGCAGAGTGAACGGGAACAAGCGAAGTCTGACTGCTTCATTCGACACCCCATTGTATTTGAACGTGTCGCATATTTCCAGAAAGTTGATCAAATGTTCATTCGGATTATCATTTGCAAGTCCCCCAAACTGAACCGAGTTTTGGATAATCTGAATAGTCCCAGGCTTAATCTCGAATGTATTTGCAGCTATAGCAGGCCTAGTGATACTCGACTGTAGCTCAGTCACCTTGGGTTTAGCAAAGTCCCTCAATGCTTTTTGGTCTTCGGCAGCCATTTCTTCTTCTTTTTCATAATTTTCGAAGTCATCCCTTGTTTCCTTGATCCACTTACTTAGCCTTTGAAAGTGCTTTTCAATGTCGTCCTCAAAAGGAAGCAAGTCTAGATTTTTGGATCGAGATTGCACAAACCACTTAAAAAACCTGAAACAAGATGAACAAAACAACAAATAAAAATGTTTAAGTAAAACTGGACTAATTAAACTGATATTGCAAAATATTAAAATCTATACTAAGAATCCCTGACAACGGCGCCAAAAACTTATTGGGTTAAATCTAATTACGCACAACACGAAAGTATACGTGGTCAACAAGTAATATAATAGTAAGTAGGGTATCATTCCCTCATAGACTTTAATAAGAAATTAACTCTCACAATTACAAATTTTCTATTAATCCTATTTTTATTAAACTAATCAATCTCCAGTTTGTAACTAGAAGTATTAAAGATATTAAAATCACCAAATAATCAACAAACCCTAAAAACTGAATTTTCAAACAAATAATGGAGAATTAGGCTTTCGACTTCACTCTAAGCATCACTCTGATTATTACACCTTTATTCCAGTTTAATTCACTATCCCAGTTTATTAATCAAGAACACGAAAGTAAAACTAGCCACCTCTCGATGTACTAATACCGTATTAACTTAAATCCACAAATTAGATAGAAACAAGTTAAACACCTTAATAAACTAACTCATTATATCTCTATGTGAATTACAATTAAAGAAGATTTAAGTTCAAACTCTTTATATGATTACATGCGATGTCAAGCATATCTTTACCTTAACATTCATCAAGATTCTATTCATTCACAAAATTCAAGAACACATGCTATACTAACTAAGTTTAGACGTGTATTTCATCTCTCGACTTTATACAAGTCCACAAAGAATTGTTGATTAGGCAATTCATAAACTCAAGCTCAAATTAATATAGATAAATTGGATAATAGCTTATTAAACTGAAAATCAAAGTTACATAACCATCGTTACTCTTAAAGATCTGTCATAAGCCTAAAAAAATATTTAGTTCATCATAAATGAAATAATAACGGAATAAATTAAAGCTATCATCCTTTCAATTACAAATATAAAACTAAAGAGAAAATATATTTCAGAACACCCTTCACTTTAGCCTTAACCCGCAATCGATATGAAAGGTCCTTCAAAATCTCCACTCTAATGCTTGCTATGAAAATCTATCCTTAATTTCTGTTAATTGCCTTACGTGATTATGATCTTATCGTTCGTCAATATATATCTAATATATGACATATGGTCAAAATCCTATGTCATTTAGAGTTTAAAACACATTCCGAGTACTAAAGTCCACGTTCTAGCTGTGTTTTAAACAAAGTAGGAGAGTCAGGTTTCGGCACCCCCCCCCCGGTCTCGGTGGGGGTATTGGCTTGGGAAATGCCCGCCCCGGTGGGCTCCTCTTCTGTTAGTTACTATTGAAGACCCCCGCCCCGGCGGAGGTATAAGGCTCAAATAGACCCGCCTCGGCAGGCTAGGCTCCTGTCCCCTGAACATGGTTTGCCCTTGTTTTGATGATGTGCCACACCACCAAACCTACACACAAAGTAATAATAAACAAGTAAAAACAAACATGAAAACAAGGAATTAACACCGATTAAGCTTGAGTTAGGAACAGATTCGCGGGTATAAAACCCACTTATCAGTTATCAATGCCAAATTCATGGGAATGCTATCCACGCCCCTCCAAGGGAGCTCCACAATATGAGTTCGTCTTGGCCCTTCCTAATGTCGGGAATGGACGTGATTTGGCCCATTGAGCCCAAAGCCAGTAATGGTCATCGGTTTATCTTCACCATGATCGACTACTTCACCAAGTGGGTATAAGAAGCCTATTCCCCCAAGGGTACTAAAGAGGTGATCATTGGTTTCATCATAAATAATTTCATTTGTCTGTACGGACAACCGGAGGTGATTGTATCAGACAATGCCAAAAATCTCAACAACCAAATGATGGATGAGTTATGCAGTAAATTCCACATCAAACATCTCAACTCCGTCATCTATCGTCCAAATATGAATGGTGATGTTGAAGCGGCTAATAAGAATATAAAAATAATCATGCAAAAGATGTCCTCCAATCATAAAGGATGGCCAGACTTGTTGCCTCGGACTCCATTAGACTATAGAACGTCAATGTGCACTTCTACAGGGGCAACCCCCTACTCATTACCCTATGGAATGGAAGTAGTGCTCCCCATAGAGGTGGAAATGGAATTCCTTAGAGTGTTGATAGACGCTTAGTTGAATGAAGACAAATGGTTACAAGATCGGTACCACCAGTTGTCCCTAATAGATGAACGGAGGGCCACATCCATCTTCCATGGTCAATTATACAAACAGAGGATTGCTTGACCCTACAACAAGAAAGTCCAACTACTACAATTAAAAGAACATGAATTGGTCTTGAAGAAGGTTCTTGACAACCCAGATCAATCCAAAGGAAAATTCACCCCAAACTGGGAAGGCCTGTTTGTTGTCAAAGAGGTATTGACAGGAGGAGCCCTCAGATTACAAGAGATGGATGGCGAGGAATTTTCCTAACTCATCAACTCGGACACCGTGAAACTTTACTATGTCTAAAGCTACATGCAAACCAGCATCCTGGTTATGGATAATCAGATCCCCAGTCAATTCAGGTTTTTCAAAACCTTTCACTGCATACAACCTTTCATCACATCAGTTTGGCCCATCAGAGACAAACATACCTTCCAACCAGTAGCTTAGTTCTGTATCATTAGATTCGTCACTCAATTTAGGTTTTCAAAACCTTTCTCGTTACAACTTTTGTGTGTTCCACTAGGGATAAAACCTTTTACACCTTCATTTTATCCCATTAGGGGCGAAGTACACAGACCCGATCTCCCCAATACACGGGAGTACTTAGGCAGCAATTTTTATGGTCCGATCCACTAGTACAAAGTACCTAATAGACAACACTTAAACCACAACGTTTTTTAAAAAAAACGTTGTGATTTTTTTTACAACGTTTTAAAAAAAACGTTGTAGATATATATGCAAAAATGTTATCTATTTAAAAGGATATTTTTTTGGTTTTATCTATATAACATTTTTTTTAAAAACGTTGTCTATTAAGAAAAACACGGAGCTAAAAAAAACGCGGAAATGAAAAGTTGAAATTAACACAAGTCTACTTTCTTCTCTCCCTATCTCTGTACTTTCTCTCTCTATGAAGTGGGTGCCATGCTCTCCTACTCTCATACGATCCAAACTTTGGGTACCACTGTGGCCATCAGCTGAGGAGCCACATACGATGTTTCAGTTGGAGATATTTTGATTCGAGCTAGAGAAGATCAGAAAATGCCTTTGAGTACTGGTATAGACTGGTCGGGTTCGGTCAAACACAAAATTCTAGGGTTTTTGCTATGGCTGACGCTCTCTCTGAGATTAGATCAGAAAATGCTCTCTTAGCATCAAGCTCATCGAGAAGGACGCTCTCATCGCCGACCTCTAAGCCCAGCTGCAATCCCTAGATTCTTCTCTCTCCGACACCGCCGATAAACTCTCATAGGCCGACCGAGAAAAGGTTTGGTTCACCTGTCTAACCCGGTTCAGTTCATACAAATTCATATAAAAGATGATATAAACGTTAAATTAAATCGTGCAGGAGAAATTGTTAGAGGAGAACGCTTCGCTGTCGAATGAGGTTAAGAAGCTCAATCGCGATGTTGCCAAGGTAATCAATCTCTTCTCCATGTTCTCTCTCCACCACTAGAATGTAAATATCACTCAATTCTAAATACTCTTTTGTAGTTAGTTTCTGTTTAAATTACGGTGTTCTGTAGTTAAGGTTATAGATCTTATATGTATTTTCATTATATGATTTTGTTTAGGTTTTTCCATTTCTATTACTATTTTCAATTTACTCTATTATCTCTAGGTTCAACTTCTGGATTTCCTGATTCCCTTTTGAATTTTGTTGTTCTGGAGTTTCTCTTATCAATTAAGGAGTGTTACAATTGTGGATGTTGAAATGTTTTTCTTCTTGGATTCATTTATGCCAAGGCAGAGAGTGTTGTTGTTCTTCTTTGCAGGGAGCCTTGCCTTAGTGTTAATGCATTAAAAGACATGAATTGGGACCTGAGTCAGTCATGGATACTGAAAATGGAAACGGGCCTCACTACTTTGAATTTAATACCGGAACAAAGATGCCGGCAGTTGGCCTTGGGACGTCGAAAGCTCTGACAGGTGTTGTTGGTGAAGCTGGCATCACTGCAGTCAAGGTTCTAGCTAGCTAGCTCGCTCCAACCAAATCTTAATTACATTACTTTCAGATTAGTTGACTCTATTTAATTTTGAAAATTCTGAATTTGTGCAGGCTAGTTATAGGCACATTGACTGTGCTAAAGTTTATGACAATGAGAAAGAGGTAGAATTTCTTTCTTAATAAATTGATTCAACTTGTTATGTTCAGTGTAATTATAATGACAATTAAGTTGTATATTCGGATGATGATGATGATGTTTTCTGCATGTTATGGTTAATTGTGTATAGATAGGGGTGTCTTTGAAAGAACTATTTTCCACAGGGGTAGTGAAGCGTGAAGAGATTTGAATAACCTCTAAATTATGGTTAGTTTTGATGTGTAACCTGATTGAATTGTGTTGTTCGTCTATTAATTGATTGATTTTGGATCTTATTATACTGATTAATGGAGGTGTAATGATGTGTTTAGATATCTGTAATTCCCATAATTTTACTATCTTTAGTTAGTTGTAATATCTGAATTATGTCAAAGTTCAAGCAGTGCATATGAAACACTCTTGTGTTGGGTTTTGGTGGACCGTTTTGCAACGACATGGTTTTTTCATGTATAAGTGCGGAATTTGAGATTTCTTCAGATTATTTAGAATGCAGTCAAAGATCCAAGGCTAAGACGTTTGCTGGTGCTGCCTAGACGTATACAATTGAAGCTATAATGGGTGGCCGTAAGGCCTTGCAAGCTGGGACAAGCCACAACCTTGGACAGAACTTCTCTCGTGCTTTCGAAACACAGGTCAAGGGCTTACTGCTTTGTTGTGCTTAGCTAACTGAGGTGCACTACATTTCTATCAGCACCCGTTTTGTCAGTGGTATCATTATGACACGTGGAGATGATGATGGTTTAATGCTTCCCCCAAAGTTGGCACTTATTCAGGTACCTGAAGGTCTTCTACTTGTAGCTCATTTGAGAAATAGTTAGTCCTTATTGATGATTATATTAATGATATTTCGGTTTCTGTTTACCTGTATATGACTTGAGACTGTCAAAATGTTCTTTTATTTGGAAGATTTACTGTGTTATTTATATAACTGCTATCATGATTGATTGGATGGAGGAAACATGTGATTGTTAAAGTAATATATCCTTGTGTGTTTGTGTCTGTTGCTTGTAATTAGAGATAGAAATGAGTCAAATGACAGTCTCAAACGGTAAAGACTGTCAAAATTGAGTGAGTTTCACTATTACTTTCTTATCTGGTTCATGGACTGATATGATATAATTTTTAACAGCCTGCTGATATAGCTCTCTTGCTATTTTTGGCAGTTGAGTAGCTGCTTCCTGATTTACATGAAAGATGATAGTTTTGAAGGTATATATGATACTTTGACAAAGTACGGGATGAGCGAGCAACGTATGTGAGCAGCTACATGTAGAGCATATATGATAGTTTGGTATATATTTTGTGGATGTAGTAATTTGAATTACACGAATGGTATTATTGGAATGTATTTTGAATGGTTGATACATTTTGGCTTTAAATTTAATTGAGAATTTAGACCTTTTAGCTATATATCATGACATTAGCATATTGCAGGTGCATTGGTAATATAGGTGAACCAGCTTTTTTTTTCTTTTTTTTAATCTACAACATTTAAAAAACATTGTGTAATCATACCTTATACAACGTTTTTATCCAGAAAACGTTGTGGAATCATACCTTCTACAACGTTTTTAAGCATCTGCTAATTTATGGATAACAAATCTACAACGTTTTTTTCTTCTCAAAAACGTTGTGTAATGTGCTTAACTACAACGTTTTAAAAACGTTGTGTAAGGGTGTCAAATAGATAACACCCTTAACCGCGACGTTTTTCTTACTGAAACCACAACGTTTTTTCCGCATTGTCTATTTACTATTTTGTAGTAGTGATCTAACTACAGAAAAAACAAAAAAAAAATCTCTACACCATCTCTACCACCTACAACTTTCTACCTTTTCATGCTAGGTTGGAACTACGCAGACCTAATCTCCCCTCATCAATGGGAGTACGTAGGCAGCCATTCACGGTGCGGTCTCACCCATACCAAAAACACAAAACCTTGTTAATGGTATTGGGATCATCTTTCCACTTTCAAACCAAACCATAAGAGATGGAACTACCTGATCTCCCCAACACAAAGAAGTACCAACGACCATCTGTGGGGCGGTTAAACCACACCTCATCGAACTAGACCAGAGGGATGGAACTACTTGGTCTCCCCATATAAATGGGAGAATCGGCGACCATCTAAGTTGCGATTGAGTCCTCAAATAGAAACACCAATCCATAAGAGATGGAACTACCTGGGCTCCCCAATACAAAAGAGTACCGATGACCATCTGTCGTGCGGTCAACCTTAGAGAGGGAAGCCGCAATCCTCTCCACAACCATATACAGAAACCAGTCCCAAGACACCAAAAGGTAGGGGGATACAAAAGATCAACGATCCATTCTGAAAGATCCTGAGTCATCTCAATGTCCATCCATCAAGGAGTAGTTCAGAATACATCAAGATCACAAGCCTTGGAGAATAGGTAACTATCAAGCAAGTAACAAGGCATAACTAAAAGGGAAGTGAATCAAAATATATTTCCTTGCCATATAATACTGTTTTGATATATACAACGTGTCATGTACATGACAAAAATGGCTAACCTAGTCTATGCAGGAAAATCAAAGTTGATATATAAACCAATGGATAAGAGAGCCAACAAGTCAAACATGGCATCCCTCTCAGAAGATGGGGGTAACTCTCTGAGCTCCTTCCCTAGGGTATCTTCATGAGCCAAAAGATCTACAACCATCTGCATGGTGACACTATGCTCATCAATGAATGTACTCATCTCTGCAATGATATCAGCAGTGTGAGACCTCAATGCAGTACTATCTGTAATGGTGGCATCTCGGTCAGATAGAGATCCATCCCGCTCAATAACAGCTGCATCCCTAGATGATCGAGCATCATCCCGCTCAGTAACATCGGTATCTCTATTCGCTAGAGCATCATCTCTCTCAACTAGAGTGACATCTCTACCAGAAAAAGCTGTTAACATCAAGGCCCTAGCCTGATCCCTCTCAAACGTAATCAGATGCAGACTCTGCTCTAAATACTTTGTAGAAGATAGAGTCACAGCAGCAAGAGTACTGGGGGAATTAAAGAGAGCTGCTGTCAACCCAACAAATAGCTCATCCTTAGTGGGAGAATTAGGGTCCTCCATAGGCTCCCCACTATCAGAATCAATATCCGGCTATGAGGATACAACCCTAGCCGATGCAATCTCTCCCTCCAACCATGCAGAATACTCTGTAGAACGACCTGGATGGCCAGTAGTAAAGTCAGCCCTCTCACTGTGATGCCCCCAAATTCAGACACTCATATCTAAAATTTGGTTGTCACGTATAATTTCTAATATCATACTAAAATCATCAACAACGGAAAATAGAAAAAATTACATTGTTATAACATAATTATTCTCGTCCCAAGGTATTGCAACCGTTACTAATACATGACAACTTAAATTAAACATAGCTTATTATATCATAGTAAATAAGTCCTTCTACAACATAATAATAGTACATTCCTAGTACTATGAAACAAAACTACTCAAAATCCTTCTTTTTACCCTTGTCCTTGCAAGAGGGTTCACCACGTTCTGCCTTAACTGAATGTTTTAGGGAAAGCAAGGATGAGCAATAATTTTGCCCAGCAAGTAATATCGCAATAATGAAAAATCATATATAGAGATTAACTTCAAGGGTATGACCGTGAATAATAATTCAAGAATTATCAACGATTCATAATAAAAGTCGCTATGGACTAAAAGATATCAATAAGATTCCATGCTTATTCAATTCAAGATTTCAAAGTAATGAATACGGAGCAGTCACTAAAGACTATGAATTTCTACTAGAATTAACAGTAATAAACTGATAATCCAACAAAACGAGCACGACAGCTGATCAGCCTAAAGTACCCTATGTTATGCATAACATTTAATCACACTCATGTGCGCACGTCGATCACCTTACAAATATATAATTCCCCTTTCAAGGGGTTGTTCATCTCAGTTTTTTATAAGAGTTCGCACCAAGTTAATTTGGTTTGGATAGGTTTTGGATCATATACCAATAGTCTAGCCGAATCAATGGCTTAGACAGCTTTCTTTTAAAGTAGTATATATATATATATATATATATATATATATATATATATATATATATATATATATATATATATATGTAATTATCATCCGAAATCAAGGTTCAAAAATTGTAAGCAATTTCATTTCTAAACTACGAAGTATTAAGTCATGAGATATGAATCATACTTTCAAGGATTTACTTCTAAGATCAATAATATCACCACCTTGAATTATACTCTATAAAAATATGATTAGGAACTTACATCAACGAGATAACGTTTAGATACTTGCACAATATTCAAAGTTGTGTAAGTTAGGAAACTTACCTTAAGCGTAGATTACCAGGGTATAGATTAATACCACTCCAATGAACTATAATATCCTATTCATGTATAAACACATTAGTTATACAAGCTCATCATGTACACTTACTGTCTTAATTCGCTATGATACACAAGCGTAATTCTTCGATACTAAACATATATGGATAGTTTTCTCTTAGTCGCATGATCTCATACGTATGTCATCACATAACTCGAAAATCAGTTTCTAATACACTATGACATTAAAGAACATAATTTTCCATCACGTTTTGACTTAAGGTTATAAACACCTATTCAACATATGATTCTTTCATTAACATGTTAATTGACACATGAATACTGCACTGGACATGTATTATAGATTAAGGTAACAATATAGGCATGCATAAACTCTAAAATTATCAACAAAAACATATTCTACTGCAGGGTGGCGCGGCCGCGCTGGATTTGAACTAAGGAGTGGCGCGACCGCGCTGCTCCTTGTTCAAACCAGAACTATTAAATAGTAGCTTGGCCAGACTTGCATACCCATATACATTTATGATGACACTTGCAAAATCACACATAAGGTGATGTCTATAAATAGGTTTGGTCTCTTCTATGGCCATTCCAAGATTCTTTTAATACTATGGTTTTGTTTTTAGAAAAAATCTCTACCTCGACAAGGTTAAATAGCCAATTTTCAATAAGCTACTCATGGTTAACCATTATACCACATAATGAGGTTAATAAACCTTAAATATACATGCTCAAGTTACTCTACCTATGTATTTCAATTCAGCATAGTTTTTATCTCTTTAGAAATCTTTTGAAATTATGCTTGACTAGTTCACAACATACTTAGCTAGACGGATGCACATATCAATCATGTCTAGATGAATAAAATGTCCTATCATGTTGGTCCAAAAGTCCAGAATACTAATAGGGTATTCCCCAACAAAGTTGGTTTTCAACTTCAACAGTTTTCTTGAAAATCTCATGTTAACTAACTAAGCATGCAAAGAACTTTTAACTCACATTTATACTTAAGCAAATATATAACTAAGTCACATAAACTTGCTCAAAAGTTCTGAATTCATAAGGTCACAAGGTCCACTAAGTTTCTTATTTCAAACTTCAAGTTTTCCTCTTAGAAAAACCATTAAAAGAAAAAAAAACAAGTTAACAACTTATTATAAATGAAGGAAGCTTATGCCTTATGTTATACTCATGTATATACCTTTCTAGATTATTTACACATGCTCACAAAGTTAGAATACAAGTAAGGTTGTTTGCAACAAGGTTTGTTTTTCAAACGTTAAAGTTTCCTTGAAAACTTGAACATAAATCAAGCTAACGTGACATACTATATACAAAGTAACCTCATTACATGTTTTAAGTTTAATTACATGCATAACCTAACCACCCTAACATGTTCAGGAGGACACAGGATAACTAAAATAATATCTAAGGCAGACACCCCGCGCGGTCGCGCGATATTATGCTATATAAATGGCGCGGCCGCGCCACTTCGTCCAGAGGCAAAAAAAAAATTGCTCTGCTTCTGCAGAGCCTTAACACAAGCATTGCCAATCCTATATTCAGACTAACTGCAACACTTCAGAGCATATATAAAAACTCAGAAAATGCTATGGCATACTATTTCATACCAACTAACAGAGAATTCAAGCAGTTACAAGAATTTGACAAGACTCAAACTTAAGAACACAAACAGAATTTATACCTCTTGAAGCTTAAGTTGAACTCCCTCAATTCTTTAGTTATACTCCCTCAATTCTCAGTAACTCCACTCTCAAATGTAACTTATCAGACAATTTTTCTAGCAACTAAATTTGAAAAAAAGTGGGTGCTATAAATACATAATTCATTACCCATACAAGCCATTGCCCAAGAAAATAAACCTTGGGATGGAAGAAGAATTCATTGGATTGAGAGAGTTTGGTGAAAAGGTTTCACTAACTCCACCTCCCCCATTCTCAGTTCATCATCACATCAACGTTGCTAGATAGCTTGAGTTCACACAACTAAGTACAGGCTACCGTTTGGCCACTGTTTGAGTCACTTAATATGGGGCACAAGTTTTAAATCTAAACAACTACATTACATAATGCTGAGTTTGATTCCTTAAACTTCCAAAATGTGATTTTAATGTGTTAATATTATTACGTAATGGAAAGTTATGGATTATTTATGTACCCACATCATATAATCCATGTATATTAGTCTAGTCTAATTAATGTTTATAACCTGTATGGACTCAATTTAATTAGTCACTAATAATTCCATATCTCCTTAAAACTTTATTATTCCAATTAGACTCACTGAAATAATTTGTAATTCTTTGATATAGTATATCTTTAATATTCCCACACATACTTGTTGTCACATAAGCATTATTTAAGTAACTTATAATTCATTCCATTTTACTATATAGTTTTATATATTATATAGTTACCTTAAAGTGTCACACTACACTTTCTTTTTTAATGTAGGTACTATATATTATCACATATCTTGCACACAACAATTATATGAGTATATATAATTCTAATTATGTGAACTATTTGCTCATTATTATTTTATTATTCACAATAACAATTAATTAATAATATAATATCAATTAATTATTCACTTCTTAATTCATTCCTTCCGTAATTAAATTAAACCATCTAAGTTTTCATTCTCATGCCACATAAGGCATTTCACAAGTCTCATCATAAACTCCACATTTTTCTCAATTCTTATAAATTCAATTTGAATTAATCATCTCATAACACCTCAATATTTATATTCAAATAAATATTCATTTTCTTATTATATTAGAATAATTATTTATTCATGAAATTCATAGTTCTTACATCGATGGGTCCAACAGTCATAAATCTTGGACAAATCCTCTGCTAACAGAAGTCGAGATGATAAACGCTGACCCAATGCCCGTAAAAGGGATGAACATCCTGAAACTGGTCAAACTGTGCCATCATAGCTAGTGGATGACAAGTGGTCACACCCCTCAAACCAGCTAGAGGAAGATAATCCATGTCAGCTGCATGAGTGATAAAGTTATAGGTAGAGCTGAGCCTTGGACATGGTAGAATATAAAACGGATCCTCAATCCCTTACAAGAAAATCAACCAAGAAGATGCATCTGTACACTCTATTGGCTAAAAGGAGTAAGACATGGCTATCTCATGGGAAAAACAATACCCATGGCGTCGGAGAGTGCTAATCGGTCTCAAGTGTGTAATAAACCACACGTACAGCAATACTGAACTGCCTGTAAGTACCCCCTACAGAATGGGTATGGCAATACGTAGTTGTCCTCAAGGTCTCTGCTAGAATCATTGGTAAAATGGTATGTCCCTCCCAAAGAGCTCGCACTTCCATAATCACGTCGATGTCCAAGTGGTCCATGTACAATGGCATGTACAGATAAACCACCATGCACATCAAGAGTACATATACTCTGGCAATACACCAATCATCCTCCGAAGTGGTGAAATCCCCAGAGTGCCACTGATAATTATCCAAAGATCCAAATCTGTCTATCAGAAAAATAATAGATACTACATGCCCTGAGGAGATCTCATCTAGGGCAACTCTGCGCTTCAAGCCTGTGAGGGTCATAAACTCTCGGCTTATATCACCGACAGCCATCCTAGCGCAATGCCTATCCAATGGCAAATCTGTCAGACGCTCATACTCCTCCAAGGTAGGAGTCAACTCCTGGGTCTCAAATTAGAACACCTGCTTATCCGGTACTCAGTGCTCCATCATACCCTCTACAAAGTCCAATGGAACCTGGAATATCAGGAGGATCATAGAGTGACGCATCAGATGATCAATGGTCACCCTATCTAGGGATGACAAACTATCATACCACGATCTCAAACTGGAGGCCACTAATACTGGTGGGGTATGATCTATCCAGCTAAGTGTCGATGAAGACATCTGTAGAGCCGTGTCATAAGACCATCCAGGGGTCAATAAACTTATCTTTGGAAATGCATGTCCATAAATATAATGCATGCATAATAAACAATAGATGATAATATGATGTAAGGAATTGAAAATAATATACATAAATACCTAAGTACATCATCATCTAAATACATCATCTCTATATACAGCTAAAAATACAGGGAAATGGGGCACAGTCGCCCAATAACTAACAGAGTCCTATCAAAAGATAAAACGAGAATGGGGCACAGCCGCCCAATATCTAACAGAGGCCTATCAAAAGATATAGTGAGAAATACATCAGAAGAAGTCAATAGTGTTGATGTCTACATCATCGAACCTATCCATCTGATGTAACTCCTCATGAGTCACTGAATCTCCGCTAGTAGGGATATCAGGCTGATACAATAGAGGATCTGCATCGGTACAACCATCTGAGTATGGGCCACCTGAAGGGCTAGCCTCTGTGCTGGAAGGATCAAAAGTATCTACCTCTAAAAGATTTCTACCCAAATGTCGGATGAAAAAATGCGCCCGGTCCAACTGTTGGGTCAAGCTATCAATCTGCTTCAGATGAGTAGGCTCTCGAACCCAGGCAATCCAATCTACCATCATGACGGAGGCAGGAATCATATCCCCCATAAACTGTGTGGCGCAGGTCTGAGCTCCGATGGTACGAGGGAACCACCAGCGGTGAAATGCCTTTTGAGTGAACGATCCCTTTAACAAAGCAAAGCCATCAACTCCCACCAATGGGATATCATTGTTTGGCGGCTATGACATGGGCCAATAATGCCTGAAGGAGGATAGATCGATATACGGATCTCTCCTAAGGTGCTCCTCATAGCACATTCTCCTACATATAGAGCCCCCAACCTCCATCTATGAAGAGAGGAATCCAACGGGTAGATATCACATACTCGATAACAGTCGAGAAACCACCCTCAAAGCCAACTGTCAAATGGTCCTCAGAGTAGGGAACCTATGTAATGTCATCGGCTGTCAACAGCTCCAACTGTAAGCGAGAATGGGCTAAACCCTCAGCTACAGGAACCTCTGTCAAAGTGGGGTGGTGCCATCACCGTCCCCGTGTATAGGTGTTTAAACCTAACAGGCTAACAGAACGAAGATATGGGAGCCTCTCATAGGCCCAAAACTACCAATACAAGATCAAATATCTATGGTCAGTCGACACTCTTAACCCGAACAAGGGAAATTAAAAGAGATACTCACCAGCAAGAATGGGTAAAATCCTAGCCAAGCCTCTGTCAAGCCCTGCGAACGGAGATGCATTCCCCTAAGAAAGTAGGCAAAGGTGTAGGAGCCCCAATCAAACTATCCAATACGGTCCACCTCCCCTGTGTTGCTGAGTAAAGGGAACGATGTAAGACCCTAACTTTTATGAATAAAGATGAATTTTCTATAAATATCATTTTTGAATATTATGGAGTGCATTTGATATAATTTTATAGTTGTGGGTAATATTTATAAATTTTACAAAGTACGCAAGTTGTTATATAATATTCGATTGGTCAGGGAATATTCGTTTTAATAGGGAATATTCGTACGACGACACAATCATTGGTGGACCCCACATCAGAATTATTGTCGGATTGAGAAAACGACAAAAATATCTTTTTATAAAATAACGGTGAAAGTTTTACCATTAAACTATTGGAATACATGGTGGTTAAAATATAGTAATACGCGGGGTTGCACAGTAGCATACGGTATTGCACAGTATCTTTGAATTATTGATTATTACGTAAGAAGACACTACTTAATAATTATTACAATAATTATTGTTCAATATTTTATTTTATTGATTCAATAATTGTTGCGTTAATATTTTATATTATTGTTATTTCAATAATTGTCACTGCACAATATTTTTCATTATCAAAACAATAATTCATATTATTTGAATAATATTATTGGATAGCATTATTGGCAATGTCTAGAAAGTTCTGTTAAGAAGAGCTTTGGTCACCTAATTGCACTCCAGTAATGAGAAATCCTTATCGGAAAGTCCCCTCTTTCCTGAGAACGGCCTGGTTATCATTATTGTGATTCTGTAATATTATTTGTGAATAATTAATTATTAATTTATATGATAAGGAAATATTTATTTTATGTGGACATAAATGATGGATATGAAAATATTTGTTTTATGTGGTTATAAATGAAGGAATTAATGTTGAGGTGTTTTATCAATATTTTGTCGGATTGGAAGTATTAAAAAATCAAATCGGTGTTCTTAAAGCTCTATTGCGTGAGTTAAACCGTTAAAAATTTTGAACCGTTAAAAATTAACGCATGATTTGTTATGAATTTTATAAGGTGTTAAAAATCATCCGTTTTTGGATTTCGGATATTTTCTGTCTGGAATTTAAAAAAACTTAAAGCTACAAAGTTGTAGATAATTCGGTTTCGTGTGGAATGGACATAAACTTCGTATTTTTCTGATAAAAGGGCTATTTATTATGAATTACTGAAGTTTCAAAAAATAAAATATTTTTTTATTAAATTTGGGTGGGACCCACCTTTGTTTTTAACATGTGGGTTGCCAAAAAAATTTAGAAATGGCTGTCCAACAATTCAACAAAGAATGCGTAGAAATTTTGTATAAATAATAATATTATTTTATTATTTAGTCTCCTTTGGCGTTCTAGCATTTTCCTATAAATATGGGCTTAAGTTATAATTGAAAATCACACCAGAATCAGAGAATTCTTCTTCTATAATCTTGAGCGTATTTCTTTAGAGTTTTAGAAAGCTTTGAGCGTAGAAAACAGTGAAAGTTTTCTTCAAAAATATCCCCGCTATACCAGTTGGAATACTTTTCTTTTCAAGGTAAGGGATGTTATTTTTGGTCAATATTCGCTTGAAATAATATTTTCTTCCATATTCTGTAGTATGTACGTAATATTATTTCGTTTCAGATTTCGAATTCTATACTCGCTTTGTTAAAATTTTGGCTTTTATACTACATGAAATTAGTAGAATATTTTTGATATTTGCGATTCATCTAGTATCTTTTCATGGAAATATTATTCTGAGCATTCTTGATAAGTTTTAACTTTTTCATGTCGGACTACTATTCACGAGGTTACTATTCCCAGAGTACTATTCACGAGATACTATTCAATTGAGTACTATTCACCGGGGGTACTATTAATGGTAAAAATTGATTCGTTTTCAGTCGAAATTATTTCTGGTACAATATTATTCTTGAATTTTACTCCACAAAGAAGTATCATATTGACAATTTGGACGTTATTGATTTCTGAATAAATTAAATTATAAATGTTTAAAAATTTATCCTTAAACTTGATTTATTGAATTCTTATATCATTGTCATCATCATCATGTTTATATTATGTTGAAAGTCATCTGTAGCCTGTAGTGCATAGATGGACTTGGTATGATTATGACCATAGATTATTCGGTATAATCATGACCGTAATGCTACAAATGACGTGGTAAAAGTCCTCATTGGCCCGTAGTGCATTGATGGACAGTTGTTGGCATGATCATGACCATTGATGAATACACGAATATCCTTGGCCCGTAGTGCATGGATAATTTATGGTCGATATACAAATGAATATCCTTGGCCGTAGTGCAGAGATGATGTGGATTATTTATTAAGCTGAGTCTCAGCGATAAAAGTGATGAAAAACCTTTTAAATAATAGAAGATAGTAGATTTTATTCTCTACTTGACTCTTCTAATGGATTGCTTGTTCCGCTACAGTTAAACTTGATATTTGTTATATTTTATTAGTTTAACACTGTTGAAGCTAATGATAAATTATTCTACATTATCTTAGTCATAATATTTCTTACTGGGCTAGTTAAGCTCACCCTTTTGCTTTCATTGTCCTCTTCAGGAAATGAAAACGTAGCAGGGACTAGTCGGGGAACGGAGTGACGGTCCAGATAATAACATTAGCAGTCCTCACTATTCTATGAAATAGTGTGATAATAATTATATTGAGGACACCATTTGAGTTGAATACTATCTAGAAGAAAATATTCATTTTAAAACTCTCAGTTTATGTTTTGTCATATTTTACACGACAGTTGTATTATTAAGTTGTATTTGAATTTTGTACCATATATTTGGCGACTCAAGATAGGTGATGTATACCTATTTTGGGGGCGTCACAGTTGGTATCAAAGCTTAGGGATATGATCCCTGGCTGAGATGTGAAACAAGAACTAGGAGGAGAGAGACGAGAAATTCCTTCGCTAGTATGACCTGCCTAAGTTTATTTGGTATTTAATTGGTCAGTCAGAGTATAGGGATAATATGTGACATGTCAATTAACCTTTGTTTTGTGGCAGTATTTAAAAATGACATCCGAGAATGTTGAGAATAGCAATGGAGCACAGGAGACCGTTGAGTCTTCACAGATCAATAATCAGGATATTGTGCATCAGGAAGGTGACAATCCTCATGCAAACAATAACATTGACTAAATGATGAACGATGGAATATTTAGAGGCTTTCTGCAATTCATGCAACATCAGGCAAGAGAGGCTCATGTCCGAAATGCAGGTGGAAATATTGGCAACTCTCGGACGGTCACTGCTAAACAGTTCAAGGAGCTGGGACCACCGGAGTTTTTTGGAGAGCGAAAACCACTTAAGGCGGAGACGTGCATAAAGTAGATCAACAATATATTTGATGTATTGGGATGCTCCGAGGAGTAAAAGATTCCCTTTGCCATCTTCATGTTGCGGGCAGAACCAGATTACTGGTGGGAATCTGTAAAGCATACTCAACCTGCTGCACTAAAGATGTCTTGGGAGAAGTTCCAAGAACTGTTCAACGACAAGTACTTTCCCCAAAGTATTCGTTACATGAAAGAGGTAGAGTTAATTAAACTAAAGCAAAACAACATGACAGTGTCACAGTACGAAGTCAAGTTTGCTGAGTTGTCCCGCTTTGCGTCCCATTTAGTTGATAATAAGGAGAGAATGACGCGGATGTTTCTAAGGTGTTTGAAACCCGAGATTCGTCAATACCTTATCTCTCACAAACTTTCTTGTATTCATATGTTGTGAATAGGGCTCAGTTATTGGAATGTGATAATGAGTCAACCCAACCAAGAGAGAGCAGCCGGCAAAATGATAATACCAGTGGTAGCAGTCATCGAAGCGGTGACAACAAACGTGGAGGGAATCAACATGCCAGAAATGGTAACTACTTCGGTGGTAATCATTACCAAGACAATAAGAGTGGACATTTTAAGAAGAGGAGATTCAATAATGATGGAAAGATGTTAGCACCAGCACCCGTTGTTAAGGTAGGAGAACGACCACCTATTTTACGATTCAAATGCGGAGGGGAGGGACACATCAGTCCAAACTGCACGATGCAGTCTAAAGCGTGTTATAATTATGAAAGAGAAGGTCACCTAGCCCGATTTTATCATGCACCGAAGACAAGTCCAGCTGGGGTGGAGGCACCGAAGGCCGTCCCAAAAAAGTCAAAGCTGGTAGTTCAAGGGAGAGCGTTTGCCATAACCTCCCAGAAAGCAAGGACCCCGAACGAGGTCATCACGGGTAAGCTTATCATAAACTCTAGCGAAGTCTATACCTTATTTGATACCGGTTCTATCCATTCTTTTATTTCTCCTACTTGCGCTCAACGTTTAAATTTGACTCCGGAGAAATTAGACTTTGACTTATCTGTTGAAACCCCGTTGGGAGAAACCTTCATTACATCCACTGTTTATAAGTCTTGTTTAGTTCAAATCGGTACCCTCACATTACCTGTCGATCTTATTTCATTGAAAATACTTGCATTTGACGTAATTCTAGGGATTGATTGGTTAACTACTCATCATGCAAAAAATAATTTTTTTTCGTAAGGTTGTTAGCTTTCATATTCCTAACCAACCTATTATGCGAATTCAAGCAACCAAACAATTAAAATCAACTACTGTCATCTCAAGCCATAAAGCTATTCATTTATTAAAAAATGGATGTCAAGCTTTCTTAGCTCATGTCACGGATTTAAACAAAAATACGTCAATTTTGAATGATATGTCTATTGTTAATAAATTTTCTAACGCATTCCCTGAAGAACTTCCTGGCCTATCCCCAGAGCGAGAAATTAAATTTTGATTCGACCTTGAACCTGGTACAAAACCCATTTCTAAAGCCCCATATCGAATGGCTCCTACTAAACTTCAAGAGTTAAAGACCCAATTGCAAGAATTGTTAGACATCGGTTTCATTCGTCCTAGTACGTCTCCTTGGGGTGCTCCTGTTCTATTCGTAAAGAAGAAAGATGGGAGTACGCGACTTTGTATTGATTATCGGGAGTTGAATCATGTCACCATCAAGAATAGGTACCCATTGTCACGTATTGATAACCTATTTGACCAGTTGCAAGGCACTAAATTCTTTTCAAAGATCGATCTTCGTTCCGAATATCATCAGTTAAAGATTAGAACCGATGACATTCCAAAGACGACTTTCAGAACTCGGTACGGGCATCATGAATTCCTAGTCATGTCTTTTGGATTGACAAATGCTCATTCTGCCTTCATGGATATGATGAACTGAGTATTCAAGGAATATTTGGATCACTTTGTGGTCGTCTTTATTGATGACATCCTCGTATATTCCAAAAGCCGTGAAGATCATGAGTAACACTTGAGGCTGATACTCCAAAAGTTTCGTGAAAACAAGCTTTATGCCAAGTTGAAGAAATGTGAGTTCTGGCCTGAGGAAGTAGCATTCCTTGGCACGTAGTATCAAGTCATGGAATATCTGTTAACCCAGCAAAGATTGAAGTTATTCAAAGCTAGGAGCAACCTAAATCAGTGACCAAAGTACGCAGCTTTCTCGGCTTAGCTGGTTATTATCGGAGATTCGTAGAAGGGTTTTCTCGAATCGCTACTCCATTAATTCAGCAGACTCGAAAAGATACAAAATTCGGTTGGAGCGTGGAATGGGAGAAGAGTTTTCAAGAACTCAAGAGGAGACTCATTTTAACACCTATTCTGACAATACCATCTGGCTCGGAGGGATTTGTCATCTACAGTGATGCTTCGGGCAAAGGGTTAGGATGTGTTCTCATGTAATATGGGAAAGTTATAGCCTATGTCTCTCGGCAACTCAAAGAATATGAGAGGAATTATCCTACTCATGATCTAGAGTTGGTAGCTATTATCTTCGCACTTAAAATTTGGAGGCATTACTTGTATGGAGAGAAAGTGGAGATCTTTATAGATCATAAAAGCCTCAAATATTTCTTCACCCAAAAGGAACTCAACATGCGGTAACGACGTTGGCTTGAACTGTTAAAAGATTATGATCATATCATTCAATACCATCATGGTAAAGCGAACGTAGTAGCTGACGCATTGAGTAGAAGATCATATGCGGGTACGAGGGTGATATTGTCAACGCAAAGGTCCATTTTATATGACTTGCAAAGGATGGAGATAGAGTTAAAGACTCCAGGGACCCGAGTGATGATAGCGAATATACGAGTAGAATCGACTTTAATCGATAAAGTTAAAGCTGCTCAAGCTACAGACCTGGAGCTAATGCGTATGAGGAAGAAAGTGCAAGAAGGTGCTATGCCGGAAGCAAAAATCGATGAAGAAGGAGTACTTCGAGTCAACTCCAGACTTTGTGTTCCTAACGACCCTGATTTAGAGTATAAAATCATGATGGAGGAGCACAACACACCATTTGTAATCCATCTTGGGAGTACCAAAATGTATCATGATCTTCGACATACATTTTGGTGGAGCAATATGAAGAGAGATATCGCGGATTTTATCTCAAGGTGTCTAACTTGTCAATGAGTCAAGGCAGAGCATCAAGTACAAAAAGGTCCATTGCCATCATTTGAAATTCCAGAATGGAAGTGGGAGCACATTACCATGGATTTTGTTACCGGTCTTCCCAAGGTTTCTCAAGGCATATATGCGACTTGTATCATTGTTGATAGATTGACCAAGTCGGCTCATTTCTTACCTATACGACAAACTTATACACTTTAACGTCTTGCTCGTATGTACATAAACAAGATTGTAAGATTGCATGGTATACCAGTATCCATAGTTTCTGATCGAGACCCAAGATTTACTTTACGATTTTGGGTTAGTATTGCAAAAAGCTATGTGCATGAATTTACGATTTAGTTCGACTTATCATCCTCAAACGGACGGGTAGTCAGAGAGGACTATTCAAACTCTTGAATATCTATTAAGACTCTGTGTCCTTAACTTCATGGGAAGTTAGGACAAGTTCTTACCATTGGTGGAGTTTTTCTACAACAACAGTTATCAAGCAAGTATTGACATGGCTCCATTTGAGGCGTTGTGTGGAAGAAAGTGTCATTCTCCAGTATGTTGGGACCGGACTTGGTACGTATGAGTACGAAAAATATTCAAACGATCCGATAACGTATAAAAACCCCACAAGATCGACAAAAGAGTTATGCTGATCTTCATCGAAAGGACATGGAATTCAATATTGGAGAACATGTGTTGTTACGTGTTGCTCCATGGAAAGGAGTTACGATATTTGGAAAGAAAAGAAAGATCAATTCTCGATTCATTGGTCTATTTGTAATCCTCGAATGAGTAGGAACTGTGGCCTATAGACTCGCTTTACCGCCAAGTATGTCTCATGTTCATAACGTTTTTCACATATCTATGTTACGTAAATATTTGAAAGACCAGAACCACATAATTGAGTTAAAACCAAACAAAATAGCCGAAGATTTAACGTATGAAGAGGTTCCTGATAAAATCTTAGATAAGAAGGAGCGTATTTTACGCTTCAAGGTTATACCTCAAGTCAAAGTTTCGTGGAGAAACTACGATGTTGAGGAAATGACCTGGGAGTTAGAATCTGAAATAAAAGGTGTCCTTACCTCTTTGACATACCAGGTACGTACCCTAATTTTGAGGGCAAAATTTCATAAGAAGCAGAGGTTGTAAGACCCCAACTTTTATGAATAACGATGAATTTTCTATAAATATCATTTTTGAATATTATGGAGTGAATTTGATATAATGTTATAGTTGTGAGTAATATTGATAAATTTTGCAAAGTACACAAGTTGTTATATAATATTCGATTGGTCGGGGAATATTCGTTTTAACAGGGAATATTCATACGACAGCACAATCATTGGTGGAGCCCACAACGAAATTATTGTCGGATTGAGAAAATGACAAAAATATCTTTTTATAAAATAACGGCGAAAGTTTTACCGTTAAAATGTTGGAATACCAGGTGGTTAAAATATAGTAATACGCGTAGTTGCACAGTAGCACACGATTTTGTACAGTATTTTTAAATTATTGATTCTTACGTAAGAAGACACTACTTAATAATTGTTATAGTAATTGATGTTCAATATTTTATTTTATTGATTCAATAATTGCTGCGCTGATATTTTATACTATTGTTGTTTCAATAATTGTCAGTGCACAGTATTTTCTATTATCAAATCAATAATTCATATTATTTGAATAATATTATTAGATAGCATTATTGATAATATCTAGAAAGTTCTGTCAAGGAGAGGTTTGGTCACCTAATTGCATGCCATTAAGGAGAAATCCTTATCAGAAAGCCCTCTCTTTCTTGGGAACGGTTTGGTTGTCATTATTGTGATTATGTAATATTATTTGTGAATAATTAATTATTGATTTATATGATAAGAAAATATTTATTTTATGTGGACATAAATGATGGATAGGAAAATATTTATTTTATGTGGTTATAAATAAAGAAATTAATGTTGAGGTATTTTATCAGTATTTTGTCGGATTGGAAGTATTAAAAAATCATATCGGTATTCCTAAAGCTCTATTGCGTGAGTTATAATTTTAATCCGACTGTTGGATCGTTGTAATTTTTGGATATGTTATGCATACATAAGTTGAGTATTAGTCCACAAATTTTGAACCATTAAAAATTAATGCATGATTTTTTATGAATTTTACAAGGTGTTAAAAATCATCCGTTTGTGTATTTTAGATATTTTTTGTCTAGAATTTGGAAAAACTTAAAGCTACAAAGTTGTAGAGAATTCAATTTTATGTGGAATGGACATAAAATTTATATTTTTCTAATAAAAGTTATATTTATTATGAATTACTGAAGTTTCAGAAAATAAAATTTTTTTTATTAAAATTATGTGGGACCCACTTTCAGTTTTACATGTTGGCTGCCAAAAATTTTCAAAAATGACAGCCCAACAATTCAACAAAGCATGCGTAGAAATTTTGTATAAATAATAATATTATTTTATTATTTAGTCTCCTTTGGCATTCTAACATTTTCCTATAAATAGGCGCTTAATTTAGAATTAAAAATAACACCAGAATCAGAGAATTCTTCTTTATAATCTTGAGCGTATTTCTTTAGTGTTTTAAAAGCTTTGAGCGTAGAAAACAGTGAAAGTTTTCTTCAAGAATATCCCCGCTATACCAGTTGGAATACTCTTCTTTTCAAGGTAAGTGATGTTATTTTTGTTCAATATTCGCTTGAAATAATATTTTCTTCCATACTATGTAGTATGTAAGTAATATTATTTCGTTTTAGATTTCGAATTCTATACTCGCTTTGTTAAAATTTTGGCTGCTATACTCTATGAAATTAGTAGAATATCCTTGATATTTGTGTTTCATCAAGTATCTTTTCTTAGAAATATTATTATGAGCATTCTTAATAAGTTTTAACTTTTTTATATCGGAGTACTATTTACGGGATTACTATTCCCAAAGTACTATTCACTCGAGTACTATTCACCCGGAGTACTATTCATGATAAAAATTGATTCGTTTTCGGTCCAAATTATTTTTGGTACAATATTGTTCTTCAATTTTTCTCTACAAAGCAGTATCATGTTGACAATTTGGAGGTTATTGATTTCTGGATAAATTAAATTATAAATCTTTAAAAATTTATCCTTGAACTTGTTTTATTGAATTCTTGTATCATTGTCATCATCCTCATGTTTGTATTATGTTGAAAGTCATCTGTGGCATGTAGTGCATAGATGAACTTGGTATGATTATGACTAGGAATTATTCGGTATAATCATGACCGTAATGTTACAAATGATGTGGTAAAAGTCCTCATTGGTCCGTAGTGCATTGATGGACAGTTGTTGGCTTGATCATGACCATTGATTAATACACGAATATCCTTGGGCCGTAGTGCATGAATAATTTGTGGTCGTGATACTAATGAATATCCTTGGCCATAGTGCAGGGATGATGTTGATTATTTATTAAGCTGAATCTCAACGATAAAAGTGATGAAAAAACTTTTAAATCATAGAAGATAGTAGATTTTATTCTCTACTTGACTCTTCTAATGGATTGCTTGTTCCACTGCAGTTAAAATTGATGTTTGTTATATTTTATCAGTTTAACCTGTTGAAGGATAATGATAAATTATTCTGCATTATATTAGCCATAATATTTTTACTATGCTAGTTGAGTTCACCCTTTTGCTTTCATTGTCCTCTTCACGAAATGAGAACGTAGCCGGGCCTAGTCGGGGGACGGAGTGACGGTCCAAATGATAGCATCAGTAGTCCTCACTGTTCTATAAAATAGTGTTATAATAAATATATTGAGGACACCATTTGAGTTGAATATTGTCTAGAAGACAATATTCGTTTTAAAACTCTCAGTTTATGTTTTGTCATATTTTACACGACAGTTGTATTATTAAGTTGTATTTGAATTTTGTACCATGTATTTGGCGACTCAAGATGGGTGATGTATACCTATTTTGGGGGCGACACAAACGACACTGTGGAAGATATATCCGCCAGGAAACAATCCCTGAGGATGCGATCTCTAACTCTCCTATCATCAGGTAATGGCTCAGTTAAAGCCCTACTCATGTCGTCTACACTCAAAAGACTAGTGCGGACTGTCCTGCCTTTGAGCGTCGTAGCCTAGACTCCTAGCAAGTATCTGACGGCAGTAGGAGAAATGCCAGCTATACAAGGCATTGGCACCCCGAAAAACTCCATACCCGTGATAAATTGCCAATCCATCAGCGTCAATATTACCTCGCAGTCCAGCAAATGGAGAGACTGAGTCTGGTGAAGCCAGCTCTCAGACAATGCTCTGAGGTAACTGTTAGGTTTGTAATATTCATGAACGCAATCAAATTGCACAAAATAAGAGGAAGCATGGAAAATCAGAGTTTAAAAATTTTACAAAACATATACCCAGATCATCCTTTATGCATAATTATTAATTAAACGAAAAATAAAAGACGAGAATCATACCCTTGAAGATTAGAGCTTCCTCAGGTACAAGTTCACCTCCAAATCTTTTTCATGTTCAACTTGAATCCACCGGGTTGGGTTCCTTCCTTTGATCAACGTTAGCCACCCAAGTGTTTGGCCTCTAGAGGTGATCCACCAAGGAAGAAGAAGTATTCAAAAAGAAAGGTATTTGGCAAAATCCTAGTTTTTCTATCTCTTATAGAAAAGAGTGTACTCTCCAATAATTGGAATCACGCCTGTTGTGTAAAAGTCAACAACACTCCCACCCATAATAAGACTCATCTTATTTATAGATGTAGGCAACCCTCCTTAACAATTAAGGAATTGGGTTTTATTTTAAGTAATTAAATTTCTTTAATTAATTATGTTCCCTAATCTTATTAGGGATAATTAATTAAACTCTTTTAATTAATTAACCTCCTAATCTAGTTAGGATATATTAGAGTACTTTTATTAATTAATTCCCAAACTCCTTTAGGAATTAAATAATAATAATAAATAATAATAATAAGACTCCTCTTATTAATTTAAATTTAATAGTTCTAAAATATTAAATAATAAATATTAAGCTATTTAATTTATTCTATCACCATATATTAAATTAAATATACTTAACTTATTATTACGATTAGGCCATTTGCTTCTTAAATAATTATTCTTCCTTTTATGGTGTGACCATTTAGGTTATCTATATTAAATCGGTTGTGAATAAATCAATTAGAACATTTCTAATCTTATTTAAATAAATAAATTAAACTATTAATTTATTTAAATAAATAATATTTATTCTACAATAGAGATAAGCCTCCCTAGTGATTAACGACTTTCTAGATAATATAGATTTCAACATTAATCATAAAAAAACCTTTGAGTAAATAGTTACCGTACAATTCAATCCTTCAACCATACAATATCCCAATTAAATATAAGACATGGAATTACTGTCAAATCTTATTTTATTTAATTACATGTATGTCAACTCTTAAATGCACAACACCAAATAATGTAAATTAGAAACTCCTTTCTAATTTCACTCTGCATTGGCCAAGGACTACTGGGTTGTCATTTATCAAATCACATAGGATATTTCTCTTCTTTTACTAGAAGTGATAGATTCTTTATTGATCATACATTATCTCCATGTACAACTTATTATACACAAGCATACCCTTTGACGTGTGACTTGGTGCTGATGTAGCACTAGTTCTGCCAATTGGTTGAGTTGTTCACGCAGAGCATTCATATTTCGTTCCATATTAAACTGGAACTTTGTATAGTCCCACTTGTCAGTACTATCCTTGTTGGTTTGGGAAGATCCGACAATGGAATGGGAAATCTGCCCACTACTCCAATTAATCATGTTAACATCTTCTTCTTTGTGTTGAGGAAGAGGGTTGTCTTGCACGTGGGGTTGGTCAGGTTTTGCTAGCACAATCTCACCATTATAAATCAAATCCTGGATTTTATGTTTCAAGGCCCGGCAATCTTGAGTATCATGTCCTGGAGCTCCAGCATGATAAGCACATTTCGACTAGCATTGAAACATATCCCATTCGGGTTGGCTGGCGGAAGAAGATGTGTAATTTTCTTTTGAGTTGTCAGAAGATTGAGAATGTTCTCGAGCGAGTCCCCTAAGGGTGTGAACACTCGATTGCGTTTGACATCTCCACCTTTTGGCAATGGAGGGTTTAAAGAATGTGCTTGAAAGGGGGATTAATTTCTCCTTTGGATAGACATATTCTAACTGCCTTTCTGACCTTGTAATATCAAGGAAACATCCTCCTCTTTCTTTTTATAGACCCTCCGGGGGTTGTTTCCATAATTTCTGGACTGGATGTGCTTGGCAACAACTTTGAGAGCGACAAGGTCCTGAATCTTTCCAGACTTCAATCCCACCTCGGCCATTTCTCCATGTTTGGTCATTTCGAAGAATAGTTTACCAATGCTAGCTAAAACTTTCTCGTAGAAGGGAGCCTCTTATATGTCTATAAAGGTCATTACCATCTCAGACTCAGTCATAGAAGGGACAACTTGAGTAGCAAGGCCCCTCCACCATTGAGCATACTATCTGAAAAATTCATTGGTTTGTTTCCTGACTTTAGTAATTTGGTACCGGTCAAGGGCCATTTGAGTTTGGAAACTATATTGGCTGAGGAAAGCATGAGCTAGTTCCTCACAGCTATGAATCTTTGTATTGTGTAATCTGGTATACTATGACCTAGCTTCACCAGTAACACTCTTTTGAAACAACTGCATTTAGAGTTTTTCATCCTTGGTATAAGACCTGAGTTTTCCAATGAAGACCTTCATATGTGTGTAAGGATTTCCTAACCCATCATACTTTTCGAAGTAAGGTGTTTTGAACTTCTCTGGATAATGCACAACAGGGAAAATATAAAGGTCAGCATATGTAACACTACTATGTGCTCCAATCCCTTTGATAGAATGGATGGTTTCTTCCATTTGAAGGACTTTATTTCTGATATCACTAGTGTCTATATCTTCTCAAAGATGGGTGTTTTCAAGATTTTTGTTGGTTGTATCCAACTCAGGTGTGGGAACTTCTTTATCTGTTCCCTGAGTTCAGAGGATTCTATGTGAATGGTTATTCGAGGAACCTGAGTAGACTGATGTAGTTCTTTTAGCAGAACAACCAACTCTGTAATTTGATAACTCAATCCTTTGAACTCTTCAGGAGACACAGGAGGAGGATTGGTTTGACTAGGTGTAGCCATGTTTGGCTATAGGCTTGTTTCCTTTTTGGATTTTGAACGGGTTACTGGTCCAATTGTTTCCCTACAAAAAGACTTATGTAATTTAGTCTTAGGGAATGTATAAATGCTACATGCTATGTGATTTGTCCGTTTAGGAGTATTATCCTGCAAAACGGATGTCAGTTTGTTTTAATGACAGTATAGCATGAAAAATTTTGATATAAAAGGGAATGCATGTACACATTTTTATCATATTTTCCATTACATTAACTTGGAATTGAAATTACAAGTAATTGAAATGGGAAAGTATGAAGAGACTTTCTTGCGCGTTCAGTTAATCAGAGGCTGACATATCTTAGGCTACTCTCACGAATTTTTTGCATGAAGGTCCCCAAATCATCGCAATTTACTTGACGGGAAGTTAACCTGGTCTTTTAACTAGAGCGAATTTGGGTGGTGCCTTTCTTGAGCCTCGTTGGAATTAGTCTTCCTATGAGTCCAGTAATCAAACACCGATAGGATAGCCTCATGGTGGAGGAACCACACAACATACATTCACATACAATGTGTCTCACCGTATGGAATTGATGACTTGTGTGAAGCACTAATACCATAAGCAGTTATGGTGCGAAGCACTAAGTGTAATAAGTAAATGCATTCATACACATTTATTTGAAATGTAAATGCAACATCCATACATAAGCAGATAACAGTTTTGAAAAGTTTGTAGTAGCGGCTTAAGCCCTCTTACTGGCTGTCCCCAGCAGAGTCACCACATGTCGACGTCGGGATTTTAATTGTCCCTTTTCTGTTCTTTTCTTTTGGTGTTCTCATGTTAGGTGAGATTTGTTTGAAAAAACAAGTTGTGAAAAGGTCCGACATATATATGTCGACGATTGGACTGTAAGAGTCGCCAGTTAGTTTTTTAAATGGTTGTACCAACACAACCGAGAAAAGATTTGCACATTGACCCAGTGATGTTACACTGCTTAACGGGTCTTTGAAATCGAGATTCGTTAGGGTCCGAAGACTTGGTTATGCGGAGGGAAGGTGTTAAGACATCTGTGTTGCCACGGTGACTGCCACTTTTTCAATTAAATTGTTATATGAACGTGTGTATATGTGTGTGTATGGATTAATGTGCAAATATCTAGAAGTAGTGCTATGCTTCGTTTGTACCTATATATAAAGGGTTTGAAATTTGTATAAAAGTTCAATTTCAACAAGATATAGCAATGATGTTTTGTAAACCCTTATGCTCAATAGTAATTAAGGCCTTTGAAACATCCATTTTATTAAATGTTCGGCTTGATTGCTTTTGTTGTCGAGATGCAAAGCATCTTTGAGAAAATAATGTACATATTAGTGTCGAACTCCTTGTGGGCATTAGAGTCGTCTAAGGAAATTCGAACACCGTGAATAATTTACAAGTCGTGTACAGTTGAAAATGTCCATCATGGGAACCGAATCTAGATTCAGTAGGCTGAATCTGTGATCACATGATTCCCAGGCTTACATGATACCGCAATTTATATGAAAGATGTAAATAGTTATATATATAAAAGCTGTAAATATATATATATAATGATCAACCACCACGAAGCACCTCCACGAGGGATCGAAAATGTAAAGAAAGCAATAAAAGTAATTAACCGCCACGAAATGAACTTTAGGTGGGACAAAATGTAAATAAAGTAATGAAGGCGATCAACCGCCACGAAGTAGACTTCAGGCGGGACGAAAGGTATATATATATATACGCTCCGGATATAAAATCAAGGCTCATCGAACAATGTTCGACCACAGTTTATATATATATATATATATATATATATACATATATATATATATATATATATATATATAAGAAATAAAAGTCACGGACCGAAGTCTGGGCATACACACGCTACACGACTCTCAACGTGAAGAACTCTGTGTGCACAGTAGTGGAGAAAGGCTTTAGAAAGTGTAAGAAGGCTTACAGTGGACTTCCAAAGAAGACTTAAATTGCTTTAAATTGATGAACACTCGTCTCTCGCTAGTAAAAATATAGCCAAATATAAGCTTACAAGTGTTTAAAATAAGAAAGCACTCAGTTTATAGTGTGTACAGAGCAAATTGGACCGGGCTTCCTCGCATTTTTTCAATGCAAAATGGCTACCCCAATCCCTCTATTTATAGAGGGGGGAGCCGCAGGTATACCTGCGGTAGCCGCATATGCACCTGCGGCTAGTCGTGGTGCCCCGGGCTCTGCAGGTCCCGAGGTCTCAAAGAACGTGCACACATGCAGCGTGATGTCCGCTCGAACTTTCAGAACTTCCATCCGGGCATCCGATCGAGGTGTATAAAACCTTTTTCCGCATGCTGTTGTCAAGAGCTACACAATGACATGGGATTAGAGGTTGTACGAAGTCAGGAAGATGGATCCATGTCCTTGGTCTTCAGACTTCAAATTCTATCAGGTGTGCTGTCTTGTGTAGTAGTTACTCAGGATTGGAGGAGTCAATTCTTGTAGGACATTAATATATGGAGAGTATGTTGAGACGGCCCGTTTGTAGGATTGAGGTAGCAAAATGACAATTTTGCTCCTCACCGGGGTTATCTCCGGTTTGGGTTGATATAGCAGTAGTTGCTTAGGGTTATCTCTGAGATTGGGCTGCTGTACGTACTGGATGTCCTCGGGGTTATCTCTGAGGTGTGCCTGTCCTCCAGGGGTCATATTCGGGGTTAGATTGAGTGTTATATCCGAGTGTTGAAGTTGATCGCATAGATTTGAAATAAACATTTTCGTGGTTATCTCCAGAACTGTAACTGCATTCCTCAGGGTTGTCTCCGAGGTTTGTCTTGTATCTCGGGGTTATCTTCGAGACTGTAACTGTGTTCCCTAGGGTTGCCTCTGGAACTGTGCTGAATATCTCGGGGTTATCTCTGAATGAATATCCTGGGGTTGTCTCCGGGATGAAAAGGCCTCCACCGGTGTTATGTTCAGAACTGAAATTGCATTCCTTGGGGTTTTCTCTAAGGTTATCACTGAAAATCCCCGAGTTATCTCCGGGACTTAAACTGAGCTGTCCTCTAGGGTTGTCTCTGAAAGACGATTCTACCCTTCTACAATGTTAGTAACAGGAATGCAAAATTTCAAGTGTCTACAGCGTCGACTTCCATGATAACACGATTACCGCCATTTTTCATTAACTTTTATCTAAGTATGTGTGTGTGTGGGCCTATATGTAATTGTCTGGAAGTAATGCTATGCCTCGTTTGCACTTATATACAAAGGGTTTGACTTTTGTAAAAAAGTTCAATTTTAACAAGACATAGCAGTAAAGTTTTGGAAAATAGGTTTTCAAACCCTTATGCTCAATAGTAATTAATGCCTTTGATACTTCCATTTTATTATGTTCGGTTGGATTCCTTTTCTTTTTAAGATGTGAGGTATCTTCGAGAAAATAAGATACATAGCAGTGACGAACTCCTTATGGGCATGATATCCATCTAAGGACATCCAGACACCGTAAATAATTTACAAGCTGACTGCAGTTGAGAAATGTCCATCTCAGGAACCTAACCTGGATTTAGAGACTAAATATGTGATCACATGATTCCTAGGCTCACATGAAAGAGTAATATACATAAAAGCTAGAAAAAGAACTAGATTTGAGTAAATCTAAACCATTCTTGCTTCAACGGTTCCAATTTAGTCACTTTTGAACCGTTCAAAGTTAGAAGTAGTAAGATTTAGGCAAATCTAGCCCGCGGCTGAAAGATTAAATATCTACATTACGAAAGCAGTTAAAGCATATATTTATATAAAAGCGGTAAATATATATATATATATATATATATATATATATAGCAATAAAAAGTCAAGGATCGATGATCCGGGCATACCCACTCAACGCGACTCTCAACGTTAGTGAATATATATATATATATATATATATATATATATATATATATATATATATATATATATATAGTTATTAGAAATCTTAAAAATCTAAAATATCTTATAGTGGGCTGCCAAGAAGACTTCAGATAACTTTTGATGCTTGAAAACTCGGTTTCCACCGGTTAAACTTCAGTATGTTACAAAACATCAGCTTACAAGTATTTAAAAAGAAGAATCACTCAGTTTAGAGAACTCTAACAGGAGTTATAGGCTAAAATGGACAGAGTTTTCTCTCCTTTTACCTTTTTTTCAAATGACCTACCAAGACCTCATATTTAAAGACCAGATGGGCCGTGGGTCAACCTGCGGCAGCCACGGGTCTACCTACGGCTGCCCGGGCTGCCCCGGGCCATGCGGATCTAATCTTCTCAAAGTACGTGCACTTGCACTACGCGTTGTCCGCTCAAACCTTCATAACTTTCAATTTGAGCTTCCAATAAAGAAATGTTGTACCTTTTCAGAAAGCTGTTGTTGAGAACTACACAATGACATGTGATTAGATGTTATACAAAGCCAAGAAGATGGGTCCATGAATAGATCTCAAAGTCTTCAAAGTTTATCCGTTGTACTATCTTGTGTAGTTGTCACTCGGGATTTGAGTTATAGTTCTTGTGGGACACCTTGGTACGCAGTTTGAATTGAATTGTGTTGAGACAACGTTGGTGTGATGTTGAGGTGGAAAAAATGAAGATTTTTCCCCCCACCGGGTTTATCTTCGGCTTTGGCACAGATGTAGCAGTCGTTTCTCAGGGTTATCTCTATGATTGGGCTGTTGTGGGTGCTGAATGTTCTCAGGGTTATCTCTGAGGTTGGCTTGACCTCCCGGGGTTATCTCCGGGGTTAAACTGAGTATCCCAGGGTTATTTTTGGGGTTAAAACTAACTTTTTGGGGTTATCTTCGGAACATGGACTGTATCCCTCGGGGTTATCTCCAAGGTTAGAACTAGATCTCTCGGGGATAGCTTTGAGATTGAAAACTGAGCTTCTTGGGGGTATCTCCGAGATTAAAAACTAATATGACTTCAAGGGTTATATTTGGAAGACGATTCTGCCCTCCTGCAGGGTTAGTAACAAGAATGCAAAATTTTAAGTGTCTACAGATGCCCCTCTTTATCATATTCATACGATGTAATGACATGGATAGGATAAAGAATAATAGACACTTGAAACATGACAAGATAAGCATGATGTAAATGTAATGCAATATGATGCAATGTTATGATGGATGTTATTTTTTGGAATGATTTCCAACGGGATGTGATAACTTCCCGCCCCTGTTGCTTCTGTTAGGGGATGACGTTGTCAATGATGGCCCTGTTGAACCGCTTTGATGTCTACTCGACTAGTAGTTTCTAAAGCTCTTATTACAGGAATCTTGCGATACAAAGCTGGGGTAATTGCCAGCTGTTTGAACTGTCAATCAGGGCTATCTGAGCCTGATTTTTGGACAAGTTATAGAGATGTCTTTAAAATCTTTGGAGTGGAGGTTTCTCCATGATTGAGACCATATGATGTTGTCATTGGGGTTATCACCAAAGTCCTTAATCCTTTCTACAAGCTGTCCACCGAAGATGTCATTCTCTTTTACGAGTGACTCTCGAGCATTGCTTTTGATTGTTAGGGATCTATATAACAGATTCCATCATCGGTCGTCCCCGATGAGGATGGTTTTCCGAGGTTTGTATCATCAGGTTTCTTTGACGCTTCATTGGAGTTACTGCCACTGGCTTGTAATGTTAGGGCTGCCTGACCCTCATTGAAGTAGCTGTCAACGACCTGTATTATCAGATTACCTCCAATGCTTCGCTGGAGTTATTGCCAACGGCTGGTAATGTCAGGGCTACCTGACCCTCATTGAAATAGCTTTAAACGACCTAGGATGTCTGAAATCTCTGCTGGGGATGTATTTCGGACGAGATGTATGCTTTTGATTGCAATTACAAACACAGGTTGATGGCATCGGACCTTTGCAATGCGCTTTCAAAGGAAGCTTTCAATAGCTTTGATCATCGACTTTGTGAACCCTATATCCAGGCGAATACCAATGATTGATATGCATACCTGCAGTTTGGTCTCTAAAAATTTGGATTTTAGGATTTTCCGCTTAATCACATAGCTTCTTTTTTCCTGTTTTGACTTTTCAGCTTATGGGATCTCCTTTTACAACTCAAATTTGATCGAGTCGTTGGGGGTAGATGTGACGCCCCCAAAATCAGACACTCATATCACGAATTTGGTTTGTCATGTACTAACCCTAATAATAAATCAAAGTCTCACACAATGGAAAATAGAATAAATTACATTGCTATAACATAATTATTCTCGTCTCAAGGTCTCGCAACCGTTACTATTACATTACAACTTAAATTAAGCATAGCTTAATACATCACAGTAAATAAGTTCTTCTACCACATAATAATAGTAAATTCCTAATACTTGGAAATAAAGTAATTCTAAAGCCTTCTCTTTACCATTGTCCTGGCCCGAGGGTTCACCACATTCTACCATAACTGAAAGTTTTAAGGAAAGCAAGGATGAGCAATAAATTTGCCCAGCAAGTAATATCGCAATTATGACGCCCCAAAATCTGGGTATCTTCCAACCCGATAGATGGTGCTACACCGTGCTACAGTTCACACATACATTCAATTGAAATACATAAAAAGAGTGAATATGTCTTCTATATATTCCGAAACAATATTACTATTCCCAAGTTCTTTGTAACCATTACATACGTTCTTTGTTAGAATATCAAACAATTACAACATTCATACTATACTATTACAAAGGCAACTTATTTGTCTGCCTTAGCCTTCCCTTTATCCTTACTCGATCCTTCAGTGCGTTTGGTCTTAGCTGCATTCATGTGGTTTAAGCAAGTGTGAGCATAACTAGCTTAGCAAGTATGACAATTTCATTTAAGCAACATGTTTGAATCATATGAACCTTATATCTTCTATAACTGAATCAATAGTTATAAAGTACTACAAATAATTCAAAACAGCACTTCTCTTTTCTTTAAAACGTTTAACAATGCATAACATATGTTAAACATTAGTTTTGGTCCAAGACCTTGAGCATTTTATTCTTTCTTTAAAAAGAACAACCCGACACCGAGTCCGTAAGTCCGACATTTCTTACGAGCACGTCAAGGTGATCAACCTATAGTACTCTATGTTGTACATTACTACTTCCTTAAACGTATCTATGTTAAAGTTTTGGCAACCTTACGCGTTTGTTATTTGACGAAAAAACATTTGTTTATTCATACTCAGTCTTTCTTTGAAATCTATACCAAAACAGTTGCTAAAAGATAGCAATATTGCTAATATTTTGATAGATTATAAGGAAATCCACAAAACACATTATTTCTAGCCGAAAGAATTGGCTTCGACTTCGTTATACATCAATTCATGCATAGGATACATGAATCATAAAGCTTGTCTAGAAGAAAAATAGAAAAGGGTTTAAAACACTTGCCTTCAGCGTCTACTACAATTAATACCCTTTCCTTTTGAGTCTTTAAGGTTTCTTCAATACATAATCACATAACATACCACATTAGGTCATAAACAATCATGTATGATCACTAATCTATCTTACTATTCTTCTCAATCTAATCATTCATTAGATTAGTTAAAGTTCAATACGATTTATCGTATTACCTTGTGTTTATAATCTCATAATCTTTTGTCAACCTTCAGTAGTAATTCTTAAGGTTGTAATCATCCTTAATGATTTTACTTTGAGTTAATTAAATTTATAATTTATCTTCACTCAACTTCTATATGCATTACATTCATTTACATTCATTACTATTTCTTTTCTAGTGATGGCGCTGCGACACCAATTTCCCTTATAAAGCTCGCGCTGCAGCCCGAGTTCAGAATACCTGGATCTTGGGCTCGGCGTTGCGACGCCACTCTCTATACTACTGATTGCGCTGCGGCGCTAATTTGTGGTGCCGACTTTATACCCTTGGGCCGTGCTACGACGCCGGCCTTGTGCCTCAGAAAATTTTCACAGTTCTTTTCTTTTGCAACTTTTTCGGGCTCATAACTTACGCATTATAAGTCGAAATTGACTCGTTCAAAAGCCGTTAGCTCACATATCATGTGTACTATGATTTCATTAGAAAATCTTACATGTTCGAATCCGTAAATACAGAATTCACCTTTTAAGTTCTTTATTAAGCATTCGTGAACGTTCAAAGCTCGTTTCTTCGTTCTAAGTCAGAATTCGACCATTTTCGAGTCCGCAACTCTAAAATTCAAAGTTATACTATTCTCCTTCGAAAAAAAAGGTTTTCGAGTTAAATGCTGACTTTTAACTTTCATTCCGAGAATTTAACAATTTCGACGATTATCGTCTAATCTCATAAATTTCGCTATAACTTTGTTACTTGAGATTTTTACACCGTTTAAAAATGGATTCACTCCATATATCTATCATCCTAACAAAACATATTTCAACAACAAAATGATAATTCTTCAAATGTTCTTCATTAGTTTATAACTTCTATGATTATGATTCGCTTGTAACATGGTTTATTAAGGTTTAAGTCCTCTAATAGCCATCCTTGTTCCTCCTTATGAAACATGCTCGACCAATAATCACTTCTCTATCAAACTAACAATGAAGAGATGAAGATTAGTGGTTTAGGGTTCCTTACCTTTGTGTTCTTAACTTGGTTCTTTTTCTTTTCTTCTTGATATATCAAGACTTTTCTCAATTTTCTCTCAATAATATAAGCTCTAAGATGTTGGTGAAATGAACAAAGCACAAATAAACAATCCTAGTTCTCTATTTATAGAATTTCCAAGGTGAAGGCATAATGGTCATAATGGCATCCCACCTCCACACTTTCCACCTCCTTACTATTCATTACTTGCACACCACAACACTTATCCTTTGCTTAGCCACCAAGTGGCCAGCCATGACTCACCTATGGGGCCCACATGGGTTGCCCCGTGGGTTTTTCTCACCCGATGACCCACCAATTTGATCCACGGGTCCGGTTCTTGGTTCAGGCTTAAGTTTAATTACATTGGACATAACATTGGCCTTGCATTATTAATGTTTGGGCCTTAACAAGATTGCACTTCGGCTTGCCAAATTCCTACACAAATCCTACAAGTCCATTATTATTGGCTTAAGGCTTTTAACGTATAATCATCGTATTCTTTTTGTATACTAATTCGTATAATCGTTCGTCATATATTTTATGTCATCTTTGGTATATACTAGTACAATACTTCATATTATACTCGTATTCATTACTTCGTATAAAACTTTCTTATTATAAGATCATCATTCATTCAATCTTTGTTTTCCTTAATATTCTAAAACTTAGTACGCAGGCGAAAAACTGCGCTTGCCATAACTGAATTATTATTACATAATCCATCCTTCATTATCATTCTATCATTACATATTTCTCGGAAGTTCAAAAATAATTCCCAAGCAGAAATGGATGAAAAGTGTTTTTCAAAAAATTTCTCGAAAAACTTTTATTTTCGTCTTGAAAATTCAAACACCTTAATTCTACTACGTATCCAAAATACTACGACATTACTCCACTTTTAGGCTATAGAACAACCTCCATCTTGTTTACTCATTATAATAACATATATTATAATTTTATTCATTATTTAATCAAATTAAATTATTTTACAAATAATCCTATTTTCTCGGTCGTTACATTCTTCCCCCCTTATAAGAATTCTGTCCCCAGAATCTCGTTATACATTAAATAAATAACTGAGAGAAATTCTTCTTCATCTTTTCTTCAAGTTCCCATGTTGCTTTTTCGGCATTGTGGTTCCTCTATAACACCTTTATTGAAGGTATAAATTTATTCCTCAAGACTTGCTCTTTTCTATCAATGATTTGAATAGGCATTTCTTCATACGTCAAGTCTTTCTCAATATGAATAGGCTCATACTCTATTACATGCTTATAATCTTACTTCTAAGGACGTAATAAAGATACATCGAATACATTGTGTATGCGTTCTAAGTCTGGAGGTAACGCTACCATGTATGCTTCCTCTCCTACCCTTTTTAATATCTCAAAAGGTCCTACAAACCCTGGACTTAATTTTCCCTTCTTTTCAAAACGTATCTTTCCTTTCAAGGAAGATACCTTTAGAAATACATGCGAGCGTTCTTCAAACTCTCTGTTCATTCGATGCGAATCAGCATACTTCTTTTATCTATCTTGAGCTACTACCAGTCGCATTCGTATCAACTTAACGATATCTGCTGTTTGCTGCACCAATTCAGGTCCTAGCATTCGGCGTTCTCCTACTTCATCCCAACACAATGGTGTTCTACACTTCCGTCCGAATAAAGCTTCGTAAGGCGGCATGCCTATGCTTGCATGATAACTGTTGTTATACGTAAACTCTACTAGCGGTAGATGATCATCCCAACATCTTTCAAATACATAACGCAAGATCTCAGCATATCTTCTCGCGTCTGAATTGTCCTACCGCTCTGCCTATCTGCTTGTGAATGATACACTATATTTAACTTCAACTGAGTTCCAATCTGTTCTTGCAGACTTCTCCAATAGTTTGATGTGAATCGTGGATCACAATCTGATACTATCGAAGCTGGTACTCCATGTCTTGAAATAATTTCCTTAACATAAAGTTTAGCTAACTGATCTAAGTTAAACTTAACCCTTATTGGGAAAAAGTGAGCCGACTTCGTCAACCGATCCACTATTACCCAAATCGCGTCATACCCTTTCTGAGTCGTTGGAAGTCTCATTACAAAATACATCGTGATATGTTATCACTTCCATTTTAGAATTTCCAATGGCTGTAACAAGCCAGTTGGTCGTTGATGTTCGGCCTTAACCTTTTGACAAGTTAAACACCAACTCATATATTCTGCTATATCTCTCTTCATGTTTGGCCACCAAAAACTCTGTCGAAGGTCTTGATACATCTTAGTACTACCAGCTTGAATCGAGTACCTTGAACTATGAGCCTCTTATAACACTTACTCCTTTAATTCCATCTCATTCGGAACCCAAATTCTTCCTTCAAATCTTAATAATCCCTCATTATCAAGACTATACTTTAATTTTATTTCATCCACTAGCCGCTTCTTCGTCTGGTCACACTCATCATTTCTGAGTTGTACCTCCTTGACTCTCTCTACAATGGTAGATTGAATCCCCGTTGTAAACAATCTCTGACCCGACTCACTCGGTAACTTCACCTCTAACTCCATTCTAGCAATCTCTATTATTAACTCAGTTTGAGCCGTTGACATAGACAACTTTTCCCGACCATTCTTACTTAAGGCGTCAGCCACTACATTGACTTTTCCATGGTGATACAGGATATCGTAGTCATAATCCTTTATCAACTCCAGCCATATCCTTTGTCTCATACTTAAATATTTTTGTGTGAAGATATATTTTAGACTCTTATGGTCCGAGTATATCTCACATTTCTCTCCATAAAGATAATGCCTCCATAACTTTAAGGCAAATACTACTGCGGCCAGTTCCAAATCATGAGTAGGATAAACTTTCTCATAATCCTTTAACTGCTGTGATCCATACGCAATAACCTTGCCATGCTGCATGAGCACGCAACCAAGTCCTCTATGTGAAGCATCGCTATAAACTACAAAGTTTCCTGTATCATCGGGTAACAGACAATACAGGTGCTTCACTTAATCTTTTTTCAATTCTTGGAAACTGTCTTCACATTTCTCCGTTCATACATACTTCACTGTCTTCCTTTCAAATTAGTCAACGGAGTAGCTATCTTCGAAAAATCTTAGATAAATCTTCGATAGTATCCCGCTAACCCTAGGAAACTCCGTACCTTAGTCAGCATTTTCGGTTGTTCCCAATTGATCACTGCTTCTACCTTCGCTGGGTATACTGAAATTCCATCGCGGTCGATAAGATGACCTAAAAACTATACCCTTTCTAGCCAAAATTCACACTTAGTGAATTTTGCATATAACTTCTCCTTCCTTAGTGTCTCCAACACTAATATTAGACGTTCTGTGACGCCCCCAAATTTGGGTTACCTGACTCCCGAGTTTGGTGCTCATGATCCAAAATATAAATAACATCTTACAACCCATTTAATTATGAATAGAAATATACAGCACATTAACCGATATAGTTAGTACATTCGTCCTAGGTTATCTAACCTTTATATTACAAACATACCCTACAGATATACAAAAAGGGTTTACAAATACAACATAATGATAATGTTAACCATAGCTATTATAACATAACACCTTTTCCTTTGTTCTTCAGAGCACCTCCAGCCACTTCGTCCCTAGTTGAAATGTTTTATTTAGCAAGGATGGGCAACAAATTTGCCCTGCGAGTTAAGATATACAATGAATGAATAAGAATCAAAACAACGGACTATCTAATTTGATAGAATAACTCCAAAGTTCGAAGAACTTTGAAATAGCTAAACAATTCATTCTTCTCTAACCAATCTTCTCGCAATCTAAGCAACACATTAACGAAAGGATAGAATGCTTTTAAAGTTTCTACGATATTCTATAGAATAACAATTTAGAAATACTCTCCAGAGTTTATGATGAATGATCTTACAAGATCTTAAAATTCTCTTCTCGAGTAACTATCAATGATTTACTCTGATATACCCAAATAAAAAGGTGAAAATGTTTTCCAGAGTTTATGCTGAGTGATCACAAAGGATCTAGAACTTCTCTTCTCGAGTAGCTATCAAATATTTACTTTGATATACTCAGGTTTATCAGATAACCATAAAGATTAAATTACACCCCTCTGCAAGTATATAAAGTGATCAGCTTCATTATACCCTATATTATGCATAATATTCAAACGCGCGCAAAGGCCGAATATACGACCAAATATGTTCCCTTTATATAAAAGGTTGTTCTTCTTAGTCTTTGAATCAGAATTTGATTTAACAATGAAATACAATGATTTCAATATCTAACCAATTCTCTTATCTTCTCTTCTCAAACCTATCAAGTTTTCTTTTTCGATCTAACCTAAACAATTGGCATCGATGTATCAATAATAATTCAATTCTCTTCTCTTCTCTTCTCGAACCTATCAAGTTCTAACAAATATTCGTCTAGCTAGAATAATTAGCTAAGACATATATCAACACAATTCGACAATAGACACGAATTATCTGTACTATCAACAATATCTTCTACGGATGTAAGTATCCAACAACAGTTATTCTCCAAGTATATTATCAGAATCACTAATTCAATTTGAATTAATAAACATACACTAACTGCGAATAATCAACAACAATTCTCAAACATGGTCTAATCAACAATAATTAACCACTATAATATTTAAAAAGTATAACTCAAGGTTGAGTTAGGAAACTTGCCTTCTCCGTTGATTACTGCTACATAGTATACTTATCTGCGTTCACAAGACCTATAATCACAATATCAGTCTCACAATTAGAATAATAAATCACAACACATAACACTGTAATTTACAGTCGGTCTTTCTCCTAGGCACATTAACACATAGTCATATCAGTGTTTATAACCAATATAAATACTCATCAAGTCTAACTAGTTCGGTCTGGTTGGACTTCGGTCGCATCTCGGTGTCTTGGTCACCCCTATCCGGTAATTAACACTTATATTGTCAATTAAACTTGGTCTCAAAGCTCCAATATTATTTTAGATAAATCATATATCATTTCAGTTTCTATTTCATCAAGCTAAAACAAAATTGACATCTCTTCTGACATTTCGGTTTCTCATTTCAGTAACCTGAAATGTTCATTTCAGGAAGCTAAAATACACTATTCACAAAAATATGAAATCAGCTTATTATTTTTCAATCTTCTGGCCAATCATATAAACATGTATTGCATACACATAAAGTATTTTTCTGGAATTTTTCAACTCCCTTATGTATTTTTCAAAAATCAATTTCTAGTTAATTCCTTAAGAAATTAGCTACCTCACATTTAACTCCAAAAATGCCAAACTTTTGGCGGGATCTTACACATGTTAACGTGAGCTTAAAGTTTAAATTTCATGGTCATCGAAGTTATAGAACTTCGGTTATAGCATTTTTTGTCGAAAAAGTCTAAATATTGAAATACTAACAACTTGCTCATTTTAAGTCGGAATGAGCTCATTTTTGGACAGGAGCTACTTAATTGCATGTATTTTAATGTCCCAAAAGGTCGGAATTTATCTTATGAATTAAGTGGCCGAAACAACCCTCACGAAATCTTGGACAGTTTACTTTTGTCATTTTTCTGTTTTTGACTCCTTTGCTAAAACCAGTCCCCTTAAATATCTACAACACATTTTCTAGTGATTCCACTTGGAGATATTAGAAAACTCATAGATCTAACACTGGGACTTAACCACACTAAAAAATTCAAATTAGAATGAGAGATATGGTCATTTCCATATCATATTTGGTTTTCTCAAAAATCTATTTTTCAACTCTTTATGTTTTGTATGAAAACTTTCATGATCTCCCATAAAACCAACATAACTCATCATATTAACTCAAAATAACTCATATATTCATGGATCTAATATGATCCATTATCTAATTCACCAATTAGTCAACAAACACAAGATCAAACATAACAAAAGCTAAGAAAAATTTTATTTTCCATCTTTTGAAAAACCTAACTCATATTTCTTAGTTTACATCCAACTTTTGATCCATAAAAGAGTTTGATCCAAACATAAAACACTTTTAAACACCAATATCTAAGGTTTTAAGCCTCAAGGTCATAGTTTTACAAAAATCAAAACTCAAATCATCACAAAGAAAAATTAAACTATAAAAGTTGGGATTTCTTATACCTTCTCTTGATTCTTTCTCTTTTTCTTCCTAATTTTAGAGTAGAAAACTATGAACTTTGTGAAAAATCACTCACTCTCCTAACCCTCTTGTTCGTCCCCCTCTATTCTCTCTCTTGGTCTTTCTTTGATAACTTAAGAACATGAAATGAGATAAAAAGATGTAAGAGAAAGAAAATTTAATGTTAGTAATTTTGTATAGATATATTTAGTGTATCTATAATCATCATCCAATGTCTCACTCTTTCTCTCTCTCTCCTTATCATTTTAAGCTTTCTTGCACTCATGGGTTAACTTGTGGGTTTGATGAAAAGATAAGAATAAGTCCAAGACTTGACACCTAGCAAGTTAGCTTACCTACTAAAGCGATGTAATGATTACATGCCTCCCCCCTTTATCTCCTCTATTCAATTTTCGGCCATGATGCCTTCTTGGGCCCCTTTTTGTTATCTTTTAAGCTCCATTTAGCTTACTTAATGGTCCAAAAGGTCCCCTCCCAATTGGGCTAAGAATTGGGCCACTCAATTAATTATTTAGGCTAGAAATTTTAATTCTTTGGGCTTGCAATTCAACATAGTTTATACTTTTTAATTTGTTTATATACCACCAATCTTTGATATTATAACCCATTAGGTTATTAATTATCATACCTAATATATGTATTAGGTTTCATAACTTTAATCTTAATTTTCTTTACCAAATAAATGTATACACATTCATAATACATATTTATTCAATCACGTACATAATTCACATATGTCATAACATATCCCTATAGTGTATTAACTTAATAGTCCTAATTGACTTAATTAGTTATAAACACTCACATATTCATCAATACAATTATTATAACTGTATCTTCTACCGAATTCTTATTCGTAACTAGAGTTAAAGTTTTTATTCTCTATTAAGCACAACACTACTCTTATTTCTCAATCAAAACACAAACTGACCAATTCTTTTAGACTTGTATCATAGATACTCAACACAATATTGATAGTCAATATTAATATTAAATAAAAACAATTTATTTATAAAAATTTGAATTATTCAAAATCCTGAGTTATCACATGTTCAGCGTGATCTTCTGGCGTTTTAGAATAGACTAGAATATCATAGAGAAACACTATGATGAACTTGTCCAAATATTGTTTGAATACTATGTTCATCATATCCATAAATGCAGCTGGTGCATTCATCAACCCAAATGACATCACCAAAAACTCGTAATGGCCGTAACGAGTCCTGAATGATGTCTTAGGTACATCTTCCTTTCTAACCTTCAACTGATGATACCCCATTCGCAAATCTATCTTAGAAAAATACTTTTCCCCTTTCAACGGATCAAAGAGATCATCGATCCTGGGCAATGGGTATTTATTCTTTATCGTTAACTTGTTCTACTCTCGGTAGTCGATATAAAGTCTCAACGATTCGTCCTTCTTTTTCCCAAATAGTACCGGTCCTCCCCACGGTGAAACACTCGTTTGAATGTATTTCCTATCTAATAGTTCTTGTAATTGAACCATCAACTCTTTCATCTCTACTGACGCCATACGATACGGTACCCTTGAAACTGGAGCCATTCCTGGCACAATATCCATTACGAATTCGATCTCCCTATCTGGCGAAAGACCTGGTAATTTACTTGAACATACATCAACAAATTCTTTGGTTATAGGTATTTGTTCCATCATTGCTCCCACTCTATGGGTATCAACAACATGACACAAATAACCTACACATCCCTTCCTCAATAACTTCCTACTTTGTGTCATGGTAAGACAACACGAACGTTCCGGTGATTTATTATCGTAAAACACTACATGAGGCTGCCTCAACGTTCTAATGTTTACACATTTCTTCTGACAATCTATAATTGCACCATCGTTGAATAACTAATCCATCCCGAGAATTATATTGAATTATCCCAACTTTATCTGTATTAAATCTACCAATAATTTATAACCTCGTATTTCTACACAACAACTCCTATGAATAGTTTCAACAGGAATTATCTCTTCATTTTCTATCTTGATATTCAAAGGTACATGCAATCTTTCGGGAAGTAATCCTAATCGTTTAGCAAAATCACATACTTCGAAAGAACAAGTAGCACCCGAATCAAACAACACATAAGCATTTATATCGTTGATTGGGTTAATACTTGCAATTACATCCCCTGAAGCAACTACATCTTGGACCGTCATGTTAAAGGTACAGGCCATCGGCCTACTCATCTAAACTGGATCACCAATAGCTAATTTACTGTGACACCCCCAAATCCGGTACTTCCATTTCCATAGGATTTGGTGTTCACGATATAAATATCATCTATCTATCTACCCATAAAAATGCAAACCATACAATAGATAGAATTAAAATCTTCTCCTTAAAAGGATTACATCATCCGAATAATAAATACAATCCCAGGTTAAACTAACCTTAAAACATCTGTACGGAATTCTAACAATAAGTCTTAAACAACATATTTAACTTAAGTCTTAAACAAATACATCATATAAAATAGCAAGTCATATCAAATAACAAGCCTCCATCATTTGCTAACTTTGCCCTTGCCCTTACTAGTGCAAGGTTCGTCAGCTCTTTCGTTCTTAACTGCAATGTTATTATTAAGCAAGAGTGAGCAGAAATGCCCACAAGTATAATAATGAAATAACAGTATAATAACATGCGAATAAATCAAAGACATCTGAATAAAAACTCAACTTTTGAATCAAGAGTGAATAACAAGAATCAAAAGAATTCTAAGGGTCATATGACCTTGAACTATGTCCTTGGTTAACAAGGGTTATACTTGAAACCTTTAACAGTCATAAGACTGTGGACCTTCTTCGCGTACTTAGGGGGATCAGCCCTTAGTACCATACTGTGCACAATATCTTAACGCTAAAGCGTAAATAATCCCCTATACAGGGTTGTTCATTTTAGTTTGACATTCGAGTCCGCACCAAAGGAAGTTTGGTTTGGATAATTCATCAAGGGTTCTGAAATTTAGAACGCTCATCAACTATGGACTAATTGAATCATTAAGGGTTCACTAGTCTAATAAGGTTCAACAATAATGATATTCAATTTGAATAATAATAATCTCAAAATGTATACAATAGGACAATTATTGTATAACTGAATCATGCTTTGAAAAGATAATCAATCTTTAATATAACATTTGAACTTGAATAATAGAATTGATAATTTACTCTGAGGTAAATAATAAACTTGAACAAAAATGACAAGTAGGGTTAGGAAACTTGCCTCGTGCGTAGATTACACTTTAACTAAACTCGTTCTTTGAATTAAATCCTACATACCATTCACATACACAATACCAGTTAATTATAACTTAATTAATCGTCATAAACTCTTTCTTTTTGTCTAATTTAATTATTGACTATACTTAATCAATTTATCACATTAACTGTCACATAATATCACTTCATAAATAATCAAGCTAATTATGTATTCAATAATTCAATTCACATGTAATTATGTTATTTACATGTTAAACAACTATGTCATCATTTCATTATATTTCTAACATGTTTACATGTTCATTACATTAAGTTACTAACACATTGCTAGACTTAACATAAAAAAATACATTTCTGGACATTCTGCTAAGTGGCGCTGCGGCGCCGTGGCGCTGCGGCCTGGTACTTGGTGTTGCGGCGCGGTGGCGCTGCGGCGCGAGAAATGAACTGGGTGTTGGCGCCGCGGCGCGAAAGCCCAGACTTTGAGTTTCCAGTTCGCGAAGAACACAGAATTCAGCGAAATCAACACATTTTTAACACTAATTTTACCAAATTACACATACCCATATGTTATAATTTATACATACACATAACCCAACCTTTGTAAAGTGATTTTAACCATTTAAAACACCCAATAACAGAATTAAATCATGTAAAATTTGACTGTTCTTGATGTTCTTGAAGTTAATGAATAAAATCGTAAATTTAACACTACGAATTCGTTATAACACCGAATCCGTTCGTTTAAGGCTTGGTCTCTTCGTATCAACATGCATAATAATATATGAGTGTAAAATTTAGGGATAATATACGATCACTACATAAAATTTCACATATAAGGCCATAAGGCCAAAACCCAAACTCTGCAATTTTGCTGCAATCATATACGACGTAAAAAATATGAATTGATGATAAGGAATTTTATACAATATATATTAAAACACATTAAAATGACATCTTAACACATATATGCACATAACTCTCATAATTTCAATTATAGAGACATAACAGAGGTTTTGAAAGCCATTTTCTAGAAAACTTAAATACGTGAAATAGAAATTGTTTTGGAGAAAATTACCCAGAGTATAGATTAGGAGATGATCAATGAAAATCTTTTCACAAGTATCTGTTGATTATACACTTACAATTTCTCTCAAAACTTCTAAATTTTCTCTCTGAACTCTCTCTGATATGCTATTCTAGACTTAGGCAATAATGAAAAAGAAAAGGGAAGGAGAGTACGTATAAAGGAAAAAAAAACTGACGCGCATCATGGTCTGTTGCCCATCATGGGTTAACTGGCCATAACTCCTTCTAAGGCCACATTTGGCTAGTTTAATATATTACAAAACCAATTAATTTAATAAAACATTTACAATATAGTTTAATTAATATCACATCCATTTGCACAATAATCCGTATATCTTATTTAATATAAATAAAATATAATAATTTTTCATAATTTCACATAGTCACATAATTAATTATCTCATTAATAAATAATGTCAATTTATCAAATCTCTAATTAAAAATTAAATTAATTAAAATACCAATATGCTCATTAAATAATTCATTTAATTCAATAAGCTCACATAATTACATACTTTGATAATAAAAATTCTCTACATTAATTTAATAAATGTAACACATATAATTAAATTAATCTATCACAATCGCATCAATTAATTATTTAATCCAATAATTAAATCATCGAAAAATATTTATTTAATTCAATAAATATTAGAAATTAATTACAAAAATCTCGTTTGTCACATTTACCACTATTAGTGCCCTTATTCCCTTCCATCCCCTTCTTCGGGCAATTCTTCGCCATGTGATAAGTTGATCCACACACGAAGCATCCGTGTTACTTCTTCGGACTTGGAAAGTTAGGCGAAATATGCCCCTCCTATCTACAGTTGTAACATACTGCTTTTCCCTTGAGACAGACTCCTAAGTGAGTCTTCCCAGAGTTCTTGCATACCTCCATCCTCTTCTTAGAATCTCGTTGCTTTACTCCGGTATTCCCAGAGTTAAAACTCTTCCTCTTCTGGCCATTACCACTCCCACTGGCTCCCTCAGTTTTCACTTCCCCTTCTACCTTATTCTTGTTCTTCTTCTCTCTATGGTATTAGCTTAGAGCCTCATTACCACCCTCAACAATTATTGCCTTCTCTAGAATGGTTCCAAAGAAATTATGTTGAAACACTGATATCCAGCTATAGAGCAAGGGTTTCATGCTCTGCTTGAACCTCCTCGCCTTCCTCACCACCATATCCACTTGATGTGGAGCAAACCTCGCCAGTTCATTGAACTTGGCAGCATATTGGGGAACAATCATTTCCCCTTTTTTCAACTCTAGAAACTGCATCTCCATCCTTCCCTGCATACTCATGGAAAATTAGTTCTCAAAGAAAACCTCTGTTAATCGTGTCCACGTTAAGTTTTCTATCCCAGCCATAGCCTGGTTTTCCTCCCACCAGAAGTTGGCCTCTCCCTTCATCATGTAGGTAGCAAAAGCAACCTTTTGCCCCTCATTAAGATTTGCAATAACAAATGTCTTCTATATTTCTTTCACCCAAGTCTAGGCTTGTATAGGGTCCTTAGTTTCTTTGAACTCTGGCAGACCTACCCTTTTAAAATCATTAAACGTAGTAGCCCATACTACCACAGGATTTACTGGTATATTCACCCCATTTCTATTAAAAGCAGCTGTTAATAAATTAACGAATTCTTGCATTGGATTAATCGGTCCCCCTTCCGGTTCATTCACATTGGCTTCTTGATTTTGTTGTCTTCTTCTTGGCCGCATCTTTCTGCTAACATAAATAACACTTCATTGTTACTTTCTTCATATTAATTAGTTATTATTCATTATTAAACAATAACTTCAAACTCATTGCACAATAAGATCAATAAAAACTTATATTGATATGTTGCTTCCATGTAGTATAATACTACATCATTCGTCATTACACAGCCTTAGCTGATTACATTACTTTCCCGCAATTACTTTTCAAAAATTGGGATTTACAAAAGACTACCCTTTGATATACAAAAGAGAGTTTTACGTCACTACATATATACATCATATTTACATATCTAACGCTACTCTAGCTACTAATTAGGTTACATTTACCTAATGGCATTCTCATAATCCGCATTGGCAAGACTGGATATCACATCTCGACTGATAGTATGTCGAGTCTGCCCTGCCTCCACAGGATACTCAGCTACTTGCCGCTAAAAATCTGCATGAGAACTCCTATGTATATAGGACATTCAACTAATCTTTTGCTTCTAAGCCTTTAGCTCCTGCCTGAGCTCGAAGGCCTCATGTTTCAGGTCATGGACCTTGTCCTTTGCCAAAACCTTCTCGTTGTGCTCTTCCTCCCACATCGTTTCCTTGTCCTCCTTATTTACAGAGATGTCATGGATCTCCTCCTTTAACTCCTTCACTTCTTTCCCCAACTGGATATTTATATCCAGTACTGTCATAAACAGCGCCTTCATTGACTCCCCAGAAGTCATCTCTCCTGCAGGTGCTATCGTGTTAAACAATAAAACCTCTACCTCCTCCTCTAACATGACATCAAACAAGGATGTGAATCCTTAGTTCTTCGAGTCTTCTGACTCCACCACCACCGCCTCTGGCAACTCAGCTATAGGGGTTAGTAGAATCTCTACTTGGTTTACTGACTCCTCACTAACCACGTGTATATCTCTATACGTCACGTTAACTCCTGACGTTTACATCCAAACAAATTATTTTAACTAGTACACATCGTTGGAATCATAAAAACACATATCACATTTAATACATTTTTAAGGTTAACTTCATCTTTTACTTCTTTAACTCTTCTTAAGGTTATAGCTTAAGGTTCTTCCCGCCCCCTTAAGTTTTTTAACCTACAACTCTGATACCAACCTGTGACGCCCCCAAATCCGAGTATCTTCCAACCCGATAGATGGTGCTACATGGTGCTACAGTTCACACATACATTCAATTAAAATACATCAAAAGAGTGAATTTGTCTTCTATATATTCTAAAATAATATTACTATTCCCAAGTTCTTTGGAACCATTACATACGTTATTTGTCATAATATCAAATAATTACAACGTTCATACTATACTATTATAAAGGTAACTTATTTATCTGCCTTAGCCTTCCCTTTATCCTTACTCGATCCTTCAGTACGTTCAGTCTTAGCTGCATTCATATGGTTCAAGCAAGTGTAAGCATAACTAGCTCAACAAGTATGATAATTTCATTTAAGCAACAGGTTTGAATCATATGAACCGTATATCTTTTATAACTGAATCAATAGTTATGAAGTACTATAGATAATTCAAAATAGCACTTCACTTTTTTGTAAAATGTTTAACAATGCATAACATATGTTAAACTTTAGTTTTGGTCCAAGACCTTGAGTATTTCATTCTTTCTTTAAAAAGGACAACCCGACACTAAGTTCGTAAGTCTGGCGTTTCTTATGAGTACGTCTAGGTGATCAGTCTATAGTACTCTATGTTGTACATTACTACTTCCTTAAACATATCTATGTTTAAGTTTTGGCAACCTCACGTGCATGTCGTTTGACGACAAAATATTTGTTTATTCATACTCAGTCTTTCTTTGAAATCCATACCAAAACAGTTGGTAAACGATAGCAACATTGGTAATATTTTGATAGATTATAAGGAAATCCACAAAACACATTAAGTCCAGCCGAAGGAATTGTCTTCGACTTCGTTATACATCAATTCATGCGTAGGATACATAAAAAATTAAGCTTGTCAAGAAGAAACATAGACAATGGTTTAGAACATTTGCCTTCAGTGTCTTCTAAAATTAATACCTTTTCCTTTTGAGTCTTTAAGGATTCTACAAACATGATCACATAACATATCACATTAGGTCATAAACAATCATGTATGATCACTAATCTATCTTACTCTTCTTCTCAATCTAATCATTCATTAGATTAGTTAACGTTTGTTATGATTTATCGTATTACCTTGTGTTTACATTCTCGTAATCTTTTGTTAACCTTTAGTAGTAATTCTTAAGGTTATAATCATCCTTTGTGATTTTACTTTGAGTTAATTAAAGTTGTAATTTATCTTCAATAAACTTCTACATGCATTACATTCATTTCCATTCATTACTGTTTCTTTTCTAGTGCTGCTGCTGCGGCGCCAACTTTCCTTACAAAGCTCGCGCTGCGGAGCGAGTACACAGTACCTGGATCTCCGGCTCGGCGCTACGGCACCACTCTCTACACTACTGGCAACGCTGCGGTGCCACTTTATAGTGGCTGAGGGCTTGGTCTAGCACTGCGGCACCGGCTTTATACCCTTGGGCTGCGCTGCAGCGCCGACCCTGTGCCTAAGAAAATTTTCACAGTTCTTTTCTTCTACAACTTTTTCGGGCTCATAACTTAATCATTATGAGTCAAAATTGGCTTGTTCAAAAGCTATTAGCTCACATATCATGTGTACTACGATTTCATTAGAAAATATTACATGTTTGAATCCATAAACACGTAATTCACCTATTAAGTTCTTTATTGAGCGTTCGTTAAACGTTCGTTAACGTTGAAAGCTTGTTTCTTCATTCTAAGTCGGAATTTAACCATTTTCGAGTCCGCAACTCTAAAATTCGAAGTTATACTATTCTCCATCGAAAACCAAGGTTTATGAGTTAAACGGTGACTTTTGACTTTCATTTCGAGAATTTCACGATTTCGACGATTATCGTCTAATCTCGTAAATTTCGTCATAACTTCGTTACTTGAGATTTTTACACCGTTAAAAAATTGATCCGTTCCATATATCTATCATCCTAACCAAACATATTTCAACAACAAAATGATAATTCTTTAAATGTTCTTCATTAGTTCATAACTTCTATGATTATGATTCACTTGTAACATGGTTTATTAAGGTTTAAGTCCTCTAATAGCCATCTTTATTTCTCCTTATGAAACATGCTCCACCAATAATCACTTCTCTATCAAACTAATAATGAAGAGATGAAGATTAGTGGTTTAGGATTCCTTACCTTTGTGTTCTCAACTTGGTTCTACTTCTTTTCTTCTTTATATAGCAAGACTCTTCTCACTTGTCTCTCAATAATATAAGCTCTAAGATGTTGGTGATGTAACACCCTGAAATTTGGTCTATTTTTACACCCAAATTTCGTACGTCACGATTCCATCTCCTTCTAAACATACACCATTATATAGCTAAATATAACAACATACATTCTCAAATCTCAGGTTCTAATACCTTATAACCTTGTTCATTAAAATAATGATAATTACATTATTCTTTACATCTTACAAGAGTGACTTTTAGCCGCCACCAAGGATACATAATAGTTCATTAAACTAATCTACAGTTTAATTAAATTATTCTACATTACAAGTCTTGGCTTGATCTTTAAGCACATTCACCTACTGAATGGCACTTCGTATGGATATCGATCAACTTAATCTTTATGGGATCCTTAAGTTCTTTATAACATCGTACGCTGAAAATGTTTTTATTTAAAGCAAGCGTGAGCATTCAATTGCCTAGCAAGTCATAGCAGTTAAATAAACAACTTCAAGAATTTAAACATTCTTTTAAGACTTCAATAACTGAACAAAGGTTCTGAAGCAGCTTGAATAATAGGAATAATCTCAATTTCGTATCATTTTAAAACATTTGTCACATTCACTTTGAAATACATTCATTTTTCTACCTTTTCCATAAATATCATGTCTGGCTAGAATCATTAGCACAGACTTAACAATAACGGTTCATGTATAAACAGAACATACTCATATTGAACAGTTCAATCACAGAACAGTTCATCTCATAGAAACACCGAAGTGTTCAAATTGTGGCACAAGGCCTCGTACGTTCTACCACATTGTACAAATATCGAACATTTGCACATAAGTAAAACTTCTAATGTTCAACATCTGAGAAGTTTAAGAAACTAGCATTCATGTAAAATATGAATAAAATTAGGAAACTTGCCTTACCCACAGCTACAACTTATGCTGAACTGCTCATTCCAATTCCTATATAACACATAAGGAAATATCACATACACCAATTAATAATATACTTGACTTACGCATTGGTTTAAACTTTTCTTTACTTCTTAGGGTTCGCGTTCTTGCAATCTAAGTTCACTCGATAACTTTCTTTACTGATTTACGGCTTCATGACATACTGAGATGTCTTACTCATATGATCATCATCTTTGATGATTTACATTCTTATCTTCTCCTTATAACATTTTAAGGACTCATCACACATCATGTCTCTACTAGTAGTCCATATGGTACTTTGAGTGGTTTCCCACAAACAACCAACAACCAAGTTCTCGTCTCGTCTACACTGTCTTTCATATTGAGTTAGATCGGTTGCCAGTTTCGTATATACCTCTTCTCTCTGAAGGAATTGTTTAGCCCAGCTCTCATATATCAGCTATCAAAGATTACGATTGTACCACAACCTAAACTTGTCTTAACTTATCCGAACCACTAAACTATAATGTTCGTTAAGTAAATTTCTCATTCCTTATGGCTTTCTGGCAACTAAATTCCATACCTCAGGATTCATTCTTTATCGTCTAAGTCATATAGTCTTTTATATACTTAGAACGATCATTCAGTATTAATTATACGCATTCATAGCGTTAAGCATTTTACGTTACCTTATTCATATCTTACAACGTCCGATGCATTTGACTCGGAACGTCATCCGAGTTATCATTACTAACTCGACTTCTTTACATTATACGTTATTATCTTTAATTTAGTTTCTTCATTCTTCATTACCTTATGGTCAAACCATACACGGGGTGTAGGTTCTACCCGTTTAATAATCGTGTACACTCAACCCTCACGTCGGCTAAAGTGTTTAACGCTTACACTCATTCTAACATTTTCTATCTGACTCCCATTCAGACTTTCATTAATCCTGTTACCGTTCGTTACGGCTTTCTTGATAAATCATAACTTACTTATTACCTTCATCAACATCTAGGTCATACAACCATTGTATACTTAGAACGTTCATCTAACGCGAATACGATTCATGAGGATCATTTATGATTCAACGTTAACATTGCTCATGTCTTAATCTCTCATTCGTTATTTATTACATGAACCCCACATTCATTATTCTTTCGTAATGTCAAAGTCATACAGTTTGTTGTATGCTAAGACCGATCGTTCATCACAATGGCGTTGCGTTTACATTCTTTATCTTCTAATCCCATTCAATCTTTTCATTCAACCTTTACTAAAGGTTTAAATCACTTGTTTAAGTGTTACATTACATGAACTACATGTTCATTATCTATCCGTACACTTCCCCTAGGAGTTGAGCAGTAAAACTCTCTTCATTGGGCTTCGCTCTGCACCGGTGCTGCGGCGTCGGTTCCTTCCCTTCCTCTCGCACTGCAGCGCCACTAAGTAGTACCTGATGGCCTGGGTTGGTGCTGCGACACCGCCTCCTAAGGTTTACCTAGCGCCTTGAGACGCTTACTTCGCAAACTCATAGCTACTTCGTTATAACTCAGAACGATGTCGTTCCAAAGTCATTCTCTTTCTTATCTTACATACTTGTACTACCCTCGGGCATAAATTTATTTTGAATCCAGTAACATGCCATTCAATTAGCTTAATCTTCAACCTTCGATTATTTTACGTTATTAATTTTCTTCGTTCGTTTGTCCGATATTCGGTCATCCGAACCCGAAACTCGTTCGTTCTTGAGTCCACGACTCACGTTTTCTACGTTCTCTTACATTCTTATGAAACCCTACATATTCGGGTTCATTTACATACTTTCTACTTCTCATTCGTCTTTTACAAAATTTTGTCATAGCTCCGTTATAGCTAAGTTTAATCCGTTCTTCATGAACGTTTCTATCATTCCTAACCAAGCAATAAGCAACTAACTTATACGCGGTAGTTTTAAACTTGTCCATCAACAACAAGTTATACTACGATGCTTTTAAATTTGTCCATCAACAATATTTTTCGTGTTCTTCGCGTTCTTCGTTCGTTCTTTATTTTTAATCCATACTTTGATTACAATTTTACTTTTTCTTGGAATTTGATGTTATAAAACACCATTCCTTACTAATATCATCGAATCGTTCAAATGATTCATTCGGATCGCTCAAATTCATTATGAAACTTATACTTTCTTAAGAAATTTATAAACTAAATTTCTAATTCTTATTTCTTTATTTTCTCATGATTTCAACTATATGAAATCATTCTTAGCATCATGTACTTCTATTATCATTAAGCTACGTTTTAACATAGAAAACTTAAAGAAAATTTATATTAGACTAGGTTTTGGATTACTTTTATTCTTTAATCTTCTCCCGTTGGACAAAATTTTCACACAGGTTAGCTTTTCCTCTTCCTTTCTCATCTCATCCAAGCTCTCTCTCTCTCTTAAGTGTTGGAGAACTTTTCATTAACCAACAAATGAGCTTAAGCTCTCCTTTTATAGATTTTCAAGGCTAGGGGCAAAATATTCATTTCGCCCCAAACCTCCTTACTATTCACACCTTCGTACTATTCACGAAGCTTCCCTTGTAAGCATCGTGCTTCCATCTTACGAAATTCATCCTACAGTTTTAAAAACGGCGATTCTCAAAATCCAAATATTTTTGGATATTTCATCTTTCCTCTACTGTTTAACTTTTACGCATTCTTCGGAACTCCGAAAAACTAAAAAATACTTTTTGACGTTAAGTATTTTCCTTCACGTTTTCCCCTAACGTAGTTAAATGGATGAAAATTACATAACAATACTTTTCGTCGTTTTTATTTCGTCCAATTTCTGCACGTTTTTTGAGAAAAAACTTTTATCGGCTTACTTAACTTTTCACGATATATTATCATCAAATCTTTCGACGGAATGTCATTTCGACATACCGAACTATCGGAAAGGCTTAGGTTATTCAAACTCTCATTAGAAGTTAAGGCCATGATATTAGATCATTTTTATTGCTAGTTTGTAATATAGAGACATATATAGAGCCTTGTGTATATTCTTCTCTCTACCTTTGGATCTATCTTAGATTTTATTTCAATTCCTAGATTAGTTTTAGCTTAGATTTTGGAGATTGATGTAATTAAAGTCTACTAAAGATTCACGGCTGGAATTGAAGAGAATTATCAGATTTGCACTTCATTTCCTACTTCTCTCTATTCCATTACTTGTAGTTTTCATGTATAATCAATTGTGGATAATGGATCTTGATTCTAATATGAATTAATTTCTATTTTGGGATTATAATGGATCTTATTGCATAGCTAAAGTTGATTTGCTTCCTCGTTGATATTTAATTGGTTATGAATGGATTGTCTAATATGATTTGTGCTAATTGTTTAATTTCTTGATCACCAATGACTGTGATAACCTATATGAAATTGAGAAACGGATTATAGATTCAGATCAGATCATATTAGCATGTGTTTATGATTTTTGCATGGCAATGGAACTCATGATTCGTGCCTAGGATAGAGATATATCGAAGCACCACGTGTAGCCTATTGAGAACTTGAGCTTCAACCCCATTTAATTGTAATTTGCATGGAAATATAGTGAATTAATTAATTAGGGTGTTCTTATTATTTCTATCATTTGTGGATATAATCTGATATGGGTATGGTACATCGAGATATGGCTATATTTTACGTACATTCTTGTTCTCGACTAACAATCCTAAGTAATCAATTGGAATTAATAGGAAGCGGGTCAACCTAAGTGCAACAATAAGTGAAATTATAATCTCAACTCTCCTCTATCTGATTTAATCATTTGTTTACTTAGTTTAATTTGATTTATAGTTAATTTTAGATAAATCACAATAAATCCATTTGTTTAAAGAGACCGAAATAGTTATAAAACTGGTGCTTGATAGGTTAGATTGCAGTTACTACTCTCCGTGGGATCGATACTTTACTTATTCTATATTACTTGTTGACCACGTGCACTTGCGTGTGATGTGCTTGATTTGATTAATACCCAAACAACCCAACATATACTTTGACATGTCCCTTATGAACCTTAGGGTATATCAAAGGGTATGCTTGGGTGTAATAAGTTGTGCATGGAGATAATGAATGATCAACAAAGAATCTACCACTTCTAGTAGAAGAAAAGAATATCCTATGTGATTCGATAAATGACAACCCAGTAGTCATTGGCCAAGGTAGATTGAAATTAGAAAGGAGTTTCTAATTTGTATTATTTTTAAGTTGTGCATTTTAGAATTGAAATACATATATAATTAAATAAAATAATACTTGATAGTAATTGAAAACTGGTAGGGGCCAAAGGATCTTCTAAAAAGAAGAACGATTCTAACATGGTAAAAAGAAAGACAAAAACAAAGGATAATAAGAACAAAACTATTACGAATAGGAAAGGAGTTTGCTTCCACTACAATAGGCATGGACACTAGAAAAGAAACTGTGAGAAACGTCTTGCAGAGGCTAACCAGAAGAAGTTTAGTAAAGCTTTGGTTACATATACATGTTTGTTCATGATTAAATAAATCTTCATGTAAGTCAAGGTTCTACTTGAGTATTAGATACCAGTTGTGGTTCTCATAAATATGGATTTATGAAGGGACCAAGAAGAAAAATGAAGCTGAACAAGTGATAAGTAATCCTATATGTGGGAAATGAAGTAAATGTTACTACATTAGCCATAAGAACTTATAGTTTAGAAATGCCTATAGGTAAGTCTATTAAGTCAATATGTTGTCATTGTATTCCAGTTCTCGTTAATCATAATTTCCATTTTGTTATTAGATAATAAAAAATTTTGTATTATATTTAAGAACAATTGTTATTCTATTTATAATAATAATGTTTTATATGGAACTGGAATATTACTTAATGGATTTTGTATATTTAATTTACATGAAAATAATTTTACAAATTGAACAAACTAGTAAATGAAAAGGAGATGATTATTTAAAGAGTTGAATGTTTATATTTGATGAAATACAAGTCTGGTTCATTTGAAAGGTTCAAAAAATTTAGAAGTGAAACAAATTGGTAAAGTATTAAAATTCTTCGATTGGATCAAAGAAGAAATACTTCCGTAATAAGTTTCTAGATCATCTCAAATGGTTTTCTCACAATAGACGCCTCCTGATACACAATAATTGATTGATGTACCTGAAAGAAAAAATCGTATCTTGTTGGACATGGTGCAGTCCATAATGATTTTTACCTACATTCTAGTATCCTTCTGGGGTAATGCCCTAGAAACGGTTGCATATCCACGAAAAAGATAACCTTAAAAAAATAAAAAATAAAAAAATCGGCCCCAAGACTCCATAATAGTCATAGACAGGGAAGATTTCTAATCTTAAATATGTTAAGGTAAGGGGGTTATCCAGCTTATGTGAAAAGGTTTTAAAAGGATAATCTTGGGACAAAATTTGACAAGTACATATTTGTGTGACATCCTAAAGTAAGTTTAAGGTATATATGTTCTATAATACTACTGAGCAAAAGGTGTTTGTTGCAAAACATACTTCTTTCTTAGATAAAGGTGTTTATCATTGAAGGGGCTAGTGGGAGGATAATAAATCTTGAAGATTTCAAGAACCACGAAGCATTATAAGTAAAAAAAAATGAATCTTTAAATAGACCTATTATATTACAACCGAATCATAATTTGGAATAATATCGAAGATACTTGGGAGGTATGGATTCATCATAGATGATGATGACGAGGTATGCATCTTAGAAGATGATGATTCAGTTACATACGATGAGTTAAGAGTTGTAGACACTCAGAGAAATTGTAGAAGGCCATAAAATCAAAATGGATCTTTGGAGTAAATGGCAAGGTAGAGAGACCTATAAGACCAGACTGGTTTGAAAAAGGTTTTAAATAAAGTGAAAGAGTTACTGTGATAAAACCTTATTATTGGTAATAATGCTTGAGTCCATTTAGATTTTACTTGCGATTGCAGCTTATTATTACTAAATCTGGCAAATGGACGTGGAGACACCCTCTCTCAAATATAAATTATTAGAGGAGAATGAATGTATGATACAACCAGATGGATTTATTTCAATGGTTGAAGCAAATCATGTATATGAGCTACAACAATTGATTTTATGGATTGAAGCAAGCTTCTAAAAAATGGAAGATTCGTTTTGATGAGATAATCAAAAGTGTTTGATTTTATCAAAAACAAGAATGAACCTAGTGTGTATAAAAAGGTCAGTGGCAGCACCATGACATTCCTAGTATTATATGTTGATATACTACGGATAAGGAATAACATACCAATGCTATAATCAGTAAAGATAAAGTTGTTTAAACATTTCTCCACGAATGATTTAAGAAGTGTATCTTAATTAGGGATATAAATCTATATAGATAGATTTCAAAGGATACTCGACTTAACCCAAGGAACATATATTCATTTGATGCTAAAGTCGTTTAGCATAGCAAAATCTAAGAGATGTCTCATATTGATGAGTCATGGTGTGTGTCTCTCGTAATTTTCCCCATAGACTCCTAAAAAGAGAGATCACATTAGTAACTATCATGTATACAATGAAATGTATGAGATCTGATGATGATCGGTCATATTATGGAGAAGATCATTGTAAGACAGTGAAAACATCTTAAAGTACTTAACCAGCACTAAGGATGTGATCATATTCATGGTGGGTCTGAATTAAAACTAGAGGGCTTAACAGACTCAAGTTTTTCAAACTAACAAAGACAACGACAAATCCACTTTAGGGTAAATTACTACCTTGAACAGTAGTGCAGTAAATTAGAAAGGTTCCAAATAACAAAGAGTTGCAAATTTAGTGATAAAGACAAAGTATATAGCTGTAAATGAAGTTGTAAGTTTATTGTTTGGATGAAAAGTTCATTACTAAACTAGGAATAGTTTCTAAGTTTCATCTTCGATCTAAACATGTGTTGTTGCACTTTAATTTTATTAGCGAACCATTGAAAGAGGAGAAGTCGCTATAGAGATGGTGGACTCTCAAGAACAACATTACATATCCATTAACTGAAGCTTATCCAACAGCAGGATGATCTTCACTTAGAGAAGAAGTGTATGAGATTCCATGGCGATTGACTTTAATTTAAGTGGGAGATTGAAAGTAATATATACACAAGTCAATCATGTTTGATGATAAAGCATATACTTTATAATAATCTTATTAACTTATTAATAAAAGATTTTTTTTAATTATAGTCTTTTAAATTATCTATATGGTGTTGTTTAATAATATGTGATAAACCCATAGTTTCGATCAATGCTTTTAAGAATCATGATGATCGTCATACTAACGAGATCTAAATTCTTAGATAGCTCACAAACTAAAATTGTTCCCAATCGTTGGATTACTAAAAAGGGAATTAGTAAATCCGGATAGATTGGTACATTCGTTGCTTGCTCATTGGATGAGGATGATTGATCTCATGATCATTTGTGTTAAGACACTAAATGTGATAACCCGAGAATTTAGAAAATTTAATAAAATCTTATAATATTGAATTAAGGTTAAATAATAGACCTGGACAGAAAATAAGTGTATGGATTTGACATATCTGTGTAGGATTTTTATGGATTTAAAAATTTTTTGCGAAGACTTATAAGGTTAAGTGTATGAGTGTATATGAATCTGGTATATATGATTATATATGTACATTATATGGTTAAGGGTCAAAGGCTGACCAAATAAATTATATATGTGACAAACCCTAATGATATATTAAGAACATCAACGTTCAGTAAGAAAACCCTAACGACTGATAAGAAACCCTAATACCGGCACTAAAAACCCTAATTTCAGATTCGGGAATTCAAAACCCTAATTCGGAATATTAAAACCCTAATTTGGGAGCTAAAAGGCTAACTATAAGGCTCAAGTGTAAATAATTACAAACTTAATTAGGGGGAAAACCTAACAAATTAGTTAGAAAACCCTAATTGTTAAACTGGAAACCCTAATGTACAATTAGGGAAAACCAAATCATTAATCTAAATTCTTTAATGTTAATTAGGAAACCTTCATCCTAATTATCAAGCTTGAATGTGATTAGGAAACCCTAATATAATTAGGAAATATTAATTTCTAATTTAGAAAGCTTAATTTTCTATTTAAAACCCTAATTAGAAAATTATAAAAAATAATTTTGCAAACCCTAAGGGTCAAACCCTAAGAGTTAAAACCTAAGGGTTGGGAGGAGATTACAAGTAAGCCATTAAAATTGTGTGCAAAAAGACCAATGTGCCCTTTTTGTATTCTTTATTAAGTGGAGTATAGATCTTGTCAAAATATTTGGTTGCTCACCAACTAAATCTTCACTATGTGCCATATATCAATTATATCAGCCAAGTATGCCACCTAGCAACATTAGTATTCATTGAATCTAAAAATTTAAAAGACTAATGCAAAAAAAAAAAAGCTTTACTTTACTTAGAATGCTAACCAAGTCCTCTCTCTCTCTCCCATCTAAAAATTTTTAGGGAAAGTTTGTGATATGCAAAGCCAAGAACACTTCTTAGCTTAACAAGATCATATCATAAGGATCAGAATCAAAATTTGTGCATTCAAGAGGTATAAACCCTAAAATTTCTAAATCTTGTAATTTATGTTAGATGGTATGATGTGTTGTTTTAAGTTGAGTTTAAGGTTGTTATTGAGTGATCTGGGTTGTTTTATTATGAATTCATAACATCTAGATGCATGAAAATCAAGTTTTTAAAACTGACCAAGAACCCTAAAAATATAGCATGACAGCCTAATGGCAGGGCCTCTAAATCTCTGCGTGTTAGATGTTATGTTAGTTTAATGTTAGAGTTGTTCTTTGTCATGAGGAGAGTAGAATGAAAGTGGAATCAAGTCCATACCATGTTTAGATCTCCAGTTATAAGCGGTCAAACAGGGTTGACCGATCATGGAAATGTAATTCTGGGTAACCAAGATTTTCCAGAAAGCTCTGACAAGCATTTTCTAGGCTCTTGATCTTACTTATGTTTGGTAGTTAGTCCATGTTGTTGTTTTGATGTTGTAGTCTGACATAAGGACTACACAATCATGCCATTAGATCACCCAGATCATGATCAGGATCAACATTAAGCATGGTCAAACATAGGTTGACCATCAGCCCTATGAATTTCTGGAAAACCCAGAATTCGTTTAAGAACAGTTTCTGACAAGCTTTTGACTGGCCTAGATCTTATTGTTATGATGTTGTTAGGTTTATCTAGTGTTATATTATTGTACACTGGCATCTCTACTGTATGAACCATTAGATCTCACAAATTAGACCCAGACTGCAAATTATAAGGATCCAAAGTAGCACCCATGAACTGTTCTTCATTTATAGTTAACCTATAAATAAAGAACAACTTCTGACAAGGATTTGTTAGGCTTTTATCTCACTGCTATGTTACTGGTTAGCCATGAAATTTATTGGTAATTGTAGTATTACACTAATACTACATGTATAACACCTTAGCTACCCGAAAAACATAACAACCACAGATCTAGCACTGGTCAAATATAGTAAGTTGGACACTAGGTTTGAAATTCTGGGTTTGATCAAGAACACCTATAGCGACAGTTTTGTGGCTATAGGCACCTTTAGTGACACTTTGTTTATAAGATTATTTATTTTATTAAATAAATTTAGAAAAATGGTTTTTAATTATTAAAAATTCATAATAAATTCCTAAAAATTATTTTAAAACCTAAAAATGAGTTTTTAATAATTTAGAGTATATTTCATTAATATTTAAATTTTTTTAAATATTAATGGTATTTATTTTATTTAATTATAATATTAAATAAATTACTTAAAAATGATTTTAATACTTTAAAAATTATTTGAAATTATATTATGTTATAAGAAAATATTTTAAGTTATTTTTAATAACTTTTAATATTTTGTGATTACTAAATTAATATTAGTAGTAATTGATATATTTAATAAATATATTAAATAAATTGTGGAAAATTAGTTTTATAATTTAAAAATCATATAAAATAATTTAAAGGTTTGGAAAATATTTTAAGTTATAAAATATAACTTTTGATATTTTGTCATTAAAAATATTAATATTTTAATATTAATGGCAGTTATTTAATAATGGTTTTAATTACTTTAAAACTATTTAAAGGCAATAATAAAGTATTAAAAATACTTTGAGATATTATAAATATTTTATAATATTATAACATGTATTTCATTAATATTTAATATTAAATAAATATTAATGAAAATGAAATATTGTGGTATTTAAATGATATAAACATGATATTAATAATTGAAAAATCATGATAAATGATAATAATTATTCGAAAATTATATAAGTCTTTGAAAAATATTTTGACTGATAAATAAATTATCTAAGATAATTGTGAACCAATTTAAGTAGAGTCTTAAGGAAAATAGGCTTGATAGTTATCCGACTAGGCCGTCGGGATGTCGAAATTATACCAGACTCAACTCAGACTAAAATAGTTTGACTTGATGCCAAGTCTTAAGTGTTTTATAGACCAATAGGGATGCGTGTTTATGTGTTTAGGTTATTTTATAATTGTATATATATTATACTATGATGATATTATTCTAATGTGGAGATCAGTATTATCAATATTAGGTCTTCAGACAAAGCTATATAGATTGCGTAGCAGTGGTCGACGATAAAGGCAAGTTCTCTAACTCGAACTCGAGTTGTAGTTTTGTAAAGTATACTTGTGGTTAATCATTGCTGATTATATCACGTCCATTGATTATTGATTCGCACGTTGTGCATGTGCATATGTTCATCAGGTATGAAAGGCTGATCACCTTCATTACCATCTGGTTCAGTTGAATTATTCATTTTCATTGTTTGTTCAATTATGAAAAATTGATTCATGCTAGTTCACAATTATTATATTGTTAAATGTTAGCCAGCCTATTGTTCAAATTTATTTCAGTCGTGATATATCCTTTATTGAACTTAAACTTACTAGGAAAACTTGTTGCTCACTCTTGTTATATCATGAGAAACATTATAGATTAGGACGAATACGTCGGATACAGGAAAAGTCAAAGACAAGTCCAGCTTTGTATTATATGTGCAGTTTATTTTGTAATAGTATTGTATGATAATGATATTGGATGTAAGATAAGATATTGAATTTAGGTATTAAGTGAAGGTTTTGGACCTTGGGATAAAGTGTAAAGTTTAATGTATAAATAATTTATGTTTATATCTTCTGCAATAGTTATAGAATTGATGTACCAGATTCGTGGTGATTGGGACTCGGATTTGGGGACGTCACAATGAGTTTCAATTCAATGGCGTCAAAATAACAACGGGGAGAGAGTTCCGGCATCACGTCACCATCACGAACCTTCGACTGTCACAACTTCAAAAGTGTTGTCGCCGCCGACCGTTACGACTACATGGTGACAAAAGCACTTACACCGGAGTGGGGGTTGGCACCAGACCATGTCAACGGTGAAATGATGCAACAGATATATCAAAAAGGGTGGAACAAGTTCACGGAAGAATTCTACGTAAATGCCGAAGATAAGGCCCCTTTCAACGCTTTTGTGTGGGGTAGATTAGTTTTATTCAGTGTCGATGCCATCAACACATACTACTAGTTGAGAGTATCGAGACATTGCCAGTACATTCACCTACGTGACAACGATCTAGACTCCAAGGCTATTCTGAATGACATAACTAAGCCGGGAACCACATGGATCAAAGGTCCAAAAGGAGACACTATTTTTCATAATAAGGATCTCATCATGTATGGGAAGATATGGTACGCCTTCTTATGTGCAAAGTTATTTCCATCCACGCACACATCTGATGTGACCAAAGAAAAGGCATTACTCTTATATGCAATTGTGCAAGATATCATCATCGACGTCGGAGCCATAATCAATTTTTTAATTTGACTATGCTTACGAGGAAATTTCTCCGGCGGCTTGCCACACCCGTCACTCATTTGTGGGTTGTATCGCCAAGCTAGTTTTAGGTGGTCCGATGATGAACCCACTCGGATGCCGCTTCAGCTACTAGATTCTAGAATGATTGCACGGTATGCAATGTAGGTCGACGGTGAGTCACATCCAAGAGGAGTGTGTTTTATATTTCTCTCAGCTTCGGCGGACGAGGCTGACGCAGCAGACACCTCGGATGATGCCGAGTTTCAGGAGGATGCGACGATGTGAGAGCAAGGAACAGAGGCGGCACCACAACCCGATGCCATATCTAGCCTTTAGTTTCTTGCATTTTAACGCTAAGTGGATGAGCACACCAAGGAAGCATGAAGAGAGATACGAAGACTAGCAGCAAGGCAGGACCACATGTTTGAGGCTATGAATATATCCTTCACTTCTTTAAAAGCGACACTACAGAGCTTCAATCCCAATGCACAATTCTCGTACCAACAGCCAGCTCCAATGTCAGGGTTTCTACCAAGTGACTCTGATGAAGAAGAACAACCACCACCAACCAGACTTAGGCGATTACAAGGAAGTCCTCACACATTTATTGTTTTATCAATACAATGAGGACATTATAGTTTTCAAGTTTGGGAGATTTAGTTTAATTTTTTTCATGTTTGCATGTTTAATGTCATTAGTAGGTTTACATTCGTTATTGCATGTTTAGTTTTAGGATTTTTACATGTTTGCATTCATATTGTCACGTAGTCGCATCGTAGCTTAGGAGCATAACTAATTCTTAGTTATTTTTGTATTTTTGCATTATGTTATGTTATGTTTGATATATTAAAAAAATTAGTTAGAATTGTGTTGTTTTGCATATGTCCAACAGTCATTGTAATTCATTTTTATTTTGGCCAATGATGAGATTGGGATTAAGTAAACAAATATAGTACCCAGTATTAGAACTATGATGTAATTTTGAGTTATGAATCGGATCTTGTGCTTGTTTGAAACTGGTATACAAAGGGTAGCACGTTAATAACATCTATGTCGACTGAATAGTTTAAATTGATACATAAATAGTTTCTAAAGGATAATGCTAGTGTAAATAAGAGAAAGACACGAATAAGCGGTGATGATAAAGAATTAGGCAAGAACCTAAGTTTGGGAGAATATTTGGGGTATATAAGCTATATAAAAAAAAGTATGAATAAACACAGTGGCGTGCTTGTCTAGTTTTGTGGCCTTTGTTACTTGAGTAAGTAAGCCCGAGGGGATTGTCTTTACACCTAGCGCCCTAAGGTCTTAATGGTCTGGGAGTCGTTGGTCGAAAGCTCGTTAAGGTAGCATTGAAAAGCCTAAGGGAATATGACATTGCATAGCTATGTGTATATAAAAAAAGAATAAAATGGGAAATAAGAGCAAAAAGCCCCCGTAGATGAAAAATAAAGCATAAGTATTCTTTGTTATCCCTCGATATTGGTAATTGTTTGGTTTTAGTTGGATCCAGTTTGTTTTGGATTTCTTGAGTTTACACTGTAGATGCCTTCGAAGAGATTGGTTATGTATTAAATTTGAATTTGTATCAGTTAGCATGGGTGTTGATCACACACACTATACCAGTGATAACGGTTTAATATTTGAGGATTGATAAGGAGTTATTAAATGGTTTCGATATGAAGTGTTGTAGTGTTTGCTTGATTTCTCTGAGGCTGAAGGAATAATTTTGATTCTATGATAATGTTGGATTCGTAGACATTTAGATTAGATGCATTACATATCATTGCATTGCATTGCATTGCATAGTATGTTACTTTATTTTGTGCTCAAGGACTAGCACGTTTTAAGTTTGGAGGATTTTGATAAGTGGGTTTTAAACCCGCGAATTGGTCCCTAATTCAAGCTTAATCGATGTTAATTCATAGTATTTATGTTTGCTTTTATTTGTTTCGTGTTATTTTTTTGTGTAGGTATGGTGGTGTTGGAATTGATTAATAAGGATGGATTTAAGGTGCATTGTGGCAAGAATTGAGCAAGATCTAAGGTTAAAACAAAGTCAACTAACAGGGACTACCCCCGTCAGGGCGGGTTTATTTAACCCTTACACACCCGCCGGGGCGGGGGGTCTTCAAGTTTGTTGACAGGAGCTAAGCCCGCCGAAGCGGGCCATTTGCAAGCTTAAACCCCTGTCGGTGTAACAACCCGATATTTTCTACATAAATAAATAAGAAATTTTGAGTATAAACTTTTTTTTTATTTATATATTAAGGATGATGATTTGTACAAGATTATGTGTATATGTATTTATGTGGTACGTAAAAATATAATTATTACATAATTATTTACAAATGAAATTATTTTTTTAAAAAATTATTGATTATTAAAAAGTATATACTTATAATAATTAATTTATGGTAGAAATGTTTTATTAATTATTTTCCATGAAAATATATAATCATATATTATTTAAAGTGATTTTTAGGATAATTATAATAATTATTTTATTATATGAATTTTGTTCATGTTATTAAGTAAATTGTTTTTACTTAATTATAAGGTTAATTATGGCAGATAAAATCAGATATGGAATCCAAACCCTAATTCTGGGTTTTGATCAAGAAATGATAATAATATTATAATGTTATAATATTTTGATTTTTCAGTGCTATAAATATGTACTGTAAAAATGTACTGTTGATGGTTGGTCAATTAGGGTATATTGATCAAACCCTAGCATTAATTGATTTAACCCTATTTATCAATTTAAATGGGAAATTTAAGATTATTTAATATATGTTATGTGTTACTTCGTGTTATGCTAATTAGGAAACCCTAATTATAAATTTAAAACTCTAATCCGAAAACCTAGACCGGAGGTTTGATATGTCAAGAATTGTGTTACAATGATTAATGCCAGGTATAATAGGTTTTATATCGCTAATTTAAATAAACCTAATTAGTGATTTAAGACCATAATGATTAAAACCCTAAATTTGAAATCGAAACCTTAATCGCGAAATTAAAACTCTAACCGATATTTCTTGGAACCCTAATTGCTAATTTTAAACACTAATTGTTTAAATAGCAAAGTTAATTATGTTATAATACCCTAATGTTCCTGTATAATAAAATTATTAATTTAATCTAATTAATAATTTTAATTTTTCAAATTTTGGAAACTAAATTTAGTTTATAATTTTACAAGCCCTAGTTGCTAAATAGTATTTTTGTTTTTTTTACTAAACCTTAGGGTTAAACCCTAAGGGTCAAACCCTAAGGGTTTGCCAAGTTCTATTTTACCATAAAATTTGCAAGTGAAATGACCTAAATACCCCTCTTGGGATTTTCTTTATTAGGTAAATTGCAAAGATTGACATGTGGGGAGTGGGTGACCTAATATAACTACTCCATTGACTTAAAACTCCAGCAAATCAGTCTTTATAGCAGCATTACATGTATCTAGCCTTTGTATAAATAGATTGGAGGAGAGAGAAATGTTATTTGTTACTTACATTTTTCACAATACACATCCAAGACCTCCCTCTCTCCAAACCAACGAAATTATCTAGCATTATAGTTCCATTATCAAGCCCCACTAACACCATACCCAAATTAGAAACACAAAATCAAAAATTTGTTCATCAAAGGTATAAACCCTAACCATAATTTTTTTTCAATGATCTGTTGTTAGATCTTGTAATTTGTTGTTAAAAGATGTTGTTTATAGTCTACTTTAATGATCTGGGTTGGTATATTATAAGTCCATAACATCTAAATGCTCAAATAAATGATTTTCAAATTTCTGGAAAAATTTCATGTTACGGTCTGATAACGAATGTCAGACCTTGTAGATCCATTTCTGTAATTGGGATATGTGTTTTAAAGGTTGATACTTGTAGTATGTTATGTTGTCTTTAATCTGGAACTGATAGATAGCTCAAATCACGCTCAGAATGAAAGTTATGGGCGGTCAAACCTCGTTGACCGGCCATGACTTTCAAAATCTGGAAAAAAATCCAGATCGGCCCAGAAGCCTCTGACAGGTTCTTTGTGGGCTTAGATCTAACTGCTTGATGATGATTATGTAATGATCTGTGTATCTAGGTTATACTCTGTTGTTTGGACTACAATATTATAGCACTATATCACTAAAATATTGATCAAATAGATCTCAGTGGGCGGTCAAACTAGGCCGGACGTTCATGAAATGCATTTTCTGGGTAACCCAGAAAACGCATGATCATGACGTCAGACAAGGTTTGACCGGTCCGGATCTGTCGATTGTGTTGTGATTTTTTTGATGTTTTGGGATAGATATACTCTACTACATTCTGGCTACATATCGAACCCTTTATATCACACAAATATTACAAGGATTGCAAGTTGTGGAAGCCCAAATATGGCTTGTCTAACTGTTCTTCATTTCTGGGTAACCCAGAAAATGAAGAACAGCTCTGACAGCTTCTTTGAGGGCTTTGATCTCCTTTGTTATGCAGTTTAGGATCATGGTTGTTGTTGTATCGTGTACTCCTGCACTAGTACTACACGATCGGCTCAATATCTAACCCGAAACACTTTACACCGTGCACGACTAATGGTCAAAGTAGCTAGCCTGGGTTCTGACATGGAATTCTGGGTTTGTATGAAGAACATGAAGAACACCTATAGCGACGGTTCTGTCGCTACAGGCGGCCTTTAGCGACAGTTTTTTCGAAAATTAATTATTTTTATTTAATAATTAGTATTAATTAGTTTTTAATTCTGAAAAATACAAAATAAATTATTAAAAATTATTTTAAAGTCCGAAAATTATATTTTAATTATTTTGAATATATTTCATAAATATTTAATATTTTTGGAATATTAAAAGTATTTAATTTATTTAATTATAATATTAAATAAATTATTTAAAAATGATTTAAATACATGAAAAATCATTAAAAATTATATTATGATATATGAAAATATTTTAAGTTATTTTTAATGACTTTTAATATTTTGTGATAATTTTCATTAATAAATTAATATTAATGATAATTAAGTTGTTTAATAAATGAATTAAATAAATAATGTTAAAATGATTTTATTATTTTAAAAATCATTTTAAATAATAATAAGATATTTAGGAATATTTTAAGTTATAAAATATAACTTTTAATATTTAAAGGTAAAATTCATTAATTAATTATTATTAATGATATTAAAGATATTTAATATTTACATTAAATAAATTAGTTTAAAAATGATATTAATATTTTAAAAAAATCATTTTAAATGAAGATAAAATGTTTAAAGATATTTTAAGTTATAAAATATAACTATTAATATTTAAAGGATAATTTCATTAACAATTTGATATTAATGATATTAATTTAAATCTAGGGATATTAAATTTATTTAATAATTATATTGAATAAATAGTTTAAAAATAATTTTGTTAATCATTTAAAAAGGGATATAAATTAATTAAAAATATTCTAAGTTATAATTAATAACTTTTAATATTAAATAAATAATTCATTAATAATTTAATATTAAATTATAATAATTTTTAAATGTTTTAAAAATCATTTAAGAGTAATATAAATATTTTAAAAATATTTTAAGTTATTATTAATGACTTTAATATTTTGGCAATGGTTTCATTAATAGCTTAATATTAATAATGATAGAATTGTTTATTATTAAATCATTTAATAATGATTCTGATATTTCAAAATTATGATAAATGGTTATAATTATTTAAAAATTATTATAAGGCCATGAAAAATAGTGTGACGGGTGTTTAAGATATCCAAATGAATATTGAACTACTGTTTAGAGTTTTAGACTCGATATTTACCCGATAAAGCTGTCGGTAGACTGACATGTTTCAGAAATTGATCTGGACTTAGATAGGATGACTGGATAACTGTTTATTTGTGATTCAATGGTGTTAAAGTTATGTGACAATGTGATTAAGAATGTGCTGACTGCAATAAGCAGTATTATATGATATGTTATTCTAATTAGACCAATGATCTATTTAATGATAGGGATTGATAGAAAAGATAAATCTAAGTTGTGTAAGCAGCTGACAAGGCAAGTATCTAAACCTTTGCATTTACTTTATGCAACGGACATGCGTAAGATAATATCTGAATTGTTCATATCCATTGTTCAAATATTTCAACCTTTGTATTTACTTATGCAATGATTCTGTATAAGTAAGCTATTAAGCAATAATTGTTGTACAATTTCCTTTATCCTATTAATATTGATCAAGTTATTTATTTTGCTCGTTAATTTCTATAACATGGTTATACCAGTGTCCCTACTTGGATAATCATTATATTTTATCACATGCTGATACATGCTTATAGTTGCCTAGTATGTATACGTTGAAATAAAAGTCGTCTAAGCTATTTGATCCAGCTAGACATCAAATTTAAAGTTGTTGTTGAACAAGATAAAACTTATCCAACCGAATTGTTTTGGTATGGATTCAAGACTGTCATGAACATCCCAATCATGGGAAATTTTTATGCGCTAAGGCGGACAAAGGATGAACGATAATATCGTTCTAGCAATGTAGTATTGATCAATACAGGGCATAACGGGCTGATCACCCCCGTGCCCGTAAGTTATGACGGTTTACAGATGAATTTCTGTTTAACCCTTTCGAAAATAGAAAATAATGTTCATAGTCTGTTAATTGATCCTCATTGATAGTCAATATGTAGTTTCTAAAAATTTAAAATAAAAATGATATGTTGTTATTTATTGGTTCGGCTGACTTCATAACTGTTGCTTCGTTGTAGAAGTATCATTCCAAGAAAACATTTAATTCATTCAGATAACCATTATAATTGCTATTGCTTGCTGGGCACTCAAATGCTCATCCTTGCTTAAATTTAAATGTTTTCAGCTAAGTGCGAACGACCAGAGAACTCTGTTAAGAACAAAGGAAAAGGGAAGGTTGCTGAATGAACGAATTACTATGTTATGTAATAGTTTAATGTTATTAAGACAATTATGATATATATTATCTATCATGGATTGTAATGAATGTTTAAAGGTTTCGTACTTGGGAGTTAGACTCTGATAATTATGTAAATTAATTTGATCTTTTATATTATTGTTATTATTATTAGTATTATTCTGCTCATAGAAATGGTATCGTGAAGAACTGAGTTCGGGTTTCAAGTACCTGGATTTGGGGTCCTCACAGGTTGGTATCAGAGCTATAGGGTTAGAAACCTTAGGAGGGTTAGACCTTAGGCCATAACCTTAGAACAGAGGGAAACGTTGAAAATATAAATAACTCATATAGAGTTTAAAAAGAGATGAATCGGATAAATTTATCGACAAACCAAATTATTGTTCGTTATGTGTATATATTACATGCTAATCAGGATAATTTAGATGTGTAGATGTCAGGTGAAAAAGGATTAGGATACCCTCAGATCGTAAAGAAGGAGCCAATATCAAAACCAATGGCTGAAATAAAGGCTCAAAGTGAAAGCAACCTTGATGAGGTGGTGATTGTGGAAAACGTAATACCAGATCCGAAAATGGTGGAATTGGCAGATAGTGATTCAGACACTGAAGTTGGAGCTGATCAAGCATTAACCGAAGTGCAGAATCTACGGAACCAGGTTTCCTCTTTGGAAAAGCTGTGGGAAATAGAAAAATTACTAAATAGCCAACTGCGGAAAGCATTAATAGAAACAATGGAAGAACAAGATAAGCTTAAAATCCAAATTGACCAAATTGGAGCTAAAAGCAACAAAGCATGCGCAGTTCCGAGCAAGAAGGGGAAAAGAAAGATGAAAGACCGTGATATAAGAAATCCTGATAACAACCAAGGAAAAATTAATCGAATAGAAAGGTGTGCAAATTGTGATAAGAAACATGAAGGTGTATGCAGAAAAGGGGAATATGTTTGCTACAATTGCGGACAGAAGGGACATTTTTCTCCTCATTGTCCCAATCCAACGAAATGTGTCTGTTTTAATAGTGGAATAGGAGGTCATCAGGCGAAAAGTTGTCCAATGAAAAAGAGTAATAAATAGGTAGTATAGGTTCTGTTGTGTAGGTGTGTTTAATGTAATATGTGCTTAGTATGTCTGTGTAAGGTTATGTTCTCAACTTTTGTAATGATCAAGTTTCTAAATCTTGACTTTTGTAGTCATAAAGGGATAGCAGTATGTGTTATGTTATGTAAATTACTACGAATTAATGAAAATGAATTTATGTTTGAGAAATGATGAAATAAGTTTAAAATATTAAACTTATGCGATAAGGTTTAGAATGTAAGTTAAATTATGATTTTATTTAATCAGATAATGCCGCCAAGACGTCGAACTCACAACCAAAGGGCAGAAGGATCTGTCAACAACGTCGAGGGACAACCACAACCATATCCAATGCAGCAATTTGCAAACATGTTAGCTCAAGCTATGCAACAGGGAATACCAGTCGCTGGAAACCAGGCGGGCAACCGCTAAACAAACTTCAAAGACTTTAAGGCTGTAGGACCACCAGAATTCAAAGGTACAACTGACCCTGTAGAAGCTCAAACTTGGGTTAAGGAAATTGAAAAAGCTGGGAAGCGAATCAGGCTAGGGCAGGAGAAGGTGTAGTCAAATGGGATAGATTTAAAACTCTATTTTTCGAAAACTATTTTTCATCTAGTATGCGGGCTAGGATGGAGGTAAAATTTCTGGAATTAAAACAGGAAAATATGACGGTGTCAGAATACGCCGCTAAGTTTAATGAGTTGGCTAGGTTTGGTCCGCATCAAGTTGAGACAGAGGCTAGGAAAGCCAGAAGGTTTGAGCTGGGATTAAAACCCTGGCTCTACAATAAAGTGGCAGTGTTGCAAATCCCTACATTTGCATCACTCATGGAGAAAGCTATTATTGCTGAAGAGGGGAGTGAGGCCATGAGCCTATACAACAAAGAAAGAAGAAATAAGGGTAAAGTTGAGGGAGCTGGGAAGGTGGAAACAAACAGTGGAAGTAGGAGGGATAAGAGGAAGGGGAACAACTTTAGTGGTGTGCAGGTAAAACAAGAAGGTATAAAGAAGAAGCCGGTGGTACAATGTGGGAGCTGTGGGAAAAATCATTTAGGAGAATGTCTGAAGGGAAAATTCGCATGTTTCAAGTGCGGGCAGGAGGGCCATATCTCTCCTAACTGCCCCAATTCTAAGACAATTGGTGGGTGTTTTCTCTGTGGATCAAAGGACCATAAGGTGAAAGACTGTCCGAAAAGAAGAACGGAGGCAGAAAGCATAAACGTGGAAAAAAGCGGCGGAGCCTTGGCAATTACCGGACCAACTTCATCTGGCAAGCCAACAAAATCTACTGCAAGGATCTTCAACATGACAGTTCAAGACACGGTGGCAGCTAGCAATGGAACTCCAGGTATTATTAGAATAACTTTTATTTTCTTATAATTGATTTTCCTATATATAGTAAATTATTTTATAAATAAATTTTGAGGAGGAATTTGAGTTTTTTTAAAAAAAATAAATTTTTCCGATTAATCAGAAAGGCAAGCTTTAAGTAAATAGTTAAATATTAGTACAATCAAAGTGATCGAGATCTACTTCTAATGATTGTGTATACTATGTGCCGTGTATGTATAGGTTTTATAATGGAGATTCCGGGGACGGAATATTTATAAGGGAGGGTGAATGTAACAACCCGATATTTTCTACATAAATAAATAAGAAATTTTGAGTATAATTTTTTTTTTATTTATATATTAAGGATGAGGATTGTACAAGATTATGTGTATATGTATTTATGTGGTAAGTAAAAATATAATTATTACATAATTATTTACAAATGAAATTATTTTTAAAAAAAATTATTGATTATTAAAAAGTATATACTTATAATAATTAATTTATGGTAGAAATGTTTTATTAATTATTTTCCATGAAAATATATAATCATATATTATTTAAAGTGATTTTTAGGATAATTATAATAATTATTTTATTATATGAATTTTGTTCATGTTATTAAGTAAATTATTTATACTTAATTATAAGGTTAATTATGGCAGATAAAATCAGATATGGAATCCAAACCCTAATTCTGGGTTTTGATCAAGAAATGATAATAATATTATAATGTTATAATATTTTGATTTTTCAGTGCTATAAATATGTACTGTAAAAATGTACTGTTGATGGTTGGTCAATTATGGTATATTGATCAAACCCTAGCATTAATTGATTTAACCCTATTTATCAATTTAAATGGGAAATTTAAGAGTATTTAATATGTGTTATGTGTTACTTCGTGTTATGCTAATTAGGAAACCCTAATTATAAATTTAAAACCCTAATCTGAAAACCTAGACCGGAGGTTTGATATGTCAAGAATTGTGTTACAGTGATTAATATCAGGTATAATAGGTTTTATATCGCTAATTTGAATAAACCTAATTAGTGATTTAAGACCATAACGATTAAAACCCTAAATTTGAAATCGAAACCTTAATCGCGAAATTAAAACTCTAACCGATATTTCTTGGAACCCTAATTGCTAATTTTAAACACTAATTGTTTAAATAACAAAGTTAATTATGTTATAATACCCTAACGTTCCTGTATAATAAAATTATTAATTTAATCTAATTAATAATTTTAATTTTTCAAATTTTGGAAACTAAATTTAGTTTATAATTTTACAAACCCTAGTTGCTAAATAGTATTTTTGTTTTTTTTACTAAACCTTAGGGTTAAACCCTAAGGGTCAAACCCTAAGGGTTTGCCAAGTTCTGTTTTACCATAAAATTTGCAAGCGAAATGACCGAAATACCCCTCTTGGGATTTTCTTTATTAGGTAAATTGCAAAGATTGACATGTGGGGAGTGGGTGACCTAATATAACTACTCCATTGACTTAAAACTCCAGCAAATCAGTCTTTATAGCAGCATTACATGTATCTAGCCTTTGTATAAATAGATTGGAGGAGAGAGAAATGTTATTTGTTACTTACATTTTTCACAATACACATCCAAGACCTCCCTCTCTCCAAACCAACGAAATTATCTAGCATTATAGTTCCATTATCAAGCCCCACTAACACCATACCCAAATTAGAAACACAAAATCAAAAATTTGTTCATCAAATGTATAAACCCTAACCATAATTTTTTTTCAATGATCTGTTGTTAGATCTTGTAATTTGTTGTTAAAAGATGTTGTTTATAGTCTACTTTAATGATCTGGGTTGGTATATTATAAGTCCATAACATCTAAATGCTCAAATAAATGATTTTCAAATTTCTGGAAAAATTTCATGTTACGGTCTGATAACGAATGTCAGACCTTGTAGATCCATTTCTGTAATTGGGATATGTGTTTTAAAGGTTGATACTTGTAGTATGTTATGTTGTCTTTAATCTGGAACTGATAGATAGCTCAAATCACGCTCAGAATGAAAGTTATGGGCGGTCAAACCTCGTTGACCGGCCATGACTTTCAAAATCTGGAAAAAAACCCAGATCGGCCCAAAAGCCTCTGACAGGTTCTTTGTGGGCTTAGATCTAACTGCTTGATGATGATTATGTAATGATCTGTGTATCTAGGTTATACTCTGTTGTTTGGACTACAATATTATAGCACTATATCACTAAAATATTGATCAAGTAGATCTCAGTGGGCGGTCAAACTAGGCCGGACATTCATGAAATGCATTTTCTGGGTAACCCAAAAAACGCATGATCATGACGTCTGACAAGGTTTGACCGGTCCGGATCTGTCGATTGTGTTGTGATTTTTTTGATGTTTTGGGATAGATATACTCTACTACATTCTGGCTACATATCGAACCCTTTATATCACACAAATATTACAAGGATTGCAAGTTGTGGAAGCCCAAATATGGCTTGTCTAACTGTTCTTCATTTCTGGGTAACCCAGAAAATGAAGAACAGCTCTGACAGCTTCTTTGAGGGCTTTGATCTCCTTTGTTATGCAGTTTAGGATCATGGTTGTTGTTGTATCGTGTACTCCTGCACTAGTACTACACGATCGGCTCAATATCTAACCCGAAAACACTTTACACCGTGCACGACTAATGGTCAAAGTAGCTAGCCTGGGTTCTGACATGGAATTCTGGGTTTGTATGAAGAACATGAAGAACACCTATAGCGACGGTTCTGTCGCTACAGGCGGCCTTTAGCGACAGTTTTTGCCAAAATTAATTATTTTTATTTAATAATTAGTATTAATTAGTTTTTAATTCTGAAAAATACAAAATAAATTATTAAAAATTATTTTAAAGTCCGAAAATTATATTTTAATTATTTTGAATATATTTCATAAATATTTAATATTTTTGGAATATTAAAAGTATTTAATTTATTTAATTATAATATTAAATAAATTATTTAAAAATGATTTAAATACATGAAAAATCATTAAAAATTATATTATGATATATGAAAATATTTTAAGTTATTTTTAATGACTTTTAATATTTTGTGATAATTTTCATTAATAAATTAATATTAATGATAATTAAGTTGTTTAATAAATGAATTAAATAAATAATGTTAAAATGATTTTATTATTTTAAAAATCATTTTAAATAATAATAAGATATTTAGGAATATTTTAAGTTATAAAATATAACTTTTAATATTTAAAGGTAAAATTCATTAATTAATTATTATTAATGATATTAAAGATATTTAATATTTACATTAAATAAATTAGTTTAAAAATGATATTAATATTTTAAAAAAATCATTTTAAATGAAGATAAAATGTTTAAAGATGTTTTAAGTTATAAAATATAACTTTTAATATTTAAAGGATAATTTCATTAACAATTTGATATTAATGATATTAATTTAAATCTAGGGATATTAAATTTATTTAATAATTATATTAAATAAATAGTTTAAAAATAGTTTTGTTAATCATTTAAAAAGGGATATAAATTAATTAAAAATATTCTAAGTTATAATTAATAACTTTTAATATTAAATAAATAATTCATTAATAATTTAATATTAAATTATAATGATTTTTAAATGTTTTAAAAATCATTTAAGGGTAATATAAATATTTTAAAAATATTTTAAGTTATTATTAATGACTTTAATATTTTGGGGATGGTTTCATTAATAGCTTAATATTAATAATGATAGAATTGTTTATTATTAAATCATTTAATAATGATTCTGATATTTCAAAATTATGATAAATGGTCATAATTATTTAAAAATTATTATAAGGCCATGAAAAATAGTGTGACGGGTGTTTAAGATATCCAAATGAATATTGAACTACTGTTTAGAGTTTTAGACTCGATATTTACCCGATAAAGCTGTCGGTAGACTGACATGTTTCAGAAATTGATCTGGACTTAGATAGGATGACTGGATAACTGTTTATTTGTGATTCAATGGTGTTAAAGTTATGTGACAATGTGATTAGGAATGTTCTGACTGCAATAAGCAGTATTATATGATATGTTATTCTAATTAGACCAATGATCTATTTAATGATAGGGATTGATTGAAAAGATAAATCTAAGTTGTGTAAGCAGCTGACAAGGCAAGTATCTAAACCTTTGCATTTACTTTATGCAACGGACATGCGTAAGATAATATCTGAATTGTTCATATCCATTGTTCAAATATTTCAACCTTTGTATTTACTTATGCAATGATTCTGTATAAGTAAGCTATTAAGCAATAATTGTTGTACAATTTCCTTTATCCTATTAATATTGATCAAGTTATTTATTTTGCTCGTTAATTTCTATAACATGGTTATACCAGTGTCCCCACTTGGATAATCATTATATTTTATCACATGCTGATACATGCTTATAGTTGCCTAGTATGTATACGTTGAAATAAAAGTCGTCTAAGCTATTTGATCCAGCTAGACATCAAATTTAAAGTTGTTGTTGAACAAGATAAAACTTATCCAACCGAATTATTTTGTTATGGATTCAAGACTGTCATGAACATCCCAATCATGGGAAATTTTTATGCGCTAAGGCGGACAAAGGTTGAACGATAATATCATTCTAGCAATGTAGTATTGATCAATACAGGGCATAACGGGCTGATCACCCCCGTGCCCGTAAGTTATGACGGTTTACAGATGAATTTCTGTTTAACCTTTCGAAAATAGAAAATAATGTTCATAGGCTGTTAATTGATCCTCATTGATAGTCAATATGTAGTTTCTAAAAATTTAAAATAAAAATGATATGTTGTTATTTATTGGTTCGGCTGACTTCACAACTATTGCTTCGTTGTAGAAGTATCATTCCAAGAAAACATTTAATTCATTCAGATAATCATTATAATTGATATTGCTTGCTGGGCACTCAAATGCTCATCCTTGCTTAAATTTAAATGTTTTCAGCTAAGTGCGAACGACCAGAGAACTCTGCTAAGAACAAAGGAAAAAGGAAGGTTGCTGAATGAACGAATTACTATGTTATGTAATAGTTTAATGTTATTAAGACAATTATGATATATATTATCTATCATGGATTGTAATGAATGTTTAAAAGTTTCGTACTTGGGAGTTAGACTCTGATAATTATGTAAATTAATTTGATCTTTTATATTATTGTTATTATTATTAGTATTATTCCGCTCATAGAAATGGTATCGTGAAGAACCGAGTTCGGGTTTCAAGTACCTGGATTTGGGGTCCTCACAGTCGGGGTGGGGGGTCCCGAAACATGACTGTCCTAACACTACTAAAAACGGTAAATAGACAATGCAGAAAAAACGTTGTGATTTCAGTCAGAAAAATGTCGTGGTTAAGGGTGTCGTCTATTTGACACCCTTACACAACGTTTTTAAAACGTTGTAGTTAAGCACAATACACAACGTTTTTTAGGAAAAAAAACGTTGTAGATTTGTTTTTCAAAAATTAGCAGATGCTTAAAAACGTTGTAAAAGGTATGATTCCACTACGTTTTTTGGATAAAAATGTTGTTGTTTAGTATATCAGACAACATTTTTTAAATGTTGTAGATAAAGAAAAAAAAAGAATGTCACCTATATTACCAATGCACCAGCAATATGCTAATGTCATGATATATAGCCAAAATGTATCAACCATTCAAAATACATCCCAATAATACCATTCGTTTATAGTTTCAAATTACTACATCCACAAAATATATACCAAAATATCCATATATACATCTCAAATTCACTTTTCAATCCACAAAATAAACCACAATAAACCAAACTATTCATAAAATTAAGCTACTACCTAAGCATGTGCAAAAAAGCCTAGGCAAACCAGTATCAATAATGACTTGTCCTATAACTTCAAAATGACAAACTCTGACCTAAAGATGCAAAAGGCAAACCAGCAGTCAGCACTTTGGCATAATTAGAACTTAGAACTGATGTAGGCAACTCGTGTTCAACACCAACTACAACAGCTTCAGTACATTGGGGATGAGAAACTATAGCAGATTCAACTTCTGCAGTGCCGATACGATGCCCACTGTGTATGTTCCAGAATGAATAAAGAATAAAAGAAGCAAAATATAGAAAAATATTTAAAATTTACATCATGACGGTCAATCGCCTTGAGAATTTGCTAGTTTTTTCAGCTTATGTGAGGATATCATGGAGGATATATAAATTGGTCCATCTAATATAATTACTTGAGTAGAATATAAATTCTTAAAAATGCATTGTTGTCAACTACAATAAATCATATATCAGAAGGAACATAACTTCTATGTTGGACTTCTTTAGTGAGTTGTGTGAAATTTAGACATGTTATGGATAAGTAGAAGGTACCTAACATTGATAACATCATCAACTCTCCCAGTGAGCCAGTGGTACCCATCCTTGTCCCTGAAGCAAATATTTAATTCTTGTTACCCTTCTCATCAACTATGACATGCTGCAGTCATAATAAAGAACAAGACAATGAAGTAGAAGTAGAAAATAAGAATAATGATGGTACTAGAATTCTATCATGTCCAAAACAGTTTCAAAAAATAAGCCTGCATCTAGTACCTATTAGGAACGGTTCAACCATGGAGAAGCCTACATTAAGTACCTGTTAGAAAATAAGCATGTAGTTGCTTCTTCAGGTTTTGAGTATTCTATGTAAGCAAAATGCTTTGTACCTATTAGTATTCTATGTAAGTAAAATGCTTTGAATCAGTTATACTACATTCTACAACTGTACCACATAAACTAAAAAGTTGTTTCAATTGATCCACTGTGAGAAGTGGGCTGAGGTTGCTGACTTGTAGAGTTTTTTTCAGGGAATCAGCCTTCCTCTCTTTGTCCGCTGATCCTGCAAGAACAAAAACATGAACAGTGAGGAGATATTGCATTAACATATAGTACTATGCAATACTCCAAAAACATCTTAATATGTAATTCTCACCAATTATAACTTACTACATCAACAATGTTATTCTAATATAGACATGGTGGGGTTATTGTAATTCTCACCAATTATAACTTACTACATCAATAATGTTTTCCTTGAGACGACATACCCATTTTGCTAATTCATCATCAGTCCACATCCAGATGGCCATAACCCCCGAGTAGCAAACTTGATAGAACAGTTTTCTTTCCATCTTTGAAATGTACATTACAATTATTACGTTATTTGTAACTAAAGCCAGTAAAATATTGGTTGCTTATGATATGATTAAATAGACAACAGATGTATATAGAGGTCATAAAATAGCTGACCGCCGAGATGAGAATGGCCCCATAGTATTTTTTGTTGCTACCACTTTGCTTACTAACTTTGTTTCATCCTTCTTGCTATGCTGTTGCTGCTGCTATGCCTGAGAGATAGAATACCACCATTCCAATCACACGTAGGAAATCGCGGAAAGTAATAAAATACAGCATCTTAAGATCATAGCACCTTGTTAAGTTAATCGTCATTAAAGCATATACAACTAAGGGACAAAACGAATTGACTTTTCGAAAGTCAATACAACATAGGGATGAAGGGAGTATATTTTTAAGACAAGGTATGTTGTGCTACACATGACAAATAGTAGGCACAGGACACCTAATATGCGTCCTACAGTTACTACAAGCTATAAGCTTACCTACAAAGAGGAGCCTTGAAATAATCAAGATCATTGCACATGCGAGAATGTTGTTCAATAAACTGCCACATGCACTTGCAGTGCATGCATCCACCAGGGACTCGGGCCTTAAAGCCAGAGAAATGGCGGACTAGAGTCTCAAGCCCCTTGCAGGCTGAGAAACTACAAGCAACATAGCTTCTTTCAGCACTTTATCACGCGGCCCTATTGTTCTACATAAAAATATGAATTAGAGCTTCCATAATTTATCATGCATAAAAACCAAAAACTTCTATTTAGAATCCTACTACTAGTAATTTGAGAGAGTGCATACACAGATAATAGAGTTAATACTTTTCTTTTAAGAAATCGTTTATTCAATTTTATTTATGTTATTGTTTTGAAGACCCTTGTCCTGTCCTGTAGCTGTCCGTCTAGTTTAGTTTTAAACTGCATGTTTTAATTCATAATAATAATATACTACTACTGTACTACATATATTTTCACTGCACGTTTTAATTCATAATAACACACATCATAAATGTATGCACGCATACAAAAATACAAAGTTCAAAAAAGGAAGACAAACAGAGGAGGGGGATTGAATGCAAAGGTGTTGCCTGTTTGGTACTCCAACAGAGCTGAGCCACTACAGGTTTACCCAATTGTATCAGAATAACGAAGAGGATTTTTTTGGAGCAGCAGCAGCTAACAAGTGATATACTTAATTCAATTATACTTAATTCAATTATACTAATAATTGAAAGACCAAGGTATGGTTAGGAATAGGATAATCACCACAAATAAACCGTTGAGAATATTAACTATCTAAGAAGCAATTACGAAGTATACCAGAAAAATCTTTGTTATAATGTGACTGAGCTTGAGCCTGAGCAGCATGGACTTGAAGAGCTTGAGCAGCAACAATTGCCTGAGCAGCGGCCATAGCAACTGTAGAAGGTGCCATGGGTACTTTTAGACTCCACAGTGAAAGAATCCATGTTTATCACATACATATGATATAGTTGTACACAGCAACCCTGCTCATACCATTCACTACAACTAGCAAGCAGGCAAAATGTTAAAAAAAACTGCAGAAGCATGTCAAGCATTATCAGCAACTAAACTATAGATATACCTCTGACTTACCATGTTTATATTTCTTTTGCACATGCAACTCTCACAGAACCTGTGAACATAGTAGTAGCCTCTTTCCCCAAGCTGTGAACGTCATGTAGATCTTTAGTTATTGCCAGAACCTATAGAGGTGTACAAGGGTATAAGCACAAACAAAAGCACATTGAACTACAAAAATCTGGAATTTCTGGCAGTTCTGCATAGAAATCTGGCATTTCTGTGCACTATTATGGCCTGTAAACAAGGTTTACATGATTAACCTGTAAACAAGGTTTACATTCATCAAGATTATTCATCAAGACTGCGAAACTCTGAATGATCAAAAATCAATGGATGTTCGAAATAAGCAAACCAGGCCAAACTCATAACGGAGTAAAAATAATCACTAAATAAACTTTTATGTAAAAACAATTATTATTATTTGACTTGGAAACTTTATAAAAACATAATCACTAAATAGATGTAAAGTTCCATCAGATATTAATAAGCAAAATTCTTAGAACTGTAAAAATAAACGATCCAATAGAAAATTATTGTAGGAGCATACGAAGAATATATAAATTAAGAAAAGAAATGGGCATTACCTTCCACCGTAAAGGAGAAATCCTAAGGCTGCAAACAAAGATACACCTGCCAAAGCATGTAGATAAGGAGAAGCTTAAAAAAGTTTCAGTTTTATAGCATAATTTACCAAAACAACAATAAAATATAATATACTATCTAAACACGAACCAGCAAAGAACAACTTCGACAGGATGACCAAAACTGGGATAGGATTCCACCATATAACCAACCACAAGACAATCTGGAAGATATTCAAAGAAAAAGGTTTAATCAAACAATCAATGCATACTCACAAACAAAAAAAAAGCCTCAACACTAAGAGCCGCGAGATTAACGAAGCATTAAGATTAAACTTTCCTACCTAAAACATTAAGATTAACGAAGTAATGCGAATCCCCAACACTCATCAATTACTTAAAATTAACAAAGCAAACTAACAGGAAACAAAATTACCAGAGCAACACCCGCTACGATGCCGTAAAGAGCCGTGAGAACGTGAAATATTCGATTCTGCCATTCTTGAGACTCGTTTACGAGGTCTCACCAATTAGCAGCATCTTTCAGGCCGTACGCCATCACTGCCGATGGGCTCACCAGGGTCCGAGCCATCACTGCGACCAAAGCGCCGAAATTGGCTGCAAAACGGGAAGCCCTAACACCGCCGCTGCCAGCGCTGATTGTGAAGAGGTCAAAATCATACTGGCGAGGCTCGGCGCCATTGTTGGACTCAGCTCGAGTATTGAAACGACGGATGAAGCTACTAGAAAGCGAGTTCTGTGGTGGAGGGGTCGAATGAGCAAGTGGAGAAGAAGGTGATGGCAGATGGAGAAGGGAAAATTATAGAGAGAATGAGGAGCCTCTATATCTAAACCCTCGAGGAATGCACTCTCATTCACTTTTTTTTTTAATTTCAAGTTTTTACTTCGGCGTGTTTTTTGCTCCGTGTTTTTACAATAGATAACGTTTTTAAAAAAAACGTTATCTAGTTAAAATCAAAAAAATGCCATTTTAAATAGATAACGTTTTTGCATATATATCTACAACGTTTTTTTTAAAAACGTTGTGAAAAAAAATACCACAACGTTTTTATAAAAAACGTTGTGGTTTAAGTGTTGTCTATTTACTATTTTGTAGTAGTGTAATTTGATTCCAACACTGCTGGGACATGATTTCTCGAATTGCTTTGGGACTCTATATGGAGAAGGATTGCACTCAGATTTTGGGGGTGATCATATAACTACATCAAAAACAACAAGATGAATATCACGTAAGGAATTAACAGAGATTACGGACAGATTTTCATAGCAAGCATTGGAGTGAAGATTTTGAAGGAGCTTTCATATTGATTGCGGATTAAGGCTAAAGTGAAGGGTATTCTGAAATATACTTCTTCTTTAGTTTTATATTTGTAATTGAAAGGATGATATCTTTAATTTGTTCAGTTATTATTTTATTTATGATGAACTAAATACTTTTTAGGCTTATGACGGATCTTTAAGTAGAACGATGATTATATAACTTTGATTTCAGTTTAATAAGCTATTATCCAGTTTATCTATATTAATTTGAGCTTGAATTTATGAATTGCTTGATCAACAATTCTTTATGGACTTGTATGAATTCGAGAGAATAAATACGACTCTAGACTTAGTCAATATATCATGTGTTCTTGAATTTTATGAATGAACAGAATCTTGATGAATGTTAGGGTAGAGATATGCTTGGCATCGCATATAATCAGATAAAGAACTTGAACTTAAACCTTCTTTAATTGTAATTCACATAGAGATATAGTGAGTTAGTTGATTAAGGTGTTTAACTTAATTCTATCTAATTTGTGGATTTGAGTTAACATGGCATTACACTACTAGAAAACAGTAAATAGACATCGCGGAAAAAACGTTGTGGTTTCAGTCAGGAAAACGTCGTGGTTAAGGGTGTCATCTATTTGACACCCTTACACAACGTTTTAAAAATGTTATAGTTAAGCACAATACACAACGTTTTTTAGGAAAAACATGTTGTAGATTTATTTTTCAAAAATTAACAGATGCTTAAAAACGTTGTAGTATGTATGATTCCACAACGTTTTCTGAATAAAAACGTTGTAGTTTAGTATATCAGACAACATTTTTAACCAATTTATACAACATTTTTAAAATGTTGTAGATAAAGAAAAAAAAAGAAAAAAAAATATTGTGGTTCACCTATCTTACTAATGCACCTGCAATGCCATGATATATAACTAAAAGGTCTAAATTCTCATTTAAATTTAAAACCAAAATGTATCAGCCATTCAAAATATATCCCAATAATACCATTTGTTTACAGTTTCAAATGTCTCAAGCATTGATTATGAAATAACATGAATTAAAAAATACAAGTAAAACTAAATTAGTGATATGGCAACACTGAACCTCCTCTTCATACCTCCACTGTACTTTCCAGCCTGCTTGTCAGCAACTCCTCCATTGAAAAGATTAACACTCCTAAGAGATTCTTTCACTGCCTGCAATAACATAACAAAGAATTAAAATAGTTTTTTTTTTGCTTTGTAGCCTAGTTTAGTAAACAAAGGCAATTTGGGGTTGCATCAACATGGCAAGATTTTAGGCAGTCAAGCACAAGACAATCTAAGAACTTGTATAGACCACGGTAGAAATTTTATTTAACAGATTATATACCCAAAAAAACTAAACCCATACCAAGGATATGCACAATCTGATAACATGTTATAGTTGTGACAACCCCAAAATAGGTCCACTCCATCCAACTTATTCTGAGTCGCCAAATACATGGTACAGAAAATAACTACAACTTTATTACAACAATTGTCGTGCAAAATACAACAACACATATGTTGTGAGTTTGGATACAAATATATACCAAATGTGACTCATGTCCCAATCGTGGACAGCACCTCACAATGATACCTTACATAATGGTATAGTCAAAAACTGTTTTAGAAATTAGAGTCTTTGGGAAGTGCTCAAGGAAACCTTCGTACATGGGAGGCCATGCATCTAGGTTATGATAGATATCATATGGCCACAGAATTATCCTTGGTTGACTCAATAGACCCCAAAAAAAATGAGAAGTTTACTATCATATTCTTCCCAATAGTGAGTCTTCTCTTGACTTATCATTATCTCCACTGTCTCTAATTGAGAATTATACTTCAAACAAACACCAATATTATATAGGTAGTGCTCGTATATATACTCAGCAAGTGGATGAGCACATCCCTGTCTTATGATGACACGAGGTTGTATGTCGTTAGACATCTTGTATGATAGTGGCAAACCACCCTTCCAACGTTGGGTACACCTTACCCTATTGGATTCACCAAATAAAACTACTAAATGAACTTTTCTATACTACTTCGGGAGAACATCCACAGCTAGAGACCACCGTTCTATTTCTCCGTTACCCTCGCTCGACCCAGCTACACTCTTATTACCTGAAAGGAATTGTGAAGCAAAAGGGTGAGCACAACTAGCTCAGTAAAGAATATCATGACTAAAGATAATTAAATTATCAATAGCATTCATCAATAATAAATTAGAGATTTAGAACATATGGTAAATGATAAAAATTTCAACCATAGTTGCAGCGGAACGAGCAATCCATTAGAAGAGTCAAATAGACTATAAAGTCTATTATCTTCTCCATGTTAAAAATCCACCAACAATGTTTTATCCCTATAACTTCAATCAACAATTCTGGTCCACAATCATATGAATAACTCATAATCATAACTGTAGTTCTAAATTCCTCTTCTCATCCAGAACGAAGATAATTTTTATCACCTATCTTTACCTGAAACATCAAAGATCATGGTTACACCAAATCACATTTCATGTTCATAATCATACTAATAACTTCATCTTTGCACTACGGCCAAAGATATTCATTTGTATCACCAGTTGGTCATGTTCATCTCAACATCTGTTCATCTTTGTACTACTGGCCAAAGATATTTAACAACATGTCATCTTTACACTACGGGCCAAAGATATTCATCAACAATTCATCTTTGCACTACAGGCCAAAGATATTCCTCAACAGTTCATATTTGCACTACGGCCAAATATATTCATCAACAGTTCATATTTGCACTACAGGCCAAATATATTAATATCTCAAACAAATATATAATTATTTCAGAATTTATATAAACAATAATTATAACCATGTTGATCAATTCACCTTTGCACTTAAGCTAAAGATATTCACTTATAAATTCAATGGTCATTATCATACCAATCAACAATTCAACTTTGTACTACTGGCCAAAGAGAACCCATAGTCATGATCATACCAAAAATCTACCCATCTTTACACTCAAGTCAAAGAGAAATATCATCATTAGGGTTATAAAAATGTTATATATAATAATAAAAATAATATGATCAACATATAGTTTTAATCTCAAGAGTAATATTCGTAAATCAACTATAATTTGGTTAGAAAAAGAAACCAATTTTTTCTTGAATAGTAACTCGTGAATAGTAACTCATGAATAGTAACTCGTGAATAGTAACTCATGAATAGTAACCCCGACACAAAAAGGTAGAAATTCCACAATAAAATTCATACCAATATTTCGGTATAGTGATATTGAAAGAATAACACTTCTTAAGCTTATAAATAATTTATTTTAATTGTTTACACTTTATTAAATAATGTATTTAATCATCCTAAAATGCTAAACTCATAAAATTTCATCACCAATAACTAAAAACCCTTATCAAAAATCTGCATATACCTCATATAGGATTCTCAAGCCATAAAATCCTATTTTCCAATTTTCTTTCTTCACAAAACATATTTAATTCATTTGCTCATAACTAGACCATTTTCATGAAAAATACCAAATCAGTTTCAAAAATATTTCTTTTCTGGGATTTAGCATAATATAGTCCCATAGTGAACATATATTTTTCTCAGAATTTTTAAAAGTCATTTACTATTTTTTATATGGCCAAAACAGCCGAATATTTAGACATTTATCAAAAATTGAACTTTTATCTAAACATTCTGAAATTCATAGAGTATACTCCTATCATATACATGTACTCCCAATAAAAATTTCATCAATTTTGGAGTTAACCACAAGGAATTATAAGAGGTTACTTTTAAAATAGTCTTTTCCCGTAAAATTCATAACTCTTAATCTATACATCCAAAAATCACCATTTTTGGACACAATCAATAAAACTCATCAAAATATAATTTCAAATTTTTCCAGAATTTTTGAAGATCAGAAAAATTACGAAACTGAAAATCATAACAACCCTTAAAATCCATTACTATCCCTTACCTCAAAAGTGCAGTATTTCTGACTGGAATGCAAAGCCGAAGGAAACTTGCACTGAATAACAACTCTCACAGCATCTAAATACTCACAAAATATGCTTCATAATATAGAGAGAGAAAGAGAGAAAGCTTATATTTCTGATGTGATTTTCAATTCTAACTTAGCCCTCTATTTATAGGAAAATGTTAGCACGCCGAAGCAGACTTAACCTGCAACCTGATGGCTTTACCTGCTACTATTTCCACCCACCACATTTGAATAAAAATCTTAGCACATTTCTTCACCAACCAAGAGTGGGGCCCACCAATTCTAGAATTTTTTACCAAAATGATTAACTCCGAAAATTCAACAATTTCTGAACCAGTCATCTCGTGAAATTCATAACAAATTATACGTTCATTTTTAACGGTTCAAAATTTGTGGACATATACTCAACTTATATATGTATAACATATCCAAATATTATCACGATCCAACGGTCGGATTAAAAATTATAACCCTCGCAAAATATCTCAAAAACCCTAATTTGATTTTCAATACCTCCGTTCCGACAAAAATACAGATAAAACACCTCAACATTAACTCCTTTATTTTTAACCACAAAAATATATCCCTCATTTATATCCACATAAAATAAATATTTCCTTATCATATGAATCAATAATTAATTATTCACAAACAATATTACAGAATCACATTTATGACAACCAGGCCGTTCCTTGGAAAGAGGGGGATTTCCAATAAAGATTTCTCCTTACTAGCGCGCAATTAGGTGACAAAACCTCTCCTTAGAAAGAACTTTCTAGACATTGCCAATAATGTTATCTAATAATATTATTCAAATAATATGAATTATTGATCTGATAATGGGAAATACTGTGCAGTGACAATTATTGAACAACAATAATATAAAATTTTAACGTAGCAATTATTGAATCAATAAAATAAAATATTGAACAGTAATTACTGTAACAATTATTGAGTAGTGCCTTCTTACGTAAGGATCAATAATTCAAAAATACTGTGTAAAACCGTGTTCTACTGTGCAACCCGCGTATTACTGTATTTTAACCACCGGGTATTCCAATAGTGTTAACGGTAACGACTACGCCGTTATTTGTAAAAACTCAAATTTGTCTTTTTCTTCATCCGACATTTATTCTGTTATGGGCCCACAAATGGTTGCTCCGTCGTATGAATATTCCCCGACAGAAAGAATATTCCACGACCAAACGAATATTCTCCGACAACAATGAATATTTTATAACCACTTGCGTATTTTTGAAAAAAATTCATATATCACCCTTAACTTTAACTTGTTATCAATTTAACCATTTACTAAATAGAAAAATTGAAAACTTTTCTTTCATAAAATTCGGGGTCTTACAATCTCCCCTCCTTATGAAATTTCGTCCCCGAAATTTACGTACCTGGTATTTCAAAGAGTTAAGAATACCTTGCTTTCATTTCAGATTCCATCTTCCCTGTCATCATGATTTCTCCATTGCTCATCTCCTATATTCTAGATATCATTCTAGAATATAGCTTCAAAATAAGGGTTAATTAAACAAATTAACATATCACATAATATCCCGATATTATGACTGACCAACAAATAAGCTTAGGTAGGACACACTAGCAAAGGATTTTACTCGTCTCTCCCTTCCTAGTTCTATTCTCCGATCTCCGCCAGAGACCATATCCCTAAGCTCTGATACCAACTGTGACAACCCCAAAATAGGTCCATTCCATCCAACCTATTCTGAGTCGCCAAATACATGGTACAGAAAATAACTACAACTTTATTACAACAATTGTCGTGTAAAATACAACAACACATATGCTGTGAGTTTGGATACAAATATATACCAAATGTGACTCATATCCCAATCGTGGAAGCACCTCACAATGATACCTTACATAATGGTATAGTCAAAAACTATTTTAGAAATTAGAATCTTTGGGAAGTGCTCAAGAAAACCTTCGTACATGGGAGGCCATGCATCTAGGTTGTGATAGATATCATATGGCCACAGAATTATCCTTGGTTGACCCAATAGACCCCAAAAAATATGAGAAGTTTACTATCATATTCTTCCCAATGGTGAGTCTTCTCTTGATTTATCATTATCTCCACTGTCTCTAATTGAGAATTATACTTCAAACAAACACCAAGATTATATAGGTAGTGCTCGTATATATACTCAGTAAGTGGATGAGCACATCCCTGTCTTATGATGACACGAGGTTGTATGTCGTTAGACATCTTGTATGATAGTGGCAAACCACCCTTCCAACGTTGGGTACACCTTACCCTATTGGATTCACCAAATAAAACTACTAAATGAACTTTTCTATACTGCTTCGGGAGAACATCCACAGTTAGAGACCGCCGTTCTATTTCCCCATTACCCTCGCTCGACCCAGCTACACTATTATGACCTGAAAGGAATTGTGAAGCAAAAGGGTGAGCACAACTAGCTCAGTAAAGAATATCATGACTAAAGATAATTAAATTATCAATAGCCTTCATCAATACTAAATCAGAGATTTAGAACATATGGTAAATGATAAAAATTTCAACCATAGTTGCAGCGGAACGAGCAATCCATTAGAAGAGTCAAATAGACTATAAAGTCTATTATCTTCTCCATGTTAAAAATCCACCAACAATGTTTTATCCCTGTAACATCAATCAACAATTCTGGTCCACAATCATATGAATAACTCATAATCATAACTGTAGTTCTAAATTCCTCTTCTCATCCAGAACGAAGATTATTTTCATCACCTATCTTTACCTGAAACATCAAAGATCATGGTTACACCAAATCACATTTTCTGTTCATAATCATACTAATAACTTCATCTTTGCACTACGGCCAAAGATATTCATTTGTATCACCAGTTGGTCATGTTCATCTCAACATCTGTTCATCTTTGCACTACTGGCCAAAGATATTCAACAATATGTCATCTTTGCACTATGGGCCAAAGATATTCATCAACAATTCATCTTTGCACTACAGACCAAAGATATTCCTCAACAGTTCATATTTGCACTACGGCCAAATATATTCATCAACAGTTCATATTTGCACTACAGGCCAAATATATTAATATCTCAAAGAAATATATAATCATTTCAGAATTTATATAAACAATAATTATAACCATGTTGATCAATTCACCTTTGCACTTAAGCTACAGATATTCACTTATAAATTCAATGGTCATGATCATACCAATCAACAATTCAACTTTGTACTACTGGCCAAAGAGAACCCATAGTCATGATCATACCAAAAATCTACCCATCTTTACACTCAAGTCAAAGAGAAATATCATCATTAGGGTTATAAAAATGTTATATATAATAATAAAAATAATATGATCAACATATAGTTTTAATCTCAAGAGTAATATTCGTAAATCAACTATAATTTGGTTAGAAAAAGAAACCAATTTTTTCGTGAATAGTAACTCGTGAATAGTAACTCATGAATAGTAACTCGTGAATAGTAACTCGTGAATAGTAACCCCGACACAAAAAGATTGGAATTCCACAATAAAATTCATACCAATATTTCGGTATAGTGATATTGAAAGAATAACATTTCTTAAGCTTATAAACAATTTATTTTAATTATTTACACTTTATTAAATAATACATTTAATCATCCTAAAATGCCAAACTCATAAGATTTCATCACCAATAACCAAAAACCCTCATCAAAAATCTGCATATACCTCTTATAGGATTCTCAAGCCATAAAATCCTATTTTCTAATTTTCTTTATTCACAAAACATATTTAATTCATTTACTCATAACTAGACTATTTTCATGAAAAATACCAAATCAGTTCAAAAATATTTTTTTTCTGGGATTTAGCATAATATAGTCCCATAGTGAACATATATTTTTCTCAGAATTTTTAAAAGTCATTTACTATTTTTCATATGGCCAAAACAGCCGAATATTTAGACATTTATCAAAAATTGTACTTTTATCTAAAAATTCTGAAATTTACAGAGTATACTCCTATCATATACGTGTACCCCCAATAAAAATTTCATCAATTTTGGAGTTAACCACAAGGAATTATAAGCGGTTACTTTTAAAATAGTCTTTTCCCGTAAAATTCATAACTCTTAATCTATACATCCAAAAATCACCATTTTTGGACACAATCAATAAAACTCATCAAAATATCATTTCAAATTTTTCCAGAATTTTTGAAGATCAGAAAAATTACGAAACTGAAAATCATAACAACCCTTAAAATCCATTACTATCTCTTACCTCAAAAGTGCAGTATTTCTGACTGGAATGCAAAGCCGAAGGAAACTTGCACTGAATAGCAACTCTCACAGTATCTAAATACTCACAAAATATGCTTCATAATATAGAGAGAGAGAAAGAGAGAAAGCTTATGTTTCTGATGTGATTTTCAATTCTAACTTAGCCCTCTATTTATAGGAAATTATTAGCACGCCGAAGCAGACTTAACATGCAACCTGATGGCTTTACCTGCTACTATTTCCACCCACCACATTTGAATAAAAATCTTAGCACATTTCTTCACCAACCAAGAGTGGGGCCCACCAATTCTAGAATTTTTCACCAAAATGATTAACTCCGAAAATTCAACAATTTCTGAACCAGTCATCTCGTGAAATTCATAACAAATTATACGTTCATTTTTAACGGTTCAAAATTTGTGGATATATACTCAACTTATATATATATAACATATCCAAATATTACCACGATCCAACGGTCGGATTAAAAATTATAACCCTCGCAAAATATCTCAAAAACCCTAATTTGATTTTCAATACCTCCGTTCCGACAAAAATACAGATAAAACACCTCAACATTAACTCCTTTATTTTTAACCACAAAAATATATCCCTCATTTATATCCACATAAAATAAATATTTCCTTATCATATGAATCAATAATTAATTATTCACAAATAATATTACAGAATCACATTTATGACAACCAGGCCGTTCCCAAGAAAGAGGGGGCTTTCCAATAAAGATTTCTCCTTACTAGCGCGCAATTAGGTGACCAAACCTCTCCTTAGAAAGAACTTTCTAGACATTGCCAATAATGTTATCTAATAATATTATTCAAATAATATGAATTATTGATCTGATAATGGAAAATACTGTGCAGTGACAATTATTGAACAACAATAATGTAAAATTTCAACGTAGCAATTATTGAATCAATAAAATAAAATATTGAACAGTAATTACTGTAACAATTATTGAGTAGTGCCTTCTTACGTAAGGATCAATTATTCAAAATTATTGTGTAAAACCGTGTTCTACTGTGCAACCCGCATATTACTGTATTTTAACCACCGGGTATTCCAACAGTGTTAACGGTAACGACTACGTCGTTATTTGTAAAAACTCAAATTTGTCGTTTTCTTCATCCGACATTTATTCTGTTATGGGCCCACAAATGGTTGCTCCGTCGTATGAATATTCCCCGACAGAAAGAATATTCCACGACCAAACGAATATTCCCCGACAACAATGAATATTTTATAACCACTTGCGTATTTTTGAAAAAAATTCATATATCACCCTTACCTTTAACTTGTTATCAATTTAACCATTTACTAAATAGAAAAATTGAATACTTTTATTTCATAAAATTCGGGGTTTACAATAGTCACTTTCCTAAACATATTTCTCCATAAACTCCATGTGCAGGCATTTCTGTACCACTACCTGCTCAAGTAAGCAGCTAGCTCAAAATCCCAAAAGAGTCCCACCCTGCACATAAACATTACTACTCACGTCACCACTAAGACAATGCACCAGCACACATTGAGAAATAGAGGAATAGAGAGTTTATTAAGCCATGAAACTATAGATATGGAACGAAAATTTTGCTCAATCAGTTGAAACACACTACATCAAATCAAAGGTAAAATTAAATGCAATTCATCAAGTTTGTTTTAAATTAGGTGCGGCAATCAGGAGCGTATAGATGCATTGGTATTAACAGTAAGGATGGCTGCATTTGAAATGACTCCACCTCATGTTGAAGCACTTGAGATGAGTAATGTTTCCTAACTAATATTGTTGCTTTCAATGAGATTCAATGTATTCCTTGGGCCAATTAGCCTTTTATGGTAACAGATAATCAACAGCTGGAAAATACTGGTACACGCGGAAGGGGACGCAGATAGATAATTGCAAATTAATGGTTATCAAACCAAAATATCATCACTGAGAACAAAAAATTAAAAATTAAGAAAACAAAGGGCTAAGCCACACACCCAGAGCACAAAACATGTATATATTAGTAGTTCACATCTATAATACATAGGTGTGACAGCTATTCTAAGGATCAACAAGATCAGAACAATCGGATCATATTAATACGGAAAAGGGTAAATAATAGTTTAAATGCAAAAAATACATTCACCTCAGAAAATTTTCAAATTTGGGAACACTCAAATTTTGATAAAAATGCTCCACCAAAAGTTGTCAGACCACTAAATGGCATATCAGCATGAATAGCTATTGTGTTCTCAGGTATACTCCTCTCATCAGGTCTAGACTGAGTACAAGATTACGACAAGTGAAATATCAGATTGCGTGATATATCAAATAATCTAACAATAAGAAATAGCCAAAAGAAAAAACACTCTGATTGACGACAAATAATCTAACAATAAGAAATAGCTAAAAGAAAAAACACTCTGACTGCATGAATTATTTTTCTCATTTCCATAAGTTGGCTCTGGTCCAATATGAGCTCCTGCACCCAAAAAATTAAAATGTCATGAGTAGATATTGTAAGATTGTAGCACTATTGTAAATTAGTATTATATGCAAAATATAATACTAATATATAAAGATTCATGAAAACTTCATGCCCAACACAAACTCAAAATATTTCTATTTTCTGTCTACTCACCAATAAGGGAAATGTAAAATCATTGAAACGGTAAGCCACTTTTCAATGTACAATCTTTTTAAGCCATCAGTTATTGAAGTAACTGCATTTAGAGATATCTGGGGCCTCTGGCCGAAAATAAAGATTAGAAGGAAAGAACATATCAAGAAAGGGAATCAGTCTTTATTTTTGATAAAAATGTTGTTGCCATTATTATGTTTGAAACCGGTGTTTGTGCTCCAGCATTGTAATTCACAGCAGATCGAGAAAATGATCCTGCAATACTGTGAGAGATAAAATTACATCCTGCCATTATTCTGTCTTTATGGTTTCTTATTGTAAAATATCAAATATGTTCATAATGCTCCTCATCTCTATATCAGATAACATGCTCAGCTTATAAAGAAAAATCATACACACACACACACACATTAAAGTCATCATTAGAAAGCTAAATATCAGTCTTTTTATCTTATCCTTTCATAAGAATTGTATCTATTACAATTCACCTAAAGATCTGTGTCAAAAACTAACTTTCAGGCAGTAAATAACTGCACCATACCATTATCAAATAAACAAGATTTAGAGTATAAGATAACAATATTTGAAATTTTAAAATCCTGTAAGTAAACAATTTATTTTCTTGACATAACATGGATTCAGAATGAGTTACCTGTTTACCATTGTGTGGGCATTTGTCGATGAATCATGAGAGTCCCAGTAAGTGCTACACAGCACAGTCATTCATTGACATCTTAAAAGATGCTTTTGTGTTAGGCCTTAGCTAGTGGATGAAACTTAAAAATCAGCTGAATCTCATATAACAATGTATAATACAATATTCAATTATTAACAGAGCTATTGCTACAATCAAGTTAAAGGACAAAGCAATTAACAGAATAACAATGTATGACACTCGTACAATGAAAGGATAAGATAAAGTAGATCTAAAAGCCAAACTTACAAATAGTGAAGGGTTGATATTTTGCTGAGATCAGGTACAGCTCGCAAACTGCAATTTCTAATACTTATACATACTAATTTATAATCGGATTACAACAAGATGCAATTAATTTATAATCAGATTAGGATTTCCTCACAAGTACTACATACAACATTCTCATCAGTTTGTAAGTTCCCCATGTTTTGACCTTCAATCACCGTTTCAATTCCAGGACTACACAGATAACAATAAACAAAGTACTCATCCTCCTACCAGTAAAAGGTAAACAAATAGAAAAAATAATGAAAACTTCACCTTGAATATTGAGATCCACTATACAAACAGAGCCTGAATCGATGAATCCTCCTGAGTGCACACGTACGGTTGGACCAGCTAGAAAGGATGTCCTTGAATCCATAATTGCAGCACATCCACCCTCACACAGACCTGAGAATTACAATAAGGATAAAAAATTAACTAAGCATCTCCTTCTCCACATCACTATTAGGTGGATAAACGCAGGAAACCCCAATCCATAACACCAAGCATTAGTGACCTTTAATTCGGAGGCTGTAGCAAAGAGAAGAAATAACCTTCAGTGGACGATGAAGAGATCGAAGAAGAATTAGGGGTCGCTGGAGTGTTAACCACCTCCGATGACTCCGGGATGGTGGAAGCCAGAGATAGAAGAGGCTGATGCGGTGACAACAGTAGTGGCTGAGCAAATCGAAAAATCTCGAGTGCCCTGCAGCATGTCCGTGAACTCGTCTTCTTTCGTCCCTCTTCAATCGAACTCCAGAAGCCGGAAGGTCGGGTTTCCTCACCTTCCGGTGAGGCGGCGAAGAAGATCTGAATCTGCTGAATGGGGATTTAGGGATTTAGAAGAAAGAATAGCGAACAGAATACAGTGGTAGCCGTTTTGCTCTGTGTCTGTTTTTTTTGCTTCGTGTTTCATTCTCGCGTCTTTTTTTTTGCTCCGTGTTTTTGTAAATAGACAACGTTTTATAAAAAAAGTATTATGTAGTTAAAACCAAAAAAATGCCTTTTTAAATAGATAACGTTTTTGCATATATATCTACAACGTTTTTTTTAAAAACGTTGTGGAAAAAAATACCACAACATTTTTAGAAAAAACGTTGTAGTTTAAGTGTTGTCTATTTTGTATTTTGTAGTAGTGTTAGTACATCGAGAGGTGGCTAGTTCTACTTTCGTGTTCTTAATTAATAAATTGGGATAGTGAATTAAACTTGAATAAGGTGTAATAATCAGAGTGATGCTTAGAGTGAAGTCGTAAGCTTAATTCTCCTATATTTGTTTGAAAATTTTAGTTTTTAGGGTTTGTTGATTATTTGATGGTTTTAATATTTTTAATAATTTTAGTTACAAACTGGAAATTGGATAGTTTAATAAAATTAACAGTAATAGGAAATTGGTAATTGTAAGGGTTAATTTCTTATTAAAAGTCTATGTGGGAACGATACTCTACTTACTATTATATTATTTGTTGACCATGTATACTTGCTTGTTTTGCGTAATTAGATTTTACCCAACAATAGCATTAAGCATTTTACAGTACCTTATTCATATCTTACAATGTCCAGTTCATTCGACTCGGAACGTTATCCTAGTTATAATTATTAACTCGGCTTCTTAACGTTATACGTCATTAATTCAGTTTCTTCAGCTTTCACAGGTTTAATCATCATTCTTCATTACCTTACGGTTAAACCATACACATCGTGTAGGTTCTGCCGGTATAATATTCGTGTACACTCAACCCTTACGTCGGCTAAACTGTTTAACGCTTACTTTCATTATATCCTTCTTTATCCAACTTACATTCGAACTTTCATTAATCTTATTATCGTTCGTTACGTCTTTCTTGTTAATTTCATATCTCACTTACTACCTTTGTCAACGTCTAAGTCATACAACCAATGTATACTTAGAGCATTCGTTCGACGCGAATACGATTCACTAGGATCGTTTACGTATTCAACATTTACGTTGTTCGTCTCTTAATCATTCATTTAACCTTTACCCAAGGTTTTAATCGCTTTCATTCGTTATCCCTTACATGAACCCCATGTACATTATTATTTCTTAATGTCGAAGCCATACGCCTCGTTGTAAGCTAAGACCGATCGTTCATCGCAACTACGTTGCGTTTACAATCTTTGTCTTTTAATCCCGTTCAATCTTTCTGTTCAACCTTTAGTAAAGGTTTAAATCACTTGTTTAAGTGTTACATTACGTGAACTACATGCTCATTATCTTCCCGTACATTTCCCCCAGGAGTTGAGCAATTAAAAGCTCCTCATTGGGCTTCGCCCTGCATCGGCACTGCGACGCTGGTTCACTCCTTTCTCCTCGTGCTGCAACGCAACTATGCAGTACCTGATGGCCCGGGTTGGCGCTATGACGCCGCCTCCCAAGGCTTGACTAGCGTTGCGGCGCCAAGCATCAAAACTTGAAAAAAATTTCTAAGTCTTTTATATGCTTGAGATGCTTACTTTGTAATCTCATAGTTTCTTCGTTATAACTCGAAACGAGGTTGTTCCAAAGCCATTCTCTTCCTTATCTTATGTACTTCCACTTCCCTTGGACAGAAATTCATTTTGAATCCATTAACATGCCATTAAATTGGCTTAATCTACATCATTTGTTAGTTTTACATTATTAACGTTCTTCGTCCGTTCGTCCGTAATTTGCTCATCCGAACTCGGAACTCGTTCGTTCTTAAGTCCATGACTCACGTTTTCTATGTTCTCTTACATTCTTATGAAACCCTACACATTCAAGTTCATTTCCATACTTTCTACTGCTCGTTCGTCTTTTACGAAATTTCTCCATAACTTCGTTATAGCTAAGTTCAATCCGTTCTTCATGAACGTTTCTACAGTTCCTAACCAAGTAATAAGCAACTAACTTATACGTGATGGTTTTAAACTTGTCCATCAATAACAAGTTATACTACGATGGTTTTAAATTTGTCCATCAACAACGTTCTTCGTGTTCTTCGCTTGTTCTTCGAGTTCTTCGTTTTTAATCAATATTTTGATTATGATTTTACTTTTTCTTGGAATTTGGTGTTATAAGACACCATTCCTTACTAATTTCATCGAATCGTTCATATGATTCATTGGGATCGTTCAAATTCATTACGAAACCTATACTTTCTTAAGAAATTTATAAAATAAACTTCTAATCCTTATTTTTTTCATTTTCTCATGATTTCAACCATATGAAATCATTTTTAACATCTTTTACTTCATATTCTCATTACGCTATGTTTTTAACATAAAAAAACTTAAAGAAAATTTACTTAGAAGTTAGTTTTTGGATTACCTTTCTTCTTTAATCTTATTCCGTTGGACAAAGTTCGCTTATGAGCTAGCTTTTCCTCTTCCTTTCTCATCTCATTCAACTTTTCTCTCTCTCTCTCAAATGTTGGTGATTTTCAAAATCACCAACAAATGAGCTTAAGCTCTCCTTTTATAGAAAATCCAAGCTAGGGGAAAAATAGTCATTTCGCCCCAAAGTTAATATTCCCACCTCCTCTCTCTACCTTATTACTATTCACGAAGCTTCCCTTAGAAGCTTTGTGCTTCCGTCTTGCGGAATTCATCCGACAGTTTTAAAAACTGCGATTCTCGGAATCCAAATATTTTTGGATATTTCGTCTTTCCTCTACAGTTTGACTTTTATGCATTCTTCGAAACTCCGAAAAACTGAAAAATATTTTTTGACGTTAAGCGTTTTGCCCTAACGTAGCTAAACGAATGAAAAGTACATAACAATACTTTTCGTCATTTTTTTTTCGTCCGATTTCTGCACGTTTTTTGAGAAAAACTATTATTGACTTACTTAACTTTTCACGATATATTATCATCAAATCTTTCAACGAAATTTCATTTCGACATACCGAACTCTCGAAAAGGCTTAGGTTATTCAAACCCTAACCCTTAGGTTTCGTCAGATGAATAGTGCATATTCTGTCTTTTTCTCAAAAATATTTTTATTCCAAGAAAAATTTCATTTTCATCTTGAAAATTCTTACTCGTTCAGTCTAGCTTGTAGCCATAATCCTCCCGTATTATAATCATCCTAGGTTCTAGAACGATTAATAAACACATAGCATATAATATTATTAATAAAAATTTATTTTAATAATAACTAATTCTTTAAACTTAAATTCTGAACAATTCGATTTTTTTGGTTGTCACAATTGTAGTATTACACTTATACTACATGTATAACACCTTAGCTACCCAGAAAACATAACAACCAAAGATCTAGCACTGGTCAAACATGGTAACTTGGACACTGAGTTTGAAGCCTAAAAATAGGTTTTTAATAATTTGGAGTATATTTCATTAATATTTTAATATTTTTAAATATTAATGGTATTTAATTTATTTAATTATAATATTAAATAAATTACTTAAAAATAATTTTAATACTTTAAAAATCATTTGAAATTATACTATGGTATAAGAAAATATTTTAAGTTATTTTTAATGACTTTTAATATTTTGTGATTAATAAATTAATATTAATAGTAATTGATTTATTTAATAAATATATCAAATAAATTGTGGAAAATTAGTTTTATAATTTAAAAATCATATAAAAATGATTTAAAGGTTTGGAAAATATTTTAAGTTATAAAATATAACTTTTGATATTTTGTCATAAAAAATATTAATATTTTAATATTAATGACAATTATTTAATAATAGTTTAAATTACTTTAAAACCATTTAAAGGCAATAATAAAGTATTAAAAATACGTTGAGATATTACAAATATTTTATAATATTATGACATGTATTTCTTTAATATTTGATATTAAATAAAGATTAATGATAATGAAATATTGTGGTAGTTAAATCATATAAATATGATATTAATGATTGAAAAATCATGATAACTGATAATAATTATTCGAAAATTATATAAGTCTTTGAAAAATATTTCGACTGATAAATAAATTATCTAAGATAATTGTGAACCAGTTTAAGTAGAGTCTTAAGGAAAATAGGCTCGATATTTATCCGAGTAGGCCATCGGGATGTCGAAATTATACCGGACTCAACTCAGACTAAAATAGTTTGACTTGATGTCGAGTCTTAAGTGTTTTATAAACCAATAGGGATGCGTGCTTATGTGTTTAGGTTATTTTATAATTGTATACAACAGTATTATACAACGATGATATTATTCTAATGTGGAGATCAGTATTATCAATATTAGGTCTTCAGACAAAGCTAAATAGATTGCGTAGCAGTAGTCGGCGATAAAGGTAAGTTCTCTAACTCGAACTCGAGTTGTATTTTTGTAAAGTATACTTATGGTTAATCATTGCTGATTATATCACGTCCATTGATTATTGATTCGCACATTGTGCATGTGCATATGTTCATCAGGTATGAAAGGCTATAAACCCTAATGACAATTTTGACCCTAATTGCTAAATTAAGCAATTTTAATTAGAAATATTAATCCTAATTAGCAAGATTTAATTTTATGATTAGGAAATATTAATATAATTATTGAATCCTAATTAAAATTTTGGAATGTTAATTTTCTATTGTGAAAACCGAAATTCGAAAATATTAGAAATTAGATTGCAAACCTAAAGGGTTTAAACCCTAAACCTAAAAGGGTCCAAACCCTAAACCCTAACCCAAACCCTAAACCCTAAGGATTTGTGAATTAGACAAGTATGCCATTAAAATAAAAATACAAATGACAAAAGTACCCTTTTATGGATTTTTTTAAGGTAACTTGTAAAAATAGCCTAAGCTTTAGTTGTTCAACCACTATTTTGACTTGGAGGCACTAAATTATCAGCAAATCAGTCCCTAAGTGACAGCTACAACACATCATTCATTGCGTCAAGAGAATATATAGGATTGAGAGAGAGAAAGTGTGCTCATTTGGCTTATTTCCTCTCAAAGCTCTCAACAACTCTTCCTCTCTTCAAACCTTCGAATTCTTTTAGTCCCTCGGTCATATAATCAGCCTCTAGAACACTAAGAAAAGTTAAGGCAAGCTTAGATCAAAGGTTGGAACCAAAAAGGTATAAAGCTCTAAGCCCTTTTGATCTTGTATGCTATGACAAAATTGGTATTTATGTGTTTGAATTTTTGCTAGATAATGTTTTTCAGTGATCAATGTTGATCCATGATGGAACCATAGCATCAAAATGGATAAAAACCATGTTTTTCAAAATTTGTTCTTGAGTCAAAAAGTGGCCTGACAAGCTAATGTCAGACGTTCTAGCTCTTTGTGTGTTTAGGATTTTTTATGTTTTATTGTTTGGATGTATGGTTTAGTATGTTGTCTTTAATCTGTAAGTGGTATTGCAGCCATTAGATGTCTAGAGTTCGTTTTATTTAAGGTCAAACATTGTTGACCGACGTTGACTGCTCAAAAATCTGGGCAGCCCAGAAATTTAAAATAGCTTCTGACAACTTTTTATATGGTCCGGATCTGTTAGTCAGTTTGGTTTTTGATGTTGTTGTTTGGTACAACTTGTAGCTGGTTATGCGGACTCTCGATCCATGGTTTTAGATCTCTTAAACAGATAGTATATTAAGTTTGGTCTGTGGTCAAACGTGTCCAGTTGATCACAAAGTGAAATTTCTGGAAATTCCACAAAACGCAAGAGCAACCCTTTGAAAGGGTTTGACCGAGGTGTATCTTATGGATCTGTTGTTATTTAGTTGATATCTTGCTATGTGAATGTTCTATGACATAAGGACTTCAACTTTGAATCATTAAACCACCAAAATCATGAACAGAGTATAGATTAAATTGAGCATGCAAGTGTCCACTTAACACTGTCTGGGTTTCTGGGTTTCCCAGAAAACCCAGATGTGGTCTGACAGCGTATTTGAGAGCCCAGATCGTTATGTTATGTGGTGTGATGACTTTAATTTATGACTGATTATTGTAGTATTACATTTTTGCTACACGATCACACTTCAAGATAGCCCAGAACACGATCAGAGTGGATTTTATGAATAGTCAAACAAGCTACCTTGAACATTGACTTTGTCAGAGTTCTTGAGCCAAGAACACCTAAGGCTACAGAATGTGTCGCTAAAGGCTTATAGCGACGGCTTATTTAATTTTATTTTCCTAATTTTCGGAAAATAATTAAAAATAGAAAATAAATTCTAAACATTACCAAAAATAGTTTTAAAAATTCTTTTAAATTATGAAAAATATTTTTTGACCAATTGGAATATTTTCTTTAATATTTATAATTATTTAAATATCAAAGGTATTTAATTTATTTAATTAGTGTGTTAAATAAATTAGAGAAAAATAATTTAATATTATGAAAAATCATTTTAAATAAGAATAAAGTGCTAGAAAATATTTTGAATTATAAAATATAATTTTCAATGTTTTTGGAGAATTTTCATTAATAATTTAATATTAATGATATTAGATTTATTTAATTAATAAATTAAATAAATTAGTTAAAAACGATTTTAATGATTTAAAAATCATTTTAAATAAGAATAAAGTGTTAGAAAATATTTTAAATTAAAAAATATAATGTTTAATATTTTTGGAGAATTCTCATTAATAAATTAATATTAATGATATTAGATTATGTATTAAGAAGTGATTTTATTGCTTTAAAAATCATTTAAAAATGAGAAAAATGATTTAAAAGTATTTTAGGTTATAATTAATGACTTTTAATATTTGAATAATAATTTCATTAATATTTAAATATTAACGGTGATGGTTTAAAAATGATTTTAATTATTTTAAAAATCATTTAAGTAGAATATTGATGATTTAAAAATATTTTAATAATAACTTTAATATTTTGACAAGTATGTTATTAAATATTAATAATGATAAGATTATTTGATAATTAAATCACTTAAAATGATTTAGGTGTTTGAAAAATTATTATAAATTATAATAATTGTTTATAAATTATTAAAAGCTTCCGAAAAATATTATAAACGATATTTAACTTATCTAAAATAATATTGAAGCTTAGAGACTAAGATTGTTAGACAATCAATGTGTTAATTGTCGAATAGGGTGACCAGAACACCAAGATGAGACCAAAGTCCAACCAGACTGAACTAGTTAGACTTGATAAGCGTTTATATAGGTTATAAACACTAATGTGGCTATGTGGTAATGTGCCTAGGAGAAGTTTGACTGTAAATTACAGTATTACGTGTTATGAAATATAGTGCTAATTGTGAGACCGATATTATTGGTTATAGGACTTACGAACGCAGATAAGTATATTGTATAGCTGTAAACAGCGGAAGAGGCAAGTTTCCTAACTCAACCTTGAGTTATATTCATTCAATTATTATGGTTAATTATTGCTAATTATACCATGTCCAGGGAAGTTATTGTTGATTATTCGTGGTTAGTGCATGATTAATAACTCAAATTGAATTACTGATTCGAAAAATATATATTCACAGAATTACTGTTATTGGATATTTATATCTGTAGAAACTAATATTGACAGTACAGATAAATCATGTTTATTGTCAAATTATATTGAGAAATGCCTTAGCTAATTATTCTCACTAGACGAACATTTGTTAGAACTTGATAAATACGAGAAGAGAAATCAATTGTTATTGATAGATCGATGCCAATTGTTTCTGCTAGATCAATAAGTAGATAGAATTTGAAATCACAACATTTCATTGTTAAATCAAAAATCTTGATTCTGAGACTGAGAAGAACAACCTTTTATATAAAGGGAACATTTTGGGTCGTATATTCGACCATTGCGCGCTGTTAAGTATTATGCATAATACAGGGTATAATAAAGCTGGTCACTTGTTATACTTGCAAAGGGATATGATTTAATCTTTATGGTTATCTGATACGCCTGCATATGTATCAAAGTAAATCTTTGATAGATACCCGAGAAAATATGTTTAAAGATCTGGTGAGATCACTCAGCATAAATCTGGAAAATATTCCACTTTGTTATTGCGTAGAATTGATTCTTGTTTATTCAATAGAATATCGTAGAAACTTTGAAAGCGTTGTACTATTTCATTATCAGATTATTGCGTTGCCTAGAATACAGAAAACTTGTTATTGATTAACGAATTGTTCAGCTATTTCAAAGTTCCCCGAACTTTGGTATCATTCTATAAAAATAGATAGTCTATTATTCTGATACTTATACATTCATTGGATGTCTTAACTTGCGGGGCAAACTTGTTGCTCACCCTTGCTATAAATAAAACTTTTCAGTTAGGGATGAAGTTGCAGAAAGGTGCTGCTAAGAAGAACAAGGGAAAAGGCATAGTTATAAATTAGTTATAATGAACAATATTATTATGGTGTATTGTATTTGTGAACCCTTTTTGTATAATTAAAGGGTATGTTTGTAATGTTAAGGTTAGAGAACTTGGGACTAATGTATTAACAACATATGTTAATGTGATATGTAATACTATTTCTATACGAATGGGCAGTTAGATGTTATTATATTGTGGATCGTGAACACCAAACTCGGGGGTCAGGTAACCCAAATTTGGGGGTGTCATAGGTTGGTATCAGAGCTGTAGTGACCAAGGTGTCACCAGTTAGTAGAAGAGCTGTAGGTTATAAACCTTAAGTGGGGTGGGGGGAAAACCCTAGGATTATAACCATACGTGAGATAGAGAAAACTCATTTAGAGTTCTAAGTGAGAGATTGCTAAAGTGCATCAATAGTGAGAAGTTTGTACTAATCAAGTTATTTAAACTGACTATAGGATGTCTGGAGAAGGTGAAAAGAGTGCGGAGATGCTAGCGACTGTTGCACCGGTACCAGAAGCTGAGGTGCCAGCGCAAAGCAAATCAGTGGAGAAGGTGGGAGAAGATGAACTAATGGTCAATCTGGGGAGCGATCATGACGATTATCCTGAGATGTATCTGAGTGGTGATGAGGAGGCAGAGTCCGAATAAGCTAAGGTGGAGAAAAAGAATTAGACCAAAGTTGGAGAGAAAGACCAACAATCTGCAGAAGTTCAAGAACTCCGGAGTAAAGTGTTTCTCTTGGAGGAGTTATGGAAGACGGAGCGACCGTAACGCGAAATGACTGAAGAACGGAACGAGCTGAAGGTGCATGTGGAAAGTATGAAGACCGAAGATGGTGGATCGTTTGAAGGAACAATCAAGCAGCAGAAAGGAAAGAAAAAGAGAAAGAGGGACACTGACAGTGATGATTCTAAAAGTTCAAACCCGAAGAAGAAGCAAGTCTGCAACAAGTGTGGAAAGACTCATGTGGGAGAACGGGTCACGGATTCAACAAGTGTCCCAGTAAGAAGAAGACGGGTGAAGGGAGTTGACGGTAGATAGCTTAAGTTTAAGCTATAGTGCCTTTTGATAGTGTATTGAGAACAATGTGTGAACATATGTAAATATATATGTTTGTATGAGTGAAATCTTTATTTTCTATATAAATATAAGATTAAGATTAATTTTGAGTTCTTAAAACTCATACTTATGGTAAGTTCATGACTCATAATTGTATGAAATATTTTGAACCCCTCAGCGAATGGACGCCAAAGGTCTGACTAGGATAAGTTCATACACTAATATAATTGTGGCAAGTTCTTGAACCCTAGGTGTGGTAAGTTTGATGAACTGGGAATAGTTATGTGTGAATGGAGAATTAAAACTTTTTGTATAAAGTTAGAGAATTACAACTTTTATTTAAAGTTGTGTTGTTAATCCTAATATTTATTTAAAAAGGGATAGTGTTATGCGTTAAGAGTTAAATGTACTGTGTGCTATTTGAATAAATATGCGATTATATGAGAATATTTTTTTTATTGTGTTATTAATAAGAATCTGTGTAAAGAAGGAGAATTAATGTAAGATTTTTATTAGATAATGCCGCCAAGGAAGGGAAGTCTAAAGAGAAATATGGAAGAACAATTTGTGAATCTGAAGCAGGAAGATATGACGGTGACAGAATATTTTGTCGAGTTCAACGATTTAGCAAAATTTGCTCCACATCGAGTGGACACTGAGGAGCTTAAAGCACGATGTTTTAGGAACGGATTGAAATCGTTGGTACTCGAGAAGTTGGATGTGCTGCAAATTAGTTCATTTTCAACATTATTAGAAAAAGCCATTATCGCTAAAGGAGAAATTGAAGCTGTATTGAAGAATAGTCAAGAACAAAGAAGGGAGGCTGAAGGAAATATTATGATAAGTGATAGTGGAGGTAGTAATCTTAATAAACGTAAGAAGGATAGTAATATTAATAATCCAGTAGAGATTAGGAAGAAAGGCGTGTCATGCGTAGTTGCGGGAAGCATCATCAAGGAGTTTGTTTAAAGGACAAAGGAGTCTGTTACAACTGTGGTCAAGAAGGACACATGTCACCCCAGTGTCCCATTCCAAAGAAGGCACAAGGTTGTTTTGCGTGTGGATCGACCGATCATCTGGTCCGGAATTGTCCGAAGAGAAATGTAGAGAGGAAAAGTGCCAACAAGGGACCCGGTAGCGGAACCTTTGCAATTCGATGACCTGCAAAGCCAAGAAGACCAACAACATTCACTTTTAGCATGACAGTTCCAAATGCAGCAGCTGCCCATGAAGAGGCGACAGGTAACGAGTTCGGTTAGAAATTTAACTACGTGAGAAATACGAGTTAGATATTTTTGTGATTTGTTTTCTTTTATACGATCCGAGTCATATGTTAGAATTTGAAACACAAATTTATATTGTGTTGATAAAAAAATGAATTGATGATACAACTTTAAAAGATTGTAGAGAATAAGAAAGCGGTGATTTTGAGGATGGAATCCTTTTAAGGAGGGGTGAATGTGATAACTCGGGATTTCGAACAATCCAAATTTTGCGAATAAATTTTTTTATTTATTTATTAATATTAATTATCATTTTAGTGACAAGTATCTGTGATACGAGTTTAGAGAATGAGTCAACTTGTGTGTTGACTAAGAAATTTAGAGTAGAGTTGTGCTTAACAAAAGAATAGAAACCCCAACCCTAATTTCTGGAACGGGATTCGGTAGAAAATATAATTAAACTAATTATATTGGTGAGAATGTGTTTGTGCTATATGTGGATAATGATTAATGATTGATCGGATAAGGGTTGTAATTAATAAACCCTAATTAGGAAACCCAAATCCTAATTGGGAAGCCTAATGTGTGTATTAAACTTAAATATAATTAGAAAACTCTAATTATATTTTAGGTATCTTAATTTCTATTTTACAAACCCTAATTGTAATTTACAAAATTTATTTTTCTAATTAAAACCCTAATTCGAGGGTTATACACCCTAATGACAATTTTGACCCCAATTGCTAAATTAAGTAATTTTAATTAGAAATATTAATCCTAATTAGCAAGATTTAATTTTATGATTAGGAAATATTAATATAATTATTGAATCCTAATTAAAATTTTGGAATGTTAATTTTCTATTTTGAAAACCGAAATTCGAAAATATTGGAAATTAGATTGCAAACCTAAAGGGTTTAAACCCTAAAGGATCCAAACCCTAAACCCTAACCCAAACCCTAATCCCTAAGGGTTTGTGAATTGGACAAGTATGCTATTAAAATAAAAATACAAATGACAAAAACACCCTTTTATGGATTTTTTTAAGGTAACTTGTATAAATTGCCAAAGCTTTAGTTGTTCAACCACTATTTTGACTTGGAGGCACTAAATTATCAGCAAATCAGTCCCTAAGTGACAGCTACAACACATCATTCATTGCATCAAGAGAATATATAGGATTGAGAGAGAGAAAGTGTGCTCATTTGGCTTATTTTCTCTCAAAGCTCTCAACAACTCTTCCTCTCTTCAAACCTCCGAATTGTTTTAGTCACTCAGTCATATAATCAGCCTCTAGAACACTAAGAAAAGTTAAGGCAAGCTTAGATCAAAGGTTGGAATAAAAAAGGTATAAAGCTCTAAGCCCTTTTGATCTTGTATGCTATGACAAAATTGGTGTTTATGTGTTTGAATTTTTGCTAGATAATGTTTTTCAGTGATCTATGTTGATCCATGATGGATCCATAGCATCAAAATAGATAAAAACCATGTTTTTCAAAATCTGTTCTTGAGTCAAAAAGTGGCCTGACAAGCTAATGTCAGACGTTCTAGATCTTTGTGTGTTTATGATTTTTGATGTTTTATTGTTTGGATCTATGGTTTATTATGTTGTCTTTAATCTGGAAGTGGTATTGCAGCCATTAGATGTCTAGAGTTCGTTTTATTTAAGGTCAAACATCGTTAACCGACGTTGACTGCTCAAAAATCTGGGCAACCCGGAAATTTAAAACAGCTTCTGACAACTTTTTATATGGTCCGGATCTGTTAGTCAGTTTGGTTTTTGATGTTGTTGTTTGGTACAACTTGTAGCTGGTTATGCGGACTCTCGATCCATGGTTTTAGATCTCTTAAACAGTTAGTATATTAAATTTGGTGGGTGGTCAAACGTGTCCAGTTGATCACAAAGTGAAATTTCTGGAAATTCCAGAAAACGCAAGAACAACCCTTTCAAAGGGTTTGACCGAGGTGTATATTATGGATCTATTGTTGTTTAGTTGATATCTTGCTATGTGAATGTTCTATGACATAAGGACTTCTACTTTGAACCATTAAACCACCAAAATCATGAACAAAGTATAGATTAAATTGAGCATTAAAGTGTCCACTTGACACTGTCTAGGTTTCTGGGTTTCCCAGAAAACCCAGATGTGGTCTGACAGCGTATTTGAGAGCCCAGATCGTTATGTTATGTGGTGTTATGACTTAATTTATGACTGATTATTATAGTATACATTTTTGGTACACGAACACACTTCAAGATAGCCTAGAACACGATCAAAATGGATTTTATGAAAAGGCAAACAAGCTACCTTGAACACTGACTTTGTCAGAGTTCTTGAGCCAAGAACACCTAAGGCTACAGAATGTGTCGCTAAAGGCCTATAGCGACGGTTTATTTAATTTTATTTTCCTAATTTCCGGAAAATGATTAAAAATAGAAAATGAATTCTAAATATTACCAAAAATGGTTTTAAAAATTCTTTTAAATTATGAAAATTATTTTTTGACCAATTGGAATATTCTCTTTAATATTTATAATTATTTAAATATTAAAGGTATTTAATTTATTTATTTAGTGTATTAAATAAATTAGAGAAAAATGATTTAATATTATGAAAAATCATTTTAAATAAGAATAAAGTGTTAGAAATTATTTTGAATTATAAAATATAATTTTCAATATTTTTGGAGAATTTTTATTAATAATTTAATATTAATGATATTAGATTTATTTAATTAATAAATTAAATAAATTAGTTAAAAACGATTTTAATGATTTAAAAATCATTTTAAATAAGAATAAAGTGTTAGAAAATATTTTAAATTAAAAAATATAATTTTCAATATTTTTGGAGAATTCTCATTAATAAATTAATATTAATGATATTAGATTATTTATTAAGAAGTGATCTTATTGCTTTAAAAATCATTTAAAAATGAGAAAAATGATTTAAAAGTATTTTAAGTTATAATTAATAACTTTTAATATTTGAATAATAATTTTATTAATATTTAAATATTAATGGTGATGGTTTAAAAATGATTTTAATTATTTTAAAAATTATTTAAGTAGAATATTGATGATTTAAAAATATTTTAATAATAACTTTAATATTTTGACAAGTATGTTATTAAATATTAATAATGATAAGATTATTTGATAATTAAATCATTTAAAATGATTTAAGTGTTTGAAAAATTATTGTATATTATAATAATTGTTTATAAATTATTAAAAGCTTCCGAAAAATATTATAAACGATATTTAACTTATCTAAAATAATATTAAAGCTTAGAGACTAAGATTGTTAGACAATCAATGTGTTAATTGTCGAATAGGGTGACCAGAACACCAAGATAAGACCAAAGTCCAACCAGATTGAACTAGTTAGACTTGATAAGTGTCTATATAGGTTATAAACACTAATGTGGCTATGTGGTAATGTGCCTAGGAGAAGTTTGACTGTAAATTACAGTATAACGTGTTATGAAATATAGTGCTAATTGTGAGACCGATATTATTGGTTATAGGTCTTACGAACGCAGATAAGTATATTGTGTAGCTGTAAACAGCGGAAGAGGCAAGTTTCCTAACTCAACCTTGAGTTATATTCATTCAATTATTATGGTTAATTATTGTTAATTATACCATGTCCAGAGAAGTTATTGTTGATTATTCGTAGGTAGTGCATGATTAATAACTCAAATTGAATTACTGATTCGAAAAATATATATTCGTAGAATTACTGTTGTTGGATATTTATATCTGTAGAAACTAATATTGACAGTACAGATAATTCCTATTTATTGTCAAATTATATTGAGAAATGTCTTAGCTAATTATTCTGGCTAGACGAACATTTGTTAGAACTTGATAAATACGAGAAGAGAAATCAATTATTATTGATAGATCGATGCCAATTGTTTCGGCTAGATCAATAAGTAGATAGAATTTAAAATCACAGTATTTCATTGTTAAATCAAAAATATTTATTCTGAGACTGAGAAGAACAACCTTTTATATAAAGGGAACATTTTGGGTCGTATATTCGACCATTGCGCGCTGTTAAGTATTATGCATAATATAGGGTATAATAAAGCTGATCACTTGTTATACTTGCAGAGGGATATGATTTAATCTTTATGGTTATCTGATACGCCTGCGTATGTATCAAAGTAAATCTTTGATAGATACCCGAGAAAATATGTTCAAAGATCTGGTGAGATCACTCGGCGTAAATCTGGAAAATATTCTACTTTGTTATTGCGTAGAATTGATTCTTGTTTATTCAATAGAATATCGTAGAAACTTTGAAAGCGTTGTACTCTTTCATTATCAGATTATTGTGTTGCCTAGAATACAGAAAACTTGTTATTGATTAACGAATTGTTCAGCTATTTCAAAGTTCCCCGAACTTTGGTATCATTCTATCAAAATAGATAGTTTATTATTCTGATACTTATACATTCATTGTATGTCTTAACTTGCGGGGCAAACTTGTTGCTCACCCTTGCTATAAATAAAACTTTTCAGTTAGGGATGAAGTTGCAGAAAGGTGCTGCTAAGAAGAACAAGGGAAAAGGCATAGTTATAAATTAGCTATGATGAATAATATTATTATGTTGTATTATATTTGTGAACCCTTTTTATATAATTAAAGGGTATGTTTGTAATGTTAAGGTTAGAGAACCTGGGACTAATGTATTAACAACATATGTTAATGTGATATGTAATACTATTTCTATACGAATGGGTAGTTAGATGTTATTATATTATGGATCGTGAACACCAAACTCGGGGGTCAGGTAACCCGAATTTGGGGGTGTCACACCACACCCTTTCTGAGGTGATTTGGAGACTTCTTGTCCAGATATTATGGATCCGGATCAACCGAGTAGTTCCCGCATGACCACTTCTGGTGTACAGAAGAGGGCTTCTGAAGTGCCTCGACCCCGTTCTGTTAGACAGCCTCGTCGTCTGGTGGAGGCAGTGATACGTTCGGTCCGGGTTGATGTGCCAAACGTCGAGGATGATGAGGAGGATGTTCTGATTGTGGACCCCGCTCCTGCAGCACATGTTCCCCGTAGGGACCTCCCGAGTATTTAGGTGACAAACCTAGATTTTCTGGGTGACTTGAGTCGACATCGCTCGGTGTACTTGGACGCCAACGAGGTATCAAGTTAGATCTTAATCTTCATTCTTTCCTATTAATGAGTAAAGGATTCTGATGTCGATCTACATTTTATGTAGGTTCCCAGCTTTACACAGCCTAGAGGGAATTGGTTCAGCATTCACTCCATATACCAGGCTCTGCATCTTGACTATAGAGCGATTGTGCACGACTGGGGATTTGGAGCGTTCTTTTCCATCCTTCCCCATCGATGTCCCTAGGGTTACCACAGGGCATTGTCTGAGCGCTCATTTCACCAGACTCAGTCTCTCCATTTGCTAGACTGTGAGGTGATGATGACATCGATGGATTGGCGGTTTATCACAGGTATGGAGTTTAGAGGGGCACCAGTGCCTTGTACGGTGGATATTACCCTGACTACTATTAGATCCTTGTTAGATGTTCCGGTAGAGGCGCTCAAGGGCAAGAATATCCGTACGGGTCCTTTGACCTTAGATGTTGTAATTGGGCTATTGAGTGCCCATACCAGCTGATGTCAGAGTCAGGGATCGCATTCTTCGGTCATTATTCCTGATGATCATTTGGGGCTGCTTCATAGCAGATAACTGTTCTACGGTGTCATTCACTTTGATCAGCGCCACATGACATGTGGACCATATTAGAGAGTGTGATTGGGGTTCCTACACCTTTACCTATTTCCTCAGGGGCATGTATATGCGCTCGCAGGGCTTGACCGAGGCTTGGTTAGGATTCTACCCATTTCTGCTAGTGAGTATTTCTCTTGTAATTTACCATGTACAGATTAAGAGTGTTAACTGACAGCAGATGTTTATCTTTATGTTGGCAATTTTGGGCCTATGAGAGGCTTCCATGCTTACATCCTGTGAGTGGATTAGGGTTGGATACCTATCCACGAGGACGACGATGGCATCATTCCATACTGGCGGAGGTCCCTGTAGCTAAGTGTTTCACTCATTGTCGCCTACAGCTAGAGTTATTGACAGCTGATGTCATCACATGGATTCCCTATTCTAGGGAGCACTTGGCCACTAAATTTGAGGATGGGTACCCGACTGGTGTTGAGTACGTGATTTCCACCCATAGGGTTCCTCTCTTTACTGATGGAGGATGGGAGCTCTATTTAGGAGAGCATGCTATTATGAGCACCACAAGAGAGATTCGTATACCGATCTTGCCTCCTACCAGTCATTATTGGCCTGTGTCACAGTCACCCGTCACTTATATCCCATTGTTGGGTGTTGACAGTTTTACATTGTCAAAGGGTCCCTGCACTCAGGAGATATTCCAGCATTGGTGGATCCCTCGTACCATTGGAGCCCTGACTCGCGCCACTCAGTTCATGGGGGATATGGTTCCAGGATTCGTGATGATGACAGATTGGCTAGCCTGTGTCCGAGATCCGACTCATGTGACACAGATTGATAGCTTGACCTAGTGACTGGACTGGGCACATTTCTTTATCCGGCATTTGGGCGGAGATATGGTAGAGGTAGATTCGTTTGATCCTTCCAGCGCAGGAGCTGGCCCCTCAGATGACCCACTTGGCTTTGCCAACATAGATCCTCCTTTGTATAGGCCAGACATCCATGTTGATAGAGATCCAGTGACTCAGGAAAAGTTACATCAGGTGGACATGATTAGTGATGTAGATATTGACACCAATGTCTTCTTCTGATGTGTATTCTCATTATCTCGTTTGCTAGGCCTCTTATTAGATATTGGGTTATTGTGCCCTATTCTTGCTATATCTTTTGATAGGCCCCTGTTAGTAGTAGGGTGTTTGTGCCCTATTTTCCTGTATTTTTAGATATACAAAGATGGTGTATATAGAAGATGATGTATTTAGGAATGTATGTACTATCTTCTATTCCCTGCATCATATTGCCATCTATTATCTGTTATGCATATATCATGTTATGCATATGAATATATGTCCAAAGATATTCAGCATTGACCCCTAGATGATATTATGATACGGCCCATACATATGTCTTCTTCGACAGTCAGCCGCATAGATCACACCCCGCCATTATTGATGGTATCCCTCTGAGATATTGGTATGATAGTATGTCACCCCCAGATAAGGTGACCGTAGAACAGCTGTTGCAACATACCATGACCCTTTTGATGTTTCAAGTTCCCACAGGATTTGTGGAGGGAATGCTGGAGCACTGGGTACCGGAGAGGCAGATTTTATAGCTTGGGACCCAGGAGTTAACTTTAACTTTGGAGGAGTATACACATTTGACGATGATGCCCCTTGACAGACCATGTCTGCATATGACCATTAGTGACATGAGCCGACAGTTTATGACTCTCACCGGGCTGAGGTGGAGAGTTGTGCAAGATGAGATCACATCCGGCCACGTGATATCCCAGCATTTTTTGATTGACAGATTTGGCTATGGGGAAAACTATGTTCGGTATTCTGGGGATTTCACCATACCAGAGGATTAGTGGCATTTGGCTAGAGTAGATGTATTTTTGATGTGTGTATTATCATACGTGTACATGCCACGATATATGGATGAGTAGGACATCGGCGTCATCATGGCAGTTAGAGCTCTTAGGGAGGGTCGTACCATTATTCCAATGATTATGGCAGAGACACTGAGGTCGGCCATGTTCTGCAGAACTTACCCTACAGGGGTATTCACAGGTAGTTCGGTCATGCTATAAGTGTGGTTTATGTCACACTTGAGACCGATTAGTACATTCAGACGACACGAGTATTGTTTCACCCATGAGATAGCTATGTCGTATTCCTTCCAGCATACAGAGTGTATAGATCCTGCATCTTGGTCCGTTTTCCTAGCTGGGATCAGAGATCTGTTTGCTATCTTTCCGTGTACAGCGCTCAGTTCACCCTACAGTTTCATTACTCATGCTCCGGGCATGGATTATCTCCCTCTGGCTGGTTTAAGAGGCATGACTACCTACCACCCACTGGCTGTGATGTCGCAGTTTGACCAGTTCCAGGATTTTCATCCTTTTGATGGGGCGTTAGGTCAACGCTTAACTTCTCGCCACTTATCAGCAGAGGACCGATCACTGATGTATGCTTGTTGGGATCAGCATGAAATAGTTACTTTTTTGGTTCGCCATCCGGGTTTTTCGCCAGAGTATTCTGTGTGGATGGAGACAGAAACTTCATCGGCTACGGTAGTATCCACAGTACCAGGTATGGATTCAGATGGTGGAGAGCCCATGGAGGACATTGATTCTCACACCGAGGAGGAGCCATTTACTGGGTGACCAGTAGCTCTCTTAGATTTTCCCAGTACTAGTACTGTTGTGATCCAGCATTTGGCATAGTACTTTAAACAGAGTCTTCATTTGATGACCTTTGAAAGAGATCAGGCTAGAGCCCTGATGTTGACAGCTCTTGATGGGAGAGAGTCAGCTCCATTAGAGAGAGATGAGGCATTAGCTCGTAGAGATGCAACTGTTGTTAAGCGGGATGGGGCCATATTAGACAGAGATGCAATGATCGTTGAGCGGGACGCTGCCCTATCTAGTAGGGATGTAGCTGTTGCAGACAGAACTTTAGTGAGATCCCTGACCACTGGTATGCTTGCCAAGATGAGTGCATATATTGATGAGCATCGCGTCACCATGCAGATGGCCTCAGACTTGCTAGCTCGTGTGGATACCCTTGTACAGGAGACCACAAGGTTACGTCCTTCTTCGGATAGAGATGCTATGTTAGATCTGCTAGCTCGCATGCATACTGATCTGTAGATAGCCTTGGATTTTCCTGCAGAGACTACCTTAGCCATTTTGTCATGTACAATTTATATTTTGTATATCAAATAATATTATATATAGCAGAGAAATATATTTTTGATCACTTCCCTTTTAGATATGGCTGAATACTTGCTTGTTATTTGTCTGCTTCTTCAGTGCTTGTGATCTTGATGTATTTTGAATTCCTCCTTGCTGGATGGACATTGAGTTATCCCTAGACAGTTCAAAATGGATCATTGACCTGTGTGTATCCCTACCATATTTGGTGTCTTGGGACTGATTTTTATATAGAAATGTGGAGAGGATTATGGCTTTCCTCTCTGAGATTGACCGCACCATAGATGGTCACCAATACTCCTATTTAGGAGGAGCCTAGTTAATTCTATCTCTTATGGATTGGTATTTCTCTTCAAGGTACAACCGCAACTTAGATGGTCGCCGAGTCTCCTGTTACATGGGGAGGTCAGGTAATTCCAACCCTTTGGTTTGAAGCCAATGAAATATGGTGGATTGAAGTTTGATCCCAGTATCGTTGACAAGTGTTTGTGTTTTGGTAGGAGGGGAGACCAAACTATGAATGGCTGCCTATGTACTCCTGTTGAAGAGGAGATCAGGTTTGCATAGTTCAAACTTGGTGTAAGAGGTTCAATGTTGTTTATGGCAAAAAGGGGTGTAGGAATGTTTTTGTTTTTGTAATGAGAAGGGTGTAGAAATTTTTTTGTTGTTTTTGTTTTATTGCGACTGGGCCATATAAAATGGTTGCCTACACACTCCCATGTATTAAGGAGATCAGGTCGACATAGTTCGCCCCTCAGGACGATTTTGTAGCCAATAAAAAGTTTGATCCTATGTGGAGGACAAACTGCGAGGGGGGGGGGAAGAAAGTTTAATCCTAAGTTCAAGATAAACTGCGGGTGTGAAAAGTTTGATCCCATGTTTGAGGACAAACTGCAAGTGTGAAAGGTTTAATCCCTAGTGGGATAACCAAAATTGAGAAGGGTTAAAAAATAGAGTGAAGAGGAAAGGATCTGGCGATCCGATAACCAAGCTGCTGGCTTTAAAAGTGTGTTTCCCTGAGGGGCACAGTGTGGAAAAAAGTTGTATGTAGTGAAGGGTTAAAGAACCGGAATTACTGGTGATCTGATGAATCTACACCAGGATGTTTGCTTGATGGTAATTTCAGACATAGTACCATTTCATGGTGTTCGAATTGATGAGTTGCAGAAATTCATCACCGTCCATTTCCTGCAATCTGAGAGCACCTCCTATCAATACCTCCTTGACAATAAACGGGCCTTCCTAGTTAGGGGTGAATTTTCCCTTAGACTGATCTTGGTTGTTAATGATCTTCTTCAACACCAAGTCATGTTGTTTAAATTGCCGTAGCCGGACTTTTTTGTTATAGGATCGGGCGATCCTTTGTTGATATAATTGACAATGGAAGATAGTCGTGGTCATTGCAGTCAGCCTTGAGAGAGAGCCAGTAATGTCCTGTTTAGAGGATCTTCTTTATAAGTAAAGGCCGCTCATGTGTGGGCCACACACTCCACCATGGACCTCATCCATGAGCCTCTGAGCTTGGTCCTTGTCCAGGCATCTGAGGAGACCTAGTCCTGCATCTCATTTGTAAAGTGCATCTCCGCTCAGGTAGAATTTCATAGCAAGTCGATGGATCTGCCTTTTCTCAGTCGGGCTCGCTTCAGCGGGTGTAGATCCATCTCACAAGTACTCCTTGATATGCTGATACAAAGGTTGTTGGATGGGAGGTAGCTCATCCGATACTTCTCCAACATAGTTCCCATAGGCTGGTGCCTTTTTGCAGGGCCAATGTGATGTTTGGCATGTGTTCCTTGTCAAGTATGTGAATCAAGGAGGCCAAAGTTGCTAGCGCGTTTGTGAAGTCATTCCTATTACGAGGAATGTGTAGAAAGGAGATCTCTTCGAACTCTGAAGTCATCTATAAAACTTGCCGATGCTAAGGTAGCAAATGTAGCTCTTTGGTTTGATACATTCTCGTGGATTGTTTGACTACCAACTCTGAATCCCCAAAGACAGTTAACCGCCCGATGCCCATTAAACGGGTAAGTTTTAGCCCCATGATACATCCTTCAAACTCAGCTGTGTTGTTGGTGCTGACAAACTGCAATTTGACGGCGACAGGATACTACTCCCCCGTACCAGATACTAGAACTGCTCCAGCTCCAGAACCTTCAATATTAACAGCTCCATCGAAATACATGTTCCACATTTAGCATGTATTGCTGAATTTCCATTACCCCTACATCGGGAAAGTATGTTTCCAAGGGTTTGAAATCCCCTGAAGGTGAGGGGACTAGTTGATCCGCAATTCCTTGACCTTTAATAGACTTCTGCGTCACGTAAACAATGTCAAATTGTTGTAGGATCAACTGCCATCTGGACAGTCGGCAATTCAGTATGGGCTTCCTGAACACATACTTGAGAGGATCCACGTGGGAGATGAGATGGGTTGTGTGCCCATGGAGGTAATGTTGTAACCTTATGGCAACCCATCCTAAAGCACAACAAGTTTTCTCAATTAGAGTGTACTTGTGTTCACTGCTGCTGAATCTTTTGCTGGGGTAATAGATAGCTCGTTCTTGGCCTCTATCATCTTTCTGACCCAGCATGCAGCCTATGGCACTGTCACTTATGGACAGGTACATGAACAGGGGAACATCATCTCTGGGTTGTACCAAGACTAGAGCTTTGACTAGCTGCTTTTTGATTGGAAGGAAGGCCTTTTGGCACTCATCATTCCATTTCATGGAGGAGTTCTTCCTTAATAGCTTAAAGATGGGCTCACAGATTGCTGTGAGTTGAGAAATGAACCTACTAATGAAGTTGATTCTTCCCAAAAATCCCTGTATTTACTTCTCTGTCTGAGGCATGGGCATTTCTGTGATGGCCTGGATTTTGGTGGGATCCAGCTCAATTCCCTTGTGGCTGACTAGGAATCCTAGCAACTTGCCTGATTTAACGCCAAAAGCGCATTTGGCTAGATTCAACTTCTAGTTGTACTTATGCAACCTATTGAAAAGCTTTCTGAGATGGTCTAAATGGTATTCATCCCTTCAGGATTTAACAATGATATCATCCACATAGATCTCTATCTCTTTGTGCATTAAGACATGGAGAAGAGCCGTCATGGCTCGCTGATAGGTAGCTCCGGCATTGATGAGGCCAAATGACAACCATCTATAGCAAAAAGTTCCCCAAGGTGTGATGAATGCAGTTTTCTCATGATCCTCCTCAACAACCATGATCTGATGGTATCCCGCAAAGCAATCAGCAAAGGAGTACATGCCGTATTGGGCAGTATTGTCAATAAAATGTGGATAAATGGGACGGGAAAGCTATCCTTAAGAGAAGCGTTATTTAGATCTCAATAATCCATGCAAACTCACACCTTTCCTCCAGGTTTGGACACGGGAATGATGTTAGATATCCATTCAGGATATGTGGACACCATGATAATACCAGCTTAAAATTATTTCACAATTTCTTCTTTCACCTTTATACTACACTCATGTTTCAATCGCCTGAGCTTCTACTTGACTGGCTTGAATCCCTCTTTAATGGAAAGGCGATGAAGGACAGTGTCAGTGGACAAACCCACCATGTCTTCACGAGACCATACAAACATGTCCTAGAATTGGGTTAGTAGTGTAACCATGCCATTCTTCTGGTTTGGGGTAAGGTTTAAACCAATCTTGATTAACTTAGGGTTTTCTAAGTTTTCGAGATTGAAGGAGGTGGTTGGATCAAGGTTGGGTTTAGGTTTATCTTCGACCCATTCTTTCGTCTCTTAAGGCACCTCAATGTCCTCTTGTATTTCCATCAAGTTTGAGTCCAACTTTTCATCAAAGTTACAACCCTTGTGGAGAAGAGGCATCTTATCAGCAAGTACATGCACATCAAAGTTCAGAGTCCTGAAACAAAATATGTTTTCACTTAATATATATGAAATTGTTTAATCATACAAAGTGTTAGCATGTACGGACAAAACAACTGCTAATACTGTAAAGAAAAGTAAGCAGTTATGATATCTACAGAGCAGAAAGAAGTCCTACCCGTTTTACCCTTGTCGACCAATGCAAGGAGTGCTGCTCCAATTGGCAAGGGCAAAGTCCTGTGGGACTTCAGTGATGGAGGGGCTATATTCGTCCTTCTTCTCCTGAATGATGACCATTACGTCTGGGCAATCATCGTATGAGGTGTATCTATTTGTATGTTCATCATGGACAATGATGCGTATTCCTGACATCATTTGGATGATGTCTTGTTTAATTCTTCGTTCCGCTTCTTCCACCTTGGGATCTGGAACAAAGACTTCTTTCTTGTTTACCGGTATCGGTTTGGGAAATAATATAGCCATTATAATGTCTGGCACGTTTATCGGAGCTTGTGCGAACTCTGGATTTACAGGTGGAGATAATCGTCGTGTGGCTAAAACTGAAGGAATCTGCTTCTGTTTATGTGAATTCCTATGACTGGAACTGGCAGAATAGCCTAATCCGGTTGTCCCAGTTTGAATGGTCACTTGAATTAGGTGCTTAATACCCTGATGGCTTTTCCCCAGCCCTTGTCCCGGCTGGTGTCCCAATGACATCATTTCTTGAGTAGTTGCCATCACTTCGGCAGAAATCTTGGGTACGGGAAATGGCGTCCCAATGGAATGGTATTGAGTGTTGCTCACTTCCAAGGCATGAAAACTGACCGGCTCAATATCTGAATTGACATTGATGAGTGGTATGTCACCATGTTGAGGACATTCTGGTTCAGCGTTGACTGTGACTAGGCTATTGTTGATAATGTATTTAAGTTGCTGATAAAGAGTGGAGGGGACTGCCTCGGCCATGTGAGTCCACGGTCTCCCCAGAAGCAGGTTGTATCTTGTATCTATTTTGAGCATGTGAAAAGATATGCAGAATGTATAGGGACCAATCTCAATTGGCAGCTCAATCTCTCTAACTAAATTACGACGGGATCCATCAAAAGCTTTAATAACCGTATGGCTACTTCGGATCCGTTTGAGATTGACGTTCATCTTCCCAAACGTAGCATAAGGACAGATATTCAGAGGTGAACCTCCATCTACCAATACTCCAGCTAGCATGTATCCGGAGGATAAAACCGTAATGTGTAACGGCTTACAATGACCGGTCCCTTCAGGTGGTATGTCATCATCAGTGAAAGATATCACATTGTTATTGAAAATGTGATCAACTAGATGTTGAAATTTTTCCACATCCACTGATTTCGGCAAGTATGCTTCTTCCAAAACCTTCAATAGAATCTTCCTATGATCCTCAGAAGTTAAAACTAAGTCATGTATTGAAATTTTATGTGGAGCTTTTATTAAGCTTAAAACCACCTTGGCTTCATTATGACCCATAGTACGGAGGAATTTTTCAATCTTCTCCATGGGAATTTTCCCCTTTGATTTGATGGTAGGCTCCACCACCCTTTGGGGAAGACATAATGGATTTTCCTTCGACACTGTAGCAGTTATATGCGAGGTGGATCCTTCAGCTTCTCCATAATTGCAGGGGACTTTTTATAAGCTGATAACATGATATTGTGGTCTGAATGGTAAGTTGATTGGCTCGGGTGCAGCCACTTTCAAAGGATTGTCAATTTCTTTAAGTTGAATTGCTTGTATTGTGAATGGTTTGACAGTCCCATCAGCCTCGGCGGATATAACTACTACCAGTCCCTTCCATTTAGTAGGACAAATATTTTCATTCTCAAATAGCACAGTATCATTGTCTGCCAGTTGCAGGACATAACTATCAATTAGATTCTGAATAAGGTGGCGGAGTGCCCAGCATTCTTCTGTGCTGTGATCACGAGAATGGGAGTGATACTGACATACTCCATCAGAATTAAATCATCCTGAATGGGGATTAATTGGAGGTAGAAGGGAAGTGATCCTTCCTTTATTAATTAGCATCGGAAGTATCTCCTCCATAGGTTGGCCTAGGTATGTAAATTCCCTTCTATTGGCAAAATCCCGACGCGCTTTGGAAGTTGCTCTCTTCGTCACTTTGCCATCCAATGTTTCATATTTTGAAGGTGACGATGGAGTATTCATAACCAAGGGGAGCAGACTAGCATGCTCCTGGCTGACTAATTGGCGTGTAACTTGATGTTGATAGGTCACCTGTTCTGCCAATTGCTCAATCTGCTTACACAGAGCTTTCATCTTTAGTTCCATCATAACTGGAACTTTGCATAATCCCATTTCTCAACACCATCTTTGATGGTATAGGAGGCTTCACAATTAAAATTGGAACTCTGTCCACTGCTCCAATTAATCATGTTGACCTCTTCCTCTTTTTGTTGAGGAAGTGGGTTGTCTTGTATGTGAAGTTGATCTGGTTTGGTGACCACGATCTCACCGTTATCTATCAAATCTTAGATCTTTTGTTTTATGACCCAACAATCTTGAGTATCATGTCTAGGTGCCCCGACATGATAAGCACATTTTCGAGTAGCATTGAAACCCTTCCCATTTGGGTTGGCTGGTGGAAGAAGATGTGTAATTTTATTTTGAGTGGTCAGAAGAGTAAGGATATTCTCGAGCGAGTCCCCTAAGGGTGTGAACACTCTAGGACGTCTGACTTCTCCACCTTTAAGCAATGGAGGGTTTGAAGACTGTGCTTTAAAGGGAGTGTAATTTCTCCTCTGGATAGGCATATTCTGATTGCCTTTGTGACTTTGTCATATCAAGGAAACATCCTCCTCTTTCTTTTTATGGACCATCCGGGGGTTATTTCCATAAGTTCCGGATTGGATGTGCTCAGCAACTGCTTTAAAAGCGGCTGGGTCTTGAATCTTTCCTGACTTCAACCCCATCTCAGCCATCTCTCCATGTTTGATCATTTTAGAAAATGGTTTACCAATGCCAGCTAAAACTCTCTCATAGAAAGAAGCTTCTTGTATGTCGATAAAGGTCATGACCATTTCGGACTTTGTCATATAAGGAATAACTTGAGCAGCAAGGCGCCTCCACCTTTGAGCATACTCTCTGAAAGACTCATTATACTGTTTCTTGACCTTGGTAATCTAGTACCGGTCAGGAGCCATCTAAGACTGGAAGCTATATTGTGTGAGGAAGGCATGAGCTAGTTCTTCCCAACTATGGATCTTCGAATTGTCTAATCTGGTATACCACGAACGGGCTTCTCCAGTCAAACTCTTTTGGAACAGCTGCATTCTGAGCTTCTCGTCCTCTGCATAAGATCCAAGTTCTCCAATGAACACCTTCAAATGTGTGTAAGGATCTCCTAACCCGTCATACTTTTCAAAGTCAGGAGTTTTGAACTTCTATGGATAATGGACACCAGGGAATATACAAAGGTCAGCATAGGAGACACTCTCGTGTGCTCCAATTCCTTTGATAGAACGAAGGGCTTCCTCCATTTGAAGGACCTTTTTCCTGATGTCACCGGTGTCTAGATCTCCTTTGAGATGGGTGTTTTCATGAATTTTGTTGGTTGTATCCAACTGGAGCTCAGGTACTGTAATGGCTTTATCAGAACCTTGGGTTCCTCCACGTGCAGAGGATTCAGCATGTATGGGTATCTTCGTACCCTTAGTAGACTGATATAGTTCTTTAAGCAGAACAACCAAATCTATAATTTGTTTACTTAATCCATCAAATTCTTCGCGAGAAACTGGATTAGATTGGTCAGATGAAGACATGATTGGCTGTAGGCTCATGGCCTTTTTGGACTTTGACTGGGTAATAGGTCTGATTGCTTCCCTGCGACAAAACTTGCATAGTTTAGTCTTAGGGATTGTGTAAATGTTTACATACTATGTGATGTGTCCGTTTTAGGATTATTATCTTGCAAAATGGATGTTAGCTGTTTATAATACAGGATAACATGTTAAATAAAATATGCACATTTTTCTTTATATTTCTCATTACATGGAGATGAATATTGAATGAAATTACAAGTAATTGTCTTTACGAGTAATTCGAAATGAGAAAGCATGTAGAGACTTTTCTCCGCGTTTGGTTTATCAGAGGCTGACCTATCTTAGGTTACTATCGCGGCTTTTTGGCATGAAGGTTCCCAAATCATTGTAATTTACTCAACGGGAAGTTAATCCGGTCTTTCAACTGGAGCGAATTTGGGTGGTGCCTTTCCTAAGCCTCGTTGGAATTAGTCTTCCTACGAGTCCATTAATCAAACACCGACAGGATAGCCTCCTGGTGGATGAACCACACAACATACGTTCACATACAACGTGTCTCACCGTTTATGAAAATGATGACATATGCGAAGCACTAATATCACAAACAGATATAGTGTAAAGCATTAAGTGCAGTAAAAATATGCATTCGTACACATTCATCATAAATGTAAATGCAACATCCACAAACAAGCATATAACAATTTTGAAAAGATTTTAATAGCGGCATAAGTCCTCTTACTGGTGTTCCCGAGCAGAGTCACCACCTGTCGACGTCGAGATTTTTATTTGTCCCTTTTTTGTTATTGTTCTTTGGTGTTCTCATTTTAGGTGAGATTTATTTGAAAAAACAAGCGAAAAAGGTCCGACATGTATATGTTGATGATTGGACTATAAGGGTCGCCAGTTATTTTTTAACTAGTTATACCAACACAACCGAGAAAAGGTTTGCACATTGACCCAGTGATGTGACACTGCTAAACGGGTCTGTGAAACCGAGATTCATTAGGGTCCGGGGACTTGCTTATGCAGAGGGAAGGTGTTAGGAATCCCCCGACATCCGTGTTACCACGGTGACCGCCACTTTTCAAGAAACTCTTATATGAATGTGTATGTGTGTGGATCAATGTGTTATTATTTGGAAGTAGTGCGAGGCCTCGTTCACACCTATATACACAGGGTTTGAATTTTTTGTAAAAATTCAGTTTTAAACAATATATAGCAGTGACGTTTTATAAAAGATGTTTTTCAAATCATGATGCTTAATAGTCATTGAGACCTTTTACACTTCCATATTATTAAATGTTCGGCTTGATTGCTTTTATTTTCGAGATGCGAAGCATCTTTGAGAAAATAATGTATAAAGTAGTGTCGAAATCCTCGTGGGTATGAAAACCATATAAGGAAATTCAAACACCGTGAATAAATTTACAAGCTGCTTACAGCTGAAAATATCCAGCACAGGAACCGAATCTAGATTAAGTGGACTGAATCTGTGATCACATGATTCCTAGGCTCACACGATACCGTAATTTATATGAAAGCAGTAAGCAGTTAATATATATAAAATCTGTAAATATATATATATATATATATATATATATATATATATATATATACATATATGATCAACTACCACGAAGCACCTCCATGGGGGATCGAAAATGTAAATATATAAAAGCGGTAAATATATATATATATATATATATATATATATATATATATATATATATATATATATATATATATATATATATATATATATACAAAAGCAATTGAACGCTCCAGATGTAAGTCTAGGCTCAATCGAGGCATAAGTCGATAATGTTAGTCCATATATATATATACAAACTTTAATGAAACCACGGACCGAAGTTCGGGCATACACACGCAACACGACTCTCAATGTGAAGAATAGTGTGTGCAAAGATGAAGAGAAAGGCTTTAAAGTGTGTAAGAAGGCTTACAGTGGGCAGCTAAAGAAGACTTCTATAACTTTAAGTGGATGAACACTCGGCTCCCGTTGGTAAAAAGTAGCTATATATGAGCTTACAAGTGTTTAAAATGAGAAAGCACTCAGTTTAGGTTGTGTACAGAGCAAATTGGAAAGGGCTTCCTCGCTTTTTTCTCTTTCAAAATGGCCACCCCAAGCCCTCTATTTATAGTGGGGGGGGGGAGCAGCAACATGCGGCTAGCCACAGATGTACCTGCAGTTTCCCGGGGTGCCCCGAGCTTCGTGGGTCCCGCTGTCTCAAAGTACGTGCATGCATGCAATGTAATGTCCAATCGAACTTTCAGATCTTCAATCCGGGCATCCGATTGAGGTGTATAAGACCTATTTCGGGCTACCGTTGTTGAGAGTTACGCAATGACATGGGATTAGAAGTTATACGAAGTCAGTAAGATGGGACCATGCCCTCCGGTCTTCAAGCTTCAAATTCTATCCGTTGCCCTATACAATAGTCACTCGGGATTGGACTTCCTTGGTTCTTGTGGGTCATTGCTGTGAAGAAATGTATGTATAAAGTGTTAAGACGGTGCGATGTGGCGTCAAGGTGGCAAGATGACGACTTTTCCCCTCACTGGGGTTATCTCCAATTTGGGTTGATAAAGCAGACGTTGCTCATGGTTATCTCTGAGATTGGATTGTTGTAAGTGTTGAAGGTCCTCAGAGATGACTCTGAGGTGTGCATGTCTTCCCGGTGTTATCTCTGGGTCTTGTACTGAGTGCCTTGGTGTGAGTGTCGAGGTTGAAGCTGTTTGCATGGCTTTGAAACAAGCATTTTCAGGGTTATCTCCGGAACTGCAATTACACTCCTTGGGGTTATCTCCAAGGTTAGTGCTGCTGTTCCCGGTGTCGGGACTGAGACTGAATACCTCGGGGTTATCTCCGAGATGAATCGTTCTTCTTCGGTGGAATTTCTATTATGGGAACTGTATTTATCGGGGTTATCTCCGAGGTTGGAATTGATACTCCTGGTGTGTGTTCCGGGGTAGAGACTGAACTTCCGGTAGTTTCTGGACTGGATATGAGCTGTCTTCCAGGGTTATCTCTGAAAGACGAATCTGCCCTCCTACAATGTCAGTAACAGGTGTGCAAAAAATTTCGAGTGTCTACACTCCATTCAAGTAAACCTCACACAACAACCAAGCAAAAACATAATCTATGCTAGGAAAAAGTAAAACTAGGGTTAGGAAACTTTTAAACCTTTACTAGGAATTGATGGATGATGTATATTCTTTCATGTAGGATCTTGATAACCCTCTCCTTCTTAACCTTCTCCAGTCGTGGGTCTTCTCTTTTTTAGCCTCCCAAACTCCCTTTCTCCTTCTCTTGGTCTCACTATCTCTATCTCACTAACTTTCTCTATCTTGGTAGTGTGCTTAGAATTTTTTTTAACAAAAGCTCAACACTTTCCATGCTTCTTCTATTTATAAGCCCTTGTTAACTCTACTTAGCCTTAACATAATCATCCAACACCTTAATTATGCAAGCTTAGAGGCAACAAAAATGGGATTACTATTGCAAGGATTTGACAAAACAAATGATGGTTTTTATACACATTGTGTAAAGAAATGTATAAAAGACTTGCAAGCAAACTTTCTTTTCATTTCTTTTCTCATGCGGGGCCCACAATTTTGACCAACATCACCACCCTATGTGGGGCCCACAAGTGGTCGAGTTCCCCCTTCATTTCCTTCCATTTTTGCTTTTGTTTTTTCTTTCTTTTATTTCATCATGTCCTTTTTACATGTTTATACTATCTTTCTCATTTTGGGCCATCCATTAGACTATAACTTGGGCTTAGTCTTGGGCTCTCAACAAAGTTTATTAGTGCTTGGTATGGGCTTAGGTTTGGTCCTTAATAATCTCTCCCTTAGGCTCTCCCAAATAACAATTCACTAAGGTTTGTCAACTATGTTATTTCCTTTACTTCTTTTCAACCCCTAACAAAACTTACTAGCTTGTTAGCACAATTAATTTGAGCCATCATACATTACCACACAAGGATATCATTTCAAGCTCTGTTAGTTAATAACACAAGTTTAACTTGATAAATTCTTATCTCTTGACTTTCCTTTTTGTTTTACCAATTCCTTAACTCGATTTGCCTTAATTGACTACTAAAGTCTTATTGCTCTATTTAGCGAAGAATTGCATATTCATCACACACACACACATATTTATAATATTAACACAAAGTAATTCCCAAATAAACATCATTTCATTAATATTATATATGAATCTATTTACAAAGCTATATGTTAACACATTTGTTATATAACCCATCTCTTTGAACAGGTTCATAGATAAACCTATTTCATACTCCTTATGTTGTTAGGGTTCACAGAATATCACACATATCTTAAAGAAAGATATTGTAGCTTAAGGAAAGAATAACAAACCTTATAAGTTGTTTAAGGATGCACAACTAACCATGTGACACCCCTAAATTCATGTACTACCTACATTGGAATTGTGCTTACTATCTAATGTAGACACTCGAAATTTCGTTTTCCTATTACTAACTATGTAGGAGGGCGAAAACAACTTTCTCACACTCTAAAGATAACCCTGGAAGACCACAACATCAAATCCAACACTGGATATAGCACCATGAAACATCGAATCAACCTTTGAGATAACCCTGAGAAAAGACATAGTCAACAACAATCAAACCTCGAAGATATCTCTGAGGAAAGACATCAGCAGCACATCAAATCAGGAGACAACCCTTGGAAGGGAAAAATAGTCATTTTGATGAGTCCAATTTAACAACCACAAAATAGTTGTAAATATGGTTACAAAGAACCATTGCAGCATTTCTGAGAGAAAATTACGCAAAATAGCTCAACGGACTACTTGCAATGACCCGAAGATGCCATTTTGGTCATGAACCAATCTTCCCGAATTTAGAAAGAGCAAGCCCTATGTCATTGCATATCTCTCGGAGAGGGCTTTCTAGAAAGGTATAACACGTCTCCACCGAATTCTCGCATTAAAAGTTATGAAGGTTCGAGCAGACTACGTGTTGTCTAAGTGCACGTACTTCAAGACAACAAGACCCACGGGGCTGGGCCCACCGGGACCGGGCCCACTGGGGTCAGTCGTAGGTAGACCCATAACTATTTTGGTCTATAAATAGACCCCCCCATCAGCCATAAAAGCAAAAAAAGAAGAAAACAGAGGGAATTCCAACTATTTCTACTCTTAATCCCTCCTATAGTGTTCCAAACTTCGATAATTTTGTTTGTAAACACTTATATACATATATACTACAACATATCAAATTTTAACAAGTGGAAACGGGATTTTCAAGCTTCAAAAACGGTTTAAAGCTTTTCCCGCTATACACTGTAAGATCATTTCAGATCTGAAGCTTTTACTCGCTTATATATATACATATATATATATATATATATATATATATATATATATTATGGCCATATAAATATAGGTATATATATATATGTAGATTGTTGATTGTGATTAAAATATCTGTTTTAACTGTTTATTTAATGTAAAGTTGTGATATTAATGTTTGTAGACTAGATTTATATAAATCTAGCTATATCTAACTTTTAACCTATTCAAAAGTTGTAAAACTTGAACCTTTCAGCTAGAATGGCTAAGATTTATTTAAATCTAGTTTTCTTTCTAGTTTTTTTAAATAATAAGCAACCATGCGTCCCTAGATTTGTATCTACAGGAAACGGGAAGCTTGGCTACACGTATGCAAGGATTTAATTGATGAATCCTTTATTTTGCGACGTTTAGATTAAATATTTGATTCATTTTATTATATTTGTTATGCCGACTATTCCTGTGATATTATGTGAGCCTAGGAGCCACGGATCTAAGATCCAACTGACGAATCTAGATCTGGTTCCCACGATGGACCCTTTTTAGTTGTACAACTACCTTGCAAATCATATATGTGGTGCTCTGATGAGTGAGTTTTATACCTACGAATCAACTTCTAATTTGAGCTGAAGTTGTGTTAATCCTTTATATTTATGTTCGTTTTCACTTTTTATTGTTGTTTTGTGTTTAGGTGTGGTGGCTAGCATGTGTGGCATAAATGATGGTTTTGTGAATGAACTTGTAAACTAAATGAGCAAAATGTGGCTTCTGCAGAAAGACCCCCGCCGAGGCGGACTATTTATAAGCAAAACCCCCGTCGGGGCGGGGGTACTTGAGTAAGAACAGGAGGACCCCCCGTCGGGGCGAGCTTATAAAGAGGAAAAACCCTCGCCGGGCGGGGGTACGGGCCAGGAGTAAGAATTCTATTTTCATTAGAGTTTTTCGACAACTTCTAGGAAGGAAGTTGGCATGGCTTAGGACTTTTTTTGGCGTCAGTTTCTTGACTAAATACGTGTCTTACGAGGGATAACAACAATAAAAAAAGGGGCTATAACAACATTCAATCAATTAACAATTTTGGAGCCCTAATTTGAGTAAATTGCATTGGAGGAAAGATTGAAGGTTCAAGTCACCAAAATTGCAAGTTGGAGAGAAGAAGAAGGGTGGTTTTGTCTTCATTCTACTTCTTTAATTCAATTATTATAATTTGGATGATGGATTGTTTTATGATTTTAGTGTTTATTTCGTTTTTGATGAACTAATTTACTTATTAGGCTTATGATGGATCTTTATGGTTAAACGATGATTATGTAGCCTTAATTTCATTTTGATAATCTATCCATTCAGTTTATCTATTGTGATTTGTGATTTAATTTATGAATTGCTTGATCACCAATTCTGTGTGGATTTGTATGGACTCGAGAGATGATATATGATTCTAGACTTAATCACTTTGGCACGTGTTCTTATATTATGTTATTAAATGGAATCTTGATGAATGTTAGGGTAGAGATATGCTTAACATCGCATATAATCGGGTAAAGAACTTGAACTAGAACCTTACTTGATTGTAATTCACATATAGATATAGTGAATTAGTTGATTAGGATGTTTGGCTTAATTTTATCTAATTTGTGGATTTAAGTTAATATGGTATTAGTGCATTGAGAAATGGCTAATTCTACTTAAGTGTTCTTAATTAATAAACTGGGATAGTGAATTGAACTAAATTAAGTTGTAATAATCAGAGTGAGACTTAAAGTGAAGTTGTAAGCCTAATTCTCCATTATTTGCTTGAAATTACAGGTTTTTAGTTGTGTTGATTGCTTTGTATTTTTATATTTTTAGCCTTTAATAGTTATAATCATTGATTTGGATAGTTTAATAAAATTCGGATTAATATAAAGCTGGTAGTTATTGGATTAATTTCATACTATTCTCTATGGGAACGATACTCAACTTATCATTATATTACTTGTTGACCACGTACACTTGCGTGTGAGCGTAATTAGATTTCGACAAACAAGTTTTTGGCGCCGTTGCCTGGGAACTAATATAGATTTTTAATATTTTTCAATATTAGTTTAATTAGTCCAGTTTTACTTAAAAAAAAATTCTTTTGTTTTGTTCTTGCCTATTTCAGGTTCTTTGAGTTAGTTTATGCAAACTCGGTCTAAGAATCCACACTTGCTTCCTTTCGAGGACGATATTGAGAAAAAGTTTCAAAGGCTAAGTAAGTGGATTAAAGACACAAGGGAAAACTTTGAGAACTCTAACAAGGAAGAAATAATGGCTGCAGAAGACCAAAAAGTGTTGAGGGATTATGTTACTCCCAAGGTTTGCTTTTCGGACATATATGACACCTTCAGATACAATGGGGTGTCAGATGATGCAGTCAGACTTCGCTTGTTCCCATTCACATTGCGGGACAAGGCGAAGAGTTGGTTACATTCTTTATCATCGGGATCGATAACTACTTGGGACAACCTCGCTCATAAGTTCCTAGCTAAGTTCTTTCCACCAGCCAAAACTACGAAGATGAGAAACGAGATCACCATGTTTGAGTAGCAACATGGGGAGTCTTTATATAAGGCATGGGAACGATACAAGGAATTTCTCAGAAAGTGCCCTCATCATGGACTACCTAAATGGCTGCAGATGAATATGTTCTACAACGGGTTAAATGGGAATCTCAGGACAAGCATAGATGCAGATTTGGGTGGAGCATTTATGACTAAGATCTATGAGGAGGCGTATGAGTTGATTGAAATAATGGCAGCTAATAACTACCAGTGGCCTATAGCGAGGATGACACATCCTAAGGTAGCTGGGGTATTAGAGATAGACTGGGTAACAGCTTTGGCGGCACAGATTTTAGCCTTATCAAAGAAAATGGATGCTCTGATAGGTGCACAACCATAGCAGGTGGCATATGTTTGAGAGTTATGTGCAGGAGAACATCCTACAGAACAGTGTGCCATCAACCTAGCATCGGTTCAATTTTTGGGCAGTTACAATAGGATTATGCAAAACATGTATCAAAATGCCTGCAGCCCGGGGAATAAGAACCATCCAAACTTTTCATGGAGTAACAATCAAAATCAGCAGGCTCCACGACCGTCTTTTCCCCTGGGGTTTCAAAATTAGCATTAACAAGTAGCTCCGTATCAAGAGAAGAAGACAAACTTAGAAGAGCTTTTGTTGAAATATATATCGAAAAACTAGGCGGTAATGAAAACACAAGCAGTTGCCATCAAAAACATAGAAAATCGGATGGGACAGCTGGCGTTAGCGTTGAACAATAGGCCGCAAGGGACTCTACCTAGTGACACGGAAAATAATATGAAGGGAAATCATGAGCAGTGTCAAGCAATCACTTTGAGGAGTGGAAAGCATCTTGAATGGAAAAGTACATAAAATTCAGCTAAGAAAGATGTCAAAGAGACTGAAGACAAAGTGGTTGCAGAGAAATAGGATGAGTAAAAGCAAGGGGTCAAGAGCAAGTCAGATGTTAAGCCAGTTGTGTATCCTCCACCACCGTTTCAGCAGAGGGTCCAAAAATAGAAATTAGACAACCAATTTGCCAAATTTTTGGAAGTTTTTAAGAAACTTCAAATTAATATTCCCTTCACAAAAGCCATAGAGCAAATGCCTAGTTATTCCAAATTCATGAAAGGGATTCTGTAAAGGAAGAAAAATTTAGAAGATTACGAAACTGTGGCTTTGACGGAAGAATGTAGCGCAGTTTAATAGAGAAAGTTACCTCCAAAGTTGAAGGATCCAGGGAGTTTCACTATACCTTGCACGATCAGTAGCATGGCCTTCAAAAAGTGTTTGTGTGACTTGATGGCAAGTGTAAACCTTATGCCATTATCCGTTTATACCGAATTGGGTTTACCATCTCTGATGCATACAAACATTTCGTTACAGTTAACAGACAGATCGGTAACTTATCCAAGAGGAATTGTGGAAGATATTTTGGTTAAGGTGGATAAGTTTGTTTTTCCAGTAGATTTCATAATTCTGCACTATGAAGAACACAAGAACATCCCCCATCATCTTAGGGAGACCATTTTTGTCTACATGTAGGACTCTCATTGACGTTCAAAAAGGGGAATTAACCATTAGGGTTCAAGATCAATAAGTCACATTCAATGCATTTAAAGCCACGAAGCTCCCTACTGATGAAGAGGAGTGCTTCCAGGTGGATGTCATCGACCGGATAGTTAATGTTGATATGGTAAAAAGTTTGGTTAGTGATCCATTGGAAACTACACTACTAGGGGATGAGGATTTGGATGATCCAGAGCTTGTAGATTACTTGCACATGTTGGATGCTTTGCCTCGATTTAGTAGATTTAAGGTGCCATTCGAGCCACTTCACACAGAAGAAAAAGCTTCAACTCGAATGAAACCATCCCTAGAGGAACCACCCACTCTCGAGCTTAAATCACTTCCTAAACACCTCAAGTATGCTTATTTCGGTGTTTCAAATACTTTACCTATGATTATTTCATCTGCAGTTAATGAATTATAGGAAAGTAAATTGCTGAGGATTTTGAGAGAATACAAATCTGTAATAGGCTTGACCATTGCCGATATAAAGGGGATCAACACCTCCTATTGCGTGCATAAAATTCTCATGGAAGAGGATGCGAAGTCAACCGTGGAACAACAGAGAAGACTAAATCCAATCATGAAAGAAACGGTAAAGAAAGAAATACTGAAGTGGTTAGATGCGGGAATTATTTACTCGATTTCAGACAGTGCATGGGTCAGTCTAGTACAATGCGTGCCGAAAAAGGGTGGAATGGTTGTGGTTAAGAATAAAGATAATGAACTAATTTCGACGAGGACAGTGACCGGATGGAGGGTGTGCAGTGACTACAGAAAGCTAAATAAGTCAACCAGGAAGGATCACTTTCCTCTACCCTTCATTGATCAGATGTTGGACCGACTAGCTGGATATGAATACAACTGCCTACTGGATGGATACTTGGGATACAATCAAATCGTTATAGCTCCTGAGGACCTAGAGAAGACCACCTTTACATGCCTATATGGCACCTTTGCATTTAGAAGGATGTGATTTGGATTATGAAATGCACCAGCGACGTTCCAACGATATATGATGGTCATCTTCTCGGATATGGTGGAGAAGAATGTGGAAGTTTTCATGGACGACTTTTCAGTCTATGGAAACACATTTGATAAGTGTCTAGAGATTCTAGTCATTGTCTTGAAGCATTGTGCGGAAACTAATTTGGTGCTCAACTAGGAGAAGTGCTACTTTATGGTTGAAGAAGGGATAATTCTGGGGCACAAGGTCTCTGCTAAAAGTTTAGAGGTTGATAGGGGAAAGTTAGACACGATCGAGAATCTTCCACCACCGAATTCAGTAAAGGTAATCCCCTGTTTTCTTGGACACGCCGATTTCTACAGAAGATTTATAAGGGATTTCTCTAAGAATACAAAACCATTGTGCAGTCTTTAAGAGAAGGATGCAATATTCCATTTTGATGAGGAGTGTAAAACAACTTTTGAGCAGTTGAAAAAGAAGTTGACTACAACCCCAGTGAACATCGCACCGTATTGGACTATGCCCTTTGAACTAATGTGCGATGCAAGCGACTATGCAGTAGGAGCGGTTTTGGGTCAACGCCGAGAGAAAATATTCAATGCCATATACTACACGAGTAAAACCCTTACGGATGCCCCAATTGAACTACACAACCACCGAGAAGTAGTTACTTGCAGTAGTATATGCCTTTTGACAAATTCAGAACATATTTGATTGGGAAAAAGGTGGTGGTTTACACGGATCACTCGGTGATTCGCTATTTAATTTTGAAGAAGGATGCTAAGCCTAGACTAATCAGATGGATCCTTCTCCTTCAGGAATTCGATTTGGAAATAAAGGATAGAAGGGGACGGAAAATCAAGTGGCAGATCATCTGGAAAATTTAAATAAAGATGGAGCGGACAAGTGTGTAATCAATGAGTCATTCCCGAATGAAAAGCTCTTTGGAGTTAACTAAGAATTTCCATGGTATACGGATTTTGCCAATTACTTGGTGAGCAACATCCTTCCCCCTGATCTGGCGCGACAACAGAAAAATAAATTCCTATACGACATCAAGTGGTAAATGTGGGATGAGCCATACTTATTCAGACAATGCGCAGACAAGATGATTCGAAGGTGTGTGCTGTAAGAATCCAATTTTCATAAATAAAGATTAACTTTTTTCGAATTATATTTTTGAATATTATGGTGTGAATTTAATATAATGGTATAGTTGTGGGTATTATTTATAAATTTTTCAAAGTATGCAAGTTGTTATAAAATATTCGATTGGTCGGGGAATATTCGTTTTAAAAGAAAATATTCGTACGACGACACAATCATTGGTGGACCCCACAACGGAATTGTTGTCGGAGTTAGAAAACGACAGAAATATCTTTTTATAAAAGTAACGACAAAAATTTTATTATTAACTGTTGAAATACCCGGTGATAAAAGTACAATCATACGTGTGGTTACATAGTAGCACATGGTATTGATTATTGATGCTTACGTGATAAGTCACTCAGTTATAAACAATTATTGCTACAATAATTGTTGTATAGTATCTCACATTATTTGATTCAATTATTGTTATAATATTATATATTATTAAATCAATAATTGAGATGACAAGTTATTCATATTATTATCTACATAATTAACAATGTCTAAAAAGTTTTGTCGAGGAAAGAGGTTTGGTCACCTAATTACGCGCCAATAGGGAGAAATCCTTATCGGAAAGCCACTTCTTTCCTGGGAACGATCTGGTTATTAATATTGCCAGTTATAATAATGATGAATAAATATTATTAAAAATATTGAGGGGATTTTTATGAAGTATTTGTTATAAATTTTGATTATTATTTGGACTCCTATTTACTCATTTTTTAAAATAATAGGTAGAAAGTTATTCAGAGTATATAAATATATATATATATATATATATATATATATATATATATATATATAATAAGTTTTATTTTTTTTATGAAAAATAGAATATATTATATTTTATTATACATAGTGTTTGCATAGTGACTGCATATTGAATTTTAGAAAAATCAGACGAATTTAGATTCCGCGCCCGTGAACCGTCCGAATTTCCACTGTGCAGTTCGTTTTTAAATATTATACTTCCATTCTCCTATAAATAGGATGCTTAGTTAGAATTAAAAATCACATCAGAATCAGAGAATTCTTCTTCAGTAATATTGAGCGTATTTCTTTAGAGTTTTAAGAAGCTTTGAACGTAGAAAACAGTGAAAGTTTTCTTCAAGAATATCCCCGCTATACCAGTTAGAATACTCTCATTTTTAAGGTAAATGATATTATTTTTGTTCAATACACGTAATAAATAATATTTTCTTCCATACTCTGTAGTATGTAAGTAATATTATTTCGTTTCAGATTTCGAATGCTACACTCATTTTGTTAAGTTTTGGCTTCTATACTCCATGAAATTAGTAGAATATCCTTGAAATTTGCACTTCATCTAGTATCTTTCCATGAAAATATTATTCTGAGTATTCTTGATAAGTTTTAACTTTTTCTGTCAGAGTACTATTCACAAGGTACTTTTCACGAAGTATTCTTCACGGGATAGTATTCACTCGATTACTATTCACCTGGATTACTATTCATGACAAAAATTAATTTTTTTTCGATTTAAATCATTTTTGATACAATATTATTCTTGAATTTTAGTCCACAAAACAGTATCATGTTTACAATTTGGACATTATTGAATCTTGGATAAATTAAATTATAAATCTTTAAAATTTATCCTTTGCTTTAATTTAATTGAATTCTTATATCATTGTCATCATCCTCATGCTTATATTGTGATGAAAGTCATCTTTGGCCCGTAGTGCATAGATGGACTATTAATTAATTTGATTATGACCAGGGATCATTCAGTATAATCATAACATATAATGTTACAAATGCTGTGGTAAAAGTCCTCATTGGCCCGTAGTGCGTTGATGAACAGTTGTTGGCATGATCATGACCATTGATGGTTACACGAATATCCTTGGCCCGTAGTGCATGGATAATTCATGGACGTGATACTAATGAATATCATTGGCCCGTAGTGCAGGGATGATTCGATGATGTGAATTATTTATTAAGCTGAGTCTCAGCGATAAAATTGATGATAAACTCTTAAATCATAGAAGATAGTAGATATCATGCTCTACTTGACTCTTCTAATGGATTGCTTGTTCCACTACAGTTAAACTTGATGTTTATTATATTTTATCAGTTTAACATTGTTGAAGTCTAATGATAATTTATATTGCATTATCTTTGTCATAATATTTCTTACTGGGCTAGTTGAGCTCACCCTTTTCCTTTCATTCTTCTCTTCAGGAAATGAGAATGTAGCCGGGACTAGTTGTGATGCCCCCAAATTCGGACCTCCACTTGGTCACTCGAATTCGGTTCATCACGTTCTCATGGTAAAACCATAATAACTAAACTCATATATTCACAACAGAAAATCTAAATTAGAATAATATACAATGATTTATTATAATTATTCCCCCAAGTCTCGCAACCTACAGTACTTAATAGATTACATAATAGTATCGAATAAAGACCTATTACCTAATCCTACTTAAGTTTAAACATAGCCTTAATATAACATAATAATCTTAAACATAAAAAGGGACAAGCTAGTCGGTAGCCTTGCCCTTGCCCTTGTCTACTCCAGAGACACCTCCCTGTTCTTCCTTAATTGAAAGGTTTTAAATAAGCAAGGATGAGCACAAATTGCCCAGCAAGTAATATACAACAAGGGTGTAGGATATATTATCACAAGGTTTGAATTATCGAAGTGTCATTTTTAGGATAGTTCAATGTTTTAGAATAACATCACAGATAAGGAATATCAACAATTCTTGGAATAAGAATGACAATTCAATATAAATAAATAGATATATATGAATTCAACGACTAACAATGTATCCAACTGGATAAGCAATTTATACTGAGCAGTCACTAAGGACTATTGAACTTCCACTAGAGTTATCAATATTAAACTGATATCCCAAAAATATCAAGTACTTTAGATGATCAATCTACAATACTTTACGTTATGCATAACACCACAATAATAAACCATTCATGTGTTGGAATTTCCAACAACATACACTCCCCTTACCATAAGGGTTGTCCAACTCAGTTTTCAAGATTTCCACACCAATCAAGTGGTTTGGACAGTTTAATAAACATGCATATAGTCTAGACGAATCAAATGGCATCGACTCTTTTATAATATTCAAGAACAATACTAAGTTCATTATGAATAATAGTTTTCACAAGGGTGTAAGCATAATGGTTCATTTGAACGAGAAAGCAATATAACTTGTATTCAAAGAGATAAGTTACGGTATTCGTCAAATATAGTAATGCCAAGGTTTAGGATACTTGCTCCATAATAAGATAGGTTTAGAAACTTGCCTTACGCGTAGTTTATCCTCGTTTAAGAATTCAACACTTTCGAATCCTATTTATAACGTATTATATGTTCAAGATGTTCATTAGCTACCATAGTCTTTAATCAAGCTTGACATGATACAAGTAGGCATGTAAGGTACAAAATCAGTTTATACGTCATTATAAATCAAATACTTAGTTACTTCATAAGCAAATCAAGAATGCTCAAGGTTAAGACCTCCTTACTTATGGGCTTTTCATTTCAATGCAACACCAACTTATCGACTAAGCATCACACATATATATACACATCAGTAGGTTTTAGATCACATTTAGCATTATAGGCATCATACAAGTTACTGTCCAAAAGTCAGAACTTACTAATTGTGATTCCAGACTGGCGCGACCGCGCCTGATTTGCACTAAGGAGACGCGCGGCCGCGCAGCTCCCAGTTCAAACCAGGGCTGAGTAGTTATTTGTTTGGCCTAGCTTGTCCATCCTTACATACATAACATATATTAACATGTCAAGGGTCCTTTCGTATCTTTCAAGTTCAATCTAGGTCCAGCTTTGCATAATAAGGTTCTAGGTTGGGCATCTCAATAATTTAAGGCTATTTAAGGTTATGAAATCACAAAGTCCAATATGCTTGATTCCTAATAATATAAGGTAGTCATATAACTCATATTAGACATGCTTGTGAGTATTCATATCACATGCGTGTTATTAACATCGTTTTATTTTGAAATATGTTTTGTTTATATTTTCCTTGAATTATGATACCTAATATATACACATATATATTTATGATACATGAGTGAGTCTAAGAGTATCATCCCGCATGTTCACAATTATCAGATATTAACTCTCAAAGTAGTATATAAACCTTCACATTCAAGGTTCATATTTTCATTTAGTAAAACTTACTAATAATTCTAACATGATCATGCTTCAATATGAAATGTATGTACTGAAGTTAGTATGTTCGACAAGCATTTCAAAACCATACTAACATGCTTGCAAGGTCGGAATATGCATTAATTCAAGTTCACAATTTCTAGTTTTCCAAATCTTGAAGTTTTCTTGAAAACTCAACTCAATCAATGCTACAACAACGCACTATGTTCAAAACAATTTCTAACTACATGCTAGGGCCATTCATATGCATATTCTAACCAAAGTAACATGCTCAGAATAACACAGAAACATTACAGCAGTATCTGAGAATAACACCATGCGCGGCCGCGCGGTATTAGCCTATGGAAGTGGCGCAACCGCGCCACTTCGAACAAACTGAAAAAAAATAACTCTACTTCTGCAGAGTCTTAACACATGAGATGCTAAACCTGCAACCATACCAGTTACCATGTTCCAAGACAAGTGTACCAACTCAAATAACACAATGGCATTCTATTCTACATCAATTAACAGAGATTTCGTATAATTGCAAGAAGTTAAAATTTAACGACTAAAACTCCATTTTTACAGAGAATGAAAATGGCAACAAGGAAAAAAGGAGTTATACCTCTGTAATGTGCTAAAAACACTTGCTCCAATTGAACTTCTAAGCTCTAGATTACTTGTATGCTCTCAGCCCTACTACTTACCAATTCTCGGACAATTTAAGCAACACAATGAATGAAGGGAAGTGTTCATTATATAGGAAATCCATTGACCATGCCAAGCCTTTGTCCAAGAATTCAAACTCATGGATTGAGGGATTGCATGAAGTATAAGAAGGAGTTGGTAATTTAGTTGTTGATTTGCATCATGAGCACCACTCCCCTCATGATCATTGCCTAGCTAGCTTGGAAGAAAAGAAGAGGAATAAGCCTTAGCCTTTTTGCTATTCACGTGACTGAGAATCAGGAATGAATGGGACACTCATTTTGGGACAATCCAATAAAACTCAGCATTCTTGTAGACTAGGCTTGGTTTGGTTTATTTAATTCCCATAGTGTAATCTTAATGTATAATTGTTACCATGTTAGGAATTTTAGGGATAAATTATACACTCACATCATATAGTCCATGTTCATTAAATATACGTAATAAAATAATGCAGTCAGATATTATTGTTCGGGTAGTTCCATAAGTATATCTGCCACTCATATGCACATAACTGTCAACATAACATTGTTATATTACTAACTTACTTATTTATGTTAAATAAATAAATCATGCACTTCCTAAATTAGTTAGCACCAATATTAATTAATCCATCCATTAATTAATATATTTATGGGTTTCCATAATCATTATTCATCTTTATAATATATTGCAAATAATTGTAATCACACATTATTAGTTAATTACTAAAAATTCAATCTTCTACCACAACCATCATCAATTAATTAATATAATTATTAATTCATCCTCATCATTGAATAATGATTCTACCACACATCAATTAATAATTAATAGTATACTACAACAACAATTTACAATTAATATTACTTAATTATTTACTTTATAATTTCTTTGCTGATTAACATTACTATTAGTATTTCCCATCACCATGCCACACAAGGCTTTCAACGAGTTCATCACATAACTCCACATATCCTCAATTATTCAGTTATTAAATATAATTGAGTTATCTCATTTCATAACACAAAATTGTTCATATTCAAATAAATATTCATTTCCATTAATATATTCACTTAATAATACGTGAAAATTCTCGGGTATTACACTAGTCGGGGAATGGAGTGACGGTCCGAGATGGTTATTTTAGAAGTCCTCACTATTTAGTGTGATAATAAATGTAATGAGGATTGAATTTGAGTTTGGATATTGTCTATGAGGTAATATTCGTGTAAAAACTCTCAACTCATGTTGTATAATTAAGTTTTTATTTGTATTCAGTAACATGTATTTGACAACTCAAGATGGGGGATGTATACCTATTTTTGGGGCATCGCAATTGTTATGAAAGCTTAGGGATATGATCCCTGGCTAAGATGTGAGACTAGAACTAGGGGGAGAGACGGGGAAATCCTTATCTAATATGACCTACCTAAGTTTATTTGTTATTTAATTGGTCGGACAGAATATAGGGATAATATGTGGCATGTCAATTAACCCTTGTTTTGTGGCAGTGTTGGAAAATATCATCTTAGAATGTTGAGATAAGAAATGGAGCACATGAGACCGTTGAGTCACCGATGATCAATACCCAGGATAACATGCATCAGGAAGGCAATAATCCTCAGCTAAACAACAACACTGACCAAATGCTGAACGACGAAATGTTTAGGAGCTTTCTGCAATTCATGTAACATCAAACAAAAGAGACTCATGTCCAAAATATAGGTGAAAACACTGGCAACTATCAGACGGTCACCGCTAAGCAGTTCAAGGAGCTGGGACCACCAGAGTTTTTGGGAAAGCCAGAACCACTTAAGGCAGAAACGGGGATAAAGCAGATCACCAAGATATTTGATGTCTTGGGATGCTCCGAGGAGTAAAAGGTTCTTTTTGCCACCTTCATATTGCGAGAAGAGGCAAATTATTTATGGAAATCTGTAAAACGTACCCATTCTGCCGCACTCAAGATGTCTTGGGAGAAGTTCCAAGAACTGTTCAACGACAAGTACTTCCCCGAAAGTATTTGTCACATGAAGGAGGTTAAGTTTATCAAACTGGAGTAAAATAATATGACCGTGTCGCGGTACGAGGCTATATTTATCGAGTTATCCCGGTTTGCATCCCACTTGGTTGATAATGAGGAAAGAATGACGCGAATGTTTCTGCGAGGCTTAAAACCTGAAATACGACATTACCTCATTTCTCACAAACTGTGTTTGTATTTAGATGTTGTAAATAGGGCTCAGTTATTGGAATGTGATAATGAGTCAACCCAACCAAGAGATAGTAGTTGATAAAGCGATACTACCAGTAAAAGCAGTCTTCGAAGCGGTGACAACAAGCGTGGAGGAAGTCAACATGCCAGAAATGGTAACCACTTCGGTGGTAATCATGACCGAGACAATAACAGTGGAAATTTAAAGAAGAGGAGATTCAATAATGATGGAAAGACGTCAGCACCAGCAACTATTGTTAAGGAATGAGAACGACCACCGGTCGTATGCTACAAATGCGGAGGGGAGGGACACATCAGTCCAAACTGTATGCAGTAGTTCAAAACATGTTATAATTACGGAAGAGAAGGTCACCTAGCCCAATTTTATCTTGTAGTTAAGCCAAGTCCAGTTGGGATGGAGGCACCAAAGGCCGTCCCAGAGAAGTTAAAGCCGGTAGTTCAAGAGAGAGCGTTTGTCGTAACCTCCCAAAAAATGAGTAACCCAAACGAGGTCATCACGGATAAACTAATCATAAACTCTAGCAAAGTCTAAACCTTATTTGATACCGATTCTACCCATTCTTTTATTTCTCCTATTTGCGCTCAACGTTTAAATTTAACTACGGAGAAATTAGAATTTAACTTATCTGTTGAAACTCTATTGAGAGAAACCTATATTACATCCACTGTTTATAAGTCTTGTTTGATTCAAATCGTTAACCGCACGTTACCTGTTGATCTTATTTCATTAAAAATACTTGTATTTGATGTGATTTTAAGAAATAATTGGTTAACTACTCATCATGTTAAAATTGATTATTTTCGTAAGGTTGTTAGCTTTCAAATTCCTAACCAACCTATTATGTGATTTTAAGCAACCAAACCACTAAAGTCAGTCACTGTCATATCAAGCCATAAAGCTATTCGTTTATTGAAAAATGAATGTCAAGCTTTCTTAGCCCATGTCACAAATTTAAACAAAAATACGTCAGATTTGAATGATATTTCTATTGTTAATAAATTTACTGACGTATTCCCCGAATAACTTCCTGGCCTACCCCTGGAGCATGAAATCGAGTTTGGTATTGACCTTGAACCGGTACAAAACCCATTTCCAAAGCCACATATCGAATGGCTCCTATTGAACTTCAGGAGTTAAAAACCCAACTGTAGGAATTGTTAGACATCGATTCCATTTGTCCTAGTACGTCTCCTTGGGGTGCTCCTGTTCTATTCGTAAAGAAGAAAGATGGAAGTATGAAATTTTGTATTGACTATCGGGAGTTAAATCATGTCACCATAAAAAATAGGTACCCATTGCCTCGTATTGATGATCTGTTTGACCAGTTGCAAGGCGCCAAATTCTTTTCAAAGATCGATCGTCGTTCTGTAAAGATTAAAATTGATGACATTTCAAAGACTACTTTCAGAACTCGGTACGGGCATTATGAATTCCTAGTCATGTCTTTTGGATTAACTAATGCTCCTGCTGCCTTAATGGATATGATGAACCGTGTATTCAAGGAATATTTGGATCACTTTGTGGTCGTCTTTATTGATGACATCCTCATTTACTTCAAAAGCCGTGAAGATCATGAGCAACACCTGAGGCTGATACTCCAAAAGCTTCGTGAAAACAAGCTTTATGCTAAGTTGAAGAAATGTGAGTTCTGGCTTGAGGAAGTGGCATTCCTAGGGCACGTGATATCAAATCATAGAATATCTGTTGACCCTGTAAAGATTGAACCAATTCAAAGCTGGGAGCAACCTCAGTCAGTGATCGAAGTACGTAGCTTTCTAGGCTTAGCTGGTTATTATCAGAGATTTGTGAAAGGATTTTCTCGAATCGATACTCCATTAATTCAGCTTACTCGAAAAGATACAAAATTCAGTTAGAGCAAGGAACGTGAGAAGAGTTTTCAAGAACTCGAGAGGAGACGCATTTCAGCACATGTTCTGACAATACCATCTGGTTCGGAGGGATTTTTCATCTATAGTGATGCTTCAGGCAGAGGGTTAGGATGTGTTCTCGTGCAACATGGGAAAGTAATAGCCTATGCCTCACGATAACTCAAAGAATATGAGAGGAATTATCAAACTCATGATCTAGAGTTGGCAGCAGTCGTTTTCGCACTAAAGGCATTACCTATATGGGGAGAAAGTGGAGAGATCTATATGGATCATAAAAGTCTCAAATATTTGCTCACCCAAAAGGAACTCAACATGTAGCAATGACGTTGGCTTGAGCTGTTGAAAGATTACGATCATAGCATTCAATACCATCTTCGAAAAATGAACGTTGTAGCTAATGCATTTAGTAGAAGATCATATACGAGTACGAGTGTGATATTATCAACGCAAAGGCTCATTTGGTATGACTTACAAAGAATGGAGATAGAGATAAAGACTCAAGGGATCCACGTAATGATGACAAATATACGAGTAGAACTAACTTTAATCGATAAAGTTAAAGCTGTTCAAGCTATAGACCTGGAGCTGATGCGTATGAGGAAGAAAGTACAAGAAGGTGTTATTCCAGAAGCGAGAATCGATGAAGAAGGAATACTTTGAGTCAACTCCAGACTTTGTGTTCCTAACGACCCTAATTTGAAGTATAAAATCATGATGGAGGCGTACAACACACCGTTTACAATCTAACCTGGGAGTACCAAAATGTATCGTGATCTTCGACATACCATTTGGTGGAGCAATATGAAGAGAGAGATAACAGAGTTTAGCTCAAGGTGTCTAACTTGTCAACGAGTCAAGGCGGAGTATAAAGTGCCAAAAGGTCCATTGTAACCACTTGAAATTCCAGAATAGAAGTGGGAGCACATTACCATGGATTTCGTTACTGGCCTTCCCAGGGTTTCTCAAGGTATAGATGTGATTTGGGTCATTGTTGATAGATTGACCAAGTCTGCTCATTTCTTACATATATGAGAAACTTATTAGCTTGAAAGTCTTGATCGTATATATATAAATGAGATTATAAGACTGCATGGTATGCCAGTATCCATAATTTCTGATCGAACCCCAAGATTCACTTCATAATTTTGGGTTAGTTTGTAAAAAGCTATGGGCACAATAGTCAGAGAGAACTATTCAAACTCGTGAAGATCTATTAAGACTATGTGTCCTAGACTTCAAAGGATGTTGGGACAAGTTCTTACCATTGGTGGAATTCTCCTACAACAACAGTTATCAAGCAAGTATTGGCATGGCTCCATTCGAGGCGTTGTATGGACGCAAGTGTCGTTCTCCAGTATGCTGGGACGAGGTGGGTGAAGCAACGTTGTTGGAACCAGAATTGGTACGTATAACTACGGAGAAGATTCAAATGATCCAGCAACGTATAAAGACCTCACAAGATCGACAAAAGAGTTATGTTGATCTTCATCGAAAGGACATGGGATTCAATGTTGGAGAACATGTGTTGTTACATGTTGCTCCATCGAAGGGAGTTACGAGATTTGGAAAGGGAGGAAAGCTCAATCCTCGATTCATTGGCACATATAAAATTATCAATCAAGTAGGAACTGTGGCCTATAGACTCACTTTACCGCCAAGTATGTCTCGTGTTCATAACATTTTTCACATATCGATGTTACGTAAATATGTGGAAGACCTAAACCATATTATTAAGTTAGAACCAGACGAAATAGCAGTAGATTTAACGTATGAAGAGGTACCTGTTAAAATCTTGGATAAGAAGAAACATATTCTACCCTCCACGGTTATACCTCATGTCAAAGTTTTGTGGAGAAACCACGATGTTGAGGAAATGACCTGGGAGTTAGAATCTGAAATGAAATCAAGGTATCTTCACCTCTTCGACATACCAGGTATGTACCCTAATTTTGAGGACAAAATTTTTATAAGATGGGTAGGTTGTAACACCCCAATTTTCATAAATAGATATTAATTTTTCTCGAAATATATTTTTGAATATTATGGTGTGAATTTGATATATTGTTATAGTTGTGGGTAGTATTTATAAATTTTGCAAAGTATGCAAGTTGTTATACAATATTCGATTGGTCGGGGAATATTCGTTTTAACAGGAAATATTCGTACGACGACACAATCATTGGTGGACCCCACAATAGAATTATTGTCGGAGTTAGAAAACGATAAAAATATCTTTTTATAAAAGTAATGGCGAAAGTTTTACCGTTAACGGTTGAAATAACTGGTGATAAAAGTACAGTAATACGCGTGGTTGCATAGTAGCACACGGTATTAATTATTGATGCTTACGTGAGAAGTCACTCAGTTATACTCAATTATTGATATAGTAATTGATGCATAGTATCTCACGTTATTTGATTCAATTATTGTTACAATATTTTATATTATTAAATTAATAATTGAGATGGCAAGTTATTCATATTATTATCTGCATAATTAACAATGTCTGGAAAGTTCTGTCGAGAAAAGGGGTTTGGTCACCTAATTGCGCGCCAATAAGGATAAATCCTTATCGAAAAACCTCCTCTTTCCTAATAACGATCTGATTGTTAATATTGCGAGTTATAATAATGATGAATAAATGTTGTTAAAAATATTGAGGAGATTTTTATGAAGTATTTGTTGGAAATTTTGATTATTATTTGGACTCCCATTTACCCATTTTTCAAAATAATCGGTAGAAAGTTATTCAGGATATACATATATATATATATATATATACATATACATATATATATATGTATATATATTATAAAAGGTGGGGCCCATATGTGATGATGACATATGGTGGGGCCCACATGTGGAGGACTTTTGGTTGGGAAAAAAAAAGTCAGGAATGGAATGTTCACGGGAGTATATATGATATATATATATATATATATATATATATATATATATATATATATATATATTATAATAAGTTTTATTTTTTATAAAAAAATAGAATATATTATATTTTATTATACATAGTATTTGCATAGTGTCTGTATAGTGTTTGCATAGTGACTGCATAGTGAATTTAAAAAAAATCAAACGAATTTTGATTCCGTGTCCGTGAACCGTCCGAATTTCCACTGTGTAGTTCGTTTCTAAATAGTATCTTTCCATTCTCCTATAAATAGGATGCTTAGTTAGAATTGAAAATCACACCAGAATCAGAGAATTCTTCTTCTCTAATATTGAGCGTATTTCTTTAAAGTTTTAAGAAGCTTTGAGCGTAGAAAATAGTGAAAGTTTTCTTCAAGAATATCACCGCAATACAAGTTGGAATACTCTCCTTTTTAAGGTAATGGATATTATTAAGGTAATGTTCATTATATTTTATCAGTTTAACACTGTTGAAGGCTAATGATAATTTATTCTGCATTATCTTATTCAAAATATTTCTTACTGGGCTAGTGGAGGTCACCCTTTTGCTTTCATTGTTCTCTTTAGGAAATGAGAACGTAGTCGGGACTAGTCGGGGAATGGGGTGACGGTCCTAGATGGTTGTTTTAGTAGTCATCACTATTTAGTGTGATAATAAATGTAATAAGGATCGAATTTGAGTTTAGATATTGTCTATGAGGCAATATTTGTGTAAAAACTCTCAGCTCATGTTGTATAATTAAGTTTGTATTTGTATTCAGTACCATGTATTTGGCGACTCAAGATGGGTGATGTATACCTATTTTAGGGGCGTCATGTAAGACCCCCAACTTATTAATGAATAAAATCAAATTTTCTCTAAATATTATTGTGAATAATAAGGGGTTAATTTGATATAATACTTTGGTTATGGGTGAAATGTGCAAATTTTGTAAAATAAGCAAGTGGTTATAAAATATTTATTTTTGGTCGGTGAATATTCGGTTGGTCGTGGAATATTCTTGCTGTCGGGGAATATTCGTACGACGACGCAGCCTTGTGTGGGCCCCATAACGGAAAGCGATTGGATGAAAAAAAACGACAAGTATAAGTTGTTTATAAATAACGGCGTAGTTGTTACCGTTAATACTGTTGGAATACCCGGTGGTTAAAATACAGTAGCACACGGTATTGCACCAATTATTGATTCTTACGTAAGAAGGCACTACTCAATAATTGTTACAGTAGTTATTATTCAATATTTTATTTTATTGATTCAATAATTGCTGCGTTGATATTTTATATTATTGTTGTTTCAATAATTGTTGCTGCACAGTATTTTCATTTATCAGATCAATAATTCATATTATTTGAATAATATTATTAGATAACATTATTGGCAATGTCTAGAAAGTTCTGTCTAAGGAGAGGTTTGGTCATCTAATTGCGCGCCAGTAAGGAGAAATCCTTATTGGAAAGCCCCCTCTTTCCTGGGAACGGCCTGGTTGTCATAAATGTGATTCTGTAATATTATTTGTGAATAATTAATTATTGATTCATATGATAAGGAAATATTTATTTTATGTGGATATAAATGAGGGATATATTTTTGTGGTTAAAAATGAAGGAGTTAATGTTGAGGTTTTTATCAGTATTTTTGTCGGAATGGAGGTATTAAAAATCAGGGTTTTTGAGATAGTTTGCGGGGGTTATAATTTTTAATCCGACCGTTGGATCGTGGTAATTTTTGGATATGTTATACATATATAAGTTGAGTATATGTCCACAAATTTTGAACCGTTAAAAATGAACGTATGATTTATTATGAATTTTACAAGATGACTGGTTCAGAAATTGTTGAATTTTCGGAGTTTATCATTTTGGTGGAAAATTCTAGAATTGGTGGGCCCCACTTGTGGTTGGTGAAGAAATGTGCTGAATTATATTTCAAATGTGGTGGGTGGGAATAGTAGCAGGTAAAGCCATCAGGTTGCAGGTCAAACCTACCAAAATTTTCCTATAAATAGAGGGCTAAGTTAGAATTGAAAATCACACCAGAAACAAGTTTTCTCTCTTTCTCTCTCTAGATTATTGAGTGTATTTTGTGAGTATTTAGATACTTTGAGAGTTTCTATTCATCAGAGCAAGTTTCTTTCAGCCTTATACCGGTATTCCGACCAGAAGTACTGATATTTTGAGGTAAGGGATATTATTTTCTTCTTAATGATATTATTTTCTTCAATATCATTATGCTGAAATATTGATATGAGTTTTTATCAAATTTGGAACTTTTTGTGTCGGGGGTTACTATTCACGTATACGGCACTATTCACGTATACGGCACTATTCACGAATACGGCACTATTCACCGAAAAATAAAATTTTCCCTTTTTGTCCAAGATGTCTATTATGGTTACTATCTTTGATTGTATCCATGTTTTGATCTTTATTTTTGAATTCTGCTTCACAATTGATTATTATGAAGTATTATTGATCTTGGATAAACTGTTATACGAATCCCTACTATTTGTCCTTCTGTCTCATTGGATTCGTTCTCTTTAAGATATTTTTCATCATCCTCAGTCCTAAATGATGATATTACTGAATATCTTTGGCCTGTAGTGCAAAGATGTATAATTACTTGATGAATATCTTTGGCCTGTAGTGCAAAGATGAACAGGTGTTGAGATGAACATGACCGACTGATGATACAAATGAATATCTTTGGCCTGTAGTGCAAAGATGAATATTTGGTTAAAGATGATTATTAATTGATGTTACAGGGATAAAATATTGATGATGGACTTTTAAATCTTAGAAGATAGTAGAATTCTTTCTCTACTTGACTCTTCTAATGGTTTGCTGTTTCCGCTGCAGTTGTTGATCTAAAACTTGTTGTCGATTATATTTTATCAGATTTTTCCCTGTTGAAGACTAACGATAATTTGTTGTATATTATCTTAGTCATAATATTCTTTACTGGGCTAGTTGAGCTCACCCTTTTCCTTTTTGTTCCATTTTTCTTCTCAGGAGGTGAGAACATAGCAGGATCTAGTCGGGGTATGGAGTGATGGTTCTAGAAAGATGTATTAGCAGTCCTCACTATTTCTGTAAAATAGTGTTTGAATAATTGTAATGAGGATTTATTTGAGTGTGGATATTGTCTAGAAGACAATATTTGTATTTAAACTCACAGTATGTGTTGTCGTATTTTGCACGACAATTGTATTATTGAAGTTGTAGTTTGCTTTCTGTACCATGTATTTGGCGACTCAGAATGGGTGTTGTATACCTATTCTGGGGGCGTCACAGTTGGTATCAGAGCTTAGGGATATGATCCCTGGCTGAGATGTGAGACAAGAACTAGGAGGGGAGAGACGGGGAATTCCTTCGCTAGTATGACCTGACTAAGTTTATTTGGTGTTTATTTGGTCGGTCAGAGTATAGGGATAATATATGACATGACTATTAACCCTTGTTTTATGGCAGTATTTAAGAATGGCAGCTGAGAACGTTAATAATGGAGTAAATCAGACCGTGGAGACACCTTTGATCACTACCCAGGGGAACGTGCAACAGGAAGGCAATATTCCTCCTGTAAACAACGTTACCGAGCAAACGATGAATGATGGAATGTTTAGGAGCTTTTTGCAGTTCATGCAAAATCAGACGAGGGAGACTCGTGTGCAGAATACGGGTGGAAATGATAACAACGCGCGGTTTGTCACAGCTAAGCAGTTCAAAGAATTGGGACCACCAGAATTTAAGGGAAAGCCGGATCCGATCATGGCGGAAACGTGGGTCAAGCAAATTACCAAGATATTTGATGTCTTGGGATGCACGGAGGAACAGAAGGTTCCATTCGCCACATTTATGTTCCGCGGTGAGGCAGACTACTGGTGGGAGTCTGTGAAGCGTACCCAGCCTGACGCACTCAACATGTCCTGGGAAACATTTCAAAAACTGTTCAATGACAAGTACTTTCCTGAAAGTATTCGTCATATGAAGGAGGTTGAGTTTATTAGACTGGAACAAAACAACATGACGGTGTCCCAGTACGAGGCGAAGTTTGCAGAGTTATCCAGGTTTGCACCTCATTTGGTCGAAAATGAGGAACGAATGACAAGGATGTTTCTGAGAGGTCTAAAACCCGAGATTCGGCAATATCTTATCTCTCATAAATTTTCTTTATATTCAGATGTTGTAAACAGGGCTCAATTATTAGAGCGAGATAATGAGTATGTGCAACCGAGGGACCACAACCAGGGTCATACCGGTGGCGGCAGTCATCGAAGCAATGAAAACCAGCAGGGAGGAAAACATTCGGACAAAAGCGGTAACCACTCTGGTGGTAATCGTGGTCGTGATAATAGAAGGAGCGAGTCGGGAGGAGATTTCAAGAAGAGAAGGTACAACAATGATAACGTGAAGACGTCAGCACAAACATCAACTGTTTCTAGGGGAGGAGAACGACCACCGGTCGTATGTTACAAATGTGGGAAAGAGGGACATATCAGCCCAAACTGCCCACAACAATCCAAGGTATGTTATAACTGTGGAAAGGAAGGTCATATAGCTCGAGAGTGTTCTGTAGCAAAACCAAGTTCAGCGGGGATGGTGACTCCAAAAGTTATCCCGGATAAGTCGAAATCAGCGGTTCCTGGAAGGGCGTTTGTCGTTACTGGCCAAAACGCGAGAAACCCGAACGAGGTGATCACGGGTAAGCTAATCTTGAATTCTTGCGAAGTTTATACTTTACTAGATACCGGTTCTACCCATTCTTTTATCTCTCCTGCTTGTGCTCAACGTTTAAACTTGACTCCGGAGAAATTGGACTTTAACTTATCTGTTGAAACTCCGTTGGGTGAAACCTTCGTTACATCTACAGTTTATAAATCTTGCATGATCCAAGTTGGCACTATCACATTACCTGTTGATCTTATCTCTTTAAAGATACTTGCTTTTGATGTGATTTTAGGAATTGATTGGTTAACCACTCATCATGCTAAAATTGATTGTTTTCGTAAGGTTGTTAGTTTTCATATTCCTAACCAACCTGTCATACGAATTCAAACTACTAAACCACTAAAATCAGTCACTGTCATATCAAGCCACAAAGCTATTCGTTTATTGAAAAACGGATGTCAAGCTTTCTTAGCCCATGTTATGGATTTGAACAAAGACAAGTCAGATTTGAATAATATTTCTATTGTTAGAGAATTTCCGATGTATTTCCTGAAGAACTTCCCGGTCTACCCCCGGAACGAGAAATTGAATTCTTTATTGACCTTGAACCCGGTACAAAGCCCATTTCTAAAACCCCATATCGAATGGCTCCTATTGAACTTCAGGAGTTAAAAGTCCAACTACAGGAGTTGTTGGACATCGGTTTTATTCGTCCTAGTACGTCTCCTTGGGGTGCTCCTGTTTTATTCGTAAAGAAGAAAGACGGGAGTATGCGACTTTGTATTGACTATCGAGAATTGAACCATGTCACCATCAAGAATAGGTATCCGCTACCTCGCATTGATGACCTGTTTGACCAGTTGCAAGGAGCACAATTCTTTTCAAAGATCGATCTTCGTTCTGGATATCATCAGCTGAAGATTAAAACTGAGGATATTCCAAAGACTGCCTTCAGAACTCGGTACGGGCATTATGAATTCTTAGTAATGTCTTTTGGATTGACTAATGCTCCTGCTGCCTTCATGGATATGATGAACCGTGTATTCAAAGAATATTTGGATCAGTTCGTTGTTGTCTTTATTGATGACATCCTCATCTATTCCAAAAGCCGTGAAGATCATGAGCGCCATTTGAAGCTGGTACTGCAAAGGCTTCGTGAAAACAAGCTATATGCCAAACTGAAGAAATGCGAGTTCTGGCTTGAGGAAGTAGCATTCCTTGGGCACGTGGTGTCAAAACATGGAGTATCTGTCGACCCGGCGAAGATTGAAGCCATACAAAGTTGGGAGCAACCGAAGTCGGTAACCGAAGTACGTAGCTTTCTGGGCTTAGCTGGTTATTATCGGAGATTTGTGGAAGGATTTTCTCGAATCGCTACTCCGTTAACTCAGCTGACTCGGAAAGATACAAAATTCGTATGGAGTGAGGAATGCGAGAAGAGTTTCCAAGAACTCAAGAGGAGACTCATTTCGGCACCTGTTTTGACAATACCATCTGGTTCGGATGGATTTGTTATCTACAGCGATGCTTCAGGCAAAGGGTTAGGATGTGTTCTCATGCAACATGGGAAAGTCATAGCCTATGCCTCACGACAACTCAAAGAATATGAGAGGAATTATCCTACTCATGATTTGGAGTTGGCAGCAGTCGTTTTTGCGTTGAAGATCTGGAGACACTACCTGTATGGGGAGAAAGTGGAGATCTATACAGATCATAAAAGCCTCAAATATTTCTTCACCCAAAAGGAACTCAACATGCGGCAACGACGTTGGCTTGAGCTGTTGAAAGATTACGATCATACCATCCAATACCATCCTGGAAAAGCAAACGTAGTAGCTGACGCATTGAGTAGAAGATCATATGCGGGTACGAGTGCAATGTTTTTAACACAAAGGCCCATTTTGTATGACTTGCAAAGGATGGAGATAGAGATGAAGGCTCCAAGTACCCACATGATGATATCAAATATACGAGTAGAACCGACTTTAATCGATAAAGTTAAAGCTGCTCAAGCTACGGATATAGAGCTGATGCGTATGAAGAAGAAAGTGCAAGAAGGTGCTATTCCAGAAGCAAGAATCGATGAAGAAGGAATACTTCGAGTCAACTCCAGACTTTGTGTTCCTAACGATTTTGACTTGAAGCATAGAATAATGATGGAGGCACACAACACACCGTTTGCAATCCATCCTGGGAGTACCAAAATGTATCACGATCTTCGACATACATTTTGGTGGAGCAATATGAAAAGAGAGATCGCGGAGTTTATCTCGAGATGTTTAACTTGTCAACGTGTAAAAGCGGAGCATCAAGTACCAAAGGGTCCATTGCAACCACTTGAGATTCCGAAATGGAAGTGGGAACACATTACTATGGATTTTGTTACAGGTCTTCCCAAGGTTTCTCAAGGCATAGATGCGATTTGGGTTATTGTTGATAGATTAACCAAGTCCGCTCATTTCTTGCCGATACGTGAGACTTATTCCCTTGAACGTCTTGCTAGTATGTACGTGAACGAGATTGTGAGATTGCATGGCATGCCAGTATCCATAGTTTCGGATCGTGACCCAAGATTCACTTCACGATTTTGGGTTAGCTTGCAGAAAGCTATGGGCACGGATTTACGATTCAGTTCAGCATACCATCCTCAAACGGACGGACAATCAGAGAGGACTATTCAAACTCTTGAAGATCTATTAAGACTTTGTGTCTTAGATCTCAAAGGGAGTTGGGATAAGTACCTACCATTGGTGGAATTCTCCTACAACAACAGTTATCAGGCGAGCATAGGTATGGCTCCATTTGAGGCGTTGTATGGAAGAAAATGTCGTTCTCCAGTATGCTGGGACGAGGTGGGTGAAGCAACATTGTTGGGACCAGAATTGGTACGCATTACTACAGAGAAGATCCAAACGATTCGACAACGTATACAAACGGCACAGGATCGACAAAAGAGTTATGCGGATCTTCATCGGAAGGACGTGGAATTTAATATTGGGGATCATGTATTGTTACGTGTTGCACCATGGAAGGGAGTTACAAGATTTGGGAAGAGAGGAAAGCTCAATCCAAGATTTGTTGGTCCATTTGAGATTCTTGAGCGAATAGGAAATGTGGCATATAGACTCGCATTACCTCCAAGCATGTCTCGTGTTCATAATGTTTTTCACATATCTATGCTTCGTAAATATGTTAAAGACCCGAACCACATTATTGAGTTAGAACCAGACGAGATAGCTGAAGATTTAACGTACGAGGAGGTACCTGTTAAGATCTTGGATAGGAAAGAGCATGTCCTACGCACGAAGGTTATACCACAAGTTAAGGTTTTGTGGAGAAACCATGCTATTGAAGAAATGACCTGGGAGTTGGAATCAGAAATGAAAGCGAGGTATCCTCACCTTTTTGAAACATCAGGTACGTACGTCAATTTCGAGGACGAAATTTCATAAGGAGGGGAGGTTGTAAGACCCCAACTTATTAATGAATAAAATCAAATTTTCTCTAAATATTATTGTGAATAATAAGGGGTTAATTTGATATAATACTTTGGTTATGGGTGAAATGTGCAAATTTTGCAAAATAAGCAAGTGGTTATAAAATATTTATTTTTGGTCGGTGAATATTCGGTTGGTCGTGGAATATTCTTGCTGTCGGGGAATATTCGTACGACGACGCAGCCTTGTGTGGGCCCCATAACGGAAAGCGATTGGATGAAGAAAACGACAAGTATAAGTTGTTTATAAATAACGGCGTAGTTGTTACCGTTAATACTGTTGGAATACCCGGTGGTTAAAATACAGTAGCACACGGTATTGCACCAATTATTGATTCTTACGTAAGAAGGCACTACTCAATAATTGTTACAGTAGTTATTATTCAATATTTTATTTTATTGATTCAATAATTGCTGCGTTGATATTTTATATTATTGTTGTTTCAATAATTGTTGCTGCACAGTATTTTCATTTATCAGATCAATAATTCATATTATTTGAATAATATTATTAGATAACATTATTGGCAATGTCTAGAAAGTTCTGTCTAAGGAGAGGTTTGGTCATCTAATTGCGCGCCAGTAAGGAGAAATCCTTATTGGAAAGCCCCCTCTTTCCTGGGAACGGCCTGGTTGTCATAAATGTGATTCTGTAATATTATTTGTGAATAATTAATTATTGATTCATATGATAAGGAAATATTTATTTTATGTGGATATAAATGAGGGATATATTTTTGTGGTTAAAAATGAAGGAGTTAATGTTGAGGTTTTTATCAGTATTTTTGTCGGAATGGAGGTATTAAAAATCAGGGTTTTTGAGATAGTTTGCGGGGGTTATAATTTTTAATCCGACCGTTGGATCGTGGTAATTTTTGGATATGTTATACATATATAAGTTGAGTATATGTCCACAAATTTTGAACCGTTAAAAATGAACGTATGATTTATTACGAATTTTACAAGATGACTGGTTCAGAAATTGTTGAATTTTCGGAGTTTATCATTTTGGTGGAAAATTCTAGAATTGGTGGGCCCCACTTGTGGTTGGTGAAGAAATGTGCTGAATTATATTTCAAATGTGGTGGGTGGGAATAGTAGCAGGTAAAGCCATCAGGTTGCAGGTCAAACCTACCAAAATTTTCCTATAAATAGAGGGCTAAGTTAGAATTGAAAATCACACCAGAAACAAGTTTTCTCTCTTTCTCTCTCTAGATTATTGAGTGTATTTTGTGAGTATTTAGATACTTTGAGAGTTTCTATTCATCAGAGCAAGTTTCTTTCAGCCTTATACCGGTATTCCGACCAGAAGTACTGATATTTTGAGGTAAGGGATATTATTTTCTTCTTAATGATATTATTTTCTTCAATATCATTATGCTGAAATATTGATATGAGTTTTTATCAAATTTGGAACTTTTTGTGTCGGGGGTTACTATTCACGTATACGGCACTATTCACGTATACGGCACTATTCACCGAAAAATAAAATTTTCCCTTTTTGTCCAAGATGTCTATTATGGTTACTATCTTTGATTGTATCCATGTTTTGATCTTTATTTTTGAATTCTGCTTCACAATTGATTATTATGAAGTATTATTGATCTTGGATAAACTGTTATACGAATCCCTACTATTTGTCCTTCTGTCTCATTGGATTCGTTCTCTTTAAGATATTTTTCATCATCCTCAGTCCTAAATGATGATATTACTGAATATCTTTGGCCTGTAGTGCAAAGATGTATAATTACTTGATGAATATCTTTGGCCTGTAGTGCAAAGATGAACAGGTGTTGAGATGAACATGACCGACTGATGATACAAATGAATATCTTTGGCCTGTAGTGCAAAGATGAATATTTGGTTAAAGATGATTATTAATTGATGTTACAGGGATAAAATATTGATGATGGACTTTTAAATCTTAGAAGATAGTAGAATTCTTTCTCTACTTGACTCTTCTAATGGTTTGCTGTTTCCGCTGCAGTTGTTGATCTAAAACTTGTTGTCGATTATATTTTATCAGATTTTTCCCTGTTGAAGACTAACGATAATTTGTTGTATATTATCTTAGTCATAATATTCTTTACTGGGCTAGTTGAGCTCACCCTTTTCCTTTTTGTTCCATTTTTCTTCTCAGGAGGTGAGAACATAGCAGGATCTAGTCGGGGTATGGAGTGATGGTTCTAGAAAGATGTATTAGCAGTCCTCACTATTTCTGTAAAATAGTGTTTGAATAATTGTAATGAGGATTTATTTGAGTGTGGATATTGTCTAGAAGACAATATTTGTATTTAAACTCACAGTATGTGTTGTCGTATTTTGCACGACAATTGTATTATTGAAGTTGTAGTTTGCTTTCTGTACCATGTATTTGGCGACTCAGAATGGGTGTTGTATACCTATTCTGGGGGCGTCACACGTCACATGTGTCGTGCAGTGAAGTGAAGAATATTCTACATGAATGCCATTCATCTGCATACGGGGGTCATTATGGTAGTGAGCGGACTGTAGCCAAAGTATTACAAGCACGATTTTACCGGCCTACTATGTTCAAGGATGCCCACTAGTTTGTGAAAAACTATGACAGATGCCAAAGGGTGGGCAATATTTCAAAGAGGAATGAAATGCCGCTACATATTATCGTGGAAGTAGAAATTTTTGACATATGAGGGATGATTTTATTGGACTGTTTCCTCCATCTTTCAACAACCTATATATCTTGCTAGCTATAGATTATGTATCGAAATGGGTTGAGGCCGTGGCACTCTCTATAAACGATGCCAAGGTGGTTCTCAAGTTCTTACATAAGAATATCTTTACAAGATTTGGAACGTCAAAAGCAATTATTAGTGATGAGGGTAGTCACTTCTGCAACAAATCGTTTACAGCTCTTTTGGCAAAGTATGGGGTCAATCATAGGGTGGCTACGGCATATCACCCCCAAACAAGTGGTCAAGCTGAGGATTCCAATAAAGAGGTGAATAAGATTTTAGAGAAAGTAGTAAATCCAAGAAGAAAAGGTTGGTCTCTAAATTGGATGACGCACTATGGGTGTATAGGACAGCATACAAGACACCAATTAGGATGTCTAAGTATCAATTGGTCTACCGAAAAGCATGTCACCTCCCGGTGCAATTACAGCATAAGGCATACTGGGACATTTAGAAACTCAATTTTGACCAAGCAGCTGCAGGAGAGAAAAGATTGCTCCAATTGAACGAACTGGATGAGTTTCGACTTTAAGCATATGAGAATTCTAAGTTGTACAAGGAGAAAGTTAAGAAGTGGCACGACCAAAAGATCATGAAGAGAAAGTTTGAATAGGGACAATCGGTGCTATTGTTTAACTCACGACTACGGTTGTTCCCAGGAAAGCTCATATCCCGATGGTCGGGGCCATTCACGATTAAGAGGATTTTCCCATATGGTGTCGTTGAATTATGCAGTAGGAATCCATTGGAGACATTTAAAGTCAACGGTCATCGGCTAAAACATTACTGGGATGGCGACATTGACAATGAAGTCACCGCAATCACACTTGCCGATGCGCCGTAAACAGGGAGTAGTCAGGCTGAAAAACTCAAAATCAAGCGCTAAATGGGAGGCAACCCAATTTTACTTTCATTTATAGTATTTTTATGTTTTGTTAGTTAATTTGTAGTTTAATTGGTAACTATTGTCTCAAGTAAGTATTTCGGTCCATTAGATAGATAGTTGAGTCAAGATTTCTAGATAGTTCGACCTTACATGCTCAATTTGCATGATGTTATCTAATGTTAATGATTTAATTGTGTTTCAGGCAATTTCAAAGCTCATAGATATGGGTTAGATACAAAGAATTGGAAAAAGAAAGCTCAGTTGCAGTGTACCCCCCCTCGGCCGGGGCTGACAATTTACGAAGGAAACCCCCTGCCGGGGCGGGGGTCTTGACTCAAAAAAAAATACCCCCCCTCCCCGCCGGGGCGGGCATCTGCAATACATTACCCCCCGCCGGGGTGGGGGTACGAGAACTTGAAAATTTTATTTCTGCAGTTACACCAATTCAGACCCTATTATCCACTTCCTTGAAACATAACTGATACCCACTCTTTCACACAATCAACCCTCGAACTTCTAATCTCTCATCCATCATCCCACATATTCTCCATAACTCATTTCCATGAACCCATAAAATTTTCACACAGTTTCCCTCTCTATTTAAACCCAATCCCTAACTCTATTACTTGCATACCAAATTCAAAATTTAAGCCACAAGAAAGTTAGGGTTTGTAACAAGGAAGGGAAGTACTTCAATTGGAATCATCTACTACATCAATATCATCATTGAAGGAGAAATCAGTGCAATCAAAATAATCAATTGGGGTAATTTTTTGTGTTAGTTGTTATTCTTAGTTATTCATTATAGTTGGGTTATATTGGTCAAATTTTGGAGTATTGTGAGTCGGGCACACCACGTGTTCGATAAATTGGATAAGAGAAGTTTGGGGGATTTTGGCTTAAGATAATTTAATGGCACCAAAACCAGCATCAAAGAGACAGAGAGGCGAGGGCTCAGGGTCTACACCACCCTCAAGGGCTTTTGACCGTCGAAAGTTTGTGAGTGCCAACGCCGCCGATAGATACAATTATCTAGTCTAAGGCACTCACTCCAGAGCGAGGCTTGGCACCAGACAACGTAGATGGGCACATGAAGAGGTTGACTTATGAAAGGATGGGATAGGTTTACTGATGAACTAGAGCCAATAATCGTCAATGTGGTAAAGGAGTTTTATGCAAATACGGAGGATAAGGCCACGTTCATTACATTCGTAAGGGGGAAATAGGTGCATTTCAATCCTAAAGCTATCAACGAGTATTACAGTCTGCGGACTCCTATGGAATGCCAGTATGCTTATTTGCGTGATAATGATCCCGACTACGAAGGGATTTTAATAGAAATAACTAAGCCGGACACTACATGGGTCAAGGGACGGAAAGGTGGAACAATCTTCCTCAGCAAGGACTTGAGCCTTTATGAAAAAATATGGTATGCGTCCTTGTGCGCAAAATTATTCTCGTCCACACACACTACTGAGGTAATAAATGAGAAGGTGCTTCTGTTGTATGCTATTGTACAAGGCTTCAATACCAACGTGGGTGCCATTATAAATTTCTCGATATGAAGATGCCTGCGTGAACCATTTTTTTGTGGCTTGCCACACATATCCCTGATTTGTGGGTTATGCAGGCAAGCTGGCGTTAGGTGGTCCGGTGATGAGCCTAACTAGCAGCCACTCTAGCTTCTGGACTCACGGATGATTGCACGCTGCACAGTTTGGCCTGTGGGAGAGTCACATCAAAGAGGAGTCGGGTTTATATTTCCACCAGCCACTAAAGAGGAGGTTGATGCTGAGGACACCTCTGACGATGACGAGTTCCAAGATGATGAGATTACTGAAGAGCAGGAGACTGAGGAGATGCAGCGGACCGGTAGGTATACGCTCAGCTCTCAGTTTCGCAGCCTCTAGAGATAAATTGATGGGCACAACAAAGAAGCCAATAAACAAATGAGGCGGCTGACAGCCTAGCAGGGCCACATGTTCAATACCACGAACACGTCTTTCGCCTCTTTCAACCCGTCCCTCCAAAGTCTAAACCTAAATGCTTAGTTTCCATACCAGCAGCTCGAGCCAATGCCACAATTTCCACCTTCTGATTCTGACAATAAAGAGCGCCAACATTATAAGCCACAACCGCAACCACCTCAATCTTAGATGATTACATAGATGTCCTCAGTTCTTTTAATTAAATATATTTACAACGAGGATATTGTAATTGTCAAGTTTGGGGGAGTTTAGTTTAGTTTTATTGCATGTTTAATTTAGTTATTATAGTTTTTACATAAGTTATCATGTGTAGTTTTAGGTTCATTGTATGTTGCATTCATGTAGTGTAATTGCATAATAGTGTAGTTCTAATAGTTTTTATTAATGTATGTTTCTTTTTATTTCATGTATCAAATATATATATATATATATATATATATATATATATATATATATATCACAAAAAATTTAATTAGTATTGTGTTTATCTTGCATGAGTCCAACTGTTTGATATGTTACAGCCTATTTTGGCCAATGATGAGACTGACTTTAAGTAGACAAGGATAATACTGACTATTAGAACTTTGATGTGATTTCTTGTTATGAATCGAATCTTTTTTGTTTGAAACTGATATAATAAGGTTGGCACAGTAATAAAAACTATGTTGACTGATTAAGTTAATTTGATACATAATGGACCTCTAAAGGATAATGCTAGTTCAAATGAGAGAATGGCAACGATAGGCAGTGAAGGTTAAACTTAAGCAAGAACCTAAGTTTGGGGGAAAATTTGGGGTATATAAGCTTATATAAAAAAAGAATAAACACCCTGGTATGCTTGTCTAATTTTGTATCCATCGTTACTTGAGTAAGTAAACCCGAGGGGATTATCTTTATACCTAGCGCCCTAAGATCTTAATAGTTTGGGAGTTGTTGGTTGAAAACTCGTTAAGGTAGCATTGACAAGCCTAAGGGAATAAGACAGTGCATAACCATGTGTAAAAAAATGAATAAAACGGAAAATAAGAGCAAAAAGCCATCGTAGATGAAAAATAAAGCATAAGTACCCTATTTTGACCCTTGATATTGGGAATTGTTTGATTTTAGTTGGATTTTCATTATTTTTGGATTTCTTGAGTATACATTGTATGATGCCTTTAAAGAGATCTATTATGTGTTCAATTTGATTATGAATCAGTTAGCGTAGTTATTGAGCACACACGCACTATATTAGTGATATATAACAGATTAAGATTTGATAATTGATGAGAAATTTGCTGATTGGTTATGATATGAAGTATTATCATGATTGATTGATTTCTCTGAGGCCGGTTGAACAGATTTGTTTCTATCAGTATTACTGGATTCATAGGCATATAGATTAGTTTCATCCCATTGCATTGCATAGCATTTTTGTTTTTTTATGTGCTTGTAACAACCCAATATTCTCTATACAAATAAATTAAGTAATTTTGCGTATAATTTTTTTTTAAAATATGGGAAATGTGTGCCAAGATAATGTGTGTATATATTTATGTGATATATTTATTACATGAATGATTTTTAAATAATTTTATTTTAGAATTATTGATCATTATATTCCTATAATAATTATTTTATGAATTTTGTTTAGATTATTAAGTTAATTATTTTTAACTTAATTAATAATGTTAAGTATGACAGATAAATCAGATATGGAATTTAAACCCTAATTTTGGGATTTTGATCAAGGAATGAGAACAATAATATAATATTATTTTTATTTTTATTTTTCAGCAATACAAGTATATACTTTATGTATATGGATTGACAATAATTGGTCAGTTATGGTGTATTATGTCAACCCTAGTTTTACTGTGGGAAACCCTAATCTGAAACTCAATTGTGAGTTTAAGACTATTATATAACTGTGTTGTATGATTTTGCGATTAACTAGGTCAACCCTAATTAACATTTATATATTAAGTTCTTGAAATCCTAATTATCAAGTATAAACCCTAATTGCTAAATTACCAACGATAATTATAATTAGTATATAATAAACCCTAATGTTCATGTATGACTAGAACCCTAATCAAATTACAAAAACCCTAATTATAAATTTTGCAAATTAATTGTATTTTTTTAAACCCTAAATAAGCAATTTGGGTAATATATATTAAAAGTGTTAGACTATGATTATTATATGGCCCAAAATAATTATGGGAGAAGCCCAAAAGAAATCAAATTCAAGCCCAAACTTAGCCCACTTAATTAAGGGTATTTTAAACCTTTGATTTATCTAATTTATGCATTAAAAATAAAAGCTAAATAAAGGAACTAGTGGTATATATATAGCTGGCCACAATAGGACTTTTAAGGCAACAAATTAGGCTAATCAAGTTTCCTTAAATAGCTAATGACCTTACTTTCTTACACAAAGTACAATGTTGTCTACACCTCATTTGTGGAAATCTCACTAAGCATACTTAAGATCAAGATAAGGAGTTTTGTCTAATGGACAACACAAATATGGGGGATAATAGCTAAATCCCACATTTGCACATAAGTTCTATAAATAGACTTAAGAGAGAGAAATAATCATTTGTTAGGCCATTTTATACACAACACCCATCTTAACTCTCTCAAGCTCTCACCTCCGAAATTTATAAGCATTTCAGCACCTAAAACCAGCCCCACGAGATCCACTAACAAATAAGAAGCCCAAATATAAGAAGGATCAAAGAAAATGTATAAATCCTAGTCATGAAATCTGACCTTTGACCTGTTGTTTAATGTTAAATTTTTTGTGTTAAATATGTCATATATGATGTATAATGATGATCTCGGTTGCTAGAAGTTAGATCCATATCATCTAGGGGGCTCGAATTTGAAGATCTATAAAATTTGGAAACTTTGTGTTTGGTGGTCTGACAACGAATGTCAGGCCTTCTATCTTTGTGATCTTTAAAGATTTTTGTGTTTTGAAAGCTTATAGTTGTAGTCTGGTATGTACTCTTTGATCTGGTACGAATAATGCTTATATTAGTCCTAGATTTCAAGTTATTCTGGGTCAAACTTGGTTGACCGAGCAAGAATGGGCAATTCTGGGTAACCGAGAAATTGCCCAGATCATATATGACAAGTTTTGTTGGCCTTTGATCTTTCTATTTGTTGTTTGTTTGTTGTTTGTGTAGCATCAAGATTGTAGTGTGGTATATGAACTCCATGGTTATACCTTGAAAGCTCCTAAATATTAAACTAGATGAAAGTAGTGGCCGGTCAAAGTAGCATCGTCAAGCTTGAAAACGGTTTTCTGGGTAACCCAGAAAACCTATGAACACCGCCTCTGACATGCTTTGACCGAGCAATATCTTCTTGATCTGTTGATGTTTTGTTGATATTTTGTGTTAGATCTCTTTATTTACGTGCTGGTTACACACTGCAGCTTATAGATCATAAAATCAATACACGATCAGCATGTAGTGGGAGCCCAAAGTGTGACCCTCGAACTGTTCTTCATTTCTGGGTAACCCAGAAATGAAGAACAGCCTCTGACAGCTATTTTAGGCCCATAGATCTCCTTTGTTATGCATGTTATGATTTTGTTTGTTGTTGGATCTTGTAGTCTTGTATTAGTACTACACGATCTGGCCAAAAACAAGTCTAGAAACACAACACCCACTGATTTACACTTGGTCAAACTCACCCACTCGGTAACTGGCTTGAAGATCTTGGTTTGTATGAAGAACACGAAGAACACCTACAGCGACGGTTCTGTCGCTATAGGTGGTCTTTAGTGACAGTTTTAATATAAAAATTATATTTTCAGTAAATAATTATAGAAAATTAGATTTTAATTGTCAAAAATACAAAATAAATTATTAAAAATTATTTTAAGGTCTAAAAATTTATTTTTAATTATATTTCATAAATATTTAATATTTTGAAATATTAGAAGTATTTAATTTATTTAATTATTATATTAAATAAATAATTTAAAAATGATTTTAAAACTTGAAAAATCATTTAAAAATATATCATGATATAAGAAAATATTTTTTAAGTTATTTTTAATGACTTTTAATATTTTGTGATGAAATTCATTAATAAATTAATGTTAATGATAATTTAGTTATTTAATAAATGAATTAAATAAATAATTTAAAATTAATTTTTTATATTAAAAATCATTTTAAATAATAATAAGGTATTTAAAAAAATTTTAAGTTATAAAATATAACTTTCAATAATTAAAGGTAAATTTCATTAATTAATGATATTAAAGTTATTTAATAATTATATTAAATAATTTAGTTTAAAAATGATTTTACTATTATAAAAATTATTTTAAATGAAAATAATATGTTTAAAGATATTTTAAGTTATAAAATATAACTTTTAATATTTAAAGGATAATTTCATTAATAATTAACATTAATGATATTAAATTTATTTAATAATTATATTAAATAAATAGTTTAAAAATGGTTTTATTGATTTAAAAATTATTTAAAAAGGATATAATGAATTAAAGAATATTTTAAGTTATAGTTAATGACTGGATAAATAACATATTAATATTTTAATATTAATGGTAATTAATTAAAAATGATTTTAACTGTTTTAAAAATCATTTAAGGGTAATATTAATACTTTAAAAATATTCTAAGTTATTATAAATAACTTTAATATTTTGGCAATGATTTCATTAATAGTTTAACATTAATTAAATATTAATGATAATAGAATTATTTGATATTTAAATCATGTAATAATGATTCCGGAGTTTGAAAATTCATGATAAATTATGATAAATGTTTAAAATTTATTTAAAAATAATATGACTGATACTTACAGATATGGAGCTACAGAATAGAGTCTTAGACTCGATAATTACCCGATAAGACTGTCGGTACACCGACATACGTTCGAAATTAATCTAGACTTAAATATTTTGACTGTATTAATATTTGTTTGTGAAGCAATGACTGTTGAACATGTGTGATAATGTGATTAAGATATATGCTGACTGCGAAATGCAGTACTATATGTTATAGTATATTGTTCTAATCGAACAAATGATCTGACAAGCCAACAAGCCAACAAAATCAACAGCAAGGGTCTACAACATGACGGTCCAGGATACCGTAGCAGCTGGTATTGCAATTCCAGGTATTATTCGTATAGCTATTATTTTCTTATGCATGATTTTCATAAATATATAGTAAACTATGTTATAAACAAATTTCGAAGAAAGAATTTGAGTTCTTTTAGAAATCAAATTTTTGTTTAATCAGATAGACAAACTTTACGTGAATAGGTTAAAGATCAGTATGCTCATTTATGATCAAGATCTACTTGCAAGGATTGTATATGCTACGTACACTTGTATGTGTAAGTTTTAAAACGGTGATTCCGGGGACGGAATCTTTATAAGGGAGGGTGAATGTAACAACCCAATATTCTCTATATAAATAAATCAAGTAATTTTGCGTATAAATTTTTTTTAATATGGGGAATGTGTGCCAAGATAATGTGTGTATGTATTTATGTGATATATTTATTACATGAATGATTTTTAAATAAATATTTTTTAGAATTATTGATCATTATATTCCTATAATAATTATTTTATGAATTTTGTTCAGATTATTAAGTTAATTATTTTTAACTTAATTAATAATGTTAAGTATGACAGATAAATCAGATATGAAATCCAAACCCTAATTTTGGGATTTTGATCAAGGAATGAGAACAATAATATAATATTATTTATATTTTGATTTTCCAGCAATATAATTATATACTTTATGTATATGGATTGACAATGATTGGTCAGTTACGGTGTATTATATCAACCCTAGTTTTAATGTGAGAAACCCTAATGTGAAACTCAATTATGAGTTTAAGACTATTATATAACCGTGTTGTATGATTTTGCGATTAACTAGGTCAACCCTAATTAACATTTATATATTAAGTTCATGAAATCCTAATTATCAAGTATAAACCCTAATTGCTAAATTACCAACGATAATTATAATTAGTATATAATAAACCCTAATGTTCATGTATGACTAGAACCCTAATCAAATTACAAAAACCCTAATTATAAATTTTGCAAATTAATTGTATTTTTTTAAACCCTAAATAAGCAATTTGGGTAATATATATTAAAAGTGTTAGACTATGATTATTATATGGCCCAAAATAATTATGGGAGAAGCCCAAAAGAAATCAAATTCAAGCCCAAACTTAGCCCACATAATTAAGGGTATTTTAGACCTTTGATTTATCTAATTTATGCATTAAAAATAAAAGCTAAATAAAGGAATTAGTGGTATATATATAGCTGGCCACAATAGGCCTTTTAAGGCAACAAATTAGGCTAATCAAGTTTCCTTAAATAGCTAATGACCTTACTTTCTTACACAAAGTACAATGTTGTCTACACCTCATTGGTGGAAATCTCACTAAGCATACATAAGATCAAGATAAGGAGTTTTGTCTAATGGACAACACAAATATGGGGGATAATAGCTAAATCCCACATTTGCACATAAGTTCTAAAAATAGACTTAAAGGAGAGAAATAATCAATCGTTAGGGCATTTTATGCACAACACCCATCTTAACTCTCTCAAGCTCTCACCTCCGAAATTTATAAGCATTTCAGCCTCTAAAACTAGCCCTAGGAAATCCACTAACAAATTAGAAGCCCAAATACAAGAAAGACCAAAGAAAATGTATAAACCCTAGTCATGAAATCTGACCTTTGATTTGTTGTTTGATGTTAAATTTTTTGTGTTAAATATGTCATATATGATGTATAATGATGATCTCGGTTGCTAGATGTTAGATCCATAACATCTAGGGGCTCGAATTTGAAGATCTACAAATTTTGGAAAATTTGTGTTTGGTGGTCTGACAACGAATGTCAGGCCTTATATCTTTGTGATCTTTAAAGATTTTTGTGTTTTGAAAGCTTATAGTTGTAGTCTGCTATGTACTCTTTGATCTGTAGGAAGAATAAAGCTTATATCAGTTCTAGATTTCAAGTTATTCTGGGTCAAACTTGGTTGACCGAGCATGACCGGGCAATTCTGGGTAAACCAGAAATTGCCCCGATCATATCTGACAAGTTTTGTTGGCCTTTGATCTTTCTATTTGTTGTTTGTTTGTTGTTTGTGTTGCATCTAGATTGTAGTCTGGTATATGAACTCCATGGTTATACCTTGAAAGCTCCTAAACATTAAACTGGATGAAAGTAGTGGCCGGTCAAAGTAGCTTGGTCAAGCTTGAAAACAGTTTTCTGGGTAACCTAGAAAACCTATGAACACCGCCTCTGACATGCTTTGACCGAGCTATATCTTCTTGATCTGTTGATGTTTTGTTGATATTTTGTGTTAGATCACTTTATTTACATGATGGTTACACACTGCAGCTTATAGATCATAAAATCAATACACGATCAGCATGTAATGGGAGCCCAAAGTGTGACCCTCGAACTGTTCATCATTTTTGGGTAACCCAGAAATGAAGAACAGCCTCTGACAACTATTTTAGGCCCATAGATCTCCTTTGTTATGCATGTTATGATTTTATTCGTTGTTGGATCTTGTAGTCTTGTATTAGTACTACACGATCTAACCAAAAACAAGTCCAGAAACACAACACACACTGATTTACACTTGGTCAAACCCACCCACTCGGTAACTGGCTTGAAGATCTTAGTTTGTATGAAGAACACGAAGAACACCTACATCGACGGTTTTGTCGCTATAGGTGGTCTTTACTGACAGTTTTTTAATGTAAAAATTATATTTTCAGTAAATAATTATAGAAAATTAGATTTTAATTGTCAAAAATACAAAATAAATTATTAAAAATTATTTTAAGGTCTGAAAATATATTTTTAATTATTTTAATTATATTTCATAAATATTTAATATTTTGAAATATTAGACGTATTTAATTTATTTATTTATTATATTAAATAAATAATTTAAACATGATTTTAATACTTAAAAAATCATTTAAAATTATATCATAATATAAGAAAATATTTTTAAGTTATTTTTAATGACTTTTACTATTTTGTGATCAAATTCATTAATAAATTAATGTTAATGATAATTTAGTTATTTAATAAATGAATTAAATAAATAATTTAAAAATGATTTTTTTATATTAAAATTTATTTTAAATAATAATAGGGTATTTAAAAATATTTTAAGTTATAAAATATAACTTTTAATATTTAAAGGTAAATTTCATTAATTAATGATATTAAAGTTATTTAATAATTATATTGAATAATTAAATTTTAAAAATTATTTTATTATTATAAAAATCATTTTAAATGAAAATAAAGTGTTTAAAGATATTTTAAGTTATAAAATATAACTTTTAATATTTAAAGGATAATTTCATTAATAATTAACATTAATGATATTAAATTTATTTAATAATTATATTAAATAAATAGTTTAAAAATGATTTTATTGATTTAAAAATCATTTAAAAAGGATAAAAGGAATTAAAAAATATTTTATGTTATAGTTAATGACTGGATAAATAACACATTAATATTTTAATATTAATGGTAATTAATTAAAAATGATTTTAAATGTTTTAAAAATCATTTAAGGGTAATATTAATACTTTAAAAATATTCTAAGTTATTATAAATAACTTTAATATTTTGACAATGGTTTCATTAATAGTTTAATAATAATTAAATATAAACGATAATAGAATTTTTTGATATTTAAATCATGTAATAATGATTCCGGTGTTTGAAAATTCATAATAAATTATGATAAATGTTTAAAAATTATTTCAAAATAATATGACTGATACTTACGGATATGGAGCTCCAGAATAGAGTCTTAGACTCGATAATTACCCGATAAGACTGTCGGTACACATACATACGTTAGAAATTGACCTAGACTTAGATAATTTAACTGTATTAATATTTGTTTGTGATGCAATAATTGTTGAACATGTGTGACAATGTGATTAGGATATGTGCTGACTGCGAACTGCAGTACTATATGTTGTAGTATCTTGTTCTAATCGAACGAATGATCTGATTAATGATAGGTCGTGATATCTATATATATAAAACAGAGCAGAGAGAGAAAAAAAGACAAGTGTCCCATCCAAAATTGACGTCAGCAGCTCTCTCTCATTCACCTATATTCAAATTTGAAACCCTCTCTCGTCTTACGCACAAATAACTCTTTGTCTCTCTTTCACTCTGGGTTCCCCAAACAACTCGATCCCTCCGCACTGCAAAAATCACTCTCTTACCCTCGGTTCTCCCTCCTCACCCACAAACTATGGTTTCATTTTCTGAAGATTAACCGAGAGCTTGTTTTGTGCAAGAGAAGATAAATAAAGCATCTCCAAGCCCTTGAGCAAGGAACAGCCGAACAATCGCGTCTTCGTCTCTTCCAAAATATTGATCTCCTCGACTACGACTCCATTGTCGTCGCCGTTAATGGCACCACCGGTGTCTTTCATCTCGCTTCTCCCTGCATAATCGACAGGGTCCTTGATCACTATCGCAGCAAGCAGTAAGGTTCTTTTCTCTATCTAATTTTATTTTGAGAATTTATGGTGGGTATTTGAAAAAGAGAAGATTCAATATTTCTTATTTTCCTGTTTCATTTTGTTTTAGTTTTAATTTTTTGTTGTTGGGAATTTCCACTCAAGGGTTTTAGCATATGCGCCTTCCAGTTTTATCCGTTTCTCTTTGTCTTTGGTATGTAGAATATTCATGTGTTGTACTATATCTCATTTCTCTCTCCTCGCTCAAAAGGTACCCTTTGTTGAGCTGATGTAGTGGGTGAAGCTTAATTTACTTTAATGGAAGAGCTAAAAAAAGTTTCATGTGGTCTGGTAAAGGTTTTGCTAGCTGTGATTTTGTGTTCTTCGATGGTGTTTGTTGGTGATGTAGTTCATCAAGATGATGTGGCCCCAAAGAAGCCTGGTTGTGAGAACAATTTTGTTTTGGTGAGTTGAAATAAAACCCCTAATTTATTTCTTGTAATTTCATAAATTTTCTATTTGGGTTTTTTTTTATTGTTTTGGGTGCTCTGTTTTGGGATTTATGCGCTTAATAATAGCCCTGGAAATTCAATTTATCAATTTTTATTTGTTCATTTTGTTGTTGGTGCTCTGTTTTGATTGTTTTGAGGATTCATGTGGTATTTGATAATCTTTTTTGGCAAACACCGTATGGCCTTTTATCAAAAAATTATTTGGGTAAGCACTACCAAATTCACCACAATTTTTGCTCATATAGTCAAGGGCAGGATTGTTATTCTATGTTATTTATTATCCTATATAGATTCCCCAACTCAATTTATTTTGTTTTTTTAATTCGTGGGGTTTACTGCCCTGTATTTGTTTACAATTTCAGGGCTTGTTGTTTAATTTTTGTGAGATATCATATGAAAAACCACAAAACATTAAGATTTAAAAAGAATATATCTATATATATGAAGCTTCTTTGGCAATGTGCTATTAGCGTGTCATGCATTCTTTCAATAGTCTGAGTGGAATATTATTCTAATCTTTCCAAAAAAAAAGAAAAAAAGAAAAGAAATACTGTTAGTTGTTTTTCTATTTTTTAATTTGCTGATTGTGTTGGTACCATCCCTTTGAACCCTTGACCTAGCTCTTCATTGAATTAACTTCAGTGTATCAATCAGGACTACAAGGGAGGGCCAGTGTGAAATAATAGTTTGTTGTTCTTTATTGATTTACTTTATGGCGAATTAGAAAGGTTTCTACTGGAGGATATTGCGCAGGTACTCTTTGGTATGTCAAATATTTGTGCATTCTTATTCTTTATGCTCTTTGGATGCATGTGTGGGAATCCCTTGCTGATAAATCTAAGCACTATGCCCAACACATCAATTCTAGGTTTATGTATAAGTTTTATTTGATAAGCATGACTTTCTTGCATCAACCAAACATCATAATTCTTATAGAGTTTCAGTATTTTTTTTTTCGTTTCATATGTCCCATTGCTCTTTGTGGACTTTTTTTCTCTTAGCGTTAGGCTATTTGTTTACTTGTCAATATTTTTATCGACCGAAACAGTGAACATGTATTGGTTATTATTGAAAGTTGGATATATTATTATTTTAAGATTAAAGATTTATGCTTTTAAGTGAGTTTCTACATATTCTTTGCATATGTTGTTTACCTTCTTTCTTATTATTTATCTCTATTCTAACCCCTTGTCCTCAATCAGATCTTGTCTACTGTTCTGTACCCTGTCCCAAGACTCAATGTTGCCTCCCAATCCATCTGCTGACATACATATCTGATAGATTCTTGTTTGACCTTGTGTTGTCCTGTCTTCAACTTTTTTGTGCAGTTACCTTGTTCTAGAATTTATTCTATTATATATCAAGCAATAGAATATCATCCAGGATAATTTGAAGTAATTTAAAGTATAATTAGACCATGAATAGAGTTCTTCAAGTTTATTATCTACCTAACTGTGTTCTTCATAGGATGGTGATGTTGTGCTCATCGAAGGTGAGAGCGTGATGGAAAATGAAATCAAAATGATTGGACTGGAGACATGGGTATGTTTGTTGTTTAAAATTCAGTCAATCTAATGAAAATACATGCTGATGGTAGAACAAATAGAAAGAAGGCATCATTAGACAGGTTCTGCGTGAGTTGTATGATAGACCCCCAAAACATGATTCATCTGGAAAAATAACCACCTAATTTCTTGCTGTCTGTGGACTTGTAATTTTTGCTTTTTCACCACAAATCATTAGTATTCAGCTAATTTTGGTGTATGGAATATGTAATTGCAAGTTATTGTCGTCCTCAGTCACGACATCTAATGTATGTTCTGATTATAAGATATTGAGAACAGTCTTTTAGTGGTCTCCGGTAGGATTTGGCTAGACTTGCAAGTGTTACTTGCAATCTCTGGGTAGTTCTTCTCTGCTAAGTTTATTCGAATATAATTAGTATTCTAAAATTTGGGGAGTGTACTGCAATATGATATTTTTTTGGCCTTACCCTCATGGCAGCCAAACATTCTCAGATACTCCCTCCGTCCCATAGTTATAGGCTGATTTTCCATTTTGAGATGTCCCAATATATAGGCTACTTACTATTTATAAAATTTAGTTGGTTCATTGTTTTACTTTTATGCCCTTATAATAAATATTCAACCTTTACTCTTTTTTGAAGAAACAACATTCAATATCATTATTTTTATCACCACATTTAATGTTATTGAATTCTCTTTGGTTAAAGTTTATGGATTTTAATGGTTAGTACACGTCAATCAATGAAGTTGAGAGTTCCAATGTGATAAGCAAGGAGTAATTAATTTATTCATTAATTCCATATTAAGGGGCATATGTGGAAAATTTATGTTAAAAATTGCCACTTAACTGATTTTCTTAAACTATGTGCCAAAAAAAATCAGCCTATAACTATGGGACGGAGGGAGTAAAAACCAATTTCAGTCTAGATGAGAATAGCAATACCATATATCTTTTCATCCTTAATTTTTTCTCCTATATTTTATTTACTGAACCCCAAAAAAATTAACGTGAAGTTGCTCTTCGATAGACAATGTATTGAACCTTATTTACTGCTGGAGGCTGTGTTAATTTTCATGGGAAAAATGTTACAGCATTGTTGTTCACATTGCATGTGATGATGAAGTAATTTTAATTGGTCTTGCCATGAACTATTCAGAAATGCTTTGAAGCTCATGGTACCTTAGCTGTCTATTACATTTTCAGTTGAAGTGCTTCACTACTACTCTTTGTTAGGTAGGATACAATGTTGTAACACCATGCCAACAAAATATTGGAAAGGTAATACATTTCAAGCATTAATTTCCCCACCAGCTGTGAAACCTTCATGTTATTATTTTTTTCATAACTACCTTATCATCTATATTTACAATTATTTTATTTTGACTCACATATTTCGATAATTTTTAGGTATATATTGAAGGATACGTGATGTAAGATGTAAAGAATATACTTGGTGTAAGCTATAAAGTAAAGGGTCTTATGCTCAACATGTTGTTTCTCTATTTTCTGCATGTATGTATTCTTTGTGTTCCGTCTTTTGTAAAGTTAACTTATTCTACATGGTTATGATGATTTTGGGTATGGAATAATGGTTTTTTTGGTGGTTTGAATATGTATGGATGATTGTAAGTTTTATAGATAGGTTTATATTTATCTGGATATCTATTTTTAAAGGAAACTCTGTCGATTTTTTTATGAAATTAATACCGACTAGCTCGATGTTTTGGTGGTTGGATATGTGTTGAAGATCGAGTATGTATTAATTGTTGTGGTGGTATGTGTCTTTATATAATGTAATATTTTTCGAATTTTAATTTAACGTGCCTTCAGGCACGGGTTATAGCTAGTAAAAAATAAAACTAAGTTGCGTATTGTAAGCAGCGCATCAGGCAAGTATCTTACCTTTGCATTTTCTTTATGTAATGGACATGAGTAAGAATGTTTCAGAATTATATTATTACTGTACATATTATTAACCATATATTATATACGCTCATTGATTATCAACATGTTAGTATATGGTAATTCAGATATATATTCTATTCGATAATTTCTATAAATGGTTATACAAGTGTCCCCACTTGGATAATCATTACATTTAACCACATATTGATACACCTTTGTTAATTACCAGTATATATATGTTGAATTATAGATTATTGTTGAACAAGATAAAACCTTATTGTTATCCAACCGAATTACTTTGGTTTGGAACCCCAACAAGTATGAACATCCCTTACACGGGAAAACTTTTATGCACACAAGGTGGACAGAGTGAACGATAACATCGTTCTTGCATGTAATATTGATAAATACAGGGTACAACGGGCTGATCACCCCCGTGCCCGTAAGTTATGATGGTTTACAGATGAAGTTCAGTTTAACCTTTTCAAAAATGAAAACAATGTTCATAATATGTCACTTTAACCCTATTTATAGTCAATACGTAGCTTTAAAAATTTGAAATAGGGTTGTTATGTTATTAATATCGGTTCAAATTACTTCACAACTATTGATTTGTTGTAGAAGGGTAGTATAAAGAAAACATTTAAATTCTTTCTGCTTATATATATAATTGTTATTACTTGCTGGGCACTCAAATGCTCATCCTTTCTTAATTTAAATATTTTCAACTAATTGTAAACAATCTGAAGGCTCTACTAGAAACAAAGGAAAGGGAAAGGTTACTGAATGATTTCAATGATATCTTATGTAATAGTTTAATATTATTAAGACAATGTTATATATTTATTATCATGTATTGTAAGGAATGATTTAAGGTTACGTACTTGGGAGCTAGACTTTGATAGTTATGTAAATTAAGTTTAATATTTATATTATTATTATTATTATTAATACTATTCCACTCATAGAAATGGTATCGTGAAGCACTGAATTCGGGTTTCAAGTACCCGGATTTTGGGGCTTTATAGTGCTCAAGTACTAGCACGACTTTATGTTTTGGGGAGTTTGATGAGTGGGTTTTATACCTACGAATTGGCTTCTAATTCGAGCTAAAATTGTGTTAATCCTTTATATGTATGTTCATTTTTACTTGTTTATTGTTTTGTGTTTAGGTGTGGTGGCTAGCATGTGTGGCATAAATGGTGGTTTTGTGAAGGAACTTGGCAACTAAATGAGCAAAATGTGGCTTCTGCAGAAAGACCCCCCGCCAGGGCGGACAATTTACAAGCAAAACCCCCGCCGGGGTGGGCTTATAAAGAGGAAAAACCCCCGCTGGGGCGGGGGTACGGGCCAAGAGTAAGAATTTTGTTTTTATTAGAGTTCTTCAGCAGCGTCTAGGAAGGAAGTTGGCATTGTTTGGGACTCTATTTGGCATCAGTTTGTTGACTAAATATGTGTCTTATGAGGGATAACAACAACAAAAAAGAGGGACATAATAACATTCAATCAATTAACAATTTTGAAGCCCTAATTTGAGTAAATTGCATTGGAGGAAAGATTGAAGGTTCGAGTCACTAAAATTGCAAGTTAGAGAGAAGAAGAAGGGTGGTTTTGTATTCATTCTACTTCTTTAATTCAATTATTGTAATTTGGATGATGGATTCTTTTATGATTTTAGTGTTTATTTCATTTTGCGATGAACTAATTTACTTATTAGGCTTATGATAGATCTTTATGGTTAAACGATGATTTTGTAGCCTTAATTTCAGTTTGATAATCTATCCATTTAGTTTATCTATTGTGATTTTTGTTTTAATTTATGAATTGCTTGATCACCAATTCTGTGTGGATTTGTATCGACTCGAGAGATAATATATGAATCTAGACATAATCACTTTGGCATGTGTTCTTGAATTATGTGATTGAATGGAATCTTGATGAATGTTAGGATAGAGATATGTTTAATATCACATGTAATCGGGTAGAGAATTTGAACTTAAACTTTACTCGATTGCAATTCACATAGAGATATAGTGAATTAGTTGAATATGGTATTTGGCTTAATTCTATCTAATTTGCTGATTTAAGTTAATATGATATTAGCGCATTGAAAAATGGACAATTCTACTTAAGTGTGACAACCCGAGAATTTTGAATATTTTTAAAAATTTTATTTATTGATTTAAGGTTCAAAATTAGAACCTAGACAGAAAAATAGTGTATGCGTGTGATATTTTTAAGATGGAATTTTGAGGATTTCAAAATTCTGTGAATAATTTAGGTGAATTATTCAGGATTAAGAAATACGTAAATATGTTCTGTGTATATGTGTAAAGTATGTGGTTAAGGGCCAAGGGTTGACCAGATAATCGATATCTGTAACAAACCCTAAGTATATATTAAGAACGTCAACGTTCGATTAGAAAACCATAGCGTTTAACAAGAAACTCTAGAAATAGGTTCTGGAAACCCTAATATCAGTTCCGGGAATCCAAAACCCTAATTCGGTGCATGAAACCCTAATTTGGGAATTTAAATGATTATTATATTGCATAAGTGTTATTTATTATAATATTAATTAGGGAAAAGCTTAATTATTAGCAAATCCTAATTTCACATTTTTGAAAACCCTAATTTTTGGGTTAGAAACCCTAATTTATAATTGGGGAAAACCTAAGTGTTAATTCAATGATTTTAATGTCAATTAGGAAATATTAATCGTAATTTTCAAAGTTATGAGTAATTAGAAAACCTTAATCTAATTATGAAATCTAATTTCTAATTTAGAAAAATTATTTTTTTTATTAAAAAAAACCTAATTCGTGGGTTGTAAACCTTAATGACCAATTACGACCCTAATTGCTAAATTAGCGATTTTAATCAGGAAATGTTAATCCTAATTAGCAAGATTTAATTTGAGATTAAGAAATTTTAATATAATTAGAAAATTCTAATTATTATTTAGAAATATTAAATTTCTATTTTTAAAACCTAAATTTGGAGATCCTACAATCAAAATTTTCAAAACCTAAGGGTTAAACCCTAAATCTTAAGGGTTCTAAACCCTAAACCCTAAGGGTTTGATCAAATGACAATCTTAGAATTAAAATTGAAGCAAAATGACATTTTTGCCCTTTATTGCATTATTGTGACTTAACATGCAAGAATTGTTCTAGTGCGTTGTTCAACCACCCTAGCCCTAGCCATGTGACTTAAAATCCAAACAAGTCAGCCAATACATCATCCATTACATTACATACATCAATTTATATAGATTAAAGAGAGAGAAAAGAGCTACTTGCATTTTCATTTTTCTCCAAACACCTTCTCTCTCTAGAAAGTTGGGACTTAGTGTGAGAAAGAGTAAGAATCAAAGTCAGGGTCAGTTCATACCAAGCCAAAGTCAGAATCAAGGGTCAGAATCAATATCAAGCCTTTAAAGTGGTAAGAATCCTAAAATTTCGAAATCCTTGGATCTTATGATGGAAGTTGTAATTTGATGTTTAGATAAGTGTATTAGAGTGTCATTTGATGATATGGGTTGTCAAAACTCAGATCTATATCATCTTGATGCTCGAATCTAAAGATTTATCAAATCTGGAAAAATTAGAAATTTTCGTCTGACAAGCAAATGTCAGGCATAATAGATCGGTGTCTGGTATTGTTTTTAGTGTCTTAGATGTTTGTATTGATTGTATGTTGTAAGGACTTTGATCTGAAACTTGAATCAAGTCCAGAGCATGTGTAGATCGAAAGATATAAGCGGTCAAACCGCGTTGACCAGTCACGAAAATGGGTTTCTGGGCAACCCAGAAACCCAGATCTTGTCTGACATCATTTTTGCAGGGCTTAAATCTTGCTTTTGTTAAGTGTTTTAGTTATGTTGTTGATTTCATATTATAGCCTGACATGTAATCTACATACTCAAACCATTAGATCACCTGGAACTTGCTCAGAACAAAAGTAATCAGTGGTGAAACATGCTTTGACCAACTGTCCGGTTGAATTTATGGAAAAACCAAAATTCACCAAGAACAGTTTCTGACCATACGTTTGACCGGCCTTAATTTATTAGATTCGGTGTTGTCAGGATGTTATAATTTTATGTCGTTATACCCTATCATGTGGTCTACAAGACTGAACTAATATATTACATAAAACACGTCCAAGATGTTATGATTTAATGCAGCAAAGTAGGTACCTAGGTTGTTCTTCATTTCTGGGTAACCCAGAAAATAAAGAACAGACCTAACAAGTTTTTTGAATGCCCAGATCTTCATGATATGTTATGTTATGACTCAGATAATGATTACAACTTGTAGTATTATATACTTACTACAAGATCAAGGTTCAAACAGACCCAGAAACTAAATATACTAAGAATTACACATGGTCAAACCACCCCCCTAGCTCACTAACATGCATTTCTGGGCTTGGCAAAGAACATGCCAAGAACACCTATAGCGACGGTTCTGTCGCTATAGGACCCTTTAGCGACAGTTTCAATATATTTAATTTCTGATTTTTTCAAAAATTATTAATAAATAGATAAAAATGATTGTTAATTAAGAAAAATACAAAATAAATTCTGAAAAATTATTTTAAGGCCTGAAAAATAGTTTCTAACTATTTTGAGTATATTTCATAAATATTTAATATTTTTGGAATATAAATGGTATTTAATTTATTTAATTATAATATTAAATAAATGATTTAAAAATGATTTTAATACATGAAAAATCATGAAAAATAATATTATGGTATAATAAAATATTTTAAGTTATTTTCAGTGACTTTTAATATTTTAGGATGAATTTCATTAATTAAATGATAATTAGTTTATTTAATAAGTATATTAAATAAATTATGGAAAAATAGAATAAATGGTTTACAAATCATATAAAAATGATTTAAGTGTTAGAAAAATATTTGAAGTTATAAAATATAACTTTTGATATTTTGTCACAAAAATATTAATATTTTAATATTAATAGTAATTACCGAATAATGAATTTAAGTATTTAAAAATCATATTTAAATGATTTTAAGGTATTAAAAATACTTTGATATATTATAAATATATTATAATATTATGTGATGATTGTCATTAATATTTGATAATAAATAATTATTAATGACAAAAGAACTATGTGGTATTTATATTATATAAATACGATTTTTATAATTAAAAATTTACGATAAATGATAATAATTATGTGAAAAAAATTATTATGAGACTTAGAAAAATATTTTGACTGATATTAAAATTATCTGAGTTAATTGTTAAGTATTAGGCAGAGTTTAATTGAACTTAAACTCGAAGTTTTGTCCGACTAGACCGTCGGGATGTCAGATTTGTGTCGGGTTCAACTCAAACTGTAATAGTTTGACTTGACACCGAGTACTATGTGTGTTATAGACTGATATAGTTATGTGTTATGTGTTATGTGTTTAGGTTATACTATGTTTATATATATATATATATATATATATATATATATATATACACACACACACACACACACATATATATATATATATATATATATATATATATATATATAATATAGTATTATACTGTGATGATATTATTCTAATATTGGAGATCTATATTAATAATATTAGGTCTTCGGATAAAGCGATATAAATTACGTAGCGGTAATCAACGGTTCAGGCAAGTTTATTTTTACTTAACTCTACTAAGAGTGTTTCATTCGGATAAGCTTATGGTTAATCATTCCTGGTTGCCATGAATTGTACTCTGTACATATTGCATGTATAAGTCAGGTATGAAAGGCTGATCACCTTCATTACAAGTTGGTTCAGATGTATTTGTTCATGTATAATACTTGTTCAGTCATAAATTTGTTCCTGCTAGTTCACAATTATATTGTTGAATTATAGCCAGCTTGTTATTCAGACTCTTTCAATCATGATATATCGTTATATTGTTGAAATTAAACTTGCTGGGCAATTCTTATGCTCACCCTTGCTATATCATGATAAAACATTACAGATCAAGACGAACGCGTCAGATTCAAGAAAAGGTCAAAGACAGTTCAAGCTTTAGTATAAGTATGCGATTAGTTTTGTAATAGTGTTCTATGATAATAATGTTTTTATATGTTAGAAAAGTTATATAATGTGTATTAAGTTAAGGTTACTCGACCTTGGGGAATAGTGTGTAAGTTTAATGTATAAACAATTTATATTTTTATCTTCCGCAAATATTAATAGTTGTATAGAATGATCGAACCGGATCCGAGGTGATTTGGGACCTGGATTCGGGGCCCTCACAGTTGGTATCAGAGCTGTTGGTTATGAAGCTTAGGTAGGAATACCTGAGACTAATAACCGCTGTAAGACCCCAACTTTTATAAATAAAGATGAATTTTTTATAAATATCATTTTTGAATATTATGGAGTTAATTTGATATAATGTTATAGTTGTGGGTAATATTTATAAATTTTGCAAAGTACGCAAGTTGTTATATAATATTCGATTGGTCGGGGAATATTCGTTTTAACAGGAAATATTCGTACAACGACACAATCATTGGTGGACCCCACAACGGAATTATTATCGGATTGAGAAAACGACAAAAATATTTTATTAAAAATAACGGCGGAAATTTTACCATTGTTACTGTTGAACTACTCGGTAGTAAAAGTACAGTAATACGTGTGGTTGCATAGTAGCACACGGTATTGATTATTAATGCTTATGTGAGAAGTCACTCAGTTTGATTCTATTATTGTCAGTTAATAATATGAATTATTTAGCGATAATGACGTTTTGTTTTATTCGTATTATTAACGTAATAAAACAGAAACATCTTTTTATATAAAACAAAATACTTTATTAAAGTTATTCTATAAATAGAATATATTTTATTTTATTTAAAAGATTTTTCTTTAAATATGGACCGTCAGATTAAAGTAATCAATCTGGACCGTTCATGGATTAGTTACTATGCATTCTATTTTTCTATAAATAGCAGCTCATTCCTTCATTATTTCTTACGAATTCACTGAACTCTAGAGAGAGAAACTATAGAGAGAAACTATAGAGAGAGAGAGAGAAGAAGAGTATTCTGCTACTTAACTACTTCCTTACTTCAGCTCTTCTTTAAAACGGTAAGGGGTGTTATTCTTTCTTATTCATGAAGAGAACTGTTATTCCATTTCTTATTATTCTGTTGGAATAACCTGTATATGCGGTCTACCCTATACTTGGTGACATTCTTCTATTATTCTGTTGGAACATCCTGTCTGTGTGTTTTACACCGGACCTGGTTCCGTTTTTATTATTATTCTGTTGGAACATCCTGTCTGTGTGTTTTACACCGGACCTGGTTCCGTCTTTATTATTATTCTGTCGGAATATCCTGTCTGTGTGTTTTACACCGGACCTGGTTCCATTATTTATTATACTGTTCTTTATTATTTTGTCGGAATACCCTGTCTGTTCGTTTACGCCGGACCTGGTTCCATTATTTATTATTCTGTCGGAATATCCTGTCTGTGCGTTTATGCCGGACCTGGTTCCATTATTTATTATTCTGTTGGAATAACCTGTTTGTGCGGTCTATCGCATGCATGGTGATTTTTTTTGTTATTCCATTCTTTATTGTACTCAGTTGGTTAAGTTTTAACTTCTATACTCCATGAAATTTGTGAAATATCCTTGATAATTGCGTTTCATCCAGTATCTATTCATGAAAATATTCTCCTGATCATTCTTGAATTTTACTCCACAAAGTAGTATCATGTTGACAATTTGGACGTTGTTAATTCTTGGATAAATTAATTCTTGAACTTGTTTTATTGAATTCTTATATCATTGTCATCATCCTCATGTTTATATTCTGTTGAAAGTCATCTGTGGCCTGTAGTGCATAGATGGACTTGGTATGATTATGACCAGGGATTATTCGGTGTAATCATGACCGTAATGTTACAAATGATGTGGTAAAAGTCCTCATTGGCCCGTAGTGCATTGATGGACAGTTGTTGGCATGATCATGACCATTAATGAATATACGAATATCCTTGGCCGTAGTGCAGGGGTGATTCGATGATGTGGATTATTTTATTAAGCTGAGTCTCAGCGATCAAAGTGTTGGAAAATCTTTTAAATCATAAAAGATAGTAGAGTTTATTTTCTACTTGACTCTTTTAATGGATTGCTTGTTCCGCTACAGTTAAACTTGATGTCTATTATATTTTATCAGTTTAACATTGTTGAAGGCTAATGATAATTTATTCTGCATTATCTTAGTCATAATATTTTTTACTGGGCTAGTTGAGCTCACCCTTTCTTTCACTGTTCTCTTCAGGAAATGAGAACGTAGCTGGGGCAAGTCGGGGAACGGAGTGATGGTCCGAATGATAGTATTAGTTAGTAGTCCTCACTATTCTATGTAATGGTGTGTAAATAAATGTAATGAGGACTCCTTTTGAGTATGAATACTCTCTAGAAGATAATATTTGTATTCAAACTCACAGTTTATGTTTTGTCGTATTGTACACGACAGTTGTATTATTAAGTTGTATTTGTATTTTGTAATATGTATCTGACGACCCAAGATGGGTGATGTATACCTAATTTTGGGGGCGTCACAGTTGGTATCAGAGCTTAGGGATATGATCCCTGGCTAAGATGTGAGAATAGAACTAGGAGGGGAGAGACGGGAAATTCCTTCACTAGTATGACCTACCTAAGTTTATTTGCATGGTATTTAATTGGTCGGTCATAATATAAGGATAATATATGACATATCAATTAACTTCTATTTTGTGGCAGTATCTGAAAATGGCATCTGAGAATGTTGAGAATAGCAATGGAGCACAGCGACTATTGATTCACCACATATCAATAATCAGGATAATGTTCATCAGGAAGGTGACAATCCTCATGCAAACAACAACACTGACCAGATGATGAATGATGGAATGTTCAGAGGTTTTATGCAATTCATGCAACAACAGGTGAGAGCGGCTCCTGTCCACAACGTAGGTGGAAATACTGGAAACTCTCAGGCGGTCACCGCTAAACAGTTTAAGGAGCTGGGACCACCGGAGTTTAAGGGAGAACCCAAACCACTTGTAGCTGAAACATGGATAAAGCAGATCACCAAGATATTTGATGTCTTGGGTTGCTCCGAGGAGCAAAAGGTTCCCTTTGCCGCCTTTATGTTGCGAGGAGAGGCAGATTACTGGTGGGAATCGATAAAGCGTACTCAACCTGCCGCACTGAAGATGTCTTGGGAGAAGTTCCAAGAGCTGTTTAACGACAAATACTTTCCCGAGAGTATTCGTCACATGAAGGAGGTGGAGTTCATCAAATTGGAGCAGAATAATATGACCGTGTCGCAGTACGAGGCAAAATTTGCGGAGTTATCCCGGTTTGCGTCCCACCTGGTGGATAATGAAGAAAGAATGACGCGGATGTTTTTAAGAGGTTTGAAGCCGGAGATACGTCAACATCTTATTTCTCATAAACTGTGTTTGTATTCAGATGTTGTAAATAGGGCTCAGTTGGTGGAGCGCGATAACGAGACAACGCAACCAAAAGAGAGCAGCCGGCAAAATGATAATACCAGTGAGAGCAGTCATCGAAGCGGTGACAACAAGCGTGGAGGGAATCAACAGGCCAGAAATGGTAACCACTTCGGTGGTAATCAGGGCCAAAATAATAAGAATGGGCATTTCAAGAAGAGGAGATTCAACAATGATGGAAAGACGTCAGCACCAGCACCTGTCGTTAAGGAAGGAGAACGACCACCTATCATATGTTTCAAATGCGGAGGGGAGGGGCACATCAGTCCAAACTGCGCGATGCCGTCCAAAGCATGTTATAATTGTGGAAGAGAAGGTCATTTAGCCCGATTTTGTCGTTTACCGAAGACAAATTCAGCTAGGATGGAGGCACCAAAGGCCGTCCCAGAAAAGTCAAAACCGGTTGTGCAAGGGAGAGCGTTTGTTGTGACCTCCCAGAACGCAAGGAACCCGAATGAGGTCATCACGGGTAAGCTTATCATAAACTCTAACGAAGTCTATACTTTATTTGATACCGGTTCTACCCATTCTTTTATTTCTCCTACTTGCGCTCATCGATTAAATTTGATTCCGGAGAAATTAGACTTTGACTTAGCAGTTGAAACTCCATTGGGAGAAACCTTCATTACATCCACGGTTTATAAGTCTTGTTTGGTTCAAGTTGGTACCCACACATTACCTGTCGATCTTATTTCATTAAAAATACTTGCATTTGACGTGATTCTAGGGATTGATTGGTTAACTACTCATCATGCAAAAATTGATTGTTTTCGTAAGGTTGTTAGCTTTCATATTCCTAATCGACCTATTATGCGAATTCAAGCAACCAAACCATTAAAATCAATCGCTGTCATCTCAAGCCATAAAGCTATTCGTTTATTGAAAAACGGATGTCAAGCTTTCTTAGCTCATGTCACAGATCTAAACAAAAATACGTCAGCTTTGAATGATATTTCTGTTGTTAATAAATTTCCTGACGTATTTCCCGAAGAACTTCCTGGCCTACCCCCAGAGCGTGAAATTGAATTTTGTATCGACCTTGAACCCGGTACAAAACCCATTTCCAAAGCCCCATATCGAATGGCTCCTATTGAACTTCAGGAGTTAAAGACCCAACTGCAGGAATTGTTAGACATTGGTTTTATTCGTCCTAGTACTTCTCCTTGGGGTGCTCCTGTTCTGTTCGTGAAGAAGAAAGATGGGAGTATGCGACTTTGTATTGATTATCGGGAGTTGAATCATGTCACCATCAAAAATAGGTACCCATTGCCACGTATTGATGACCTGTTTGACCAGTTGCAAGGAGCACAATTCTTTTCAAAGATCGATCTTCGTTCTGGATATCATCAGCTGAAGGTTAGAACTGAGGATATTCCAAAGACGGCTTTTAGAACTCGGTACGGGCATTATGAATTCTTAGTTATGTCTTTTGGATTGACTAATGCTCCTGCTGCCTTCATGGATATGATGAACAGGGTATTTAAGGAATATTTGGATCACTTTGTGGTCGTCTTTATCGATGACATCCTTGTTTATTCCAAAAGCCGTGAAGATCATGAGCAACACTTGAGGCTGGTACTCCAAAAGCTTCGTGAATACAAACTTTATGCCAAGTTGAAGAAATGCGAGTTCTGGCTGGAAGAGGTAGCATTCCTTGGGCACGTAGTATCAAGTCGTGGAATATATGTTGACCCGGCAAAGATTGAAGCTATTCAAAGCTGGGAGCAACCTAAATCAGTAACCGAAGTACGTAGCTTTCTCGGTCTAGCTGGTTATTATCGGAGATTCGTGGAAGGATTTTCTCGAATCGCTACTCCATTAACTCAGCTGACTCGGAAAGATACAAAGTTCGGTTGGAGCGAAGAATGTGAGCAGAGTTTTCAAGAACTCAAGAGGAGACTCATTTCAGCACCTGTTCTAACAATACCATCTGGCTCGGAGGGATTTGTCATCTACAGTGATGCTTCGAGCAAAGGGTTGGGATGTGTTCTCATGCAACATGGAAAAGTCATAGCCTATGCATCAAGACAACTCAAGGAATATGAGAGGAATTATCCTACTCATGATCTAGAGTTGGCAGCTGTTGTCTTTGCACTTAAAATTTGGAGGCATTACTTGTATGGGGAGAAGGTGGAGATCTTTACGGATCATAAAAGCCTCAAATATTTTTTCACTCAAAAGGAACTCAACATGCGACAACGACGTTGGCTTGAACTGTTGAAAGATTATGATCATACCATTCAATATCATCCTGGAAAAGCGAACGTGGTAGCTGACGCATTGAGTAGAAGATCATATGCAAGTACGAGTGCGATATTGTCAACACAAAAACCCATTTTGTGTGATTTGCAAAGGATGGAGATAGAGTTAAAGACTCCAGGGACCCATGTGATGATGGCGAATATACGAGTAGAACCGACTTTAATCGATAAAGTTAAAGCTGCTCAAGCTACAGACCTGGAGCTGATGCGTATGAGGAAGAAAGTGCAAGAAGGTGCTATGCCGGAAGCAAGAATCGATGAAGAAGGAATACTTCGAGTCAACTCCAGACTTTGTGTTCCTAACAACCCTGATTTAAAGTATGAAATCATGATGGAGGCGCACAACACACCGTTTGCAATCCATCCTGGAAGTACCAAAATGTATCATGATCTTCGTCATACATTTTGGTGGAGCAATATGAAGAGAGAGATAGCGTTGTTTATCTCAAGGTGTCTAACTTGTCAACGAGTCAAAGCGGAGCATCAAGTACCAAAAGGTCCATTGCAACCACTTGAAATTCCAGAATGGAAGTGGGAGCACATTACCATGGATTTCGTTACCGGTCTTCCTAGGGTTTCTCAAGGTATTGATGCGATTTGGGTCATTGTTGATAGATTGACCAAGTCTGCTCATTTCTTACCGATACGAGAAACTTATACACTTGAACGTCTTGCTCGTATGTACATAAACGAGATTGTAAGACTGCATGGTATGCCAGTATCCATAGTTTCTGATCGAGACCCAAGATTCACTTCACGATTTTGGGTTAGTTTACAAAAAGCTATGGGCACGGAGTTACGATTTAGTTCAGCATATCATCCTCAGACGGACGGACAATCAGAGAGGACTATTCAAACTCTTGAAGATCTATTAAGACTCTGTGTCTTTGACTTCAAGGGAAGTTGGGACAAGTTCTTACCATTGGTGGAGTTTTCCTACAACAACAGTTATCAAGCAAGTATTGGCATGGCTCCATTCGAAGCATTGTATGGAAGAAAATGTCGTTCTCCAGTATGCTGGGATGAGGTGGGTGAAGCAACGTTGTTGGGACCGGAGTTGGTACGTATGACTACAGAAAAGATTCAAACGATCCGACAACGTATAAAAACCTCACAAGATCGACAAAAGAGTTATGCTGATCTTCATCGAAAGGACGTGGAATTTGATGTAGGAGATCATGTGTTCTTACGTGTTGCTCCATGGAAAGGAGTTACGAGATTTGGAAAGAGAGGAAAGCTCAATCCTCGATTCATCGGTCCATTTTTAATCCTCGATCGAGTAGGAACTGTGGCTTATAGACTCGCTTTACCGCCAAGTATGTCTCGTGTTCATAACGTTTTTCACATATCCATGTTACGCAAATATGTGGAAGACCCGAACCACATTATTGAGTTAGAACCGGACGAAATAGCGGAAGATTTGACGTATGAAGAAGTTCCTGTTCAAATCTTGGATAAGAAGGAACATATTCTACGCTCCAAGGTTATACCTCAAGTCAAAGTTTTGTGGAGAAACCACGATGTTGAGGAAATGACTTGGGAGTTAGAATCTGAAATGAAATCAAGGTATCCTTACCTCTTCGACATACCAGGTACGTACCCTAATTTCGAGGGCGAAATTTCATAAGAAGGGGAGGTTGTAAGACCCCAACTTTTATAAATAAAGATGAATTTTTTATAAATATCATTTTTGAATATTATGGAGTTAATTTGATATAATGTTATAGTTGTGGGTAATATTTATAAATTTTGCAAAGTACGCAAGTTGTTATATAATATTCGATTGGTCGGGGAATATTCGTTTTAACAGGGAATATTCGTACAACGACACAATCATTGGTGGACCCCACAACAGAATTATTGTCGGATTGAGAAAACGACAAAAATATTTTATTAAAAATAACGGCGGAAATTTTACCATTGTTACTGTTGAACTACTCGGTAGTAAAAGTACAGTAATACGTGTGGTTGCATAGTAGCACACGGTATTGATTATTAATGCTTATGTGAGAAGTCACTCAGTTTGATTCAATTATTGTCAGTTAATAATATGAATTATTTAGCGATAATGACGTTTTGTTTTATTCGTATTATTAACGTAATAAAACAGAAACATCTTTTTATATAAAACAAAATACTTTATTAAAGTTATTCTATAAATAGAATATATTTTATTTTATTTAAAAGATTTTTCTTTAAATATGGACCGTCAGATTAAAGTAATCAATCTGGACCGTTCATGGATTAGTTACTATGCATTCTATTTTTCTATAAATAGCAGCTCATTCCTTCATTATTTCTTACGAATTCACTGAACTCTAGAGAGAGAAACTGTAGATAGAGAGAGAAGAAGAGTATTCTGCTACTTAACTACTTCCTTACTTCAGCTCTTCTTTAAAACGGTAAGGGGTGCTATTCTTTTTTATTCATGAAGAGAACTGTTATTCCATTTCTTATTATTCTGTTGGAATAACCTGTATATGCGGTCTACCCTATACTTGGTGACATTCTTCTATTATTCTGTTGGAACATCCTGTCTGTGTGTTTTACACCGGACCTGGTTCCGTTTTTATTATTATTCTGTTGGAACATCCTGTCTGTGTGTTTTACACCGGACCTGGTTCCGTCTTTATTATTATTTTGTCGGAATATCCTGTCTGTGTGTTTTACACCGGACCTGGTTCCATTATTTATTATACTGTTCTTTATTATTTTGTCGGAATATCCTGTCTGTGCGTTTACGCCGGACCTGGTTCCATTATTTATTATTCTGTCGGAATATCCTGTCTGTGCGTTTATGCCGGACCTGGTTCCATTATTTATTATTCTGTTGGAATAACCTGTTTGTGCGGTCTATCGCATGCATGGTGATTTTTTTTGTTATTCCATTCTTTATTGTACTCAGTTGGTTAAGTTTTGACTTCTATACTCCATGAAATTTGTGAAATATCCTTGATAATTGCGTTTCATCCAGTATCTATTCATGAAAATATTCTCCTGATCATTCTTGAATTTTACTCCACAAAGTAGTATCATGTTGACAATTTGGACGTTGTTAATTCTTGGATAAATTAATTCTTGAACTTGTTTTATTGAATTCTTATATCATTGTCATCATCCTCATGTTTATATTCTGTTGAAAGTCATCTGTGGCCTGTAGTGCATAGATGGACTTGGTATGATTATGACCAGGGATTATTCGGTGTAATCATGACCGTAATGTTACGAATGATGTGGTAAAAGTCCTCATTGGCCCGTAGTGCATTGATGGACAGTTGTTGGCATGATCATGACCATTAATGAATATACGAATATCCTTGGCCGTAGTGCAGGGGTGATTCGATGATGTGGATTATTTTATTAAGCTGAGTCTCAGCGATCAAAGTGTTGGAAAATCTTTTAAATCATAAAAGATAGTAGAGTTTATTTTCTACTTGACTCTTTTAATGGATTGCTTATTCTGCTACAGTTAAACTTGATGTCTATTGTATTTTATCAGTTTAACATTGTTGAAGGCTAATGATAATTTATTTTGCATTATCTTAGTCATAATATTTCTTACTAGGCTAGTTGAGCTCACCCTTTCTTTCACTGTTCTCTTCAGGAAATGAGAACGTAGCTGGGGCAAGTCGGGGAACGGGGTGATGGTCCGAATGATAGTATTAGTTAGTAGTCCTCACTATTCTATGTAATGGTGTATAAATAAATGTAATGAGGACTCCTTTTGAGTATGAATACTCTCTAGAAGATAATATTTGTATTCAAACTCACAGTTTATATTTTGTCGTATTGTACACGACAGTTGTATTATTAAGTTGTATTTGTATTCTGTAATATGTATCTGACGACCCAAGATGGGTGATGTATACCTAATTTTGGGGGCGTCACAACCGCAGTGATTAGGATAATTACTAACTCACATAGAGTTAGTTGGGTCGGTAAGATTCAAAGATGAATCTCGGCGAGTTATAAGATACAGAGTTCCCTAACTCTGATAATAAAGTTGAACAGTAATGGTGAATAGATAGAGTCTAAAAGACTAAAAGTGCAGTGATAGGAGATCGTAAAAAAAATGATCTAGACATAGAAATGAATCGTAATGTATACGATAAGATCACCCTGTGATCTGATAAGGTAATAGCAAAGGATAAAAATCAATCTAATGATTGAAAAGTTTACAGCAAGATTGTTGGGTATTAGTTGTACTATGAATTGGTACAGATTCAGAAAAGGATTATGGATACGGATTAAATGAAATTCGTATTGAGAAGGGTGTTAGTGTTAGTTGGGGATTCAATTGAGGACTCATGTCAGCAGTTGAGTTGTATGATTTCTTGTATGGGCGGGGAATTGTACTTGGTGTAAAAACTACTTAGTTCTGACAATGATAATCATTGAAATATTTTTGTCGCGCTATTTGATATATACATGTTAAGAGGGTGATTCCTTTCGTATGTGTATAGCAGATAAATAGGTCATAGATAGAGAATATCAGGTTAAGTACGAGTTCTTAGAACTCATACTTATGTGACATTCTTGACTCATAGTTATATGAAATGTTTATGAACCCCTCAGCGAATGGACGCCAAAGGTATAACTAGGACAAGTTCGTAAACTCATATGATTGTGGCTAGTAAATGAACTCATAAGTGTGGTTTGACGAACTGGGTATAGTCGTGTGTGAATGGAGAAGTGAGGATAATAGGAACAGATAGATTGCTAAGCAAATGATTATTAGTGAAGATTTAAGTTTCTGAAACTCCTAGCTATGCTAGACTACGAAATGATTGACATCAAGCTAAATACGCACTATGTGCCTTTAAAAAAATATGTAGACTCGTAATCATTTGTGAAATGGTTTAAAGTTTAGTATATGCTACTTATTTCAGCTAGACGAAAATGATTTAAAATATCAAAATATATTTTATTTATCACTCATGTACCATGTAACCTGGTGCAGAGATGATAAAAAGGTGATGGAGTTGTAAATACAGGAATACTTAGTGCGAATCCGATATGAAAATCACTGTTTCACTATTGTATGATGTGTTATGACAAAGTCATATAATGACGGCATCCTCAAACGGACTGTTAATACAGTACGACATCATGACGTCATTGTCGAAAATGTTTTCAAAAGTTTAATTTGCCAACGGGGTTTGGCTACACCTAAATAATTCGATTGAATTAAATTATTGATATGGGTCTATGCTATTCGATTCATCTAGACTAAAGTTTATAAAAACTCTAAGTGTTCATTGAAAGAAATTTCCCGAACCAAATTGTTTTGGTGCGGAATCCAATAAGACTGATGTAGAATTTTTGTGCCTTTAGCAATGACGAGAAACAAATAAAAGCAGTACTTGGCCAGTACAGGGCATATCGGGCTAATCACTCTTTGTGTCCGTAAGTAATGACAGTTTGTAGATGATTTTCCATAAAACCTTTGCGAAAATGACAGACAAATAGTCTATATGACTCCTCAGCACAATTTGAAAAAAAACTTTTACTCTTGTGAGTGGTGTATTGGGTAGCATGAGATGCTGTGTATATATGGTGTATGGTGTATGGAGTAAGGTGTAAGTTGTAAGGTAAATTTCGGGGACGAAATTTTTAGAAGAAGGGGTGAATGTGACAACCCGAGAATTTTGAATATTTTTAAAATTTTTATTTATTGATTTAAGGTTCAAAATTAGAACCTAGACAGAAAAATAGTGTATGCGTGTGATATTTTTAAGATGAAATTTTGATGATTTCAAAATTCTGTGAATAATTTAGGTGAATTATTCAGGATTAAGAAATATGTAAATATGTTCTGTGTATATGTGTACAATATGTGGTTAAGGGTCAAGGGTTGACCAGATAATCGATATCTGTAACAAACCCTAAGTATATATTAAGAACGTCAACGTTCGATTAGAAAACCATAGCGTTTAACAAGAAACTCTAGAAATAGGTTTTGGAAACCCTAATTTCAGTTCTTGGAATCCAAAACCCTAATTCGGTGCATGAAACCCTAATCTGGGAATTTAAATGAATATTATATTGCATAAGTGTTATTTAATATAATATTAATTAGGGAAAAGCTTAATTATTAGCAAACCCTAATTTTACATTTTTGAAAATCCTAATTTCTGGGTTAGAAACCCTAATTTATAATTAGGGAAAACCTAAGTGTTAATTTAATGATTTTAATGTTAATTAGGAAATATTAATCCTAATTTTCAAAGTTATGAGTAATTAGAAAACCTTAATCTAATTACGAAATCTAATTTCTAATTTAGAAAAATTATTTTTTTTATTAAAAAAAACCTAATTCGTGGGTTGTAAACCTTAATGACCAATTATGACCCTAATTCCTAAATTAGCGATTTTAATCAGGAAATGTTAATCCTAATTAGCAAGATTTAATTTGAGATTAAATTTTTTTAATATAATTAGAAAATTATAATTATAATTTAGAAATATTAAATTTATATTTTTAAAACCTAAATTTGGAAATCCTAAAATCATATTTTTCAAAACCTAAGGGTTAAACCCTAAACCCTAAGGGTTCTAAACCCTAAACCCTAAGGGTTTGATTAAATGACAATCCTAGAATTAAAATTGAAGCAAAATGACATTTTTGCCCTTTGTTGCATTATTGTGACTTAACATGCAAGAATTGTTCTAGTGCGTTGTTCAACCACCCTAACCCTAGCCATGTGACTTAAAATCCAAACAAGTCAGCCAATACATCATCCATTACATTACATACATCAATTTATATAGATTAAAGAGAGAAAAGAGCTACTTGCATTTTTATTTTTCTCCAAACACCTTCTCTCTCTAGAAATTCGGGACTTAGTGTGAGAAAGAGTAAGAATCAAAGTCAGGGTCAGTTCATACCAAGTCAAAGTCAGAATCAAGGGTCAGAATCAAGATCAAGCCTTAAAAGTGGTAAGAATCCTAAAATTTCAAAATCCTTGGATCTTATGTTGGATGTTGTAATTTGATGGTTAGATAAGTGTATTAGATTGTCATTTGATGATCTGGGTTGTCAAAACTCAGATCTATATCATCTTGATGCTCGAGTCTAAAGATTTATCAAATCTGGAAAAATTAGAAATTTTCGTCTGACAAGCAAATGTCAGGCTTAATAGATTGGTGTCTAGTAATGTTTTTAGTGTCTTAGATGTTTGTATTGGAAGTATGTTGTAAGGAATTTGATCTGAAACTTGAATCAAGTCCATAGCATGTGTAGATCGAAAGATATAAGCGGTCAAACCGCGTTGACCAGTCACAAAAATGGGTTTCTGGGCAACCCAGAAACCCAGATCTTGTCTGACATCATTTTTGCAGGGCTTAAATCTTGCTTCTGTTAAGTGTTTTAGTTATGTTGTTGATTTTATGTTGTAGCCTGACATGTAATCTACATACTCAAACCATTAGATCACCTAGATCTTGCTCAAAAAAAAGTAATCAGTGGTCACTCACACATGTTTTGACCAACTGTCCGGTTGAATTTTTGGAAAACCCAGAATTCACCAAGAACAGTTTTTGACCATACGTTTGACCGGCCTTAATTTCTTAGATTCGGTGTTGTTAGGATGTTATAATTTTATGTCGTTATACCCTATCATGTGGTCTACAAGACTGAACTAATATATTACATAAAACACGTCCAAGATGTTATGATTTAATGTAGCAAAGTAGGTACCTAGGATGTTCTTCATTTCTGGGTAACCCAAAAAATGAAGAATAGGCCTGACAAGTTTTTTGAATGCCCAGATCTTCATGATATGTTATGTTATGACTTAGATAATGATTACAACTTGTAGTATTATATACTTACTACAAGATCAAGGTTCAAACAGACCCAGAAACTAAATATACTAAGAATTACGCCTGGTCAAACCACCCCCCTAGCTCACTGACATGCATTTTTGGGCTTGATGAAGAACATGCCAAGAACACCTATAGCGACGGTTCTGTCGCTATAGGACCCTTTAGCGACAATTTCAATTTATTTAATTTCTGATTTTTCCGAAAATTATTAATAAATAGATAAAAATGATTGTTAATTATGAAAAATACAAAATAAATTCTGAAAAATTATTTTAAGGCCTGAAAAATAGTTTTTAATTATTTTGAGTATATTTCATAAATATTTAATATTTTTGCAATATAAATGGTATTTAATTTATTTAATTATAATATTAAATAAATAATTTAAAAATGATTTTAATACATGAAAAATCATGAAAAATAATATTATGGTATAATAAAATATTTTAAGTTATTTTCAGTGATTTTTAATATTTTAGGATGAATTTCATTAATTAAATGAAAATTAGTTTATTTAATAAGTATATTAAATAAATTATGGAAAAATAGAATAAATGGTTTATAAATCATATAAAAATGATTTAAGTGTTAGAAAAAATATTTTAAGTTATAAAATATAACTTTTGATATTTTGTCACAAAAATATTAATATTTTAATATTAATAGTAATTACCGAATAATGAATTTAAGTATTTAAAAATCATATTTAAATGATTTTAAGGTATTAAAAATACTTTGATATATTATAAATATATTATAATATTATGTGATGATTTTCATTAATATTTGATAATAAATAAATATTAATGGTAAAAGAATTATGTGGTATTTATATTATATAAATACGATTTTTATGATTAAAAATTTCTGATAAATGATAATAATTATGTGAAAAAAATTATTATGAGACTTAGAAAAATATTTTGACTGATATTAAAATTATTTGAGTTAATTGTTAAGTATTAGGCAGAGTTTAATTAAACTTAAACTCGAAGTTTTGTCCGACTAGACCGTCGGGATGTTAGATTTGTGTCGGGTTCAACTCAAACTGTAATAGTTTAACTTGACACCGAGTACTATGTGTGTTATAGACTGATAGAGTTATGTGTTATGTGTTATGTATTTAGGTTATTCTATGTTTATATATATATATATATATATATATATATATATATATATATATATATATATATATATATATATATATATATTATACTATGATGATATTATTCTAATATTGGAGATCTATATTAATAATATTAGGTCTTCAGATAAAGCGATATAAATTGCGTAGCGGTAATCAACGGTTCAGGCAAGTTTATTTTTACTTAACTCTACTAAAAATGTTTCATTCGGATAAGCTTATGGTTAATCATTGCTGGTTGCCATGAATTGTACTATGTACATATTGCATGTATAAGTAAGGTATGAAAGGCTGATTACCTTCATTACCAGTTGGTTCAGATATATTTGTTCATGTATAATACTTGTTCAGTCATAAATTTATTCCTACTAGTTCACAATTATATTGTTGAATTATAGCCAGCTTGTTATTCAGACTCTTTCAATCATGATATATCGTTATATTGTTGAAATTAAACTTGCTGGGCAATTCATATGCTCACCCTTGCTATATCATGATAAAACATTGCAGATTAAGACGAACGCGTCGGATTCAAGAAAAGGTCAAAGTCAGTTCAAGCTTTAGTATAAGTATGCGATTAGTTTTGTAATAGTGTTGTATGATAATAATGTTGTTATATGTTAGAAAATTTATGTAATGTGTATTAAGTTAAGGTTACTCGACCTTGGGGAATAGTGTGTAAGTTTAATGTATTAACAATTTATGTTTATATCTTTCGTAAATAGTAATAGTTGTATAGAATGATCGAACCGGATCCGAGGTGATTTAGGACCTGGATTCGGGGCCCTCAGATTAAGTGTTCTTGATTAATAAATTGGGATAATGAATTGAACTGAATTAAGGTGTAATAATTAGAGTGAGACTTAAAGTGAAGTTGTAAGCCTGATTCTCTATTATTTGCTTGAAATTACAGGTTTTTAGTTGTGTTGATTGCTTGGTATCTTTATATTTTTAGCTTTTAATAGTTATAATTATTGATTTGAATAGTTTAATAAAATTTGGATTAATATAAAGCTGGTAGTTATTGGATTAATTTCATACTATTCTGTGTGAGAACGATACTCAACTTATCATTATATTACTTGTTGACCACGTACACTTGCGTGTGAGCGTAATTAGATTTCGACCAACATGCTCGGACATACTTTGATGGCTTTCATGCCCATAAGATGTAACGTCCCAAAATTCGGTCTATCTTCACACCCGAATTTCGTACATCACAAGTACATCTCCTTCCAAAAATACATCATTATATAGTTAAATGTAACAACATACATTCTCAAATCCCAGGTTCTAATACCTTATAACCTCATTCATTACAAATAATGATAATACATTATTATTTATATCTTATAAGAGTGACTTTCATTTGTCACCAAGGATACGTAATAGTTCACTAAACTATTCTTCATTATAAGTCTTGACTTGATCTTCACGCTCATTAATATACTGAATGGAACTTCTTCTGGATACCGGTCAGCTTGATCTTTACGGGATCCTTAAGTTCTTTTACTCGTATGTTGAAAATGTTTTTTTAATTTAAAGCAAGTGTGAGCATTCAATTGCTTATCAAGTCATAGAAATTGAATAAACTACTTCAAGATTTTAAACATTCTTTTAAGACTTCAATAATCGAACAAAGGTTATGAAATAGCTTGAATAATATGAATAAACTCGGATTCCTATCATTTTAAAATATTAGTTACATTCACTTTGAAATTCTTTCTTTCTTCTACTTTTTTCCATACACACTAGACAATAACATTGTAAAACATTGTCTGGCTAGAATCATTAGTACATACTTAACAATAACGGATCATGTATAAATAAAACATTCTCATATTGAACAGTTCAATCACAGAACAATTCATCTCATAGAAACACCAAAGTGTTAAAATTGTTGCACAAGGCCTCATACATTCTACCACTATGTTCAAGTATCACACACTCGCACATAGATAAAACTTCTCATGATCAACATCTAAGAAAGTTTAAGAAACTAGCTTTCATTTAAAATATGAATGAAATTAGGAAACTTGCCTTACGCACAGCTACAACTTACAGTTTACGCTGAACTGCTCATCCACATCCCTATATATCACATAAGGAATAGCATGCGCCAATTAGTCATATTTTTGACTTGCGCATTGGTTTAAACTTAAATTTACTTATTAGGATTCACGTTCTTGCAATGTAAGTTTACATGACCAACTTTCTTTACCGTTTTATGGCGTTACGACATACAAAGATGTCTTAACTCATATGATCATCATCTTTGATGATTTACATTCTTGTCTTCTTCTTATAACCTTTCTAGGACTTAGCACACATCGAGTCTCTACTAATATTCCATATGGTACTCTGAGTGGTTTCCCACAAACAACCAATAAACTAGTTTCCCGTCTCATCTACACTGTCTTTCACAGTGAGTTAGCTCGGTTACTAGTTTTGGATATACCTCCGCTCTCTGAAGGAATTACTAAGCCCAGATCCCATATGTCAACAATTAAAGATTACGATTGTACCATAACCTAAACTTTATCTTAACTTATCCGAACTATTAAAACTATAATGTTCGTTAAGTTGATTTTCCATTCCTTATGGCTTTCTGGCAACTAAATGCCATACCTCATGATTTATTCCTTATCATATGAGTCATACAGTCTTTTGTATACTCAGAACGATCTTTATATGTTAATACTTTTCTTACATAGCGTTAAGCATTTTACATTACCTTATTCATATCTTATAACATCCGGTTCATTCGACTCGAAATATTATCCAAGTTATTATTACTAACTCGGCTTCTTAACGTTATATGTCATTACTTCAATTTCTTCACTGTTCAAAGGTTTAATCTTTAGTCTTCATTACCTTTCGATCAAAGCATACATGGTGTGTAGGTTATGCCTACTTAATCTTCGCGTACACTCAACCCTTACATCAGCTAAAGTATTTAACGCTTACGTTCATTCTATCATTCTCTATCATATTCACGCTCGGACTTTCATTAATCTTATTACCGTTCATTATGATTTTCTTGATAATTGCATATCTTACTTACTACCTTCGTCAACGTCTAAGCCATTCAACCAATGTATACTTAGAACATTTCCACGACGCGAATATGATTGAAGAGGATCGTTTACGTATTCTGTGTTCACGTTGGCCATCTCTTAATCTCTCATTCAACCTTTACCTAAGGTTTTAATCGCTCTCATCTATTATTCATTATACGAACCTCACGTTCATCATCCTTCCTTGATGTCGAAGCCGTACAGTTCGTTGTATGCTAAGATCGTTCGTCCATCGCAACAGCGTTGCGTTCACTGCGTTTATATGCTTTACATCTAACTTTCATTATGGCCTTATAGCATTGCAATGTTATAATTCATCATCTCCCTACAACGTCTAAGGAATCACAATCATAGCAATCCCATACGTTTGTTTTATCGCGACTACGGTCCATGGATATTGATTACATAATTTGCATTTACATTCTTTGTCTTTTAATCCTATTCAATCTTTCCGTTCAACCTTTACTAAAAGTTTAAATCACTTAATTAAGTGTTACATTATGTGAACTATATGTTCATTATTTTTCCTTATACTTTCCCTAGCAGTTGAGCCGTTAAAAGCTCTTCTCTGGGTTTTGCCCTGCACCGCCATTGCGGCGCCACCTCCCTTTGTTATTGTTGCATTGCAGTTCCACTATCCAGTAACTATTGCCCGAAGCCAGTGCTGCGGTGCCCCCATTTCTAGTTCAAACTGGCGCTGCAGCGCCAGTTCAAAAACACAGTTTTTTCCAGCATATTTTCTAAGTGTTGGAATGCGTACAAATTTCCTACTTTGCAATCTCGTAACTTCTTCGTTGTAACTCAGAACGAGGTCATTCCAAAGCCATCTTCTTACTCTCGTTATGTACTTCGACTTCCTTTGGACATAATTTCATTTTGAATCTGTTAACATGTCATTCCATTGGCTTGAATTTCATTATTCGTTCATTTTATGTTATTAATGTTCTTTGCTTGTTCGTTCGTAATTCGTTCGTCTGAACTCAAAATTCATTCGTTCTTGAGTCCACAACTCACGTTTTCTACATTTTCTTACATTCTTATGAAACCCTACACATCCGGGTTCATTTACATACTTTCTACTTTTCGCTCGTCTTTATGAAATTTTATCATAACTTCATTATAGTTAAGTTCAATCTGTTCTTCATGAACGTTTCTATAACGCCCCCATATCTAGACTCCCATAATATCTGATATAGTCCTTACTAAAAGTCACTGTATATAATGCATTTAAATCTATACGCCCATGGTATCTGATTATATGATTATATCTAATTGAGTGACTATACAATTTATAACCAGGTGCAATTCCCATAGATCCAAGATTCACAGTATTCCATAACAGATAACAATTCCTAGGAGAACTATTGATGTGTTTGAATACCTTCACTTAGATGTATGAACTATATCGGTGAATAATATCTATCTATCCAAAATTAAGAGACTAGTAATAACATGAACAGTTCATATTACCAATACCCTCACTCAGATGTATAGCCTATGTCATGCGAATTACACTATCGTATCGATACTACCTATCGATCTGAAATCCAGAGTATCAACAACACCATGAACAGTCCATGCTGTCAATACCCTCACTCAGACAAATAGTTCTTAAGGATCTCAAACTAGATTGTAAATTCTAATTACATCTATATATGTAAGAAAACACGGTTACGGTTATATATATATATATATATATATATATATATATATATATATATATATATATATATATATATATATATATATCATTAAGGTTCGATTACATGATTCTTCATAAAGAATTTCTTATTATAAAGTATTACATTCAACTAGACAATAATATAAACTAATCTAAGCAGGGACGATTCCCTTTATTAACTCCAAAAGTGCCAGAGTTACCATCTAATACTGCAAAAGAAATAATTTGCAAAGGTGAGCTATGAAATGCTTACCAGGTTTTATATTTATAACAATATATGATTTGAAGAAGTATAACAGTTCAAAACTCAACTGATAGTTGCTACCATTTCTGGAATTTCTATTTCAACCATTTTTGGACTTTTTATTTCTGTCAGTCATAAAGATTTAGAAACTTTGTTTAGATATGAGGTAGGGAATCAACCTATTCAATATCCTAAGAGTATGCATCTCATCCTACTAGTGCTCACATACACTCAACGTCAATATTTTAATTGACTAAACATCGATCCCATTTCGGGATACACAACTTTAGTATATGATGTCTTACGAAAGCAATTTGGCTTGACACAACAGTTTATGCTCGATAAACAATATCATATGAATAAATGATTCATTTATGAGTTATGCTGAAGCTATAGCAGTAACTTTGCAATAATTGGCAATTTAAGTTTAGGTTTGGTATAACATATTAATAGCAATTCAACATAAGAATCTTGTTTAACAAATAAATAGGGTTTGAGAAATTTGCATAATTAATAATTTGGGTTTAGTAAACTTGCCTAAGCGAAGATCAGTCAAGTAAGGCTACTTGATTCGTTAATAAACACCTAAGATGTTCATTCATATAAAGCTAACACATTAGGATTGATAACAATACTCAAATACATAACCTATATATGTTTGGGTTAAGTCTGATATGGTTTCGGTGTCTAAAAACTTTACTAAGTACTTATTAAGTGGATAACTCGACTAAATTTTATTTATAAGCTTTATTATATTTTTAGATAATTTAAATAGGCTTAAATATAATTTACTATCCTAAACTATAGGCCATATTCCACTTCGGTGATTCACCTTTTCATTTTTTCAATTAGATGATTGAACTATTAATTTTTTTCAGTTACGACAAATTGAATCTGCCACGTTAGAAATTGCTAACGTGGCTATCTGGGTGGGGCATACTCAGCTGATGTGTATAATTTTTTGATTAAACAATTTAGATATATTATATGGTAAAATGGTCATAGCCTTTGCATTTCACTATCTCACGTGATAATCAACAACTGTCTTCTTCCACCCCTCCCTCTCCTTCTCCCTCTCCCTCTCGCTCTCTCTCTCTCTTCACGCCATTTTTACAGTAAAACCATACATACATTCAAACTCTCTCTCTCTCTCTATATATATATATATATATATATATATATATATATATATATATATATATATATATATATATCATATTCCATTTCTACATTAACCTATCAACCACAATTTTCTTTTACCAACAGATATGAGGTCTCTAATTTGGTTCTGTTTGGTTGTTGTTCTACGTCAATCCCTTAATAATACATCCAAACAGATCTACATAGTTCACATGAAGCACCACTAGAAGTCTGAATCGTACACCACTCATCAAGTACTCTGCCAACCTCAAATCTCACTCCTCTCTTGATTCCCTACTCTACACCTACACCTACACCACTGACTAGCACGACTTCGCCGTCGCTCTCAGCCCGAAGAAGTCGAATCCCTCTGTCAATCCAACTCAGTCATCGGCGTCTATGAAGAACCCGTTTACAGCCTTCACACCACTTAAAACCCCTAAATTCCTTGGCCTAGAGAAAGAAGAAGGTTTGTGGGCTGGTCGTTCTTCATTCGTCAGAATAAAAAATACAATCATCGACGACGTTGATGTGATGTCTATGTCGTTGGGAGGCGGGTCGGCTTCTTATTATTGGGATACAACAGCTATCGGTGCCTTTACCACCATGGAGAAGGAGATTTTGGTGCCTTTACCTTCGGTGCCAGAACATTCACACGGCTTCCAATGAAATCAAGCAAAGATGGAGAACGCCCAAGCTTTTCATCAAAGCTTCTGATGATCGACGATGGAAATCTGTTTTCGTTGAAAATTTTTTGAATTTGAGACCTAGGGTTTTTTTTGGGATCGAAGTTGGGCTTTTCAGTGAATCTTTTGATTGAAGTTTTAGCTTTGGATGTTTTTGATAATTTTCATGTTTAATATAAAACGGATTGACAATTTTGCCATTTAAAATATATCATAAATGTTTAATCAAAAATTTAAAAATTATTTTTTTACACATCAGCTAAACCATGTCCTACCCAGATAGCCACATCAGCAATTTCTGACGTGGCAGACCCAATTGAATGGAATCAGAAAAAATTAATAGTTCAATCATCTAATTGACAAAATTAAAAGGTGGATCAACGAAGTGGATTATGGTCTATACTTTAGGGTACTAAATTATATTTAAGCCATTTAAATATCCTTTATAACAATTTCTAGAAGCATATAATAATTTTTAAGTATTTATTTATCCCTGAAATGATTTTTAAATCACTTATTTCTATTTCTAAATAATTTAATATTTACTTAGAATATTATAAAAACTTTGTTTACTATTTTTAAAAAATTTATAATCATTTATTATGATTTTTATATCATAAATATTATTTTTAGATAATTATTTAATATATATAAATAAATATTCTAATTTATTTATTATTAACTTAATTATTAATAATATCCAAATAAATTAATATATTTATTGAATTTATGTAAAAATATTAAAAGTTAATTATTATAACTTAAAATAATTTTTTAAATTGTTTTTATATTTATTTATTAATTATTTCTAATTTTTATTAATTAATTTCTTAGAAAATATTTTCTGTCTGTCGCTAAAGCCCTATAGCGACAGGAAGTGTCGCTATAGGTGTTCTTGAGTTTCTGGGAATCAATTGGTCATGGCCAAGGGACCAATTTGACCTTGATCTAATTTGCTACTGTTGATGATTCTAGGTTTGGACAAGTATGGATGTTATAGTACTCATACAGTAGTACAACATCAGACCATTTTCATGATTTAACCTACATATAACAAGAAGTTATAGAGGGTCAAAGTCATTGTCAGAGCTGTTTTTTAGTTTCTGGGTAACCCAAAACAGTGGTCATGGTCGGTCAACGGTTTTGTAGCTTCTATATCTTTCAATCTTTGTGATAGATTCGTGTTTTGTTTGTTGTAATAGGTAGTCTATATGTCAAGGTACTAATATATATCACTAATTTGGACAAAACATGATTCTAAGGTCTCGATCTATGATGGTCAAAGTACAACAAAAGGTTGTTCTTCATGTTCATCAGTTTTTTGGGTAACCTAGAAAACTTAGTCATGCTCCGTCAATAACTTTTGACCATTAATTCTGGCAATCTTATGAATTATTTAAGCAATTGAATATCATAGATATGTAGTATGTATGTCAAGGTATTAATTCATTACAAAAAGTTATCATAACATCAAACAAAAAGGGATTAAAAGGCTGGTCAAAGTAGTCGGTTCAACCTATTCTTGAGTTTTCTGGGTAACCCAGAAAACAGAACTTCGTAATTGGTCAACCACTTTTGACCACATATATGTTGCAATATATGGTTCGAATGAACCTATTTTCTTTTCCAGATTAAAGACCTCATGTCATACTACAAATAACATATAATTAACATATCTAACTATTAACATACACGGATCTACAGGCTCTGACATTCGACTGTTAGACCTATTTTTCCAAAATTTCCAGATTTCTTAAAACACTAATTTGATGCATCTAGATGTTATGAAAACTTGTTCTATCAACTTAGCATACTTTATAACATGTTATAACATATATCTAAACATCTAAACAACAATTTATATATAGCATCAAAGATCTAGTTACCAATTAGGTTTTACACCTTTTCTTGCTTGATTTTCGATTTCTGGCAATTGAATCTATTGCTGCTGTCATTAGGGCTTATATAGGCACGTTATATGAGTGTATAGGCTTATAATTTTTATGAGTTTGAACTGAGCTAGGGTCTCCTTTAATAGAATTTTCCAACTTGGCTTTTTGGTCATTTTTCCACATACTTGCCTCCTAAAAGATCTGATCTGTGACTATGGTGGTGCTTGGGAGTTTGGAAGCATGTCATGTGATGTCTTAAAACTTGTGTGGATGACTCTTAACCTACTTGTGAGCTAGTTGACCAAATTAGTAGCTATTTTTTCCCCTAATCCTCACTAATCTTGATTAGGGTTTTGATTTTTATGATTAGGGTTACTTAATGATGTTTATTAGTACCTAATTAAAGTTTAGCAATCATGATTAGGTGTTATGATAACCTAATTAGGATTTGGTCTACCTAATTAGAGTTAGGATTTACAAATTAGGGTTAGGGTTTATAATCTAGGGTTCCTAACTTAGATTTTCTATAGATCCTAACAAGTAGGACAAAGCAGCTTGTTAAAACAAATATACCAAAAAGTCTATTTTCAGAAGAAAAATTTTAAACACGAGGTGTCAAGCACGTCATTTTTCAGACGAAAATTTATTTCACCTAATTTATTAAACAGGGTATATATTAACATATAACACTTTCAGAACGGAGAGATTTTATTAATATAACTGAATTTACATATCCGAGTCTTATTAGGGTTTTTGGGGTTTCACATTCACTCCCACTAATAAGAATTTTGTCCTCAAAATTACAGTACAGGTTAAGTAAACAGTTGGAGATAGTTCTCTCGCATTTTATCTTCAAGCTCCCATATATCCTCTTCAACATTTTGATTTCTCCATATCACTTTGACCGGTGCTATCACTTTATTTCTCAGGACTTTCTCTTTACGATCGATGATCTGCACAGGTTCTTTTACATAAGAAAGATCTTCTTCGATTTGGATTGGCTAAAAATTTATAACGTGTTTGTAATCAGGTTTGTATGGTTGTAATGCAGTCACATAAAACACATTATGAATATGGTTTAACCCAGGAGGTAGTGCTATTTCATAAGCAACTTCACCTATTCTCCTCAAAATTTCAAAAGGTCCAATGAATCTTGGACTCAGTTTTCCTTTCTTGCCAAAACGTATCTTGCCCTTCCAAGGGGACACTTTCAAGAATACGTGGTTTCCTATGCTAAAGCTTCTTTGTTGACGATGTGGATCAGCATATTTCCTCTGTCGATCTTAAGATGCTTGTAATCGTTCACGTATAATTCTGATGGTTTCAATAGTTTGTTGGATTATTTCAGGTCCTAGCATTTGTCTTTCCCTGACTTCATCCCAACACAAAGGTGTTCTACATTTTCTCCCATATAAGGCTTCATAACGTGGCATACCTATACTAGCATGATAACTGTTGTTGTAGGAAAACTCAACCAAAGGTAATTGATCTTCCCAACTTCCTTTTAAGTCAATGATACATGGTCTCAACGTATCCTCTAATGTTTGAATGGTTCTCTCACTTTTGCCATCAGTTTGAGGGTAATAAGTTGTACTTAATCTTAATTGTGTTCCTAAGTGTTTTTGAAGGCTCTTCCAAAAATTTGAGGTAAAGCGTGGATCTCGATATGACACTATAGAAACAGGTACTCCATGCCTAGAGATGATTTCATTAATGTATAGATTAGCAAGTTGGTCTAAGTTTTAAGTAGCTTTAATTTGTAGGAAGTGAGCTGAGTTGGTTAAACGATCAACTATTACCCAAATGGCATTGTGGCCTTTCTGTGTAGCTGGAAGGCGTACCACGAAATTCATAGTTATATGTTCCCACTACCACTCAAGAATTGGTAAGGGTTGAAGTAAACCACTTGGGTTTTGATGTTTAGCCTTAACGCTTTGACACGTGAGACATTTGCTTACCCATTCAACTATTTATCTTTTCATATTCGACCACCAAAAGTGTCGACTTAAGTCCTTGTACATTTTAGTACTGCCAGGATGTATGGTAAATTTAGAATTATGCGCTTCGTTTAACATTTCCTCTTTTAAGGCTTGATTTAACGGAACCCAAATTCTATCTTCATATCTTATTATTCCATCCTTTTCTATTCTAAATTTGCTATTCTCAATATAAGTTATACTAGACTTATATTTTTGACATTCTTTATCCTTCTCCTTCATCTCTTTGATTCTATCATGTAGAGATGAAACTCCCTCTAGAATGAATAACTTTTTGGTAGAGGTAGTTGGACATCCCACCTCAATTTCTAATTTTTCAAAATCTTTTATTAACCTATCATTGGTGGTTATTGCGTTCAACTTTTCTTGATTCTTTATACTTAACGGATCAACTACGACATTGACTTTACCGGGATGATATAAGATTTGACAACCAAAATCCTTTATCAGTTCTAACCATCTCCTCTGCCTTAAATTCAACTTATTTTGTGTAAAAATATATTTCAGACTCTTGTGATCTGTATATATCTCGCACTTCTCCCCGTACAAGTAATGCCTCCAAATTTTAAGGGAAAAAACTACCGCGACTAACTCTAGGTCATATGTAGGATACCTCTCCTCATAATCTCTGAGTTGTCATGATTCATAAGCGATCACTTTCTCATGTTGCATCAACACACACCCTAAACCTCTGTGTGATGCATCCCTAAAAACTACAAGGCCTCCTGTATCATCTGGTAAGGACAATACTGGAGCCATGCTCAGTCGCTTCTTCAACTCTTGGAAGCACTCTTCACATGTATCTTTTCAGATGTATTTCACCGTCTTTCGAGTTAAATTGGTTAATGGGGTTGCTATTTTTGAAAAATCTTTTATGAACCGTCGATAATAACCTGCTAAACCAACAAAACTTCTTACTTCTGTTGGAGTTGTTGGTTGTTCCTAATTCACAATCGTTTCGATCTTAGTTGGATCTACCGATATTCCATTTTTTTCAATTACATGATCTAAAAATTGAACTCTCGTTAACCAGAATTCACACTTGGAAAACTTTGCATAAAGTTGTTCCTTTCGTAATATCTCCAAAACGACTCTCAAGTGTTCAACATGCTCTTCCCGTGTTTTCGAGTATATCAAAATATCGTCGATAAGCACTACAACAAATTTGTCTAAGCTCTATTTAAACACTCGATTCATCAAGTCCATGAATGATGCCAGTGCAATTGTCAACCCAAAAGACATTACAAGAAACTCATAATGTCCACAGTGTGTCCTAAACGCTCTCTTCGGTACATCTTCCATTCTTACCTTTAACTGGTGATAACCTTTCCTAAGGTCAATCTTTGAAAAGTGTTCGGCCCCTTTTAGTTGGTCAAATAAATCATCAATTCTTGGTAAATGATATTTATTCTTAATGGTTAATTTATTTAATTCTCTATAGTCTATACATAACTGTTGGTCATAATCCCGATCAATATATGTGTGCAAGTATACACGGTCAACAAGTAATAAAGAGTAAGTAAAATATCGTTCCCACAAAGAATTAATTAATAAAGTTCACCAAGCACTAGCCCATAACCATTTCAGTCTTATTTAAACGATTGATTTGATACCCATATATTCAAACTATGGAATTAAATAAACCTAACTATCCCTAGTGTGAGACTAGATAATGAAGACTTGAGATTACAATTTCACCTATTGAATCACTTAAATCGACACACTTCTTATTAAGCCAAATTAATTGTACTAGATTGTTAGCTGAGAACACGAAAGTGAAATATAGCCATCTCTCGATGTACCATACTCATATCACATATAATCCACAATTGATAGAATACACATGAACACCCACATTACCTAAACCACTATATGTCTATGTGATTTACAAATAAATAGGGTTTAAGCCCAAGTTCTCAATTGACTACAAATGATGCTTCGATATATGTCTATCCTAAGCACGAATCATACATTCCATCACCATGTAGAACATACAAACACAAGCTATTAAGATCAGATCTAAACACATACTTCATCTTTCAAGTTCATATGGATTATCACAGTAATCGATGGCCAATCAACTAAGCAAATAAGCATTAATCTTAATAGACAATCTCATAACAATCAATAAGGCTGACAATGAAGTATGTCAAGATAAACTAGGCAATAGATTCCATTGCAATCCCAAAATAAAGGTTAACTCGTAGTTGAATTAAAATTCATGATCCACAATTGAATATACATTGAAAGATACAAATAGAAGTAAATAGAGTTAGGGATTAATAATAACAAATCTGAGTTTCTTCTCATGTTTCACTTCTGAACTTTCAAGGATCTTCAATTGCTTCAATCCCCAAATCTTAGTTAATCTAGGGTTCTAATCTAATCTAATCTAATAAGGAAATTAAAGAAAAGAAAAGAGCATATGTAATCTAGATTGATCCCCAAGGGTGGAATCACCTTTTACATACTTATATCTCTCTTATATATAAGCCCTAATTGAACCCTTCTACAAGTTACGTTCCAATTGCACTGTCTAGTGAAAAAGTCAGCTCTGGTCCACTTGCGAAGTGGCATGGCCGCACTGGGAATGGCCCGAAGTTGAGCGTGCCCGTGCTCAAGTAGCAGATGGAATTTTTTTGGTCAAGGGACTGGTGCGGTCGCACCCAAAATACACTGGAAATCAGCGCGCCCGCGCCGTAGGTTTTATGCTGCAATGTCCAATGATAAAACGGTCATAACTTTTGATCTAAGGGGCATTACGGGGCCTTTCACCTATCAAATCGAAGCTCTCGACAAGCTCTACAACTTTCATTCTTCGAGAATTGAGAAATAATGGATGGATGAAGGTCGAATTTGGGTTGGAAGTGACTGATATGCATATGGCCATCCAAAACATTGAAGTTTAACGTCCGTTGGTACAAAGGTCATAACTCTTGCATCCGAACTCTGATTGGAATGATTCAAGATGTTCTAAAAAGCTAAGAAGAAGCTCTACAATATAATCCAAGTTCCAAGTCAAGAACATGAAATGAACATGAAAGCCCAAACGATGTTCGGATTGTTTTTCCTTGCGTTTTCATACCATAGTCGCTCACACAGCTCCCAAGCGTATAATCTACAAAATGAGCACAAAATGCATGAAAAGTAACTACAAAACATAGGTTTAAGCAATTAATTCAAGTAATAGATACCGAATAAGCAGGTATAAACCCTACTTATCAAATACCCCCAAGCTTAAACCCTTGCTTGTCCCTAAGCAACACAACAAATGCAATCTATATGATATGCAAGCTATGCTACTATGACAATGAATCCAACCTTCTCAGACAAATATGAATTCCAATACTAGTTACCTCAGAGAAATTACAAGATCTATGAACAATGCGTCAAAATAATCTAAAGTCATAAGGATATACAATCAGAAAATCACAACCTGCTACAAAGATGTTGTGTGTGTGTACTATGTTCACAAATAAGCTTGACAAAGGTGAAGATTCCACATGCTATACTTCTAAGAAAGAAAACTGAGGTTTCAAATCAAGAACTATTCACATAGTTGAAACAACAACCAATCTAACACATCAATACAAGCTAAGGTTCAACAAAGGATTTATTATGCTTTATTTTACTCGCGAGGGTATTTTCACACTTTCCCGCGGTGCTTATTCTTTCTTTCTTTCTTTTTTTTCTTTTTTTTATCACATGGCTGTGCAATGTCTCATTCCATTAGGCTATACAGTGCTACCCCTTAGCGAGCTTTCAACCAACGACTCCCAAACCACTCAGGCTTTAGGGCACTAGGTGTAGAGACAATCCCCTCGGGCGTACTTACTCAAGTAACAAAGGCCCGAAACAAGACTAGCCATGGTGTTTATTCATTTTTTTAAAGAAGATAGCAAGTATACCCATGCATTCTTAAAACTTAAGTTTCAGTCTCTTCATACTCATTACGCACTTCCTACATAATTCAATTATGAAAAACAATGTTTTCCTCTCAGCAGACAAACATGCTAATCTTAACCAACAAGCAAAAAGGAACACTGTCGTGCTATCCGGTAACATCTAAACAGCAGGCATGAATTATATCATGTATAAAATTATAACTAAGCTCAAGATATCAACCAAGTTCAAAACTCTATCAAATTTCTATATCATCAATGGTCATATTAGAATTCAACTGACTAAAAACATGGGAATATGCTATGTAATGCAACTAAACACATACTAAGTAAACAAGACAAAATAAAACTAAAAAAAAACATTTATGCCAAAAATTTAACTAACAAGATACTAAAATACCACTACTATGCAACCTAAACATGCAATAAAACTATATACAGCTATCTATATGCAACAACTACTAACTACAACCCAATACCCCCAAACTTGAAATGAACAATGCCCTCATTTTAATTAAAAGTGAAAGAATACTCCCCTAAGTGGCAATGTTATCTCTGTTCGTCTCCTCATGATCCGATGGTATATCAGGCGATGGATAACTTTGAGATAATCTAAAGTTGGAAACTGAGTGTGGGCTTCTAACTGTCTGAATGCTTGAGTTAGAAATTCTAAAAATTTAGCAGTGTTTGTTTTCTATGACAGATATATGGCGAGGCCGCGCTACCCTGTACCCTGGCAGCTTTAGTATTTTTGACTTCTGTTTGATCCTAAATGCTTATAGCAATTGGATTGAACTTGAGAGGAGAAATAATAAAACTATTATTAAAACATACAACTACTGGGCTAGTTGAGCTCACCCTTTTTCTTTTATTGTTCTCTTCAAGAAATAAGAACGTAGCCGGGACTAGTCGGGAAACAGAGTGATGGTCCGAGATGGTGGCTATAGTAGTCCTCACTATTTTATTAGATAGTATGATAATAAATATAATGAGACTTCATTTGAGTTTGAATATTGTCTATGAGATAATATTTGTGTAAAAACTCTAAGCTACGCTATTGTCATATTGTAGAAAAGAAGTTTGTATTTGATTTATGTACCATGTATTTGGTGACTCAGAATGAGTGATGTATACCTATTTTGGGGGTGTCACACTTTATTTTAATTATAAAATTATTTCAATTCTATTCGTTCGGATATATTTATTTTAATTATAAAATTATTTTAATTATATTCGTTCGGATATATATATATATATATATATATATATATATATATATATATATATATATATATATATATAAATCGAAGCCTGGTCTCTGATGTAACAATCCAGAATTTTAAATAGTAATTTCAAATATTTATTGAATTATATAAATATTTAATTAGTGCGTTTGTTGTTGAATAAATATTTGTTTAATTTGATTATTTATTTGTTAAAAAAATAATTTATGAGTTAAGAAAAATAATTATTATGAGATAATATTCTAATTTAATTTAATAATTAAATTAGACAGTTGATAGAGATTAAATGAATTATTATAATGTTTTAATTTGATAATAAAGTGTGACAATAAACTATTATACAAATGATTTAGTAAAATAAATTAAAGTAGTGTAAATGGATTTAACCAAACAAGGCTTAAAGACATTAAGTCTTTATTTTTTAAAAGTATTTTTGCCCAAACATAGCTTTATGGCTTTTAAATTTTGAATTTGAATTATAATAAATAAAATAAATCAAAATAATATAAATAATATTTTATAACTGATATGTAATTATTATAATAATAATTATATGGCAGTTACATACGTTTTAGGAGCGTCTGTCTTATTTACGTGAAAAACTTTTGGGCTTAAGCCTAAGAAAAGAAAAGAAAAGAAAGAATACAGAGAAAAAAAAATAGAGAGAGTTTACAAAGAGAAGTTTGTGAGAATTTGAGAGAGAATTCTGTGATTCCAAGTAGTTGTCCTTGGTTAGCAAGGATTATCCAAGTAATTGAAAGTATATTTTCAAAGCTTTAATATTATATATGTGAGACCCCAAATTTTATGAATAAAGATTTAATTTTCTCGAAATAATTTTTTTAAAATATTATGGTGTGGATTTGAGATAGTGTTATAGTTGTGGGTAGTATTTATAAATTTTGTAAAGTATGTAAGTTGTTATATAATATTCTTTTTGTCGGAGAATATCTGTACGATTTCATAATCATTGGTGAACCCCACAACGGAAGTATTGTCGTAGTAAAAAAATAACAGAATTATCTTTTTATAAAAATAACGGCGAAAGTGTTACTGTTAAAATTATTGAACTACTCGATAGTAAAAGTACAATAATACGCGTGGTTGCATAGTAGCACCCGGTATTGATTATTGATGCTTACGTAAGAAGTCACTCAGTTATACTCAATTATTGCTACAGTAATTGCTGCATCATATCTCTCATATTATTGATTCAATTATTGTCACAGTAGCATCTGTATAATATGTTATGTTATTAAATCAATAATTGAGACGAAAAAGTTATTCATATTATTATTTGTAATATTAACGATGTCTAAAAGTTCTGCCAAGGAGAGGTTTAGTCACCTAATTGCGTGCCAATAGGGAGAAATCCTTATTGGAAAGCCCCTTCTTTCCTGGGAATGACCTGGTCGATTAATTTTGTGAATTATAATAAAGGTGGTAAGTTTTGTTTTATTATTATTATAAATGTAATAAAACAAAAAACTTTTTATATAAAACAGAATACTTTTATAAAGTTATTTGTTTTATTAGACTATAAATAGAATATATAATATTCTATTATGCATAGTATTTGTATAGTGTCTGCATAGTGTTTGCATAGTAAAATCTTTTTATATAAAATAGAATACTTTTATAAAGTTATTCGTTTTATTAGATTATAAATTGAATATATTATATTTTATTTACAAGATTTTGTTTTATTAGAATATTTTATTAATACTGCATAGTAAACCAATATGGACCGTCCGTTTAAAAGTAAATCAATCTGGTCCGTTCATGAATTAGTTACTATTCACTCCATTCTCCTATAAATAGAAGCTCATTCCTTCATTATTTCTTACGAATTCACTGAAACTATAGTGAGAGAAACTATAGAGAGAAAGAAGAAAAGTATTCTGCTACTTCACTACTCCTATATCCAGTTTCTTCTAAGGTAAGTGATATTATTTCTTTCGTATTCATGAAGAGAACTTCTGTTATTCCATTCTTTATTATTATGTTGGAATAACCTGTATACGTGGACTACCCTATACTTGGTGAAATTCTTCTGTTATTCCATTTTTTATTATTATGTTGGAATAACCTGTATATGCGAAGTACCGCATACATGGTGAAATTCTTCTGTTATTCCATTCCTTATTATTATGTTGGAATAACCTGTATATGCAAAGTACCACATACATGGTGAAATTTTGTTGTTATTCCATTCTTTATTATTCTGTCAGAATATCCCGTCTGTGCATTTACGTATGACCTGGTTCCATTCTTTATTATTCTGTCGAAATATCATGTCTGTGCGTTTACGCATGACATGGTTCCATTATTTATTATTCTGTTGGAATAACCTATCTGTGCGATCTATCGCATGCATGGTGAATTCTTCTATTATTCCATTCTTTATTATTCAGTTGGAATAACCTATCCATGTGGATTACCACATGCATGGTGAATGATCATTCGTATTCATTCCTTATTAAATTGTGGAAATGATCTATCTACGTGGATTACCGCATGGCGGGATAACATCCATTTGCAGTTTCATATATTCTATTATACTCAGTTGGTTAAAGCTTTGGCTTCTATACTCCATGAAATTAGTGAAATATCGTTGATAATTGCGCTTCATCCAGTATCTTTTCATGGAAATACTCTTCTGAGCCTTCTTGAATTTTACTCTACAAAGCAGTATCATGTTGACAATTTGGACGTTATTGGTTCTTGGATAAATTAATTCTTGAACTTGTTTTATTGAATTTTTATATCATTGTCATCATCCTCATGTTTATATTATGTTGAAAGTCATTTGTGGCCTGTAGTGCATAGATGGACTTGGTATGATTATGACCAGGGATTAATCGGTATAATCATGACCATAATATTACAAATGATATGATAAAAGTCCTCATTGGCCCGTAATGCATTGATGGACAGTTGTTGACATGATCATGACCATTGATGAATACACGAATATCCTTGGCCCGTAGTGCATGGATAATTTGTGGTTGTGATACTAATGAATATCATTGGCCGTAGTGCAGGGATGATGTTGATTATTTATTAAGTTGAGTCCTAGCGATAAAAGTGATGAAAAACCTTTTAAATCATAAAAGATAGTAGATTTTATTCTCTACTTGACTCTTTTAATGGATTGCTTGTTCCGTTGCAGTTAAACTTGGTGTTTGTTATATTGTATCAGTTTAACAGTGTTGAAGGCTAACGATAATTTATTCTGCATTATCTTAGTCATAATATTTCTTACTGGGCTAGTTGAGCTCGCCCTTTTACTTTTATTGTTCTCTTCAGGAAATGAGAACGTAGCAGGGACTAGTCGGGGAACGGAGTGACGGTCTAGATGATAGCATTAGTAGTCCTCACTATTCTATGAAATAGTGTGATAATAAATGTATTGAGGACTTATTTTGAGTTTGAATACTGTCTAGAAGATAATATTTATATTAAAACTCACAGCTCATGTTGTATATTTAAGATTGTATTTGTATTCTGTACCATGTACTTGACGATTCAGAATAGGTGGTGTATACCTATTTTGGGGGCGTCACAATATATATGAATATTTTATATTCACGAGTTTTATGGTTTCTGTGAATTCATGTTGGGTGAATTGTTATTATAAACTGAATTGTTGTATTTATATGTATTTGTGATGTTAAAACTAGCATCTAGATAAAGATTTAGTGTACCAATTACTTTCTTTACGTTCAAAAATAAGAAAAAACTAATTGCAATGCATATGTGTTGAATATGGCTTGTTGGAGTTCAAAATTAATACTTGGTTTGTAAACCAATCTGTAAATTGAGTCTTGAATATGTTAATTCGGTAAGAAATGAAGAGAACGTAGTTTGAATGAGTTAAATTGGTGTAGAATTGTGATCACAGTTTTAATTCTGTCAAGGATGTCAAAAATGGAGTCTTGGCAAAAATATGGAAATTAAACTTAATTTGATTGTAGTTGTTGTTAATTGTTCAACATTAGTGTGTGTGTGTATGTATATATATATATATATATATATATATATATATATATATATATATGATGGATAATGATTATGTGAATTAGACGTGTTAAATTGATTGCTAGAAATTTAGATGTAGGCCAAATTGGCTTTGCCTCCGTTCGTCGCCTGAAACTGTAATTCAGTGCCGCAGCACCAACCTTCGCGCCGCAGCGCCATTCCTAGTGTAATCTGGGGCGCCGCAGCGTCGGTTAGCAGAATTGCCAGAAAATTTGTTTTTATTACACAAAGTTTGTAATTGTTGTTAAGGTGCAATATTATGACTGTTAAAATATGATTTTTGTTAATTGTGGTATTATAGTACTAAGAATAAGAATTTTATTAACAATTAACGAGTTTTATTATTACATTACTAGTGTAACTTGACTATGTGGTTAAAAACCAAGCCATACATGAAGTAGGTACTTAATTGTATACAAAGTATATGTAGTAACTAATTATGTCAAAATGACATGTGTATAGGATATTGTGAATCGAATTATTACGATTTAACTTACACGCAAGGCAAATTTCTAAACCTTACCTCTTGATATTGAGCAAGTTTTTATGATCTTTAACTTGTTTCTTAGTATGCAAGTTTCTTAACTCTAATTTTATATTGTGCAAGTTTTCTTTACTCTACCTTGTTTACTGTTGAGCAAATTATTCCTAATCCTATTTATACAATTCGTGCAAAGCTATTTAACCTACCTCTTACTTTGAGAAGGTTTCCTACTTTAACTTGTTACTTAGCATGCAAGCTTCTAAATTCTGATACACTTATGTTGAACAAGTTTTAACGTTCAAATTTCTATTTATTATGCATGCTCAATACTCAATTCTAAACAAAATTCTAACCTTAGCTTAATATTGTTCAAGCAAGGTATGTTACATTATTCAATGCTTATGCTTTTAGTTTATTTCTAAAGCATGACCTTAATATACAATGTTGATTCATTTATGACTTACTCCATAGCATATTATTATTACATTCTTATTGAACTTATCCTTAGTTGATGTTCGTTAAACTCTAAATTACCTTGAAACTTATCCAAACCAAACTTACTTTGGTGTGGACTTGTATTCTAAATAGCGAGATGAACAACCCTATTACAGGGGATAATTTACGCATAGCGTTTAGATGTTTGTGCACAATACATGGTAGGAAGGGTTGATCCCCCTAAGTACGTGAAGTCCCTACAGTATAATTGTTTAGGTTAAATTTGAAAGATTACTTGTAACCGTGGACATAGTTCGTGGTCTTATGACCCTCAGATATATTTCATATTTTGATTCCAGTTTTTGGTTATCATTGATAGAGTATTATTCAATTCTGATGAGCCTATTCATTGGCAGTTATTATTCTCTTGTTGTTCATTGCTATATCTAGTGAGCATCTATTTTGTTCACTCTTGCATAAATATAATTGTTGCAGCTAAGGTTGAGAAGGTCGAGGAACCTACTACAAATAAAGGAAAAGGAAAAATGTACAAGTGATGAAGACTTGTAATTTATTGGCTTTTATGTTAATGGACTTTATTTAAATGATGTGATGTAACTATTTCTATTTCCGCACTTGATTTATGTTAAAGGTTAGATAACCTGTGAGACTTTTTGATTTAAAGATGTAACCCTTTAATGGGAGGATTTATGGTTTAAATTTTATTTTATTTGGGTAGTTAGAAATGAAGGTTTTTATCAAGTAAACACCAAATCTTGTGGGAATGAAGTACCCGGATTTGGGGGTGTCACAGGTTGGTATCAAAGCTTTAGGTTATGAACCTTAGGTGGGGAAAAGCCTTAGGAAGTAACCTTTGAAAATATAGTGGTGATAAACTCTTATCGAATTTTAAGGAAGAAGTAATAAAACACTTATGTGCTTATGTGATTGCAACCTATGTGCTCGTGAGAGTCGAGTGGTAATGATTAGTAATTAAAACTTAAAATTTTGCTGTCAGGATGGCTAATGTCGGAGAATCCAGTCAGGCTAGAGAGGAAAGATCCTAGATGCCTAGAGAGGAGGAGCCTCGAGATATTCAGGTGGCTTGGGAACAACTACTGCCACGGGAAACATCTCCGTTGGTCACAGTGGTTGAGCAGGAGGGTTTACCTGATGAGGATGATAAGAGAGAGTCGGACGAGGAGGACCCCGTTGAGCTACCACAGTCGAATAAGGATGAGGAGGACGAGGAGGAAGAGATTCCACTACACTTGATCGTTGTCCATATGTACGATGAGGTATACGACCGCAATGTGGAACTTCAGGATAACATCGAAGAGTTGGGAGAGATAGTAGCTGAACAGCAGACCTCAATGGTACAGAAGGACAACGAGATCTGGGATCTAGATGAACGTCTGAGTAATGCAAAAGGGAACCTGATCCACACTGAAGGAGCGAATAAACAAATGACAGAGGAGATTGTAGAGCTGAAGAACAAATTAAAAGAAGAAGCCGGAAAGAGAGCAAGAGTTGAAGGGGCGTTTGAGAAAGCTTCTCAGCGTGCAGGAGTAGCAAAAGGGGAAGCACAAGCAAAGAAGATCAAGATGGAGGAGATGAATAACGTATTCAACACCGTGATTAATCGAGCTCAAGATCGAGTTATGTAGTATCCGATTCAGTTCGAGACGTTGCCACCGTACATATTAGATCACAGAACAATGTCTCGTAAGGCTACGCAACATCTTAGTAGGACATCGTAGGGAATGTACCTGATATACGATTAATAATATGATAAATAAGATGTAAATCCCAAGTGTTAAGTAACCAATGGGATATGATGATGATGATGTTATCCTGAAACTTTAGTAGTTCAGGAAAGTAATGTAAATAGCAGTAATGCTATTGTTCTTATATTTTCTAAAAGATTATGAATAAATAAAAGTTATTATTTTATTCAAGGTGTTATGTGTTATGTGATGATCTTTTATGGTGTGCAAGTTAAGTGGAAAATACTTAGAAGAAATTGAGTAATAATCTAATAAGTGTAATTTAATCAAAAAATGCCTCCAAGAAGATGAAAACCACGACAACAAACCCCTGAGGGATCTACCAATAACAATAATGCTGAAGCTAACCCAGTTCAGCAGTTGGTGACACTTCTGACAGGAGCACTGCACAATCAACCGAAGAATCAAGCTGCAACTTTTAAGGTTTTCAAGGCGGTTTGACCACCAGAATTTTGTGGAACCTTGAATCCGGTTGACGCACAGTTGGAAAGAACCAAAATACTACTTTTGCAACATTCGTGTTGAAAGCAGAGGCCAATTATTGGTGGCAAGCCAATAAAATTAGAGGAGGTCAAGGAGTGATGACTTGGGAAAGGTTCAAGAAAATATTCTTTGAGACATACTTGCTAGAGAGTTCAAAAAATCAGATGGAAGTGCAGTTTTTAGAGCTGGAGTAAGGCACAATGACAGTGTCAGAATATACAGCAAAATTCAATGAATCGGCGAGGTTTGCGCCATATCAAGTGAACACGGATGAGCGCAAGGCGAGGAGGTTTGAACAGGGACTGAAGCCCTGGTTGTATAGCAGTGTCTTCCTATTCCAATTAAAGATGTTTGCAGCGGTGCTTGAGAAGGCAATTCTCACTGAGGGTGGATGCGAGGTTGTAATAAAATACAGTTAATAACAAAGAAAGAAGAAGAACGAGGGTGAAGGTAAAAATGGTGGTAGTGGTGGTGGAAATGGTACTAATAACTTGAAGAGGAAGTGGAATGCGAGTGTTGGTACTGGAAGCCAACAAGGTAGCCAGCAGCAAAAGAAGTTCAAAGCATGTGTTACATGCGGAAAGAATCACACTGGCATGTGCTTAAGGGGTAAGTGAGTATGCTTCAACTGTGGCCAAGAGGGTCACACTGCCCCAAATTGCCATCAACCAAAGAAGAATGTTTGCTACACGTACGGATCAAAGGATCATTTTGCTCATGAGTACCCTAAGAAGAAAGTTGGAGAGACAACGGGAAGCAAGGGAGGTAGCAGTGGAGGTACATTGACCATTGTTAGACCAACGTCATCAAACAGGTCCACAACCAGAACTTTTAACATGACTGTGCAGGATGCTATTCAGTCAAAGGATGTTGTGTCAGGTATTATCCCAATCAATGATATAAATGCTTATATATTATTTGATTCGGGTGCTACATGCTCGTTTATATCTGATGAGTTTGCTAAGAGTTTAGAATTGAATTTCCCTTTAAACATAGAAATCGCGAATAGGGAGGTGATTCTTGTTAGGTTCGTATATAAGAATTGTAGGGTGAATATTAAGGGGAATGTCATGATAGTAGATTTAATCCCTATTAAACTTGAAGAGTTTGATGTTATATTGGAAATGGATTGGCTATTCAATTATGGAGCGATAATTGATTACCAAAAGAAATGTGTACACCTTATGACTCCGTTAAAGGTAGTTTTCTATGGTAGCAGAGCGCCTAGACATGCGAGAAGTCTGACGATTATGCAAGCCAAGAAGTTATTGAGTCAAGGCTGTGTGGGATATTTAGCTTACATAGTCGATACTCAGATGAAGGGGGTGAATCTGGAAGAGATACCATTGGTTAGGGAATTGATGGATGTGTTTCCGGAGGACTTGTCAGGACTTTCGCCTGACCGATAGATCGAGTTCATCATCGATTTGGCACCAAGAAATACATTCAGCCGAGTGTATCACTGTGGGGAGCACCGGTGTTATTAATGAAGAAGAAGGATGGGTCAATGCGTCTTTGTATTGATTATAGGGAATTAAACAAAGTCACTATTAAGAATAAATATCCGTTGCCAAGAATAGATGACTTATTTGACCAATTGAAGGGTGCTAGATACTTCTCGAAAATAGATTTGAGAAGTGGATATCATCAATTAAAGGTAAGGAAGGAGGATGTACCTAGTACGACATTCAGAACTCGGTATGGACATTACAAGTTTTTCATGATGTCTTTTGGTTTGACCAACGCCCCTGTTGCATTCATGGATTTGATGAATAGGGTGTTTAAACCATTCTTAGATAAATTTGTGGTGGTATTCATCGATGATATTCTTGTGTACTCCAAATCTCAAGAAGAACACGTGGAACATTTACGTTTGACGTTGGAGACACTAAGAAAGGAAAAGTTGTATGCGAAATTCTCTAAATGTGAATTTTGGATGGAACGTGTGCAATTTCTTGGACATGTGATTGACAAAGACAGAATTTTTTTGAATCCATCAAAAGTTGAAGTCGTAATCAATTGGGAACAACCAAGGACACCATCGAAGGTGAGGAGTTTCTTGGGATTGGTTGGCTATTATAGACGGTTTATTCAGGATTTTTTCAAGATTGCCACCCCGTTAACAAATTTGATAAGGAAAGCTGTAAAATTTGTTTAAACGGAGAAGTGTGAAGAAAGTTTTCAAGACTTAAAAAAGAAGTTAAGTGTGGCACATGTGTTGTCATTACCAGATAATACAGGAAACTTTGTGGTGTATAGTAATGCATCACATAAAGGGTTAGGTTGTGTCCTTATGCAGAACGACAAAGTCATTGCATATGCATCACGACAACTGAAGGACTATGCGAAAGGATACATGACTCATGATTTAGAGTTGGCTGCGGTGGTATTTGCTTTGAAAATATGGAGACACTATCTCTATGGAGAGAAATGTGAGATATATACAGACCATAAGAGTCTGAAGTATATTTTCACCCAGAAAGACTTGAACATGCGTCAAAGGAGATGGATGGAATTAACAAAAAGTTATGATTGTGAGATCTTTTATCATCCGGGCAAGGCAAATGTGGTCGGAGATGCTTTAAGTAGGAAAGGTCAGGAAAAATTGATGTTGATAACTACTTAGGAGGAGCTTATTTCAGCAATGACAAAACTAAAGTTGGAAATAAAATTTCCAAAAGAATCCGATGAACGACTATTCCAGATAGAAGCTAGTCCAACTTTGGTAGACAAAATAAAGAAAGCTCAACTACAAGATGAAAAATGTGGAAAATCAAAGAGAAAGTGGTTGAGGGTATTGAAGTGAAATACAAGATCGATACCGAAGGACTACTAAGATTTGACGGACGAATTTGGGTTCTAGCAGTACCGGATACTAAAGAAGAAATCTTGACTAAAGCTCATAACTTAAGATACTCGATTCATCCGGGAAGTACGAAGATGTATCAAAATTTACGACGACATTTTTGGTGGCCAAACATGAAAAGAGATGTTACAGAATGTGTCGTGAAACACTTGACATGTCAAATAGTCAAGGTCGAACATCAAAGACCAAGCGGATTACTTCAACCATTAGAAATACCAGAATGGAAGTGGAAACATATCACAATGAATTTTATAGTGGGTCTTCCAACTACTCAGAGAGGTTACGATGCGATTTGGGTGATAGTGGACATGCTGACGAAATCAGCACACTTTTTGCCAATAAAGATTAGATTCAATCTTGATCAGTTGGCGAAGTTGTATGTGAAATAGATCATTTCAAGACGTGGAGTTCCAGTGTCAATTGTGTCAGATAGAGATCCACGATTCACGTTAAACTTCTGGAAGAGACTATAAGAATGCATGAAAACACAGCTAAGAATGAGTACGGCGTACCATCCGCAAACAAACGGCCAAAGCGAACGATCAATCTGGAAATTGGAAGATATGCTTAGAGCATGCATCATAGATTTCAAAGAGAGTTGGGATGATCATTTACCATTGACAGAATTCGCCTACAACAACAGTTACCACACAACCATCGGCATGCCACCTTATGAAGTATTGTTCTGTAGAAATTGAAGAACTCCACTGTGCTGGGATGAAGTTGGTGAACGTCAAATATTAGGACCAGAACTAGTACAACAAACTGCTGAGGTTGTCAAACTCATCAGGACAGGATTGGTAGCTGCTCAATACAGACAGAAGAAGTATGTTGATCAACACAGACAGGATCGTGAATTCGACGTAGGAAATTTCGTGTTGTTAAAAGTTTTCTCCTTGGAAGGGAAAATTTTGTTTTGATAAAAATGGAAAGCTAAGCTAGAGGTTTATTGGACCTTTCGAGGTGCTGTGAAGAGTAGGAGAAGTGGCTTACGAGGTAGCTCTACATTCAGATTTGGAACACGTTCACAATGTTTTTAATGTTACGGTGTTACGACCGTATAAACTCGATTACAAGCATGTGATCGAGTACGAACCATTACAGTTCGATAAGGACTTATCTTATGAGGAAATTCCTATATAAATAATTGACAGGAAAGAACAAGTGCTCAGGAATAAAGTAATACCTTACGTGAAGGTGATATGGAGGAACCACAATGTTGAAGAAGCTACGTGGGAACTCGAAGATAAAATGATGAAAGATTATCCTGAATTATTTGTTTAATTTGTGTCTTCGATTCTAGGGACAGAATCCTTGTAAGAATGGAAGAATCTGACGAATGATTTATTTGAATTAATTGTTTGAGTAATGATTCTGGGGACAAAATCATTGTAAGGAGGAAAGGATGTAACAATCCAGAATTTTAAATTATAATTATAAATATTTATTAAATTATATAAATATTTAATTGGTGCGTTTATTGTTGAATAAATATTTGTTTAATTTGATTTGATTTGATTATTTATTTATGAAATAAATAATTTATGAGTTAAGGAAAATAATTATTATGAGATAATATTCTAATTTAATTTAATAATTAAATTATACAGTTGATAGAGATTAAATGAATTACTATAATGTTTTAATTTGATAATAAAAGTGTGACAATAAACTATTATATAAATAATTTACTAAAATAAATTAAAGTAGTGTAAATGGATTTAACCAAATAAAGCTTAAAGACATTAAGTCTTTATTTTTTTAAAGTATTTTTGCCCAAACATAGCCTTATGGCTTTTAAATTTTGAATTTTAATTATAATAAATAAAATAAAGCAAAATAATATATATAATATTTTATAACTGATATGTAATTATTATAATAATAATTATATGGCAGTTACATACGTTTTAGGAGCATCTGTCTTATTTACGTGAAAAGCTTTTGGGCTTAAGCCCAAGGAGAGAAAAGAAAATATAAAGAGTTTGCAAAGAGAAGTTTGTAAAAATTTGCGAGAGAGTTCTGTGATTCCAAGCAATTGTCTATGGTTAGCAAGGATTATCCAAGCAATTGAAGGTATATTTTCAAAGACTTAATATTATATATATGAATATTTTATATTCACGAGTTTTATGGTTTTTGTGAATTCATGTTTGGTGAATTGTTATTATAAACTGAATTGTTATATTTATATGCATTTGTGATGTTAGAACTAGCATCTAGATAAAGATTTAGTGTACCAATTACTTTCTTTACGTTCAAAAATAAGAAAAAATTGATTGCAGTGCATATGTGTATGAATATGGCATGTTGGAGTTCAAAATTGATACTTGGTTTGTAAACTAATCTGTAAATTGAGTCTTGAATATGTTAATTCGATAAGAAATGAAGAGAACGTAGTTTGAATGAGTTAAATTGGTGTAGAATTGTGATCATAGTTTTAATTCTGTCAAGGATGTCAAAAATGGAGTTTTGGCAAAAATATGGAAATTAAAATACTTAATTTGATTGTAGTTGTTGTTAATTGTTCTAAATCAATATATCAATATATATATATATATATATATATATATATATATATATATATATATATATATATACATGGGTAATGATTATGTGAATTAGACGTGTTAAATTGATTGCAAGAAATTTAGATGTAGGCCAAATTGGCTTTGCCTGCGTTCGTCGCCTGGAACTGTAATTCGGTGCCGCAGCGCCAACCTTCACGCCGCAACGCTAACCTTCGCGCCGCAGCGCCAAGTCTCGCGATGTAGCGCCAGGCCTGTGCCTCTTGCCGCAGCGCCAGCATCGCGCCACAACGCCGTTCCTAGTGTATTATGGGGCGCCGCAGCGCCGATTAGCAAAATGACCAAAAAAATTGTTTTTATTACACAAAGTTTATAATTGTTGATAATGTGTAATATTATGACTGTTAAAATGTGATTTTTGTTAATTGTGGTATTATAGTACTGAGAATGAGAATTTTATTAGCAATTAACGAGTGTTGTTATTACATTACTAGTGTAACTTGACTATGTGGTTAAAAACCAAGCCATACATGAAGTATATACTTAATTGTATACAGGGTATATGTAGTAACTAATTATGTCATAATGATATGTGTATAGGATATTGTGAATCGAATTATTACGGTTTAACTTACACGTAAGGCAAGTTTCTAAACCTTACCTCTTGATATTGAGCATGTTTTTTTGATCTTTAACTTGTTTCTTAGTATGCAAGTTTCTTAACTCTAATTTTATATTATGCAAGTTTTCTTTACTCTACCTTGTTTATTGTTGAGCAAGTTATTCCTAATCTTATTTATACAATTAGTGCAAAGCTATTTAACCTAACTCTTACTTTGAGAAGGTTTCCTACTTTAACTTGTTACTTAGCATGCAAGCTTCTAAATTCTGATACACTTATGTTGAACAAGTTTTAACGTTCAAATTGTAATTTATTATACACGCTCAATACTCAATTCTAAACAAAATTCTAACCTTAGCTTAATATTGTTCAAGCAATGTATGTTATGTTATTCAATGCTTATGCTTTTAGTTTATTTCTAAAGCATGACCTTAATATACAATATTAATTCATTTATGACTTATTCCATAGCATATTGTTATTACATTCATATTCAACCAATCCTTATTTGATGTTCTTTAAACTCTAAATTATCTTAAAATTTATCCAAACCAGACTTACTTTAGTGCAAACTTATATTCTAAATACTAAGATGAACAACCCTATTACAGGGGATAATTGACGCATAACGTTTAGATGTTTGTGCATAATACATGGTACGAAGGGTTGATCCCCCTAAGTACTTGAAGTCCTTACATTATAACTGTTTAGGTTAAAGTTGAAAGATTACTTGTAACCGTGGACATAGTTCGTGGTCTTATAACCCTCAGATATATTTCATATTTTGATTCCAGTTTTTGGTTATCATTGATAGAGTATTGTTCAGTTCTGATGAGCCTATCTAGTCAGCATTTGTTTTGCTCACTCTTGCATAAATATAATTATTGTAGCTAAGGTTGAGAAGGTCGATGAACCAACTACAAACAAAGGAAAAGAAAAAATGTACAAGTGATGAAGACTTGTAGTTTATTGACTTTTAAGTTGATGGACTTTATTTAAATGATGTGATGTAACTATTTTTATTTCCGCACTTGATTTATGTTAAAGGTTAGATAACCTGGGAAACTTTTTGATTTAATGATGTAAGATTTTAATGGGAGGATTTATGGTTTAAATTTTATTTTATTTGGGTAGTTAGAAATGAAGGTTTTTATCAAGTGAACACCAAATCTTGTGGAAATGAAGTACCCGAATTTGGGGGTGTCACACCTGTTCTAGATCAAATTCTACGGACTCAACGAAATAAAAAAACGTTTTCCAAAAACAGGTTTCGCGAATGTTTTTTTTTTCATAAAATAATAAGTTTATACAACAAATTATGCCCAATAAATTATTCTAAATACATATTCATATATATATGAAATCAAAATAATTAATAATTCGCATGAAGTTTGGCTTTGATACCACTGTAAGGTTTTGTGAATATCAAAGTAGCAATCAAATTACAAAAATAACGGAAGCAAAGTAAAATCAGATTTTAAAATTTTTCATAAACCAATTTCTGGATCATCCTTTATGCATATTATTAATTAAAACGAAGAACAAGAAGTTATGAAATCATACCCTTATAGATACGAGCTTCCACCGGTACAAGTTCAACTCATAATTTTTCGCGATCTCCTTGAATCTCCGGATAGATTCCTTCCTTTTCAATGTTAGCTACCCAAGTGTATGGCCTCTACAGGTGATCCATCAATGAAGAAGAATTTTTAAGAAAAAGGGTGTATTGCCTCAAACCCTAGTTTTTTCTATCTCTATAGAAAAAGGTGGTGTACTCTCCAACTATTGGGATCACGTATATTTGATATCTGATATAAGACTCCTTTTATAAAAATATCAGGTAACCCTATTTAATTAAAATAAGGTATTATTTATTTAATTAAACACCTTTAATTAATTAGGCTCCCTAATCTTTATAGGGATAATTAATTAAACTCCTTTAACTAATTAAATTGATTCCTAAACTCTTTTAGAAATTAAAAATAATAATAATTGTAATAATATTAATAAGACTCCTCTTATTAATTTATATTTAATATTTTCAAAATATTTAACAATAAATATTAAGCAATTTAATTTATTCTATCACCATTGATTAAATTAAATATACTTATTATATTATTACGATTATGTCATTAACTTCTTAAATAATTATTCTTCATTTTTATGGTGTGACCCTTTAGGTTCTCCATATTAAACCGATTGTGAATAAATCAATTAGAACAATTCTAATCTTATTTAAATAAATAAATTAAACAATTAATTTATTTAAATAAATAATATTTATTCTATAATATGGATAAGCCTCCCTAGCGATCAATGACTTTTCAGATAATATAGATTTCAACATTAATCATAAAAGATCCTTTGAGTAAATAGTTACTGTACAATTCAATCCTTCCACCATACAATGTCCCAATTAAATATAAAACATGGAATTACTGTCAAGTCTTATTTTATTTAATTATATGTATTTCAATTCCCAAATGCATAACTCTGAATAAATGCAAATTAGAAACTACTTTCTAATTTTATTTCACATTTGCCAAGGATTCCTGGGTTGTTATTTATCGAAACACATAGGATATTTTCCTTCTTTTACTAGAAGTGGTAGATTCTATATTGATCATTTATTATCTCTATATATAACTTATTACACCCAAGCATACCCTTTGATATACCCTAAGGGTCTTAAGGAATAAGTCAAAATATAATTCATTATACATAAGATACTATGATGATCTCAAGTCTAAGGATCATTTATACTACTATCACTACAAGAATTCCTATTGATAGGCAAGTAAAACTCCATTATGTATTTCTTAGTGAGTCACGTTCAGTGAACTTATTCTCTATTAAGCACCTATATACTTGCTTTAATGTCTCCACACAAATGATCATGAGATCAATCATTCTCATCCAATGAGCAAACAACGTATGTATCAATCTATCCGGATTCACTAATCTCATTTTTAGTAATCCATTGATTGAGAATATTTTAGTTTTAAGCTATCTAAGAATTTAGATCTCATTAGCATGATCTCATCATGATTCTAAAAGAATTGCTTAAAACTATGGGTTTATCACATATTATTAAAATGGCACCATGTAGATAATTAAATTCCTTTAATAAATAATTCTTTTATTAATAAATAAATAATATTAATTACAAAGTATATGTTTTATCATCATACATGATTGGCTTGTATGCATACTACTTTCACTTATTATCATTCATTATGGCTTTCCTGATAATTTCATATCTTACTTACTACCTTCGTCAACGTCTGAGTCATACAACCAATGTATACTTAGAATGTTCGAACGACGCGAATACAATTCACGAGGATCGTTTATATATTATGCGTTCACGTTATTCATCTCTTAATCTCTCATTCAACCTTTACCTAAGGTTTTAATCGCTCTCATCTGTTATTCATTATACGAACCTCACGTTTATCGTCCTTTCTTAATGTCGAAGCCATACGGTTCGTTGTATGATAAGATCGTTCATTCAACGCAACTGCTTTGCATTCACAACATTTATATGCTTTACATCTAACTTTCATTATGGCCTTATAACATTGCAATGTTATAATTCACCATCTCCCTACAACATCCAAGGAATCACAATCATAGCAATCCCACATGTTCATTTTATCGTGACTATGGTTCCCGGATATCGGTTACATAATTTGCGTTTACATTCTTTCTTCCTATTCAATCTTACAGTTCAACCTTTACTAAAGGTTTAAATCACTTGATTAAGTGTTACATTATGTGAACTATATGTTCATTATCTTTTCTTACACTTCCCCCAAGAGTTGAGCAGTTAAAAGCTCTTTTATGGGTTTTTCCCTACACCAGCGGTGCGGCGCCACCTCCCTTTGTTATTGTTGTGTTGTAGCGCAACTCTCCAGTAACTATTACCCAAAGTCAGCGCTGCGGCGTCTCATTTCTAGTTCAAACTGGCACTGCGGTGCCAGTTTAAAAACTCAATTTTTTCCAGCATTTTTTCTAACTATTGGAACGCGTACAAATCGCCTACTTTATAATCTCGTAACTTCTTTGTATAACTCAGAACGAGGTCATTCCAAAGCCATCTTCTTACTCTCATTACGTTCTTTGACTTCCTCCAGACATAATTTCATTCTAAATCCATTAGCATGCCATTCAATTGGCTTAAATTTCAACATTCATTCGTTTTACGTTATTAACGTTTTTCGCTCGTTCGTCCGTAATTCGGTCATCCGAACTCGAAATTTATTCGTTCTTGAATTCACGACTCACCTTTTCTACATTCTCTTACATTCTTATGAAACCATACACATTCGGGTTCATTTACATAATTTCTACTTTTCGCTCGTCTTTTATGAAATTTTGCTATAACTTCGTTATAGCTAAGTTCAATCCGTTCTTCATGAACGTTTCTCCCATTCCTTACCAAGCAATAAGAACCTAACTTATACGCGATGGTTTTAAACTTTTCCATCAACAACAAGTTCTAATTATGATGGTTTTAAATTTGTCCATCAACAACATTCTTCGTGTTCTTTACATGTTCTTCGCGTTCTTCGTTCGTTCTTCATTTTTAATCGATACTTTGATTATGATTTCATTTTTTCTTGGAATTTTGTGTTATAAAACATCATTCCTTAGTTATTTCACCGAAACGTTCATATGAGCCATTCGGATAGTTCAAATTCATTACGGAATTCATACTTCCTTAAGAAAGCTTTTTAAGAAATTTATAAACTAAACTTCTAATTCTTATTTCTTCATTTTCTCATGATTTAAACCATATGAAAATTATTTTTAACATCTTTTACTTCTATTCTCATTAAACTATGTTTTTAACATATAAAACTTAAAGAAAATTAACTTCAAAGTTTGGTTTTTAATACCTTTCTTCTTTATTCTTCTTCCTCTAGATAAAACCAACGATTTACCAGCTTTTCTATTTATCGATCTTCTCCGATCCGAGCATCCGTGCTCTTTCTCTTCCTTCTTCTTCTTCTCTCCAAGATCTCAAGCTTTCTCTCTCTCTCTCAAAGTGTTGGTTGATTTTAAAGAAATCAACTAACACTTCCCTTTTATAGATTTTCAAGGCTAGGGGAAAAATAGTCATTGCTCCCCGAAAGTTACTATTCCCACCTCCTTACTAACATTCTTACTATTCACAAAGCATCTCTTGGAAGCTTCATGCTTCTGTCTTGTAGAATTCGTCCGACAGTTCGAAAAACTGCGATTCTCAGAATCCAAATATTTTTGGATATTTCGCCTTTCTTTTACATATTAACTTTTACGCATTATTCGGAACTTTGAACAACTGAAAAAACACTTTTTGATTATAAGTGTTTTCCTTCACGCTTTCCCCTAACGTAGTTGAACGAATGAAAAGTACATAACGTACTTTTTGACATTTTTATTTCGCCTAATTTTTGCACATTTTTCGAGAAAACTTTTGTCGGCTAACTTAACTTTTCACGACATCTTATCGTCAAATCTTTCGACGGAATGTCATTTCGATATACCGATTTCTCGAAAAGGCTTAGGTTATTCAAACCCTAACCCCTTAAGGTTTCGTTGCGTGAATAGTGTCTATTTCGTCTTTTTCTTCAAAATATTTTTGTTCCTGAAAATTTTTTATTTTTCATCTTGAAAATTCTTCCTCGTTCAGTCTAGCTCATAGCCAGAATCCTCCCGTTTTATAATCATCCTAGGTTCTAAAACGATTAATAAACACATAGCACATAATATTATTAATAAAAATTCATTTTATTAATAACTAATTCTTTAAACTTAAATTTTGGACAATCCGATTTTTTGGGTTGTCACATAAGAAGCCTGACACTTATATGTATATTATTTTGTCAAAGATGCTTCGCATCTTGACAATAAAATCAAAGCAAGTCGAATACGTAATAAAATAGAAGTATCAAAGGCCTCAATTACTATGTGCACATAAGAGTTCGAAAACCTGTTTTCAAAACATCATTTCTGCATATTTTGCTTGAAATTAGATTTTTTATACAAGTTGAAATTTAAATAGGCACACTTAGAAGGGGGGTTGAATAAGTGTAGGAACAAACTATGTCCAACTTTTATTTAAATAAAAATTCCTTCGAATATTCGATGCAACAAGCTGGATTCTATATCTTTGTTAATTAAAATGTTAAGAAAAGATATTGAATTAATGTATCACTTTCCAAAATGTATAATTTCAAGACTTGACTTTTTCTAGAATGTGATAATGAGAGACCAATTTACTGAAATAGTTTGGTGATATTAATGGATAGGGAATGCAGGTTGCTGGATAGTTAGCAGAATAATGTAGCACAAAATGCAATCACATGAACACCGAAATTTTTGCGTGGTTCAACTACTACCCTCTATAATAGTAGCCTAATCCACATCCAATACCAACTAGTATTGGAGACTCACTTTTATTAAACTTTTCCAATTACAATACAAGTTCCAACCACTTGAGCACCTTTGCTCTTTGTGCACCTATGCACCCTCGAACACTTATGCTTTCTTCAAACTTGATTGTAACAATACAATGACCCAAACCGGATCACAATTTAGAGAATATTGATTTGTATGAGAAAATATAAAATACACAATAGAGGTCCAATGATCAAGCAATATATCACTTACCAATGCAAGGCTCTAGTATGTTATGATATGCAAGAAAAGTATTACCAGAATATTCTCTACAAAACCACCTAAGCCATATCTTCTTCTTAGAGCAATCAGAAGAAAAACAATTTCGTAGCTTGTGTGCTTCGTAATATCAGTATGTGTTTTTCTTATTCTTCTCGTTAATTAGTCCAATTCATTTATAGGTTTCATAGTAAGTTGTCGTTGCTTATTGCCCATTTGTGATATGACTGTTTGGGACAAGGTGCACAAGTTACGTAATTTTTAGAATAACATCCAGATATTATGCCAAAGATCAAGACTCCTTCCAGTTGTATACTAACATAGGACACGTCATGATCAGTATGACATATAGTAATATATATATGTGATGACCGAGGAGATTTTCCCTGATTGAAGCACATCACGTGAAAATATATATCTTTTATGATTCCTATATGCATCTTGTCATATGCCAATTTGTTATGCGTCAAATACCGGATTAATATCATGCAATCAATTTATTGCCATATTGATATATCACGCAAGGGTTTAAAAATAGTCTAGTAACTTTCCTTAAATTAAGCATTTATATAAAGCATGATTCATGGTATTTATTTAGCCAACTAGTTACTGTGATAACCCGAGAATTCAGACAATTTAATAAATTCTTAAAATATTGAATTAAGGTTAAATATTAAACCTAAACAGAAAATAAGTGTATGTATTTGACATTTTACAGAAGGAATTTTGTGAATTTAAAAACTTTTGGTGAAGGTTTATAGTGTTAAGGGTATAAGTGTATATTTTCTGTGTATATAGTCATATATGTGTACAGTATGTGGTTAAGGGTTAAGGGTTAAGGGTTGACCAGATTAACTATATCTGTCATAATCCTAATAATAATTTAAGAACCTCGACGTTCAGTAAGAAAACCATATCGACTGATAATAAACCCTAGCACCGGTTCTGAAAACCCTAGTTTCAGTTTCGGGAATCCGAAACCCTAATTCAAAATATTAAAACCCTAATTTGGGAGCTTGAAAATAAGTATAAGGTTTTTATGTTATTTATTTTATATTTAATTAGGGATAGCCCTAATTGATTATTAGAAAACCCTAATTGTTCAACTGGAAACCCTAATGTACAATTATAGAACCTAAATGCTAAATTATCAATATTAATTAAGGAAATACTAACCTTAATTAGCAAGCTTAAATGTGATTAGGAAATTTTAATATAATTAGGAAACCCTAATTATAATTTTGAAATCTTAATTTTCTATTTTTAGAACTTAATTAGAGAAGCCTAGAAATTTAAATTTGTGTAACCTTGGGGTTAAACCCTAAAGGTCAAACCCTAAGGGTTAAAACCTAAGGGTTGGGACAAGTTACCAAGTTGCCAATAACTTTACAAGTCAAATGACCAAATTGTCTTTCTTGAATATTTTAATGGGATGGAGTGTAGATCTAGCCCTAGTAAGTGGTTGGTGACCAACCCTAGCTAGTCATGTGCCTATATCTCACAAATATTATATTTTATTGCCACTTAGCATCAATTGTGACTATAAATTAAAAATCTAAGAGATTTTAAACTAAGATAAAGCTTACCTTATTTTTCATTTGAGCCAAGTCCATTCTCTCTCTCCGATCCGAAATTTTAGAGTAAGAGTGAGTGATAAGTTAAGTCAATATCATGTGTTAGCTTGCCAAGATCAATCATCAAGGATCAGATTCAAAAAATTGAGCATTCATAATGTATAAACCCTAAATTTCAAAATCTTTATAGATTTGTGTTAATGTTATGATTTTTTGTTTAAAGTTGTGTTAGAGGGTGTCATTTAGTGATTTGGGTTGCTATAACACAGATCCATAACATCTAGATGCTCGAAATTTAAGTTTTTAAAAATCTGGAAGTGCTGGAAAAAGTTTTCTGACAGCCTAATGTCAGGGCTTCTAGATCCGTGTGTGTTAAGTATTATGTGTGTTTTATGTTATAGATCTATAGTATGCCATGTGAACTTTGATCTGAAACTGAAATTAGGATCATATCATGTTTAGATCGCAAGTTATAAACGATCAAACCTAGTTGACCAATCACGAAACTGGAATTCTGGGCAACCCAGAATTTCCAGAAACTCTGACAACCTTTTGGCAGGCTATGAATCTTACTGTGTTTAATATTTTAGATTATGTTATTGCTTGGGATTTGTAGCCTGTCATATGAACTACACATCCATACCTTTAGATTTCCCAGATCATGTATAGGATCCAAGATAAACTTGGTCAAAGTATCATTGACCAACTGTTCTTGACAAAATCTGGAAAACCCAAAAATCATGAAGAACAGCGTCTGACCCGTATTTTAACTGGCTCAAATCTTGAGTTGGTGATGTTGTTAGGCTACTATGTTGTTATAGAGTTGCCCTTTGACATCTCGACTACACGTTTGAAGCTTTAAAGCACAAAAATCAGATCTAGAGTGCAAGTTATAAAGATCGAAAATAGGACCCTTAGGCTATTCTTCATTTCTAGGTAGCCCAGAAAATGAAGAACATGTCTGACAAGGCTTTTGAAGGCCAAGATCTCTTTACTATGATATATTTTGGCCATGAACTTAGTATGTAGTTGTAGTATTACACTTTAACTACAATCGTAACACTTTAGTCAGCCTAGAAACCTTAAGCTCTATGATTTGTGCTTGGTCAAACACGGTACCCGATTAACTACCTATGCAGTTTTGAGTTTGGTGAAGAACACCAATAGCGACGGTTATGTCACTATAGGGCCCTTTAATGACAGTTTATTTATGGAAATTAGTTAATTTATTTAATAAATAGAGAAATGGTTTTTAATTATTAAAATTACATAATAAATTCCTAAAAATTATTTTAAAGCCTAAAAATTAGTTTCTAATTATTCTGAATATATTTCATAAATATTTAATATTTTTAGAATAATAATGGTATTTAATGTATTTAATTATAATATTAAATAAATTATTTAAAAATAATTTTAATACATGAAAAATCATAAAAAATTATATTATGATATAAGAAAATATTTTAAGTTATTTTTAGTAACTTTTAATATTTTATAAGGAATTTCATTAATAAATTAATATAAATGGTAATTAATTTATTTACTAAGTGTATTAAATAAATTATGGAAAAATAGAATTAATGCTTTAAAAATTATATAAAAATAATTTAAGTGTTATAAAAATATTTTAAGTTATAAAATATAACTTTTGATATTTTATCATGAAAAATATTAATATTTTAATATTAAGGACAATTATTTATTAATGGTTTTAATTACTTTAAAATCATTTAAAGATAATAATGAAGTATTAAAAATACTTAGAGATATTGTAAATATATTATAATATTATGTTAAGGATTTCATTAATATTTAATATTAAATAAATTTTAATAATAATGGAATTAAGTAGTATTTATAATAATGGAATACGTCAGATACAAGGAAAGTCAAAGCCAAGTTCAGCTTGAGACTATGTGTGCTGCTAGATTTTTAATAGTATTGTATAATAATAACATTGTATATTAGATACGATATTAATTCAGGTCTTAAGTAAGGTTCTCGACCTTGGGGTTAGTGTGTAATATTTAATGTATAAAAAATTTATGTTTATATCTTCCGCAATAGTTAGAACTAGTGTACCAAATTCGTGGTGATTTAGGACCAGAATTGTTAGGTTTGTAATATTCATAAACGCAATCAAATTGCACAAAGTAAGCGAAAACGTGAAAAATTAAAGTTTTAAAATTTTACAAATCATATACTCGGATTATCCTTTATGCACAATTATTAATTAAACGAAAAGATAAAGAATAAGAATCGTACCCTTGAAAATACGAGCTTCCTCAGGTACAAGTTCACATCCAAATCCTTCCGCGTTCAACTTGAATCCACCGGGTTTGGTTCTTTCCTTCGATCAACGTTAGTCACCCAAGTGTTTGGCCTCTAGAGGTGATCCACCAAGGAAGAACAAAAATTCAAAAAGGAGGGTGGTTGGCTAAACCCTAGTTTTCTATCTCTATAGAAAAAGAACGTACTCTCCAACTATTGAAATTGCGTATGTTGAGAAAAAATTAACAACTACTCACCCATAATAAGACTCCTCTTATTTATAGATGTGGGCAACCCTCCTTAACAATTAAGGAATTGGGTTTTATTTTAATTAATTAAAATCCTTTAATTAATTAAGCTCCTAATCTTATTAGGAATAATTGATTAAACTTTTAATTAATTAGCCTCCTAATCTTATTAAGAATAAATGAGAGTACTTTTATTAATTAATTCCCAAACTCCTTTAGGAATTAAATAATAATAATAGTAATAATAATAATAATAAGGCTCCTCTTATTAATTTTTATTTAATATTTCTAAAATATTAAATAATAAATATTAAGCTATTTAATTTATTCTATCAACATAGATTAAATTAAATATAATTAACTTATTATTACAATTATGCCATTAACTTCTTAAATAATTATTCTTCCTTTTATGGTGTGACCCTTTAGGTTCTCCATATTAAACCGGTTGTGAATAAATCAATTAAAACAATTCTAATCTTATTTAAATAAATAAATTAAAATATTAATTTATTTAAATAAATAATATTTATTCTACAATATGGATAAGCCTCCCTAGTGATTAACGACTTTCCAGATAATATAGATTTCAACATTAATCATAAAAGAACCTTTGAGTAAATAGTTACCGTACAATTCAATCCTTCCACCATACAATGTCCCAATTAAATATAAGATATGGAATTACTGTCAAGTCTTATTTTATTTAATTATATGTATTTCGACTCTTAAATGCACAACACCATATAATGCAAATTAGAAACTCCTTTCTATTTTCATTTTGCCTTGGCCAAGGACTACTGGGTTGTCATTTATCGAATCACATAGGACATTTCTCTTCTTTTACTAGAGGCGGTAGATTCTTTATTAATCATACATTATCTCCGTGTACAACTTATTATACCCAAGTATACCCTTTGATATACCCTAAGGGTCTTAAGGAATAAGTCAAAGTCTAACTCATCATACACAAGATATTATGATGACAGGAATTCCTATTGACAGACAAGTAAAACTCTATTAGGTATTCCTTAGCGAGCCACGTTCAGTGAACTTATTCTCTAATAAGAACCTACATACTTGCTTTAGTGTCTCCACATAAATGATCATGAGATCAATCATCCTCATCCACTGAGTAAGCAACGTATGTATTAATCTATTCGGATTCACTAATCCCCTATTTAGTAATCCAACGATTGTGAACTATTTTAGTTTTAAGCTTTCTAAGAATTTACATCTCATTAAAATGATCATCATCATTACTTAAAACTATGGGTTTATCACATATTATAAAATAACATCATGTAGATAATTAAAAGCCTTTATTAAATTAATACTTTTTATTAATAAATGAATAAGATTGTTACAAAGTATATGCTTTATCATCAAACATGATTGGCTTGTGTGCATACTACTTTCAATCTCCCACTTGCGCTAAAGCCAATCGCCATGGTATCTCATACCCTTCTTCTCTAAGTGACGATTATCCTGCTGTTGGATAAGCTTTAGTTAATGGATATGTAATGTTATTCTTGAGAGTCCACTATCTCTATAGTGATTTTCCATCTTTTAATGATTCCTATAATCAAATGAAAGTGCCACAACACATGTTTAGATCCAAGATGAAACTTAGGAATAATTTCTAGTTCTGTAATGAACTTTGCATCCAAACAATCAACTTGCAGCTTCATTTATAGCTATATACTTTGTCTTTATCACTAAACCCACAACACTTTGCTGTTTGAAACCTTTCTAATTTTATTGCACAACCGTTCAAGGTAACTCTTTACCTTAAAGTGAATTTTCTGTTGTCTTGGTCTGTCTGAAAAACTTAAGTCTGTTAAGCCTTCTAGTTTTAATTTAGATCCACCATAAATTTTAATCACATCCTTAGAACCGGTTAAGTAATTTAAGATATTTTTCACTGACTCACAGTGAACTTCTCCAGAATATAACTGATCTTAATCAGGTCTCGTATATTTCATTGCATACATAATTGTCACTCATGCGATCTCTTTTTTAGGAGTCTATGAGGATTATGAAGAGAGATACACTCCATGACCATCAACATGAGACACCTCTTGGAGTTTGCCATGCTAAAAGACTTTAGCATTAAATGAATATACGTTCCTTGGGTTCAGTCGAGCATCCTATTAAATCTATCTATATAGATTTTTGTTCTAAATTAAGATATTCTTCCAAAATCATTTATGGAGGAATGTTTCGATAACTTTACCTTTATTGATTGCAGCATAAGTATGTCATTCCTTCTCCATAGTATATCAACATATAATATAAGGAATGTCACGACGCTCTAACTGTCCCTTTTGTACACACTAGAATTCTTACCTCATCGTATGAAACTCTGGATCATCATCTTCTATGATGTGTACCTTATCATCATCATCTATGATGAATCCATACCTCCTAGGTATCTTTGGTACTATTCCAGATTTACAATTTAGTTGTGGTACAATAAGTATATCTACAGGTTCCTGTTATTTAACTTATAGTGATTTGTGGTTCTTGAACTCTTCAAGATTCTATTATCCTCCCACTAACCCCTTCAATGATAAACACCTTTATCTTAGAAGGTAGCGTGTTTCGCAACAAACACCTTTTGCTAAGTAGGATTATAGAACATATGCCCTAAACTTACTTTAGGATGTCCCACAGATCTGTACTTGTCAAATCTTATCCAAGCTTATCATTTGAAACCTTTTCACATAAGTTGGTTAACCCCTTATCTTAATATACTTAAGATTAGGAATCCTCCCTGTCCATAACTTTTATGGAGTCTTGGGGCTGGATTTTGAGGTTACCTTTTATAGATATGCATCCATTTCTAGGACATGATCCTAGAGGGATACTAGAATGTCAGTAAAATCATTATGGACCACACCATGTCTAATAAGGTAAGATTTTTCCTTTTAAATACATCAATCAATTATTGTGTATCAGGAGGTGTCCATTATGAGAAAACCATTTGAGATGATATAGAAACTCATTGCACAAGTATTCCTTCCTTGATCCGATCAAAGAATCCTAATACTTTGCCAATTTGTTTCACTTTTGAATTTTTTGAAACTTTTAAATAATTCATACTTGTATTTTATCAAATACACATTCAACTCTTTGAATAATCATCTCATTTTCTTATACTAGTTTGTTCAATTTGCAAAATAATTTTTTACGTAAGTCAAGTATACAAAATCTATTAAGTAATATTCCAGTTCTATACAAAATATTATTATTATAAATAGAACAATAATTGTTCTTAATTATAATACCAAAGATTTTATTGTCCAATAATAAAATGAAAATAATATTTTTAACAAGAACTGGAATACAATAACAACTTATTTACTTAATAGATTTGTCCATAGGCATTGCTAAACTATAAGTTTATATGGCTAATGTGGCAACCTTTGCTTCATTTCCCACACATAAGATTACTTATCTTTGTTTAACTTTCTACTTCTGCTTGGTCCCTTCATAAATCTATATTTATGATAACCAAAGCCGGTATCCAATACCCAAGTAGAACCTTGACTTAAAGAAAAATTTATTTTAAATCATGAACAAATTTGTATTTGTAACCGAAACTTCACTAAGCTTCTTTTGGTTGCCCTCTGCAAGACGCTTCTTGCAGTTTCTTTCCAGTGTCCTGGCTTATTGCAGTGAAAGCAGTTTTGTTCTTATTATCCTTTGTTTTTGCCTTTCTATTTACCTTCTTCGAATCATTTTTCTTTTCAGAAGATCCTTTGGCCCCTACCAGTAAGACATGGTCTTTCTTGGTTGGAAAATGACTCTCAACACTTTTCAACATGTTAAGCAAATCAGCGAGGCTGATATCTACCTTGTTCATATGAAAAATTCACAACAATTGTGAAAGAAGTCCTGGAGTGAGTACAAGATCAAATCTTGGCTCAATTCTCCAACCATTACAAAACCAGTTGTCCTAATTGATCAATCAAATTGATTATGTTAAGGACTTTTATCTGTACTGAAGTGTCATCGGTCATTCTGATCGAAAGAGCTCCTTAGATATCTAATATCTATCAGTCCTACTTTCCTCACCATTAACTACTTGACGTGCAGGAGTATAATAGGAGTATCCATAGTTTCAGGCTGACGCTGAAGCTTGTTACTCATGGATACGAGCATGATGCATTGAGCCAACTATGCATCATCTTGCCACTTTCTAAAAATAGCAATCTCTTCTTAAGAGGCATTGTCTGCAACCATTGCAGGGATAGGCGTATTAAGGACATAAGATAACTTTTCAGCTGTGAGAACTATTCTTAATTTTCTTAACCAATTCGTTTAATTCGGTCCAGTTAATTTAGCATCTAATATGCTACGCAGTGATAGTAATTTAGACATTATAAAATTCTATAAATGAATTTGTTCTTAACAAATTTTAACATATATTCTTTTATTAATTACCAAAATAATTTAGGTCTTGTTTTAAATTGGTATCTCCCACTATTTTCATCAAACTATATTACCCTCACTTATATAGATTGACAAAATCTAATTAAAGATTTGCTAGTGAGAAAAAGGATCTCATTTCAAATGTATATAGCCTTGTGTGTGCACAACAAACTATATATAAATTAATAGGTAGACAACTCTTGTCAATTACATCAACTATGTAACTCCTTGTATTTTGCCTCTTAGATCATAATGGTCAAGTATGTGCACATCCGAACTAAAATTATCTAAGTTAAGTCATACCTAGCACTTCCATATATTCGAAAGAAAAACACTGTCCTTGTGTGTGCACAACAAAACAGCATTGTTCAGTCTATTTATAAGCATTAAATGTGATAAAACAACATTTTAAATATTTAATACTTGCCTTGTGTGTGCACAACAAACTCATATTAAATATTTAATACTCTATTGTTTTACCATGCTAGAAGGCGACGTTCGATATTCCAAATATCTTTGAACGTTACAACTTAATATAAAATATTTGTGGGGTTTGTTATTAATTCGTCTCATCTTGTTTAATGAACTTGCGAAGCATGTTTGCATAATATATATATATATATATATATATATATATATATATATATATATATATGTATAAGCATGCTCTTATAGAATACTATATTCTATCCGGATTGATTATGGACTTTTATTCTAGTTTGGTTCAGTAGAGCCACCAAGTGAACCAAAAGGTCAAACCCTAGGGGTGCAAGAAATAATATTAAATATAACTATTACATTTAAAATCGGGCTCCATTACAAACGGGTCTTCAAGCGCTCCTTGCTCCTTGATCTCCAATTCTTCAAAATTAATTTTAACTATTCCTATTACAAAACTATTTAAAATAAATAGAAACCTTGAACAGCAGTTCAGGAGAAGTACAAAGGAGGGAGATAGAATTTATATTAAGAAAAAATTAGAGAAGACGAGGTACGCATACCCCATTTAATAAAACTCATACATTTATGCATCTAACTAAAATAAAATCCAATCACATTGGTCAATAGTCCATAATCAATCATATTTATTATCATACACATTACCATATGTATCAATAAATAACATTCATCTCATGAATAATAAACATTCAATATATATATATATATATATATATATATATATATATATATATATATATATATATATATATATATATATATATATATCATTTAATGGGAAAATTTAGTTAGTATAAAATCTAATTTTGAATCAAAATAACTCCTTTATTTTAATTTTAATTTAAATCAAAATAAACCTCTTTATTTTAATTTATCCAATTTTGAATAAAATAAACTATTTTATTTTAATCAAAATCTTTAATCAAAATAAACTCCTTTATTTTAATTAATCATGGAATCCAATTCCATATAAAAAAACTCTTTTATTAAAGGAAACACGGATTCTCTTTCCTATTCACAAATAAACTCCTTTATTTTGAATAATATGAAATCTTATTCCATATCTAAATAAACTTCTTTATTTAAGGAAATTAAGAATCTTTTTCCTATTCACTAATAAACTCATTTATTTTGAATAATATGAAATCTTATTTCATATCTAAATAAACTCCTTTATTTAAGGAAACATAGAATCTAATTTCAACTCCAATTAGTTATCATGGAATCTGATTCCAACTCTAATTAGTTAGCATGAAATTTAATTTTAAAATTAAAATAAACTTTATATTTTAATATTAAAATATACTTTTTATTTTAATTATAAAATTATATATATATATATATATATATATATATATATAAATATCTAATTTTTCATGATCCATGACTAAAAGTGACGTGCATCCTGACATCCTTAACTAATTCACGTGATTCCATGAAAAGTGATTCCTTTAAATCACGAATTCAACAAAACCAGTACCAATTTTATTTTTTTATTTTTTATATAATAAAATTATGCCCAATTAAATTATTATAAACACATATCAATATAATATATCAAATTAAACAATTAATAATTCGCATAAAAGTTTGGCTCTGATGCCACTGTTAGGTTTGTAATATTCATGAACGCAATCAAATTGCACAAATTAAGCGAAAACGTGAAAAATCAAAGTTTAAAATTTTACAAACCATATACCCGGATCATCCGTTATAAACAATTATTAATTAAACGAAAAAGATAAAGAATAAGAATCATACCATTGAAGATACGAGCTTCCTCATGTACAATTTCACCTCCAAATCCTTCCGCGTTCAACTTGAATCCACCGAGTTTGGTTCTTTCCTTTGATCAACGTTAGTCACCCAAGTGTTTGGCCTCTAGAGGTGATCCACCAAGGAAGAACAAAAATTCAAGAAGAATGGTGGTTGGCTAAACCCTAGTTTTCTATCTCTATAGAAAAAGAACGTGCTCTCCAACAATTGGAATTGCGTATGTTGAGAAAAAATCAACAACCACTCACCCATAATAATACTCCTCTTATTTATAGATGTGGGCAACCCTCCTTAACAATTAAGGAATTATGTTTTATTTTAATTAATTAAAACCCTTTAATTAATTAGGCTCATAATCTTATTAGGAATAATTGATTAAACTTTTAATTAATTAGCATCCTAATCTTATTAGGAATAAATGAGAGTACTTTTATTAATTAATTCCCAAACTCCTTTAGGAATTAAATAATAATAATAGTAATAATAATAATAATAAGACTCCTCTTATTAATTTATATTTAATATTTCTAAAATATTAAATAATAAATATTAAGCTATTTAATTTATTATATCAACATAGATTAAATTAAATATACTTAACTTATTATTACAATTATGCCATTAACTTCTTAAATAATTATTCTTCCTTTTATAGTGTGACCATTTAGGTTCTCCATATTAAACCGATTGTGAATAAATCAATTAGAATAATTCTAATCTTATTTAAATAAATAAATTAAAATATTAATTTATTTAAATAAATAATATTTATTCTACAATAGGGATAAACCTCCCTAGCGATTAACGACTTTTCAGATAATATAGATTTCAACATTAATCATAAAATAACCTTTGAGTAAAAAGTTACCGTAGAATTCAATCCTTCCACCATACAATGTCCCAATTAAATATAAGACATGGAATTACTGTCAAGTTTTATTTTATTTAATTATATGTATTTCGACTCTTAAATGCACAACACCATATAATGCAAATTAGAAACTCCTTTCCAATTTCATTCTGCCTTGGCCAATGACTACTGGGTTGTCATTTATCGAATCACATAGGACATTTCTCTTCTTTTACTAGAAGCGATAGATTCTTTATTGATCATGTATTATCTCTATGTACAACTTATTATACCGAAGCATACCCTTTGATATACCTTAAGGGTTTTAAGGAATAAGTCAAAGTCTAACTCATCATACACAAGATACTATGATGATCTCAAGTCCAAGAATCATTTGTACTACTATCACTACAGAAATTCCCATTAACAAGCAAGTAAAACTCTATTAGGTATTCCTTAGTGAGTCACGCTCAGTGAACTTATTCTCTAATAAGCACCTACATACTTGCTTTAGTGTCTCCACACAAATGATCATGAGATCAATCATCCTCATCCAACGAGTAAGCAACGTATGTACCAATCGATTCGGATTCACTAATCCCATATTTAGTAATCCAACGATTGGGAACTATTTTAGTTTTAAGCTTTCTAAGAATTTAGATCTCATTAAAATCATCATCATCATTATTCTAAAAGCATTGCTTAAAACTATGGGTTTATCATATATTATAAAACAGCATCATGTAGATAATTAAAAGCCTTTAATAAATTAATACTTTTTATTAATAAATGAATAAGTTTGTTACAAAGTATATGCTTTATCATCAAACATGATTGGCTTGTGTGCATACTACTTTCAAGAATTTGGGGGCGCTACATTTGGTATTAAAGTTGTTGGTTATAAACCTAGGGTAGAGTTACCTTAGACTAATAACCGTAGTGATAAGATAAGATCTAACTCACATAGAGTTAGTGTGTCGGTAAGATTCAAAGACGAATCTCGGTAAGTTGTAAAGATACGGAGTTCCCTAACTCTGATAGTAAAGGTGAACAGTAGTGGTAAATAGATAGAGTCTAAAAGAGTAAAAGTATTGGGATAGAAGATAGTAAAAAAAACAATCATAGCATAGAAATATATCGTAATATATACGATAAGATCACTCCGTGATCGGATAAGGTTATAGTAGTGAGAATGATTAAGCGAATGATTGAAAAGTTTACGACAAGAATGTCGTGTCAGTTGTACTATGAATTGGTACAAATTCAGGAAAGGATTATGAATACAGATTAAATGAAATTCGTATTGAGAAGGGAGTTAGGATTAAGTTGAGATTTTCAATTGAGGACTCATGTCAGCAACTGAGTTTGGTGTAACAACCACTTAGTTTCTTACACTGATAATCATTGAAATGTCTTTGTCACATTATTTGCTATATACCTGTTGAGGAGGTGATTCTTTTCTCATGTATATAACAGATAGGTAGGGTATAGTCAGAGAATATAAGGTTAAGTACGAGTTCTTAAAACTCATACTTATAATACGTTCGTGACTCATAATTATATGAAATATTTATGGACCCCTCAACGAATGGACGCCAAAGGTCTGTCTAGGACAAGTTCTTAAACTCATATGATTATGGCAAGTTCCTGAACTCATAAGTGCGGTAAGTTTGATGAACTGGGTAGAACTAAGTGTGAATGGAGTATTGAGGATAATAGGAACAGATAGATTGTTTAAGAAATTGATTATTAGTGGAGACATAGGTTTTTCAAATCTCCTAGCTATGCTAGACTTCGAAATTTTGACATCAAGCTAAATACGCACTATGTGCTTTCGAAAAAAAATTCTAATTCTCAACTTCTGGTGAGATGATAAAACTGAATCGCAACAATTTTTGAACGATTTAAAGTATAGTCTACGCTACTTGTTTCAGCTAGACGATAATGATTTGAAATATCAAAATATATTTTTATTTATCACTTATGTACCATGTAACCTAGTGTAGAGATGATAAAAAGTTGATGGAGTTGTAAATGCAGGAATACTTAGTGTTGATTTTGATCTAAAATTGTTGTTCCATTATTGTGCGATGCGTTATGACAAAGTCACTCGATGGCGGCATCCTCAAACGGACTATTAATACAGTACGGCATCATGACGTCATTTTCAAACTATTTTTAAAATAATTTTAATTTGCCAACGGGGTGTGGCTATACCTAAATATTTCGATTGAAATGAATTATTGATATGAGTCTACGCTATTTAATTCAGCTAGACCAATGTTTATAAAATTCTAAGCGTTCTTTGAAATTTTTCCCGAACCAAATTGTTTTGGTGAGGAATTCGATAAAGACTAACGTGAGAAATTTTGTGCGCCTATGGCGGATAAGAGGAACGTGGAAAAATTGTTCCAACCAGTAGTACATGGCCAGTACATGGCATACCAGGCTAATTACCCACTATGTTTGTAAGTTATGACGGTTTGCGGATAAATTTCCAGATAACCATTGCGAAAATGACATACACTAGTCTATATAACTCCTCAGCAATATTTGAAATTATTTTACTCTTGTGAGGAATGTATTGGGTAGCATGTGATGTTGTGTATGAATCATGTATGGAGCATGGTGTAAGGTGTAAGGTGTAAGGTAAATTCCTGGGACAAATTTTTTAGAAGAAGTGGTGAATGTGATAACCCGAGAATTTAGACAATTTAATAAATTCATAAAATGTTGAATTAAGGTTAAATATTAAAACTAGACAGAAAATAAGTGTATGGATTTGACATTTTAGGGAAGGAATTTTGTGAATTTAAATACTTTTGGCAAAGGTTTACAGTGTTAAGGGTATAAGTGTATATTTTCTGTGTATATGGTCATATATGTGTACAGTATGTGGTTAAAGGTTAAGGGTTGACCAGATAAACTATATCAGTCATAAATCCTAATAATATTTTAAGAACCTCGACGTTCAGTAAGAAAACCCTATCGACTGATAAAAAACCCTAGCACCGGTTCTGAAAATCCTAGTTTCAGTTTTGGAAATCCGAAACCCTAATTCGAAATATTAAAACCCTAATTTGGGAGCTTGAAAATAAGTATAAGGTTTTTATGTTATTGATTTTATATTTAATTAGGGATAGCCCTAATTGAATATTAGAAAACCCTAATTGTTCAACTGGAAACCCTAATGTACAATTATAGAACCTAAATGCTAAATTAGCAATATTAATTAAGGAAATACTAACCTTGATTAGCAAGCTTGAATGTGATTAGGAAATTTTAATATTTAGGAAACCCTAATTATAATTTTGAAATATTAATTTTCTATTTTTAGAACTTAATTAGAGAAGCCTAGAAATTTAAATTTGTGTAACCTTGGGGTTAAACCCTAAGGGTCAAACCCTAAGGGTTAAAACCTAAGGGTTGTGACAAGTTACCAAGTTGTCATTAACTTTACATGTCAAATGACCAAATTGCCCTTCTTGAAAAATTTAATGGGATGGAGTGTAGATCTAGCCCTAGTAAGTGGTTGTTGACCAACCCTAGCTAGCCATGTGCCTATATCTCACAAATATCAGATTTCATTGCCACTTAGCATCAATTGTGACCATAGATTAAAAATCTAAGAGATTTAAAAGTAAGACAAAGCTTATTTTATTTTTCATTTGAGCCAAGTCCATTCTCCATTCTCTCTCTCCCATCTGAAATTTTAGGGTGAGAGTGAGTGATAAGTTAAGTGAAGATCATGTGTTAGCTTGCCAAGATCAATCATCAAGGATCAAATTCAAAAAATTGGGCATTCATAATGTATAAACCCTAAATTTCAAAATCTTTATAGATTTGTGTTAATGTTATGATTTATTATTTAAAGTTGTGTTAGAGGGTGTCATTTAGTGATCTGGGTTGTTATAACATAAATCCATAACATCTAGATGCTCGAAATTGAAATTTTTAAAAATATGGAAATGCTGGAAAAAGTTGTCTGACAGCCTAATGATAGGGCTTCTAGATCCGTGTGTGTTAAGTATTATGTGTGTTTTACGTTATAGATCAGTAGTATGCTATGTGGACTTTGATCTGGAACTGAAATCAGGATCATATCATGTTTAGATCGCAAATTATAAACGGTCCAACCTAGTTGACCAATCACGAAACTGGAATTCTGGGCAACCCAGGATTTCCAGAAACTCTGACAACCTTTTTGCAGGCCATGATTCTTACTGTGTTTAATGTTTTAGATTATGTTGTTGCTTGGGATTTGTAGTCTGGCATATGAACTACACATCCATACCTTTAGATTTCCCAGATCATGTATAGGATCCAAGATAAACTTGGTCAAAGTATCATTGACCAACTGTTCTTGACAAAATCTGGAAAATCCAGAAATCGTGAAGAACAGCGTCTGACCCGTATTTTGACCTGATCAAATCTTGAGTTGGTGATGTTGTTAGGCTACTATGTTATAGAGTTGTCCTTTGACATCTCGACTACACGTTTGATGGTTTAAAGCACACAAATCAGATCTGGAGTGCAAGTTATAAGGATCGAAAGTAGGACCCTTAGGCTGTTCTTCATTTCCAGGTAACCCAGAAAATGAAGAACATGCCTGACAAGGTTTTTGAAGGCCAAGATCTCTCTGCTGTGATATATTCTGGCCATGAACTTAGTATGTAGTTGTAGTATTACACTTTAACCACAATCCTAACACTTTAGCCAGCCTAGAAACCTTATGCTCTATGATTTGTGTGTGGTCAAACATGGTACCCGATTAACTGATGGGTTTGGTGAAGAACACCTATAGCGACTGTTCTGTCGCTATAGGGCCCTTTAGTGACAGTTTATTTATGGAAATTAGTTATTTTATTTAATAAATAGAGAAAAATGGTTTTTAATTAATAAAATTACATAATAAATTCCTAAAAATTATTTTAAAGCCTGAAAATTAGTTTTTAATTATTCTGAATATATTTCATAAATATTTAATATTTTTGGAATACTAATGGTATTTAATTTATTTAATTATAACATTAAATAATTTATTTCAAAATAATTTTAATACATGAAAAATTATACTATGATATAAGAAAATATTTTAAGTTATTTTTAGTGACTTTTAATATTTTGTGAGGAATTTCATTAATAAATTAATATTAATGGTAATTAATTTATTTACTAAGTGTATTAAATAAATTATGGAAAAATAGAATTAATGCTTTAAAAATTATATAAAAACGATTTAAGTGTTATAAAAATATTTTAAGTTATAAAATATAACTTTTGATATTTTGTAATGAAAAATATTAATATTTTAATGTTAAGGATAATTATTTATTACTGGTTTTAATTACTTTAAAATCATTTAAAGATAATAATGAAGTATTAAAAATACTTAGAGATATTATAAATATATTATAATATTATGTTAAGAATTTCATTAGTATTTAATATTAAATAAATATTAATGATAATGGAATTAAGTGGTATTTAAATCATATAAATAAAATATTAAAGATTGAAAAATCATAATAAATGATAATAATTACTTGAAAATTATTATGAGCCTATGAAAATTATTCTGACTGAATAATTAATTGCCCAAGTTAATTGTGTTGCGTTTAGACAGAGTCTTATGGATATTAGGCTCGGTAGTTATCCGACTGGGCCGTCGGGATGTCAGATTTGTATCGAATTCAACTCAGACTGTAATAGTTTGACTTGATACTAGGTCTTATGTGTTGTATAGACGGATAAGATTATGCAGTAATGTGTTTAGGTTATTTTTTATTGTGATGATATTATTCTAACTTGGGAAATCAATATGATTAATATTAGGTCTTCGGGTAAAACTAATTTATGTTTCGTAATGGTAATCAACTGATCAGGCAAGTTTCTTATACTCACTTATTGTGAAAGTTTTCTTGGACTTATGATTAATCATTGTTGATTACATCACATCTAGAATTGTTGAATCGCACTTTGTGCATGTTACATGTGTTCATCAGGTATGAAAGGCTGATCACCTTCATTACCATTCGGTCCAAATATAATTGATATGTTCATGTTTAATGTTCGTTCAGCTATAAAAATTTGTCCATGCTAGTTCACAATTATATTGTTGAATGTCAGCCAGCTATTATTTAAAATCTTTCCATCATGATATATCCTTAATTTATTGAACTTAAACTTGCTGGGCAAACTTGTTGCTCACCTTTGCTATATCATGATAAACATTACAGATTATGGCGAATACGTCGGATACAAGGAAAGTCAAAGCGAAGTTCAGCTTGGGACTATGTGTGCAGCTAGATTTGAAATAGTATTATATAATAATAACATTGTATATTAGATACGATATTAATTCAGGTTTTAAGTAAGGTTCTCGACCTTGGGGTTAGTGTGTAATATTTAATGCATAAACAATTTATTTTTATATCTTCCACAATAGTTAGAACTAGCGTACCAAATTTGTGGTGATTTAGGACCAGAATTTGGGGGCGCTACAGTTACCTTATTTGATTACCCAGACTTAGATTCCTTGATTCATGAATCATGAGGTAAACCAGTTATTGGTATATCCCATTATCTTAGCAAATCTGTCTAACTCATTACTTTAACATAATTTTAGTATGTTTGTTAAATACCGGGTAAAAATATGTGTATATGAAATGCTCATGCCCTAAAGCCTTGTTTCTTCCTTGATGTTCCTACAATGCCATATCTTTCCCTGAAATTTTATAGAGCATGATTAGAGGAATAATATGGTTGTGACGCCCCCAAAATTAGGTATACATCACCCATCTTGGGTCGTCAGATACATGGTACAGAAAATAAATACAACTTACTAATACAACTGTTGTGTACAATACGACAAAACATAACTGTGAGTTTGAAAATAATTATTGTCTACTAGAGACTATACAAACTCAAAAGGAGTCCTCATTACAATTATTGTCATACTATTTAATAGAATAGTGAGGACTACTAATACTATCATCTGGTCCATCACTCCGTTCCCTGACTTGTCCCAGCTATATTCTCATTTCCTGAAGAGAACAGTGAAAGAAAGGGTGAGCTCAACTAGCCCAGTAAGAAATATTATGACTAAGATAATGCAGAATAAATTATCATTAGCCTTCAACAGTGTTAAATCGATAAAATATAACGAACATCAAGTTTAACTGCAGCGGAACAAGCAATCCATTAAAAGAGTCAAGTAGAAAATAATATCTACTATCTTCTATGATTTAAAAGTTTTTTCAACACTGTTATCGCTGGGACTCAGCTTAATAAAATAATCCACATCATCGAATCACCCTTGCACTACGGCCAAGGATATTCGTGTATTCATTAATGGTCATGATCATGCCAACAACTGTGCATCAATGCACTACGGGCCAATGAGGACTTTTACCACATCATTTGTAACATTACGGTCATGATTATACCGAATAATCCCTGGTCATAATCATACCAAGTCCATCTATGCACTACAGGCCACAGATGACTTTTAACATTTTATAAACATGAGGATGATGACAATGATATAAGAATTCAATAAACCAAGTTCAAGAATTAATTTATCCAAGAATTAACAACGTCCAAATTGTCAACATGATACTGCTTTGCAGAGGCGGAACCAAGGGGGGGCCAGGGGGCATCTGCCTCCGGTAGGCTGATACTAAGGTTAAGGTTTGGAGGGAAAAAAATGATATTTACATATATTTTATATCTTTTCTGTAAAAATTTTGTTATAGATCTTACATCTCAATGCGAGTGAGAAACGCAAATTTGAATTGTCTAAATAATGACAAAATATTTGCAAATAAAAAACATAAAGAGGCGAATTTGTTTTGTTCAATATAAAATTATTATAAACTTTTTAAAATCAAATTAAGATATTTTTAAACTCTAAATTAATATAATTTTTTTAATTTTGAAAATTCTGAGGCACATGCTCTCAATAGTCAAAATCAATTACAAGTCGCATGAAAACACAATTTATTTCTTATTTGATGAATTAGAAACTCCAAATTAGCCTTTAATTTAATTAATGGGTGATATAAATATAATAAGCATCTCAATTTTTAAATGCATTCTTCTCCGAAAAAACTCCAAATTAACCTTTAGTTAATGTGTAATCAAGAAATATTTGTGAAGAGATTCAATCAAATATGCTCATTTATATATTCCCACTATTTTTACAAACACATTGAATTATTATATTTTTCCAACAATTGAAAACGAGCAAATTTTGAGACGTTTTCAAACTATACAGACTCGAATGATACAATTGACTCCTCTTAGTCGTACAACTGAAAGAAACACTTCAAGCGTCAAATAAATAAAAAAAATTTACTGATGTATTTTGACCCCCCTATGAAAACCTTCTGGTTCCGCCACTGCTGCTTTGTGGAGTAAAATTATAGAATGCTTAGAAGAATATTTTCATGAAAAGATACTGGATGAAACGCAATTATCAAGGATATTCCACAAATTTCGTGGAGTATAGAAGTCAAAACTTAACCAACTGAGTATAATAAAGAATGGAATAACAAAAGAAATCACCATGCATTCGATAGACCGCACAGACAGGTTATTCTAACAGAATGATAAATAATGGAACAAGGTCCGGCGTAAAACACACAAACAGGATATTCCAACAGAATAATAATAAAGACGGAACCAGGTCCGGTGTAAAACACACAGACATGATGTTCCAACAGAATAATAATAAAGACGGTCTGGTGTAAAACACACAGACAGGATGTTCCAACAGAATAATAATAAAGACGGAACCAGGTCTGGTGTAAAATACACAGATAGGATGTTCCAACAGAATAATAGAAGAATGTCACCAAGTATAGGGTAGACCGCGTATACAGGTTATTCCAATAGAATAATAAGAAATGGAATAACAATAGTTCTCTTCATGAATAAGAAAGAATAACACCCCTTACCGTTTTAAAGAAGAACTGAAATAAGGAAGTAGTTAAGTAGCAGAATACTTTTCTTCTCTCTCTCTATAGTTTCTCTCTCTAAAGTTTAGTGAATTCGTAAGAAATAATGAAGGAATGAGCTGGTATTTATAGAAAAATAGAATGCATAGTAACTAATCCATGAACGGTCCAGATTGATTACTTTAATCAGACGGTCCATATTTAAAAAAAAATCTTTTAAATAAAATACAATATATTCTATTTATAGAATAACTTTAATAAAGTATTTTATTTTATATAAAAAAGATATTTCTGTTTTATTACGTTAATTATACGAATAAAACAAAACTTCATTATCGCTAAATAATTCATATTATTAGCTGACAATAATTGAATCAAACTGAGTGACATATCACATAAGTATTAATAATCAATACCGTGTGCTACTATGCAACCACACGTATTACTGTACTTTTACTACCGAGTAGTTCAACAGTATCAATGGTATAACTTCTGTCGTTATTTTTAATAAAATATTTTTGTCATTTTCTCAATCCGACAATAATTTCGTTGTGGGGTCCACCAATAATTGTGTCGTTGTACGAATATTTCCTGTTAAAACGAATATTCCCTGACCAATCGAATATTATATAACAACTTGCGTACTTTGCAAAATTTATAAATATTACCCATAACTATAACATTATATCAAATTAACTCCATAATATTTAAGAATGATATTTATAGAAAATTCATCTTTATTTATAAAAGTTAGGGTTTTACAACCTCCCATTCTTATGAAATTTCGCCCTCAAAATTAGGGTACGTACCTGGTATGTCGAAGAGGTAAGGATACCTTGATTTCATTTCAGATTCTAACTCCCAAGTCATTTCCTCAATATCGTGATTTCTCCACAAAACTTTGGCTTGAGGTATAACCTTGGAGCATAGAATATGTTTCTTCTTATCCAAGATTTGAACAGGAACTTCTTCATACGTCAAATCCTCCGCTATTTCGTCCGGTTCTAACTCAATAATGTGGTTCGGGTCTTCCACATATTTACGTAACATGGATATGTGAAAAACGTTATGAACACGAGACATACTGGGCGGTAAAGCGAGTCTATAAGCCACAGTTCTTACTCGATCGATGATTAAAAATGGACCGATGAATCGAGGATTAAGCTTTCCTTTCTTTCCAAATCTCGTAACTCCTTTCCATGGAGCAACACGTAAGAACACATAATCTCCTATATCAAATTTCACGTCCTTTCGATGAAGATCAGCATAACTCTTTTGTCGATCTTGTGAGGTTTTTATACGTTGTCGGATCGTTTGAATCTTTTCTGTAGTAATACGTACCAACTCGAGTCCCAACAACATTGCTTCACCCACCTTATCCCAGCATACTTGAGAACGACATTTTCTTCCATACAATGCTTCGAATGGAGCCTTGCCAATACTTGTTTGATAACTGTTGTTGTAGGAAAACTCCACCAATGGTAAGAACTTGTCCCAACTTCCCTTGAAATCAAGTACACAGAGTCTTAATAGATCTTCAAGAGTTTGAATAGTCCTCTCTGATTGTCCGTTAGTCTGAGGATGATAAGCCGAACTAAATCGTAAATCCGTTCCCATAGCTTTTTGTAAACTAACCCAAAATCGTGAAGTAAATCTTAGGTCTCGATCAGAAACTATGGATACTGGAATACCATGTAGTCTTACAATCTCGTTTATGTATATACGAGCAAGACGTTCAAGTGTATAAGTTTCTCGTATCGATAAGAAATGAGCAGACTTGGTCAATCTATCAACAATGACCCAAATCGCATCTATACCTTGAAAAACCTTAGGAAGACCGGTAACGAAATCCATGGTAATGTGCTCCCACTTCTATTCTAGAATTTCAAATGGTTGCAATGGACCTTTTGGTACTTGATGCTCCGCTTTGACTCGTTGACAAGTTAGACACCTTGAGATAAACAACGCTATCTCTCTCTTCATATTGCTCCACCAAAATGTATGACGAAGATCATGATACATTTTGGTACTTCCAGGATGGATTGCAAACGGTGTGTTGTGCACCTCCATCATGATTTCATACTTTAAATCAGGGTTGTTAGGAACACAAAGTCTGGAGTTGACTCGAAGTATTCCTTCTTCATCGATTCTTGCTTCCGACATAGCACCTTCATGCACTTTCTTCCTCATACGCATCAGCTCCAGGTCTGTAGCTTGAGCAGCTTTAACTTTATCGATTAAAGTTGGTTCTACTCGTATATTCGCCATCATCACATGGGTCCCTAGAGTCTTTAACTCTATCTCCATCCTTTGCAAGTCACACAAAATGGGCCTTTCTGTTGACAATATCGCACTCGTACTTGCATATGATCTTCTACTCAATGCGTCAGCTACCATGTTCGCTTTTCTAGGATGGTATTGAATGGTATGTGTAAGACCCCAACTTTTATAAATAAAGATGAATTTTCTATAAATATCATTTTTGAATATTATGGAGTTAATTTGATATATTGTTATAGTTGTGGGTAATATTTATAAATTTTGCAAAGTACGCAAGTTGTTATATAATATTCGATTGGTCGGAGAATATTCGTTTTAACAGGGAATATTCGTATAACGGCACAATCATTGGTGGACCCCACAACGGAATTATTGTCGAATTGAGAAAACGACAAAAATATTTTATTAAAAATAACGGCGGAAGTTTTACCATTGATACTGTTAAACTACTCGGTAGTAAAAGTACAGTAATACGTGTGATTGCATAGTAGCACACGGTATTGATTATTAATGCTTATGTGATAAGTCACTTATTTTGATTCAATTATTGTCGGTTAATAATATGAATTATTTAGCGATAATGAAGTTTTGTTTTATTCGTATTATTAACGTAATAAAACAGAAACATCTTTTTATATAAAACAGAATACTTTATTAAAGTTATTCTATAAATAGAATATATTATATTTTATTTAAAAGATTTTTCTTTAAATATGGACCGTCAGATTAAAGTAATCAATCTGGATCGTTCATGGATTAGTTAACATGCATTCTATTTTCCTATAAATAGCAGCTCATTCCTTCATTATTTCTTACGAATTCACTGAACTCTAGAGAGAGAAACTATAGAGAAAGAGAGAAGAAGAGCATTCTGCTACTTAACTACTTCCTTATTTCAGCTCTTCTTTAAAACGGTAAGGGGTGTTGTTCTTTCTTATTCATGAAGAGAACTGTTGTTATTCCATTTCTTATTATTTTGTTGGAATAACCTGTATACGCGGTCTACCCTATACTTGGTGACATTCTTCTATTATTCTGTTGGAACATCCTGTCTGTGTGTTTTACACCGAACCCGGTTCCGTCTTTATTATTATTCTGTTGGAACATCCTGTCTGTATGTTTTACACCAGACCTGGTTCCGTCTTTATTATTATTCTGTTGGAACATCCTGTCTGTGTGTTTTACACTGGACCTGGTTCTGTCTTTATTATTATTCTGTTGGAATATCCTGTCTGTGCGTTTTACGCCGGTCCTGGTTCCATTATTTATTATTCTGTTGGAATAACCTGTCTGTGTGGTCTATCGCATGCATGGTGATTTTTTTTGTTATTCCATTCTTTATTATACTCAGTTGGTTAAGTTTTGACTTCTATACTCCATGAAATTTGTGGAATATCCTTGATAATTGCGTCTCATCCAGTATCTTTTCATGAAAATATTCTTCTAAGCATTCTTGAATTTTACTCCACAAAGCAGTATCATGTTGACAATTTGGACGATGTTAATTCTTGGATAAATTAATTCTTAAACTTGTTTTATTGAATTCTTATATCATTGTAATCATCCTCATGTTTATAAAATATTAAAAGTCATCTGTGGCCTGTAGTGCATAGATGAACTTGGTATGATTATGGCCAGGGATTATTCAGTATAATCATGACCGTAATATTACAAATGATGTGGTAAAAGTCCTCATTGGCCCGTAGTGCGTTGATGGACAGTTGTTGGCATGATCATGACCATTAATGAATACACGAATATTCTTGGCCGTAGTGCAGGGGTGATTCGATGATGTGAATTATTTTATTAAGCTGAATCCCGGCGATCACAGTGTTGAAAAACCTTTTAAATCATAAAAGATAGTAGAATTTATTTTTTACTTGACTCTTGTAATGGATTGCTTGTTCCGTTGCAGTTAAACTTGATGTTTATTATATTTTATCAGTTTAACATTGTTGAAGGCTAATAATAATTTATTCAGCATTATCTTAGTCATAATATTTCTTACTGGGCTAGTTGAGCTCACCCTTTCTTTCGCTGTTCTCTTCAGGAAATGAGAACGTAGCTGGGGCAAGTCGGGAAACGGAATTATGGTCCGAATGATAGTATTAGTTAGTAGTCCTCACTATTCTATGTAATGGTGTGTTAATAAATGTAATGAGGACTCCTTTTGAGTATGAATACTCTCTAGAAGATAATATTTGTATCCAAACTCACAGTTTATGTTTTGTCGTATTGTACACGACAGTTGTATTAGTAAGTTGTATTTGTATTCTGTACTATGTATCTAACGACCCAAGATGGGTGATGTATACCTAATTTTGGGGGCGTCACAGTATGATCATAATCTTTCAACAGTTCAAGCCAATGTCGTTGTCGCATGTTGAGTTCCTTTTGAGTGAATAAATATTTGAGGCTTTTATGATCCGTAAAGATCTCCACCTTCTCCCATACAAGTAATGCCTCCAAATTTTAAGTGCAAAGACAACAACTGCCAACTCTAGATCACGAGTAGGATAATTCCTCTCATATTCCTTGAGTTGTCTTGATGCATAGGCTATGACTTTTCCATGTTGCATAAGAACGCATCCCAACCCTTTGCTCGAAGCATCACTGTAGATGACAAATCCCTCCGAGCCATATGGTATTGTTAGAACAGGTGCTGAAATGAGTCTCCTCTTGAGTTCTTGAAAACTTTTCTCACATTCTTCGCTCCAACTGAACTTTGTATCTTTCCGAGTCAGCTGAGTTAATGGAGTAGCGATTCGAGAAAATCCTTCCACGAATCTCCGACTACGTACTTCGGTCACTGATTTAGGTTGCTCCCAGCTTTGAATAGCTTCAATCTTTGCTGGGTCAACAGATATTCCACGACTTGGTACTACGTCTCCAAGGAATGCTACCTCCTCTAGCCAGAACTCGCACTTCTTCAACTTAGCATAAATCTTATATTCACGAAGCTTTTGGAGTACCAGCCTCAAGTTTTGCTCATGATCTTCACGACTTTTGGAATAAATAAGGATGTCATCAATAAAGACGACCACAAAGTGATCCAAATATTCCTTGAATACCCGGTTCATCATATCCATGAAAGCAACATGAGCATTAGTCAATCCAAAGGACATGACTAGAAATTCATAATGCCCGTACCGAGTTCTGAAAGCTGTCATGGGAATATCCTCAGTTCTAACCTTTAGCTGATGATATCCAGAACGAAAATCGATCTTTGAAAAGAATTGTGCTCCTTGCAACTGGTCAAACAAGTCATCAATACGTGGCAATGGGTACCTATTTTTGATGGTGATATGATTCAACTCCCGATAATCAATACAAAGTCGCATACTTCCATCTTTCATCTTCACGAATAGAATAGGAGCACCCCAAGGAGAAGTACTAGGACGAATAAAACCAATGTCTAACAATTCCTACAGTTGGATCTTTAACTCATGAAGTTCAATAGGAGCCATTCGATATGGGGCTTTGGAAATGGGTTTTGTACCGGGTTCAAGATTGATACAAAATTCAATTTCACGCTCTGGGGGTAGGACAGGAAGTTCTTCAGGGAATTTATTAACAATAGAAATATCATTCAAAACTGACGTATTTTTGTTTAGATTCGTGACATGAGCTAAGAAAGCTTGACATCTGTTTTTCAATAAACGAATAGCTTTATGGCTTAAGATGACATCGATTGATTTTAATGATTTGGTTGCTTGAATTCGTATAATAGGTCGATTAGGAATATGAAAGCTAACAACCTTACAAAAATAATCAATTTTTGCATGATGAGTAGTTAACCAATCAATCCCTAGAATCACGTCAAATGCAAGTATTTTTAATGAAATAAGATCGACAGGTAAAGTGTGGGTACCAACTTGAACCAAATAAGACTTATAAACCATGGATGTAATGAAGGTTTTTCCTAATGGAGTCTCAACAGATAAGTCAAAGTCTAATTTCTCCGGAGTCAAATTTAATCGATGAGCGCACGTAGGAGAAATAAAAGAATGGGTAGAACCGGTATCAAATAAAGTATAGACTTCGTTAGAGTTTATGATAAGCTTACCCGTGATGACCTCATTCGGGTTCCTTGCTTTCTGGGAGGTCACAACAAACGCTTTTCCTTGCACTACCGATTTTGACTTTTCTGGGACGGCCTTTGGTGTCTCCATCCTGGCTGAACTTGTTTTTGGTAAACGACAAAATCGAGCCAAATGACCTTCTCTTCCATAATTCAAACATGCTTTAGACGGCATCGCGCAGTTTGGACTGATGTGCCCCTCCCCTCCGCATTTGAAACATATGATAGGTGGTCGTTCTCCTTCCTTAATAATAGGTGTTGGTGCTGACGTCTTTCCATCATTGTTGAATCTCCTCTTCTTGAAATGACTATTCTTATTGTTTTGGCTCTGATTACCACCGAAGTGGTTACCATTTTTGGCCTGTTGATTCCCTCCACGCTTGTTTTCACCGCTTCGATGGCTGCTCTCACTGGTATTATCATTTTGCTGACTACTCTCTTTTGGTTACATTGACTCGTTATCGCGCTCCACTAACGGAGCCATATTCACAACATCTGAATACAAACACAGTTTATGAAAAATAAGATGTTGACGTATCTCAGGTTTCAAACCTCGCAAAATCATTCGCGTCATTCGCTCTTCATTATCCACCAAGTGGGATGCAAACCGGGACAACTCAGCAAATTTAGCCTCATACTGCGACACGGTCATATTATTCTGCTCCAATTTGATGAACTCCACCTCCTTCATGTGACGAACACTTTTGGGAAAGTATTTGTCATTGAACAGCTCTTGGAACTTCGCCCAAGACATATTTAGTGCGGTAGATTGAGTACGCTTAATCGATTCCCACTAGTAATCTGCCTCTCCTCGCAATATAAAGGCGGCAAAGGGAACCTTTTGCTCCTCGGAGCATCCCAAGACATCAAATATCTTAGTGATCTGCTTTATCCATGTTTTCGCTATAAGTGATTTTGGCTCTCCCTTAAACTCCGATGGTCCCAGCTCCTTGAACTGTTTAGCGGTGACCGTCTAAGAGTTTTCAGTGTTTCCACCTACATTTTGGACAGGAGCCGCTCTTGCCTGCTGTTGCATGAACTACATAAAGCTTCTGAACATTCCATCATTCATCATCAGGTCAGTGTTGTTATTTGCATGAGGATTGTTACCTTCCTGATGCACATTATCTTGATTATTGATATGTGGTGAATCAACAGTCGCCTGTGCTCCATTGTTATTCTCAACATTCTCAGATGTCATTTTCAGATACTGCTACAAAATAAAAGTTAATTGATATGTCATATATTATCCTTATATTCTGACCGAACAATTAAATACCATACAAATAAATTTAGGTAGGTCATACTAGCGAAGGAATTCCCCGTCTCTCCCCTCCTAGTTCTATTCTCACATCTTAGCCAGGGATCATATCCCTAAGCTCTGATACCAACAATGACACCCCCAAAATAAAGGTATACATCACCCATCTTGGGTCATCAAATACATGGAACAGAAAACAAATACAACTTACTATAACAACTGTTGTGTACAATACGACAAAACATAACTGTGAGTTTGAAAACAATTATTGTCTACTAGAGACTATACAAACTCAAAAAGAGTCCTCATTACAATTATTATCACACTATTTAATAGAATAGTGAGGACTACTAATATTATCATCTGGTCCATCACTCCGTTCCCCTACTTGTCCCAGCTATATTCTCATTTCCTGAAGAGAACAGTGAAAGAAAGGGTGAGCTCAACTAGCCCAGCAAGAAATATTATAACTAAGATAATGCAGAATAAATTATCATTAGCCTTCAATAGTGTTAAACTGATAAAATGTAACGAATATCAAGTTTAATTGCAGCGGAACAAGCAATCCATTAAAAGAGTCAAGTAGAAAATAAAATCTACTATCTTCTATGATTTAAAAAGTTTTTCAACACTGTTATCGCTGGGACTCAGCTTAATAAAATAATCCACATCATCGAATCACCCTTGCACTACGGCCAAGGATATTCGTGTATTCATTAATGGTCATGATCATGCCAACAACTATCCATCAATGCACTACGGACCAATGAGGACTTTTACCACATCATTTGTAACATTACGGTCATGATTATACCGAATAATCCCTGGTCATAATCATACCAAGTCCATCTATGCACTACAGGCCACAGATGACTTTCAAAATTTTATAAACATGAGGATGATGACAATGATATAAGAATTCAATAAAACAAGTTCAAGAATTAATTTATCCAAGAATTAACAACGTCCAAATTGTCAACATGATACTGCTTTGCGGAGTAAAATTCTAGAATGCTTAGAATAATATTTTCATGAAAAGATACTGGATGAAATGCAATTATCAAGGATATTCCACAAATTTCATGGAGAATAGAAGTCAAAACTTAACCAACTGAGTATAATAAAGAATGGAATAACAAAAGAAATCATCATGCATGCGATAGACCGCACAGACAGGTTATTCCAACAGAATGATAAATAATGGAACCAGGTCCGGCGTAAAACGCACAGACAGGATATTCTAACAGAATAATAATAAAGACAGAACCAGGTCCAGTTTAAAACACACAGACAGGATGTTCCAACAGAATAATAATAAAGACGGAACTAGGTCCGGTGTAAAACACACAGACATGATGTTCCAACAAAATAATAGAAGAATGTCACCAAGTATAGGGTAGACCGCGTATACAGGTTATTCCAACAAAATAATAAAAAATGGAATAACAACAGTTCTCTCCATGAATAAGAAAGAATAACACCCCTTACCGTTTTAAAGAAGAACAGAAATAAGGAAGTAGTTAAGTAGCAGAATACTTTTTTTCTCTCTCTCTATAGTTTCTCTCTCTAGAGTTCAGTGAATTTGTAAGAAATAATGAAGGAATGAGCTAGTATTTATAGAAAAATAGAATGCATAGTAACTAATCCATGAACGGCCCAGATTGATTACTTTAATCTGACGGTCCATATTTAAAGAAAAATCTTTTAAATAAAATATAATGTATTCTATTTATAGAATATCTTTAATAAAGTATTCTGTTTTTATATAAAAAGATGTTTCTGTTTTATTACGTTAATAATACGAATAAAACAAAACTTCATTATCGCTAAATAATTCATATTATTAACCGACAATAATTGAATCAAAATGAGTGACTTATCACATAAGCATTAACCACACGTATTACTGTACTTTTACTACCGAGTAGTTCAACAGTATCAATGGTAAAACTTTCGCCGTTATTTTTAATAAAATATTTTTGTCGTTTTTTCAATCCGACAATAATTCCGTTGTGGGGTCCACTAATAATTGTGCCGTTGTACGAATATTCTCTGTTAAAACGAATATTCCCCGACCAATCGAATATTATATAACAACTTGCGTACTTTGCAAAATTTATAAATATTACCCACAACTATAACATTATATCAAATTAACTCCATAATATTCAAAAATGATATTTATAGAAAATTCATCTTTATTTATAAAAGTTGGGGTCTTACAATGGTCATCATCAAAACATGGAGTGTTTAATTTATGCACATCAGAATAATTACGACTCCCCCTAAATTCATGCGTATCTTCACATTTAGAATTAACTATTTAATTTATACTTTTCTGCAAATATGCAGTGTTTAATAACCCTGCACTAACTTGTTAGTCCACAAAATTTTAAACAGAAGGAACACCATTAACTATTAACCCATCATCCATCAACAGTTAAACAAAAATATCCATCAACAATTAAAGCATAGTTTTAAACCAGAAGTCATCATGCATTAAATTTAAAAAAATTATCTTTTGATGGCAGAAGATGGCAGAAGAATTAATTCATCTCCCCTTTTCGCATCCATCAAAAAGAAGTGCCTAGAGAGCCAAAAAGGGGAAAGATGGAGCAAGACCTTTAAGCATCCTCCTCAGCAATGTGAACATGGTTGGCCTCGCGAGCAGTGAAATATGGACAATGAAGCCTACGGTGTACAATCTCCTCCAAGGACATGGTGTTTGCAAATCTGGGAGGACGTGCGATGAAGGTCGGAGCAGGTAAAGGCAAGTCCAGGAAATCTCCTTGGTATTCGGCCATCCAATTGCACTGTGGCCACTCAGGTATGCGAGATTGGACTTAGTCAGCCTAGAGCTCTTCGCTGAGATCATTCATGCACCACTTAGTGAATCATCCTAGTGTCCCAATCTGATTGCTGATGAATTTGAGTTCAGTGCTTAATTGGTAGGTATTGCGATTCATTTTCCTCTGTAAAGCTTCTACCATAGCCCGAGTATGTAATTAGAACCCTGCTTGAAGATTGATGAACTCATCCTCCATGGTGCAAAAAATAGTATGAAGTTCAGTGCGACTGATAGGGAGTTTGCCTTTTTCCAGCACAAAAAAAGGTGTTGGATACCCTTAACATCAGCAGTAAGGGAGGTTTGATTTGTAACGATGGTGTGGAGAAGAGTGAGAATCTCAAGAGAGAGAGGTTGTGGGACAGGAAGAGGTGAATTTGGGACAAGGGGAATGTCTGGAGTAATTCTCATGAATTGACTATCGACTAGGGTAATATGAGCACTTTTGAGATAGGTTGAATCGATGGAATCAGTAATTGTGATTGATCCTTTATTGTCTAAAGGGATTTGAAAATGATTGAACAGTTTTGTGAGAAAACAACTATAAGGTAGACATTTTTAGGAGTGTTTGATGCAGTTAATCATGTGTTTGAGCATCATAAGAGAGAAATTGAATGGTTTTCCTTTCATTATCAAGGCAACTAAAACCAAATCCTGGTAAGTGAAGTCAGGCCTACCACCAATTCGGGGAATAAGATTATACCGCAGTAATTTATGAAGAACTATAGCAATATAGGGGACACCTCTATAGTCTTTGGGAGAGTGACTGAAGACATAGTGGGGTCAGTCATAATAGTTTGAAGTTGGTCAAGAGGGGACAGAGGCGTATACACGGGTCCCTTAAGAGTAAATGGACAGTCTCCTGTAAAGGGAATGGACAGTATGCTTCCTAAGTCCATAGCAGTAAAATAAAAGATTTTCCTTTCACAAAAGTAGTATAGCAATCACCATTATGTTCAAGGTTCGTGTAAAATTGTTGGACCAACTTTGGGTAGGCCACAAATAGAGGGGCACTTAGCGAGGACAGACCACAAGACTCAAGAAGATGTTGAAGTGGGGAGTTTTGAAAATAGTACATATCAATGGATTTTTCGTAAACAAAAGATTTTTGGCAGATGGAAGATTTAAAACGAAGTTCGAAATTATTACCTTGAAAGAAATTTTCAGGAACATCATCCAACGAAACAGATAAAGGGATTACCATCATCAGAGGGGATCCGGGGGAGGATTCTTTGATCTTTCGCCATTTCATTCCAGTCGATGTCCCGATCTGTGTAGGAGAAGGTAAACTCGCTTCAGATTCGGTAGAAAATGAGTCACCGGAGATGGTCGTGACAGAAGGTTGCTTCATTTTCAATTTTCTAGTAACAGGGGGATGAGAGGGTGGAAAAGGCAGTGATACCTCGTCCTCAGATTCATCACAGAGTTATCTAGCACGCCTGGTTCTCATTTTTTAAGAAGGGGTTTGAGAGCGATTGAGAGTTGCTGAGACTGTTGATGTGCTGAAGAGACAAGGATGAAGGCAGAAGAGTAAAGTAACTTCTGTATTTATCGTGGGTGCGTGTTACCAAGATATAGAAAGTCGTGGCGCCGTGTTTGGGAAGGAAACTTTGAATAGATTTAATTTGCGTAATTATGGTAGTAAGATATGTCGTGTCTGTCTAATTTCCTTAAAGCATGCAGACCATATCTATATCAGACACATCCCGAGTTCTCTTCTTAGAGTACAGAAGTGTTCTTCCCCTATAGGTTTTGTAAATATATCTACTGATTGGTGCTCAGTGGGAATAAATATTAATTTAATTAGTCCTTTGGACACATTGTCTCTAAGAAAATGGTGGCAAACTTCTATTTGTTTTGTGCGAGAGTGTAGAACTGGATTTTTAGATATGTCTATAGTGCTTGCATTATCACAATATATGGGCACATTTCCACACATAATATCAAAATCCCACAGTGTTTGACGCATCAATAAAATTTGGGAGCAACAACTTCCTACTGCTAAGTATTCACCCTCAGTGGTGGATAAGGCAACTGAGGTTTGGTTTTTACAATACCATGAGACAAGACTTTGTCCCAAAAATGTGTAAGCACCGCTTGTACTTTTTCTATCTATTTGACAACCTGTATAGTCAGCATCTAAGTAACCCATTAGATCAAAACTGTTACATTTTGGATAAAATAATCCTAGATTTGTGGTACCACTTAAATATTTAAATATTCGTTTAACAGCTTGTAAATGTGATTCTTTGGGTTTTACTTGAAAGCGAGCACATAGACAAATATTGTACATTATATCAGGTCTAGAGGCTGTTAGATATAATAAGGATCCGATTATACCTCTATATTTTGTTACTTCTACATCCATACCTTTTTCATCTGCTGTGAGTGTTGATTGATTTCGCAATCAATGAATACGTGCAAGTATACACGGTCAACAAGTAATAAAGTGAAAGTAGAGTATCGTTCCCACGAGGAATTATTTAATAAAAATCACCAAGTATTAATTCTTAACCAAATCAATTTTATTTAAACAACCAATAATTGTGATTTCTAGATTTAAGAAAACTAGATTAAACAAAACAAAATAATTATTCTAAAAGAAAGCAAATAAACAACTAAGAATTGATGGAATTCAGATAAATAAGAATTAAGACTCCAATATCCCCAATTATGAATTATAAATCAATTTTTCAACTATCCCAATTATTATATCTACTGAATTGTTAACAGGAATTCTCAAATGCCAAAAGCCCTCTCTCGAGTGATCAATTGCCTTCTATTTAACCCAGATTAATTTTACTATATCTCTATGCAAAACAATTGAATTAAACTCGCTACAAACCCAATTCCTCTTATGTTACATGCGGCAAATAGATATTCTCATTCTATTCACAAACCTAATTATTCACTGTGCAAATAACTAAGTCACATGTCACCAAGCCCAGTTCTAACCCTAGAATTCCTTTCCCAATTCCTTCTAGAGTAACACGGTAATTATTGATCAGATAATTAATCAATAAGCTCAAATCAAGATGAACAATTCACTTCAACACAAATAATTGGAATAAATCAAATAACTAATTTATAGCCATAAAAAGTTCAATTGAAATCTTAATAAAAGAGTTAGTTCATAATTAATGAATTAAAACCAAGAATCCACAATTGAATAAACATTAAAAGATAAAAGTATGATAAGAGAAGATAATAGAATCTGTTGTCAGCAAATCTGATACTCCCCTCTTGCTCTTGCTCTTGATCTTCAGTGTTCTCCAATTTGCTTCAATCTCCAATGGCTAATTAGAACTAGGGTTAATGTCTAATCTAATGGAGTGTTTAATCTAGTCTACTCTATGTAATCTTCCTTTATTTTATGCCTCCCATCATGTATTTATAGGTTACAAGTCAAATTTTTAGGTTAGGAACAAACCCAATCCAATTTGGAGTCAAAAAGGTGTCAAATTCGCCCAAAAACGCGTCCAGGCCATCACCAAGCCCTTCCCCAGCGCCCCAGCGCTGGGCACGACGCTGGTATTCTGCCTTATAGCGCCCCGGCGCTAGAATTACATAGAGAAATAGCCCCCCGGCGCTATTACAAGTTCTGACATTTTCTGCTCCGACGTCCTTTGGGAAAATGGCCATAACTTCTTCGTCCGAACTCCGATTTTGATGATTCAAGATGTTCCGAAAAGAGGAGAAGTAGATCTACAACTTTCATTCTTTAAGTTTTTCGAAATAAGATCTGTAGAAATACTCAAAATGGCTCTGAAGTGACTGCTGTGTAAATGGCAAGCCGAAAACGCGAATCTAGCCACCCCGAACGTCGATCCATGTAACTTTTGTCCCAATTCCTACAAAATAATATAAAACATGCATGAATAGACACAAACACATAAAAACATCCTAAAAGACTTGAGAACAACAATAAATTAAGCTCGAATGTATCCAATTCATGTGTATAAAACTAACTCATCAAATACCCCCAAACTTAAACATTTGCTTGTCCTCAAGCAAAAATACAAAAATGTTATGCAATGCAATGTAATGAAACTAATCTATATGCCTACGAATCCAACAGTAATGACAGAAACAAGTCTATTCAACCGGCCTTAGAGAAATCAAGTAAACATGATAATACATCATATTAAAACAAATCAGTAATTTCTCAATCACTCATCAAATCTTAGACTGTTATCACTGATATAGTGCGTGTGTGCTCCAAAACAATGTTAACTAATATAAAATTAAATTTAACACATAATAGGTCTCTTTAAAGGCATCATACAGTGAAAACTCACAAAATTCACGAACAAGCTAGATCCAACTAAAGTTAAACATCCACCAAGTTCAAGAGTCCAATCCGGGATACTTATGCTTTACTTTTCATTACGGGGGCTTTTTGCTCTTTTCCCGTTTTATTGTTTTTTTTAACCATGACTGTGCAATGTCTCATTCCATTAGGCTAACAGTGTCACCCCATAGCGAGCTTTCGACCAACGACTCCCAGACCATATAAGACCTTAGGGCGCTAGGTTTTAAGATACCCCTTCGGACTTACTTACTCAAGTAACAAAGGCCCCGAAACAAAACTAGCCACGGTAAATTTTTTTTTTTTTTCTTTCTTTCTTTTTTATTTATTTTTTTTAGCGAAGCTTATATATCCCAAATTTTCCCCCCAAACTTAAGTTTTTATCAAAATTTAGCCATCTCCGCCTATTCATGTCTTTCATTCCTTCACATTAGTATTATCCTTAAGAAATTCATTATGTATCAATTTAAACAAAATCAGTCAACATAGCTGTTATTAACGTGCTAACCTTAATTATACCAGTTTCAAACAGAAAAAGATTTAATTCATAACAAGAAATCACATCAAAGCCTGAATATTCAATACTATACTTATCTACTTAACTCCAGTCTCATCATTGGCCAAAATAGACTTTTACTATCTAACAGTTGGAATCATGCAAATATAAACTAACTGCAACAAACATAGTAAACTAACTACTATTTTTGCGATTTTAAAAAAAAAAAATTTAAACAAAAAACTGAATGCAAAAACTAAATGTAAATAACCCGAAAATATAACGAACTACAATGTAAATAACTAACTATATGCAATACGACACTAAAATGCCCCCAAACTTAAACTAGACATTGTCCTCAACGGCTACAATAGAAAAAATTAAAGCAGAGGACTTCCCTGAAAATATAGCAATCTTCCTCATTGTCCGCTAAGTTTGGAGAATATGCTAGGCACATGGAACAAATTGGGCACCACTTGAATTTGACTTGACTAACCTGTAAATCATGATAGAAGCAATTTTATTAAATCCTAAATAAATGAAAATTCAAAACTACTAATATAAAACTTAATAAAAACTAAAAATAAAAATTAAACTTGGGTTGCCTCCCAATAATCGCTTGTTTTATAGTCTCAGCCTGACTTCTTCAATTCTCTATCCAATTCCTCTTCGAAAGTTGAGGAACCCTCCATCCATCGAAAATAATGTAGCTTTTGGTAGGTTCCCAATTGTAAAGGCCATTGAGTTAAAATCACCTAGCATGCTTTGTTTAGATAAGATCACATTAAAGAACGTCCAACATCTAGGTGTTTTTTCCATTGTGTCTGCGAATAGATTCTGGCATTGAGGCTTGTCAGACACAACAATCTCTTCTTCTATCTTCTCCAACTCATTGAACCATGGATTCGAAGTTGTACTCGCTTTTACGTCACAAGGAGTATTGCCGACGACATGACTACCTAGCGGACATGGTTTTGCAAAACTAACCGGATTCTTGAACTTTGATGGAGAAGGTATATGGGACACTATCAAAATTGGCTCATCTTCGTTGGTACTCAAAGTTAGATCTTTGCTGATCTCTTTTTGCTGGTCTCCAAGTCTTTCCTCTCTTTCAACATCTATATCATTTGGCACATCCGATTGCAGATTTGGTTCGGGCTCAACATCAGTCTCGTCATCCATGTCATAGAGCCAAGTGTATTGAGGACGGCTGTTCAACGCATGTGCTATCTGCCCCAATTGATTTTTCAGATTCTTTAACGATGCTCCTTGGCTTTGCAAATGCAGCTCTATTTGATTAAATCTTTTGTCTTGGTCCTCGTTCCTTTTGTCAGAAGCTCTAATGAATTTGTCCAAGGCTTCCTCCCAATTTGAATGTTCTTCCTGTTGTAGTGGAGGTGGACACGAGAAATCCGGTGGGTATGTTGGACTTGGAGCATAAAATTGATCTTGATTGTTACTCCATGAAAAATTCGGGTGATACCCCCAATCCTGATGATAGTTGTTGGTATAGACATAACTGTTGGGGTAATCACCACTATACTGTACCGGCTCGAAACTGATGGCGCATTGATGACTCATATGATTTCCAGCACAATAGTCACAAGTAACCGCCACACTTTGACGACGTTGAGCTTCAAAAGATTCAAGCATCCTCGAAAGTGTCTCCATCTGTGCTGACAATGCAGAAAGTTTCTTGAGTCTGTCAATCTCCGTTCCCCGTGGTTGAGTCATGTTCGTGTATGGCCATTGATACGCAAAGTCATCCATGGTACCTAAAAAGAGAGAAATATAGGAAGAGAATGAGAAATAAAAATAAAAATAAAAATGTTTAAATTAAAACTAATTTGATTGAAATTAATATTGGTAAATAATTATTAAATTAATTCCCCGGCAACGGCGCCAAAAACTTGTTGATTGATTTCGCAATCAATGAATACGTGCAAGTATACACGGTCAACAAGTAATAAAGTGAAAGTAGAGTATCGTTCCCACGAGGAATTATTTAATAAAAATCACCAAGTACTAATTCTTAACCAAATCAATTTTATTTAAACAACCAATAATTGTGATTTCTAGATTTAAGAAAACTAGATTAAACAAAACAAAATAATTATTCTAAAAGAAAGCAAATAAACAACTAAGAATTGATGGAATTCAGATAAATAAGAATTAAGACTCCAATATCCCCAATTATGAATTATAAATCAATTTTTTAATTATCCCAATTATTATATCTACTGAATTGTTAACAGGAATTCTCAAATGCCAAAAGCCCTCTCTCGAGTGATCAATTGCCTTCTATTTAACCCAGATTAATTTTACTATATCTCTATGCAAAACAATTGAATTAAACTCGCTACAAACCCAATTCCTCTTATGTTACATGCGGCAAATAGATATTCTCATTCTATTCACAAACCTAATTATTCACTGTGCAAATAACTAAGTCACATGTCACCAAGCCCAGTTCTAACCCTAGAATTCCTTTCCCAATTCCTTCTAGAGTAACACGGTAATTATTGATCAGATAATTAATCAATAAGCTCAAATCAAGATGAACAATTCACTTCAACACAAATAATTGGAATAAATCAAATAACTAATTTATAGCCATAAAAAGTTCAATTGAAATCTTAATAAAAGAGTTAGTTCATAATTAATGAATTAAAACCAAGAATCCACAATTGAATAAACATTAAAAGATAAAAGTATGATAAGAGAAGATAATAGAATCTGTTGTCAGCAAATCTGATACTCCCCTCTTGCTCTTGCTCTTGATCTTCAGTGTTCTCCAATTTGCTTCAATCTCCAATGGCTAATTAGAACTAGGGTTAATGTCTAATCTAATGGAGTGTTTAATCTAGTCTACTCTATGTAATCTTCCTTTATTTTATGCCTCCCATCATGTATTTATAGGTTACAAGTCAAATTTTTAGGTTAGGAACAAACCCAATCCAATTTGGAGTCAAAAAGGTGTCAAATTCGCCCAAAAACGCGTCCAGGCCATCACCAAGCCCTTCCCCAGCGCCCCAGCGCTGGGCACGACGCTGGTATTCTGCCTTATAGCGCCCCGGCTCTAGAATTACATAGAGAAATAGCGCCCCGGCGCTATTACAAGTTCTGACATTTTCTGCTCCGACATCCTTTGGGAAAATGGCCATAACTTCTTCGTCCGAACTCCGATTTTGATGATTCAAGATGTTCCGCAAAGAGGAGAAGTAGATCTACAACTTTCATTCTTTAGGTTTTTCGAAATAAGATCTGTAGAAATACTCAAAATGGCTCTGAAGTGACTGCTGTGTAAATGGCAAGCCGAAAACGCGAATCTAGCCACCCCGAACGTCGATCCATGTAACTTTTGTCCCAATTCCTACAAAATAATATAAAACATGCATGAATAGACACAAACACATAAAAACATCCTAAAAGACTTGAGAACAACAATAAATTAAGCTCAAATGTATCCAATTCATGTGTATAAAACTAACTCATCAAATACCCCCAAACTTAAACATTTGCTTGTCCTCAAGCAAAAATACAAAAATGTTATGCAATGCAATGTAATGAAACTAATCTATATGCCTACGAATCCAACAGTAATGACAGAAACAAGTCTATTCAACCGGCCTTAGAGAAATCAAGTAAACATGATAATACATCATATTAAAACAAATCAGTAATTTCTCAATCACTCATCAAATCTTAGACTGTTATCACTGATATAGTGCGTGTGTGCTCCAAAATAATGTTAACTAATATAAAATTAAATTTAACACATAATAGGTCTCTTTAAAGGCATCATACAGTGAAAACTCACAAAATTCACGAACAAGCTAGATCCAACTAAAGTTAAACATCCACCAAGTTCAAGAGTCCAATCCGGGATACTTATGCTTTACTTTTCATTACGGGGGCTTTTTGCTCTTTTCCCGTTTTATTATTTTTTTTTTAACCATGACTGTGCAATGTCTCATTCCATTAGGCTAACAGTGTCACTCCTTAGCGAGCTTTCGACCAACGACTCCCAGACCATATAAGACCTTAGGGCGCTAGGTTTTAAGATACCCCTTCAGGCTTACTTACTCAAGTAACAAAGGCCCCGAAACAAAACTAGCCACGGTAATTTTTATTTTTATTTTCTTTCTTTCTTTTTTATTTTTTTTTTTTTAGCGAAGCTTATATATCCCAAATTTTCCCCCCAAACTTAAGTTTTTATCAAAATTTAGCCATCTCCGCCTATTCATGTCTTTCATTCCTTCACATTAGTATTATCCTTAAGAAATTCATTATGTATCAATTTAAACTTAATCAGTCAACATAGCTGTTATTAACGTGCTAACCTTAATTATACCAGTTTCAAACAGAAAAAGATTCAATTCATAACAAGAAATCACATCAAAGCCTGAATATTCAATACTATACTTATCTACTTAACTCCAGTCTCATCATTGGCCAAAATAGACTTTTACTATCTAACAGTTGGAATCATGCAAATATAAACTAACTGCAACAAACATAGTAAACTAACTACTATTTTTGCGATTTAAAAAAAAAAAAATTTTAAACAAAAAACTGAATGCAAAAACTAAATGTAAATAACCCGAAAATATAACGAACTACAATGTAAATAACTAACTATATGCAATACGACACTAAAATGCCCCCAAACTTAAACTAGACATTGTCCTCAATGGCTACAATAGAAAAAATTAAAGCAGAGGACTTCCCTAAAAATATAAAAATCTTCCTCATTGTCCGCTAAGTTTGGAGAATATGCTAGGCACATGGAACAAATTGGGCACCACTTGAATTTGACTTGACTAACCTGTAAATCATGATAGAAGCAATTTTATTAAATCCTAAATAAATGAAAATTCAAAACTACTAATATAAAACTTAATAAAAACTAAAAATAAAAATTAAACTTGGGTTGCCTCCCAATAAGCGCTTGTTTTATAGTCTCAGCCTGACTTCTTCAATTCTCTATCCAATTCTTCTTCGAAAGTTGAGGAACCCTCCATCCATCGGAAATAATGTAGCTTTTGGTAGGTTCCCAATTGTAATGGCCATTGAGTTAAAATCACCTAGCATGCTTTGTTTAGATAAGATCACATTAAAGAACGTCCAACATCTAGGTGTTTTTTCCATTGTGTCTGCGAATAGATTCTGGGATTGAGGCTTCTCGACACAACAATCTCTTCTTCTATCTTCTCCAACTCATTGAACCATGGATTCGAAGTTGTACTCGCTTTTACGTCACAAGGAGTATTGCCGACGACATGACTACCTAGCGGACATGGTTTTGCAAAACTAACCGGATTCTTGAACTTTGATGGAGAAGGTACATGGGACACTATCAAAATTGGCTCATCTTCGTTGGTACTCAAAGTTAGATCTTTGCTGATCTCTTTTTGCTGGTCTCCAAGTCTTTCCTCTCTTTCAACATCTATATCATTTGGCACATCCGATTGTAGATTTGGTTCGGGCTCAACATCAGTCTCGTCATCCATGTCATAGAGCCAAGTGTATTGAGGACGGTTGTTCAACGCATGTGCTATCTGCCCCAATTGATTTTTTAGATTCTTTAACGATGCTCCTTGGCTTTGCAAATGCAGCTCTATTTGATTAAATCTTTTGTCTTGGTCCTCGTTCCTTTTGTCAGAAGCTCTAATGAATTTGTCCAAGGCTTCCTCCCAAATTGAATGTTCTTCTTGTTGTAGTGGAGGTGGACACGAGAAATCCGGTGGGTATGTTGGACTTGGAGCATAAAATTGATCTTGATTGTTACTCCATGAAAAATTCGGGTGATACCCCCAATCCTGATGATAGTTGTTGGTATAGACATAACTGTTGGGGTAATCACCACTATACTGTACCGGCTCGAAACTGATGGCGCATTGATGACTCATATGATTTCCAGCACAATAATCACAAGTAACCGCCACACTTTGACGACGTTGAGCTTCAAAAGATTCAAGCATCCTCGAAAGTGTCTCCATCTGTGCTGACAATGCAGAAAGTTTCTTGAGTCTGTCAATCTCCGCTCCCCGTGGTTGAGTCATGTTCGTGTATGGCCATTGATACGCAAAGTCATCCATGGTACCTAAAAAGAGAGAAATATAGGAAGAGAATGAGAAATAAAAATAAAAATAAAAATGTTTAAATTAAAACTAATTTGATTGAAATTAATATTGGTAAATAATTATTAAATTAATTCCCCGGCAACGGCGCCAAAAACTTGTTGATTGATTTCGCAATCAATGAATACGTGCAAGTATACACGGTCAACAAGTAATAAAGTGAAAGTAGAGTATCGTTCCCACGAGAAATTATTTAATAAAAATCACCAAGTACTAATTCTTAACCAAATCAATTTTATTTAAACAACCAATAATTGTGATTTCTAGATTTAAGAAAACTAGATTAAACAAAACAAAATAATTATTCTAAAAGAAAGAAAATAAACAACTAAGAATTGATGGAATTCAGATAAATAAGAATTAAGACTCCAATATCCCCAATTATGAATTATAAATCAATTTTTTAATTATCCCAATTATTATATCTACTGAATTGTTAACAGGAATTCTCAAATGCCAAAAGCCCTCTCTCGAGTGATCAATTGCCTTCTATTTAACCCAGATTAATTTTACTATATCTCTATGCAAAACAATTGAATTAAACTCGCTACAAACCCAATTCCTCTTATGTTACATGCGGCAAATAGATATTCTCATTCTATTCACAAACCTAATTATTCACTGTGCAAATAACTAAGTCACATGTCACCAAGCCCAGTTCTAACCCTAGAATTCCTTTCCCAATTCCTTCTAGAGTAACACGGTAATTATTGATCAGATAATTAATCAATAAGCTCAAATCAAGATGAACAATTCACTTCAACACAAATAATTGGAATAAATCAAATAACTAATTTATAGCCATAAAAAGTTCAATTGAAATCTTAATAAAAGAGTTAGTTCATAATTAATGAATTAAAACCAAGAATCCAGAATTGAATAAACATTAAAAGATAAAAGTATGATAAGAGAAGATAATAGAATCTGTTGTCAGCAAATCTGATACTCCCCTCTTGCTCTTGCTCTTTATCTTCAGTGTTCTCCAATTTGCTTCAATCTCCAATGGCTAATTAGAACTAGGGTTAATGTCTAATCTAATGGAGTGTTTAATCTAGTCTACTCTATGTAATCCTCCTTTATTTTATGCCTCCCATCATGTATTTATAGGTTACAAGTCAAATTTTTAGGTTAGGAACAAACCCAATCCAATTTGGAGTCAAAAAGGTGTCAAATTCGCCCAAAAACGCGTCCAGGCCATCACCAAGCCCTTCCCCAGCGCCCCAGCGCTGGGCACGACGCTGGTATTCTGCCTTATAGCGCCCCGGCGCTAGAATTACATAGAGAAATAGCGCCCCGGCGCTATTACAAGTTCTGACATTTTCTGCTCCAACGTCCTTTGGAAAAATGGCCATAACTTCTTCGTCCGAACTCCGATTTTGATGATTCAAGATGTTCCGGAAAGAGGAGAAGTAGATCTACAACTTTCATTCTTTAAGTTTTTCGAAATAAGGTCTGTAGAAATACTCAAAATGGCTCTGAAGTGACTGCTGTGTAAATGGCAAGCCGAAAACGCGAATCTAGTCACCCCGAACGTCGATCCATGTAACTTTTGTCCCAATTCCTACAAAATAATATAAAACATGCATGAATAGATACAAACACATAAAAACATCCTAAAAGACTTGAGAACAACAATAAATTAAGCTCGAATGTATCCAATTCATGTGTATAAAACTAACTCATCAGTGAGTTTTATTGATGTACTCATTAGTGTGGTCTTTGAATTGGAGTTTTCAAACTTGAATCTCTTGAGTAGTTCTTTTGTATATTTGGTTTGATGAATGAAGATACCTTCCTAATTTTGTTTGATTTGAAGGCCCAAAAAGTAATTGAGTTCTCTCATTAAGCTCATATCAACCTCCTTGTGCATGCATTTGGAGAACCACTCATAAAGAAAGTTATTAGTAGCACCAAATATTATATCATCTACATATATTTGTACAATAATGATATCTTTATTTTGACGTTTAATAAATAAAGTAGAGTCAATTTTACCTCTTATGAAGCCATTTGATAGGAGGTACTTACTTAATCTCTCATACCAAGATATTAGAGCTTGCATGAGTCCATATAGTGCCTTCTTTAGTTTGTATACGTAATGTGGGAACTTGTCATGCTCAAATCCAGGTGGATGTTTTACGTATACTTCTTCGTTTATATATCCGTTGAGGAAAGCACTTTTAACGTCCATTTGGTGTAATTTGAACTTTCTGAAACATGCAAATGCTAACAATATTCTAATGGATTCTAATCGGGCTACAGGGGCAAATATTTCTTCATAGTCTATTCCTTCTTGCTGATTGTATCCTTGAGCTACTAATCTTGCTTTGTTTCTTGTAATTGTTCCATACTCGTCAAGTTTATTTTTGAATACCCATTTAGTTCCAATAACGGATACATCTTTTGGAGGAGGCATCAACTCCCAGACTTGGCATCTTTTGAATTGTTGTAGCTCTTCTTGCATTGCTAGTAGCCAATTTTCATCGAGTAAGGCTTCTTTGGCATTCTTTGGTTCAATTTGAGATAAGAATGCAGAAAATGCACACATGTTTTGTGTTCTTCTTCTTGTAGTCACTCCTTCATTTATGTTTCCAATAATGTTGTCGGGAGGATGATTTTTGATGTGTTTTGCTGATTTTGGAAGTTGAATGTCATGAATCATTTCTTCAGTAGTTTCTGAATCATGGTCTTATTGTTCGTTCAATTCAGCTTGCTGAATATGTTCCTGATTTTTGTATTCAGCTTGCTGGATAGGTTCCTGGTCCTACTCTTCTGCTAATCCAGCTTGCTGGATAGATTCCATAGTCTTGCTATTTTACTTTATGTGGTAAGTTGGATTTGCAGCATTCTCTAAATTTCCTGCATCGTCCTCTCTTTCTTTTGGAATATCATGGTTAGATTCATTAAATTTGATATGTATAGATTATTCGATACACATCTTTTGCACATTATAAATGCGATATGCTTTACTATTTTGAGAGTAGCCAATGAATATTCCCTCATATGATTTAGCATCAAACTTGTCCAAGTTTCCACTTGTGTGAAGAATAAAACATTTAGATCTAAATACTTTGAAATAGCTTATATTAGGAAGTCGATTATTTAATAATTCATATGGTGTTTTCAAAATAATTGGACGGATTAACACTCTATTTAGTATATAACATGATGTGTTTACCGCTTCAGCCTAAAATTTCTTTGGAAGTTTACTTTCTTAAATTAGGGTTCTAGCTGTTTCTTGTAATATTCGATTCTTCCTTTGTACCACTCCATTTTGTTGGGGAGTTCTAGGTGCTGAGAATTTATGAGTAATTCTTTTTTGATTACAAAATATAATAAAATCCTTTTGAAATTCAGTACCATGATCACTTTTGATTTTTATAAGATTAGGACTATATTTTGTTTCCAAGTTTCTAATCAGCTTTTTAAATTCTTTAAATGCCTCATCTTTTGTTCTTAGAAATAGTACCCATGTGTATCTAGAAAAATCATCGACTATCACAAATGCATAAAATTTACCATTTAAACTAGTATACCTTTCAGGTCTAAATAAATCAAGATGGAGTAATTGTAAGGGAGAAGAAGTTGATACCATGTTCTTGGCCGTGAATGATGTTCTTACTTGTTTTCCAAGTTGACAAGGCTCGCATGTACCTTTCTTCTCAAAGTTCATTTTGGGTAATCCTCTCATTAGGTTCTTTGATGACAACTTTTTGATTAGGTCCATATGAACATGTCCCAATCTTCTATGCCATAGATTTGCTTCATGTTGAATAGTTACAAGACATAATTCTTCCTCCTATTGCTCAAAATCAAGAGTATATATATTTCCTTCTCGTTGGGCAACTAAAGTAGCATTGTTAGTACCATGTGAATTTTTACATTTATCTTTTTCAAAATTTACTCGATGTCCATTATCCATTAATTTACTGACACTGATAAGATTGAATTCTAGACCGTTAACAAGATGAACATTATTAATGTTAACCTTACCATTACCGATTTTACCTTTCTGAATTATTTCACATGACCGATTGTCACCGAATGTGACATTTCAATGTTTCTTTTTGATATTTAGTTCCACAAACTTAGATTTGACACACATCATGTGGTGTGAGCATCCACTGTTAAGGATCCACTTTTGAGGTGACACTTTTGCCTTGAAACATACCTGTTTAAGAAAAATGCAATTTATATTTTTGGTACCCATATCTTTTTGGGTCCACTTGTGTTAGTTGAAATCAAATCCCTTTTTCTTTATCCATATTACTTTACTTCGATTGTTATTTTTCTTCTTTGAACAGTTTATCTCTAGATGACCTTTAGTGCCACAATTTTTGCAAGTAGTGAAGGGTGTACAGTAATTTAATTTAAATGATGATTTAGATTTAAGCATTTCAACTTCTTTTCTATATACTTGATTATAACCAATTCCTTTATCATAACTGGGTCTTTGTTTCCCTAACATGACATTTAAATTTTCTTCACCATGAACAAATTTAGCTAGAGAGAGTTTTAGTGATTCTATTTCCTTTTGAAGTTTGTTAGTTGGAGGTGTCTTATTACTGGATTCATCGCTAAAGGCATCAATGCATACATCTCTCATTTTTATTTCGTTTGTCAATTTTTCAACTTCATTATTTAACTGTTTTACTTTATTGAAAAGTATTTTATTGTAATTATCTAAGTAATCATTTTTCGCAGCTAACACTTTTTCTTCATTTGTATGTGTTACTTTTTCTAATTCCTTCTTTTCATCTATTAGTGATTCAACTTCGCCCATTAGTGTGTTTACTAGATCATTTAAGTACACGTTTTTTTCTTTGAACTTTTCATTTTCTTATTTCAAAATAATAGTATCAGAAAAGGAGAACTCACTAGATTCACCTTCAAGTTCCATGAAGCATATTTGAGCCAGTTCATCGTTTGAATCTATCTCCACATCAGATTCTTCATCGTCACTCCACGTTAAGAAGGCTTTATACTCTTTGATCTCTTTATTGCCTTACTTCCCTTTGTTTTTGAGCTGGAAGCATTCTTTCTTTAAGTGGCATGGTCGTCTGCATTCAAAACAAGTTTCTTTGGTTTGCTTGGTTACGAATTTGTTTGAATTGAATGCATTCTTCCTTATATTCTTTCTCTGAAGTAGTCCCTTGAGTCTCCTTGAGATCATAGTTATTTCATCATCCAAGTTATTTTCAAGTTCCTCTTCAATTCCTGCATTTAGAGCTAGCACTTTCTTTCGAGGAACTTCTTCCTCGTCATCATATATTTTTAATTGGTGTTCATATTCTTCTAGTTCACCAAAGAGAGTTAAAGTATCCGTAGAAGAAATATTGATAGAATCTTGAAGAGTAGTAATTTTATATGCAAACCTTTTGGGCATAGCCCAAAGTAGCTTACAATTGATTTCACTTTGTGGAATTGACTTGTCAAGCAATTTCAAGTAATTTATAAGTACTAAAAATCGTGCTTGAGCCATTTTGATTGTTTCGTCTTTTTCCAGTTTGAACATTTCGTAGTCATGCATGAGCATGCTTAGCTTAACTTCTCGTACTTTGGAAGTTCCTTCATGACTCACCACTAGAGTATCCCATATCTCCTTTGATGTGTTGCATGAAGAGACTTTATCTATTTCGGATTGCACCATGCCGCTGAGAAAAGTGTTCATTGCCTTTGAATCATATGAAACCATATAGGTTTCGGTTGAGTCCATCTCGAGTAGAGTTTTTGGAGCGCCATCATCTGTCCTTGGGATAACTGGTCCATTTTCTACCACCCACCATTCCCATGGATCTCGCTTAAGATAGATCCTCATTCGAAATTTCCAAAAATTGTAGTTCCCTGTTCCAAAGAGTAATGGAGGTCGGTTTGTTGATTGACCTTCATGATGAGCATTTCCAAATTGTGCCATGTCAGAATCTTTCCCTACAAGTCACCTTTAAGACCAAGATAAGTAGAGCCAAGCTTGGATACCAAATGAAATTTAAACAGGCACACTTAGAGGGGGGGGGTTGAATAAGTGTAGGAACAAACTATATCCAACTTTTAATTAACTAAAAATTCCTTCGGATATTCGATGCAGTAAGCTGGATTCTATATCTTTGTTAATTAAAATGTTAAGACAAGATATTGAATTAATGTATCACTTTCCAAAATGTATAATTCCAAGGCTTAACTTTTTCCAGAATATGATAATGAGAGACCAATTTACTGAAATAGTTTGGTGATATTAATGGATATGGAATGCAGGTTGCTGGATAGTTAGCAGAATAATGTAGCACAAAATGCAATCACATAAACACCAGAATTTTTAAGTGGTTCAACTACTACCCTCTATAATAGTAGCCTAATCCACGTCCAATACCAACTAGTATTGCAGACTCACTTTTATTAAACTTTTCCAATTACAATACAAGTTCCAACCACTTGAGCACCTTTGCTCCTTCTGCACATATGCACCCTCAAACACTTATGCTTTTTTCAAACTTGATTGTAACAATACAATGACCCAAACCGGATCACAATTTAGAGAATATTGATTTGTATGAGAAAATATAAAATACACAATAGAGGTCTAATGACCAAGCAATATATCACTTACCAATGCAAGGCTCTATATGTTATGATATGCAAGAAAAGTATTACAAGAATATTCTCTACAAAGCCACCTTTGTTGTATCTTCTTCTTAGGGCAATCAGAAGAAAAACAATTTCGTAGCTTGTATGCTTCGTAATATCAGTATGTGTTTTTCTTATTCTTCTCGTTAATTTGTCCAATTCATTTATAGGCTTTCATAGTAAGTTACCGTTGCTTATTGCCCAATTGTGATATAACTGTTTGGGACAAGGTGCACAAGTTACGTAATTTTTAGAATAACATCCAGATATTGTGCCAAAGATCAAGACTCCTTCCAGTTGTATACTAACATAGGACACATCATGATCAGTATGAGATATAGTAATATATATAAGTGATGACCGAGGAGATTTTTCCTGATTGAAGCGCATCACATGAAAATATATCTTTTATGATTCATATATTGTATCTTATCATATGTCAATTTGTTATATGTCAAATACCGGATTAATACCATGCAATCAAATTATTGCCATATTGATATATCACGCAAGGGTTTAAAAACAGTCTAGTAACTTTCCTTAAATTAAGCATTTATATAAAGCATGATTCATGGTATTTATTTAACCAACTAGTTACCTTATTTTATTACCCGGAATTAGATTCCTTGATTCATGAAGCACGAGGTAAACCAATTATTGGTATATCCCATGATCTTAGCAAATCTGTCTACCTCATTACTTTAACACAATTTTAGTATGTTTGTTAAATACCGGGTAAAAATATGTGTATATGAAATGCTCATGCCCTAAAGCCTCGTATTGGAAAGTAATTACTGCTAAGATCTTACATATATTTCTAGGACTCAATTTGCCTTTCATTCTTCAAAGATTTCTCGTCTTTGTATTTTCCTCCTTGATGTTCACGTAATGCCATATCTTTCCCTGAAATTTTATAGAGCATGATTAGAGGAATAATATGGTCATCATCAAAACATGGAGTATGACATAAGTCAACACAAGTCAAACCCTTTGTATATAGGTGCAAAAGACGCATATCACTACTTCCAAATAAAGCATTTAGGCTCAATTAACTGCAATATACACACACATTTCAAATAAATTAGGGAATTGAAAAGACGCGGTAACCGCTTTTTCACGGAAGTTGGGGGGTGCCTAACACCTTCCCCCCGCTTAAGCAAGCCACTGTGCTCTATAAATCTCAGTTTCCAATGCCTGCTAAACAGAGTCCAATAATTGGGCCTGTAACGACCCAAAAATTCATACAATTTAACTCTCAGTCTTGGTCGTTATCAATACATCTTTATTCTGATTTTACATTATTAATCGATGTTAAACTTAATAAAATGCTGAATAATTTTAAAATTTTCTGTCTACTTTCTTTACTTCTCTGAATCTAAACCTTTATTGTGACGCCCCCAAAATAGGTATACATCACCCATTCTGAGTCGCCAAATACATGGTACAGAAACAAATACAACTTCATTTAAACAATTGTCGCGCAAAATACGACAACACAATACTGTGAGTTTAAATACAAATACTGTCTTCTAGACAATATCCACACTCAAATAAGTCTTCATTACAATTATTGAAACACTATTTTATAAAATAGTGAGGACTGCTAACACAACTGACTAGAAACATCACTCCACACCCCGAATAGTTCCCGCTATATTTTCGTCTCCTGAGAAAAATGGAACAAAAAGGAAAAGGGTGAGCTCAACTAGCCCAGTAAAGAATATTATGACTAAGATAATATACAACAACTTATCATTAGTCTTCAACATGGAAAAATCTGATAAAATATAATAGTCAACAAGTTTTAGATCAACAACTGTAGCGGAAACAGCAAACCATTAAAAGAGTCAAGTAGATAATGAATTCTACTATCTTCTAAGATTTAAATGCCCATCAACGATATTTTATCCCTGTAACATCAATCAATATACATCTTGAATCAAATATCATCTTTGCACTACAGGCCAAAGATATTCATTTGTATCACCAGTCGGTCATGTTCATCTCAACACCTGTTCATCTTTGCACTACGGGCCAAAGATATTCATCAGTTAATCATTCATGTTTGCACTACAGGCCAAAGTTATTCAATAATATCATCATTTAGGACTGAGGATGATGAAAAATATTTTAAAGAAAACGAATCTAGTGAGACAGAAAGATAAATATTAGGGATTCGTATTACAGTTTATGTAAGTGCAATAATACTACATAACAACCAATTGTGAAGTAGAATTCAAAAATAAAGATCAAAACACGGATACAATCAAAGATAGTAAGCATAATAGACATCTTGGACAAAAAGGAAAATTTTTATTTTTCTGTGAATAGTGCTGTATTCGTGAATAGTGCCGTATACGTGAATAGTACCGTATACATGAATAGTAATCCCGACACAAAAAGTTCCAAATTTTATAAAAAGTTCAAACCAATATTTCGGCATAATGATATTGAAGAAAATAATATCATTTAAGAAGAAAATAACATCTCTTACCTCAAGATAACAGTACTTCTGTTCGGAATATCGGTATAAGGCTGAAGGAAACTTGCGCTGATAAATAAAAACTCAAAAAGTATCTAAATACTCACAAAATACGCTCGATAATATAGAGAGAGAAAGAGAGAAAGCTTATGTTTCTGGTGTGATTTTGAATTCTAACTTAGCCCTCTATTTATAGGAAAATGTTAGCACGCCGAAGTAGACTTGACCTGCTACCTGATGGCTTTACCTGCTACTATTGCCACCCACCACATTTGAAATAAAATTCAGCATACTTCTTCATCAACCACAAGTGGGGCCCACTCAATTCTAGAATTTTCTACCAAAATTATTTATAAACCTAATTTCTGAATCAGTCACCTCTTAAAATTCATAACAAATTATACGTTCATTTTTAACAGTTCAAAATTTGTGGACATATACTCCACTTATATATGTATAACATATCCAAAAATCACAACGATCCAACGGTCAGATTAAAAATTATAAATCAAGCAATATATCTCAAGAACAGAGATTTAATTTTTAATACCTCCATTCTGACAAAAACACCTCAACATTAATTCCCTCACATAAAATAAATATATCCATCAATTATATCCACATAAAATAAATATTTTCTTATCATATAAATCAATAATTAATTATTCACAAACAATATTACAGAATAACAAATATGACAACCAGGCCGTTCCTAGGAAAGAGGGGGCTTTCTAATAAGGATTTCTCCTTATTGGCGCGCAATTAGATGACCAAACCTCTCCTTAGACATAACTTTCTAGACATTGCCAATAATGCTATCTAATAATATTATTCAAATTATATGAATTGTTGATCTGATAATGGAAAATACTGTGCAGCGATAATTATTGAAACAACAATAATATAAAATATCAACGTAGCAATTATTGAATCAATAAAATAAAATATTAAACAGTAATTACTGTAACAATTATTGAGTAGTGTCTTCTTACGTAAGAATTAATAATTGGTACAATACCGTGTGCTACTGTGCTTTAACCACCGGGTATTCTAACAGTATTAACGGTAACAACTACACCGTTATTTATAAACAACTTATACTTGTCTTTTCTTCATCCAATAGATTTCCGTTATGGGGCCCACACAAGGCTGCGCCGTCATACTAGTATTCCCTGACAGTAAGAATATTCCACGACCAAAAGAATATTCATCGACAAAAATGAATATTTTATAACCACTTGCTTATTTGAAATATTTGCGCATTTTACCCGTAACTAACCACATTAATCAAATTAACACTTACTATTTCAAAATAATAAATAGAGGAAACTTAATTTCATTTAATAATAAGTTGGGGTCTTAGATTTATCCATTACATATATTTGAATCAAGTTTATTTTATGATTCATTTCATCAGAGTTGTTATATAATATCTTACATTTTAGTTCGATATCCCTTATACATTGGATAGCTCAAACTTTACAACTAAATATGAAGTTTCACATCATAAATTATCAACTATATTTCTCGAAACCTTTATCTTTACCTACCCTTGAACAATACTTAGTTTATTACTCACTTTATCAAAGTTAATAAATAAAACTTACATCCAGGTTCAATATCCTTTATACATCGGACAAAATTTAAACTTTATAACTCAACATCTATTAAATATCATACACTATCAAGTACATCATTCGGAACATTAAACATGGTTCGAATAATAATAACTCAGCCAAAGTATATAAATCTTCATGCATTATATCTATTTCATGTCTTTCAAGTAGCACTTAGCGTTACCTTGAATCCTTAACATGCAAAAGTGGTTATTTGTAAGGTTGAGCTCGACAGCTAAGCAAAATCTAACAGTTTTTGTACATCACATAGCACATAACAACATGCTCAAAATACATCTCATAAACATTGGACTAACATAACGTACATGTTGCAGTTCATATAACAAGTATAAAGATTGAGTTCCTTACTCAATCAGCATTCATTACTCAATCAACGTAGTCATAAATTGACTTTAACGTTTCATACTTTTAACATATATATAACACATCATGCTCTTTGCAATAAATATTTAAAACATTTCATCATCAAGTTCACATAGCAAATAGGAACTGAAAGACTTACCTTGATCGTTGTTTACCAATAACAGTTTAACAGCTTACAGCTATCTGCACTTCACGTGCCCTAAACAATTATATAATCATGCACATCAACTATTAGTCATTTAGCAATGCATAGTAGTTGTAATGTAAACTTTACTCTACATCCCATAACCCTACCTATTAATCAATACACAATGTTCAATTTGATTGTGTTAACTTTCGACTTATATCTCACTATATTACTTCTTAGGTCATACTCGAAGTTTATTCAAGTGTTTAAGTCTTTATAGGACTCCTTATTAGTTTTATATTAACTACATTCCATATCTTATAATGTTTATTTCAATTGAATTGAAACACTTTTTACGTTCATTAACACTTGTCACAGCGTTTCGATGTTCATTCGTCACATGCCCGATTCGTCTCTCTTGTGTATGCTTAGTATGCTTATACAACTTATCTAATACATCACTTATTAATGTTATGCATCCTTATATTTACTAATATTCATGTTTTATAACTTAGAACAACATCTTTTATCGTCAGAAGCACTACACTTACATACGTGCATGCCTGACGCCCTACGATTGCCTCCGAATACACATCAGTCCCAAAGATGACCATTTTGACCCATATGCTAACGACCTCAAATAGAAAAACTTAAAAACCAAAAGTTATAAGTCTATTTTTCCTCATTCCATATCATCTTTAATCTCCTCAATCGGATTTCGTATGAAAACGTTATGGACATTTTACTACAGGAGTTCAAAACAATCACACCTGACACACCTAGAGCGCAGTTGCGCCCAATTAAGCCTTGGAAACAGCGCAGCTGCACCCAAGAGGGTAGTTGCATTTACTGTTCTTGCGATTTTTTGAACTTTTTCTCCTCCTAATCTTCGTAACTTGAGTTATGCACATCCAAATTAGTCTATTTTCGATTCAATGGATTCATAATTCATAGAAATACAACATACCAAAGAATCAACATAAATCTTGAATCAAAACTCATGTTTATACTAAATTTTTATGTTTTAACATGTTTAGTGAATTCATTCACTACGAATTCATTTTTTAACCAAATTGATTCATTCAACTTGCGTTCTTTTCATTTTTCAACATTCTTACAACATCCATCATTAATTTAAGGTTTCCATCATGATTTCATAACTAATTTTAGTCTCAAAGTAGACCAAAGCATATATTTTTCAACCAAAACTCTAATCTTCATCTTTCAATACATTCTTACAAATTTGCTCACTATAAAACCACTATTAGATGATATAAAATGAATTAAAGATACCCATTAACATATATAACTAATTTCTTAACAAATTAACCATAGAAATCTAACTTGTCAATAAAACTCATGAGAATGAAAAATAGAGTAATACCTTTTAATTCTTCTAAACCTTGTCTAGATGAATTGAAAAACCTTGTTTCTTTTGATTTTCTAGCATCTCTTCTTCTCCAATCACACAGAGAACCTCTATTCTCTCTAAAAGTTCTCTAATTCTCTTCTTCAACACTATGTTTTCTCTATTCTTAGGCTTTAGGAACAAAACATGTAAAACTATATAACTGATATAACATAATACGTACATCAATATGGTTTCGTCAGTTAGAAAAACCCAAGGGTCTCAAGGCCATGTTTTTCTAGAACCCAATTATCCTCTTCTAATTTATTTTTATAATCTCCTTATTATATAATATATCTTCTTTTCTCTAAGTGTCACACTAAACCATACTACTAAATTACTTAGCTAACTAAACTAAATAATTGTACAATTATAATATGTATAATTATTATACTTGTACATTATGAAATTATATTCATAAACATCTCTATGTAAAATAATAAACATTTCATTAAAATGATTAGTATTTAATCCATTAATTATTTTAATAAATTATACAATTATTATGTATAATTAATCAATTTCTTTCCCTATATAAATTGTCCCGAGACAATTTATTTAATCTATACTTTTAATCACAACTTAAATATTTGTTTAATTCATTAATCCTAACACCAATATTTATTTATAAATATATTGGTCCTTCTCATTATCATAGTTAATTTTCACTCACTTGACCAAATGTAATATATTAAGTCATTACATAAACGTTTTACATTTATATGTAATATATTACTCTCTCATTTTATTAAAACAAATATATTCACATTAATTCATTATTTTAATTAAGTGAATTACTCACATTATTTATGAAATTTAATTCATAACAATTCTAGTGCCAACAAGGCATAATAATCAAATTATATTATTTCATAATATAATTTCAACTTAATTAAATTAACTAATCTTATTTAGTTAATTTTCTTTTCATAACAATTTCATTTAATTTCTTTAATAGTTAAATTAACTATTAAACCTCATCATCTCAATATATGAATATACATATTTACTTAAATGTAAAATACGTCATTATAAGAATTTTATTTATTAAATTCTTATTTTAACAATTTTTGAAAATTCGGGTTGTCATGTCTTTCCCTCCTTATAAGGATTTCGTCCTCGAAATCACCGAAACCTTCCCTACTAGGTTTCCAACTAATCTTCTTCAAAAAATTATCGTTGAATAACTCAATGTATTCCCTTAATATAGATTTTATATTTTCTAATCCATTTTTTTCCTCCACAAACACTTGTAGATTTTACCTCCTAACCTTTATTTGAACTCAATACTATTTTGAGTTTTACATAATCTGTAATCTAATCATTCCCTTTTTCTAAGAATCTTTATCATATACTCAATTCATAGACACGGGGAATATTACATTCACCTCTTCTTTTAAAAATTTCATCCTCGAAATTTTAACTTACTAATCTTTATTCATTTGACTTAATTAAATAGATTTTTTTTTAATCTTTATTCATTCATTAGGTTCTATGACCACTTTTCTCCTATAAGAACCTTTCTAAAATTATTGCATTATGTACATCTTTCTCTTTTAAAAGTTTTACATTATCCTTCGATAACTTCATCCCTTCTCTGATCAGAATTTCTTTCATTTCTTGGAATTATTATGTTTTGCTAAATTTTCTCATCATCACATGTCACATTCTGCAACTTAGCTCCTTCAAAGGAATATCTTCCTTTCCATTTTCTCCTTTCAAAAGAATCTTCTGTAATTGTTCAATAATTGGGAAGCAATATGAATAACCCAGGAATTTAAAAGATTTCAAATCATGCTGAGGGGTCATAAGACCTTGAACTCTTCTCTAGGTTTAATAGTGCATCACCACTGTAAACCATCTTTAACAGAATGTTTAGCAATCACACAGACTGAAAACACTCTCTGCAAGTACTATAGGTGATCAGCCTATCGTACCCCTACATCGTGCACAACGTATTACATCTTAACGACTATATATGTTACTTTCGGAACCATTGTCTCCGATAACATGTCCCCTTTTTATAGGGTTATTCACCTCAGCATCTTAACATATGAATCCGCACCAAAATAATTTGGTTTGACATAGTTTGATAAAGAATGCTCGAATTTCATAAATATTTTTCAATATTTGTCTAGCTGAATCAAATAGCGTAGACTTCAATCAACAACTTGGACATCAATTGAGATATATATACATACATTCTTAGCCAACTCAATTGGCATACCTTTCTTAGCTTAAAGAGAACCAAAAAATCCATTTTTTTAAAACATCTTTATTAGCATATCTTTTCAAAGTATAGAGAAAACCAAAAATCATTTTTATATCATGATATCTAATCGTCTTAATGGCATGTTGAGGATTCAGTCATGCTACATCATACCATAGTGGGATGACGATCATATGATCACATTCAACACTAGGTTCAATTGCATTGATGACTCCCTCAATTATTATTTCCACACCATATCAAACGACGCATATGATCACAAAATTACATTTTGATAATTTCAAATCATTTTTGTATAGCTGAAACAATTAGCATAAACTCAAGAATAATAACATTGTTTTGAAAACTCATTAATTCAATCATTTGTTCCAACATTTTTCAAAAACACAAAAGTGCAACATCAGAACGAAGTCAATAAATTTCAAAAAACTAGCATAGCAATAAGATTTAGACTATCCAATTTTCCTCCATCATCTTAATTCCTTACTCCACTACTTCGTTACTTAATCATTCAACTAATATTTAGCACCATCAATGCTTACTATACCAAAAAATCTTAGTCCTTCCTTCACAACTTTTCTATACCCAATACAGTTCATTAAACATACCACACTTTGGAAGTTCAGGAACTTACCACAATAATATAAGTTTAGGAACTTATCCTAGCAATACGTAGTCGAAGAACCAATTAGAGACTGTCCATATGCTTAGGGGTTCAAAAACATATATATTATTATAAGTCATCAACTTACCATAAATATGAGTTTTAAGAACTCGCACCTAATCTTAATAAAATCTTACTAATCTTAATAGTCTCTAACTATCAAATATACATATGAGAAAAGAATCACATTTTCACCACATATACATTGATAGCGTGACACCAACATTCCAATGATTATCAATGTGATAAACAGAGTGCAAGCACAAAATCCTCGCCCATACAAAGGTTTGTACAACTCAGTCATCACATAAGTCCTCAATTGAAATCCCACCTACCTGTAAGGTTTTGTGAAGATCAAAGTAGCAATCAAATCGCAAAATTAGCGGAAGCAAAGTAAAATCAGATTTTAAAATTTTTCACAAACCAATTACCCAGATCATCCTTTATGCATATTATTAATTAAAACGAGCAACAAGAAGTTATGGAATCATACCCTTGTAGATACGAGCTTCCACAGGTATGAGTTCAACTCTTACTTCTCCGCGATCTCCTTGAATCTCCGGGTAGATTCGTTCCTCTGATCAATGTTAGCCACTCAAATGTATGGTCTCTAGAGGTGATCTACCAAGGAAGAAGAATTTTCAAGAAGAAGGGTGTATTGGCTCAAATCCTAGTTTTTCCCATCTCTATAGAAAAAGAGCGTACTCTCCAACTTTTTGAAATTACGTATATCTGATATCTGATATAAGACTCATCTTATAAAGATATCAAGTAACTCTATTTAATATAATAAGGTATTATTTATTTAATTAAACTCCTTTAATTAAATAGGCTCCCTAATCTAATTAGGGATAATTAATTAAACTCTTTTAATTAATTTACCTCCTAATCTTATTAGAAATAGATGATAGTATTTATATTAAATTAATTCCTAAACTCTTTTAGAAATTAAAATTAATAATAATTGTAATAATATTAATAAGACACCTCTTATTAATTTATATTTAATATTTTAAAAATATTAAATAATAAATATTAAGCTATTTAATTTACTCTATCACCATGGATTAAATTAAATATACTTAACATATTATTATGATTATGTCATTAACTTTTTAAATAATTAGTCTTCCTTTTATGGTGTGACCCTTTAGGTTCTCCATATTAAACCAGTTGTGAATAAACCAATTAGAACAATTCTAATCTTATTTAAATAAATAAATTAAACTATTAATTTATTTTAATAAATAACATTTATTCTACAATAGGGACAAGCCTCCCTAGCGATCAATGACTTTCCATATAATATAGATTTCAACATTAATTATAAAAGAACCTTTGAGTAAATAGTTATCGTACGATTCAATCCTTCCACCATACAATATCCCAATTAAATATAAGACATGGAATTTCTGTCAATTCTTATTTTATTTAATTATATATATTTTGATTCTCAAATGCACAACTCCTAATGAATGCAAATTAGAAACTACTTTCTAATTTTATTCCACCTTGGCCAAGTATTTATGGGTTGTCATTTATCTAATAACATAGGGCATTTCTCTTCTTTTACTTGAAGTGGTAGATTCTTTGTTGATCATTCATTATCTCCATATATAACTTATTACATCCAAGCATACCATTTGATATACTCTAAGAGTCTTAAGAAATAAGTCAAAGTGTAATTCATTATATATAAGATACTATGATGATCTCAAGTCTAAGGATCATTTGTACTACTATCACTATAGGAATTCCTATTGACAGGCAAGTAAAACTCCATTAGGTATTCCTTAGTGAGTCACGTTTAGTAAACTTATTCTCCAATAAATACCTACATACTTGCTTTAGTGTCTCCACACATGATCATGAGATCAATCATTCTCATCCATTGAGCAAGTAACGTATGTATCAATCTATTCGGATTCACTAATCCCCTTTTTAGTAATCCATTGATTGAGAACATTTTAGTTTTAAGATATCTAAGAATTTAGATCCCATTAGCATGATCTCATCATGATTCTAAAAGCATTGTTTAAAACTATGGGTTTATAAAATATTATTAAAACAGCACCATGTAGATAATAAATGTCTTTAATAATTAATTCTTTTATTAATAAATAAATAAGATTGATTACAAAGTATATGATTTATCATCATACATGATTGGCTTGTATGCATACTACTTTCAATCTCTCACTTGCACTAAAGCCAATCACCGTGGTATCTCATACATATCTTCTCTAAGTGATGATCGAACTGTTGTTGTGTTAACGCTTTAGTAAATGGATTTGAAATATTATCTTGAGAGTCCACACACTCCAGGGTGACATATTCTCTTTCAATGATCTCTCTGATCAAATGAAACTACCACAACACGTGTTTGGATTTCTGATAAGACATGGGTTCCTTAGCCTGTGTAACAGCTCCAGTGTTGTCACAAAATAAAGGTATTGGTCCTCTAATGTTAGGAACCACATAAAGTTCTGTTATGAACTTCTTCATCCAAACAGCCTCCTTTGCAGCTTCACTTACAGCTATGTACTTTGCCTATGTCACTGAATCAACAATTATTTGCTATTTGGAACTTTTCCAATTTATTGTGCCACCATTCAAGGTAAACACATACCCTGAAATGGATTTACTTTCATCTTAGTCTGTTTGAAAGCTTGAGTCTGTGAAGCCCTCTAGTTTCAATTCAGACCCACTGTAGACAAGAAATATATCATTAGTTCTTCTTAAGTACTTTAGGATATTTTTCACTACCTTCTAGTGTTCTTCTCTTGGATTTGACAGATATCTGCTTGTTACACTAACTGCATTAGTGATATCCGGTCTAGTACGTATCATATCATACATGATACATCCTATTACTGAAGCATAAGGAATCTTACTTGTACGGTCTCTCTCATCAGGTGTCTTTGGGGTCTGTTTCTTGGACAAATGAATTCCATGGCTCATCGGCATGAGACCTCTTTTAGAATCTTCCATGCTAAACCGCTTTAGCATCGATTCAATGTACGTTCCTTGGGACAAGCCAAGCATCCTTTTAGATCTATCTATATAGATCTTTATCCCCAAAATATAGGATACTTCTCCCAAGTCCTTCATGGAGAAGTGTTTAGACAACCATATTTTAATTGATTAAAGCATAGAAATATCATTCCCTATCAATAATATATCATCAACATATAATACAGGAATGAAATTGTAATAACCAAGAATTTCTGTGATACATTGTAAATAAGTATTACCTAATCAATAATATTTTATGGATGATGACATGATTATGTGGTTAGTATGATATAATATTTAAAGAAAGTCTAACTAATATGTATTATATAAGTTAATGAACTAATTTAAGTATTTTAATAATCTAGGAAATAGATTTAAGAGGTTAAACCCTAAGTAAGTACTCAATAAACTTGAATAAGACAAGTCTAATTGGGTTATGTAAGTTAATTAACATTATTGATTGATGTGAATGTGTAAATATCAATAATAATGAGTAATAGTTCATGAGATAATAGGGTTAATATTACTAAGGTTGGCTAGTAGTTTAAATAAGCCCAATAATTATTTAAGCCTTGAACTTGTAGATAATTTGATTGTTGAGCTAGCCTACTATTGAATTTAATGGGCAAGTATGCTAGTAGCATAGTTATTTAAGAGTGGAGGCCCAAGTTCATATTATTTAGTAAGTCAAACTAGTTAATTAAAAGTCCAATATGTTATTGATGGAAAGCCCAAAACAATTTTTTTTGGCCCAACTTGTAGCCCAATTGATGAGGGTACTTTAGACATTTTGTATGCTAGATTTTTCCATAAAAGCAAAAGCAAGACTTGGGGATAGAAGGCCACTTGGCCGGCCAAGCAAGGAGTGAATAAAGGGGGAATGAATGTCATCATTACAAGCTCCCAAATTCCAAAAGATATTTACTTAATGGGCTAGGTGTCATTTTGTTTATGGAGCCAACATATTAGTAAGTAATCTTGTAATAATTAAGAGAGAGAGAGAGGAGATATGTTAGTGGATTATATATAGATATACTAATGTATCTATATATTTTTGTCCAACCCATTAAACTTTCTTCTCTTTCATCTTTTATTTTATCTCATCTTACTTTTTCTTTAGTTAACCAAGCAAAGCATAAGAGAGAGAGAGAGAGAGAGAGAGAAGTTCGGTGGGGAAGAGGAGAGAAAGAGGAAGAAAATCCACCATTGATGCACCCTAGGTTCATCCTATACTTTGGAAGGGAAAGAAGGTGTGCCCAAAAATCAAGGTGAAAACTAATCTAACTTATTCTTTTTATTTTGGTTGATTTTGGTTATCTAAGGTTTATGATCTAGAGGTCTAAAACCCTCTATCTACATGTTTTATATGGTTTCATGTATGGATCTAACATATTTGAGTGTTAGAAAGTGAATCAAAAGGATAGAAAAGAAACTAGTTTTGTTTTGTAAGAAAACTCTAGTTTTTTTCACATCCTTTGATCGACTACCGTTTTTGATCTACACCTTCTTTTTGTGATCCGTCAAAGAGGGGTGTTAGATATGTAAGTTAACTACTAAACCCAAGTGGTAGCATTCAAAAATGTTGAATACACAAGTGGTACCAACTGTTTTAGCAAAAACAGTTTGGTCTTTTGAAAGAAAAATAAACTGTTTTTGGTCAGTCAAAGAAAGGGGTAGTTTCGTCATTTTTCTGGTATTTTAAAATTCTGGAAAAATTTGGGAGAGTAATATGATGAGTTATCTTTCAAACCCAAGTGGAATCACCTAAAAAGGAGTTGTAGATTTCCGTATGGACTGATTTTAGCAAAATAGGTAAAAGCTGGAAATTTCAAAACGGGGTCTGCCCAAAATTTTGAAAGGGCAATTTCGGCCACTTAAAATATGAAATAAATTCCGGCCTTTTGGGACATGAAAATATATGTCATAAAGTAGCTCCTGTCCAAAAATGAGCTCATTCCGACTTAAAATGACCAAGTTATGATCATTTCAATATTTAGGTTTTTCGGACGAAAATCGCTATAACCGGAGTTCTATAACTCCGATGGCCACGAAATTTAAACTGGAGGGTCACGTTAACATGTATGAGATTATGCCAAGAGATGGGAATTTCTGGAGTTGAGCATGATGGGGCTAATTTCTTAAGCCACGCACTAAAAATGATTTTTTGAAAAATAGTAAAAGAAATTGAAAAATTACGGAAAAATACTTTTTGTGTATGAAATACATGTATATAAGTATGGCCAAAGGATAGAAAAATAATAAGTTGATTTGGTATTTTCTTAAAAGAGATATGGAAACCAGCTTGCTGGATTGGAAAAAAGGTTGAATCCAGTTTGCTGGATTGAAAGATTTAGAATCCAGTTTGATGGATTGAAGGATTTAGAATCCAGTCTTGCTGGATTGAAAGTTTGTTGAATCCAGTTTGCTGGATTAGTCAATCCAGGTGGCTGGATTGCATGTTTGTATAATCTAGACTATGATGTTAGTATTCATCTTACTAGATTATAAAGAAGAGCTAATAAAAGGAAAGATTAAGTGTTAAATCATAAGAAATATGACAAAGTAAATAATATATTATCAAAGAATGATATTAATAAGAATGTTTTCAGGTAATTGATTATGTGGATAAGTAAATTGCTGATAGAGTAATTGTATTATAATATAAAGTATGATATGCTGATTGTAAGATCAATCTTAACAATGATAGGTCTTTACAATAAAGAGATTAAATTAAATTGTGTAGCAGTAGATCGCAGTCGAGGCAAGTTCTCTAACTCAAACTTGAGTTATTCTTTTCAAAGCATGTTAGTGAATAATTATTGTTTATTATTCACATCCATATTGATTATTGATGCTCGCACTCAGTGCAATTAAATTCCCGTTCTATTATTATTGAACTGTGAATTAGTTAAAGTTCTTTTATTCATGCACTGTTTAAGATATGGATCTATGCTCATTGTATCGGCTAGATCAAATATGTTTAAATTTGTTAAATCAAATATGTTGTTAAAAGCTTTTCTTCACCAATTGATTTGGTAAGGACTCAAGACTGAGAAAAAGAACAATTTGATTAAAGCATTATTGAAAAACAATTATTGCTCGTAAATTAAGTGTTTATGCATAATACACCGGGTATGAAAGGCTGATCCCCTTGATTACCAAAACTTATTAAAAGGACCAGTTTAAATACTGACAACCTTAGCATATGTTCATGGTCATTATGACCACTCAGTATCTGTTATTCGAATATTTAGTCATCAAGACTTAATTCATGTTCTTTCGCAATTAATTTCTATTGTTGAACATTGAGCGATAAATTTCTTACTAATCATGATATATCTTCTTTGTACTTAAACTTGCTAAGCAAATTAGTTGCTTACCCTTGCTATATCATGACATTTATTTCAGCTAAGCCAGAGAGTTCAAGTAAGAAGGACAAGGGCAAGGGAAAGGTCCAAGAATAGTTATTATAAATGTTTAAGTATCATGAAATACTATGTTTGATGTTTATGTAAACCTTTTGGGTTACTTTATGTAACTTAAGTAAGGTATGTTTATGTTAAGGTAATAGACCTTGGGGTATTGTATAAGACTTTATTATAATGAACAACGTATGTTTATTATTCCGCAATAGTATATAGAATGCTTATGTTGATGATGGATAGTGAGCACCAAACCCGGGGTTGAGAACTCGGATTTGGGGTCGTCACAGATTGGTATCAGAGCCGTAGGTTATAAACTCTAGGATGCGAAACTTAGGTTATAACCTTAGAAGAAAACTCGTATAGAGTATGATAAGAGGTGGATTATGGAGATTCATCTAGTATGCAGTGTGCATAATAAAATATTGTTTCATTTTATCAATGAATATATTTTATTGTGATACTGATGTTGTGTTTGTTTGATTATAGGATGCCTGAGGAAGAACAAGGTAGCCATACAGTCGAGCAAGAGCCGTTAGATCCGGTAGAGGATCATGCTGTTAGTGACGAACGTGATGAGGATGTGATGGAGGTTTTGTTTGAAAATAACATAGCGCTGGAGAATAGAGTGACAGAGCTAGAGCAGGAGAATGCCACTCATCAGTTTACTGAAACTCAATACAAGGAACTGGCATATCAGGCTCAGAACGAGCTTGCTGAGATGAAGATACAGTTGCAGGAGCAGACGACCTTGGCTACTCGTATGGTTGCCAAGAATGCTGAGCTGAGAGAGATATTAGAACAGGAGCATAATAAGTTTGCGATATTGAGTATTGAGCATCAGGCGTTACACCTGAGGTTTGACTTAGAGATCGCTGACAGGGTCCGAGTTGAGGATGCCTGGGTTCAAGCAGCGAGAAGAGTGGATCAGCTAGAGGTTAAGGCAGAGGCTGGACGAGTTAGGATGGAGTCCTTGGGACGGGCTTTAGATGCAGCATATACTGGTCCCCAAGTGGGAGTGAGGAGATCCTTTGAGATAGGCGAGTCGAGTCGAGCTGTTAGACGTCGACTTATGGATGGACTCTTTCCACCCGAGCAGGAGCATTCAGGCGCACCCTCTCCAGACGCACAGTGATAGTTTAATAGCTTTCTATTGTTTATAGATGTAGTAGTACCCCTTTTGATTATTAGGGTTGTGTGTTTGATGTAAACCTCAGTAGGTGCGAGGTAGTATGTAAATATGATGTATCCCCATCTTATGTGAATAGGGGAGTATGTCTTTTGGTAGATCCCATCTTTGGATGTTTAAAAATGGGATAGTTAACGTTTATAAAAATATGCCAAGTATGTGAATATATGACTCTAAAATTTGGTATATGAATATAAATGCATTATTATAAGTACATGTTGGATCAAATAGAAAAGTATTAAGAATTAAAATGAGAAGTTGTCTGTTTGAAAAATAGTAAATCGAATATGTTAATTCAGCAAGCTGAATGTGTTATTCAGCAAGCTGGATATGTTAATTCAGCAAGCTGAATGTGTTATTCAGCAAGCTGGATATGTTAATTCAGCAAGCTGAATGTGTAATTCAGTGAGCTGAATATGTGAATTTAGTAAGATGAATATGTTAATTCAGCAAGCTGAATTAGTCAATTTAGCAGGTTGAATTCGATAATACAACATTATGATAATATGATTGTTAGAGTTTAAATTACATGTTATATTTTAAACACTTAGAAGATATATCATATAATTAAACTCGATGTAATAAATTAAGGTTTTGTTTAATCAGATAATGCCGCCAAGACGTCAAAATCGTAACCAGAGGGAGGAACGTTCTGTGAACAATGAAAGAAATCAAGATGACCCAATGCAAAACTTCGCTGATATGATAGCTCAAGCTATGCGAACTCGTACACCTGCAGCAGGGGGGCAAGCGAATAATAGATTGGCAAATTTTAAAGATTTTAAAGCTGTAGGACCACCAGAATTTAGCGGAACTACGGACCCTATAGCGGCTCAAACATGGGTGAAAGAAATGGAAAAGGCCTTTATCATTGCAAGGGTAGCCGAAGAGCAAAAGACGGCTTGCTACCTACTTGATGAAGGGTGAGGCTAATTATTGGTGGGAGACGAACCAAGCTAGAGCCGGAACAGAGGTAGTGACATGGACCAGGTTTAAGGAGTTATTCTTAGAAAGTTATTTCTCGGAGGCCATGCAAGCCATAATGGAAGTGCAGTTTCTTGAATTAAAGCAAGAAAACATGTCAGTTGCCGAATATGCAGCAAAATTTAATGAGCTAGCCAGATTTGCACCTCATCAGGTGGATACAGAACTACGGAAGGCACGTAGGTTTGAAAATGGGCTGAAGCCGTGGATTCACAGTAAGGTTGCAGTGTTGCAAATTGCTACCTTCTCAACACTGTTAGAAAAAGCCATCATTGCAGAAGGTAGTAGTGAGGCAGTTTCTAGATTCAACCGAGAGAAGAATAAGAAGAAAATTGAAGGTGGTCATCAAGGTGCGAGTAGTGGTGGTAGTAACAGCAAGAAACGTAAGTGGAACAACAGTGGAAATGAATCAGGAGCGCAACCAGGGAATACTCAGCAGAAGAAGGCAGCATGTTCGAAGTGTGGAAAGAATCACTCTGGAGAGTGTATGAAAGGGAAAAACGTCTGTTATAATTGTGGCCAAGAAGGACATATTTCACCAAATTGTCCTAAGCCGAAGAAAGGTGGTTGTTTTTCTTGTGGAGGAACGGGGCACCGATTCAAGGATTTTCCATTGAAGAAGAATACAGATGGAGGAAGTGGAAACAAGAGCAGTTCAACAAAGTTAACTATTAGAGGTCCAACACAGCAGAGCAAGCCGACAGCCCGAACGTTCAACATGACGGTGCAAGATGCAGTTGCATCAAAGGAAGTGGTGTCAGGTATTATTCCGATCAATAATATAAATGCGTACGTATTATTTGATTCGGGAGCTACCTGTTCATTTGTGTCTGATGAATTTGCTAGAAGATTAAACTTACCATTTGAAAAGTTAAAGAACCCAATGAATATAGAAGTTGCAAATAAAGAAGTGATCCCTGTAGAGTTTATCCATAACAACTGTGGTGTGGATATAAGGGGACATAAGTTAAGCGTGAATTTAATCCCGATACGCTTAGGAGAATTTGATGTTATCTTAGGGATGGATTGGTTGTTTAACCATGAGGCAGTTATAGACTGTCAGAAGAAGAGTATACGCCTTAAGACACCGAGTAAGTCTAAGGTTGTATTTTATGGTAGCAAGTCGCCAAGGCAAACAAGTTGTCTGACGATGATGCAGGCCAGAAGAATGTTACAAAAAGGCTGTGAAGGTTATTTGGCTCATGTAGTGGATACACGGGTTGTGAATTCGGACATGGGGCAGATACCTATAGTTAATGAGTTTGGGGATGTCTTTCCAGAAGAACTTCCGGGACTTCCTCCAGATAGAGAAATAGAGTTTGTGATTGATTTAGTACCGGGGACAGCGCCGATATCAAAAGCGCCATATCGAATGGCTCCGGTAGAAATGAAAGAGTTGATGATCCAGCTACAAGAGTTGTTGGATAAGAAGTACATCCAACCTAGTGTATCTCCGTGGGGAGCACCGGTGTTGTTTGTAAAGAAGAAGGATGGTTCAATGAGGTTGTGTATGGATTACAGAGAATTGAATAAGGTGACAATCAAGAACAAATATCCGTTACCAAGAATAGACGATCTGTTTGATCAACTTAAGGGAGCGAGATGTTTTTCGAAGATTGACCTAAGAACTGGTTATCATCAGTTGAAGGTGAGAACAGAAGATGTACCAAAGACAGCATTTAGAACTCGTTACGGTCATTATGAATTCCTAGTGATGTCGTTTGGACTGACAAACGCACCAGCTGCTTTTATGGACTTGATGAACAGAGTATTTAAACCGTATTTGGATAAATTTGTGGTGGTGTTCATTGATGACATTTTGGTTTATTCGAAGACTGAAGAGGAGCATGCTGAACATCTACGAATTGTGTTGGAAACCTTAAGGAAAGAGAAATTATATGCTAAATTTTCAAAGTGTGAGTTCTGGTTGAAGAGAGTTCAATTTCTGGGGCATGTCATCGATAACGAGGGAATTTCTGTTGATCCAGCAAAAGTAGAAGCGGTGAAAAATTGGAGACAACCAAAAACACCGACAGAGATTAGAAGTTTCTTGGGATTGGCAGGATATTATCGAAGGTTTATTCAGGATTTCTCGAAATTAGCAACGCCATTAACTAATCTGACGAGGAAGACCGTTAAGTATGTATGGACGGAAAAATGTGAACAAAGTTTTCAGGAATTAAAGAAGCGACTAAGTGAAGCACCTGTGTTATCTTTACCAGATAGTACGGGAGGTTTTACAGTGTATAGTGATGCGTCACACAAAGGACTAGGTTGCGTATTAATGCAGAATGGTAAAGTCATTGCGTACGCGTCCCGACAGTTAAAAGACTATGAGAAGGGATACCCTACCCATGACCTTGAGTTGGCTGCGGTAATATTTGCCCTTAAGATTTGGAGACATTATCTCTACGGAGAAAAGTGTGAGATATACACAGATCACAAGAGTCTGAAGTACATCTTTACACAAAAGGAATTAAACATGAGGCAGAGAAGATGGTTGGAATTGATCAAGGACTATGATTGTGATATTCTATATCATCCGGGAAAGGCTAATGTGGTGGCAGATGCTTTAAGCAGAAAGAGCCAAGAAAAATTGTTTGTATTAACAAACCAGGAAAAGTTAGTAAGAGAAATGGAGAAAATGGAGTTGGAGGTGAAAAATTCGAAGAATTCAGATAACATAATAGAAATGGAAGCAAGTCCAACTTTATTAGACAAGGTGAAAGAATCACAAGGGAATGATGAAGAATGTGATAACATAAAGAAGCGGTTGGCTGAAGGCGAAGAGCTGAAGTATAAGATCGATGGTACTGGATTGATGAGATTTGAAGGAAGAATTTGGGTGCCTGCAGTACCAGAGTTACGAGGTGAGATTCTTCAAGAAGCGCACAATACGAGATACTCAATACACCCAGGAAGTACGAAGATGTATCAAGATTTGCGTCAACATTATTGGTGGCCAAACATGAAGAGAGAGGTTGCTGAATGCGTCAGTCGCTGTTTAACTTGTCAAAGAGTCAAGGCAGAGCATCAACGACCAAGTGGATTATTACAGCCGTTGGAAATTCCAGAATGGAAATGGGAGCACGTCACGATGGATTTTGTGGTAGGACTTCCAGCAACACAAAAGGGTTACGATGCTATATGGGTAATTGTCGACCGTCTTACAAAGTCAGCACACTTTTTGCCGATCAAGATTAGGTATAATTTGGATCAGCTAGCAAAATTGTATATCAAGGAAATTATTTCGAGACATGGAGTGCCAGTATCAATCGTGTCTGATAGAGATTCGTGCTTCACTTCAAACTTTTGGAGAAGTCTTCAAGAAAGAATGGGAACACAATTAAGGTTGAGTACTGCGTATCATCCACAGACAGATGGGCAAAGTGAGAGAACGATTCAAACCTTAGAGGATATGCTCAGAGCCTGTGTGATGGATTTCAACGGAAGCTGGGAAGATCATCTTCCGTTGGTGGAGTTTGCATATAATAATAGTTATCATGCAAGCATTGGTATGCCACCGTATGAAGCCCTGTATGGGAGAAAGTGCAGAACGCCCTTATGTTGGGACGAGGTAGGTGAAAGAAGATTGTTGGGGCCAGAATTGATTCAGCAGACGGTGGAGATTATCAAAGTGATAAGAGCTCGACTAGTAGCAGCTCAAGATCGACAAAAGAAGTACGCAGATATTCATCGCAAGAAAAGAGATTTCGAAGTGGGAAGCTATGTATTTCTAAAGGTATCTCCTTGGAAGGGAAAGATAAGATTTGGGAAGAAAGGTAAACTGAGTCCAAGGTTTATTGGACCGTTTGAAATACTGAAGACGATAGGGGAAGTCGCGTATGAGGTAGCTCTACCTCCTGAACTGGAACATATTCACAATGTGTTTCATGTGTCAGTGTTGCGTCCATACAAGCCGGATTACAAGCATGTGATATCATACGAGCCGATTCAAGTCGAGAAAGACTTATCGTACGAGGAGGTTCCTATAGAAATTTTGGATAGGAAAGAGCAGAAATTGAGAAATAAGGTTATACATTCTGTTAAAGTGCTCTGGAGGAACCACAATGCTGAAGAAGCTACGTGGGAACTCGAGGAAAAGATGAGGAAAGAATTTCCCAATCTTTTTGAGTAACCGTAATGGAATTCCGAGGACGGAATTCTTATAAGGAGGGGAGAATGTAATAACCAAGAATTTCTGTGATACATTGTAAATAAGTATTACCTAATCAATAATATTTTATGGATGATGACATGATTATGTGGTTAGTATGATATAATATTTAAAGAAAGTCTAACTAATATGTATTATATAAGTTAATGAACTAATTTAAGCATTTTAATAATCTAGGAAATAGATTTAAGAGGTTAAACCCTAAGTAAGTACTCAATAAACTTGAATAAGACAAGTCTAATTGGGTTATGTAAGTTAATTAACATTATTGATTGATGTGAATGTGTAAATATCAATAATAATGAGTAATAGTTCATGAGATAATAGGGTTAATATTACTAAGGTTGGCTAGTAGTTTAAATAAGCCCAATAATTATTTAAGCCTTGAACTTGTAGATAATTTGATTGTTGAGCTAGCCCACTATTGAATTTAATGGGCAAGTATGCTAGTAGCATAGTTATTTAAGAGTGGAGGCCCAAGTTCATATTATTTAGTAAGTCAAACTAGTTAATTAAAAGTCCAATATGTTATTGATGGAAAGCCCAAAACAATTTTTTTTGGCCCAACTTGAAGCCCAATTGATGAGGGTACTTTAGACATTTTGTATGCTAGATTTTTCCATAAAAGCAAAAGCAAGACTTGGGGATAGAAGGCCACTTGGCCGGCCAAGCAAGGAGTGAATAAAGGGGGAATGAATGTCATCATTACAAGCTCCCAAATTCCAAAAGATATTTACTTAATGGGCTAGGTGTCATTTTGTTTATGGAGCCAACATATTAGTAAGTAATCTTGTAATAATTAAGAGAGAGAGAGAGGAGATATGTTAGTGGATTAGATATAGATATACTAATGTATCTATATATTTTTGTCCAACCCATTAAACTTTCTTCTCTTTCATCTTTTATTTTATCTCATCTTACTTTTTCTTTAGTTAACCAAGCAAAGCATAAGAGATAGAGAGAGAGAGAGAGAGAGAGAGAAGTTCGGTGGGGAAGAGGAGAGAAAGAGGAAGAAAATCCACCATTGATGCACCCTAGGTTCATCCTATACTTTGGAAGGGAAAGAAGGTGTGCCCAAAAATCAAGGTGAAAACTAGTCTAACTTATTCTTTTTATTTTGGTTGATTTTGGTTATCTAAGGTTTATGATCTAGAGGTCTAAAACCCTCTATCTACATGTTTTATATGGTTTCATGTATGGATCTAACATATTTGAGTGTTAGAAAGTGAATCAAAAGGATAGAAAAGAAACTAGTTTTGTTTTGTAAGAAAACTCTAGTTTTTTTCACATCCTTTGATCGACTACCGTTTTTGATCTACACCTTCTTTTTGTGATCCGTCAAAGAGGGGTGTTAGATATGTAAGTTAACTACTAAACCCAAGTGGTAGCATTCAAAAATGTTGAATACACAAGTGGTAGCAACTGTTTTAGCAAAAACAGTTTGGTCTTTTGAAAGAAAAATAAACTGTTTTTGGTCAGTCAAAGAAAGGGGTAGTTTCGTCATTTTTCTGGTATTTTAAAATTCTGGAAAAATTTGGGAGAGTAATATGATGAGTTATCTTTCAAACCCAAGTGGAATCACCTAAAAAGGAGTTGTAGATTTCCGTATGGACTGATTTTAGCAAAATAGGTAAAAGCTGGAAATTTCAAAACGGGGTCTGCCCAAAATTTTGAAAGGGCAATTTCGGCCACTTAAAATATGAAATAAATTCCGGCCTTTTGGGACATGAAAATATATGTCATAAAGTAGCTCCTGTCCAAAAATGAGCTCATTCCGACTTAAAATGACCAAGTTATGATCATTTCAATATTTAGGTTTTTCGGACGAAAATCGCTATAACCGGAGTTCTATAACTCCGATGGCCACGAAATTTAAACTGGAGGGTCACGTTAACATGTATGAGATTATGCCAAGAGATGGGAATTTCTGGAGTTGAGCATGATGGGGCTAATTTCTTAAGCCACGCACTAAAAATGATTTTTTGAAAAATAGTAAAAGAAATTGAAAAATTACGGAAAAATACTTTTTGTGTATGAAATACATGTATATAAGTATGGCCAAAGGATAGAAAAATAATAAGTTGATTTGGTATTTTCTTAAAAGAGATATGGAAACCAGCTTGTTGGATTGGAAAAAAGGTTGAATCCAGTTTGCTGGATTGAAAGATTTAGAATCCAGTTTGATGGATTGAAGGATTTAGAATCCAGTCTTGCTGGATTGAAAGTTTGTTGAATCCAGTTTGCTGGATTAGTCAATCCAGGTGGCTGGATTGCATGTTTGTATAATCTAGACTATGATGTTAGTATTCATCTTACTAGATTATAAAGAAGAGCTAATAAAAGGAAAGATTAAGTGTTAAATCATAAGAAATATGACAAAGTAAATAATATATTATCAAAGAATGATATTAATAAGAATGTTTTCAGGTAATTGATTATGTGGATAAGTAAATTGCTGATAGAGTAATTGTATTATAATATAAAGTATGATATGCTGATTGTAAGATCAACCTTAACAATGATAGGTCTTTACAATAAAGAGATTAAATTAAATTGTGTAGCAGTAGATCGCAGTCGAGGCAAGTTCTCTAACTCAAACTTGAGTTATTCTTTTCAAAGCATGTTAGTGAATAATTATTGTTTATTATTCACATCCATATTGATTATTGATGCTCGCACTCAGTGCAATTAAATTCCCGTTCTATTATTATTGAACTGTGAATTAGTTAAAGTTCTTTTATTCATGCACTGTTTAAGATATGGATCTATGCTCATTGTATCGGCTAGATCAAATATGTTTAAATTTGTTAAATCAAATATGTTGTTAAAAGCTTTTCTTCACCAATTGATTTGGTAAGGACTCAAGACTGAGAAAAAGAACAATTTGATTAAAGCATTATTGAAAAACAATTATTGCTCGTAAATTAAGTGTTTATGCATAATACACCGGGTATGAAAGGCTGATCCCCTTGATTACCAAAACTTATTAAAAGGACCAGTTTAAATACTGACAACCTTAGCATATGTTCATGGTCATTATGACCACTCAGTATCTGTTATTCGAATATTTAGTCATCAAGACTTAATTCATGTTCTTTCGCAATTAATTTCTATTGTTGAACATTGAGCGATAAATTTCTTACTAATCATGATATATCTTCTTTGTACTTAAACTTGCTAAGCAAATTAGTTGCTTACCCTTGCTATATCATGACATTTATTTCAGCTAAGCCAGAGAGTTCAAGTAAGAAGGACAAGGGCAAGGGAAAGGTCCAAGAATAGTTATTATAAATGTTTAAGTATCATGAAATACTATGTTTGATGTTTATGTAAACCTTTTGGGTTACTTTATGTAACTTAAGTAAGGTATGTTTATGTTAAGGTAATAGACCTTGGGGTATTGTATAAGACTTTATTATAATGAACAACGTATGTTTATTATTCCGCAATAGTATATAGAATGCTTATGTTGATGATGGATAGTGAGCACCAAACCCGGGGTTGAGAACTCGAATTTGGGGTCGTCACAGAAATAGCGCTCCCACTAACCTTATTGTACACACATGGTTCATCCTCATTTTTGATAAAATCAAACTCTTTGATTGTCTCATCAAAACGGATGTTCCACCTACAAGAAGCTTGATTTAATCCATAAATGGATCGTGTTAGCTTACAGACTTGATTTGTTCCAACCGTTGAAAAAAATCCCTCTGGCTGTGTAACATACACATCCTCCTCAAGTTTCCCATTGAGGAAGGCCGTTTTCACGTCCATCTGCCAGATTTCGTAGTCGTGGTAAGCTGCAATTGCAAGAAAAACCCGAATGGACTTGAGCATCGCTACTGGTGAGAAGGTTTTGTCATATTCAACTCTTTGTCTTTGTTTGAAACCTTTTATGACCAGTCAGGCCTTATAGGTCTCTACCTTGTCGTCTGCTGCAGTCTTTCTTTTAAAGACCCATTTATACCCAATAGGCTTAATGCCTTCAGGTGGTGAAATCAAAGTACATACTTGGTTTTCATACATGGAGTCCATCTCGGATTTCATGGCTTTTTGCCACTTCTCTGAGTCTTTGCTACTTATAGCATGTTTGTAATTCAATGGATCATCATCATTTATGATGCATACCTCATTGTCATCCTCTATGACGAATCCATACCTATCAGGTATCTTCGGTACTCATCCTGATTTACGAATAGGGTGTGTTATAGTAGGTTCTTCCACTTGGTTAAGTACCTGACTTTGATCCATAGTATTGTGTGGTTCTTGAAATTACTCAAGATATATCTTACTCCCACTGACCCCTTTAAGGTTAAACTCCTTTTCCAATAAGGCATCATGTTTCGCAACAAACACCTTTTAATTAGTTGTGTGATAGAAATAATACCCTGATGTTCTTTAGGGCATCCCACAAATCTATATTTTTTGGATCTAGTCTGTAGCTTATCATTTTAAAACTTTTTGACATAAGTTGGATAACCCCAATTCTTAGCATGCTTAAGATTTTGTTTTCCTCCCAGTCCATAATTCATGTGGGGTTTTAAGGACGGATTTGGTAGGTACCTTGTTAAGTAGGTTTGCAGCCGATTCTAGGGCATATCCCCAAAAAGAAACAGGAAGATCGGTAAAGCTCATCATGGATCAAACTATGTCCAATAATGTTCGATTTCTCCTTTCAGATACATCATTCATCTGTAGCGTCCCTGGTGGAGTCCATTGTGAGATTATACCACTTTCTTTGAGATAATTGAGAAACTCACCGCTTAAGTATTCACCACCTCGATCTAATCGAAGAATCTTAATACTTTTGCCAGTTTGTTTCTCTACTTCACTTCTGAACTCTTTGAACTTTTCAAATGATTCAGATTTGTATTTCATTAAATACACATATCCAAATCTTGAGTGATCGTCAGTGAATGTAATAAAATAAGAAAAACCTTCTTGTGCATTCGTTGTGTAAGGTGTGACGAACGAGATTTTTGTAATTTAATTTTAATATTTATTGAATTAAATAAATATTTTTGATGATTTAATGCAATTGTGATAGATTAATTTAATTATATGTGTTGTATTTATTAAATTAATGTGGAGAATTTTACTATTCAAGGTATATAATTATGTGAGTTTATTGAATTAAAAGAAATATTTAATAAGCCTAATATTATTTTATTTAAATTAATAATTAATGAGAAAATTAATTATATGACTATGTGAATTAATGAGAAATTATTATATTCTTATCAAATTAAATTAAATAAGATATTTAATTTATTTTATAATTCGATGTGACATTATTAAACTATAGGATAAAAGATTTATTAAATTAAATGGATTTGAGTCATTTAAGATTAACTAAACGAAGCCTTATGGGGAGTTAATAGCAGTTAACCCATGATTGGGTTAACTGACCACTCTGCGCTCAGTTATTTTATAAAGTACGATGTCTTCTTCTTTATTTGGCTAAGTTTAGAAAAGGAAAATTCAGAGAGAGATTGAGAAGTCTGAAGGAAAATTGTGAGTGTGTAATCAAACAAGTATCTGTGAAAAGGATCATCTCTTCTAATCTATACTCTGGGTAACTCCTATAACTAATTTTATTTATGTTGTCTAAGTTTTTAAGAAAATGGCTTTTATGTTCTGTAAACGCTCTATTGTGGAAAAAGGTGTAACGATTATGTGTTAATTATGTGATAAATGTTATCATATCATGTTTTATTATACATATTGTATAAACCATATCATCAGTTCATAAATACATGTCGTATATACTTTCTACAAAATTTGCAGAGTATAGATATATGGCCATATGGCCCTTACTCGCAAATTTAATACGTCAACCATATATTGTGTCAAAAATTTTATACTTAAATATAATTATGTATATTAAAACGAAGAGACCTAACTTCAAATGAACGGATTTGGTGTTATAACGAATCCGTAGTGTTGATTTTCATGTTCTTTATTCAAAACTTTCAAAAATACTAAGAATAGTAAATTACATATGTTAATTCTGCAAATTATGTGTTATAACGTGTTAAAATCATGCTAGAAGGGTTAAGTAATAGTTATGAGTATAAAATAACATCTGGTTGTGCTTAATTTCATGTATTGATTCAAGAAATTGGTAAAAATTGGCATGTTCTACGATTTTCGCGAACTGAGGCTCTGAGTCTAGTTTGCCGTGCCGCAGCACCCGCTACAGGCATAAGAACCGCGTCGCAGTGTGAGCCACACCCCAGTAACTTGGCCGCAGCGCCGAAAGCAAGCACAATAGTGGCGCCGCAGCGTAACTCTCCAGTATGTTCAGAAACGAAAATTTTAAAGTGTTTAAGTCCATGAATGAGATATTAACCTAAATTAATGAACATAAAAATATGTTAAAAGTATAATGAGATGTTAAAATAGATTCTTATCATGTCAATAATGCATTTAAGTGTGAATTGAATTATTGAATGCATAGTTAGCTTATTATTCGTGAGGTGTAAATTGTGTGACAATAAGTTTGATAAATTGACTAAGTATAGTCACAATCCGAGTTAGACAAAAAGAATGAACTTGTGATGATTAGTTACATTATAATTAACTAGTATTGTGAATATAAATGGTATGTAACATTAAATCAAGGAACAAGTATAATTAAAGTGCAATCTACGCACGAGGCAAGTATCCTAACCTTACTTGTTTCAAGATTATAAATTTTGTCGAGTAAATTCTCATTATTATTAATCAAGTTTAATTTGTTATATTAAAGATTATTTATCTTTTCAAAGTAGATTCTGTTATACAATAATTGTTCTATTGTATACCTCTTGAGATTGTTATTCAATTTAAATATCTTTTATTGTTGAACCTTGTTAGACTAGCGAATTCTTATTGATTCAACTAGTGCATAGTTGATGAACGTTCTAAATTTCAGAACCCTTACTGATTTATCCAAACCAAACTTCTTTTGGTGTGGACTCTAATGTCAAACTGAGACGAACAACCCTGTATAGGGATTACTTATGCGTTAGCGTTAAGATATTGTGCACAGTATGGTTCTAAGGGTTGATCCCCCTAACTACAAGAAGAAGAGTCCATAGTTTTATGACTGTTAAAGGTTTCAAGTATAACCCTTGATACCTAGGACATAGTTCAAGGTCTTGTGACCCTCAGAATTTTTTTGATTCTTGTTATTCATTCTTGATTCAAAAGTTGAGTTTTATTTCAGAAGTCTTTGATTAACTCGCATGTTATTTTATTGTTATACTTGTGGGCAATCGTGCTCACTCTTACGTAATAATAACATTGCAGTTAAGAACAAAATATCCGACAAGCCTTCTACTAGCAAGGTCAAGGGAAAGATTAACAAGTGATGAAGACTTGTTGTTTATGTGATGTTAAACTTATGTGTTAACACTTATACTGATGTTGTGTAAGACCATAAATTGTTTATGTTTCCGCAGTTAAGATTTAAGGTTAGTATGACCTGGGATTGATGTATTTATTTCAAATGATGTAACTCCTTAAGGAGAGGATTGATTTCTATCTATTAATGTTTTCATTTATTATGGGTAGATAGATATATGACATTTGAATAGTGAACACCAAATCATGTGGAAATTTAAGTTCCGGATTTGGGGGTGTCACAGGTTGGTATCAAAGCTGTAGGTTATGAACCTTAGGTGGGGGAACAACCTTAGGTAGTAGCCTTATAGGAGAAACATAGTGATGGAAAACTCTTATCGAGTTCTAAGAAATGAATTTCTTAATTCATTGAAGATAATAAAAGACTTTATGTGCTTATGTGCTAAATTATGTGCTCATTAGTACGACTTAATAACTAAAACTTGAAACTATGTTGTCAGGATGTCGGATGTTGGAGGAGCTAGTCGAGCTGGGGAGGAGGAACCCCTGGTACCTATTGAGGAGGAGCCCCGAGATATTCATGTTGTCAGGGAACAATTAGTACAGAGGGAGCCATCTCCGTTGATCACTGTTGTTGGTCAGGAGCATGAGCCTGAGACTGATCCAGAGGAAGATCCTGAGGAGGAAGAGGAAGAGGAAGAGGAAGAAGAGGAGTTCCCACCGAACTCCATCGATGCTGAGATGTACGATGAGCTATATGACCGTAACATAGAGTTACGTGATACTGTCTAGGATCTGACTAAGCGGGCGATTATTCAACAGATTACCCTCGAGCAGAAGGATAGGGAGGTTGTGACTCTTCACACACGTCTAGAAAATGTGGAGTGGGATTTGGTTCACGAGAAAGGTCAAACCGAGGAGAAGTCCGAAGAAATAGAAAAGTTGAAGAAGCAACTGAAAGAAAGCTCAGAAAGGCTGACCATTGCAGAGGAGGGTTGGGTAAGAGAATCACGGCATGCTGATCTTGCAGAAGAGGATTGTCGTGTGAAGAAGGCTAAGCTTGGGGAGACGTACTCTACATTACAAAATGCAATGGATGAGGCCTAGGATCTAGTTATGAGATACCTAATTCAGTTTAAAGAACTACTATCATACATGCTGGATCGCAGGAAGATGTCTTGAACCATGGAAGAAGAACGTATTAAGGCTATTCGGCACCTTAACAGGCAGTGATAGGATTTGTTTAATTATGTGAAACCTTATCTGGTATTTAGATGTAAATTTCGATGTGTTTATAAATAAAAGAATATTTTAATATTTTAAATCCTGTAGATTCTTTATCTCGGGATAGTTGATGTAAATAGCAGTGATGCTATCGTTTAATGTTAAAACTTCTGATTTGAATAAATATATCAATTTGTTTGAGATAATGTGTTAAGTGATTATGTTAGATTATTGAGTTAAGCCTTAACTATTTCGAGAATTTAATAAAGATCTAATAAGCGTATATTTTAATAGAAATATGCCGCCGAGAAGAAGACAAAACCGTCAACCGGCTTAGGAAGAATCAACGAATAACAACAACATCAATGCTAACCTCGTTCAGCAATTGAGGAACTTACTAGCTGGAACGATGAATAATCAACCTCAAGCTCCACCGAATACGACGTTTAAGGATTTCAAGGCGGTGGGACTGCCAGAGTTTAAAGGCTCCATGAACCCGATAGAAGCTCAGACTTGGGTTATGGAGATGGAGAAGGTTTTCGATGTCACTATAGTCAGAGAGGACCAGAAGACGGCTTTCGCAACATTCATGCTAAAATCTAAAGCCAGTTATTGGTGGCAAGCAAATAAGGTCCGTAGAGGTGAAGGTGTGATTACCTGGAAGAGGTTTAAGAAGATGTTTTTTGAGATGTATTTCCTGACAAGCTCGCAGAACCAAATGGAGGTTCAGTTTATGGAATTGAAATAGGAGAATATGTCCGTACCAGATTATGTGGCTAGATTAGATGAGTTGGCGAGGTTCGCCACATATCAACCGCACACAGATGAGAGGAAAGCAAGAAGGTTTGAACAAGGACTGAAGCCATGGTTGTTAAGTAAAGTGTTGATGTTTCAGTTGAAGATGTTCGCTGGGGTACTAGAAAAAGCCATACTCACTGAAGGTGGAAGCGATGCGGTAACCAAGTTTAATCAGGATCAGAAGAAGAAGAAGAATGAAAATGAAGAAATCAACAAGGTTAGTGGAAGTAACATAGGAGGTAGTAATAATCAGAAGAGAAGGTGGTCTGACAACTCGTCAACTGGAAATCAGCAAGGAGGTCAGAAGAAAAGGATCAAACCGTGCCCGACCTACGGGAAAGCTCATTTGGGAGTGTGTATGAAGGGTAAACGAGTGTGCTACAATTGTGGTCAAGAAGGCCACATAACACCTAACTGTCCTAACCCAAAGAAGGGTGCCTGTTTCACTTGTGGCTCAAAGGATCATCTGGCAAGAGACTGTCCTAAGAAGGGATCTGGAGGGGCATGATTAAGAAGAAATAGGGGAAACAGTGGTGGAAGCACTTTGACTATCACAAGACCAACCGCAACCAACCGACCGACCACTAGGACTTTCAATATGACAGTGTAGGATGTAGTGCAGTCGCATGATGTGGTGTCAGATATCATTCCGATCAATAGAGTTAATACTTATGTATTATTTGATTCAGGTGCTACTTGTTCATTGATATCCGATGACTTTGCTAAGAATTTAGAATTGCCTAAGGATGAGTTGGAACACCCCATGAACATAGAAATCGCGAATAGAGAAATAATCTCTGTTAAGTACGTGCATAAGAACTGTAGAGTGGATATTAAGGGTAATATCATGAACGTAGATCTTATCCCTATTCGACTTGGAGAATTTGACGTTATTTTGGGTATGGACAGGTTATTCAATTACAGGGCTGTAATTGATTGCTAGAAGAAGCGTATTAACCTTATGACTCCGTCAAAGGCTGTGTTTTATGGCAGCAAGTCGCCTAGACAAGCGAGTTGTCTAACGATGATGCAGGCCAAGAAGTTGTTAAGACAAGGCTGTGTAGGATATCTCGCTTATATAGTCGACAGTCGTAAAGAGAATTCGAAAGTAGAGGAGATACCGGTAGTGAAGGACTTCGCAGACGTATTTTCGGACGATTTTCCACCCCAAATTATTAATAAATGAAATTTAAATTTCTTCTATTTATTATTTTGAAATAGTAAGGGTTAAATTGATTAATGAGGTTAGTTATGGGTAAAATGCGCAAATATTTCAAATAAGCAAGTGGTCATAAAATATTCATTGTTGTCGGGGAATATTCGTTTGGTCGTGGAATATTCTTGTTGTCGGGGAATATTCGTACGACGGTGCAGCCTTGTGTGGGTCCCATAACGAAAAGCGATTGGATGAAGAAAACGATAAAAACAAGTTGTTTATAAATAACGGTGTAGTTGTTATCGTTAATACTGTTGGAATACCCGGTGGTTAAAACACAGTAATACACGTTATTGCACAGTAGCACACGGTATTGCACCAATTATTAATTTTTACGTAAGAAGGCATTACTCAATAATTATTACAGTAATTACTGTTCAGTATTTTATTTTATTGATTCAATAATTGCTGCGTTAATATTTTATATTACAGTTGTTTTAATAATTGTCACTACACAGTATTTTCTATTATCGGAGCAATAATTCATATTATCTGAGTAATATTATTAGATAACATTATTGGCAATATCTAGAAAGTTCTGTCTAAGGAGAGGTTTGGTCATCTAATTGTGCGCCAGTAAGGAGAGATCCTTATTGGAAAGCCCCCTCTTTCCTGGGAACTGCCTGGTTGTCAGTATTGTGATTCTGTAATATTATTTGTGAATAATTAATTATTGATTTATATGATGAGGAAAATATTAATTTTATGTGGATATAGATGGAGAAAATTTTTAATGTGACAATTGTTGAAAAATAATATTTTATCTTTTTCTGATAAAATAATTCATTTAAATATATTATTTTAATAATATATTAATGGAGATATTTTTATAATGAATGTGGGATATATGAGTATATGAGGAGGAAGAGTATTTTGTGGCATTAAATGATTAACACATGTTTTGTGTATCGGTGGACCATAATAATTGACTGAAATTTGATTATAGCCTGTAAAATCGTCCGTTTATGGATTTCGGTCAATTTCTGTTTGGATTTTAGAAAAACTTTCTTCTGGAAAGTTGTAGAGAATTGAATTTCCTATAAAAAATAGCGAGATTCGAATTTTCTGATGAAAGGGCTATTAATTATGAATTATTGAAGTTCCGAAATTCCAAAATAATTGGTTTTTGAAAGTTTTAATTATTCTTATTTACAAAATAATTTTTTTTTGCTTGGTGGGCTGCATTAAACATGTGCAATGAGCTGAAATCAGATTTCAAGAGGTGGGCTTGACAATTTTGTAAATATAAATATTATTATATTCAATTTTCTACTTTGGTGTTCTAAGCATTTTCCTATAAATAGGGTACTTAGGTTAGAATTGAAAATCACACCAGAAACTGAAAACTTCTCTCTCTTTCTCTCTCAATATATTGAGCGTATTCTTGTGAGTATTTTAATATTTTGAGTGTTGCTATACAGTGCAAGTTCAAGTCATAGCCTATATCCGATTTTTCAACTAGAAGTATTGTCTTTACGAGGTAAGGGATGTTATTTTATTCGAAAATGATAGTATTTCTTTAATATCATTATATTGGTTGGAAATTTTTATCAAATTTGGAACTTTTCATGTCGGAGTTACTATTCACGAGTTACTATTCACGAGTTACTATTCACCGAAAAATGAAATTTTCTTCTTTTTGTCCAAAATATCTATTATGGATACTAGCTTTGATTGTATCCATGTTTTGATCATTCTTGAATTTTACTCTACTATGATTGTTTATGAGGTATTTATGGATATGGATAAACTGTAATACGAATCCCTAATATTTGTTCTTTTGTTTCACTGGATTCGTTTTCTTTAAAATATTTCTCATCATCCTCATTCTTAAATGATGATATTAATGAATATCTTTGGCCTGAAGTGCAAAGATGAATGATTTCTGATGAATATCTTTGGCCCGTAGTGCAAAGATGAACAGGTGTTGAGATGAACATGACCAACTGATGAATATCTTTGGCTTGTAGTGCAAAGATGCTTATTGATTGATGTTACAGGGATAAAATATTGATGATGGACTTTTAAATTCATAGATAATAGTAGATTTCATTCACTACGTAACTCTTCTATGAATTATTATTTTTCGCTGCGAATATTGATTTAAAACTTGTTGTCTATTGTATTCTATTAGATTTTTTCCTGTTGAAGACTAACGATAATTTATTCTGTATTATCTTAGTCATAATATTCTTTACTAGGCTAGTTGAGCTCACCCTTTTCCTTTTTGTTCCATTTTTCTCAGGAGGCGAGAATGTAGCGAGTACTAGTCGGGGTATGGAATGATGGTTCTAGAAGTTATTTTAGTAGTCCTCACCATTTTTGTGAAATAATGTATCAATAATTTTAATGAGGACTTATTTGAGTGTGGATATTGTCTAGATGACAATATTTGTATTTAAACTCACAGTTCTTGTGTTGTAATAATAAAGATGTAGTTATTTCTGTACCATGTATTTTGGCGACTCAGAATGGGTGTTGTATACCTATTTTGGGGGCGTCACAACTTCCGCCAGATAGAGAAGTTGAGTTCATGATCGATTTGGCGCCAGGAATAACTCCAATATCGAAGGCACCGTACCGAATGGCACCAGTTGAAATGAAAGAATTGATGGTACAACTACAAGAATTACTGGACAAGAAGTACATTCAACCTAGCGTATCGCCGTGGGGAGCGTCGGTGTTGTTTGTGACGAAGAAAGACGGAACGATGCGGCTTTGCATCGACTACATGGAACTGAATAAGGTTACGATTAAGAATTGATATCCATTACCGAAGATCGTCGACCTATTTGATCAATTGAAGGGAGCTAGATACTTTTCCAAGATAGACTTGAGGAGTGGTTATCATCGACTGAAGGTGAGGCCAGAGGATGTACCGAAGACAGCATTCAGAACACGATTTGGTCACTACAAATTTTTGGTAATGTCATTTGGCCTAACGAATGCTCCAGCAGTATTTATGGGCTTAATGAATGGAGTGTTCAAGCCGTTTTTGGACAAATTTGTTGTGGTATTTATAGATGACATTTTGGTATATTCAAAAACTAAGAAAGAACATGAAGAGCATTTGAAGTTAACGTTAGAGGCTTTAAGAAGGGAGAAGTTGTATGCTAAGTTTTCGAAATGCGAATTTTGAATCTAGCGGTACAATTTCTTGGACATGTGATCAATAAAGATGGAATTTCGGTGGATCCATTCAAAGTCGAAGCCGTAATAAACTGGGATCAGCCAAGAATACCGTCGGAAGTACGAAGTTTTCTTTGATTGACAGGATATTACAGAAGATTCATTCAAGACTTTTCCAAGATCGCAACTCCGTTAACAAATTTAAATCAGAAAACTGTGAAATTTGTTTGGACGGAGAAGTGTGAGGAAAGCTTTCAGGAACTTAAGAAGAGGTTGAGTACGGCACGTGTGCTATCTCTTCCGGATGATATAGGAAATTTTGTGGTTTATAGTGATGCGTCGCATAAAGGACTTGGCTGTGTACTTATAAAAAACGGCAGAGTTATTGCGTATGCGTCACGATAATTAAAAGATTATGAGAAGGGATATCCGACCCACAACTTAGAGTTAGCTGCAGTGGTTTTTGCTTTGAAAATCTGGAGGCACTATCTTTACGGGGAGAAGTGTGAAATATATATAGAACCCAAGAGTCTGAAATATATTTTTACACATAAGGACTTGAATATGCGCCAAATAAGGTAGTTGCAGTTAATTAAGGACTATGACTGTGAGATTTTATACCATCCGGGTAAGGCGAATGTGGTTGCCGACGCCTTAAGTAGAAACGGTCGGGAGAAATTGATGACATTGACCGCTCAGGAGGAGCTAATTTCAGAAATGAACAAACTGGAGTTGGAAGTGAAGTATCCTATGGAGAATGACAAGAAGTTGTTCCAGATGCAATCTGGTACAACCCTACTGGATAAAGTTTAGGAGGCTCAACTTCGGGATGATGAATGCAAAACGGTGATAAGGAAGATATTCGAAGGAATCGAACCGAGATTCAAGATGGACAAGGAAGGAATACTGAGATTTGAGAGTAGAATTTGGGTACCGCCAGTACCAGAGATTAAGGAAGACATTTTGAGTGAGGCTCATAGTGCACGATATTCGATTCACCCAGGAATTACCAAGATGTACCAAGATCTTCGACAACATTTCTGGTAGCCAAATTTGAAATGAGACGTTACAGAGTGTGTTGCCAAGTGTCTAACATGTCAGAAAGTGAAAGCAGAACATCAGAGACCGAGTGGGTTGCTACAACCTTTAGAGATTCCAGAATAGAGAATGGGAACATATTACGATGGACTTCGTGGTTGGCCTTCCGACAACTCAGAAAGGCTATGACGCAATATGGGTTATCATTGACCGACTGATGAAATCCGCACACTTCCTTCCGATCAAAATCATATTCAACTTAGATCAGTTGGCAAGGTTATATGTGAAAGAAATTATTTCGAGGCACGGAGTTCTGGTGTCAATTGTTTCTGATAGAGATCTACGCTTTACATCGAACTTCTGGAAATGTCTACAGGAATGCATGGGTACTGTGACGGCCCCGAATCCGTGGTCCCGAATCACCGCGGATCCGGTTCGATCATTCTATACAGCTATTACTATTTGCGAAAGATATAAACATAAATTGTTTATACATTAAACTTACACACTTTTTCCCAAGGTCGAGTAACCTTAACTTAATACACAATTCATAACTTTTCTAACACATAACATTATTATCTTACAACACTATTACAAATCTACTACACACGTATACTAAAGCCAGAACTGTCTTTAACCTTTCCTTATATCCGATGCGTTCTATTTAATCATGTTTTATCAGGATATAGCAAGGGTGAGCATAAGGATTGCCCAGCAAGTTTAAATTCAATAATATAACGATATATCATGAGTGAAAGAGTCTGAATAATAAGCTCGCTATAATTCAATAATATAATTGTGAACTAGCAGGAACAAATTTATGACTGAACAAGTATTATGCATGAACAAATATATCTGAACCAACTGGTAATGAAGGTGATTAGCCTTTCATACCTGACTTATACATGCAATATGTACAGAGTACAATTCATGGCAACCAGCAATGATTAACCATAAGCTTATCCGAATAAAACAACTCTTAGTAGAGTTAAGTAAAAACAAACTTGCCTGAACCGTTGATTACCGCTACGTAATTTATATCCCTTTATCCGAAGACCTAATATTAGTAATATAGATCTTCAATATTAGAATAATATTATCACAATATAATACTAATATATATATATATATATATATATATATATATATATATACACACACACACAGAATAACCTAAACACATAACACATAACTCTATCAGTCAATAACACACATAAGACTTGGTATCAAGTCAAACTATTACAGTTTATCTTGATTCAGACAAAATTCTAACGTCCCGACGGTCTAGTCAAACTTTTATCGAGTCTAAGTTCAATTAAACTATGCCTAAACACTTAATAATTAACTCAGATAATTTTAATAACAGTTGAAATATTTTTCGTAAGCTCGTAATAATTTTTAAATAATTATTACTATTTATCGTGAATTTTTAATCATTAATATCGTATTTAAATAAATTAAATACACATAATTCTTTTATCATTAATATTTATTTATTATCAAATATTAATGAAATACATGTCATAATATTATAATATATTTATAATATCACAAAGTATTTTTAATACTTCAAAATCATATTTATATGATTTTTAAACAGTTAAATTTATTATCTGATAATTGCTGTTAATATTAAAATATTAATATTTTCATGACAAATTATCAAAAGTTATATTTTATAACTTAAAATTTTTTTATAACACTTAAATTATTTTTATATAATTTTTAAATCATTAATTCTATTTTTTCTTAATTTATTTAAAATATTTATTAAATAAACTAATTATCATTAATATTTATTAATTAATGAAATTCATCACAAAATATTAAAAGTCATCAAAAATAACATAAAATATTTTCTAATATCATAATATAATTTTTCATGATTTTTCATGAATTACAACCATTTTTAAATAATTTATTTAATATTATAATTAAATAAATTAAATACCATTTATATTCCAAAAATATTAAATATTTATGAAATATACTCAAAATAATTAAAAACTATTTTTCAGACTTTAAAATAATTTTTCGGAATTTATTTAGTATTTTTAATAATAAAATCTATTTTTTTCTATTTTTAATTAATTTCCAAAAAATCAGAAAATAAATTAAATAGAAACCGTCGCTAAAGGGCCCTATAGCGACAGACCCGTCGCTGTAGGTGTTCTTGGTGTTCTTGATGTCTGCCTAGATTTTCATCGCTAGTTAACTAGGTGGGTGGTTTGACCGGTGGTAGATCTTTGTTCATTACATTTCTGGGCTGGCTAAAGTGTTAGGATTGTAGTACTAATGTAACATTACAACCTCAAACTGATTTAATGGTCATTACATAACCAAGTTGCAAGATCCAAGCTCCAGAAAAGTTTGACATCGCTGTTCTTCATTTCTGGGTTTTCCAGAAAATGAAGAACAGACGCTGGTACTATATGTCGATCCTTATAACTTGAATTGTGGGTTTTGTTTGTGTAAAGTAATGGTTGTATCTTGTTGTGGAGATGTCAGGCTTCATTTATTAAACAACATATCATCATAAAAACATCACATATGTACGATCTAGGCCGGTCAAACTAGTGGTCTGAAACTGTTCTTGAAGATTCTGGGTTTTTTCCAGAATCTTCATCCGAGCAGTCGGTCAACGGTGGCTTGACCACTCATATCCTGTATTCCGTTACGGATCTGGTTGATCTAAAGCCTGGGATATGTAGAGTACACAACAGGCTACTAGGATCAACCAAAAACATGGACTAAACACCAACACACAGCCCTGCAAAGTCACTGTCGGAAAAATCTGGATTTCTGGGTTACCCAGAAACTAGATTTCGTGAACGGTCAACGGGTTTTGACCACTGATAACTTGAGATCTAGACATGGTATGGAGTTGATTCTACTTCCAGATCAAAGATCTCCTGACAGACTACAAGTCTAAAGCTTAAAACAACACAAAACATAAACACGTCAAGATTTAAAGCCACTGACATATGACTGTCAGACAACATTTTTAACTTTTTCCCAGATTTCTAAAAATTGCTAATTCGTGTACTTTGATGTTATGGATTCACTATATAGCAACCCAGATCATCAAGTGACACCTTCTAACACAGCTTTAAATAATAGATCCTAACATCTAACATCAAATCAAGAGATTTCGAAATTTAGGGTTTCATATACCGAATTAGGGTTTCGAATTCGCGGAACTGAAATTAGGGTTTCTAGAACCGATTTCTAGGGTTTCTTGTTAAACGCTAGGGTTTTATAACCGAACGTTGACGTTCTTAATATGTACTTAGGGTTTGATACAGATATCGATTATCTGGTCAACCCTTGACCCCTAACCACATCATGTACACATATACACAGAACTTAATCACGTATTTCCTTAATCCTGAATACTTCACCCAAATCCTTCACAAAATTTTGATATCCTCAAAATTCCTTCTTAAAAATCTCAAACGCATACATTTATTTTATGTCTAGGTTCTAATTTTGAACCTAAAATCAATTAATAAAAATTTTAAAAAAAATTCAAAATTCTTGGGTTGTCACATTCACCCCTTCTTCTAAGAATTTTGTCCCCGAAATTCACCTTACTCCTTACACCATTCACCAAACATTCTCATCATCACATGCTACCCAATACACCTCTCACAAGAGTAAAATTTTTCAAAATTATGCTAAAGAGTCATATAGACTATTTGTCTGTCATTTTCGCAAAGGTTATACGGAAATTCATCCACAAACCGATATAACTTACGAACACAAAAGGTGATTAGCCCGATATGTCCTGTACTGGCCAAGTACTGCTGGTCGGAACAATTTGTTCCTCTTATCCGCCTTACACGCACAAAATTTCTTACCTCAGTCTTGTTGGATTCCGCACCAAACAATTTGGTTCGGGAAATTTATTTCAATGAAAACTTAGAGTTTTCATAACATTAGTCTAGCTAAATCGAATAGCATAGACTCATATCAATAATTCAATTCAATCGAATTATTTAGGTGTAGCCAAACCCCGTTGGCAAATTAAACTTTTGAAAACATTTTTGAGAATGACGTCATGATGTTGTACTGTATTAACAGTCCGTTTGAGGATGTCGTCATCGTATGACTTTGTCATAACACATCATACAATAGTGGAACAATGATTTTCAGATCGGATTCGCACTAAGTATTCCTGTATTTACCACTCCATCACTTTTTATCATCTTTGCACCAGGTTACATGGTACATAAGTGCTAAATAAAATAACTTTTTATATTTAAAATCATTTGTGTCTAGCTGAAATATGTAGCATAGACTATACTTTAAATCGTTTCAAAAATAATTACGAGTCTACATTTTTTTTAAAGGCACATAGTGCGTATTTAGCTTGATGTCAATCATTTCGAAGTCTAGCATAGCTAGGAGTTTCGGAAAACTTATGTCTCAACTAATAATCATTTGCTTAACAATCTATCTGTTCCTATTATCCTCAATACTGCATTCATACACAACTATGCCCAGTTCGTCAAACCACACTTATGAGTTCATTTACTTGCCACAATCAAATGAGTTTAAGAACTTGTCCTAGTCAGACCTTTGGCGTCCATTCGCTGAGGGGTTCATAAATATTTCATATAACTATGAATCACGAATGTCAGATAATTATGAATTTTAAGAACTCGTACTTAACTTGATATTCTCTACCTATGACCTATCTATCTGTTATACACATGAGAAAGGAATCACCCTCTTAACATGCATATGACAAATAGCGCGACACAAACATTTAAATGATTATCATTGCCATAACTAAGTAGTTTTTACACCAAGTACAATTCTCTGCCCATATAAGGAATCATACAACTCAGCTGCGGACATGAGTCCTCGATTGAATCCCCACCTAACCTTAACACCCTTCTCAATACGAATTTCATTCAACTCGTATTCATAATCCTTTCCTGAATCTGTACTAATTCATAGTAAAATTGTCACCCAACAAACTTGCTGTAACTTTTCAATCATTCGCTTGATCCTTCTCCATACTATAACTTTATTTGATCACAAAGTGATCTCATCGTATACATTACGATTCATTTCTATATCTATATCATTTTTTTACGATCTCATATCACTGCACTTTCAGTCTTTTAGACTCTATCTATTTCTCACTACTGCTCAACTTTATTATCAGAGTTATGGAACTCTGTATATTATAACTCGTCGAGATTCATCTTTGAATCTTACTGACTCAACTAACTCTATGTAAGTTAGTACTTATCCTAATCACTGCGGTTATTAGTCTCAGGTATTCTTACCTAAGGTTCATAACCTATAGCTCTGATACCAACTGTGAGATTCGTGGAGCGTTCGTGTGGATACCGTAGAGACGCAGTTCGTTTGAATTGTGTTCGAGATTCGACCGCATCGTTTAATCGCTTTCTTAATCGGTATAATTTCTAACCACTGAATTAACTATTTTTCGCATGGATCCTGTTTAGGGTTTCGAATTTGGTTTAAATCGTTCTATTTCCGCTGTGCGTTTCTGTGTCGAAACCCTTCATTCTACTAGCAAGGGCAAGGGAAAGATTAGCAAGTGATGAAAACTTGTTGTTTATGTGATGTTGAACTTATGTGTTAAGACTTATATTGATGTTGTGTAAGACTATAAATTGATTATGTTTCCGCAGTTAAGATTTAAGGTTAGTATGACCTGAGATTGATATATTTATTTCAGATGATGTAACTCCTTAAGGAGAGGATTGATTTCTATCTATTAATGTTTTCATTTATAATGGGTACATAGATATATGATATTTGAATAGTGAACAACAAATCATGTAAAAATTTAAGTAGGTCCACATACATCTGTGTGTACCAACGCTAACAACTCTATAACTCTTTCTCCTTTTCCACTAAAAGGAGATTTAGTCAATTTTTCCATGAGACAAGATTTACAAGTTGGATATGATTCATAATCTAATAGCTCTAGGAGCCCATCTTTATACAACTTGGATAATCTTGTTTCATTAATATGACCAAGTCTATAGTGCCACGTATAGGTGTAATAAACGTCATCTCTTTTCCTTTACTTAGTTTGTTCAATTTGAACTATATTTTCATGCAACTCAAGTATATAAAGTCCATTTCGCAAATTACCAGCACCATATCAAACATTATCATTATAAATAGAACAATTGTTGTTCTTTATTATAATGTTAAAATCATCCATATCCAATACAGAGATAGAAATAATGTTTCTAATGATATTCGGAACAAAATAACAATTATTTAAATTAATGAACTTGCCCGTAGGAAATGCTAAACAATAAGTCCATACAGCTAATATATCAACCTTTGCTCCATTTCCCACTTGTAGGATGACCTCATCCTTGCTCAGCTTTCTACTTCTGACTAGTCTCTATTATTATTACATATATGAGAACCGTAGCCAGTATCCATTACCCAAGCAAAAGATTGACTTTCAGAAAAGTTAATTTCAATCATAAACAAACCTTGATTAGGATTCGAAGCTTCTCCAAGCTGCTTCTGCTTTTGTTCCGCAAGATAATCATTACAGTTCCTCTTCCAATGACCCGACTTGTTGCAATGGAAGCAAATTCCTATGTTAGTTAGATCAGGTTTCTTTAGATCCTTCACTTTCGCCTTTCCCTTAGCCTATTTGGATTTCTTCTTTTCAGAAGATACCTTGGGCCTCTTCCTTTTCTTGGAAGAATCATCCACCAGCAAGACATGATTCTTCTTGGATGGGAAGTGACCTTCAACAGTTTTCAACATGTTAAGTAACTCAGGAAAGCTGACGTCCAACTTATTCATGTGAAAATTCACAACAAATTGTGAGAAGGTGTCAGGGAGGGACTGTAAGATCAAATCTTGACTCAACTTTCCATCCATGACGAACCCAAGCTGTCCAGGACGTTCAATCAGATTGATCATCTTTAAGACATGAGTCTCAATGGTAATACCCTGGGTCATCCAAGATCGGAAGAGCTCTTTAGATATTTCATATCTAGCAGTCCTACTTTGCTCACCATACAGCTCTTGCAGGTGCAGTAGCATAGTAGGAGCGTCCATGGTTTCATGCTAATGCTGAAGCTCGTTACTCATGGATACGAGCATGATGCATTGAGCCACAGATGCATCATCTTGCCACTGTTTAAAAGTAGCAATCTCTTCCTCAGAGGCATTTTCTACAACTTTTGCAGGTATGGACGAATTTAGGACATAAGAAATCTTTTCAGTAGTGAGAACAATTCTCAGATTCCTTAACCAGACCGTGCAATTTGGTCCGGTCAGTTTGGTAGCATCAAGTATGCTACGTAGTGAAATTAGTGAATGTGACATTTTCAAATTCTGCATGTAAAAAGATAATTTTTTAGCAAACATTCATTTATTAATTTATTTTACCAAAATAAATTAGGTCTTATTTTAAATCGGTATCTTCCACTATTTTTTTCAAACTATATTACCCTCATCTATATAGTTCGGCAAAATCTAATTAAAATTTTTGCTAGTGAGAATAAATATCTCATTTCAAATATATATAGCCTTGAGGTGACACAATAAACTATGTATAAATAAATAGGTAGACAACTTCTTATTAATTACATCATCATGTAGCTCCTTATGTTTTGTCTCATGGATTATTTTGATTAAGTGGTGGCACATCCGAATCAAAATTATCTAAGTTAAGTCCAACCTAGCACTTCCAAATATTCAAAAAAGAAAAATATTGTCCTTGTAGTGACATAACAAAACAATATTGTTCAATTTTCTTTATAAGCATCAAATGTGATAAATTAACATCTTAAATACTTAATACTTGCCTTGTGGTGACACAACAAACTCATATTAAATATTTAATACTCTATTAATTTTATTATGCTAGAAGGTGACGTTTGATATTCTTAATATCTTTGGAACGCTTAAGACTTAATATAATTTCTTTGATGAGTTTGTTATTTGTAACGACCCAAAATTCATACAATTCAACTATCGATTTCGGTCGTTAACAATACATTTAACCTCTAATTTTACATCATTAAACGATAATACAACCATTGAAATTTGCAGAATAATTAAAATTTTCTATTACAAACTATTCTTGTTCCAAAAACCTTCAACTTTTACATCTAACTGTCTCAGAATCATTTTAATAATACAAGAGTTTACATCGCAAAACGATATTACAATTCAACATTAATACATTACTCGGAACCTTAAACATGGTTCAAATATTAATAACTCAGCTAAAGTATATAAATCTTCAAGTATCACATCTGATTCATATCTTTCAAGTAGCACATAACATTACCTTAAATCTTTAACCTACAAAAGTGGTTATTAGCGAGGTTGAACTCGACAACCCAGCAAAATATAACAGTTTTCATGCATCACATATCACATAAGAACATGCTTGATATACATCTCATAAACATTGGACTAACATAACATACATGTTATAGTTCATGTAACAGGTATAAAGATTGAGTTCCTTAATCAATCAACATTCATTACTCAATCAACGTAGTCATAAATTGACTTTAACATTTCATACTTTCAACATTAATATAACACACCATGATATTTGCAATAAAGATTTCAAACAGGTCATCATCAAATTCACATAGCAAATAGGAACTAAAAGACTTGCATTGATCGTTATTTACCAATAACAGTTTCACAGCTTCCAGTTATCTGCACTTCACGTGCCCTACACAATTATATAATCATACACATCAACTATTAGTCATATAGCAACGCATAGTAGTTGAAATGTAAACTTTACTCTATATCTCATAAGTCCAATGACATCTAACTTTGGATATGCTGGAAACATCATATTAACCTATTTTTAAAAGTTATTGGACACCCATTTCAGATAAGATAGACAGTCCAAAACAGTGTTAAAAAAGGGGCGTTCAAAACTGTTTTTCATTCTTTCCCAACTTTACCCTCGTCGCTAAAACAGTCATAACTTTTCTGTTTCAAAACATTTTTGAGCGATTCTTGAGCCCACGCGAAGCTATCTTCCGGGACTACAACTTTCATTCTTTGACCTTTTGCAAATTCTAAACCCAGAATTCCATAAAATTAGTTCAAGATGACTGTCCCGAGTTGGTTAGACTGTTTTGACGCGACTACTTTGAATGATCATAACTCTTTGCTCCGAAGTCAGAATTAGTCCGTTCTAGAGTCTATGGAAAACTTATTCAGTGTGCTATAACATACCAGAAGACCAGAATTTTCTAAATAATCTAGCTAACCCCGAATTTTCATTTTTAGATCAACAGTCCACTAGTTTTTCGGACTTCTCGTTTTAACATCCAAAACTCGCCTCGACTCGTTCCAACCCAACTTTCTTTTCAAAATAAGTTTTATTTAACATAATTAGACTCATCTAAGGTCTCGGCTTCGTATATCTAATTACCATCATTAGAACTCATTTACATAATCAATTCCAAGCCAAAATAAACATAGGAAACTAACTAGTTTACTAACAAAACTAACTAAACTTCCAAAATTCAGACTTTAACTAACAAACTAAATATAATATTTAAAATAATAACATTACCAAAAATTAAATAAGAAACATACCCGAAAATACGAGTTCCACAAACTGACTACGCACTTCCACGCAAAAATTTAATTAAGGAGGTCTTTATAAAAGTCCTCCCACAACAAAGCCTTTCTCAAAATTGGAGGCCTTATTGTTGGTGAATGAAACAAAGGGTCAAGCCCTTCTATTTATAGGTTTAGCAAAGGGGTAAAGTTATCAATTTAGTCGATGTTGGACTTGGTTTATACTAAATCTAATTTGTTTATACTAATTTTTCATATAATCTAATAACATATATAACATCATAACCCACAAATTCATTAACCAAAACTCCAATTTTAAAAGAAACTCAAGAACACATTAACTAGAAATATAAACTAGATTATGTACATTTAATTCCTTAAGAAATAAAATTAACCTTATCAGTAAAATTATAATTTCTATTCAACCATTATAATAATAACATTATATAACAAATTCTCACTCCTCTAACTGAATTATTTAATTAAATTAGAATATCACCATTATACCCGCGTAATAAAATACGTATAAATCTCATCTATTTTATCACACTTAAATAAACTATCCCATAACAATTTTCATCAAATATTTATTTAATACCATAAATATTCATTTTATTCCATAAAGTTTTCAACTAAAATATTTAATGTACTTAATAAATATTTTACTCATATTATACTAATATTTACATTTTTCATGCAATATATTATCTTCTCACTTTATTAAATCAATTATACTTGTATTAATTCACTATTTTAATTAAGTGAATTATTCACACTTTTTATGAAACTTAACTCATACTAATTTCCATTGTCCATAAGGCATAACAATTAAAATTATATTATCTCATAATATAATTTTAACTTAATTAAATTAACTAATATTATTTAATTTCTTTAATAGTTTAATTAACTATTAAATCTCACATTCTCCAACATATGAATATATAATTCTCTTCGCACCAAATCACATAATTCAAAATATATACACCTCATAATAAGAATTTTAATTATTAAATTCTTATTTTAATAACTTACGAAAATTCGTGTTGTCACATCCTTCCCTCTTTATAAGGATTCCGTCCTCGGAATCAAAGAAACCTCCTTTTCAAAATTTATCTTTGAATATCTTCAACAAATTACCTTAATATAGGTTTTATATTTCCTACTACATTCATTTCTTCAACAAATTCTAGGTTTTATTTCATAACTTTCACTTGAACTCAATTATATTTTGAGTATTATATATTCTTTAACTCATTCATTTCCTTTTCTAAGGATCGTTATCATAAACACTCAGGATATTACATTCACCCTTTTTTCTAAGAATTTTGTCCTCGAAATTTTATCTATTAATCTTTATTCATTCAATCTATCAAAATAGATTTTACGTTAATACTTTATTCATTTATTGGGTTCTATAACCACTTTCTTTCCACAAAGATCTTTCTACAATTATTAACTTTTCTATTAAAAGTTTTACATTATTCTTTGATAACTCATCTCCTTCTCACTTCAAAATTTCTTTTCTCACTTATTCAATATATTCATCATTCAGTGTCGCATTTTACGACTTACTTCTTTCTAAGGAATATCATCCTTACCACATTCGCCCTTTAGAATAGCAAGAATCTTCCACAATTGCTCAATAATTAGGAAGCAGTATGAATAACTCAGGAATTTAAAAGATTTCAAATCATGCTAAGGGGTTACAAGACCTTGAACTACGTCCACGGTTATAAATACTCTTTCAACTTAAACCTTAATAGTCATTAGACTATAGGTGTTGCACGATTTCGCAACCGCAAAACACGCGTAAGTATACGCGGTCTTAACAAGTAATATAAGAAAGTAGAGTGTCGAACCCACGAGGACAAAGATTTAATCGGAAACAAATACTAAGGTAAAATCGTTACTAAACTTATTTAAACGATTGGAGGTAAAGGTTGGTTAAGCTATTTTAATAAGAAAACTAACTAAGAGACGTTGGTTGTGCTAGGAAGGTAAGATGGGATTACAACTCCCCTAATGCTTCGCTTAACCTTCTAACTCTCCGCAATACAAACGAATCAAGGAATGGTCGACCTAGAACAATAATAGGCATAAACTTTTGTCGAAGGTCAAATGCACATCCCTAGCAAGCTAGAACACCATATGTCTATGGGTGGAACTAACTGGGTCGAGGTCATTAAGCACACTCACAAGGTCACACAAGGCAAATAAGGATATGTATATCCTATTGGAACATTAAGCCCCACATTCAAATGTCAAGGTTATAACAGGTGTTGCTGCATTTAAAGACAAACAGTAATATCCATTTATCAATTTCCATTACTATCAGTACCAATTTCTTTATCAAGAAATCAGACAATATAAGCAAAATACAACAACCCATTCCAAAATGCTTCATTATATAAAATGAGAGAGAAAGTCGATTAAGCTATTCAAAAGGTTGCATTGCAATCCTAAAATGGAGTTAGTTCATAACTATGGGACTAACACAAATTTCTACTGCACTATCCATTGTCAGACAAATACAATAAAAATAATATTTGCAATAAGAAAAACCTATGTAGAAAGAAGTTATCTTCTACCAAATATTCTCTTCACGTGCACAGTCGGAAAATGTGGAGAGCAATTGATCTCTTTTTTTCTTCAAGCTTCTTCCTTCTCTCTTGTTATCTATTTTCTGGTATATGTCTGTTATATGTCTTTTTCTGCCGCCTCCTACTTCTAACATCTTTTTCCCCCTTTTTGCTAGGTCAAATAAAGTCCTTGTCTGCCTGGGAACCGGAGGTGGCGCCGCGGCGCGGGCAACCAAGTATTGAGTGGCGCTGCGGCGCAACATTATGAAATGGGACACAGAGATCGCGCTGCAGCGCGAGACAAAGGGGGATGTGTGGCACCGTGGCGTGACTTACGCCTGCTGGGGGGCAGGCCATGGCGCTGCGGCGCAGCCATTAAGCCTGGAGATGGCACCGCGACGCAAACATTGGCAAAATGACTGTTTTGCCCCTTTAAAGCTGCAAAAACACTGTGAAGCTCTGCAATGCAACGATTAAATACACTAACACTATATTTCTATGATACTACATAAAAACTATGAATTCAGGAAAATATTTAATTCATAAGGTATCCGATTCGCAGGTTTAAATCACACTCATCAAATACCCCCAAACTTAAGTCTTTGCTTGTCCTCGAGCAAACTATCTAACACAATAATAACAGTAGACACTAAGAATGCGAAAGGAATATATATATATAACAATCTATACTAGCATCGTGGCTACGAAACTCTAAATAAGCTACTCCCCAAGAGTAAGTCAAACACGGGAATGAGTAAGGGTTCATTATATTTCAAGCATAAGATCGTATTCGATCCATTCTAAGTGCGTGCGTGAATACCAACTGTCTTGACTAATCATAGCTCAACTAAGTTTACGCGGTCGAATGTTAAAACCAAGCAAACTCTGCAACTTAAACATTCAACAAGCATTAAGAACAAGGCGCAAATGCAGGAGAAGCTCAAAAGGCTATAGCATGCCGACAGCAAAATCAGACTCGAACAGTACTCAATTACCTTAGGCTACAGAACTACCCATAAATGAGCTTTTGATCAGTGACTCGCAAGCCAGACGACTTTAGGGCACTAGGTGTAGAACACCCCTAAGAATCTAATAACTCGAGCAGTAAAGGCCACGTAATCAACATAAGCCAACTGAGACTTCACAACAAGAACGAAGATCAATCAGCGAGTGCATTTTATGCTCCATCTCAATATCGGCCCTGCGTTTATGGGCGAGTGTGTTTTACGCTCCATCTCGACCCACTGCAAAACTTTCGATATGCAAAACTTTTTTTTAACAAGCTAGAATCCAAGATCCAACACTACAAAAATACCTAAATCTTTTATTACCTTGCACAAATGAAAGTTTATAAGAGTGAACAAATTTTCAACACAATAAACACACAAACTATACTCGAACAATAATTAGTTAACACAGTTGGTCGGTGCTTGCTAGAAGGACAGATCAATAACAGTCTAAACTTATCAACTAATAAACCCCTAACACATGTCATGTTTGACACAACTCTACGAGAGACATACTCATTTGGCGCTACATATAGCCGCAATCAAAAAAATTAGCAACGATAAATATAACACCCTTGCTAAAAAGCAGCTCAAAATAGGGTGAAAAGGCCATTTACATGGCACAAGCATATAAATCTGAATAAGCCCCAAAAAGATGGCTAGAAACCACAATCATGCTAATAAAATTGAAATAAAACCAAAAGCAGTTTATGGCATCCATAAAGATAAAAAAATATTCAACATAATCCCGTAGTTCAAAAGACTGCACCACAATACTGATAACTACAAACATAATAAAGATAGTAAGTCTGGCAATCCTAAAATGGCAGTAATGAGATAGACAGATAATGTGATAGACAGATAAAGGCTAAAACACCCCAAAACTTGAAGTGAGCAATGCCCTCATTGCTAAACATAAAGCAATTGAATACAAGAGGGTTTCCCTGAAGATCGCTCACTCAGCAGCGGCATCGGCTTCGGCTTCTTCCTCGTCTGGCGCGTCCTGATCAGCTTCGACAGGCAGTGATGGTGGAGGGTATGGTGGAAAAATAGGAGGGTCAGAAAACTGGTATGGCATGAACTCAATGCCCTCACCACAAAAGTCAGTGTAGATGATCTGCATTGTGTTTACCAACTCAGCCTGGTACTGCATTGCTATCTCTTGCCTCTAAGCCACCGCTGCGATATGCCTCCGCTGCCTCTGTGCCTCAGCGTCCTGCTTCTGATGCAGCAGGGTGAGGGATGCCATGATGTCTGCTAAAAAACCCTGACTAGCTGGGCCTGCCTCAGGTGCTTGAGAGGGCTCTGGCTCTGGGCCGGCTAAAGGAGGCGACTCTGTAGGTGGTCCGTATCCTTCGCCCCTGACATGAGATTCTGCCTCTTCCCAAACAGTAAAACGCTTGATCATTTGATGGTCGATGACAGCCATGGGTGGCGAAGCTATCTCATCTGGACCCCACTGTACCCCGGCCTGCTTGCATAAAAGCGTGATCACGGATGGATGGGGAAGTCCTGCAACGACTGTACTCTTGATAGCCTTGATGATCGAGTCGTGGATGAGAACTCCGATATCCACATTCAAACCCGTGACAATGGCGAAAAGCAGAATCGCCCTTTCTTTTGTCACATCGCTTAGGTGACGAGTCGGGAGCATGGTGGCACAAATGAAACTGTACCATGCCTTTCCATAGCGACTGAGCGCAGTAGCCGGGAAGCTAGTCTTTTCACCGGTATAAATATTTTTCTTCCAGGCCATCCCGGGCTTGTAGAGCCTTCGGATGACATCTTCCTGGTCATAGCCACGGAATCCGAGCTGCATATAATCATTTCCCGCATAGTTTGGTGCCTCGAATAACGTATTAATGGATATACTGTCAAATGCTATGGACTTTCCCCAAACTTGAACCACAGCAAGACCCTTAAGACTGACATTGGCATAGAATTCCAGAACCACCGGGACAACAGCTGATACTGGCGGTTTGGTGAAGTTAAGCCACTTGCGCTCCATGATCATATTCATGATTTCCCCATCTTTTCGATCCGGTCGTAACCCCCGCTCGGGAATCAAATTGCGCTTGTCGAAAGAGTCTCTGTACCGCTTGAAAGTTTCCTCACTGACAAACTTGGCGGGGTCCCAAGCCTGTGGTGGAGCCACGGAAGATGAAGAAGAACCACCAACGCTAAGTCGTTGCCTTTTGGGTGCCATGATGTAATTTGTTGATGAGGTTCCCAAAAATAGCCCTAAATAGTGCCAATAATCTGAAGAGATGACTCCTGAAGCAATGCAAAACAAACCCCTAATACAAACCCAGCGAAAACAAGCCAAAACAGTTCGATTACTCTTTGAGGCAAATAAGCAAACACCTTGTGTGCGTTTTCCAAACTATACTTGGACAGCCCTTTGCTTGTTGTTACTCTAACCAGATTTTCAGCAGTGGAAATCACCCAAAATCAAACAAGAAGAAGAACACAGAGAAGAAATTAAACCAACAAAATCTCTGATAGAATGAAAACCCTCAAAATTACCTTAAGAATAAAACCCTTAAGAATAAAACCCTTGCACTTGAGTGGGGTTGCCTTTGACAAACAATCGATGCTATGGTCTGATTTTGTAGGTTGAGAAGAGAAACGATCGATGTTTGCTCAGATTTGTTGGGAGTGATACGGCTGATGGGTCGTATTCTTTTAGGCTGTCGAGAGAGAGAGCTGAGATTGTTGAGAGAATTTAGGAGTCTTAGCCGAATAGCCTGCTTATAACTGCAATTGGAATTCAAAAACACGCTACCGGAGCCGCGGCGCGAGTGTTTGTTCACAACTCGGCGCTGCGGCGCGAGTTTTTAGTAACTGGCGCTTCTTATGGCGCCGCGACGCAAAAGATAGTAGAGCTGGTGCCTCTTGTGGCGCTGCGGTGCGAAAGGCAGTATAGGAGCCGGCGCCGCAGCGCGGGTGCTGAACTCTGTGATTTTTCATCTGTTATCTGCACATACCAAAATAAGAACAACCACTATACTACACAAGCAAACATACACTGTTAAAAACATAGGCAACACTATTATAATATGCAGATTATCATACGAAACATGTTGCCCGTAAATGAGAGACACAAAACATAAAATCCATCAACTATGAAATATAATAAAATGAACAGTCACTAAGTAAACTTGAAATGAGTGAAGAAACATATAAAATTTATACCGAGATGGGGGTGCCTCCCCACCAAGCGCTTGTTTTATAGTCGTCGGCTTGACTATCATCCCGACTTAGATCGGGTCTCCAAGTGTAATGGAGGTATGTTGACGGTCAACCTCGCCGCCCCAGTAGTGCTTTACACGTTTCCCATTCACCTTGAATGTTGAGTCGGAATTTGGGTCCTTAAGCTCTATTGCTCCATGCGGATAAACCTTGGCAATAGTGAAATAGCCCGACCATCGGGACTTTAGCTTCCCAGGAAACAACTTTAGCCGGGAGTTAAACAAAAGAACTTGCTGGCCCGGTTCAAAATGCCTTTCAAGGATCTTCTTGTCATGCCATTTCTTGGTCCTTTCCTTGTACAACTTAGCGTTTTCATACGCCTGTAGACGAAACTCATCCTCTTCATTTAGTTGTAACAGCCGCTTTTCTCCGGCTGCCTCAAGATCAAAGTTAAGCTTTTGAATCGCCCAATAAGCGTTGTGCTCCAGCTCGATCGGGAGATGACATGCTTTACCATAAACTAGCCTGTATGGAGACATTTCGATGGGCGTTTTATAAGCTGTGTGGTAGGCCCATAATGCATCATCCAGCTACTTCGACCAATCCTTACGGTTTGGGTTAACAATCTTTTCCAAGATTCTCTTCACCTCTTGATTCGAAATTTTAGCTTGGCCGCTGGTCTGAGGGTGGTAAGCAATGGCTATTTTATGAGTTACCCCATACCTGGCTAGAAGGGCTTCAAAATACTTATTGCAGAAGTGTGACCCTTCATCACTAATTATGGCCCGATGTGTGCCAAAACGGGTGAAAATATTCTTTTTGAGGAACTGAAGCACCACCTTAGCATCATTTATCGGCAAGGAAACTGCTTCCACCCACTTTGAGACATAATCCACTGCCACAAGGATGTAGAGATTGTTGAACGAAGACGGGAATGGTCCCATAAAATCTATGCCCCAAACATCAAAAAACTCTACTTCCAAAATATTCTGCGGTGGTAGTTCATGCCGCCTTGAAATAGTGCCCACCCGTTGACATCTGTCACAGTGCATCACATAGGCATGAGCATCTTTAAAAAGGGTGGGCCAATAAAATCCTGACTGTAACACTTTAGCAACAGTTCGCTGGCCTCCGAAATGACCTCCATAAATAGACGAATGGTAATGATGCAACACGCCTTCCATTTCTTCTTCAGGCAAACATCTACGTAAAATCTGATCCGAACACTATTTGAATAAGAAGGGCTCATCCCATAGATATTGCTTGGCATCTTTAAGGAATTTTTTCCTTTGTTGTAAACTCAGGCCTTGAGGGATAACTTGGCAAGCGACGTAATTTGCGAAGTCCGCATACCACGGGACCTTGCCATTCACCACAAAGAGCTGCTTGTCTGGAAAAAAATCATTTATAGCCTTGTCGGCTTCGCTCGAAGATGTGGTGTTTTCCAATCTACTTAAATGGTCGGCAACCTGATTCTCAGTTCCCTTCTTGTCTCTGATTTCTAAGTCAAATTCCTGTAAAAGCAAAACCCACTGTATCAATCTCGGCTTTGCGTCCTTCTTTTCAATCAAATACTTGATCGCCGAGTGATCGGTGTATACGATCACTTTCATCCCGATGAGGTAGGAACGGAACTTATCAAAAGCATATACCACCGCCAACAACTCCTTCTCAGTAGTGGTGTAATTTAACTGAGCATCAGTCAATGTCTTACTGGCGTAATAAATGATATGGAAAACCTTCTCCCTTCTCTAGCCCAAAACTGCCCCTATAGCATAGTCACTGGCGTCGCACATCAGCTCAAAAGGGTAGGCCCAGTCTGGAGCTACCACGATAGGTGCCGAGACAAGCCTTTTCTTTAATAACTCAAAAGCGCTCAGGTAGGCGGCATTGAACTGGAAAGGCATGTCCTTTTCCAAAAGAGTGCACAACGGTTTAGTGATCCGAGAGAAGTCCTGTATAAACCTTCTGTAAAAACCGGCGTGCCCGAGGAAACTCCTCACCCCTTTTACTGAGGTGGGCGGTGGAAGGTTATTGATCACATCTATCTTAGCCTTGTCAACTTCAATTCCTCCTACAGAGACCCGATGACCCAAAATAATGCCCTCTTCGACCATGAAGTGGCACTTCTCCCAATTTAACACCAAGTTTGTTTCAAGACATCGATGGAGAACTGCCGTCAGATTAGTCAAGCAATTTTCGAATGAGCTCCCAAAGACTGAGAAGTCGTCCATGAAGACCTCCAAGGTCTTCTCAACCATGTCAGAGAATATTGACATCATACACCGCTGAAATGTGGCGGGAGCATTACATAACCCGAAGGACATTTTTCGGAAGGCAAAGGTCCCATAAGGACATGTAAATGTCGTCTTCTCCTGATCTTCTGGAGCAATAGAAATCAGATTGTACCCCGAATAGCCATCAAGTAAATAATAGTATTCGCGCCCAGCCAACCGGTCCAGCATCTGATCAATGAAAGGAAGGGGAAAGTGATCTTTACAGGATGATTTGTTCAGCTTCTTGTAATCCATGCACACTCTCCACCCGGTCACCGTCCCGGTGGGAATCAGTTCGTTATTTTCGTTGGACACCATTGTCATCCCCCCCTTCTTTGGCACACATTGGATTGGGCTAACCCAAGGACTGTCTGAGATGGGGTAAATAGTGCCCGCATCTAGCAACTTAATGATTTCTTTTCGGACAACCTCCTTCATAATAGGATTTAGCCGCCTCTGATGCTCTATAGATGGCTTCGAGTCTTCCTCCAAAAGAATTTTGTGCATACAGAGGGTTAGGATGATCCCTTTTATATCAGCGATAGACCATCCTAAGGCCGTTTTGTACTTCTTGAGCACAAGCAACAGCTTTTCTTCCTGACACTTGGTTAGAGATGCAGAAATTATCACAGGTAATGTAGATAAAATTCCTAAATAAGCATACCTCAAGTGAGTAGGCAAAGGTTTGAGCTCAAGGACAGGAGGTTCGATGATAGATGGTTGAGCTTTGGATGTTGAAGCCTCATTATCTTTCAGATATTCGAACTGTCGGTGGAATTACTTTGATCTTTGAGGTTCATCGAGCCACATGGCATATTCCAAATGCGAAGGATCTTCTGTAGTATTAGCCCCAGTTAATGAAGCTTCCAAGGGGTTTGGAATGCAAGTTTCTAAGAATACCCCCTCCACTGATTTATCAATAGTGCTAATCTGGAAACAATCCTCAGGGGTATTAGGATATTTCATGGAGAGAAAGACATTGAACGTCACTTCCTGATCGTTAACTCTCATTGTCAACTCCCCCCTTTGGACATCAATGAGGGTCCTCCCAGTTCCCAAGAACGGCCTTCCCAATATTATTGAGATTTCCCTATCCTCCTCAAAATCAAGGACTATGAAATCCGCCGAAAAAATGAACTTGTCGACTTTCACTAGCACATCCTCTACAATTCCCTTCGGGTATGTCAGAGATCTATCAGCTAATTGAAGGGTGACACTTGTTGGCTTGGCTTCATTTAGGCCCAGCTTTTTGTAAATGGAGATGGGCATCAAGTTGATGCTGGCCCCTAAATCACAAAGAGCCTTCCCAATAAACTGGTCCCCAATGGAGCACGGGATTGTAAAACTTCCTGGGTCTTTGAGCTTCGGCGGAAGCTTACTTTAAAGGATGGCACTACATTCTTCTGTCAGAGCCACCGTCTCATAATCCCCCATTTTTCGTTTCTTGGACAGAATATCCTTCATGAACTTGACATAACTAGGCATTCCCTCCAATGCCTCTGCAAATGGGATGTTTATGTGCAGTCTTTTGAACACCTCCAAGAATTTGGAAAACTGCTTATCCAACTTCTGTTCCTATACCCTCTGGGGGAATGGTAACTGAGGGAGAGGCTGCATGACCACAATCGTTGGGGGAGATGGTGGTGAAGGGTTGTCTTTACCACTTTCCTTACCCCCACTAGTTTCAGCATTCTCCTTCTTAGAAAATTCCTCGTCAGACACTGTCTCAACTGCCACAGGAATACCCTCTCCACCTTGCACATTAGTGGTTCTCCCACTTCGTAGGGTACCTGCTTTACACTGCTCCTTGCCTTCCCTCTTTGGGTTGACATCAGTGTTGCTTGGCAGTGCGCCTGGTGGTCGACTATTCAAGGCAGTAGCCAACTGACCCATCTGTACTTCAAGATTCCTAATGGAGGCTTCTTGATTGTTACTTCTGCTTTCGTTCTGGGCTATATACCTCGACAGAGGATCTTCTAAACTGGGCTTCCTTTCCTGTTGTGGTGGAGGATGGTGAAACTGATTCTGATTGCTCTGTGGATGTGGGTTGAACTGAGTCTGAGGTTAGAATCCATGAGGATTAGCATAATTTGGTCTGGTAGTTGGAGGTTGTTGTGGATTGGGGTGGTTACTGTTGTTGTTGGAATTGTTGCCCCATGAAAAGTTTGGATAATTTCTTAACCCCGGGTGGTAATGAGTGGGAAGGTTAGAGTTTTGTTGTCGCCCGTAGTTGGAAACAAATTGAACTGACTCAGGGCATATCGCACACAGATCCGTAGGGTGGCTCCCTTGGCATAATTCACATTGAACTACGACACTCTACACGTTCTGAACCCCTGAATGTTCCTGGTTATCTAACCTTCTCGTTAGTGCTGCTACCTGAGCCGCTAACGCAGTGATAGAGTCAACTTCATAAACCCCCGCTGGTCTACTCGGGGCTTGTCTGTCATTTGGCCATTGGTAATTATTGGCCGCCATGGTCTCCACCAGCTCATATCCTGCTATGTGATGTTTGTCCATGAAGGCCCCTCCAAATGCGGCATCAATACTCGAACGAGTTGATCCTGCCAACCCATTGTAAAAAGTTTGGATGGGTAACCATTCGGGCAATCCATGGTGCGGGCATTTCCTTAGAAGATCCTTAAACCGCTCCCACGAGTCGTATAAGGATTCTGATTCGAACTGAATGAAGGACGTGATCTCGTGCCTGAGACTGGTTGTTTTAGCTGGCGAAAAGAACTTCGCCACAAATTTCTGTGCCATGTCAGTCCATGTGGTAATGGAGCCTGACGGTAATAAATGTAGCCAGCTCTTGGCTTTGTCCCTCAAGGTGAAAGGAAACAACCGGAGTCTGATGGCATCGTCAGACACTCCGTTGCATTTAAATGTGTCACAGGTCTCCAGAAAATTGATTAAGTGATCATTAGGATCATCATTCGGTTGTCCCCCAAACTGAATATTGGTGCACATTTGAATGGTGCCCGACTTGATCTCAAAATTATTAGCTTGGATGGCGGGCCTAAGAATGCTTGCCTGGAGATCGTCTGTAATAGGCATAGCATGCTCCCTCAAGGACTTTTGTAGTGGTTCAACCATAATGATAGGAGCAGGTATGTTCCCGGATTTTTCTCTCCGCAGTCGTCTGAATGTTCTTTCAACCTCGGGATCGAGAGGAATTATATTTCGTCCCTTCCGAGGTGGCATAAACAATGAGGACTACCTAAAAAGAGAAATTAAACAGAAAATTCAGTTTAAAGTAAGATCGTAATGACTTAGTTTTAATAATGTAAAACAATTAATTCTAAGTCCTCGGCAGCGGCGCCAAAAACTTGTTGCACGATTTCGCAACCGCAAAACACGCGCAAGTATACGCGGTCTTAACAAGTAATATAAGAAAGTAGAGTGTCAAACCCACGAGGACAAAGATTTAATCGGAAACAAATACTAAGGTAAAATCGTTACTAAACTTATTTAAACGATTGGAGGTAAAGGTTGGTTAAGCTATTTTAATAAGAAAACTAACTAAGAGACGTTGGTTGTGCTAGGAAGGTAAGATGGGATTACAACTCCCCTAATGCTTCGCCTAATCTTCTAACTCTCCGCAATATAAACGAATCAAGGAATGGTCGACCTAGAACAATAATAGGCATAAACTTCTGTCGAAGGTCAAATGCACATCCCTAGCAATCTAGAACACCATATGTCTATGGGTGGAACTAACTAGGTCAAGGTCATTAAGCACATTCACAAGGTCACACAAGGCAAATAAGGATATGTCTATCCTATTGGCACATTAAGCCCCACATTCAAATGCCAAGGTCATAACAGGTGTTGCAGCATTTAAAGACAAACAGTAATATCCATTTATCAATTTCCATTACTATCAGTACCAATTTCTTTATCAAGAAATCAAACAATATAAGCAAAATACAACAACCCATTCCAAAATGCTTCATTATATAAAACGAGAGAGAAAGTCGATTAAGCTATTCAAAAGGTTACATTGCAATCCTAAAATGGAGTTAGTTCATAACTATGGGACTAACACAAATTTCTACTGCACAATCCATTATCAGACAAATACAATAAAAACAATATTTGCAATAAGAAAAACCTCTGTAGAAAGAAGTTATCTTCTGCCAAATATTCTCTTCACGCGCACAGTCAGAAAAATGTTGAGAGCAATTGATCTCTTTTTTTCTTCAAGCTTCTTCCTTCTCTCTTGTTATCTATTTTCTGGTATATGTCTGTTATATGTCTTTTTCTGCCGCCTCCTACTTCTAACATCTTTTTCCCCCCTTTTTGCTAGGTCAAACAAAGTCCTTGTCTAACATTATGAAATGGGACACGGAGATCGCGCTGCAGCGCGAGACAAAGGGGGATGTGTGGCGCCGTGGCGCGGCTTACACCAGCTGGGGGGCAGGCCATGGTGCTGCGGCGCGGCCATTAAGCCTGGAGATGGCACCGTGGCGCGAACATTGGCAAAATGACTGTTTTGCCTCTTTAAAGCTGGAAAAACACTGTGAAGCTCTGCAATGCAACGATTAAACACACTAACACTATATTTCTATGATACTACATAAAAACTATGAATTCAGGCAAATATTTTAGTCATAAGGTATCTGATTCGCGGGTTTAAATCACACTCATCAATAGGGACTCTCGTACTTAGGGTGTTAAGCCCTTCGTACGATGAATTGTGCACAAATATCTAAATGCTATGCATATATGTCCATAGTTATAAGTATTCTTTCAACTTAAACTTTAACAGTCATAAGACTATTGGGACTCCTCGTACTTAGGGGGATCAGCCCTTCGTACAATGTATTATGCACAAACATCTAAACGCATTGCGTAAAATAACTCCCCTATAATAGGGTTGTTCATCTCAGCTTTTCGACATTTGAATCTGCACCAAAACAATTTGGTTTGGCATAACTTTTCAAGAAATGCTTGAATTTCGTGAACATTTTTCAATATTCGTCTAGCTGAATCAAATAGCATAAACTTCTACAACAATTCGGACAACAATTGAAATATACATCTATATATATATATATTCTCATATCTTAAGGAAATCTCAAAAATCTTTTTATGACGTATGATACCGCAATGTATTTACAGTTCGTTTGAGGATTCCGTCATTTGATGATTTTATCATACTACATCATACCATAGTGGGCTGACGATCCTTAGATCACATCCAACACTAAGTGATACTGCATTGATGACTCCATCATTTTTATCATCTCTGCACCAGATTCCATGATGCATTGATGATATAAAAAAAATATTTTAATATATTTCAAATTATTTTTGTCTAGCCGAAGCAATTAGCATAGACATACGAATAACTGTATTGTTTTAAAACTCATTAGTTTCATCATTTGATCCAATATTTTTCAAGAAAATAGAAGTGCAAACATCAGCACGAAGTCAATAAATTTCGAAAGTTAGTAGATTTAGAATATCCAGGTATCCATTAACTTCAATCTGTACTCCATTACTTCATTACTTAACCAATTCTTTTTATTTCTAGCACTACCAATACTCTTATACTAAATATTATTGTATTTCACCTTACAATCTTCTTATACCCCCAATATAATTCATCAAACTTACTACACATTGGAAGTTTAAGAACTTGCCACAATAATATGAGTTTAAGAGCTTATCCTAGTCAGACCATAGGCGTCCATTCGCTGAGGGGTTCAAAACATACCATATTATTATGAGTCACGAACTTACCATATGCATTAGTTTTAAGAACTCGCACTTAACCCTAATAATATCTAACTAATCTTAATAGTTTCTAACTATCAAATATACACATGAAAAAAGATTCACCTTTTCGCCACATATACATTGATAGCGCGATACCAGCATTCTAATGATTATCAATGTGATAAACTAAGTGCAAGCACAAAATCCTCACCCATACAAAGGTTTGTACAACTCAGCCCCCATATGAGTCCTCAATTGAAATCCCACATAACTCTATCTTGCTTATAACTTGCTCTTTGCTCGATACGAATTCCTCGTATCACATTATCTATAACTCCTCATGAGTTTATCTTGTATTATTTCATAGTACATCATCTTCATAGCATCAAGCTATAATTAATCAATTATTACAGACCATCTTCCATTTATAACTTAAACAGATCACGCCCTGATCTTATTCTCAAATCATCTCCCTTAAAATTCTTTTCTTAACTTGTGATCGTTTTGTTTTACGATCCTCTTTCTTTTTTTTTTCATCATTTACGATTTTATTTATGCTTTTAATCTTACAAGCTTTGTTTATTCATCATTATTCGTTATCTTGGCTATTGGAGTTAGGTAACTCTCAATTCTTATCTTTATATCTCTTCAAGATTCTTCTTTGAATTTTCTTGTTTATATAACAATTCTTCCTTTAAGAGTATCTAACTTCATTTACATTACTCAACATTTCATTCGAGATCCACATTTTCATCATACGTATCTATTTTCTATACTTGGTACACATTGAGTCTCTAATAGTTTCAATATGGTACGCTGAGTGGATTCCTACAAACAACTAAAAAACTAGGTTTCGAGTTACTAGTTCGTATATACCTCCGCTCTATGAAGGAATCGTTTAGCCCAGATACCATACATCAACTATTAAAGAGTACAATTGTACCATACTTAAATATAACTTTTTATTCTTAACTTCTTTATCATTATCTTTTTATAAACATTGTCTATTTATTCTCACCTTACATCCTCTCACGCAAGTTTTAATCCCTTCTTTATAAATTTCTTAAATTACTTCTTATTGTTCAAACTCTATTTGAGCTTATTCATTCATTATCTTAACCTATCTTCTCTAAGGTTATAGCCTAAGATACTCTTACCTAAGGTTTCTAACCTATCATCTCTGATACTAACTGTAACGACCCTAAAATTCATACAATTCAACTATCGACTTCGGTCGTTAACAATACATTCAACCTCTAATTTTACATCATTAAACGATAATACAACCATTGAAATTTGCGGAATAATTAAAATTTTCCATTACAAACTATTCTTGTTCCCAAAACCTTCAACATTTACATCTAACTGTCTCAGAATCATTTTAATACTACAGGAGTTTACATCGCAAAACGATATTACAATTCAACATTAATACGTTATTCGGAACCTTAAACATGGTTCAAATATTAATAACTCAGCTAAAGTATATAAATCTTCAAGTATCACATCTGATTCATATCTTTCAAGTAGTACATAACTTTACCTTAAATCTTTAACCTACAAAAGTGGTTATTTGCAAGGTTGAGCTCGACAGCCCAGCAAAATCTAACAGTTTTTATGCATCACATATCACATAAGAACATGCTTGATATACATCTCATAAACATTGGACTAACATAACATACATGTTATAGTTCATGTAACAAGTACAAAGATTGAGTTCCTTACTCAATCAACATTCATTACTCAATCAACGTAGTCATAAATTGACTTTAACATTTCATACTTTCAACATTAATATAACACACCATGATATTTGCAATAAAGATTTCAAATAGTTCATCATCAAATTCATATAGCAAATAGGAACTGAAAGACTTGCCTTGATCGTTGTTTATCAATAACAGTTTAGCAACTTACAGTTATCTGCACTTCGCGTGCCCTACACAATTATATAATCATACACATCAACTATTAGTCATATAGCAACGCATAGTAGTTGAAATGTAAACTTTACTCTATATCTCATAAGTCCGATGACATCCAACTTTGGATATGCTGGAAACATCATATTAACCTATTTTTAAAAGTTATTGGACACCCATTTCAGATAAGATAGACAGTCCAAAACAGTGTTCAAAAAGGGGCGTTCAAAACTGTTTTTCATTCTTTCCCAGCTTTACCCTCCTCGCTAAAACAGTCATAACTTTTCTATTTCAAAACATTTTTGAGCGATTCTTGAGCCCACGCGAAGCTATCTTCCGGGACTACAACTTTCATTCTTTGACCTTTTGCAAATTCTAAACCCAGAATTCCATAAAATTAGTTCAAGATGACTGTCCCGAGTTGGTTAGACTGTTTTGACGCGACTACTTTGAATGATCATAACTCTTTGCTCCGAAGTCAGAATTAGTCCATTCTAGAGTCTATGGAAAACTTATTCAGTGTGCTATAACATACCAGAAGACCAGAATTTTCTAAATAATCTAGCTAACCCCGAATTTTCATTTTTAGATCAGCAGTCCACTAGTTTTTCGGACTTCTCGTTTTAACATCCAAAACTCGCCTCGACTCGTTTCAACCCAACTTTCTTTTCAAATAAGTTTTATTTAACATAATTAGACTCATCTAAGGTCTCGGCTTCGTATATCTAATTACCATCATTAGAACTCATTTACATAATCAATTCCAAGCCAAAATAAACATAGGAAACTAACTAGTTTACTAACAAAACTAACTAAACTTCCAAAATTCAGACTTTAACTAATAAACTAAATATAATATTTAAAATAATAACATTACCAAAAATTAAATAAGAAACATACCCGAAAATACGAGTTTCACAAACTGACTACGCACTCCCACGCCAAAATTTAATTAAGGAGATCTTTATAAAAAGTCCTCCCACAACAAAGCATTTCTCAAAATTGGAGGCCTTATTGTTGGTGAATGAAACAAAGGGTCAAGCCCTTCTATTTATAGGTTTAGCAAAGGGGTAAAGTTCTCAATTTAGTCGATGTGGGACTTGGTTTATTATAATTATAATTTGTTTATACTAATTTTTCATAAAATCTAATAACATATATTGTAACGACTCCAAAATTCATACAATTTAACTATCGACTTCGATCGTTAACAATACATTTAACCTCTAATTTTACATCATTAAACGATAATATAACCATTGAAATTTGTAGAATAATTAAAATTTTTTATTACAAACTATTCTCGCCCCCAAAACCTTCAACCTTTACATCTAACTGTCTCAGAATCATTTCAATATTACAAGAGTATACATCGCAAAACGATATTACAATTCAATATTAATACATTATTCGGAACCTTAAACATGGTTCAAATATTAATAACTCAGCCAAAGTATATAAATCTTCAAGTATCACATCTGATTCATATCTTTCAAGTAGCACATAACTTTACCTTAAATCTTTAACTTGCAAAAGTAGTTATTTGTAAGGTTGAGCTCGACAGCCTAGTAAAATCTAACAGTTTTCATGCATCACATAATATATAATAATTTGCTCGATATATATCTCATAAACATTGGACTAACATAACATACATGTTGTAGTTCATATAACAAGTATAAAGATTTAGTTCTTTACTCAATCAACATTCATTACTCAATTAACGTAGTCATAAATTGACTTTAACATTTCATACTTTCAACATTAATATAACACACCATGCTATTTTCAATAAAGATTTCAAACAGTTCATCATCAAATTCACATAGCGAATAGGAACTAAAAGACTTGTCTTAATCATTGTTTACCAATAACAGTTTAACAGCTTACAGTTATCTGCACTTCACGTGCCCTACACAATTATATAATCATACACATCAACTATTAGTCACATAGCAACGCATTGTAGTTGTAAAGGAAACTTTACTCTACATCCCATAACCCTTCTTATTAATTAATACACAATGTTCAATTTGAATGTGTTAACTTTCGACTTACATCTCACTATATTTCATACTCGAAGTTCATTCAAGTGTTTAAGTCTTGCTAAGACTACTTATTGGTTTTATATTTATCCCATTCACTATCTTATAATATTCATTTCGTTTGATTTAAAACACTTTTTACGTTCACTAACACTTGTCACGGCGTTTCAATGTTCATTCGTCACACGCCCGATTTGTCTCTCTTGTGTATGCTTAATATGCTTATACAACTTATCTAATACATCATTTATTAATGTTAAACATCATTATATTTACTAACATGCATGCTTTATAACTTAGAACAACATCTTTTATCGTCAAGAGCACTACACTTGCATACGTTCATGCCCGATGCCCTCCGAAAACACAACAGTCCTAAAGATGACACTTTTGACCCGTTTCCCGACTTCAAATTAAAAAACTTAAAGAATAAAAGTTGTAAGTCTATTTGTCCTCGTTCCGGATCATCGTAAATCGCCTCAATCGGAGTTTGTATGAAAAAGTTTTCCTCATTTTAGTAAAACATGTCCGGTAAGTTTTTTTTTCAAAATTCGGCTAGGCAGACTACCCCCCGTCGAGGCGAGGGTTTTTGTACTGGGGGGCCCGCCTGCGTTTTTGCGATTTTTGATCCAGAACACTACAGAAAGCCAAATTAGGCCTACAAATTTCTTTCTAACAACCATACCAACCTACCCAAGGTGTAATATATTTACAAAAACATAAACTAATATTTTCTAACACGTTTTTAACCACCTAAACAACATAAACGTCAAGATTACAACCTTTAATTTTCACTATTTTTGCTAAAACTTCACTTTTTGAAAGTTTTAATGAAAATAATCACTGTGATTTTGTTTTTCAACCAAAACAGTTAATTCAACATACCATGTTTTAGTTTCTTCATCTTCTTTCAAAATCAATAGTCAATTTATATATTATACATAACATGAATTCATTTATAAATTTCTGAAAATAACTTTATAACAACCAATTTATCATATAAAACTATATATAATAAATAATTCAATATCTACAAAGATTTTACAGAGAATTTTAGGAAGAGAAACAAAAACTAAAACTTTAAAAATAAAAGAGTTAAGATGATACCTTAGTTTTAGAAGATGATAGCTATTCTTTTGATTATGAAGCCTTCTTTTTCCCCAATTCCTCTCTCTAGAGTTCTCCCAATTCTCTCTTACTTTTCTCCGTAATTTTTTTCTTCTCTTCTTTTTCTTCTTATGAGTTCTTTTTCTCTTACTCTAACCCTACGTACTAAAGATATAATGTATAGGTCATAATATAGGTATTAATTATATAATATAAATATAACTTTAACTGACATCAGTTATAATTTTATTTGAAAATCAAAAGTCATAAGGCTTGTTTGGCTAGCTAACTAAAATTAACCCATTAAATCTTATACCTTATTTGGTAAAACATATTTAAATTAAAGACTTAATATGCACTAAGCCTTGTTTGGCAAAACTGAATTAAACTCCTTTAAATTATTTTAATAACTCCTTTATAGAAATGTTATTTGTCACACTTTATTCAATTAAATTTTAATATTCAATTTAATTAATTTTAATAACAATTTATTAAATTACTTTAACATATCAATCAATACAACATAATTATAATTTTCTTTATAATTATAACCTTATTTAATCAATTAACACATCATTTTAATTACAAATTCAAATTAAAATATAATAATTTATTTAATCATTATAAACTCTTTAACTTAATTATTAAATTAAATTAGAATATTATCTCATAATAATTAATTTTCTTAGCTCCTTAATTATGTACTTAACAAATAATTAACCAATCAAGTCAAATCAAATTAAATATTTATTTAACAATAAACACATCCATTAAATATTTATATAACTTAATAAATATTTAAAAACTATCATTAAAATTCTGGATTGTTACATCCTTCCCTTCTTATAAGGATTTCGTCCTCGGAATCACCGAAACCCTACCTTTCTCAGACTTTCATCAAATCTCTTCGTTGAATAACTTCAACACATGACATTAATATAGGTTTTATATTTCCTACTACATTCATTTCTTCAATAAATTCTAGGTTATATTTCATAACTATCACTTGAACTCAATTATATTTTGAGTATTATAAATTCTTTAACTCGGGATAATACATTCACCCATTCTTCTAAGAATTTCGTCCTCGAAATTTAATTTATTAATCTTCATCCATTCAATCTATCAAAATAGATTTTACGTTAATACTTTATTCATTCATTGGGTTCTATAACCAATTTCTTTCCACAAAGATCTTTCTACAATTATTAAACTTTTCTATTAAAAGTTTTACATTATTTTTTGTTAAGTCATCTCCTTCTCACTTCAAAATTTCTTTTCTCACTTATTCAATATATTCATCATTCAGTGTCGCATTCTACGACTTACTTTTTTCTAAGGAATATCATCCTTACCGCATTCGCCTTTTAGAATAGCAAGAATCTTCCACAATTGCTCAATAATTGGGAAGCAGTATGAATAACTTAGGAATTTTAAAGATTCAAAACCATGCTGAGGGGTCATAAGACGTTGAACTACGTCTAGTGTAAAATCCCAAATTTTACGAATAAGATTTAATTTTCTCAAAATAAAATTTTTTAAAACTATGGTGTGGATTTGATATAATGTTATAGTTGTGAGTAGTATTTATAAATTTTACAAAGTATGCAAGGTCATGTTATATTCGATTGGTCGGGGAATATTCATTTTATCAGGGAATATTCGTACAACGGCATAATTATTAGTGGACCCCGCAACGGAATTATTGTCGGATTGAGAAAACGACAAAAATATTTTATGAAAATAACGGCGAAAGTTTTACCGTTAACTGTTGAAACACTCGGTGTTAAAAATACAGTAATACGCGTGGTTGCATAGTAGCACACGGTATTGATTATTGATGCTTAAGTGATAAGTCACTCATTTTTTGTTTTATTGATATTATTAATGTAATAAAACAGAAAAAAAATTTATATAAAACAGAATACTTTTATAAAGTTATTCTATAAATAGAATATATTATATTCTATTATGCATAGTGTTTTGCATAGTAAAATCTTTTTATATAAAACAGAATACTTTTATAAAGTTATTCTATAAATAGAATATATTATATTTTATTATGCATAGTGTTTCATAGTGTTTTGCATAGCAAAAATTTTTTATATAAAATAGAATACTTTTATAAAGTTATTCGTTTTATTAGATTATAAATAGAATATATTATATTTTATTTAAAAGATTTTGCTTTAAATATAGACCGTCCAATTAAAAGTAAATTAATCTGGACCGTTAATGAATTAGTTACTATGCAGTCCATTCTTCTATAAATAGAAGCTCATTCCTTTGTTATTTCTTACGAATTCACTGAAACTCTAGAGAGAGAAACTATAGAGAGAAAGAAGAAAAGTGTTCTGCTACTTCACTACTCCTATATCCAGTACTCTTCTTTCTAAGGTACGAGATATTATTTGTTGTACTCGTAAGGGGTATTATTTCTTTTATATTCATGAAGAGAACTTTTGTTATTCCATTATTTATTATTCTGTTGGAATAACCTGTATACGCGGGCTAACCTTTACTTGGTGAAATTTTTCTGTTATTACATTCTTTATTATTCTGTTGGAATATCTTGTCTGTGCATTTTACGCCGGACCTGGTTCCATCTTTATTATTCTGTTGGAATATCCTGTCTGTTCGTTTTACGCTAGTCCTGGTTCCATTCTTTATTATTCCGTTAGGAATAACCTGTCTGTGCAATCTATCGCACGCATGGTGAATCCTTCTGTTATTCCATTATTTGTTATTCTGTTGGAATAACATGTCTATGTGGATTACCACATGCATGATGAATGATCCTTTGAATTCATTCCTTATTAAATTGTGGACATGATATGTCTAAAGGGATTACCGCATGGCGGCGAAAATCTATTTGCAGTTTCATATATTATATTATACTTAGCTGATTAAAGTTTTGGCTTCTATACTCCATTAAATTAGTGGAATATCCTTGATTTTTGCGCTTCATCCAGTATCCTTTCATGGAAATATTCTTCTGAGCATTCTTGAATTTTAGTCTACAAAGAAGTATCATGTTGACAATTTGGACGTTATTGGTTCCTAGATAAATTAATTCTTGAACTTGTTTTATTGAATTATTATGTCGTTGTAATCATCCTCATGTTTATATTATGTTGAAAGTCATCTGTGGCCTGTAGTGCATAGATGGACTTGGTATGATTATGACCATGGATTATTTAGAATAATCATGACCATAATGTCACAAATGATGTGGAAAAAGTCCTCATTGGCCCGTAATGCATTGATGAACAGTTTTTGGTATGATTATGGCTATGGATTCTCTTCGGCCAAGGGTGCAAAGATGAATTGTTTTATGGTATATTCAGGACCGTTGATGAAAACACGATTATCTTTGGCCCATAGTGCATGGATAATTCGTGGTCGTGATACCTAAAGAATATCCTTGGCCTATAGTGCAGGGATAATTTGATGATGTGGATTATTTATTGAGCTGAGTCTCGGCAATAAAAGTGATTAAAAACCTTTTAAATCATAAAAGATAGTAGATTTTATTCTCTACTTGACTCTTTTAATGGATTACTTGTTCCGCTGTAGTTAAACTTGATATTTGTTATATTGTATCAGTTTAACACTGTTTAAGGCTAATGATAATTTATTCTGCATTATCTTAGTCATAATATTTCTTACTGGGCTACTTGAGATCACCCTTTCTTTCACTGTTCTCTTCAGGAAATGAGAACGTAGCCGGGACTAGTCGGGAAATGGAGTGATGGTCCAGATGATAGTATTAGTAGTCCTCACTATTCTGTTAAATAGTGTGACAATAAATGTAATGAGGACATATTTTGAGAGTGAATATTGTCTAGAAGACAATATTTGTATTAAAACTCACAGATCTCTTGTTGTATATTAAAGATTGTATTTATATTCTGTACCATATATTTGGCGACTCAGAATAGGTGATGTATACCTATTTTGGGGGCGTCACGGTTGGTATCAAAGCTTAGGGATATGATCCCTGGCTGAAATGTGAGACAAGAACTAGGAGGAAAAAGACGGGGAATTTCTTCGCTAGTATGACTTACCTAAGTTTATTTGGTATTTAATTGGTCTGTCAGAGTATAGGGATAATGTGTGATATGTTAACTAACCCTTGTTTTGTGGTAGTGTCTGAAAATGACAGCTGAAAATATTAACAATGGAGTGAGTGAGACCGTGGAGACGCCTCTAATCACCAACCAGGATAATGTGATGTCAGGCGAAGAAGAAATTAGAGATATCCATGTGATGAGTGAGGAATTAATAGTTGCACCCGAGCTAGTCGCAGAGGTAGCAGCTGAGAGTGAGGAAGAAGAGGAACCTGAGGGGAATTTATTAGAAGAATTTTATGATCGAAATGTAGAATTGCAAAATAGTACTCATGAGTTAGAAGAGCAGGCTGAAGAACGGCAGGCGGTCGTGGAGCAAAAGGATGTAACAATTCAAGCTTGTGTTACCCGATATGTGATAATTGAGTAGAAACACTCTTTGGCGTGAGAATGACTGATGCATGGGTAAAAGTCGCACAACGCGTTGATATTGTGGAAAGAGACGTCCGATCTGAGAAGGCTAAAATAGATTATATGTATTTCTCTTTTTGGACAGCAATTGAGAGAACCCAACATCGAGTTTTGAATTACCCTGTACATTGCGGTCAACCCCAATTCGATATGGATCGAAGATTAATGATTCAGAACATGAAACAGGAGTACGACGAAGCAGTTGAGGGTGGAATATGCCCTATAGAAAAGTCAATTCCAACGATAGTGATGACACCAAATGCTGCCCTAGACAAGTCAAAGCCGGGTAGTTCAGGCGAGAGCGGTTGTCATGACTTCCCAACAAGTAAGGAACCCAAACGAAGATAGCACGGGTTAGTTAATTATAAATTCTTGCGAAGTCTATACCTTATTAGATACCGGTTCTACCCATTCTTTTATCTCTCTTACTTGCGCTCAACGTTTAAATTTGACCCCAGAGAAGTTAGACTTTGACTTATTGGTTGAATCTTTGTTAGTAGAAACCTTCGTTACCTCCACTATTTCTAAATCTTGTTTGATTCAAATCAACACTTTCACGTTACCTGTCGATCGTATCTCTTTGAAAATACTTGCCTTTAATGTGATTTTAGGAATCGATTGGTTAACTACTCATCATATTTTTTTTGTAAGGTTGTTAGCTTTCATACTCCTAACCAACCTGTTATGCGAATTCAAAGTAACCAAACCACTAAAGTCAATTATTGTCATATCAAGCCATAAGTAAAGAGCCCTGAGGCTTTATCTGGTGACTTCCTTGTGTGGAATGCATCGAAGCCAAACTTTCTGTAGGCGACGTAGTGAATGACGATGGCAAGTTGATAGGTATCAATGTGACGTGCTATCCAAGTCTTGGATGAGGGTCACAGTTTTGAACGATATTTCTATTGTTAATAAATTTCTTAACGTATTCTTGAAGACTTCTTAGCCTACCCCTAGGGCGTGAAATCGAATTTTGTATTGACCCCAGTACAAAATCCATTTCTAAAAACCCTTAAATATTTCTTCAACTAAAATGAACGTATAATGCGCCAAAGACGTTGGCTCAAGCTGTTGAAGATTAAGATCGTACCATACAATACCATCGTGGGAAAGTGAACGTGGTAGCTGACGCGTTTATCAGAAGATCGTATGCATTTACGAGTGAGAATATACAAACCTACGTGAAGATAACGAATATACGATTAGAATCGGCTTTAATCGATAAAGTTAAAGCCGCTCAAGCTACATACTCAGAACAGATGAATGTGAAGAAGAAGGTTCAAGAGGGCGTTATTCTAGAAGCAAGAATCGATGAAGAGAGGAAATCTCAACCCTCGATTTAATTGACCCATTTAAAATCTTCGATCGAGTAGGAACTGTGGCTTATAGATTCGTTTACTGCTAAGTATGTCGCGTGTTCATAACATTTTTAATGTATCGACGTTACATAAATATGTGGACGACTCAAACCACATTATTAATTTAGAACCGGACGAGATAGCGGATGATTTAATGTATGAGGAGATACGTGTTAAAATCTTGAATAAGAAGGATTATATTCGACACTCAAAGGTTATACCTCAAGAGTTAGAATCTGAAATGAAGTCAAGGTATCGTCACCTGTTCGGCATACTAGGTACGTACGTAAATTTCGAGGGCGAAATTTCATAAGGAGGGGAGATTGTAAAATTCCAAATTTTACAAATAAGATCTAATTTTCTTGAAATAAAATTTTTTAATATTATGGTGTGGATTTGATAATGTTATAGTTGTGGGTAGTATTTATAAATTTTGCAAAGTACGTAAGTGGTCATATTATATTCAATTGGTCGGGGAATATTCATTTTATCAGGGAATATTCGTACAACGGCACAATCATTGGTGGATCCCGCAACGGAATTATTATCGAATTGAGAAAATGACAAAAATATTTTATGAAAATAACGGCAAAAGTTTTACCGTTAACTGTTGAAACACTCGGTGTTAAAAGTACAGTAATACGCGTGGTTGCATAGTAGCACATAGTATTGATTATTGATGCTTAAGCGATAAGTCACTCAGTTTTTGTTTTATTGATATTATTAATGTAATAAAATAGAAAAACTTTTTATATAAAATAGAATACTTTTATAAAGTTATTCTATAAATAGAATATATTATATTCTATTATGCATAATATTTTGTATAGTAAAATCTTTTTATATAAAATGGAATACTTTTATAAAGTTATTCTATAAATATAATATATTATATTTTATTATGCATAGTGTTGCATAGTGTCTGCATAGTATTTTGTATAGTAAAATCTTTTTATATAAAACAGAATACTTTTATAAAGTTATTCGTTTTATTAGATTATAAATAGAATATATTATATTTTATTCAAAAGATTTTGCTTTAAATATGGACCGTCAGATTAAAAGTAAATTAATCTGGACCGTTCATGAATTAGTTACTATGCAGTCCATTCTTCTATAAATAGATGTTCATTCCTTCATTATTTCTTACGAATTCACTGAAACTCTAGAGAGAGAAACTATAGAGAGAAAGAAGAAAAGTGTTCTACTACTTCACTACTCCTATATCCAGTACTCTTCTTTCTAAGGTAAGGAATATTATTTGTTGTACTCGTAAAGGGTATTATTTCTTTTGTATTCATGTAGAGAACTTCTGTAATTCCATTATTTATTATTCTGTTGGAATAACCTGTATACGCGGGCTAACCTATACTTGGTGAAATTCTTCTGTTATTATTCTTTATTATTCTGTTGGAATATCCTGTCTATGCGTTTTACGCCGGACCAGTTTCCGTCTTTATTATTCTGTTGGAATATCCTGTCTGTACATTTTACGCCAGACATGGTTCCATTCTTTATTATTCCGTTAGGAATAACCTGTCTGTGCAGTCTATCGCACGCATGGTGAATCCTTCTGTTATTCTATTCTTTATTATTCTGTTGGAATAACCTGTCTATGTGGATTACCACGTGCATGGTGAATGATCCTTTAAATTCATTCCTTATTAAATGGTGGACATGAGCTGTCTAAGTGGATTACCGCATGCCGGCGAAAATCTATTTGCATTTTCATATATTCTATTATACTCGGTTGATTAAAGTTTTGGCTTCTATACTCCTTGAAATTAGTGGAATATCCTTGATATTTGCGCTTCATCCAGTATGTTTTCATGAAAATATTCTTCTGAGCATTCTTAAATTTTAGTCTACAAAGAAGTATCATGTTGACAATTTGGACGTTATTGGTTCCTAGATAAATTAATTCTTGAACTTGCTTTATTGAATTATTATGCCATTGTTATCATCCTCATGTTTATATCATGTTAAAAGTCATCTGTGGCCTGTACTGCATAGATGGACTTAGTATTATTATGACCAAGGATTATTCGGTATAATCATGAACGTAATGTTACAAATGATATGGAAAAAGTCCTCATTGGCCCGTAATGCATTGACGGACAGTTTTTGTTATGATTATGGCTATGGATTCTCTTCGGCCAAGGGTTCAAAGATGAATTATTTTATGGCATGATCAGGACCGTTGATGAAACACGATTATCTTTGGTCGGTAGTGCATGGATAATTCGTGGTCGTGATACTAAAGAATATCATTGGCTTGTAGTGCAGGGATGATTGATGATGTGGATTATTTATTGAGCTGAGTCTCAGCGATAAAAGTGATGAAAAACCTTTTAAATTATAAAAGATAGTAGATTTTATTCTCTACTTGACTCTTTTAATGGATTGCTTATTCCGCTGCAGTTAAACATGATGTTTGTTATATTGTATCAGTTTAACACTGTTTAAGGCTAATGATAATTTATTCTGCATTATCTTAGTCATAATATTTCTAACTCGGCTAGTTGAGCTCACCCTTTCTTTCACTGTTCTCTTTAGGAAATGGGAACGTAGCCGGGACTAGTCGGAGAATGGAGTGACGGTCCAGATGATAATGTAACATTCCATAATTTTAAAGCGTGATATTAAATATTTATTGATTTATTTAAGTATTTAATGGATATGTTATTGTTGAATAAATAATTGTTCAATTTGAGTGATGTGGTTTATTTAATTATTTATTGAATAAATAATTAAATATTAAATATTTATTGGCAATATTAAATATTTATTGAATTATATGGCAATTTGAGTTGATGTGATTTAATTATTTGTTGAGTAAATAATTAAGGAGCTAAGTAAATTAATTGTTATGAGATTATATAATAATATAATTTAATAAGTAAGCTAAAGAGCTTATGGTGATTTAAATAAGTTATAATATTTTAAATGGGAAATTATAATTTAAAATATTCGTTGGTTAAATAAAATTATAATTATAAAAGAAATTATAATTATGTGATAATGATTTATGTGTTAAAGTAATTTAATAGATTAATGTTTTAATTGATTTATTAATTTAATAAAAGTGTGACTAATAACCTTGCTATAAAGGAGTTATTAAAATAAATAAAAAGAGTTTAATTTGGTTTTTCTAAACATGTCTTATTGCATAATAAGTCTTTAATTTAATGATGTTTTATCAAACAAGGTATACGGATTAATCTATTTGTTTTAGTTAGATTTGCCAAACAAGGTGTAAGGATTTAATGGGTTATTTTATTAAGCTTAGCCAAACAAGCCTTATGGCTTTTGATTTTCAAAAAAAATTATAACTGATGTCAGTTAAATCCTATACTTAATATCTACATTATTATTATACGTTATAATATTATACGTATGTTAGAGTTAGGGAGAAGAAAGACTCAGTTGAAGTTTACAGAGAGAAAAAGAAGAAAAGAGGAAAACTAGAGAGAATTTGAGAGTGATTTTAACAGGTGTTGTAGAAAATAATTTGGAGAAAATAATAATAATCATCTTCCTAATCCAAGGTAGGAGCTCAATCTCTTTCTCTAAAAGTTTCATATTTTTTCTTCTTCCCAAAAAGTTCTCTGTAAAATATTTTATGGGATGAATTGTTGATATACATGTATAACTTGGTATGGTACTTGATTATATAGTTATTATATGAGTTTATGATGATTAGAGGTAGTGCTTAAACGAGAATTGTATGATAAATTCGTTTGACAGTAGGAAGAAATAATGTCAATATATGTATTTCTTATGTAGCTTATGTAAATAACAATTATGATGATCAATTTAGTGTGTGAAATTGAACTGTGACTATATTAGTTAGTTTGTTAAGAATTACAGAGAACTTAGTTCAAAAGAATCAAATTGGTGTATCATTATGATTACAGTATGCACTGTGTCAAGAAATATCAAAAATGGAGTTTTTGGGTTTTAAAATATGTTATTCTAGTATTTAATTTTTCTAAAATTATGGTTTAAGTTGTGTTAATTTAGTATTTGTATGCTTGGTGAAAGTTTATGTGTAATTTGCATTAGTTATTCATGTTAATTAGTGTTGGAATTGAAGTTATAGACAGAAAATTGACTTGCACTGATAAATAAAAACTCACAAAGTATCTAAATACTCACAAAATACGCTCGATAATATAGAGAGAGAAAGAGAGAAAGCTTATGTTTCTGGTGTAATTTTGAATTCTAACTTAGCCCTCTATTTATAGGAAAATATTAGCACGCCGAAGCAGACTTGACCTGCTACCTGATGGTTTTACCTGCTACTATTGCCACCCACCATATTTGAAATAAAATTTAGCATATTTCTTCACCAACCACAAGTGGGGCCCACTCAATTCTAGAATTTTCTATCAAAATCATTTATAAACCTAATTTCCGAATCAGTCACCTCTTAAAATTCATAACAAATTATACGTTCATTTTTAACTGTTCAAAATTTGTGGACATATACTCAACTTATATATGTATAACATATCCAATTATAACTCACGCAATATATCTCAAGAACAGTGATTTAATTTTTAATACCTCCATTCCGACAAAGACACCTCAACATTAATTCCTTCACATAAAATAAATATATCCATCAATTATATCCACATAAAATAAATATTTTCTTATCATATAAATCAATAATTAATTATTCAAAAATAATATTACAGAATCACAATTATGACAACCAGACTGTTCTCAGGAAAGAGGGGGCTTTTCAATAAGGATTTTTCCTTATTGGCGTGCAATTAGATGACCAAATCTCTCCTTAGACAGACCTTTCTAGACATTGCCAATAATGCTATCTAATAATATTATTCAAATAATATGAATTATTGATCTGATAATGAAAAATACTGTGCAACGACAATTATTAAAATAACAATAATATAAAATATCAACGTAGCAATTATTAAATCAATAAAATAGAATATTCAACAGTAATTACTGTAACAATTATTGAGTAGTACTTTCTTACGTAAGAATCAATAATTGGTGCAATACCGTGTGCTACTGTGTTTTAACCACTGGGTATTCCAACAGTATTAACGGTAATAACTACGTCGTTATTTATAAACAACTTATACTTGTCGTTTTCTTCATCTAATCGCTTTCCGTTATGGGGCCCACACAAGTCTAGGCTGTCGTACGAATATTCCCCGACAGTAAGAATATTCTGCGACCAAACGAATATTCATCGATAAAAATGAATATTTTATAACCACTTGCTTATTTGAAATATTTGCGCATTTTACCCATAACTAACCACATTAATCAAATCAACCCTTACTATTTCAAAATAATAAATAGAGGAAATTTAATTTCATTTAATAATAAGTTGGGGTCTTACATTTGATGCCTCCATCCCAGCTGGACTTGACTTTGGTGCATCACAAAATCGGGCTAGGTGACCTTCTCTTCCATAATTGTAACACGCTTTGGACTGCATCGCGCAGTTTGGACTGATGTGTCCCTCCCCTCCGCATTTGAAGCATATGATAGGTGGTCATTCTCCTTCCTTAACAACGGGTGCTGGTGTTGACATCTTTTCATCATTGTTGAATCTCTTCTTCTTGAAATGTCCACTCTTACTGTATTGGCCATGATTACCACCAAAGTGGTTACCATTTCTGGCATGTTGATTCCCTCCACGTTTGTTGTCACCGCTTCGATGACTGCTACCACTGGTATTATCATTTTCCCGACTATTCTCTCTTGGTTGGGTTGACTCGTTATCGTGCTCCAATAACTGAGCCCTATTTACAACATCTGAATACAAACACAGTTTGTGAGAAATTAAGTATTGGCGTATCTCAGGTTTTAAACATCTTAGAAACATTCATGTCATTCTCTCCTTGTTATCAACTAAGTGGGATGCAAACCGGGACAACTCGGCAAACTTGGCTTCGTACTGCGACACGGTCATGTTGTTTAGCTCCAGTTTAATGAACTCTACCTCTTTCATGTGAAGAATACTTTCGAAAAAGTACTTGTCGTTGAACAGTTCTTAAAACTTCTCCCAAGACATCTTCAGTGCGGCAGGTTGAGTACGCTTTACAGATTTTCACCAATAATCTGCCTCTGCTCGCAACATGAAGGTGGTAAAGGGAACCTTTTGCTCCTCGGAACATCCCAAGACATCGAATATCTTGTTGATCTGATTTATCCACGTCTTCGCCTTAAGTGCTTTTGGCTCTCCAAAAAACTCCGGTGGTCCCAGCTCCTTGAACTTTTTAGCGGTGACCGTCTGAGAGTTGTCAGTGTTTCCACCTGTATTTTGGACAGCAGTCTCTCTCGCCTGATGTTGCATAAATTGCAGAAAGCCCCTAAACATTCCGTCGTTCATCATTTGGTCGATGTTGTTGTTTGCATGAGGATTGTTACCTTCCTGATGCACGTTTTCCTGGTTATTGATCGTTGGTGATTCAACGGTCTCATATGCTCCATTGCTATTCTCAACATTCTTGGATGTCATTTTCAAATACTGCCACAAAACAAGGGTTAATTGACATGCAACATATTATCCCTATATTCTGACCGACCAATTACATAAAAAATAAATTATGTAGGTCATACTAGCGAAGGATTTCCCCGTCTCTCCCCCTAGTTCTAGTCTCACATCTTAGCCAGGGATCATATCCATATGCTTTGATACCAACTGTGACGCCCCCAAAATAGGTATACATCACCCATTCTGAGTCGCCAAATATATGATACTGAATACAAATACAAACTTAAATATACAACATGAGCTGTGAGTTTTAACACAAATATTGTCTTCCAGACAGTATTAAAACTCAAAATAAGTCTTCGATACATTTATTATCACACTATTTTACAGAATAGTGAGGACTACTAATCAAACATCTGGACCGTCACTCCGTTCCCCGGCTAGTCCCAGCTAAATTCTCATTTCCTAAAGAGAACAATGAAAGCAAAGGGTGAGCTTAACTAGCTCAGTAAGAAATATTATGACTAAGATAATGCAAAATAAATTATCGTTAATCTTCAACAGTGTTAAACAAATAAAATACAATAGACATCAAGTTTAACTGCAGCGGAACAAGCAATCCATTAGAAGAGTCAAGTAGAATATGAAATCTACTATCTTCTATGATTTAAAAAAAATTTATCATCAATTTTATCGCTGAGACTTAGCTTAATAAATAATCCACATCATCCATCCATGCACTACGGCCAAGGATATTTTTTGGTATCACGACCACAAATTATCCATACACTACGGGCCAAGGATAATCTAGTATTCATCAATGGTCATGATCATGCTAACAACTGTCCATCAATGCACTACGGGCCAATGAGGACTTTTACCACATCATTTGTAACATTACGGTCATGATTATACCGAATAATCCCTGGTCATAATCATATCAAGTCCATCTATACACTACAGGCCACAGATGACTTTCAACATAATAAAAATATGAGGATGATGACAATGATATAAGAATTCAATAAAACATGTTCAAGGATAAATTTTTAAAGATTTATAATTTAATTTATCCAGAAATCAATAACATCCAAATTGTCAACATGATTCGGCTTTGTGGAGTAAAATTCAAGAATAATATTGTACCAAAAATAATTTGGACCGAAAACAAATCAATTTTTATCATGAATACCCCAGGTGAATAGTACTCGAGTGAATAGTATCCCGTGAATAGTACTTTGAGAATAGTAGCCCCGTGAATAGTACTCCGGCATGAAAAAGTTAAAACTTATCAAGAATGCTCAGAATAATATTTTCATGAAAAGATACTAGATGAAGCACAAATATCAAGGATATTCTACTAATTTCATGGAGTTTAGAAGCCAAAACTTTAACAAAACGAGTATAGAATTTGAAATCTGAAACGAAATAATATTACTTACATACTACAGAGTATGGAAGAAAATATTATTTCAAGCGAATATTGAACAAAAATAACATCCCTTACCTTGAAAAGTAGAGTATTCCAACTGGTAGGGCGGGGATTTTCTTGAAGAAAACTTTCACTATTTTCTACGCTCAAAGCTTTCTAAAACTCGAAACAAATACGCTCAATATCATAGAAGAAGAATTCTCTGATTCTGGTGTGATTTTCAATTCTAACTAAGTATCCTATTTATAGGAGAATGGAAGGAATACTATTAAGAAAAAACTCACGGATTCAAAATGCAAAGTCACGGATTTCATACGCACATTCGGTGATTGAAAATCTCAAATAAAACAAAAATAATATATATATATATATATATATATATATATATATATATATATATATATATATATATATATAACACATGTTTATTTGAAAAACATTCACCCACCTGTGAACCTTCAAATTTTTCCTCCACCAAAAGTCCTTCACACGTGGGCCCCACCATATGTCATCGTCACATGTGGGCCCCACCGTTTATTATGTATATAAATATACACTGAATAACTTTCTACCGATTATTTTGAAAAATGGGTAAATGTGGGTAAATATAATAAGCAAAATTTACATCAAATACTTCATAAAAATACCATCAATATTTTCAACAACATTTATTCATCATTATTATTATTCGCAATATTTAACAACCAGATCATTCCCAGGAAAGAGGGGACTTTTCAATAAGAATTTTTCCATATTGGCATGCAATTAGATGACCAAAACACTACTCGACAGAACTTTCTAGACATTATCAATATTGTAAATAATAATATGAATAATCGTATCGTCTCAATTATTGATTTAATAATATAAAAAAATATTGACAATAACTGAATCAAATAACGTGAGATACTATGCAACAATTACTATAGCAATAATTGAACAAAACTGAGTGACTTCTCACGTAAGCATCAATAATCAATACCGTGTGCTACTATGCAACCACGCGTATTACTGTACTTTTAACACCGGTATTTCAATAGTTAACGGTAAAACTTTCGCCCTTATTTTTATAAAATGATATTTTTGTCGTTTTCTCAATCCGACAATAATTCTATTGTGGGGTCCACCAATGATTGTGCCGACGTACGAATATTCCCTGTTAAAAAGAATATTTCCCGAACAATCGAATATAATATAACAACTTGCGTACTTTGCAAAATTTATAAATATTACCCACAACTATAACGTTATATCAAATTTAGTCCTTAATATTCAAAAATGATATTTATAGAAAATTCACCTTTATTCATAAAAGTTAGGGTCTTACATTTTACATTTATTAACACTTGTCACAGCATTTTGACATTCATTCGTCACACGCTCGATTCGTCTCTCTTGTGTATGCTTAGAATGCTTATACAACTTATTTAATACATCACTTATTAATGTTATGCATCCTTATATTTACTAATATTCATATTTTATAACTTAGAATAACATTTTTTATCGTCAGAAGCGCTACACTTGCATACGTGCATGCCCGACGCCCTCCGATTGCCTCCGAATACACATCAGTCCCAAAGATAACCATTTGACCCCTGCTAACGACCTCTAATTGAAAAACTTAAAGAACGAAAGTTATAGGTCTATTCTTCCTCATTCCAGATCATCTTGAATCTCCTCAATCGGAATTCATATGAAAATTTTATGGTTATTTTACTACTAGAGGTCAAAATAGTCACACCTGACACACCTATAGCGCAGCTACGCCCAATTAAGCCTTAGAAATAGTGCAGCTGCGCCCCACTAGACTTAGGACACAGTACAGCTACGCCCATTAGCAGAGCCAGAATTTGCAATTTACTGTTCTCACGATTTTTGAACTTTTTCTCCTCATAATCTTCATAACTTGAGTTACACACATCCAAATTAGTCCGTTTACGATTCTATGGATTCCTAATTAATAAAATTACAACATACCAAAGAATCAACAATTTACAAAACCGTTAACCAACCTAAATCTTGACCTAAAACTCATGTTTATACTATTGTTTCATGTTTTAACATGTTTAGCGAATTCATTCACTACGAATTCATTTCTTAACCAAATTGATTCATTTAACTTGCGTTCTTTTCATTTTTCAACATTCTTACAACATCCATCATCAATTTAAGATTTCTATCATGATTTCATAACTAATTTTAGTCTCAAAGTACACCAAAATATATATATTTCAACCAAAACTCTAATCTTCATCTTTCAATTCATTCTTCTAAACCTTATCTAGATGAATTGAAAAACCTTGTTTCTTTTGATTTTCTAGCATCTCTTCTTCTCCAATTACACAGAGAACCTCTATTCTCTCTCAAAGTTCTCTAACTCTCTTCTTCAACACTCTGTTTCTCTATTCTTAGGCTTTAGGAACAAAACACGTAAAACCATATAACTGATATAACATAATATGTAACGACCCCAAAATTCATACAATTCAACAATCGACTTCGGTCGTTAACAATACATTCAACCTCTAATTTTACATCATTAAAAGATAATACAACCACTGAAATTTGTGGAATATTTAAAATTTTCTATTACAAACTATTCTCGTTCCCAAAACTTTCAACCTTTACATCTAATTGTCTTAGAATCATTTTAATACTACAAGAGTTTACATCACAAAACGATATTACAATTCAACATTAATACATTATTCGGAACCTTAAACATGGTTCAAATATTAATAACTCAGCCAAAGTATATAAATCTTCAAGTATCACATCTGATTCATATATTTCAAGTAGCACATAACTTTACCTTAAATCTTTAACCTGCAAAAGTGGTTATTTGCAAGGTTGAGCTCGACAACCCAACAAAATATAACAGTTTTCATGCATCACATAGCACATAATAACATGCTCGATATACATCTCATAAATATTGGACTAACATAACATACATGTTGTAGCTTATATAACAAGTATAAAGATTGAGTTCCTTACACAATCAACATTCATTACTCAATCAATGTAGTCATAAATTGACTTTAACATTTCATACTTTCAACATTAATATAACACATCATGCTATTTGTAATAAAGATTTTAACCAGTTCATCATCAAATTCACATAGCAAATAGGAACTGAAAGACTTGTCTTGATCGTTGTTTACCAATAACAGTTTAAAAGCTTACAGTTATTTGCACTTCACGTGCCCTACACAATTATATAATCACACACATCAACTATTAGTCACATATCAACACATAGTAGTTGTAATGTAAACTTTACTCTATATCTCATAAGTCCGATGACATCTGTGACACCCCCAAATCCGAGTACTTCCATTCCCACATGATTTGGTGTTCACTATACAACATCATATATCTATCTACCCATAATAAATGCAAATCATGCAATAGATAGAAATAAATCATCCCCTTATAGGGTTACAACATCTGAATAATAAATACAATCCCAGGTCATACTAACCTTGAACATCTGTGCGGAAACATAAATAAATAATAAGTCTTAAACAACATCAAGTCTTGACAATAACATTCTTAAAATTTTAATAACACGTCTTCATCACTTAATAGCTTTGCCCTTGCCTTTGCTAGAAGAAGGCTCGTCGGTTCTTTCGTTCTTAACTGCAATGTTATTATTACGCAAGAGTGAGCACGATTGCCCACAAGTATAAAAATGAAATAATAATATATAATAACATGCGAGTGAATCAAGGACTTCTGAAATAAAAGCTTAACTTTTGAATCAAGAATGAATAACAAGAGTTCAAAAGATTTCTGAGGGTCATAAGACCTTGAACTATGTCCTAGGTTATCAAGGGTTATACTTGAAACCTTTAACAGTCATAAGACTATGGACTCTTCTTCTCGTACTTAGGGGGATCAGCTCTTAGTACCATACTGTGCACAATATCTTAACGCTAACGCATAAGTAATCCCCTATACAGGGTTGTTCATCTCAGTTTGACATTTGAGTCCGCACCAAAGGAAGTTTGGTTTGGATAATTCATCAAGGGTTCTAAAATTTAGAACGCTCATCAACTATGGACTAGTCGAATCATTAAGGGTTCGATAGTCTAACAAGGTTTAACAGTAACTGAATATTTAACTTGAATAAAATCTCAAAAGGTATACAATAGAATAAGTATTGTATAACAGCATCATGCTTGAAAGATTAATAGGCTTTAATATAACAAAACAGACTTGATCAATAATAATGAGAACTTGCTCAATGTAGAAAGGTGAATTCATCACTTATATAACGATAACAAGTAGAGTTAGGAAACTTGCCTCGTGCGTAGATTACACGTTAATTTATACACGTTCCTTGATTTAAATCCTACATATCATTTACATTCATAATACCAATCAATTATAACGTACTAGTCATCACAAGTTTATTCTTTTGTCTAACTAGAATTCATGACTATACTTAGTTAATTACTACACCTATTATCAAAATTAAGACTTCACGAACAATAAGCTAACTTTGCAGTCAATCGTTCAATTCACATATAATTGTGTTATGGACGTGTTAAGAATTTATTTTAACATCTCATTATATGTCTAACAAGTTTTTATGTTCATTAGATTAGGTTAACATCACATTCATGGACTTGAACACTTTAAAATTTTCGTTTCTGAACATTCTATAGAGTGGCGCTACGGCGCCACTGTTGTACTTGCTTTAGACGCTGCGGCACGGTAGCACTGCAGCTGGACTTCTTCGCGCTGCGGCGCGGGTATTAAGGCACAATACTGGCACCGCGGCGCGGTGAACCAGTAACTGTTCTGCAATTCGCGAAAAATTATAGAACTTGGCCAAAACCTCCATTTAATTTATTTCTACACGAATTTAGACATACCCATACATTATAATACACATATAGTCACTACTTAACCCTTCTAGTATTATTTTAACATGTTAAAACACATAATTAACAGAATCAACATATTTAATTTTATTTTTCTTGATTTTCTTGAAGGTTTTGAACACAAAACATAAAAATTACCAATACGAATTCATTATAACACCAAATCCATCCATTCAAGTTTTGTTCTCTTGGTTTTAACATGCATAAACATATATGAGTGTGAATTTTACAAAATAATTTACGTTCGGCATATTAAATTCACGTATAAGGGCCATATGACCATATTCTATACTCTATAAATAACATACGTTATAATATTATGAAACTAATGATATGGTTTATAATATATATATATATATATATATATATATATATATATATATATATATATATATATATATATATATAATCAAATACGATATGATACATGTTAACATATACACAAACCCATAATCATACCCTTTTTCCATTCACAGTGTTTTTAACAAAACATGAAGCCATTTTCTTAAAACTTAATCATTGCAATTAAGAATTGAGTTGAAGAAATTACCTAAAGCGTAGATGAGTAGAGATAAAAACCCTTTTTCAAAAGCTTCTTCAATCACAGAGTTTCTCACAAGAATCCTCTGAATTCTCTCTAAAAATTCTTTAATTCTCTCTAACTATTTTCCAGACTTAGAAAAATGAAATAAAGAAGACATATAAAGTAAAGAACTGACGCGATGTGGAGGTCAGTTACCCAACATGGATTAACTGCTAATAACTCCCTTTAGGGCCTTGTTTGGATGGCATTAATAAGTTTCAAAACTATTTAATTTAATGATTCTCTTATACTATAGTTTAAATCGTGTCACACCCAATTATACAATAACTCAAATATATTATTTAATTTAATTTGAATAAAATATAATAATTTCTCATTAATTTACATAGTCATATAATTAATTTTCTTATTAATTATAAAATAATATTAGGCTTATTAAATATTTCTTTTAATTTAATAAACTCACATAATTACATACTTTGAATAATAAAATTCTCTACATTAATTTAATAAATATAACACATATCATTAAATTAATCTATCACAATTTCATCAATTAATTATTTAATTCAATAATTTAATCATCAAAAATATTTATTTAATTCAATAAATATTAAGATTAAATTATAAAAATCTCGTTCGTCACATCTTTCCCCCCTTAAAAGGATTCTGTCCCCAGAATCACGACTCAATAAATTCGAACCGTTACATTCTCCCCCCCCCCCCCTCTTACAAAGATGCTGTCCCCAGAATCACTTATACATAATTTAAGTAAATAAATGAGGGTAATTCTTCATCGTATTCTCTTTGAGTTCCCACGTAGCTTCTTCAGCATTGTGGTTCCTCCAAATTATCTTAACAGAAGGTATTACTTTATTTCTGAGAACTTGTTCTTTTCTGTCGATAATTTGAACAGAAATTTCTTCGTAAGATAAGTCTTTTTCAAAATGTAGGGGTTCGTATTCAATTACATGCTTGTAATCGGATTTGTAGGGTCGTAATACAGAAACATGGAAGACGTTGTGGACATTCTCGAGTGCTGGAGGTAGGGCTACCTCATACGTAACTTCTCCGACTCTTCTAAGTACTTCAAATGGTCCAATGAATCGTGGGCTTAATTTTCCTTTCTTTCCAAACCTGATCTTTCCCTTCCAGGGAGAGACCTTCAAGAATACATAACTACCTGATTTAAACTCAACATTTTTACGATGTGGATCGGCGTATTTCTTCTGCCTATCTTGAGCTTCTACCAGTCGTGTTCGGATCACTTTGACTATTTCTGCCGTCTGCTGTATCAATTTTGGGCCTAACAATTATCTTTCGCCCACTTCATCCCAATAAAGTGGAGTTCTGCACTTTCTGTCGTATAATACTTCATAAGGTGGCATGCCAATACTAGCGTGGTAACTATTGTTGTAGCCGAACTCTACAAGCGGTAGGTGATCATCCCAATTACCTTTGAAGTCCATTACACAAGCTCTTAACATATCTTCTAATGTCTGAATCTTTCTCTCGCTCTGTCCATCTGTCTGAGGGTGATATGTTGTACTCATTCGCAATTGTGTACCCATGCATTCCTGTAAACGTTTTTAGAAGTTCGATGTAAAGTGCGGATCCCTATCGGAAACAATTGACACCAAAACTCCGTGCCTCAAAACAATCTCTTTTACATATAACCTTGCCAACTGATCTAAGTTGAATTTGATTTTTATCGGAAAGAAATGTGCGGATTTCGTCAGTCGGTCAATGATAACCCATACTGCATCGTAGCCTTTCTGAGTCGTCGGAAGGCCAACCACGAAGTCCATTGTAATATGTTTCCATTTCCATTTTGGGATTTCCAACGGTTGTAGCAACCCACTTGGTCTCTGATGTTCTGCTTTCACTTTTTGATAGGTCAGACACTTGGCAACACATTCTGCAACATCAAGTGTTGTCGAAGATCTTGATACATTTTGGTACTACCAGGGTGAATCGAATATCGTGAGCTATGAGCCTCACTCAAAATATCTTCCTTAATCTCTGGTACAGGCGGTATCCAAATTCTACCCTCAAATCTCAGTATTCCTTCATTGTCCATCTTAAATCTCGGTTCTGTTCCTTCAAATATCTTCCTTATCACCTTTTTGCATTCATCGTCCTGAAATTAAGCCTCCTTAACTTTATCCAGTAGGGTTGTACCAGATTGCATCTGAAACAGTTTCTCATCTATTTCCATAGGATAATTTACTTCTAACTCCAACTTCTCCATTCCTGAAATTAATTCCTTCTGAGCGGTCAACATCATTAACTTTTCCCGACCCTTTCTACTTAAGGCGTCGGCAACCACGTTTGCCTTACCCGGATGGTATAAAATCTCATAATCGTAGTCCTTAATTAATTTCAACCACCTTCTTTGGCGCATATTCAATTCTTTCTGTGTAAAAATATATTTCAAACTCTTGTGGTCTATATATATTTCACACTTCTCCCCGTAGAGATAGTGCCTCCAGATTTTTAAAGTGAAAACCACTGCAGCTAACTCCAAGTCGTGGGTCGGATACCCCTTCTCGTAATCTTTCAACTGTCGTAAAGCATACGTAATGACTCTGCCGTTTTGCATTAGCACACAACCAAGTCCTTTATGCGACGCATCACTATAAACAACAAAATTTCCTGTATCGTCCGGAAGAGACAACACAGGTGTTGTACTCAACCTCTTCTCCAATTCTTGAAAGCTTTCCTCACACTTCTCTGTCCAAACAACTTTCACAGCTTTTCGAGTCAAATTCGTTAACGGAGTTGCGATCTTGGAAAAATCTTAAATAAATCTTCTATAATATCTTGTCGATCCAAGAAAACTTCGTACTTCCGACGGCGTTCTCGGCTTATCCTAGTTAATCACGGCTTCGACTTTGGATGGATCTGTCGAAATTTCGTCTTTATTGATCACATGCCCAAGAAATTATACCCGCTCGATCCAGAATTCACATTTCGAAAACTTAGCATACAACTTCTCTTTTCTCAACACTTTCAACGTTAATCTCAAATGCTCTTCATGTTCTTCCTTAGTTTTCGAATATACCAAAATATCATCTATAAATATCACTACGAACTTGTCCAAAAACGGCTTGAACACACCATTCATTAGTCCCACAAATGCTACAAGAGCATTCGTTAAACCAAACGACATTACCAAAAATTCGTAGTGACCATATCGTGTTCTGAATGCTATCTTCGGTACATCCTCTAGTCTCACCTTCAGTTGATGATAACCACTCCTCAAATCTATCTTAGAAAAGTATTTTGCTCCCCTCAATTGATCAAACAGATCATCGATCCTCGGTAATGGATATCTATTCTTAATTGTGACCTTATTCAGTTCTCTATAATCAATGCAGAGCCGCATCGTTCCGTCCTTCTTTTTCACAAATAACATCGGCGCTCCCCATGGCAATACGGTCGATTGAATGTACTTCTTATCCAATAATTCTTGTAGTTGTACCATCAATTCTTTTATTTCTACCAGCGTCATTCGGTACGATGCCTTCGATATTGGAACTGTTCCTGGTGCCAAATCAATCACAAATTCAACCTCTCTATTGTCCTGGTAAATCGTCCAGAAATACGCCAGCGAAGTCTCTCACTACTGGTATCTCCTCTACTTTCGGATTCTCTTTACGACTGTTGACTATGTAAGCTAAATATCCTACACATCCATGTCGTAACAACTTCCTGGCCTGCATCATCGTCAGATAACTCGCTTGTCTAGGCGACTTGCTACCATAAAATATAACCTTTGACGGAGTCATAAGGCTAATACACTTCTTTTGGCAATCAATTACCGCCCCGTAATTGAATAACCAGTCCATTCCCAAGATAACGTCAAATTTCCCAAGTCGAATAGAGATAAGATCTACGTTCATGATATTACCCTTAATATCCACTCTACAGTTCTTATGCACGTGCTTAACAGGGATTATTTCTCTATTCGCAATTTCTATGTTCATAGGGTATTCTAACTCATCCTTAGGAAATTCTAAATTCTTAGCAAAGTCATCAGATATAAATGAACAAGTAGCACCCGAATCAAATAATACGTAAGCATTAACTCTATTGATCGGAATGATACTTGACACCACATCACGCGACTGCACTGCATCCTGCACCGTCATATTGAAAGTCCTGGTGGTCGGTCGATTGGTTGCGGTTGGTCCGGTGATGGTCAGAGCGCTTCCACTGCTATTTCCCCGGTTTCCTCCTGATCTTGCCCCTCTAGATCCTTTCTTAGGACAGTCTCTTGCCAAATGATCCTTTGAACCATAAGTGAAGCAGGCACCCTTCTTTGGGTTAGGACAGTTAGGTGCTATATGGCCTTCCTAACCACAATTATAGCACACACGTTTACCCTTCATACACACTCCCAAATGAGCTTCCGCAAGTCGGACACGCTTCGATCCTTTTCTTCTGACCTCCTTGCTGGTTTTTGGTTGATATGTTGTCAGACCACCTTCTCTTCTGATTATTATTACCTCCTCCTGTATTACTTCCACTAGCCTTGTTATTTCCTTCACTTTCATTCTTCTTCTTCTTCTGATCCTAATTATATTTGGTTACCGCATCGCTTCCACCTTCAGCGAGTATGGCTTTCTCTAGTACCCCAGCGAATGTCTTCAACTGAAACATCGACACCTTACTATACAACCACGGCTTCAGTCCTTGTTCAAACCTTCTTGCTTTTCTCTCGTCCGTGTGCACTTGATATGTGGCGAACCTTGCCAACTCGTTGAATCTAGCCGCATAATCTGGTACGAACATATTCTCCTGCTTCAATTCCAAAAACTGAACCTCCAATTGGTTCTGCGAGGTAGTCGGGAAATACAACTCAAAAAATATCTCCTTGAACCTCTCCCAGGTAATCATACCTTCTCCTCCACGAACCTTGTTTGCTTGCCACCAAAAACTGGCTTCAGATTTTAGCATAAACGTTGTAAAAGCGGTCTTCTGGTCCTCTCTGACTCTTGCGACCTCAAAAACCTTCTCCATCTCCATAACCCAAGTCTGAGCTTCAATCGGGTTCATGGAGCCTTTAAATTCTGACGGTCCCACCTCTTTGAAATCTTTTAACGTTGTATTCGGTGGAGCTTGAGGTTGATTATTCATTGCTCCAGCTAGTAAGTTCACTAATTGTTGGACGGGATTAGCATTGGCGTTATTGTTGTTATTCGTTGACTCTTCCTGAGCTGGTTGACGGTTTTGTCTTCTTCTCGGCGGCATATTTTTGTTAAAATATACGCTTATTAGATCTTTATTTATTTCTCTAAATAGTTAAGGCATTACTCAGCAATTTGTCATAATCACTTAACACATTATCTCAAACAACTTGATATATTTATTCAAATCGAAAGTTTTGACATCAAACGATAGCATCACTGCTATTTACATCAACTATCCCGAGATAAAGAATCTACAGGATTTAAAACATTAAAATATTCCTTTTTTTATAATCACATTGGAATTTACATCTAAATACCAGATAAATATTCACATAATGAAACAAATATTATCACTGCCTGTTAAGACGCTAAATAGCCTTGCTACATTCCTCTTCCATGATGCGAGACATCATTCTGCGATCCAGCATGTACGATGGTAGATCAAACTGGATTGGGTACCTCAAAACTCGATCCTGAGCTTCATCCATTGCATTATTAAGTGTAGAGTATGTCTCCCCAAGCTTAGCCTTCTTTACACGACAATCCCTTTCAGCAAGATCAGCACGACGTGATTCTCTTACCCAGCCCTCCTCTGCTATGATCAACCTCTCTGATCTTTCCTTCAGTTCCTTCTTTAACTTCTCTATTTCTTCGGACTTCTCCTCGATTTAACCTTTCTCGTGAACCAAATCCCACTCCACGTTTCCTACACGTGTGTGAAGAGTCACAATCTCCCTCTCTTTCTGCTCGATGGTAATCTGCTGAATAATCGTCCGCTCAGTCAAATCCTGGACAGTGTCACTTAACTCTACGTTACGGTCATATAGCTCATCGTACATCTCGGCATCAATGGAGTTCGGTGGGAACTCCTCTTCTTCCTCTTCCCCTCCCGGCTCATGCTCCTGACCAACAACAATGATCAACGAAGATGGCTCCCTCTAAATCAACTGCTCCCTGACAACATGAATGTCCCGGGGCTCCTCCTCCCCAGCTCGACTAGCTTCTCCAACATCTGACATCCTGACAACATAGTTTTAAGTTTTAGTTACTAACTCGTACTAGTGAGCACATAATTTTACACATAAACACATAAATTCTTTTATTATCTTTAATGAATTAAGAAATTCATCTCTTAGAACTCGATAAGAGTTTTCCTTCACTATGTTCTTCCTATAAGGCTATTACCTAAGGTTGTTCCCCCACCTAAGGTTCATAACCTACAGCTTTGATACCAACCTGTGACACCCCCAAATCCGGGTACTTCTATTCCCTCATGATTTGGTGTTCACTATACAACATCATATATCTATTTACCCATAATAAATGCAAATCATGCAATAGATAGAAATAAATACTCCCCTTATGGGGTTACAATATCTTAGTAATAAATACAATCCCAGGTCATGCTAACCTTAGACATCTGTGCTGAAACATAAACAAATAATAAGTCTTAAACAACATCAAGTCTTGACAATAACATTCTTAAAATTTCAATAACACGTCTTCATCACTTAATAGCTTTGCCCTTGCCTTTGCTAGAAGAAGGCTCGTCGGTTCTTTCGTTCTTAACTGTAATGTTATTATTACGCAAGAGTGATCACAATTGTCCACAAGTATAAAAATAAAATAACAATATATAATAACATGCGAGTGAATCAAGGACGTCTGAAATAAAAGCTCAACTTTTGGTTCAAGAATGAATAACAAGAGTTCAAAAGATTTCTGAGGGTCATAAGACCTTGAACTATGCCCTAGGTTATCAAGGGTTATACTTGAAACCTTTAACAGTCATAAGACTATAGACTCTTCTTCTCGTACTTAGGGGGATCAGCCCCTAGTGTCATACTGTGCACAATATCTTAACGCTAACGCATAAGTAATCCTCTATACAGGGTTGTTCATCTCAGTTTGACATTTAAGTCTGCACCAAAGGAAGTTTTGTTTGGATAATTCATCAAGGGTTCTAAAATTTAGAACGCTCGTCAACTATGGACTAATCGAATCATTAAGGATTTGCTAGTCTAACAAGGTTTAACAGTAACTGAATATTTAACTTGAATAAAATCTCAAAATCTATACAATAAAATAAGTATTGTCTAACAGCATCATGCTTCAAAGATTAATAGGCTTTAATATAACAAAATAGACTTGATCAATAATAATGAGAACTTGCTCAATGTAGAAAGGTGAATTCATCACTTATATAACGATAACAAGTAGAGTTAGGAAATTTGCCTCGTGCGTAGAGTACACGTTAATTTATACACGTTCCTTGATTTAAATCCTACATATCATTTACATTCATAATACCAGTCAATTATAACGTACTAGTCATCACAAGTTTATTCTTTTGTCTAACTCGAATTCATGACTATACTTAGTCAATTACTGCACTTATTGTCAAAATTAAGACTTCACGAACAATAAGCTAACTATGCATTCAATCATTCAATTCACACGTAATTGTGTTATGGACGTGTTAAGAATTTATTTTAACATCTCATTATATGTCTAACAAGTTTTTATGTTCATTATATTAGGTTAACATCACATGCATGGACTTGAACACTTTAAAATTTTTGTTTCTGAACATTCTGGAGAGTGGCGCTGTGGCGCCGCTGTTGTACTTGCTTTCAGCGCCACGGCGCGGTGGCGCTGCGGCGCGGGTATTAAGGCACAGTACTGGCGCCGCGGCGCGACGAACCAGTAACTGTTCTGCAATTCGCGAAAAATTGCAGAACTTGGCCAAAACCTCCATTTAATTTATTTCTACACGAATTTAGACATACCTATACATTATAATACACATATAATCACTACTTAACCCTTGTAGCATGATTTTAACATGTTAAAACACATAATTAACAGAATCAACATATTTAATTTTACTATTCTTGATTTTCTTGAAGGTTTTAAACACAAAACATAAAAATTACCACTACGAATTCGTTATAACACCAAATCCATCCATTCCAGTTTTGTTCTCTTGGTTTTAACATGCATAAACATATATGAGTGTGAATTTTATAAAACAATTTGTGTTTGTCATATTAAATTCACGTATAAGGGCCATATGGTCATATTCTATACTCTATAAATAACATACGTTATAATATTATGAAACTGATGATATGGTTTATAATATATATATATATAATCAAATACGATATGATACATGTTAACATATACACAAGCCCATAATCATACCCTTTTCCATTCACAGTGTTTTTAACAAAACGTGAAGCCATTTTCTTAAAACTTAAACATCGCAATTAAGAATTGGGTTGAAGAAATTACCCAAAGCGTAGATGAGTAGAGATAAAAACCCTTTTTCAAAAGCTTCTTCAATCACTGGGTTTCTCACAAGAATCCTCTGAATTCTCTCTGAAAATTCTTTAATTCTCTCTAACTATTTTCTAGACTTAGAAAAATGAAATAAAGAAGACGTATAAAGTAAAGAACTGACGCGATGTGAAAGTCAGTTCCCAACATGGGTTAACTGCTAATAACTCCCATTAGGGCCTTGTTTGGTTGGCATTAATAAGTTTCAAAATCATTTAATTTAATGATTCTCTTATATTATAGTTTAAATCGTGTCACACCCAATTATACAATAACTCAAATATATTATTTAATTTAATTTGAATAACATATAATAATATCTCATTAATTCACATAATCATATAATTAATTTTCTTATTAATTATAAAATAATATTAGGCTTATTAAATATTATTTTTAATTTAATAAACTCACATAATTACATACTTTGAATAATAAAATTCTCAACATTAATTTAATAAATATAACACATATCATTAAATTAATCTATCACAATTGCATCAATTAATTATTTAATCTAATAATTAAATCATCAAAAATATTTGTTTAATTCAATAAATATTAAGATTAAATTATAAAAATCTCGTTCGTCACAATATCCAACTTTGGATATGCTGTAAACATCATATTAACCTATTTTTAAAAGTTATTGGACACCCATTTCGAATAAGATAGACAGTCCAAAACAGTGTTAAAAAAGGAGCGTTCAAAACTGTTTTTCATTCTTTCCCAGCTTTACCCTCCTCGCTAAAATAGTCATAACTTTTCTATTTTAAAACATTTTTGAGCGATTCTTGAGCCAACGCGAAGCTATCTTCCGGGACTACAACTTTCATTCTTTGACCTTTTCCAAATTCTAAACCCAGAATTCCATAAAATTAGTTCAAGATGACTGTCCCGAGTTGGTTAGACTGTTTTGACGCGACTACTTTGAATGATCATAACTCTTTGCTCCGAAGTCAGAATTAGTCCGTTCTAGAGTCTATGGAAAACTTATTCAGTGTGCTATAACATACCAAAAGACCAAAATTTTCTAAATAATCTAGCTAACCCCGAATTTTCATTTTTGAATCAGCAGTCCACTAGTTTTTTGGACTTCTCGTTTTGGCATCCAAAACTCGCCTCGACTCGTTCTAACCCAACTTTCTTTACAAATAAGTCTTATTTAACATAATCAGACTCGTCTAAGGTCTCGGCTCCATATCTCTAATTACAATCATTAGAACTCATTTACATAATCAATTCCAAGCCAAAATAAACATAGTAAACTAACTAGTTTACTAACAAAAATAACTAAACTTCAAAAATTCAAACTTTAACTAACAAACTAAATACAATATTTAAAATAATAACATTACCAAAAATAAAATAAGAAACATACCTGAAAATACGAGTTCCATAAACTGAATACGTACTCGACTAAGATTTAACTATGAGATCTTTATAAAAAAAATCCTCCCACAGCAAAGCCTTTCTCAAAATTGGAGGCCTTATTGTTGGTGAATGAAACAAAGGACCAAGCCCTTCTATTTATAGGTTTAGAAAAGGGGTAAAGTTCTCAATTTATTCGATGTGGGACTTGGTTTATACTAATTTTAATTGCTTTATACTAATTTTTCATATTTTTAACATGCTAAGTGTATTCATTCATCATGAATTCATTTCTTAACCAATTCGATCTGTTCAAGTTGCGTTATTTTCGTTTTATAGAGGAGAACAACAATCATCCATCAATTTAAAGTTTCAATCATGAATTCATCGTCAATTTTAGTCTCAAAGTACACCAAAACACACATTACCATCAAAACTCAAATTCCTCATCTTTAGCATAAATATATGATTTTAATTTCTGAAAAATCGTTTTTTAAATGACCATTATGAAATTATAAAATCTAATAACATATATAACAACATAACCCACAAATTCATTAACCAAAACCCCAATTTTAAAAGAAATTCAAGAACACATAAACTAGAAATATAAACTAGATTATGTACCTTTAATTTCTTAAGAAATAAAATTAACATTATCAGTAAAATTATAATTTTTATTCAACCATTATAATCATAACATTATTTAACAAATTCTCACTCCTCTAATTTAATTATTTAATTAAATTAGAATATCACCATTATACTCGCGTAATAAAATACGTATAAATTTTATCTATTTTATCACTCTTAAATAAACTATCCCATAACAATTTTCATCAAATATTTATTTAATACCATAAATATTCATTTTATTCCATAAAGTTTCCAACTAAAATATTTAATGTACTTAATAAATATTTTACTCTCATTATACTAACATTTACATTTTCATGCAATATATTACATTCTCACTTTATTAAATCAATTATACTTGTATTAATTTACTATTTTAATTTAGTGAATTATTCACACTATTTATGAAACTTAACTCATAATAATTTTCATTGCCCACAAGGCATAACAAATAAATTATATTATCTCATAATATAATTTCAACTTAATTAAATTAACTAATATTATTTAATTTCTTTAATAGTTTAGTTAACTATTAAATCTCACATTCTCCATCATATGAATATATAATTCTCTTCACACCAAATCACATAATTCAAAATATATACACCTCATAATAAGAATTTTAATTATTAAATTCTTATTTTAATAACTTATAAAAATTCGGGTTGTCGCATCCTTCCCTCCTTATAAGGATTCTATCCTCGGAATCAAAGAAACATCCCTTACTCGATTTTTACCAAATCTCTTTTCCAAATTTATCGTTGAATATCTTCAGCACATTACCTTAATTGTAAGACCCCAACTTTTATGAATAAAGATGAATTTTATATAAATATCATTTTTGAATATTATAGAGTGAATTTGATATAATGTTATAGTTGTGGGTAATATTTATAAATTTTACAAAGTACGCAAGTTGTTATATAATATTCGATTGGTCGGAGAATATTCTTTTTAACAAAGAATATTCGTACGACGGCACAATCATTGGTGGACCCCACAACGAAATTATTGTCGGATTGAGAAAACGATAAAAATATCTTTTTATAAAATAACGACGAAAGTTTTACCGTTAAACTGTTGGAATACCCGGTGGTTAAAATATAGTAATACGCGGGGTTGCACAGTAGCACACGGTATTGCACAGTATTTTTGAATTATTGATTCTTACATAAGAAGGCACTACTTAATAATTGTTACAGTAATTACTGTTCAATATTTTATTTTATTGATTCAATAATTGTTGCGTTGATATTTTATATTATTGTTGTTTCAATAATTGTCACTGCACAGTATTTTTCATTATCAAATCAATAATTCATATTATTTGAATAATATTATTAGATAACATTATTGACAATGTCTAGAAAGTTCTGTCTTTGGTCACCTAATTGCGCGTCAGTAAGGAGAAATCCTTATCGGAAAGCCCTCTCTTTCCTGGGAACGGCCTGGTTGTCATTATTGTGATTCTGTAATATTATTTGAGAATAATTAATTATTGATTTATATGATAAAGAAATACTTATTTTATGTGGACATAAACGATGGATAGGAAAATATTTAATTTATGTGGTTATAAATGAAGGAATTAATGTTGAGGTGTTTTATCAGTATTTTGTCGGATTGGAAGTAGTAAAAAATCAAATCGGTGTTCTTAAAGCTCTATTGTGTGAGTTATAATTTTAATTCGACCATTGAATCGTTGTGATTTTTGGATATGTTATGCACATATAAGTTGAGTATATGTCCACAAATTTTGAACCGTTAAAAATTAACGAATGATTTGTTATGAATTTTAAAAGGTGTTAAAAATCATCCGTTTGTGAATTTCGGATATTTGTTGTTTGGAATTTGGAAAAACTTAAAGCTACAAAATTGTAGAGAATTCAATTTCGTGTGGAATGGACATAAAATTTGTATTTTTCTGATAAAAAGACTATTTTATATGAATTACTGAAGTTTTAGAAAATAAAATAATTTTTATTAAAATTGGGTGGGACCCACTTTTGTTTTTAACATGTGGGCTGCCAAAAATTTTCAGAAATGGCTACCCAACAATTCAACAAAGCATGCGTAGAAATTTTGTATAAATAATAATATTATTTTATTATTTAGTCTCCTATGGCGTTTTAGCATTTTTCTATAAACAGACGCTTAAGTTAGAATTGAAAAGCACACCAGAAATAAGTTTTCTTTCTCGCTATATTATCGAGCGTATTTTTGTGAGTATTTAGATACTTTGAGAGTTGCTATTCTATGCAAGTTTTCTTCGGCTTTACATCCGATATTCTGATCAGAACTACTGTTATTTTAAGGTAAAGGATATTATTTTTGTTCAATATACGCTTGAAATAATATTTTCATTTATACTCTGTAGTATGTAAGTAATATTATTTCGTTTCAGATTTCGAATTCTATACTCGTTTGTTAAAATTTTAGCTTCTATACTCCATGAAATTAGTAGAATATCCTTGATATTTGAGCTTCATCCAGTATCTTTTCATGAAAATATTATTTTGAGCATTCTTGATAAGTTTTAACTTTATCATGCCGGAGTACTATTCACGGGGTTACTATTCTCGAAGTACTATTCACAGAATACTATTCACTCGAGTACTATTTACCCGGGATACTATTCATGATAAAAATTGATACGTTTTCGGTCTAAATTATTTTTGGTACAATATTATTCTTGAATTTTACTCCACAAAGCAGTATCATGTTGACAATTTGGATGTTATTGATTTCTGGATAAATTTAATTATAAATCTTTAAAAATTTATCCTTGAACTTGTTTTATTGAATTCTTATATCATTGTCATCATCCTCATGTATATATTATGTTGAAAGTCATCTGTGGCCTGTAGTGCATAGATAGACTTGGTATGATTATGACCAGGAATTATTCGGTATAATCATGACCGTAATGTTACAAATGATGTGGTAAAAGTCCTCATTAGCCCGTAGTACATTGATGGACAGTTGTTAGCATGATCATGACCATTGATGAATACACGAATATCCTTAGCTCGTAGTGTATGGATAATTTGTGGTCATGATACTAATGAATATCCTTGGCCGTAGTGCAGGGATGATGTGGATTATTTATTAAGTTGAGTCTCAGCGATAAAAGTGATGAAAAACCTTTTAAATCGTAGAAGATAGTAGATTTTATTATCTACTTGACTCTTCTAATAGTTACTTGTTTCGCTGCAGTTAAACTTGATGTTTGTTATATTTTTTAGTTTAACACTGTTGATGGCTAACGATAAATTATTCTGCATTATCTTAGTCATAATATTTCTTGCTGGGCTAGTTGAGCTCACCCTTTTGCTTTCATTGTCCTCTTCAGGAAATGAGAACGTAGTCGGGACTAGTCGGGGAACGGAGTGACGGTCCAAATGATAGCATTAGTAGTCCTCACTATTCTATGAAATAGTGTGATAATAATTGTATTGAGGACACCATTTGAGTTGAATATTGTCTAGAAGACAATATTCGTTTTAAAACTCTCAGTTTATGTTTTGTCGTATTTTACACGACAATTGTATTATTAAGTTGCATTTAAATTTTGTACCATGTATTTGGCGACTCAAGATGGGTGATGTATACCTATTTTGGGGACGTCGCATTAATATAGGTTTTATATTTTCTACTACATTTATTTCTTCAACAAATTCTTGGTCTTATTTCATAACTTTCACTTGAACTCAATTATATTTTGAGTATTATATATTCTTAACCCATTCATTTCCTTTTTTAAGGATCGTTATCATAAACACTGTAACGACCCCAAAATTCATACAATTTAAATCTCGACTTCGGTCGTTAACCATACATTTAACCTCTAATTTTACATCATTATTCGATATTAAAAATCACTAAAATTGCGGAATATTTAAAACTTTTGTACATTTCCTTCTTTATTACCCTAAATCGCAACCTTTACATTACATCTCTTCGATTCAAACATATATCATGAATCGTTACAACAAAATGACTATACAAAGTCTTACATCATAAATAGATATACATATACATTGGATAGCTCAACTTACAATTCCAAAATATGTTACATTCAAAATATTAAATACATTTCCCATAAAACATAAGTAATCTTCGTGAATATAGATCTCTATATCTCACTTAGCACATATCCTTACCTTAAAATCTTGACCTGCAAAAGTGGTTATTTGCAAAAGTGAGCTCGACAGCCTAACAAAATCTAACAGTTTCATGCATCACATAACATATAATAACATGCTCAACATACATATCATAATAATTAAAGTAACATGGCATACATGCTTTTAATTCACATAACAAATATAAAAATTGAGTTCTTTACTCAATCATCATTATTTAACCAAAACACTGTAGTCATAGATTGACTTTAACATTTCATGATACAACATGTATAATTTATTATGCTTGCTTATAACACATATCACATGTCATGCATTTTAAAACAGTTCATCAAGTCAACGTAAAAAATAGGAATCGAAAGACTTGCCTTGATCGTTGTTTACCAATAATAATTTAACAGCTTACAGTTATCTGCACTTCACGTGCCCTACACAATTATATAGTCATACATATCAACTATTAGTCACATAACAACACATAGTAATTGTAATGTAAACTCTACTCTACGTCTCATAACCGTTCCTATCATAAATACACAATGTTCAACTCAATTGTGTTAACTTTCAACTTATATCTCACTGTATTTCATATTTACAGTTCATTAAAGTGCTTAAGTCTTGCTAGGACTACTTATTGGTTTTATATTAAATCCATTTCATATCTTATAATATTCATTTATATTGAATGAAAACACTTTTTAAGTTCATTAATACTTGGCACGGTGTTTCGACGTTCATTCGTCACACGCCCGATTTGCCTCTCTTATGTATGCTTACTATGCTTCTATAACCTATCTAATACATCATGTATTAATGTTAGGTATCATTATAATTACTAATATTCATGTTTTATAACTTAGAACATCATCTTTTATCGTCAGAAGCACTACACATGCATATGTGCACGCCCGACGCCCTCCGATTGCCCCTGAAAACACAACAATCCTAAAGATGACCATTTTGACTACTGTTACAGACCTCAAATTGAAAAACTTAAAGCACGAAAGTTGTAGGCATACTCGTTCTCGTTCCGGATCATCTTGAATCACCTCAATCAGAGTTCGTATGAGAAAGTTATGGCCATTTTACTACAGGAGGTCAAAACTGTCCAACCCAGACTTCTGTTCCGGCGCTGGGGCGCGAGAACTAAGTCATACAGTGGCGCTGCAGCGCAAGATTGGCGCTGGGGCTTGAATTTCAGCTCTGCGGCGTGAATTTCTGGCCCTAGGGCACTATTTTTGGCGCTGAGGCTCCATTTTTGGCGCTGGGGCGCCGAAACTTGCAGAACCCAACCACGAAGAACATAATAACTAAATTCTTGACTAATTACTACTGCTAACATCTAAATTAACATGCTAACTTATATAAATTACACAAATATACACTACCCAACATGCATATACTAGTTTAAACCACTAAACAATAATTTTAGAAAACTTAAATCATTGTACGCACTGTTTTAAAAATCAAAACAACATTATCGATGTTTGTTTACACAGTGAACATGGTAACAAAAATTTATAAACTAATTTGATTCCTTGAGACTACGATTCTCTGAATTTCATAACAAATCAATATACTCAACGTTCAATTTCATAATTAGCATACAATCACATACTAATTTTGTTATCATACAAAACATACGTTCATGTTCATCCTCATATGTCCACTGTAAAACCAATTTCGTTTCTCTTTGAACGTATTTTAGCATACAACATCTATATATATATGCCAGTTATTATAATTTCAATTACAGATACATGTAATATCATAACTAATTATAAAACATAGTTTACAGACAATCTTTATAAAAACCTTGTACACAGTGAATGAACTTGAAGAACACAGAGACGTAAAAACATATATATATATATATATATATATATATATATATATATATATATATATATATATATATATATATATATATTAAGGTTTTAAAACATAACTTTTGTTGTTATGAAATTCTTGTTAGAAAAGCTTGAAGAATTCCGAGACTTGTCTTTCTCTTACTTCTCTCTCTGAGACTCTCACTCAAAATCTATGAAACTTTCTTTTAGCAGAAAACTCTTTTCCTAGACTCAACGTAAACCCAAAAACTCAACTGATAACCAAAGCCAAACCGATAAGCTATAATAATACGCACACTTAATATATCAGTTACCAAATAAACGTATAGGCTATTGATTATTTTATTTATTTTATTAATAATTTAAAATTCAAAAGAAATCCAAAAGTCATAGAGCTTTGTTTGGCAAAACGCTTTAAAATTAAAGACTTAATATATTTAAGCCTTGTTTGGCAAAATAAATTAAAACTACTTTAATTTATTTTAATAACCACTTATAATAAAGTTATTTGTTACACTTCTAATTAATTAAGTTTTCATACTTAATTTAATTACTTCTAATAACAATTCATTGCATAATATAATAATTTATTTAATCATTATAAACTCTCTAACTTAATTATTAAATTAAATTAGATTACTATTTCAAAATAATTACTTTCCTTAACTCATTAATTATTTATTAAATAAATAATTACTAAATCAAATCAAATTCATTAAACAAATATTTATTCAACGATAAACACATCCATTAAATATTTATATAATTCAATAAATATTTAAATATTTTAATTAAAAATCTGGATTGCTATATCATTCCATCCTTACAAGGATTCTGTCCTCAGAATCACAACTCCAACCACTCATTCGTTACAATCTTCCCTACTTACAAATTATGTCCCCAGACTCGAAGACACAAATTAAACAAATAACTCAGAGTAATCTTTCATCATTTTATCTAAATATAGGTTTATATTTCCTACTACATTCATTACTTGAACAAATTCTAGGTTTCATTTCATAACTTTCATTTGAACTCAATTATATTTGAGTATTATATTCTTAACCCATTAATTTCCTTTTCTAAGGATCACTGTCATAAATACTCGGGATATTACATTCACTCTTTCTTCTAAGAATTTTGTCCTCAAAATTTTATCAATTAATATTCAATCTATCAAAATAGATTCTACGTTAATACTTTATTCATTCCTTGGGTTTTATAACCACTTCTTTCCACAAATAACCATATTTTTCCACAAATAACCACTTTTACAGGTCAAGATTTTAAGGTAAGGATATGTGCTAAGTGAGATATAGAGATCTATATTCACGAAGATTACTTATGTTTTAAGGGAAATGTATTTAATATTTTGAATGTAACATGTTGTTGAATTGTAAGTTGAGCTATCCAATGTATATGGATATCTATTCATGATGTAAGACTTTGTATAGTCATTTTGTTGTAACGATTTATTATATATGTTTGAATCGAAGAGATGTAATGTAAAGGTTGCGATTTAGGGCAATAAAGAAGGAAATGTACAAAAGTTTTAAATATTTCGCAATTTTAATGATTTTTAATATCGAATAATGATGTAAAATTAGAGGTTAAATGTATGGTTAACGACTGAAGTCGAGATTTAAATTGTATGGATTTTGGGGTCGTTACAAACACTCGGGATATTACATTCACCCATTCTTCTAAGAATTTCGTCCTCGAAATTTTATTTATTAATCTTCATTCATTCAATCTATCAAAATAGATTTTACATTAATACTATATTCATTCATTGGGTTTTATAACCACTTTCTTTCCACAAAGATCTTTCTTTAATTATTAAACTTTTCTATTAAAAGTTTTACATTATTCTTTGATAACTCATCTCCTTCTCACTTCAAAATTTCTTTTCTCACTATTCAACATATTCATCATTCAGTGTCGCATTCTACGACTTACTTCTTTCTAAGGAATATCATCATTACCACATTCGCCTTTTAGAATTGCAAGAATCTTCTACAATTGCTCAATAATTGGGAAAAAGTATGAATAACACAGGAATTTAAAATATTCCAAATCATGTTGAGGGGTCATATTGAACTACGTCCACGGTTATAAGTACACTTTTAACTTAAACCTTAACAATCATTAGACTATTGGGACTCCCGTACTTAAGGTGTTAAGCCCTTCGTACGATGTATTGTGCACAAACATATAAACGCATCGCGTAAAAATAATTCCCCCTTAATAGGGAGGTTCTTCTAAGTTTTTAGAGATGTAACTGAGGGTCACAAGACCACAAACTATGTCCACGGTTAAAAGTAATCTTTCAACTTTAACCTTAACAGTAATACTGTAGGGACTCCCCGTACTTAGGGTGATCAGCCCTCCATACCATGTATTGTGAACAAACATCTAAACGTCTCCGTGTAATCCCTTATAAAAGGGTTGTTCATCTCAGCTTTTCAACATCTGAATCTGCACCAAAACAATTTGGTTTGCCATAACTTCTCAAGAAACGCTTGAATTTCATGAACATCTTTCAATATTCGTCTAGCTGAATCAAATAGCATAGACTTCTACAACAATTTGGACATTAATCGAAATATATATATATATATATATATATATATATATATATATATATATATATATATATATATATATATATATATTCTCATATCTTAAAGAAATCTCAAAAATCTTTTTATGACGTTGTCATACTACATCTCACCATAGTGGGCTGACAATCATATGATCACTTCCAACACCAGGTTATATTGCATTGATGACTCCATCATTTATCATATCACCCGATACATATAGTTAAAATATATTTTGAAAATTTAAAAATTATTTTTTTAATCTAGCTGAAACAAACAGCATAGTTACGCGAATAATAGTACTGTTTTAAAAATTCTTTAGTTCACTAGTGTGATTCAACATTTTTCAAAAATCAAAAGTACAACCATCAGTACGATGTCAATAAATCTTGAAAGTCTAGCATAGCTAGTAGATTTAGAATATCTAATTTTCTCTATCAATTTCAACCTTTACTCCATTACCTTATTACTAACTAATTCTTTTTGTTTCTAGCACCACCAATACTCTTATAGTAAATATTCTTGTAGTTCAACTTAGAATCTTCCTATACCCCCAGTATAGTTCATCAAACTTACTACACATTAGAAGTTCAGGAACTTGCCACAATAATATGAGTTTAAGAACTTATCCTAGTCAGACCATAGGCGTCCATTCGTTGAGGGATTCAAAACATACCATATTATTATGAGCCACGAACTTACCATATGCATTAAGTTAAGAATCGCACCTAATCTTAATAATATCTAACTAATCTTAATAGTTTCTAACTATCAAATATACACATGAGAAAAGAATCACCTTTTCACCACATATACATTGATAGCGCGACACCGACATTCCAATGATTATCAATGTGATAAACCAAGTACATGCACAAAATCTCTGTCCATACAAAGGTTTGTATAACTTAGTCACCATATGAGTCCTCAACTGAAATCCCATCTAACATTACCTTACTCTTAACTTGCTCAATACGAATTCCTCTTATCACATTATCTATAACTCCTCGTGAGTTTATCTTGTACTATATCATAGTACATTATCTTTATAGTATTAAGCTATAATTATTAAAACATTACAGACCATTTTTCTTTTATAACTTAAACAGATCACGTCGTGATCTTATTTTATAATCATCTCCCTTAAAATTCTTTTCTTAACTCGTGATCGTTTTGTTTTACGATCCCCTTTCTTTCCTTTTTCATCATTTACGACATTATTCGTTATCTTGGCTATTGGAGTTAGGTAACTCCCATTTTATATCTTTATATCTCTTCAAGATTCTTCTTTGAATTTTTTTGTTTATATAACAATTCTTCCTTTAAGAATTTCTAATTTCATTTACATTGCTCAACATTTCATTCGAGTTCCACATTTTCATCATACCTATCCATTTTCTATACTTGGAATACATCGAGTCTCTAATAGTTTCAATATGGTACATTGAGTGGTTTCCCACAAACAACCAATAAACTAGGTTCCGAGTTACTAGTTCATATATACCTCTGCTCTATGAAGGATCGTTTAGCCCAGATACCATACATCAACTATTAAAGAGTACGATTGTACCATACTTAGATATAACTTTTTATTCTTAACTTCTTTATCATTCTCTTTTTATAGACATTGTCTATTTATTATCACCTTACATCCTTATTTTGGAGTTGGGTAACCCCACATTCATATTCCTTCTAACACTGCGAGATTCTTCTTTGAATCCTCTTCCGCATGTTTTATTCTATTGTTTATAAATTTCTTAAATTACTTCTAATTGTTCAAACTCTATTTGAGATTATTTGTTCATTATCTTCACCACTCTTCTCTAAGGTTATAGCCTAAGGTTTGATACCAACTGTAACAACCCCAAAATTCATATAATTCAACTATCGACTTCGGTCGTTAACAATACATTCAACCTCTAATTTTACATCATTAAACGATAATACAACCACTTAAATTTGCGAAATAATTAAAATTTTCTATTAAAAACTATTCTCGTTCCCAAAACTTTTAACCTTTACATCTAACTGTCTCAGAATCATTTTAATACTATAAGAGTTTACATCGCAAAACGATATTACAATTCAACATTAATACATTATTCGAAACCTTAAACATGGTTCAAATATTAATAACTCAGCCAAAGTATATAAATCTTCAAGTATCACATCTGATTCATATCTTTTAAATAGCATATAACTTTACCTTAAATCTTTAACCTGCAAAAGTGGTTATTTGCAAGGTTGAGCTTGACAGCCCAACAAAATCTAATAGTTTTCATGCATCACATAACACATAATAACCTGTTCGATATACATCTCATAAACATTGGACTAACATAACATACATGATGTAGTTCATATAACAAGTATAAAGATTGAGTTCCTTACTCAATCAACATTCATTACTCAATCAACGTAGTCATAAATTGACTTTAACATTTCATACTTTCAATATTAATATAACACACTATGCTATTTGTAATAAAGATTTCAAACAATTCATCATCAAATTCACATAGAAAATAGGAACTAAAAGACTTGCCTTAATCGTTGTTTACCAATAACAGTTTAACATCTTCCAGTTATTTGTACTTCATGTGCCCTACACAATTATATAATCAAACACATCAACTATTAGTCACATATCAATGCATAGTAGTTGTAATGTAAACTTTACTCTATATCCCATAAGTCCGATGACATCCAACTTTGGATATGCTGTAAACATCATATTAACCTATTTTTAAAAGTTATTGGACACCCATTTCGGATATGATAGACAGTCCAAAACAGTGTTCAAAAAGGGGCGTTCAAAACTATTTTTCATTCTTTCCCAGCTTTACCCTTTCTCGCTAAAACAGTCATAACTTTTCTGTTTCAAAACAGTTTTGAGCGATTCTTGAGCCCACGCGAAGCTAACTTCCGAGAATACAACTTTTATTCTTTGACATTTTCAAAATTCTAAACACAGAATTCCAGAAAATTAGTTCAAAGCAACTATCCCAGACGACTAGTAAGGCTGGGTAAATTTCAGAATCGACGACAACCCGATATTGGGACCCTTACATAAAACAAGACTGGGTCAATGTCAAAAATAGGGACAAATCAATACTGAGGCATTCATCGACCATCCTAAAAAGGAAAATGCAGCAGTTGGCATCATTAGCATGGTCCATCATCATCAGAACTTCCCTCATATCATCTCATTGGCGATCCTGTGAGACCCCAAATTTTATGAATATAGATTTAATTTTCTCAAAATATTTTTTTTAATATTATAGTGTGGATTTGAGATAGTGTTATAGTTGTGGGTAGTATTTATAAATTTTGTAAAATATGCAAGTTGTTATATAATATTCGTTTGATCGGGGAATATCCGTACGACGGCATAATCATTGGTGGACCCCACAACGGAAGTATTGTCGTAGTAAGAAAACGACAAAATTATCTTTTTATAAAAATAACGGCGAAAGTGTTACCGTTAAAACTGTTGAACTACTCGGTAGCAAAAGTACAGTAATACGCGTGGTTGCATAGTAGCACACGGTATTGATTATTGATGCTTACGTAAGAAGTCACTCAGTTATACTCAATTATTGCTACAGTAATTGCTGCATCATATCTCTAATATTATTGATTCAATTATTATCACAGTAGCATCTGTATAATATGTTATGTTATTAAATCAATAATTGAGACGGCAAAGTTATTCATATTATTATTTGCAATATTAACGATGTCTAGAAGTTCTGCTAAGGATAGGTTTGGTCACCTAATTACGCGTTAATAGGGAGAAATCCTTATTGAAAAGTCCCCTCTTTCCTAGGAACGACCTGGTCGATTAATATTGTGAATTATAATAAAGGTGATAAGTTTTGTTTTATTATTATTATAAATGTAATAAAACAGAAAACTTTTTATATAAAACAGAACACTTTTATAAAGTTATTTGTTTTATTAGACTATAAATAGAATATATAATATTCTATTATGCATAGTATTTGTATAGTGCATGCATAGTGTTTGCATAGTAAAATCTTTTTTATATAAAACAGAATACTTTTATAAAGTTATTCGTTTTATTAGATTATAAATAGAATATATTATATTTTATTTAAAAGATTTTGTTTTATTAGAATATTTTATTAATACTGCATAGTAAATCAATATGGACCGTCCGTTTAAAAGTAAATTAATCTGGACCGTTCATGAATTAGTTACTATTCAGTCCATTCTCCTATAAATAGAAGCTCATTCCTTCATTATTTCTTACGAATTCACTGAAACTCTAGAGAGAGAAACTATAGAGAGAAAGAAGAAAAGTATTCTGCTACTTCACTACTCCTATATCCAGTTTCTTCTAAGGTAAGGGGTATTGTTCTTTCATATTCATGAAGAGAATTATTTTCTTTTCAATACTCGTAAGAGCTATTGTTCCATTCCTTATTATTATGTTAGAATAACCTGTATATGCAGAGTACCGCATACATGGTGAAATTCTTCTATTATTCCATTCCTTATTATTCTGTTGGAATAACCTGTATATGCGAAGTACCGCATACATGATGAAATTGTGACGCCCCCAAATTCAGGTACTTGAAACCCGAACTCGGTGCTTCACGATACCATTCTATGAGCGGAATATAACTAATAATAATAACAATAATATAGATTATCAAATATAATTTACATATCATCAGAGTTTTCAATCCCAAGTACGAAACCTTTAAATATTCGTTACATTACATGATAATTAATATATATCACCATTATCCTAATAAAGTCTAGTTATTACAAAAGATAGCATTATCATTCATTCAGCGAACTTCCCTTTCCCTTTGTTCTTGGCAGAGCCTTCAGGTTGTTCACACTTAGCTGAAAACATTTAAATTAAGCAAGGATGAGTATTTGAGTGCCCAACAAGTAATAGCAATAGTAACAGTTAGCTGAACGAATTAGATGTTTTCTTTGAACGATACTTCTACAACGAATCAACAGTTGTGAAATAAGCAGAAAAAATATTAAACAACATATCATTTCGATTTCAAATTTTTGAAACTACGTAGTGACTATAAATGAGGATCAGTTGACAGACTATGAATATTGTTTTCAATTTTCTAAAAGGTTAAACAGAACTTCATCTGTAAACCGTCATAACTTACGGGCACGAGGGTGATCAGCCCGTTATGCCCTGTATTAATTAATACTACATTCAAGGATGATATTTTTGTCTAGCATATCCGCCTTAGGAGCATAAAAGTTTCCCATATCTGGGATGTTCATACCAATCTAGAATTCGAACCAAAATAATTAAGTTGGATAACAATAAAGTTCTTATCTTGTTCATCAATAATTTTTAAATTTGTGTCTAGTCGGATCAAATAGCTTAGACAACTTTTAATTCAACGTATACATACTGGACACCGATAAGTATGTGTCAACATGTGATAAAATATAATGATTATACAAGTGAGGACACTTGTATAACCATGTTTAGAAATTAACGAACAGAATATATATATTGATCAACAATGACAGAATTAAGGAACTTGTACAACAGAATATAATTTAATAACTTACTTATACAGAATCATTGCATAAGTATATACAAAGGTTGAAATATTTGAACAATAAAAAGAATAGTTCAGATATTATCTTACGGATGTCTATTTCATAAGTAAATGCAAAAGGTTAGATACTTGCTTTGTCTGCTGCTTATACAACTTAGATTTATCTTTTATATCAAGCCCTATCATTAAATAGATCATTCGTTCGATTAGAATAACATATCGTATCATATTGTACTGTTATTTGCAGTCAGCACATAACCTAATCACATTGTCATGTAAGTTTAACAACCATTGAATCACAAAAAAATAGTTATCAAGTCAATCTATCTAAGTCCATATCAATTTCTGAAATATGTCGGTGTACTGACAATTTTATTGGGTAATTATCAAGTCAATCTATCTTAGTATCAGTCATATTATTTTTAAATGACTTATAATAATTTTTAAATATTTATCATAATTTATTATAAATTTTCAAATATCAGAATCATTATTAAATGATTTAAATATTAAACAATTCTATTATCATTAATATTTAATTAATATTAAACTATTAATGAAACCATTGCCAAAATATTAAAGTTATTTATAATAACTTAGAATATTTTTAAAGTATTAATATTACCCTTAAATGATTTTTAAAACATTTAAAATTATTTTTAAATAATTACCATTAATATTAAAGTATTAATGTATTATTTATCAAAATATTAAAAGTCATTAAGTATAACTTAAAATATTTTTAATTCATTTATATCCTTTTAAATAATTTTTAAATTAATAAAATCATTTTTAAACTATTTATTTAATACAATTATTAAATAAATTTAATATTATTAATAATAAATTAATAATCATTAATATTAAATTATTAATGAAATTATCCTTTAAATAGTAAAAGTTATATTTTATAACTTAAAATATCTTTAAACACTTTATCGTTTATTTAAAATAATTTTTATAATATTAAAATTATTTTTAAACTAAATTATTTAATATAATTATTAAATAGCTTTAATATCATTAATAATAATTAATTAATAAAATTTACATTTAAATATTAAAATTTATATTTTATAACTTAAAATATTTTTAAATACCTTATTATTATTTAAAATGATTTTTAATATAATAAAATTATTTTTTATTTAATTAATTTAGTAAATAACTTAATTATTATTAATATTAATTTATTAATGAATTTCATCACAAAATATTAAAAGTCATTAAAAATAACTTAAAATATTTTTTTATATCGTTATATAAATTTAAATAATTTTTCAAATATTAAAATTATTTTTAAATAATTTATTTAATATAATAATTAAATTAATTAAATACTTTTAATATTCAAAAATATCAAATATTTATGAAATATATTAAAAATAATTAAAAACAAATTTTCAGACCTTAATATAATTTTTAATAATTTAATTTGTATTTTTAATAATTAAAAACTAATTTTTCTATTTGTATAATTAAAATAATTAATTTTATAAGGAAATTGTCGCTAAAGACCACCTATAGCGACAGAACCATCGCTATAGGTGTTTTTCGTGTTCTTCATGTAAACCCAAATCACCATGTCAGTTATCGAGCAAGCATGTTTGACCATGTACATTAATCAGATCATGAGGTTTGAGGACATATTTTTGGTCAGATCGTGTAGCACAAATGTAACACTACAAGACCCAACAAGAAACACGATCAAACAACATCACAATCAGCAGATATAAGCCTGCAAAGTAGCTGTCAGACCTGTTCTTCATTTCTGGGTTACCCAGAAATGAAGAACAGTTCGACTGTCCACCTTTGGGCTTCTATAACTTGAAATCGATGCAATTGTTTTGTGATATAAGCTTTGCAGTGTTCAGCCAACATGTTAAGGAAGAAGTAGATCATATAAAATCACCATAAAAACAATGTATCAAGAAGATATGGTTCGGTCAAACCATGTCAGAAATCATGCTATGGTATTTTCTGGGTTACCCAGAAAACACAAACCGAGAGATTTCTGCTTGGTTTGACCATTCCCGAAATCAAATCTGTTAGCTTATTAAGTGATGTAAGAGCATAATCATGTAGCCCATGTAGCAAACTATAAACCTATTACAACATCATGACCAAATCATTAATACACTGACAGATCTAGAGCCATCAAAGCTTGTCAGACACGATCTGGGAACACCTGGGTTACCCAGAAACTTTGCAAGTCATGGTCGGTCAACGCAGTTTGACCTTCCATAACTTGCAATCTTCATATGATCTAAGCCTGATTTCAAGCTCAGATAAAAGAGCACATATCATACTACAACTAAAAAGTTTTAAAACACAAAACTCATTAAAGATCACAGAGATACAAGGCCTGACATTCGTTGTTAGACAACAAAACAAAATTTTTCCAGATTTTGTAGATCTTCACATCTGAGCCTCTAGATGTTATGGATCTAACATCTAGCAACCCAGATCATCATTATACACTACAAACAACATATTTAACACACACAAAACAACATCTAACAACAGATCGATGGATAGATTGTAGCTTCAGGTTTTATACCTCTTATGAACAATCTTCGATTCTAGGCTTCTGATTTGGTTATGGTGTTCGTGGGGCTTGGTTTGTAAACTGAAATGCTAAGAAATTTCGGAGGTGAGAGCTTGAGAGAGATGAGTTGAGTGTTTGTGCAAAAAGTAAGTTAACATTTGATATTTTCTCTCTCCAATCTATATATATATATATATATATATATATATATATATATATATATATATATATATATATATATATATATACAGAAATAATCAAGTAAGGGATCCCTTACTTTCTTAAAATAAGGGACTTTTTTTTTTTGCTTTTTTTTTGCTTTTTTTTTTAAAACAACTAAAAAAAAAGTTTAATATTTTATAGAACTGAAATTTTTCCATAATACAATGTTTTGAGCGTGTTTTAAATACCTATACCAAAAAGTGGTGGTACAGTCTGCCCAGACTGTACATACATGTTTTGTTATGCGTACCCAAATCACACTCAAAACACTGTATTATGAAAAAATTTTAATTCCATAAAATATTAAACTTTTTTTTTTAGTTGTTTTAAAAAAAAAAGCAAAAAAAAAAGTCCCTTATTTTAATAAAGTAAGGGATCCCTTACCTGATCCTGACCCTATATATATATATATACATGAATTGGCTGAGGTTACTTGGTTTGCTGGCATTTTAAGTCAAGAGAGTTGTTACATTAGGTCACCAACTCCTCCTATTGTCAAAACCTACTTGTTAGACTTCAATAATGCAAGGGGTAATTTGGTCTTTCGATTTTCTAATTTAATGGCATTCTTGTCATTTGGCAAACCCTTAGGGTTTAACCCTAAAGTTTAGCACAAATCACATGTAGGATTTCCAATTTAGGATTTGCACGCAAAAAAAAAATTAAATAAATTTTAGTTTCTAAAATGGAAATTAGGGTTTCCTTAATTAAATTAGTTTTCTAATTACTTTATACAGGAACATTAGGGTTAAAATATAATAATTATCGTTAACCTTGCTAATTTAGCAATTAGGGTTTACAATTAGTAATTAAATTTTATAATTACTAATTAGGGTTACCTAATATAGAAATTAGGATTTCTAAATATTAATATATCAAAATGTTAATTAGGGTTTTAAAATACTAAATAGATTTTCCATAATTAGCAATAAAACCCACTATACATGATATTAATCACATTAACACAATTTCTGACTGATCACAAACTCTAATTTAAGTTTCAAATTAGGGTTTTATATTTAGGGGTTTTCTAAATATTAATTAGGGTTTCTAGATTTTAATTAGGGTTTACCTAATTAATCATTAAATATATAACATAAATCATATAACGCAGTTATATAACAGTCTTGAATTTCCCATTTATATTTAAAAATAGGGTTAAATAAATTAATGCTAGGGTTTTGATATTATACACCATAATTGACCAACCATTATCAATACGTACATACTGTACATATTTATAGCACTGAAAAATCAAAATATAATTAATATTATATTATTATTCTTATTCCTTGATAAAAATCTAAAATTAGGGTTTGGATTCCATATCTGATTTATCCTTCCATATTTAACCTTAATAATTAAGGTAAAATACTTAACTTAATAATCTGTACTAAAATTCATATAATAGAATAATTATCATAATTATTCTAAAAATCATTTCATATATTATTTAAACAATATATAATTATATTTTCATGGAAAATAATTAATAAAAATATTTCTACTATAATTAATTATTATAAGAATATACTTTATAAAAATCAATAATTCTAAAATAAAATTATTTGTAAACATTTATGTAATAAATATATTTTTATTTACCACATAAATACATATACACATTATCTTGTACAAATGCTCATCTTTAAAATAATAATAAAAAAATTTATACGCAAAATTTCTTATTTATTTATATAGAAAAGATCGGGTTGTTACATTCACCCTCCCTTATAAAGATTTCGTCCCCGGAATCACCGTTTTAAAACCTATACTTACCCGGGTACATAGCATACACAATCATTGCAAGTAGTTCTCGATCATAATTTGATCGAATTGATCTTTAACTATTCACATAAAGTTTGTCTTTCTGATTAACGAAAATTTGATTTCTAAAAGAACTCAAATTCCTCCTTCAAAATTTTCTTTATAAAATAATTTACTATATATATGAAAATCATGTATAATAAAATAAAAGTTATACAAATAATACCTGGAGTTCCATTGCCAGTTGCCGCCGTATCCTGGACTGTCATGTTGAAGACCCTTGCAGAAGATTTTGTCAGCTTGCTAGATGATGTTGGTCCTGTGATCGCCAAAGTTCCGCCGCTTTTCCCCATGTTCATGCTTTCTGTCTCCGTCCTCCTTTTCGGACAGTCCTTCACCTTATACTCCTTTGATCAGCACAGAAAACACTCATTAATAGTTCTAGGATTGGGGCAGTTAGGAGAGATATGGCCCTCCTGCCCACACTTAAAACATGCAAATTTACCTTTCAGACATTCCCCCAAATGGTTCTTTCCATAATTCCCACATTGCACCACCTGCATCTTCTTTGTACCTTTCTGCTTCACCTGCATACCCCCAAAGTTGTTTCCCTTCCTTTTTTCATTCATATTCCCACTATTTGTTTCCACCTTCCCAGCTCCCTCAACCTTACCCTTGTTCCTTCTTTCTTTGTTGTAGAGGCTCATGGCCTCACTCACCTCCTCAGCTATAACAGCTTTCTTCATGAGTGCTGCAAATGTAGGGATTTGCAACACTGCCACCTTATTGTAGAGCCAGGATTTTAATCCCAGCTCAAACTTTCTCACTTTTCTAGCCTCCGTATCAACTTGACGCGGGGCAAATCTACCCAACTCATTAAACTTAGCGGCGTATTTTGACACCGTCATATTTTCCCGCTTCAATTTCAAAAATTTTACCTCCATCCTAGTCTGCAAACTAGATGAAAAATAGTTTTAGAAAAATAAATTTTTAAACCCTTCCCAAGCAACTACACCTACTCCTGCTCTCGCCTGATTCGCTTCCCACTAAAAATTTGCCTCACCCTTCATCATGTAGGTGGTAAAAGCGGTCTTTTGCCCCTCAGCTACCCTAGCTATAACGAACGGCTTTTCGATTTCCTTAACCCAAGTTTGGGCTTCAACAGGGTCAGTTGTACCTTTAAATTTCGGCGGTCCCACAGCCTTGAAGTTCACCAAGCTGTTGTCTGGTTGGTTCCCTGCGACTGGAATTCCTTATTGCATTGCCTGAGCTACAATGTTTGCAAATTGTTGCATTGGATCTGGTTGTTGTCCCCCCAACCTTATTAACAGATTCTTCTGCCCTTTGATTTCTAGTTTGACGTCTTGGCGGCATTATCTGATTAAATAAACATAATTTAACTTACATTCTAAGCCTTATCACATAAGTTTAATATATTAAACTTGTTTCATTACTCAAACATAAGTTCATTTTCATTAAGTCGTAGTAATTTACATAACATAGCCCATATTGCTATCCCTTTGTGACTACAAAAGTCGGGATTTACAACCTTAACTTATACAAAAGTTGAGAATATTACATTACACAGACATACATATTACAAATATTACATTAAATACACCTACACCACAGAACCTATACTACCTATTCACTACGCCTTTTTCTTGATCTTGGACAACTTTTTTCTTGATGACCTTCTATCCCACAAATAAAACAGACACATTGCTTTGGATTGGGACAATGAGGAGAGAAATGTCCCTCATGTCCGTAATTGTAGAAAATATGTTCCCCTTTCCTGCATACACCTTCATGTTTCTTGTCACAATTTGTACACCTTTCTATTCGATTAATTTTTCCTTGGTTGTTATCAGGATTTCCTATATCGCGGTCCTTTATCTTTCTTTTCCCCTTCTTGCTAGGAGCTGCACACGCTTTGTTGCTTTTACCTCCAATTTGGTCAATTTGGATTTTAAGCTTATCTTGTTCTTCCGTTGTTTATATTAATACTTTTCACAGTTGACTATTTAGTAGTTTTTCTTTTTCCCACAGCTTTTCCAAAGAGGAAATCTGGTCCCGTAGATTCTGTACTTCGGTTGATGCTTGATTAGCTCCAACTTCAGTGTCTGAATCACTATCTGTCAATTCCACCATTTTCGGATCTAGTATTACGTTTTCCACAATAACCACCTCATCGAGGTTGCTTTCACTTTGGGCCTCTATTTTAGCTATTGGCTTTGATATTGGCTCCCTCTTTATGATCCGAGGGTATCCTAATCCTTTTTCACCTGACATCTACACACATAAATTATCCTGATTAGCATATAATATATATACACATAACAAACAATAGTTTTATATAGGTTATTTTTTATTTTGTTTGACGATAAATTTATTCAATTCATCTCTTTTTAAACTCTATATGAGTTCTTTATACTTTTAACGTTTCCCTATGTTCTAAGGTTATAGCCTAAGGTCTATCCCACCTAAGGTTTCTAACCCTAAAGCTCTGATACCAACCTGTGACGCCCCCAAATTCAGGTACTTGAAACCCGAACTCGGTGCTTCACGATACCATTCTATGAGCGGAATATAACTAATAATAATAACAATAATATAGATTGTCAAATATAATTTACATATCATCAGAGTTTTCAATCCCAAGTACGAAACCTTTAAATATTCGTTACATTACATGATAATTAATATATATCACCATTATCCTAATAAAGTCTAGTTATTACAAAAGATAGCATTATCATTCATTCAGCGAACTTCCCTTTCCCTTTGTTCTTGGCAGAGCCTTCAGGTTGTTCACACTTAGCTGAAAACATTTAAATTAAGCAAGGATGAGCATTTGAGTGCCCAACAAGTAATAGCAATAGTAACAGTTAGTTGAACGAATTAGATGTTTTCTTTGAACGATACTTCTACAACGAATCAACAGTTGTGAAATAAGCAGAACAAATATTAAACAACATATCATTTCGATTTCAAATTTTTTAAACTACGTACTGACTATAAATGAGGATCAGTTGACAGACTATGAACATTGTTTTCTATTTTTGAAAAGGTTAAACAGAATTTCATCTGTAAATCGTCATAACTTACGGGCACGGGGGTGATCAGCCTGTTATGCCCTGTATTAATTGATCAATACTGCATTCAAGGACGATATTTTTGTCCAGCATATTCGCCTTAGGCGCATAAAAGTTTCCCATATCTGGGATGTTCATACCAGTCTAGAATCCGAACCAAAACAATTCAGTTGGATAACAATAAAGTTCTTATCTTGTTCATCGACAATTTTTAAATTTGTGTCTAGCCGGATCAAATAGCTTAGACAGCTTTTAATTCAACGTATACATACTAGACACCGATAAGTATGTGTCAACATGTGATAAAATATAATGATTATACAAGTGAGGACACTTGTATAACCATGTTTAGAAATTAACAAATAGAATATATATATTGATCTACAATGACAGAATTAAGGAACTTGTACAACAGATTATAATTTAATAACTTACTTATATAGAATCATTGCATAAGTATATACAAAGGTTGAAATATTTGAACAATAAAAAGAATAGTTCAGATATTATCTTACGGATGCCCATTTCATAAGTAAATGCAAAGGGTTAGATACTTGCCTTGTCAGTTGCTTACACAACTTAGATTTATCTTTTATATCAAGCCCTATCATTAAATTGATCATTCGTTCGATTAGAATAACATATCATATCATACTGTACTACATAACCTAATCACATTGTCATGTAAGTTTAACAACCATTGAATCACAAATAAATATTTATCAAGTCAATTTATCTAAGTCCAGATCAATTTCTGAAATATGTCGGTGTACTGACAACTTTATTGGGTAATTATCGAGTCTAAGACTCTATCTTTTAACTTAGTATCAGTCATATTATTTTTAAATTACTTATAATAATTTTTAAACATTTATCGTAATTTATTACGAATTTTTAAATATCGAAATCATTATTAAGTGATTTAAATATTAAACAATTCTATTATCATTAATATTTAATTAATATTAAACTATTAATGAAACTATTGCCAAAATATTAAAGTTATTTATAATAACTTAGAATATTTTTAAAGTATTAATATTACCCTTAAACGATTTTTAAAACATTTAAAATCATTTTTAAATAATTACCATTAATATTAAAGTATTAATGTATTATTTATCAAAATATTAAAAGTCATTAAGTATAACTTAAAATATTTTTAATTCATGTATATCCTTTTTAAATGTTTTTTAAATTAATAAACCCATTTTTAAACTATTTATTTAATACAATTATTAAATAAATTTATCATTATTAATAATAAATTATTAATCATTAATATTAAATTATTAATAAAATTATCCTTTAAATATTAAAAGTTATATTTTATAACTTAAAATATCTTTAAACACTTTATTTTTTATTTAAAATGATTTTTATAATATTAAAATTATTTTTAAACTAAATCATTTAATATAATTATTAAATAGCTTTAATATCATTAATAATAATTAAATAATGAAATTTACATTTAAATATTAAAAGTTATATTTTATAACTTAAAATAATTTTAAATACCTTATTATTATTTGAAATGATTTTTAATATAATAAAATCATTTTTTATTTAATTTATTTAATTAATTTAGTAAATAACTTAATTATCATTAATATTAATTTATTAATAAATTTCATCACAAAATATTAAAAGTCATTAAAAATAACTTAAAATATTTTCTTATATCATTATATAATTTTAAATAATTTTTCAAATATTAAAATCATTTTTAAATAATTTATTTAATATAATAATTAAATAAATTAAATACTTTTAATATTTCAAAAATATTAAATATTTATAAAATATATTAAAAATAATTAAAAACAAATTTTCAGACCTTAAAATAATTTTTAATAATTTAATTTGTATTTTTAATAATTAAAAACTAATTTTTCTATTTATTTAATTAAAATAATTAATTTTATAAGGAAACTGTCGCTAAAGACCACCTATAGCGACAAAACCGTCGCTATAGGTGTTCTTCGTGTTCTTCATGCAAACCCAGATCACCATGTCAGTTACCGAGCAAGCATGTTTGACCATGTACATTAATCAAATCATGATGTTTGAGGACATGCTTCTGTCAGATCGTGTAGCACAAATGTAACACTACAAGACCCAACAAGAAACACGATCAAACAACATCACAATCAGCAGATATAAGCCTGCAAAGTAGCTGTTAGACATGTTGTGACAACCCGAGAAGTTAGATAATTATTAAAATCCTAAAATGATGGATTAAAGGTTATAAGATTAACCTAAACAGAAAATAAGTGTATGGAATTGACGTTTCTGTGAAGGAATTTTAAGGATTTCAAAATTTTTAAGAAGAACCTATATGGTTTCTTAATTGAATGAGAATAAAGAAATATGGGTTACAAAATTTCAAAACCCTAGAAATGAATTAATATGTACTTGAAGAAATATCGAGAATAAGGTATTACGATACCTGTAAATTCAATATGAACTGAATAGTCTAAGAAATGTTATATAAGTACATATGAAAATTTTATTAAGGAGATAAGATTTCACATGAAGAGATGTTATAAGGTTAAACGAAGATGAGTATATGTATAGAAATATATATACTTAGTAAGGTGCTATAAATATTTTAGCAAGAGGAATGTTGAATTAAGTTAATGATATAAGGACCAAGATAAAACTATGTTAGTAATTAACATAGCTAGAACGTTGGCCTTGAATGGTAGATAAGAATTTGAATAAGTTTAAAGTCGTTAGTTAATACGATTAGCAATAAGAAAGGAATAATTTAAAACTCAAAATTTGAGTTAGAGATAGAATTTTGAAGCATGGACTGCTCGGTTGCGTCCGGAACGTCAAGATTAATCAAAATGGACAGTAAACACAAAATGTGTAAAGGTTGACTTTTGGTCAAAGTCAACAGTTGACTTTTTATGAAGAAAAGTCAAAATTAGTGTGAGAAGTGAAAGATGGTGTATGGATAATGATATAATATTAAATATTATACCAAATGTTGTGAAGTAAAAATATGAGAGGAGATTCAATATGCAAATATGTATATTGGTATAAAGCAGTCAGTAAATTAAATTCATATTTGAATAAATGATTGAATATATTAAATTATATATTTAATATATAAATAAATTGTTTGAAAACAATTTATGGAGAGGAGGAGGAAATTAAATTAAATTATACAATATAAATTGTATAACTTAAATAAGTTATTTAAATTATGTATGAGAATTAAATAACCTAAATGGTTATTGTTATTTGGTGGTTCTAGTATTTAAATATATACTAGTGACCTAATCTAAGAGATTTGTGGAGCATGTCATAATTTATTTAATGATTATGTGAGTAAGTGAATACGAATATTATGTTATGACAAATAAAAGAAATTAGTATGATCCTAATTATATATTAGGAATGAAGAATTAAATAACTTAAGGGTTATGGGATGAGAGAATTATGGTATATAAAATATATACTAATTTTAAGAGATTTATTTTATACATCTCGGTTAATTAATTTTATAACCTAATTAATGTAAGTCTAATTGGGTTAAGGAAATTAAATGTACTTGGGGTAAGAATTTGTATTTAAATTGAGTACATAGAAACCCTAATGAAATGAGTAGGGTAAGATGAAATTTAGTGTAATGGATCATATTAATTTTATGGCCCAAACATTTTAGCTAGGAAGTCCAAATATTTTATTTGGAAAAGCCAAAGGAATTAAGTTTTAAGCTCAAGCGAGCCAATTGTTAAGGAACATGTGGGAGAGATAGTATTAAAAGTATTGGACCTAATTTATTTTCATGGCCCAAGAAATTAATCTAGAAGTCCAAAGAGATTAATTATGGTGGCCCAAGTGTTAGCCCAATCAATAAATTAAGAAGCCCAAATTATTATGGGTGGGACAAGTAATGGATGATGTTATTTGTTATGGCCCAAAGAATTAAAGTTAGTAGCCAAAATAATTAAAAGAATGGCCCAACTTTTAGCCCAAGTGGGAGAGAGACATTTTGGACATTAAGTATGCTACAAAAAGCAATTTTGGCCAATCTTTAGCCACATGGCCGGACATGGAGAAGAGAAGGGAAAGAGGGAATGAATGTAATAATTACTTACTTTATTAGGTGGCTAACTCCTCCTTATGTGTCATTGCTTTATTGAACCAACACTTTGTTCTCTCTTGTAAACAATCATTTAGTGGTTAGAAAGAGAGTGAATTGATGTGAGTAATTAAAGGCCACTTGGCCGGATTTGAAGGAGAGAAAAAGAAGGGAGTGCATGTCATCATGCTAAGCCACAAGTTTGCAAAAGATAATTACAAACTTAGCTAGGTGTCATTTATTTAAGGAGCCACATGATTCAATAATAATCCACATGCTATGTAATGATTATTACTAGAGAGAGAGAATTAGTGGAGAAATATGGAGAAGATAAGGCCACTTGGCCAGATAAGAAAAGAAGGAAAAAGATAAGAAGATAAGAAGATAAGAGAAGAAAGAAGATAAGAGAAGAAAGAGAAAGAGGAAAAGAAAGAAAGAGAGAGAAATAGAGAGAAGCAAGAGAGAGAGAGAGAAAGAAGTGGTTCGGCAGCCATGGGGGAGGGAAAGGGAAGTTTTTGATAAGTCATCAAAACTCCATATCCATCCATGGAAGAAGAAGAAGGAGAGCATGTGAACAAAAAGGTATAAACCCCTTTTGTTTATATAATTTTTGATTATTGTAAATCAAACTTTGAATCTATGTTTCTAAACTCAAAAACCTTAGATCTATATGTTTATGAGTGTTTAATGTTTAGATCTACCCATATTGGGTGTTGATTTAGTTGGAAATCGAAAATAAAGAAAAGTGATTTTCTAGTTTTATAAGCTCTAAAATTTATATGTACTTTGGATTTCCACCGTTTTAAATCTATAGCTTCTTTTTGCGATCCGTCAAAGGGAGGTTCTAGATATACGTGTTAAATACTAAACCCAAGTGGTAGCACTCAAAAATGTTGAGTACACAAGTTGTAGTGACTGTTTTACCAAAAACAGTTTTGTGTTTTTAAGGAAAAATGGACTGTTTTGGACAGTCAAAGAGTAGGGGTAGTTTGGTCATTTTTCGGACATGTAAAAATTCTGGAAAAATTTGGGAGTATACTATGATAAGTTATCTAACATCTCCAAGTGGAATCACTGAAAAAGGAGTTGTAGATTTCCGTATGGAAAATATTTAATAAAGCACGAAAAACTGCAAAATGGCATTTAGCTTCTGCCCAAATTTTTAAAAGGGCATTTTCGGCAACTTAAATTGTGAGAAAAATTCTGGCCTTTTGGGACATGAAAATATATGATATCAAGTACCTTGTGTCCAAAAATGAGCTCATTCCGAGTTAAAATGAGCAAGTTATGACCATTTCAAGTTCTGTGATTTTTCGACGAAAATCGCTATAACCGGAGTTCTATAACTCCGATGGCCACAAAATTTAAACTGGAGTGTCACGTTAACATGTATAAGATTGTGCCAAGAGATGAGAATTTCTGGAGTTAAGCACGAGGTAGCTAATTTCTTAAGGAATTAACTAAAAATGATTTTTAAAAAATACCAAAGGAACTTGGAAAATTTTGGAAAAATACTTTTTGTGTATGAAATATGTGTATACATGTTTGTACAAAGGATAGAAAAATAATAAGTTGATTTGGTATTTTCGTGAACGGATATGGAATCCAGCTTGCTGGATTAGAAAATCTGATGAATCCAGCTTGCTGGATTGAAAAGAAGTTTACTGAATTGAAAATATGTTGAATCCAGCTTGCTGGATTGCAATCTAGTTGCTGGATTTGTAATTCAGTTTGCTGGATTGTAGTTTGGCTTGCTGGATTGGATATTTGTTGAATCCAGGTTGCTGGATTCTGTATCCAGTCTGCTGGATTGGCAATTTGGTTGTTAAATTTAAAATCCAGGTTGTTGGATTAGTATTTGATTTATTAGAGTATAAAGAAGAACTTATAATGTATAAGATTAAGTGTTTAATCATAATGGATATGATACAGTGATTGAAAAATTATCCAGGAATGATAATAATACCAATGTGTTAGGATGTTATCTAATATTTGATTAAGTGTTAGATAATCTATTAACAAAGTAATTGTATTATGATACAAAGTAGAATATGCTGATTGAAAGACCAATCTTATTATTACTGATAGGTCTTACCAAAAGAAGTTAACTTAAACTGCGTAGCAGTAGTCAACGAATCAGGCAAGTTTCCTAACTCAAACTTGAGTTGTATATTCAAAGCATGTTAGTGAATGATTATTGTTGATTATTCACGTCTACACTGGTTATTGATTCGCACTTAGTGCATGTTGCATATGTTCATCAGGTATGAAAGGCTGATCACCTTCATTACCATAAGGTTCAGTTAAATTGTTTATGGTCATTGTTGACCTTCAAACATTATTGATTCAGTCATGAAATTATTGAAACTTGATTCATGTTATTTCACAATTAATATATTGTTGAAAACTTGAAAGCTTATTCATTCTTTTCAATCATGATATATCTTCATTGTATTTAAAACTTGCTGGGCAAATTTGATGCTCACCCTTGCTATATCATAATAAAAAAAAAATTCAGATTTAGATGAAACCTTGAGTAAAGACAGAAGCGAAGACAAAGTGCAAGATTAAATTATGGTGCAGTTAGATCTATTAAATTTTCTGACGAAAATAACATTGTAAACCTTTAAGTTATTGAAGGTATGTATTAAGTTAAGGTTGTAGACCATGGGAATGATGTGTAAAAGTTTAATGTATAAACAATTTATGTTTATATCTTCCGCAATTGTTATAGAAATAGTATACCAGATCCTTGGTGATTAGAACCGGGATTTGGGGATGCTACAGTTGGTATCAGAGCTGTAGGTTATAAACCTTAGGTAGGTGTACCTTAGGATATAACCGCAGAGAGATGATAAGTAATAAACTCGAATAGAGTTTAAGCGATAAGAGATGAATATTTGGAAATTCATTATTAAGTAAAGAGAAAGATAATTAAGATTCAAAGAAGAATCTTGAAGAGCTATAAGGATAAGAATCCGGAGTTACCTGACTCCAATAATAGAGATAAAAAGTGATAATAAATAGACTATGTCTATAAGATGAGAACTGTTAATAAAATCATAATATAATATGATTAAAGAGAAGTATAAGAAGATCATAATATAAAACGATCGTAAGCATAAGGAAAAATGATTACCAAATAAGATCACGACGTGATCAGATTAAATTATTGAATAACATATGATATGTTAAGTGATTGGTATGATATAGCCTGACGCTATAAAGAGAATGTACTATGAAATGGTACGATGTAAACTCAGAAAAGAGTGGCAAATGTTAAGATGCGGATTAAAGAAAATTCGTATTAAGAAAAGAAAAAGTTAGAATGGTGTAGAATTTCAATTGAGGACTCATGTCAGCAGCTGAGTTGTATGATTCCTTGTATGGGCGGGGAATTTGTACTTGGTTTTAGAATCACTTAGCTTCCTGGTCGATATAGTGGTTAGGTTAACCAATTCTTTGTATGGGCGGGGAATTGTCCGCTTAGCTTCCTATATTGATTAGTGGCCGAGTTTGATTTGACAACCACTTAGTTTCTGGTATTGATAATCATTGAAACCTAATGTCGCGCTATTTGTTATATGCATGTGGATAAGGTGATTCTTTTCTCATGTGTATAACGAATAGGTAGAGAATATAAGGTTAAGTACGAGTTCTTAAAACTCATACTTATGGTACGTTCGTGACAATTAATTATATGAAATATTTATGAACCCCTCAGCGAATGGACGCCGAAGGTCTGACTAGGACAAGTTCTTAAACTCATATGATTGTGGAAAGTTCCTGAACTCATAATGTGTGGTAAGTTTGACGAACTGGTATAGTTATGTTGAGATGGAGAATTGAAGATGATAGAAATAGATAGACTTATTAAGAAATGGATCAGTAGAGAAATTGAAGTTGATGGTGGAATCATAGGTATTCCAAATCTTCTAGCTATGCTAGACTTCGAAGTTTTTGACATCAAGCTAAATTCGCACTGATGTGCCTTTCGAAATAAAATGAATTTTTGTTATCCTCAACATAGGGTTACAACTGTGTAGAAGTGGGCTTCGTACTACTAACACATCGTTACCTGTTGTGGCGTGATGACACCAAAGATGATTTTCAAAGGTTTTTGAACAGTTTAAAGAAGAGTCTAGGCCAATTGATTCGGCTAGACGAAAATAATTTGAATTATCAAAATGTATTTTTTTTAATATCATCAATGTATCATGAAACATGGTGCAAAGATGATAAAAATGATGGAGTTATCAATGCAGAATTACTTAGTGTCGGATGTGATCTAAAGATCGTCAGCCCACTATGGCATGATGTAGTATGACAAAGTCACACAATGACGGAATCCTCAAACGTACTATAAATACAGTGCGGTATCATGACGTCATAAAATAATTTTAAGAATTTTAAAGATAATTTATTGCCAACTGAATTTGGCTAGAAATGTTTCGATTGAAATTCGAATGATTGATATGCGTCTAAGCTATTTGATTCAGCTAGACAAATGTTTATGAAATTCAAAGTATTCTTTGAAAGCTTATGCCAAACCAAATTGTTTTGGTGCGGAATCTTATGATGAGTCTGAGGTGAATAACCCTAAAAATGGGGATATACTAATGGGATAAAATATTCCAATCTAAGAACGCATATAGTCGTTCCGATTACTAAGGTACAACAGACTGATCCTCTAAAGTACCCGCATCGGTAGTTTACCTTCTTTGTGATTGTAAACATACCAAATATAAAATATTTCAGAGGTAGAGTACCTTTCTTTCGTAATTGAAAGAGGTAGCAGGTAGAAATACCCCTAAACCTCAAAGTTCATGATTTTATGATCCCTCAGACAGATATGAAAATATTTTAAACTCCTCAGAGTAATGTTGGGGTAGTATGTGATTATGGATATGAATAGTGTGAACTCGTTGAGTACGAGTAGAATCTGAGATGATTGAGTAAAGGTTATTATGACAACCTAGTTTTGCTGAATGTTTAGAAGATGTAAACTCCTAGTGAGTAGTTATGGTGAAATGTGATAATAGATGAGAAATCCTCAAAGGAGGAAATTGTAAAGGTTAAGATAAAAACCTAGTTTTGATCAAGAGAATAAGCAGAGATTAGTATGCTTTAATTTCGGGGACGAAATTCTTAGAAGAAGGGGTGAATGTGACAACCCGAGAAGTTAGATAATTATTAAAATCCTAAAATGATGGATTAAAGGTTATAAGATTAACCTAAACAGAAAATAAGTGTATGGAATTGACGTTTCTGTGAAGGAATTTTAAGGATTTCAAAATTTTTAAGAAGAACCTATATGGTTTCTTAATTGAATGAGAATAAAGAAATATGGGTTACAAAATTTCAAAACCCTAGAAATGAATTAATATGTACTTGAAGAAATATCGAGAATAAGGTATTACGATACCTGTAAATTCAATATGAACTGAATAGTCTAAGAAATGTTATATAAGTACATATGGAAATTTTATTAAGGAGATAAGATTTCACATGAAGATATGTTATAATGTTAAACGAAGATGAGTATATGTATAGAAATATATATACTTAGTAAGGTGCTATAAATATTTTAGCAAGAGGAATGTTGAATTAAGTTAATGATATAAGGACCAAGATAAAACTATGTTAGTAATTAACATAGCTAGAACGTTGGCCTTGAATGGTAGATAAGAATTTGAATAAGTTTAAAGTCGTTAGTTAATACGATTAGCAATAAGAAAGGAATAATTTAAAACTCAAAATTTGAGTTAGAGATAGAATTTTGAAGCATGGACTGCTCGGTTGCGTCCGGAACGTCAAGATTAATCAAAATGGGCAGTAAACACAAAATGTGTAAAGGTTGACTTTTGGTCAAAGTCAACAGTTGACTTTTTATGAAGAAAAGTCAAAATTAGTGTGAGAAGTGAAAGATGGTGTATGGATAATGATATAATATTAAATATTATACCAAATGATGTGAAGTAAAAATATGAGAGGAGATTCAATATGCAAATATGTATATTGGTATAAAGCAGTCAGTAAATTAAATTCATATTTGAATAATTGATTGAATATATTAAATTATATATTTAATATATAAATAAATTGTTTGAAAACAATTTATGGAGAGGAGGAGGAAATTAAATTAAATTATACAATATAAATTGTATAACTTAAATAAGTTATTTAAATTATGTATGAGAATTAAATAACCTAAATGGTTATTGTTATTTGGTGGTTCTAGTATTTAAATATATACTAGTGACCTAATCTAAGAGATTTGTGGAGCATGTCATAATTTATTTAATGATTATGTGAGTAAGTGAATACGAATATTATGTTATGACAAATAAAAGAAATTAGTATGATCCTAATTATATATTAGGAATGAAGAATTAAATAACTTAAGGGTTATGGGATGAGAGAATTATGGTATATAAAATATATACTAATTTTAAGAGATTTATTTTATACATCTCGGTTAATTAATTTTATAACCTAATTAATGTAAGTCTAATTGGGTTAAGGAAATTAAATGTACTTGGGGTAAGAATTTGTATTTAAATTGAGTACATAGAAACCCTAATGAAATGAGTAGGGTAAGATGAAATTTAGTGTAATGGATCATATTAATTTTATGGCCCAAACATTTTAGCTAGGAAGTCCAAATATTTTATTTGGAAAAGCCAAAGGAATTAAGTTTTAAGCTCAAGCGAGCCAATTGTTAAGGAACATGTGGGAGAGATAGTATTAAAAGTATTGGACCTAATTTATTTTCATGACCCAAGAAATTAATCTAGAAGTCCAAAGAGATTAATTATGGTGGCCCAAGTGTTAGCCCAATCAATAAATTAAGAAGCCCAAATTATTATGGGTGGGACAAGTAATGGATGATGTTATTTGTTATGGCCCAAAGAATTAAAGTTAGTAGCCAAAATAATTAAAAGAATGGCCCAACTTTTAGCCCAAGTGGGAGAGGGACATTTTGGACATTAAGTATGCTACAAAAAGCAATTTTGGCCAATCTTTAGCCACATGGCCGGACATGGAGAAGAGAAGGGAAAGAGGGAATGAATGTAATAATTACTTACTTTATTAGGTGGCTAACTCCTCCTTATGTGTCATTGCTTTATTGAACCAACACTTTGTTCTCTCTTGTAAACAATCATTTAGTGGTTAGAAAGAGAGTGAATTGATGTGAGTAATTAAAGGCCACTTGGCCGGATTTGAAGGAGAGAAAAGAAGGGAGTGCATGTCATCATGCTAAGCCACAAGTTTGCAAAAGATAATTACAAACTTAGCTAGGTGTCATTTATTTAAGGAGCCACATGATTCAATAATAATCCACATGCTATGTAATGATTATTACTAGAGAGAGAGAATTAGTGGAGAAATATGGAGAAGATAAGGCCACTTGGCCAGATAAGAAAAGAAGGAAAAAGATAAGAAGATAAGAAGATAAGAGAAGAAAGAAGATAAGAGAAGAAAGAGAAAGAGGAAAAGAAAGAAAGAGAGAGAAATAGAGAGAAGCAAGAGAGAGAGAGAGAAAGAAGTGGTTCGGCAGCCATGGGGGAGGGAAAGGGAAGTTTTTGATAAGTCATCAAAACTCCATATCCATCCATGGAAGAAGAAGAAGGAGAGCATGTGAACAAAAAGGTATAAACCCCTTTTGTTTATATAATTTTTGATTATTGTAAATCAAACTTTGAATCTATGTTTCTAAACTCAAAAACCTTAGATCTATATGTTTATGAGTGTTTAATGTTTAGATCTACCCATATTGGGTGTTGATTTAGTTGGAAATCGAAAATAAAGAAAAGTGATTTTCTAGTTTTATAAGCTCTAAAATTTATATGTACTTTGGATTTCCACCGTTTTAAATCTATAGCTTCTTTTTGCGATCCGTCAAAGGGAGGTTCTAGATATACGTGTTAAATACTAAACCCAAGTGGTAGCACTCAAAAATGTTGAGTACACAAGTTGTAGTGACTGTTTTACCAAAAACAGTTTTGTGTTTTTAAGGAAAAATGGACTGTTTTGGACAGTCAAAGAGTAGGGGTAGTTTGGTCATTTTTCGGACATGTAAAAATTCTGGAAAAATTTGGGAGTATACTATGATAAGTTATCTAACATCTCCAAGTGGAATCACTGAAAAAGGAGTTGTAGATTTCCGTATGGAAAATATTTAATAAAGCACGAAAAACTGCAAAATGGCATTTAGCTTCTGCCCAAATTTTTAAAAGGGCATTTTCGGCAACTTAAATTGTGAGAAAAATTCTGGCCTTTTGGGACATGAAAATATATGATATCAAGTACCTTGTGTCCAAAAATGAGCTCATTCCGAGTTAAAATGAGCAAGTTATGACCATTTCAAGTTCTGTGATTTTTCGACGAAAATCGCTATAACCGGAGTTCTATAACTCCGATGGCCACGAAATTTAAACTGGAGTGTCACGTTAACATGTATAAGATTGTGCCAAGAGATGAGAATTTCTGGAGTTAAGCACGAGGTAGCTAATTTCTTAAGGAATTAACTAAAAATGATTTTTAAAAAATACCAAAGGAACTTGGAAAATTTTGGAAAAATACTTTTTGTGTATGAAATATGTGTATACATGTTTGTACAAAGGATAGAAAAATAATAAGTTGATTTGGTATTTTCGTGAACGGATATGGAATCCAGCTTGCTGGATTAGAAAATTTGATGAATCCAGCTTGCTGGATTGAAAAGAAGTTTACTAAATTGAAAATATGTTGAATCCAGCTTGCTGGATTGCAATCTAGTTGCTGGATTTGTAATTCAGTTTGCTGGATTGTAGTTTGGCTTGCTGGATTGGATATTTGTTGAATCCAGGTTGCTGGATTCTGTATCCAGTCTGCTGGATTGGCAATTTGGTTGTTAAATTTAAAATCCAGGTTGTTGGATTAGTATTTGATTTATTAGAGTATAAAGAAGAACTTATAATGTATAAGATTAAGTGTTTAATCATAATGGATATGATACAGTGATTGAAAAATTATCCAGGAATGATAATAATACCAATGTGTTAGGATGTTATCTAATATTTGATTAAGTGTTAGATAATCTATTAACAAAGTAATTGTATTATGATACAAAGTAGAATATGCTGATTGAAAGACCAATCTTATTATTACTGATAGGTCTTACCAAAAGAAGTTAACTTAAACTGCGTAGCAGTAGTCAACGAATCAGGCAAGTTTCCTAACTCAAACTTGAGTTGTATATTCAAAGCATGTTAGTGAATGATTATTGTTGATTATTCACGTCTACACTGGTTATTGATTCGCACTTAGTGCATGTTGCATATGTTCATCAGGTATGAAAGGCTGATCACCTTCATTACCATAAGGTTCAGTTAAATTGTTTATGGTCATTGTTGACCTTCAAACATTATTGATTCAGTCATGAAATTATTGAAACTTGATTCATGTTATTTCACAATTAATATATTGTTGAAAACTTGAAAGCTTATTCATTCTTTTCAATCATGATATATCTTCATTGTATTTAAAACTTGCTGGGCAAATTTGATGCTCACCCTTGCTATATCATAATAAAAAAAAATTTCAGATTTAGATGAAAGCTTGAGTAAAGACAGAAGCGAAGACAAAGTGCAAGATTAAATTATGGTGCAGTTAGATCTATTAAATTTTCTGACGAAAATAACATTGTAAACCTTTAAGTTATTGAAGGTATGTATTAAGTTAAGGTTGTAGACCATGGGAATGATGTGTAAAAGTTTAATGTATAAACAATTTATGTTTATATCTTCCGCAATTGTTATAGAAATAGTATACCAGATCCTTGGTGATTAGAACCGGGATTTGGGGATGCTACAGTTGGTATCAGAGCTGTAGGTTATAAACCTTAGGTAGGTGTACCTTAGGATATAACCGCAGAGAGATGATAAGTAATAAACTCGAATAGAGTTTAAGCGATAAGAGATGAATATTTGGAAATTCATTATTAAGTAAAGAGAAAGATAATTAAGATTCAAAGAAGAATCTTGAAGAGCTATAAGGATAAGAATCCGGAGTTACCTGACTCCAATAATAGAGATAAAAAGTGATAATAAATAGACTATGTCTATAAGATGAGAACTGTTAATAAAATCATAATATAATATGATTAAAGAGAAGTATAAGAAGATCATAATATAAAACGATCGTAAGCATAAGGAAAAATGATTACCAAATAAGATCACGACGTGATCAGATTAAATTATTGAATAACATATGATATGTTAAGTGATTGGTATGATATAGCCTGACGCTATAAAGAGAATGTACTATGAAATGGTACGATGTAAACTCAGAAAAGAGTGGCAAATGTTAAGATGCGGATTAAAGAAAATTCGTATTAAGAAAAGAAAAAGTTAGAATGGTGTAGAATTTCAATTGAGGACTCATGTCAGCAGCTGAGTTGTATGATTCCTTGTATGGGCGGGGAATTTGTACTTGGTTTTAGAATCACTTAGCTTCCTGGTCGATATAGTGGTTAGGTTAACCAATTCTTTGTATGGGCGGGGAATTGTCCGCTTAGCTTCCTATATTGATTAGTGGCCGAGTTTGATTTGACAACCACTTAGTTTCTGGTATTGATAATCATTGAAACCTAATGTCGCGCTATTTGTTATATGCATGTGGATAAGGTGATTCTTTTCTCATGTGTATAACGAATAGGTAGAGAATATAAGGTTAAGTACGAGTTCTTAAAACTCATACTTATGGTACGTTCGTGACAATTAATTATATGAAATATTTATGAACCCCTCAGCGAATGGACGCCGAAGGTCTGACTAGGACAAGTTCTTAAACTCATATGATTGTGGAAAGTTCCTGAACTCATAATGTGTGGTAAGTTTGACGAACTGGTATAGTTATGTTGAGATGGAGAATTGAAGATGATAGAAATAGATAGACTTATTAAGAAATGGATCAGTAGAGAAATTGAAGTTGATGGTGGAATCATAGGTATTCCAAATCTTCTAGCTATGCTAGACTTCGAAGTTTTTGACATCAAGCTAAATTCGCACTGATGTGCCTTTCGAAATAAAATGAATTTTTGTTATCCTCAACATAGGGTTACAACTGTGTAGAAGTGGGCTTCGTACTACTAACACATCGTTACCTGTTGTGGCGTGATGACACCAAAGATGATTTTCAAAGGTTTTTGAACAGTTTAAAGAAGAGTCTAGGCCAATTGATTCGGCTAGACGAAAATAATTTGAATTATCAAAATGTATTTTTTTTAATATCATCAATGTATCATGAAACATGGTGCAAAGATGATAAAAATGATGGAGTTATCAATGCAGAATTACTTAGTGTCGGATGTGATCTAAAGATCGTCAGCCCACTATGGCATGATGTAGTATGACAAAGTCACACAATGACGGAATCCTCAAACGTACTATAAATACAGTGCGGTATCATGACGTCATAAAATAATTTTAAGAATTTTAAAGATAATTTATTGCCAACTGAATTTGGCTAGAAATGTTTCGATTGAAATTCGAATGATTGATATGCGTCTAAGCTATTTGATTCAGCTAGACAAATGTTTATGAAATTCAAAGTATTCTTTGAAAGCTTATGCCAAACCAAATTGTTTTGGTGCGGAATCTTATGATGAGTCTGAGGTGAATAACCCTAAAAATGGGGATATACTAATGGGATAAAATATTCCAATCTAAGAACGCATATAGTCGTTCCGATTACTAAGGTACAACAGACTGATCCTCTAAAGTACCCGCATCGGTAGTTTACCTTCTTTGTGATTGTAAACATACCAAATATAAAATATTTCAGAGGTAGAGTACCTTTCTTTCGTAATTGAAAGAGGTAGCAGGTAGAAATACCCCTAAACCTCAAAGTTCATGATTTTATGATCCCTCAGACAGATATGAAAATATTTTAAACTCCTCAGAGTAATGTTGGGGTAGTATGTGATTATGGATATGAATAGTGTGAACTCGTTGAGTACGAGTAGAATCTGAGATGATTGAGTAAAGGTTATTATGACAACCTAGTTTTGCTGAATGTTTAGAAGATGTAAACTCCTAGTGAGTAGTTATGGTGAAATGTGATAATAGATGAGAAATCCTCAAAGGAGGAAATTGTAAAGGTTAAGATAAAAACCTAGTTTTGATCAAGAGAATAAGCAGAGATTAGTATGCTTTAATTTCGGGGACGAAATTCTTAGAAGAAGGGGTGAATGTGACAACCCGAGAAGTTAGATAATTATTAAAATCCTAAAATGATGGATTAAAGGTTATAAGATTAACCTAAACAGAAAATAAGTGTATGGAATTGACGTTTCTGTGAAGGAATTTTAAGGATTTCAAAATTTTTAAGAAGAACCTATATGGTTTCTTAATTGAATGAGAATAAAGAAATATGGGTTACAAAATTTCAAAACCCTAGAAATGAATTAATATGTACTTGAAGAAATATCGAGAATAAGGTATTACGATACCTGTAAATTCAATATGAACTGAATAGTCTAAGAAATGTTATATAAGTACATATGGAAATTTTATTAAGGAGATAAGATTTCACATGAAGATATGTTATAATGTTAAACGAAGATGAGTATATGTATAGAAATATATATACTTAGTAAGGTGCTATAAATATTTTAGCAAGAGGAATGTTGAATTAAGTTAATGATATAAGGACCAAGATAAAACTATGTTAGTAATTAACATAGCTAGAACGTTGGCCTTGAATGGTAGATAAGAATTTGAATAAGTTTAAAGTCGTTAGTTAATACGATTAGCAATAAGAAAGGAATAATTTAAAACTCAAAATTTGAGTTAGAGATAGAATTTTGAAGCATGGACTGCTCGGTTGCGTCCGGAACGTCAAGATTAATCAAAATGGGCAGTAAACACAAAATGTGTAAAGGTTGACTTTTGGTCAAAGTCAACAGTTGACTTTTTATGAAGAAAAGTCAAAATTAGTGTGAGAAGTGAAAGATGGTGTATGGATAATGATATAATATTAAATATTATACCAAATGATGTGAAGTAAAAATATGAGAGGAGATTCAATATGCAAATATGTATATTGGTATAAAGCAGTCAGTAAATTAAATTCATATTTGAATAATTGATTGAATATATTAAATTATATATTTAATATATAAATAAATTGTTTGAAAACAATTTATGGAGAGGAGGAGGAAATTAAATTAAATTATACAATATAAATTGTATAACTTAAATAAGTTATTTAAATTATGTATGAGAATTAAATAACCTAAATGGTTATTGTTATTTGGTGGTTCTAGTATTTAAATATATACTAGTGACCTAATCTAAGAGATTTGTGGAGCATGTCATAATTTATTTAATGATTATGTGAGTAAGTGAATACGAATATTATGTTATGACAAATAAAAGAAATTAGTATGATCCTAATTATATATTAGGAATGAAGAATTAAATAACTTAAGGGTTATGGGATGAGAGAATTATGGTATATAAAATATATACTAATTTTAAGAGATTTATTTTATACATCTCGGTTAATTAATTTTATAACCTAATTAATGTAAGTCTAATTGGGTTAAGGAAATTAAATGTACTTGGGGTAAGAATTTGTATTTAAATTGAGTACATAGAAACCCTAATGAAATGAGTAGGGTAAGATGAAATTTAGTGTAATGGATCATATTAATTTTATGGCCCAAACATTTTAGCTAGGAAGTCCAAATATTTTATTTGGAAAAGCCAAAGGAATTAAGTTTTAAGCTCAAGCGAGCCAATTGTTAAGGAACATGTGGGAGAGATAGTATTAAAAGTATTGGACCTAATTTATTTTCATGACCCAAGAAATTAATCTAGAAGTCCAAAGAGATTAATTATGGTGGCCCAAGTGTTAGCCCAATCAATAAATTAAGAAGCCCAAATTATTATGGGTGGGACAAGTAATGGATGATGTTATTTGTTATGGCCCAAAGAATTAAAGTTAGTAGCCAAAATAATTAAAAGAATGGCCCAACTTTTAGCCCAAGTGGGAGAGGGACATTTTGGACATTAAGTATGCTACAAAAAGCAATTTTGGCCAATCTTTAGCCACATGGCCGGACATGGAGAAGAGAAGGGAAAGAGGGAATGAATGTAATAATTACTTACTTTATTAGGTGGCTAACTCCTCCTTATGTGTCATTGCTTTATTGAACCAACACTTTGTTCTCTCTTGTAAACAATCATTTAGTGGTTAGAAAGAGAGTGAATTGATGTGAGTAATTAAAGGCCACTTGGCCGGATTTGAAGGAGAGAAAAAGAAGGGAGTGCATGTCATCATGCTAAGCCACAAGTTTGCAAAAGATAATTACAAACTTAGCTAGGTGTCATTTATTTAAGGAGCCACATGATTCAATAATAATCCACATGCTATGTAATGATTATTACTAGAGAGAGAGAATTAGTGGAGAAATATGGAGAAGATAAGGCCACTTGGCCAGATAAGAAAAGAAGGAAAAAGATAAGAAGAAAAGAAGATAAGAGAAGAAAGAAGATAAGAGAAGAAAGAGAAAGAGGAAAAGAAAGAAAGAGAGAGAAATAGAGAGAAGCAAGAGAGAGAGAGAGAGAAAGAAGTGGTTCGGCAGCCATGGGGGAGGGAAAGGGAAGTTTTTGATAAGTCATCAAAACTCCATAGCCATCCATGGAAGAAGAAGAAGGAGAGCATGTGAACAAAAAGGTATAAACCCCTTTTGTTTATATAATTTTTGATTATTGTAAATCAAACTTTGAATCTATGTTTCTAAACTCAAAAACCTTAGATCTATATGTTTATGAGTGTTTAATGTTTAGATCTACCCATATTGGGTGTTGATTTAGTTGGAAATCGAAAATAAAGAAAAGTGATTTTCTAGTTTTATAAGCTCTAAAATTTCTATGTACTTTGGATTTCCACCGTTTTAAATCTATAGCTTCTTTTTGCGATCCGTCAAAGGGAGGTTCTAGATATACGTGTTAACTACTAAACCCAAGTAGTAGCACTCAAAAATGTTGAGTACACAAGTTGTAGTGACTGTTTTACCAAAAACAGTTTTGTGTTTTTAAGGAAAAATGGACTGTTTTGGACAGTCAGAGAGTAGGGGTAGTTTGGTCATTTTTCGGACATGTAAAAATTCTGGAAAACTTTGGGAGTATACTATGATAAGTTATCTAACATCTCCAAGTTGAATCACTGAAAAAGGAGTTGTAGATTTCCGTATGGAAAATATTTAATAAAGCACGAAAAACTGCAAAATGGCATTTAGCTTCTGCCCAAATTTTTAAAAGGGCATTTTCGGCAACTTAAAGTGTGAGAAAAATTCTGGCCTTTTGGGACATGAAAATATATGATATCAAGTACCTTGTGTCCAAAAATGAGCTCATTCCGAGTTAAAATGAGCAAGTTATGACCATTTCAAGTTCTGTGATTTTTCGACGAAAATCGCTATAACCGGAGTTCTATAACTCCGATGGCCACGAAATTTAAACTGGAGTGTCACGTTAACATGTATAAGATTGTGCCAAGAGATGAGAATTTCTAGAGTTAAGCACGAGGTAGCTAATTTCTTAAGGAATTAACTAAAAATGATTTTTAAAAAATACCAAAGGAACTTGGAAAATTTTGGAAAAATACTTTTTGTGTATGAAATATGTGTATACATGTTTGTACAAAGGATAGAAAAATAATAAGTTGATTTGGTATTTTCGTGAACGGATATGGAATCCAGCTTGCTGGATTAGAAAATTTGATGAATCCAGCTTGCTGGATTGAAAAGAAGTTTACTGAATTGAAAATATGTTGAATCCAGCTTGCTGGATTGCAATCTAGTTGCTGGATTTGTAATTCAGTTTGCTGGATTGTAGTTTGGCTTGCTGGATTGGATATTTGTTGAATCCAGGTTGCTGGATTCTGTATCCAGTCTGCTGGATTGGCAATTTGGTTGTTAAATTTAAAATCCAGGTTGTTGGATTAGTATTTGATTTATTAGAGTATAAAGAAGAACTTATAATGTATAAGATTAAGTGTTTAATCATAATGGATATGATACAGTGATTGAAAAATTATCCAGGAATGATAATAATACCAATGTGTTAGGATGTTATCTAATATTTGATTAAGTGTTAGATAATCTATTAACAAAGTAATTGTATTATGATACAAAGTAGAATATGCTGATTGAAAGACCAATCTTATTATTACTGATAGGTCTTACCAAAAGAAGTTAACTTAAACTGCGTAGCAGTAGTCAACGAATCAGACAAGTTTCCTAACTCAAACTTGAGTTGTATATTCAAAGCATATTAGTGAATGATTATTGTTGATTATTCACGTCTACACTGGTTATTGATTCGTACTTAGTGCATGTTGCATATGTTCATCAGGTATGAAAGGCTGATCACCTTCATTACCATAAGGTTCAGTTAAATTGTTTATGGTCATTGTTGACCTTCAAACATTATTGATTCAGTCATGAAATTATTGAAACTTGATTCATGTTATTTCACAATTAATATATTGTTGAAAACTTGAAAGCTTATTCATTCTTTTCAATCATGATATATCTTCATTGTATTTAAAACTTGCTGGGCAAATTTGATGCTCACCCTTGCTATATCATAATAAAAAAAAAATTAGATTTAGATGAAAGCTTGAGTAAAGACAGAAGCGAAGACAAAGTGCAAGATTAAATTATGGTGCAGTTAGATCTATTAAATTTTCTGACGAAAATAACATTGTAAACCTTTAAGTTATTGAAGGTATGTATTAAGTTAAGGTTGTAGACCATGGGAATGATGTGTAAAAGTTTAATGTATAAACAATTTATGTTTATATCTTCCGCAATTGTTATAGAAATAGTATACCAGATCCTTGGTGATTAGAACCGGGATTTGGAGATGCTACACATGTTCTTCATTTCTGGGTTACCCAGAAATGAAGAACAGTTCGACTGTCCACCTTTGGGCTTCTATAACTTGAAATCGGTGCAATTGTTTTGTGATATAAGCTTTGCAGTGTGCAGCCAACATGTCAAGGAAGAAGTACATCACATAAAATCACCATAAAAACAACGTATCAAGAAGATATGGTTCGGTCAAACCATGTCAGAAATCATGCTATGGTGTTTTCTGGATTACCCAGAAAACACAAACCGAGAGCTTTCTACTTGGTTTGACCATTCCCTAAATCAAATATGTTAGCTTATTAAGTGATGTAAGAGCATAATCATGTAGCCCATGTAGCAAACTATAAACCTATTACAACATCATGACCAAATCATTAATACACTGACAGATCTAGAGCCATCAAAGCTTGTCAGACGCGATCTGGGAACACCTGGGTTTCCCAGAAACTTTGCAAGTCATGGTCGGTCAACGCAGTTTGACCTTCCATAACTTGCAATCTTCATATGATCTAAGCCTGATTTCAAGCTCAGATTAAAGAGCACATATCAGACTATAACTAAAAAGTTTTAAAACACAAAACTCATTAAAGATCACAGAGATACAAGGCCTGACATTCGTTGTTAGACAACAAAACAAAAATTTTCCAGATTTTGTAGATCTTTAAATCTGAGCCTCTAGATGTTATGGATCTAACATCTAGCAACCCAGATCATCGTTATACACTACAAACAACATATTTAACACACAAAAAAATAACATCTAACAACAGATCGATGGACAGATTGTAGCTTCGGGTTTTGTACCTCTTATGAACAATCTTTGATTCTAGGCTTCTAATTTGGTTATGGTGTTCGTGGGGCTTGGTTTGCAAACTGAAATGCTAAGAAATTTCGGAGGTGAGAGCTTGAGAGAGATGAGTTGAGTGTTTGTGCAAAAAGTAAGTTAACATTTGATATTTTCTCTCTCCAATCTATATATATATATATATATATATATATATATATATATATATATATATATGATGTTAGATACATGAATTGGCTGAGGTTACTTGGTTTGCTGGCATTTTAAGTCAAGAGAGTTGTTACATTAGGTCACCAACTCCTCCTATTGTCAAAACCTACTTGTTAGACTTCAATAATGCAAGGGGTAATTTGGTCTTTCGATTTTCTAATTTAATGGCATTCTTGTCATTTGGCAAACCCTTAGGGTTTAACCCTAAAGTTTAGCACAAATCACATGTAGGATTTCCAATTTAGGATTTGCACGCAAAAAAAAATTAAATAAATTTTAGTTTCTAAAATGGAAATTAGGGTTTCCTTAATTAAATTAGTTTTCTAATTACTTTATACAGGAACATTAGGGTTAAAATATAATAATTATCGTTAACCTTGCTAATTTAGCAATTAGGGTTTACAATTAGTAATTAAATTTTATAATTACTAATTAGGGTTACCTAATATAGAAATTAGGATTTCTAAATATTAATATATCAAAATGTTAATTAGGGTTTTAAAATACTAAATAGATTTTCCATAATTAGCAATAAAACCCACTATACATGATATTAATCACATTAACACAATTTCTGACTGATCACAAACTCTAATTTAAGTTTCAAATTAGGGTTTTATATTTAGGGGTTTTCTAAATATTAATTAGGGTTTCTAGATTTTAATTAGGGTTTACCTAATTAATCATTAAATATACAACATAAATCATATAACACAGTTATATAACAGTCTTGAATTTTCCATTTATATTTAAAAATAGGGTTAAATAAATTAATGCTAGGATTTTGATATTATACACCATAATTGACCAACCATTATCAATACGTATATACTGTACATATTTATAGCACTGAAAAATTAAAATATAATTAATATTATATTATTATTCTCATTCCTTGATAAAAATCCAAAATTAGGGTTTGGATTCCATATCTGATTTATCATTCCATAGTTAACCTTAATAATTAAGGTAAAATACTTAACTTAATAATCTGTACTAAAATTCATATAATAGAATAATTATCATAATTATTCTAAAAATCATTTCATATATTATTTAAATAATATATAATTATATTATCATGGAAAATAATTAGTAAAAACATTTCTACTATAATTAATTATTATAAGAATATACTTTATAAAAATCAATAATTCTAAAATAAAATTATATGTAAATATTTATGTAATAAATATATTTTTATTTACCACATAAATACATATACACATTATCTTGTACAAATCCTCATCTTTAAAATAAAAAAAAATTATACGCAAAATTTCTTATTTATTTATATAGAAAAGATCGGGTTGTTACAGAAATTCTTCTGTTATTTCATTCTTTATTATTCTATTGGAATATCATGTCTGTGCGTATTACGCATGACCTGGTTCTATTATTTATTATTCTGTTTGAATAACATGTCGATGCGGTCTATCGCATGCATGGTGAATTCTGTTGTTATTCCATTCTTTATTATTCTGTTGGAATATCATGTCTGTGCGTTTACGCATGACCTGGTTCCGTTATTTATTATTCTGTTGGAATAACCTGTCTGTGCGGTCTATCGCATGCATGGTGAATTCTTCTGTTATTCCATTCTTTATTATTTTGTAGGAATAACATGTTTATGTGGATTACCACATGCATGGTGAATGATCATTTGTATTCATTCCCTATTAAATTGTGAAAATGATCTGTCTATGTGGATTACCGCATGGCGGGCGAAAATTCATTTGCAGTTTCATATATTCTATTATACTCAGTTATTTAAAGCTTTGGCTTCTATACTGCATGAAATTAGTAGAATATCCTTGATATTTGCGCTTCATCCAGTATCTTTTCATGGAAATATTCTTCTGAGCATTCTTGAACTTTACTCTACAAAGCAGTATCATGTTGACAATTTGGACGTTATTGGTTCCTGGATAAATTAATTCTTGAACTTGTTTTATTGAATTCTTATATCATTGTCATCATCCTCATGTTTATATTTTGTTGAAAGTCATCTGTGGCCTGTAGTGCATAGATGGACTTGGTATGATTATGACCAGGGATTGTTCGGTGTAATCATGACCGTAATGTTACAAATGATGTGGTAAAGGTCCTCATTGGCCCATAGTGCATTGATGGACAATTGTTGGCATAATCATGACCATTGATGAATACACGAATATCCTTGGCCCGTAGTGCATGGATAATTTGTGGTCGTGATACTAATGAATATCATTGGCCGTAGTGCAGGGACGATGTGGATTATTTATTAAGCTGAGTCTCAGCCATAAAAATGATGAAAAACCTTTTTAAATCATAAAAGATAGTAGATTTTATTCTCTACTTGACTCTTTTAATAGATAGCTTGTTCCGCTGAAGTTAAACTTGATGTTTGTTATATTTTATTAGTTTAACACTGTTGAAGGCTAATGATAATTTATTCTGCATTATCTTAGTCATAATATTTCTTACTGGGCTAGTTGAGCTCACCCTTTTACTTTCATTGTTCTCTTCAGGAAATGAGAACGTAGCAGGGATTAGTCGAGGAACGGAGTGACGGTCCAGATGATAGCATTAGTAGTCCTTACTATTCTATGAAATAGTGTGATAATAAATGTATTGAGGACTTATTTTGAGTTTGAATACTGTCTAGAAGACAATATTTGTATTAAAACTCACAGCTCATGTTGTATATTTAAGATTGTATTTGTATTCTGTACCATGTATTTGGCAACTAAGAATAGGTGATGTATACCTATTTTGGGGGCGTCACAGATCCGATATGACCATATGTCTTTTCTGATCATACTTTTTTCAGAATAAATAATTCACATGTGAGGTATGACTCTTTCATCTCTCTATGTGCTTTCAGTCTCCATTTACATGCATTAGAGATAATATACATATTATATATTCTTAGAAAAGGTTTTAAAAGAGAAAACTTTTGCTTAACTTGTTAGGAATGTTATTAATTCTGATAAGCATCCGTGGAGCAAGAATCACAGGAACTGTGACGCCCCCAAATTCAGGTACTTGAAACCCGAACTCAGTGCTTCACGATACCATTTCTATGAGCGGAATAATACTAATAATAATAACAATAATAAAGATACCAAATTTAATATACATATGCATCAGAGTCTATTCCCAGGTACGCGACCTTAAAACATTTATTACATAATACTTAATAAATATCATCATCTTATTTGAGTCTAGCTATTAAATATGATAACACAATCTTATTCTGACAGCTTTCCTTTCCCTTTGTTCCTAGCAGAGCCCTCTGGTTGATCATACTTAACTGAAAACATTTTATTTAAGCAAGGATGAGCATTTGAGTGCCCAGCAAGTAACAACAATTATAAATATTAACTGAAAGGATTAAATGTTTTCTTTGTACTACCCTTCTACAACGAATCAATAGTTGTGAAGTAATCTGAACCGATAATAGTAACATAACAACTCTCTATCAAATTTTTGAAACTATGTACTGCCTATAAATAGGGTTAAGGTGACATACTATGAACATTATTTTCAATTTTTGAATAGGTTTAGCAGAACTTCATCCGCAAACCGTCATAACTTACGGGCACGGGGGGTGATTAGCCCGTTATGCCCTGTATTGATCAATACTACATACCAGAACGATATTCTCGTTCATCATATCCGCCTCAGGCACACAAAAGTTTTCCTATGTACGGGATGTTCATACTTAGTCGGGAATCCGAACCAAAACAATTTGATTGGATACAAAAAGGTTTTATCATGTTCAACAATATTTCTAGATCTGTGTCTAGTTGATCAAATAGCTTAGACGACTTTTACTTACTGTATACATACTGGCAATCAATAGGTGTGTGTGTGTATATATATATATATATATATATATATATATATATATATATATATATATATCAACATGGGATTAAATACAATGGTTATTCAAGTGGGGACACTTGAATAACCATATTTAGAAATTACCGAACAGAATATATATATATATATATATATATATATATATATATATATATATATAATATATATATATATATATCTGAATTACAATATAGTACCATGTTGATAATCAATGATCGGATATAACATATATAACAATAGGGTTAATAATCTGGTACAATAATAATATAATTTTAAAACTCTCTTACTTCTGTCCATTGCATAAAGAAAATGCAAAGGTAGGATACTTGCTCAATAAAAGTAGAGTTCAAGGAACTTGCCTTAAGCGTTGTTTACCAAGATATCGCTTATCAATACTCTCTCGAATCCTAACAGAATATAATACGTGTATAGGACATTCATTAGTGACATATGCTCATACATGATATATAAGTGTAAATACATACATAGATGTCTAAGTTAGTTGTATACGCTTTACATATACCTTATGCTTATTTTACCACATTAGTTATACAAGTTCAACATGCACACCTATACACAAGCGAAATTTATCAATGCTAACATATAGTGCTAGTCTTCTAGTCGCATAATCTTATACGTATGCCCTCACATGAAAATTAGTTTATAATACACCATGTCATAGTTGAAATCACAATTTGACTTTAAAGTGGTAAACACTTATTCATCATAGGATCCTATCAACAACATGCTTATTAACACATGAATACTACAATGGACATGAATTACAGATTAGAGTAACAACTTAGGCATTTATGAAACCACATAACAACTACAAAAATCTGATCCTACTGCAGGGTGGCGCGACCGCTCCTGATTTGTACTAAGGAGACGCGCGGCCGCGCATCTCTCAGTTCAAACCAGGACTGAGCAATCACTTGCTTGGCTTAGCCTGCCCATCCTTACACGCATAACAAATATTAACATGCCAAGGGTCCCTTCGTACCTCTCACGTTCAATCTAGGTTCCCTCTTTCATAATATGGTTCAAAGTTTGAATATCTCAACAAGTTAAGGCCATTCAAGGTTATGAAACCAGAAAGTCAAACATGCTTGTCTTTTAAACATACAAGGTAGTTATAAAACTCATATTTGGCATGCTTGTGAGTATTCATATCACATATGTGTAATTAGCATCGTTTTATTTTGAAATATGCTTCGTTTATTCTTTACATGAATTACGATACCTAAGCATAATGATATATATATTTAGGATGCATGAGTGCGTCTAAGAGTATTATCCCACATGTTCATAATTATCATATTATAACTCTCAAAGTAGTGCATAAACATTCACGTTCAAAGTTCGTATTTTCATTAATAAAGCTTACTAATAAGTCCAATATGATCACGTTTCATTACGAAATCCATATACGTAAGTTAATATGTCCGACATGTATTTCAAAACCATACTACTATGCTTGCAAGATCAGAATATCAAAATGAACATAATAAGTCAATGTCCATTTTGAAACTCTAAGTTTCCATTAGCATGTTATCAATGTAATTTAGCATGTTAAACTACTTCACTTACTATACATCCTACTGGCATGCTTACGTAAAAATAAAATCAGACCACACTAGCATATCTTCAAGTTAGAACATTAAGTTACACATGGTCTATCGAGTTTACACATTGAAAACTCAAATTTCCTTTTGAAATCAAGCTAGGTGAGTGATTATATGAAAAGCAATATAAATAGTATGTCAAGGACTGAAATAAGCTGAACTAAGTTGTATTAGCATGCTTTATAAACCAGTTATTATAACAAAACAACCAACAAAATCTGCAGAGGGGCGCGGGCGCGCGCCTTTGTACTAGGGAGAAGCGCGGCCGCGCGACTCTCGTTCCAGTCTAGAGACTTCCCAGCCTCGGTAGATAATAAGCCAACTACCAAATTTTTTTCACTAATTCGACTATAACTAAGCTGCATTGCATACTAAACATGTTAATAAGCCTATAAAACAACTACATAAGTGTTCTACAACCCAATTACAATTCAACTTGACATAATCAAGAAATTGGTAATTCAAGAATAGGATTTTTATAGAAACTGGAAATGAAGAACAAGAAGAATCTTATACCTTGCAATTTGCTTGCTAATTCACACTCCTTCTACTGATATGTATGCAATTACTCACTCTATATATGCTATCAATTTCTTAACTTAGCAATTCTCAGCAATGGATATTAGAAGGAAATGGGTTGTATTTATAGAGAAACAAGAACACAGACAATGCATAAATACACCAAATTAAACTCATGGATGAAAGGATTACATGAAAGTTAAGAGAGAGTTGGTAAATGGTAGTTGAAGATCATCATCATAGCCACTCCCCCTATAATCATGAGCTAGAAAAGCTTGGAAGAAAGAAAAGGAGATAGGCCTTAGCCTCTATGTGATTCACGTGAAGGAGAAATGAAGAGAAAATGGGACTCTAATTTTGGGATAAACAAATTAACTCAGCACTCTTGTAACACTTATATAATTTCCTACTCTTATGTTATATTTAATATACACATTCTTCAAACATGGCTATATCATAATGCCCCAATATAATTTAATATTTCAAGGTAGTAGATGTAATATTGAAATGTAACATACATATAGTACATGTATATACTTACAATATGTTCATGGTATATTATTTTAATATATACCCACATACATATTGTCACATATACCTTCATGATGTATTCATACCATATAGTTTTAATATGCATAATCACATTGCTTCATACAATATAGTTTCATAAAAGTTACTATATAGTCACATAAAAGTCACACTACACTATATAGTATAGTCGTATTATTGCTCTCATGCACATAACCATTAATCTAATATTATTATATTAATAACTTGCTTATTTTATGCCAAATAATTTATTCACTTTCTCGATTAATTAACACCAACATTAATTAATTTGTTCCTCATTGATTAATGTAATTATCGATCTTTATAACAATTAATTATCTATAACATTCTTATTATGTTTATAGACATATTACTAACAATAATAATCATTTAACAATTAGTCAATTTTCTACAATAACAATTAACAATTAATATTCATTAATTGCTCACTTAATAATTCCTTCGTCGATTAATATTATTATTAATATTTTCCACCACCGCACCACACAAGGCTTTCTACAAGTTTGTTACAACTCCACATTAATCACTATAATATAATTGAGTTAACTCGTCACATAGCATAAAATCATTTATATCCAAATAAATATTTATTTCATTAATGTATTCCTAAGACATGAAATTTCTCGGGTATTACACCACTTATCATAATAATCCTAACAATCATATCATATATACAATAATCAAATATTCACAAAAAATAACTAATACTCTTATTATTACAAAATTAGTTTATTATAGGAATATAATATATAACGATTAATAATTCTTAAAAAGAATTTATTTATAATTATTCATCTAAATCATTTTATTTATCACATATATACATATATATTTTGCTTTGCACATATTTCCACCTTTATATATAAAAAAAAATTATCCAAAATTTCTTATTTAATTATATTAAAAATATTGGATTATTACAGGAACGATTAGAGAATTAAGACTATTCAACCTTTTGATTGGACACGACATCCTAGTTTAAAGCGCTTTTTAGAATAGACTTGACCTCATATGCATGTTTGCACTTTGCGATTGCCCTAACTCTTGGTTGTGGGGTATGGAGTTATGGCAAAAATAAACGGAATTTAATGAAAAGATAAAAAGTTGCCAGCCTAATATCTCGAATCGTGGCCTAGGTTGCTCGAGTTATTAAGCCTGAGGTGTAAGACCCCAACTTTTTCATAAATAAAATTGAATTTTCTCTAATTATTATTTTGAATAATAAGGTGTTAATTTGATATAATGCTTTGGTTATGGGTGAAATGTGCAAATTTTACAAAATAAGCAAGTGGTTATAACATATTCATTATTGTCGGGGAATATTCATTTGGTCGTGGAATATTCTTGCTGTCGGGAATATTCGTACAACGGCGCAACCATTTGTGAGCTCCATAACGGAAAACGGTCGGATGAAGGAAAACGACAAGTTTGAGTTTTTACAAATAACGACGCAGTTGTTACCGTTAACACTACTGGAATACCCGGTGGTTAAAATATAGTAATACGCGTGGTTGCATAGTAGCACACGGTATTGCACAGTATTTTTGAATTATTAATTCTTACGTAAAAAGGCACTACTCAATAATTGTTACAGTAATTGATGTTCAATATTTGATTTTATTGATTCAATAATTGCTACGTTGATATTTTATATTATTGTTATTTCAATAATTGTTACTGCACCGTATCTCCATTATTAAATCAATAATTCATATTATTTGAATAATATTATTAGATAGCATTAGTGGCAACGTCTAAGAAAGTTCTGTCTAAGGAGAGGTTTGGTCACTTAATTGCGCGCCAGCAAGGAGAAATCCTTATCGAAAAGCCCCCTCTTTCTTGGGAACGACCTGATTGTCATAATTGTGATTCTGTAATATTATTTGTGAGTAATTAATTATTGATTTATATGATAGGAAATATTTATTTTATGTGGATATAAATGATGGATATATTTATTTTTATGTGGATATAAATGAAGGATTTAATTTTGAGGTATTTTATCAGTATTTTGTCGGAATGGAGGTATTAAAAATCATCCGTATGTGAATTTCGGACATTTTCTGTTTAGAATTTGGAAAAAATGTCTTCTACAAAGTTGTAGCAAACTAAATTTCCTATAAAAAGGACATGAGATTCAAATTTTTCTGATAAAAGAGCTATTTATTATGAATTATTAAAGTTTCAGAAATAAATGTTTTATTAAAATTATGGGTGGGACCACTTTTTGTTTTTGGTGGAAAAATGGGCTGAGATTTTTTTCAAAAGTGGAGGGCTGATCTTGGTCATGGGGTGTGCGTGACATTTGTTATATATAATAATATTTTATTAATTTAGTATGCTTTGACGTTCTAAGCATTTTTCTATAAATAGGTGCTTAGGTTAGAATTGAAAATCACACCAGAATTCATAAGTTTTCTCTCTATATTATCGAGCGTATTTTTGTGAGTATTTTGATACTTTGAGAGTTGCTATTCAGTGCAAGTTTCCTTCAGCCTTATACCTAATATTTTAGCCAGAAGTATTGTTCTTTTGAGGTAAGGGATGTTATTTTTTTCGTAAATGATATTATTTTCTTTAATATCATTATGCCGAAATATTGATATGAATTTTATTGTGAAATTTCTACCTTTTTGTGTCGGGGTTACCATTCACGTATACGGCACTATTCACGTATACTGCACTATTCACGAATACGACACCATTCACAAAAAAATAAAATTTTCTCTTCTTTGTCCAAGATGTCTATTATGGTTACTATCTTTGATTGTATCCATGTTTTGATCTTTAATTTTTTGAATTCTGCTCCACAATTGATTATTATGGAGTATTTTTAAACTTGGATAAATTGTAGTATGAATCCCTAATATTTGTCCTTTTATTTCACTAGATTCATTTTCTTTAAGATATTTTTCATCATCCTCAGTCCTAAATGATGATACTACTGAATATCTTTGGCTTGTAGTGCAAAGATGAATTATTAACTAATGAATATCTTTGGCCCGTAGTGCAAAGATGAATAGGTGTTTAGATGAACATGATCAACTGGTGATACAAATGAATATCTTTGGCCTGTAGTGCAAAGATGAATATTTGATTCAAGATGTATCTTGATTGATGTTACAGGAATAAAATATTGATGATGGACTTTTAAATCTTAGAAGATAGTAGAATTCATTCTCTACTTGACTCTTCTAATGGATTGTTGTTTTCGCTGTAGTTGTTGATCTAAAACTTATTGTCTATTATATTTTATCAGATTTTTTTCCTGTTAAAGACTAATGATAATTTGTTGTATATTATCTTAGTCATAATATTCTTTACTGCGCTATTTGAGCTCACTCTTTTCTTTTTTGTTCCATTTTTCTCAGGAGGTGAGAATATAGCGGGAACTAGTTGGGGTATGGAGTGATGTTTCCAGTCAGTTGTATTAGCAGTCCTCACTAATTTGTAAAATAGTATTTCAATAATTGTAATGAAGGCCTATTTAAGTGTGGATATTGTCTAGAAGACAATATTTGTATTTAAACTCACAGTTTATGTGTTGTCGTATTTTGCACGACAATTGTTGTAATGATGTTGTAGTTGTTTCTGTACCATGTATTTGGCGACTCAGAATAGCTGATGTATACCTATTTTGGGGGCGTCACATGAGGGGTGTCTTTACACCTAGTTCCCTAAAGCCATCTGGTTTGGGAGTCATCGGCCCAACGCTCGTTACATGGGTAACTTAGCGTCTAAGAAAACGAGCATTGAAAAAAGAAAAGGTAAAACCTGAACAGATCCGAATCGTGGTCTACGTTACTCGAGTAATTAATCTTGAGGGGTGTCTTGACACCTGGTGCCCTAAAGCCGTCTAGTTTGGGAGTCACCAGCCCAAGACTCGCTACATGGGTAATTTAAGGCCTAAGAAAACGGACCTTGCACAAGCTCAGACGAGGAGCAAATAGAGTGACCGTTTGACTTAGCTCGAAGTGTGGCCTTTGTTACTCGAGTCAGTAACCCCGAAGGGGTGTCTTAACACCTAGTGCCCTAAAGCCGTTAGGTTTGGGAGTCATTAGTCCAAAACTCGTTAAATGGGTAACTCTGAATAGCCTAAGAAAATGAGACAAGTGAAACGAAAGAAAAAATAAAAATTTGGAATCATCTAAAAGTCATGGAAATGAAACCCCTAAGAGTTGTGTCACTCACAATGTGTGTGTCATATGAAATAAATTTTACGAAGAATAACGTCTAGAGCGAAGATGAAGTATATCTGATATAGGGAGATAAGTCTTTTGAGCCTAATCCTACCCATGAACAATGACCATGAATGCTTTAAAATTTCCTTGTGATTTCATAACTTATTCAAATTTATAAACTTTTACTTCAAATGCCTTATTAACAAGAATGTACTAATCCTGACTGCCAAGCCGTCAAGCTTTTAGTGCATTTTGTTCTTTTGATGTGTAAGATATTGCTCACTCGCGACTTGGTCAACAAAGAAAGTTTCTCATATTAATCCCCGGCATCAACATGTAAAAGGGCTAGGGCATTTTTCGATTCCAAAAAATGGAAGGAGTATAAGGCGGGATCAAGACTCTCATCAAAAGAAAGGGAAGAACTCCTGAAAGAAATCATGGCGACATAAGCTTGCCCCTAAAAAAGAAAAGGAAAAATTTTCAAGAGAGTCCTTAACTCAAAAGCAGAAGCCCAACGACAAAAGGTCTAGTGAATGAAATCTACACCATCAAACATGTCAACCTGCGCCATGTCCTCACAAGTCGAGGCCTCTACATCGAAGTTCAAATTTGGGCAGTGAAAGAATAGGTTGCACCCTCTAGGGACGTCAACGACACCTAGATCATCAGTCCGCCGGGTCACGAATAAAAAAGTATAAAAAAATGGGGCACAAGCACCCAACAGTTACAAGAAACTCCAAATCGCCTCAAAAAGGGTGAGGTATGTTTCTACATCTAATCAAGTAAATTAAACATGTGCATTAACCCAAGACAATAGACTCCTAAGATCATCACATCATGCATGGTCTGCACATGTGCAACTGCGCTATATCAGCGCACATCTCCATTAAAAAGTTTAGCATGCATCCCCAGTAGAGTCAAATATGCATACACATTAAATGCCCAGACTTGAGAAAAAATTCAACTGTTGAAAACTACCGTTCGAGTAGGCATCAAGACAGTCCAGTAGGCACCGTTGTCAAGTATCAGCATGGTAGGCACCGTTGTCAACTGTTAGCAGGGTAGGCACCATTGTCAACTATTAGCAGGGTAGGCACCGTTGTCAACTACCAGCAGGGTAGGCACCATTGTCAACTACTAGCAGGGTAGGCATCGTTGTTAACTACCAGCAGGGTAGACGCTATTTTAAACTACCAGCGTATACATCGGGAAGGTCCGATGATTTTAGAATGTCATACCTAGCAGAGATATAGAAAACATCTTAATTTATCCTCATCAAACAAACATCGGCAGCACCAACAAAAATCAAACCGTTGGAGTCAACACTAGCATAGGCATCAGCAATAACCGGTAATGGTAATGCGATGTGCGAAGTGTAATTTGCGAAATGCGATGTGCAAGTTGCGAAGTGCAATTGGCCAAATGCGAAGTGTGAAATGCAATTTGCGATTTGCGAAATGTAATTTGCAAAAGTATTTTAACATTCATTGCATTGCAATTTGCATCATTAATTACCTTATCATATTTCAAGTGTCTAGCAATCTTTATCATGTTCATTCCATTGCATTGCATAAACATGATAAAGAGGGGCATCTGTAGACACTCAAAATTTAATTTTCTTATTACTAACTATGCATGAGGGAAAAAATGTCTTTTTCATATTCCAGAGATAACCCTGTAACACCATAACATCAAATCTAACACCAGAGACAGGACCATGGGACATCAAATCAACCTCAGAGATAACCCTAAGAAAAGACATAGTCAACGGTGAAAGTAGTATGCACACAAGCCAATCATGTATGATGATAAAGTATATACTTTGTAATCAATCTTATTCATTTATTAATAAAAGTATTCATTTACTAAATTCATTTATTTTATCAACATGGTGTTGTTTTAATAATATGTGATAAACCCATAGTTTTAAGAAATGCTTTTAGAATCATGATGAGATTATACTAATGAGATCTAAATTCTTAAATAGCTTAAAAACTAAAATGTTCCCAATCAATGGATTACTAAAAAGGAAATTAGTGAATCTGGATAGATTGGTACATACATTGTTTGCTCATTGGATGAGGGTGATTGATCCCATGATCATTTGTGTGAAGACACTAAAGCAAGTATGTAGGTACTTATTAGAGAATAAGTTCACTGAACGTGACTCGTTAAGGAATACCTAATGGGGTTTTACTTGCCTGTCAATAGAAGTTCTTATAGTGATAGTAGTACAAGTAATCCTTAGACTTGAGATCATCATAGTATCTTGTATATAATGATTTACACTTTGACTTTTTCCTTAAGATCCTTAGGGTATATCAAAGGGTATGCTTAGGTGTAATAAGTTATATATGAAGATAATGAATGATCAATAAAGAATATATCAATTCTACTAAAAGAAGAGATATGTCCTATGCGATTCGATAAATGACAACCAAGGAATCCTTGGTCAAGGTGGAATTAGAAAATTGTTTCTAATTTGCATTCATTCGGAGTGGTGCATTTAGGAATCGAAATACATATAATTAAATAAAATAAAACTTGACAGTAATTCCATTTCTTATATTTAATTGGGACATTGTATGATGGAATAATTGAATTGTATGGTAATTATTTACTCAAAGGTTCTTTTATGATTAATGTTGAAATCTATATTATCTGGAAAGTCGTTAATCGTTAGGGAGGCTTATCCCAATTTTAGAATAAATATTATTTATTTAAATAAATTAATAGTTTAATTTATTTATTTAAATAAGATTAAAATTGTTCTAATTGATTTATTCATAATCGGTTTAATATGGAGAACCTAAAGGGTCACACCATAAAAAGAAAGAATAACTATTTAAGAAGTTAATGGCATAATCGTTATAATATGTTAAGTATATTTAATTTAATCTATGATGATAGAATAAATTAAATAGCTTAATATATATTTTTTAATATTTTAAAAATATTAAATATAAATTAATAAGAGGAGTCTTATTAATATTATTACAATTATTATTATTTTAATTTTTAAAGGAGTTTGGGAATTAATTTAATATTAGTACTCTCATTTATTCCTAATAAGATTAGGAGGTAAATTAGTTAAAGAGTTTAATTAATTATCCCTAATAAGATTAGGGAGCCTAATTAATTAAAAGAGTTTAATTAATTAAATAATATTCTATTTTAATTATATTAAAATAGGTTAACTGATATCTTTATAAGAAGAGTCTTATATTAGATACCAGTGTGTGGGAGATACGTGATTCTAATAGTTGGAGAGTACGCCCTTTTCTATACAAATAGAAAACTAGGGTTTGAGCCAAAAACACCCTTCTTCTTGATTCTTGTTCTTTCTTGGTGGATCACTGTAAGAACCCGAATTTTTAGAAAATATTAAAATAAAAATTTAGTGAATAAAATTCTTAAAGCATGAGATGGGTTCGAACCTGTGTTACGACGTATGTGGTATTGTGAGTTATGTGATAAGTGATATTGTGTTTAATAAATATATACCGTTATTATATATTTATTATATACTGTAGAGAGGAATTAGTAAGAAGATGGATAAAATTTATCTATTGATGATTAAATAATTTGTGTAAAATTATTTTATAATAGTAAGTTGATGACATTAAAATATCTTTGATAATCACCAATTTCTGAGTATTTGTACGAGTGAGTATCAAGTCTAAAGTAGTGCAATCATACTCTTTAATAATGGATGTATAGGAGCTGAGCTAAACGATTCCTTCAGAGAGCGGAGGTATATACGAATCAGTAACCGATCTAACTCATTATGAAAGCAGTGTAGACGAGACGGAAACTAATTTGTTTGTTGTTTGTGGGAAACCACTCAGTGCACTATATTGAATACTATTAAAGACTCGATGTGTGCTAGGTTTAGACTTGTATATTTGTACTAGTAACTGGTATGATGTAATATGAGTTTTAGTTAGTGCTTAAGCTATCCATGGAAAGATTGAGATAGTAAAGCATAAATGACTTAATTACGAGAATTAACTAACACATTTAAATATTGGTTAATTTATATTAAATTGGAAGTTATATTATGGAATAATATAATTTGAATATTAAAGCCTTAATTCAATATGGTAGTATATGAAAGGGTTTAATATTTGAAAGATGTTACTGTAAAGATTGAGAAAGTTGTCTTAGGACAATCGAACAATTATACGCATAGTGTATAATTTAAATAATTATTAGAGTAAATATTAATTATTCTAAGTGTAAAGGTTGTACATATTATATGTATATAATTATTTAAGTAAGCTAAATAATTTAGCATTAAGGTAAAGTGTGTCACACAAACCTTATATTAAATAAATATTAAAATAAAGTGGAATTAGGAAAAAGGCAAACGTGGCCTAGACCTCTAATATTTTATTGAAGAGATAATGAGCTTGAGTTATATGACTCTAGTAAATGAAATAAATGAGCCTTGTGTGTGGCCTGAGTATTAAAGTTAAATCAGACTAAAAGGTTTAACTGAAATTATTAAAAGAGAATTAATGATTGATAATAATCATTATGATATTTATGTGTGATATAAAATAAGGGGTTCAAAGTACTCAACTAAATTATATTTAGCCCAATTAAAATATTATTTGGACTAGCCCAATGTACATGAGATATAAGATTATATATTGGTGTATATTTAAAATATAAGTATACTTCCTATATGTCGGTAGGTACATATATATGTGTATATATCTGCACATAACTTAAATTAATGTAGTAATACTAAGTCATTATGATTGACTTAAGGAGCCCCAAAAAGGAAATAACCTTGGTTCATTAAGTAACCTTCTTGCTAAAACATTAAGCTAAAAAGCTATGTCCCAATTTCTCAAACATTTTCCTTCCTCACGTGTACATGTCATTGGCCTAGTCTACTGTATTGATGAAATTTAGAGCTGATGATGGCTACGGGAATGGAGGAAGAAAGAGTGGTTCACCAACTCCTTCTTGTCCAACGTCTTCTTCCTTCTTCCATTAGTTTAATCTTTGAGGCAAAGCTATGGACTGTGTAGAGAATTCTCTATAAATAGAGCTCCTCCTTTTCTTTTCCCGTTTGTTTGAGTTTCTGAGAAGTTGCTAATAGAAAGTCAGTAGAATTGGAGAGTTGAGGAGCAATTGGAGAATGGAGGAGCTATAGTTAGCCAATTCCAAGCATTCAAGAGGTAATGATTCTAATATATATGTTCTTGATTTCCTAAGCTTGAAATTCCTTAGAAATGTCAAGAAATAGTTACTTTTGGGTCATAAATTTGATGGCTAAGGATTGTTGTAATCCATGAATTGTTGCTAGATACTGTTAATATAGTTAAACACGAAAACAAAGGAAGTTAAACGGATCAATTTGGTTGAGAAACGAATTCGTAGTGAACGGATTTGCTAAATTTGACAAAATGTGAAAATTTAGTATGAACATGAGTTTTGGATTAATATTTGGGTTTGTTATGTTTTTGAAGTGTTATAATTAGTCTCTAGATGACTAGCTAAGAGTTTAACGAGTCCAACGAATCGAAAACCAACTAATTCGGACTTAAAACGAAGAAGTTATGAAGATTTGAAGTAGAAACATTAAGGAAACTGTAATCTGGGCAAGCCTCGCGCGGGCACGCGGCCCAGGTGTGCGGGCGCGCAAGCTGGACCTGAGTATTGGCGCGGGTGCGTGGTAGTGGTGTGATAACCCGAGATTTCGAATAATCAAAATTTTACGAATAATTTTTTTTTAATTAATATTGATTATTAATTTTGTGACAAGTTTCTGTGATACGAGTCTCGAAAAGGTCAATTTGTGTATTGACTAATAAAATTAGAGTAGAGTTGTGCTTAACAAGATTAGAAACCTTAACCCTAAGTCCGGATAGGGATTCGATAGAAAATATAATTAAAATAATTATATTAATGAGTATGGGTTTGTACCGAAGAGATTTATTGATCAATGATTGATCGGATAAGGTTTGCAATTAATTAGAACTTATAAGGGATTAGAAACCCTAATCTCATATTTAGAAAATCAATTGTACAGTTGAAAATCCTAATTGTACATCGGAAAACCCTAATTTCATATTCGGAAATCCTAAACCCTGGATTAGGAAATCTTAATCCTAATTGGCAAGGCTAATGTGTTTATTAAACTTTAATATGATTAGAAAATCCTAATTATATTTTTAGTTATTTTAATTTCTATTTTACAAACCCTAATTGTAATTTGGAAATTTTATTTTTCTAATAAAAACCCTAATTTAGAAATTATAGAAACTAATTATGTAAAACCTAAGGGTTAGAACCTTAGGGTTAAACCCTAAGGGTTTGGATATTTTACCATATTGCCATTAAAATTATTTTGCAAAAGACTAAAGTGCCCTTTTTGGATTTTTTAAGGGAACTTGTAAAAATTGTCAAGAGCTTTAGTTGGTAACCAACCCTATTGACTTTGTGACTTGTAATATCCAGCAATCAACCTCCACATGGCAGCAACATCAGATCTTGCACTATATCATAATATAATATAATATAATATATATATATATATATATATATATATATATATATAGAAAGAGAAAGTGTGCAAAAATTGGGTTTTATTCACTCAAGCTCTCACCTACTCTCTCTCTCACCAAGAACTTCGAAATTTCCAAGTGAATCAGTCCCAAATACTTCCCTTAGGTCACCCAATAACAGATTGGAGAGCCAAGATCTAAGATTTTTTAAGAAAAGGTATAAACCCTAAAACCCATTTTGATCTTGTATACTAAGATAACTTTTGTGTTTATGTGTTTAGATGATTGCTAGAAGGTGTTTTATGATGATCTATGGTGATATACCATAGATCCATAGCATCAAATGGCTTTAAAAGTGATGATTTTCAAACTGCCCAAGAACAGAAAATGTGGTCTGACAAGCTAATGTCAGGCGCCATAGATTCTTGTCTGTTTAGGATTTTTCTTGTTTGATGTTTTGGATCTGTACCTTGTTGTGTTGTCTTTAATCTAGAAGTGGTAGTACAGCCATTGAATGTCTGGATCAGGAGTTACAAACGGTTAAAACCCGTTGACCGGGCTTGACCGAGTAACATTCTGGGTAACCTAGAAAGTAAGAAACAGGGTCTGACATGATATTCAAACTTTTAGATCTGTCGGTTATGATATTTTTTGTTGATGTTGTTGTAACATATTTGTAACCTATTGGGTTGACTCTAGATCCATGGCCTTAGATATCTCAAACAATCAAGTGATTGAATCTAGTGGACGGTCAAAGTAGATCATCCGGTATCAATTCATGTTTTCTGGAGTTTCCAGAAAACGTTAGACCCAAGTTTCTGACAGGGTTTGACCTCTTCAAATCGGATCATTGTTATGTTTTTGGACCGATTTGTTGCTATAGTGTTGTTCCTTGACATAAGGACTACATATATGATCTTTAAGAACACATGAATCATTACAGGAACATAAGATTAAATGGGCTGGAAGGTGGTACCAAGAGACTGCTTGGGTTTCTGGGTTACCTAGAAAACCTAGGTACTGTCTAACTGGTTGTTTAGATGGCTAGATCTTGCTAGATGGTTACGTTATGGCTCTGGTGATAACTTACAATTGTAGTACTACATGTATACTACAAGATCAATGCACAAAATAGCCCAAAAACACAGTGGATTAAAAACTATGAACGGTCAAACGTTGACCCTTATCAAGCGGGCTGTCAGTGTTCTTGAGGCTCAAGAACACCAACAGCGATGGTTACTATCGCTAAAGGCCTATAGCGATGGTTTAATTAATTTTTATTTTCTAAATTTTTGAAAATTATTTAAAAATAGAAATAAATTACAAAAATTATTAAAAATAGTTTTAAAAATTATTTTAAATTAGGAAAAATAATTTTTGACCAATTGGAATATTTTTCTTTAATATTAATAAATATTTAAATTTTAAAGGTATTTAATTTATTTAGTTAGTGTATTAAATAAATTAGAGAAAAATAATTTAATATTATGAAAAATCATTTTAAATAAGAATAATGTATTTAAAAATATTTTGAGTTAAAAATACAACTTTTAATATTTTTGGAGAATTTTCATTAATAATTTAATATTAATAATACTAGATTTATTTAATTATTAAATTAAATAAATAAGATAAAAATGATTTTATTAATTTAAAAGTCATTTTAAATAAGAATAAAGTGTTAGAAAATATTTTGAATTATAAAATATATATTTCTATATTTTTGGAGAATTCTCATTAATAAATTAATATTAATGATATTATATTTATTTAATTATTATATTAAATAAATGAATTAAAAATTATTTTTATTGATTTAAAAATCATTTAAAAATGAGAAAAAATATTTTAAAAATATTTTAAGTTATAATTAATGACTTTTAATATTTTGATAATAATTACATTAATATTTAAATAATAATGGTGATGATTTAAAAATAATTTTAATTACTTTAAAAATCATTTAAGTAGAATATTGATGATTTAAAAATATTTCAAGTAATTAACAATAACTTTAATATTTTGACAAGTATAACATTAATATTTTAATATTATTAAATATTAATGATAATAAGATTATTTGATAATTAAATCATTTAAAAATGATTTAAGTGTTTAAAAAATTATTATAAATTATAATAATTATTTATAAATTATTAAAAGCTTCTGAAAATATTATAAATGATATTTGACTTATCTAAAATAATATTGAAGCTTAGAGACCAAGATTAAATTGACAATCAAAGTGTAAATTATCGGATAAGGTGACTAGAATATCGAGAATGAACCGAAGTCCAACCAGACCGAAATAGTTAGACTGGATAAGTGTTTATACAGGTTATAAACACTGATGTGATTATGTGATTATGTGCCTAGGAGAAGTTTGACTGTAGAATACAGTGTTACGTGTTATAAATAATTGTACTAATTATGAGACCAACATTGTTGATAATAGGTCTTATGAACGCAGTTAATTATATTGTGTAGTAGTAATCAGCGGTGAAGGCAAGTTTCTTAACTCAATCTTGAGTTATATTCATTCGAATATTATAATGGTTAATTATTGCTAATTATACCATGTCCAGCGAATTTATTGTTGATTATTCGCAGTTAGTGCATGTTTAATAATTCAAATTGAATTATTGATTCAGAAAATATACATTTGTAGAATAACTATTGGTTGATATTCATATCCGTAGAAGATAGAATTGACAGTACAGATAATTCCTAGTTATTATCGAATTATGTTGAGAAATATCTTAGCTAATCATTCTGGCTAGACGAACATTTGTTAGAACTTGATAGGTTCGAGAAAATAATTCAATTATTATTGATAGATCGATGCCAATTATTTCGGCTAGATCGAGAAGTAATTAGAAATTGAATTCACAGTATTTCGTTGTTAAATCAAAATCTTGATTCTGAGACTGAGAAGAACAACCTTTTATATAAGGGAATATTTTAAGTCGTATATTCGACCATTGCGCGCGACCTATAAGTAATATGCATAATATAGGGTACAAGGAGTTGGTCGGCTCTAAGTACTTGCAGAGGGGTATGATTTAGTCTTTATGGTTATCTGATACACCTGGGTATATCAAAGTCCAACCTTTGATAGTTACTCGAGAAGAGAAGTTCAAGATCCAACGGATCACTCAGCATAAATCTGGAAAACATTCCACTTTGTTATTTCGTAGAATTAATTCTTGATTATTCATTTGAATATCGTAGAAAACCTTGAAAGCGTTGTACTCTTTCATTATCAGATTATTGGTGCGGAGAATGTGAGAAGACTTGATATTGATTTCTATACCTTTACTGTATGTCTTAACTTGCGGGGCAAACTTGTTGCTCATCCTTACTAAATAAAACTTTTTAGCTAGGGACGAAGTTGTAGAAGGTGCTGCGAAGAAGAACAAAGGAAAAGGCATAGTGATAAATTAGTATAATGAACATTATTATTATTATGTTGTATTGTAAACCCTTTTTTGTATATCTAAAGGGTATGATTGTAATGTTAATGTTAGAAAACCTGGGACTTATGTATTAACAACTTATGTTAATGAGTTATGTTTTCGTATTTATATTTAAATGGGTAGTTAGATGTTATTATATTGTGGATCGTGAACACCAAACTCGGGGATCAGGTAACCTGGATTTGGGGGCGTCACAGGTTGGTATCAGAGCTGTAGGTTATAAGCCTTAAGTGGGGTGGGGAAAAACCCTAGGATTATAACCATAAGCAAAATCTAGAAAACTCATTTAGAGTACTAAGTGAGGGATTGCCGAAGCATGTCGATAGTGAGATATGTAGACACATAGTGTGAGAAGTTTGTACTGGTGAAGTACTAATCAAGTTGTTTAAACAGATTGTAGGATGTCGGGAGAAGATGAGACGAGTACGGAGATGCCAGCGGCTGTTGCACCAGTTCCTGCAGCCGAGGTGCCAGCACAGAGCGAGTCAGTTGAAGAAGTGGGAAAAGATGAACCCATGGTCAATCGGGAGTAATCATGATGATTATCCCGAGATGTATCTGAGTACTGATAAGGAGGCGGAGTCTAAAGAAGCTAAGGTGGAGTTAAAGAATAAGATCAAAGTTGGAGAACAAGATCAACTATCTACAGAAGTCCAGGAACTCTGAAGTAAAGTGTTTCTTCTAGAGGAGTTGTGGAAGACAGAGCGGGCGTTACGTGAAATGACCGAAGAACTAAACGAGCTCAAGGCGCAGGTGAAAAGAATAAAGACTGAAGGTGGTGGATCATTTGAAGGAACACTCAAGCAGCAGAAAGACAAGAAAAAGAGAAAGAGGGACACCGACAGCCCTAATTCTGAAAAGTCAAATCTGAAGAAGAAACAAGCATGTAGCAAGTGTGAGAAGACTCACGCGGGAGAGTGCATGATGTGGAAGAACGTGTGCTTTAATTGTAAGCAGGAAGGACATATTTTTTTGCATTGTCCTAAGCCAAATATAAGGAAGTGTTTCTCATATGGGAGAACGGGTCACGGATTCAACAACTGTCCTAACAAGAAGAAGACTGGTGAAGGGAGTGATCGGTAGACAACTTAGATATATGTGATAGTATCTTTTGGTAGAAGTTTCTGATATTAAGTGTTGTAATATCGAGAATGATGTTTAAGCATATGTACATATTTATATTTTATGAATGAAATCTTTATTTTCTATATTAATATAAGATTAAGATTAATTTGTGTGTTCTTAAAACTCATACTTATGGTAAGTTAATGACTCATGATTAAATGAAATGTTTTGAACCCCTCAGCGAATGGACGCCAAAGGTCTGACTAGGATAAGTTCATACACTCATATAATTGTGGCAAGTTCCTGAACTTATAAGTGTGGTAAGTTTGACGAACTGGTAATAACTATGTGTGAATGGAGCATTGCAACTTTTTGTTTAAAGTTGTGTTGTTAATCCTGCTATGATTTAAAAAAGGGATAGTAAATGTGTTTAAGTACTATATGTACTATGTGCTATTTGAATAAATATGCAATTATATGAGAATTATGTGTTGAATTCTTATTGTGTTAAGAATTTGTGTATAGAAAAAGAATTAATATAAGATTTTTATTTAAATCAGATCATGCCGCTTAGACGATAGACTCGCAACCAACGAGAAGAACAGTCAGTGAATAATGAAGGAGGTCAAGCTGACCCGATGCAAAACTTTGCAGATATGATAGCCGAAGCTATGGAGAATAAATCTCCAGCTGCAAGAGGAAGAGTAAGAAATCAGCCAGCTGAAAGATTAGCTAACTTCAAGGACTTTAAAGCGGTAGGACCGCCTGAATTCAAAGGGACCACAGATCCGATTGAAGCCCAAACTTGGGTGAAGGAGATGGTGAAAGCATTCGTTATCGCCAGAGTAGCGGAGTAACAAAAGACAGCTTTTGCAACATACTTAATGAAGGGAGAAGCTAATTACTGGTGGGAGACAAACCAAGCGCGAGCTGGAACAGCTATAGTAACATGGACAAGATTCAAGGAACTGTTCTTTGAGAACTACTTCTCACCGAGTATGCAATCCAGGATGGAAGTCAAATTCTTAGCACTTAAGCAGGAGAACATGTCGGTAACAGAATACGCTGCCAAATTCAAATAGTTAGCGAGATTTGCACCTCATCAGGTGGACACAGAAGCAAGAAAAGCGAGAAGATTTGAGAATGGGCTGAAGCCGGGGATATTCAACAAGGTAGCTGTGTTGCAGATTAACACGTTTGCGACCTTGATGGAGAAAGCATTAATTGCCGAAGGAGGGAGCGAGGTTGCGTCTCGATTCCATCAGGATAAGAAGAAGAAGACAAATAACGGAGGAAGTAGTGGAGGAAGTAATCCGAATAAGAGGAAATGGAGTGAGAATACCTAGTCGGGTAATAAAACAAAAGATAATAGGAATGGAAGGGAGCCATGTTCGAATTGTGGGAAGAACCATGCTAGAGTTTGCCTGAAGAAGAAGGGAGTTTTCTATAACCGCGGGCAAGATGGGCACATATCACCCAATTGCCCCAATCCGAAGAAAATTCAAGGTTATTTTGCGTGCGGATTGACTGATCATATGATTCGGAACTGTCCGAAGAGAAATACGGAGAAGGAAAGTGGCAACAAGGGACCAGGTAGCGGAACCTTGGCAATTCGAGGACCTGCACCGCCAGGAAGACCAACTGCCCGTACATTCAACATGACGATGCAGGATGCAATGGCTACTCAGGAGGAGGTAGCAGGTAATAATTTCGTTTAGAACTTAAATTACACTAGAATTATGAGTCAGATATTTCTGTGAACTGTTTTCTTTTATAGATTCAAGTCACATGTTACAATTTGAAACACAAATTATTATTGTATTGATAAAAATGAATTGATGATACAACTTTAAAAGATTGTAGAGAATAAGAAAGCGGTGATTCCAAGGACGGAATCCTTTTAAGGAGGGGTGAATGTGATAACCCGAGATTTCGAATAATCAAAATTTTACGAATAATTTTTTTTTAATTAATATTGATTATTAATTTTGTGACAAGTTTTTGTGATACGAGTCTCAAGAAGGTCAATTTGTGTATTGACTAATAAAATTAGAGTAGAGTTGTGCTTAACAAGATTAGAAACCCTAACCCTAATAGTGATTCGATAGAAAATATAATTAAAAAAATTATATTAATGAGTATGTGTTTGTACCGAAGAGATTTATTGATCAATGATTGATCGGATAAGATTTGTAATTAATTAAAACCTAATAAGGGATTAGAAACCCTAATCTCATATTTAGAAAATCAATTGTACAGTTGAAAATCCTAATTGTATGTCGGGAAACCCTAATTTTATATTCTAGAATCCTAAACCCTAAATTAGGAAACCCTAATCCTAATTGGCAAGGCTAATGTGTTTATTAAACTTTAATATGATTAGAAAATCCTAATTATATTTTTAGTTATTTTAATTTCTATTTTACAAACCCTAATTGTAATTTAGAAATTTTATTTTTCTAATAAAAACCCTAATTTGGAAATTGTAGAAACTAATTATGTAAAACCTTAGGGTTAAAACCTTAGGATTAAACCCTAAGGGTTTGGACATTTGACCATATTGCCATTAAAATTATTTTACAAAAGACTAAAGTGCCCTTTTTGGATTTTTTAAGGAAACTTGTAAACATTGTCAAGAGCTTTAGTTGGTAACCAACCCTATTAACTTTGTGACTTGTAATATCCAGCAATCAACCTCCACATGGCAGCAACATCAGATCTTGCACTATATCATAATATATATATATATATATATATATATATATATATATATATATATATATATATATATATATATATATATATATATACGGAAAGTTTCAAGAGCATAATTCTTAAATAGCATAATGCCTTAAGTAGCATAATTTTATCAAAACGACGCCGTTTTATAGGTACGCGGTGATATTTTTGTAAATACCATGCCACCACGTATTTACAAAAATACCACCGCGTCCCTATAAAACGGCGTCGTTTTGATAAAATTATGCTACTTAAAGCATTATGCTATTTAAGAATTATACTCTTGAAGCTTCCCGTATATATATATATTAAGAAAGAAAAAATGTGCAAAAATTGGGTTTTATTCACTCAAGCTCTCACCTACTCTCTCTCTCACCAAGAACTTCGAAATTTCCAAGTGAATCAGTCCCAAATACTTCCCTTAGGTCACCCAATAACAGATTGGAGAGCCAAGATCTAAGATTTTTCAAGAAAATGTATAAACCCTAAAACTCATTTTGATCTTGTATGTTAAGATAACTTTTGTGTTTATGTGTTTAGATGATTGTTAGAAGGTGTTTTATGATGATCTATGGTGATATACCATAGATCCATAGCATCAAATGACTTTAAAAGTGATGATTTTCAAACTGCCCAAGAATAGAAAATGTGGTCTGACAAGCTAATGTCAGGCGCCACAGATTCTTGTCTATTTAGGATTTTTCTTGTTTGATGTTTTGGATCTGTAGCTTGTTATGTAGTCTTTAATCTAGAAGTGGTAGTACAGCCATTGGATGTCTGGATCAGGAGTTATTAACGGTTAAAACCCGTTGATCGGGCTTGACCGAGTAACATTCTGGGTAACCCAGAAAGTAAGAAACAGGGTCTGACATGATATTCAAACTCTTAGATCTGTCGGTTATGATATTTTTTGTTGATGTTGTTGTAACATATTTGTAGCCTGTTGGGTTGACTCTAGATCCATGGCCTTAGATATCTCAAACAATCAAGTGATTGAATCTAGTGGACGGTCAAAGTAGACCATCCGGTATCAATTCCTGTTTTCTGGATTTTCCAGAAAACGTTAGACCCAAGTTTCTGACAGGGTTTGACCTCTTCAAATCGGATCATTGTTATGTTTTTGGACCGATTTGTTGCTATAGTGTTGTTCCTTGACATAAGGACTACATATATGATCTTTAAGAACACATGAATCATTACAGGAACATAAGATTAAATGGGCTGGAAGGTGGTACCAAGAGACTGCCTGGGTTTCTGGGTTACCCAGAAAACCCAGGTACTGTCTGACAGGTTGTTTAGATGGCTAGATCTTGCTAGATGGTTACGTTATGGCTCTAGTGATAACTTACAATTGTAGTACTACATGTATACTACAATATCAATGCACAAAATAGCCCAGAAACACAGTGGATTAAAAACTATGAACAGTCAAACGTTGACCCTTATCAAGCCGGCTGTCAGTGTTCTTGATGCTCAAGAACACCAACAGCGACGGTTACTATCGCTAAAGGCCTATAGCGACGGTTTAATTAATTTTTATTTTCTAAATTTTTAGAAATTATTTAAAAATAGAAATAAATTACAAAAATTATTAAAAATTATTTTAAATTAAGAAAAATAATTTTTGACCAATTGGAATATTTTTCTTTAATATTAATAAATATTTAAATATTAAAGGTATTTAATTTATTTAGTTAGTGTATTAAATAAATTAGAGAAAAATAATTTAATATTATGAAAAATCATTTTAAATAAGAATAATGTATTTAAAATATGTTGTGTTATAAAATATAACTTTTAATATTTTTGGAAAATTTTTATTAATAATTTAATATTAATAATACTAGATTTATTTAATTATTAAATTAAATAAATAAGATAAAAATGATTTTATTGATTTAAAAGTCATTTTAAATAAGAATAAAGTGTTAGAGAATATTTTGAATTATAAAATATATATTTCAATATTTTTGGAGAGTTCTCGTTAATAAATTAATATTAATGATATTAGATTTATTTAATTATTATATTAAATAAAAAAATTTAAAAATGATTTTTATTGATTTAAAAATCATTTAAAAATGAGGAAAAATATTTTAAGTTATAATTAATGACTTTTAATATTTTGATAATAATTACATTAATATTTAAATATTAATGGTGATGATTTAAAAATGATTTTAATTACTTTAAAAATTATTTAAGTAGAATATTGATGATTTAAAAATATTTCAAGTTATTAACAATAACTTTAATATTTTGACAAGTATAACATTAATATTTTTATATTATTAAATATTAATGATAATAAGATTATTTGATAATTAAATCATTTTAAAATGATTTAAGTGTTTGAAAAATTATTATAAATTATAATAATTGTTTATAAATTATTAAAAGCTTCTGAAAATATTATAAATGATATTTGACTTATCTAAAATAATATTGAAGTTTAGTGACCAAGATTAAATTGACAACCAAGGTGTAAATTGTCGGATAAGGTGACTAGAAAACCGAGAATGGACCGAAGTCCAACCAGATCGAAATAGTTAGACTGGATAAGTATTTATATAGGTTATAAACACTGATGTGATTATGTGATTATGTGCCTAGGAGAAGTTTAACTGTAGAATACAGTGTTACGTGTTATAAATTATTGTGCTAATTGTGAGACCAACATTGTTGATTATAGGTCTTACGAACGTAGTTAATTATATTGTGTAGCAGTAATCAGCGGAGAAGGCAAGTTTCTTAACTCAACCTTGAGTTATATTCATTCAAATATTATAATGCTAATTATACAATGTCCAGGGAATTTATTGTTGATTATTCGCAGTTAGTGCATGTTTAATAATTCAAATTAAAATATTGATTCAGAAAATATACATTTGTAGAATAACTATTGTTGGATATTCATATCCGTAGAAGATAGAATTGACAGTATAGATAATTCCTGGTTATTGTCGAATTATGTTGAGAAATATCTTAGCTAATCATTCTGGCTAGATGAACATTTGTTAGAACTTGATAGGTTCGAGAAAAGAATTCAATTATTATTGATAGATCGATGCCAATTATTTCGGCTAGATCAAGAAGTAATTAGAAATTGAAATCACGGTATTTCGTTGTTAAATCAAAATCTTGATTCTGAGACTGAGAAGAACAACCTTTTATATAAGGGAATATTTTAAGTCGTATATTCGACCATTGCGTGCGACCTATAAGTAATATGCATAATATAGGGTACAAGGAGTTAGTCGGCTCTAAGTACTTGCAGAGGGGTATGATTTAGTCTTTATGGTTATCTAATACACCTAGGTATATCAAAGTCCAACCTTTGATAGTTACTCGAGAAGAGAAGTTCAAGATCCAACAAATCACTCAGCATAAATCTGGAAAATATTTCAATTTGTTATTTCGTAGAAATAATTCTTGATTATTCATTTGCATATCGTAGAAAACCTTGGAAGCGTTGTACTCTTTCATTATCAGATTATTGTTGCGGAGAATGTGAGAAGATTTGATATTGATTTCTATACCTTTACTGTATATCTTAACTTGCGGGGCAAACTTGTTGCTCACCCTTGCTAAATAAAACTTTTCAGCTAGGGACGAAGTTGCAGAAGGTGCTGCGAAGAAGAACAAAGGAAAAGGCATAGTGATAAATTATTATAATGAACATTATTATTATTATATTTTATTGTAGACCCTTTTTGTATATCTAAAGGGTATGATTGTAATGTTAAGGTTAGAAAACCTGGGACTTATATATTAACAACTTATGTTAATGAGTTATGTATTCCTATTTATATTTAAATGGGTAGTTAGATGTTATTATATTGTGGATCGTGAACACCAAAATCGGGGGTCAGGTAACCCGAATTTGGGGGCGTCACAATTGGTGAGCAAAAGGGGTGCGGCCGCGCCCCATGTGTTCTGATTGTGACAGTTTTGACCTCATGTAGTAAAATGGCCATAACATTTTTATACGAACTCCGATTTAGGTGATTCAAAATGGTCCTGAACGAGGACAAATAGACCTACAACTTTTGTTCTTTAAGTTTTTCAATTTGAGGTCGTTAGGAAGGGTCAAAATAGTTATTTTTGTGACTATTACGTATTTAGCGGCGATCGGAGGGCGTCGAACGAGCACATACGCAAGTATAGTGCTCCTGACGATGGAATATGTTATTCTGAGTGATATAACATGAAAATGCATGATAATAGACATATCATATAGCTAAGATTCGTTTACTCATAGTGGAATGCTTTAACAATGAATTCTAAAATAAAAGTTAAAGTTTTTGAGAAACGGAAGTTAATGAATTTGGTGTCCTTTGAGTTCTGACCTTGGACCCTATGTACGCATATAATCGTCCATGAAATATAGTTTTAAAGTTACCTTGCATATACTAGATTGATATAGCTCGGTTTAAAAGTGTTTTGAAAGAAAAACTTGAAGTTTTCAAAATGAAACTTAACAAACTTTGTGTCTCTTAAGTTTCGACCTTGGAAACATGTGAATGTGGCCTAGTTATATGCGCGAATGGATAAGGACTGTAATTCCAAGATGTATTGCACATAAAAGGTTGTCATGCTCGGTTTAGTACGTGTTTTAAAGAGAAACTTAGAAGTTTTAGAAACTAATTTTGATGAGCATTGTTTTACTTGCATTATGACCTTATAAGCAAGCATGATGGAGTTGTGTATGCCTTTAGGCATGGATGATATGTGCACTCAATTAGTTGAGTATGACATACGTTGTTTAAACATGTTTTAAAAGTAAATGAAATATGTATGTCTATGTAAATGAGATAGATACATGTGAGCATGCCATTAAAGACTTGTTAGTACCAATATAAGGTTTAAAAGCTTATAAACCTTGAATCTTGTTAAAGAAATATGTTAAGCCTTATTGATTGAAATAATTCAACATAGAGCTATGTAATTCAAGACTAAATGATTTGAAATGAGAACTTGAAGTAATATCAGAACCTACTTGATGTATGTTATAGTATGTATTAGAATGTGTAAGATGATAGCATCAAACACTGTGTGAGTTACGTTATGATCATGCGATCATGTATATTAAGATTCATTATGCCTATAAGCATGTTGACATAAGCATCATGTGATGAAACCCGGATTTCACCTATGCACGCATATTCAAGGAAATGAATTTCTAAAGCATAGACTATGTGATTAAGTATACATGTGTATTATAAGTACGAGCATGCCTACTTAGTATGGTTTAAGCTTGTTATGTGATAACATGACCTTAGTAGTTAACCTTGAAGCATGGACTTGAATTACTTAATGTATATGAAAGTCCGACATGAAAACCATATAACTTTGAATTGAATTTGAATGAGCATGATAGGTTTTAAACCTTGAGTTAATGCCCTTACAAACGTGTATACATGAGGAACATAATAGCCTTGCATGACTAGTTTAGGTATGACAAGGATTTTGAAAAGTGAAACTTAGAAAGTTGAATGTAAGGGTTTCGATAAGCTTTGGGAAACGTAAGAGCAATATAGATTACATATTTATCAGTTTTAAATATTTGTCGAACACTTAGATAGTTAAGTGTGTTAATATCGATATTAAGTGTGGTTAAGGTATAACCATACGTACCTAACGATACTAAGTGTATGATAGGAAAGTGAAACAAGGTTCTAAGAACCAAGATAGAAAACAATGAAATATTTATTATTATATTGAGAATGTATGGAAGTGTATAACTAATGAGTGTGATCTCTATAATTAATATAACTGTGTAGGATTACACGAAGTGCAGATATCTATAAGCAGTTAAGTCGTAGTTGTTAAACTACGCATCAGGCAAGTCTTTCAGTTCTTATTTGATATATGAATTCTATAACTGTTAGTTGAGCTATATTATGCGATGCATATGTTGATGTATATATATGAAATGCATATGAGATATGCATGAAATATAAAAGTTGATCTTTGATCATATGCTTATGTTAGTAAATCTCTATGCCTGTTATGTGTGAAGTAACATGCATAGTAAATATTAATTGATTAAGAATGCATGAACTGAATATGCTATTATATGCTATGTGATACATGAAAACTGTTAGAATTGTTGGCCTGTCGAGCTCACCCTTACAAATAAACATTTTTGTAGGTTAATGATACATGGTAAAGGTTACTTGCTATTTGATTGATAAAGTTTAATGGTATCGAAGGAGATTGATTTATTATTTAACTATATGCTCTTGAACCATGTTTAGGTTCTAGTAGATATATTTGATAGTAATTTACAATGTGTAATATATGTTAGCTTGTAAAGTTGTACTAGGCAATACATAGAGATATTCGAATCGAGATGTAAATATTCATACAGTAATTTGAATAGACTGAATCATAGCATAATTTGATTCAAGGATATGTAATTGATTCAAGTTAAGATATCAATAAAAGATTTATTTTCAAAGGAGATTGAAAAAGTTTAAATTATTTCGCATATTTATATAATATCGAATGTGATGTAAAACAGGAATAGTAAATGACCAAGTTGTGAAACTTATAAAAGTTTAGGGGTCATTGTGCAGATCCTAGAAATAGAATGAGTTTATATTCTAAATTGTAATAAGCAAAGTTATATTCATTAAGTTATGAATGAAAAATATAAATAGTTTGACGATAGTAATATCGTGGCGGACCGAATTCGTGGTTCGAAGGGACCCGGATTTGGGGGCGTCACAATCACCTCTAGAGGCTAACATTGATCAAAGGAAAGAACCAAACCCGTGTATTTAAGTAAAGCATAAAGGAATAGGAGTTGAACTTATACCTGAGGAAGCTCGAATCTTCAAGGGTATGATTTTGTTTCTCATACTCTTTTTATTGACTGATAATCTAAGCACAAGAACGATCTTGGTTTTGGATTGTAAGAAAATTTTCAAATCCATTTTTACTTCGCTTCCGCTATATTTATGTGATTTGATTGCATGTTCTTGTTTCTAGCAAACCTAACAGTGGTATCAAAGCCAATCTTATGCTAATTATCAGTCTTTGTGATTCCATATATGTGTAATATGTGATTGGATCAAATTTTTGGGCAACAGAAAAAGTTTTATGTTTCTGCAACGCAGCGTAACTGCGCCGTCTCCAGTTCATTCTGGAGCGTAGCTGCGCTGTTACGTAGATCTAATTTCCTGGATGGGCAGCGCAGCAGCGCCGTGTCCCAGTTCATTCTGGGCGCAGCTGCGTCGTTGCCAAGAAATCAGTTTCTGGCCTTGAAACGTAGCTACGCCGTTGCCTGGAAATCAGTTTCTGGACTTGAAGCGCAGCTGTGCCGTGACCTAGTTCATTCTAGGCGCAGCTGCGCCCCTGGGCAGAATCTGAAAAACTTTTGTTTTTCTTTAATTACATAAATGGTTTATTTGATTGATAAAATTTTAAAATAAAGATGTTTATTTTATATGAAATATGATTTTAGATTTGCAAAAATTAAAGAGTTTAATTTGGATTTGGTTTTTTATTAAAATAAAAGGGTTTATTTTGTTTCAAAACTAAAGTTTAGCAAACTTTTGCCCATTAATTGATATTAATGCATATATGGAATAGATTTATTTTCATGAGATGAATGTTATTTATTGATATATATGTTGATATGTATGATAATAAATGGGATTGATTATAGACTATGACCAATGTGATTGGATTTTATTTTGGATGGATGCTTGAATGTATGGGTTTTAAATGGGGTCTGCGTACCTCGTCTTTTCTGGTTTTCTTCTTGTTATAAATTCTATATCTCTCATATGTACTTTCCCTTGACTGTTGATTAAGGTTTTTATTTAAATGAAATAGTTTATGTAATAGGATTAGTTAGAATTTCTCGAAGAACCAGAGATCAAGGAGCAAGGAGCGCGTGAAGACCCATTTGTAATGGAGCCCGGGTTTAAATGAAATAATTATATTTAAATGTTAATTCTTGCACCCTAGGGTTTGACCTTTTGGTTCACTTGGTGGCTCTAGTGAACCAAACTAGAATAAAAGTCCATAATCAATCCGGGTAGAATATAATATTCTATACTTGCATGCTAGTATTATATATATATATATATATATATATATATATATATATATATATATATATATATATATATATATATTATGCAAACATGCTTTGCATGTTTAATAATATGACGCGTATTTTATATATATGTGCATGCGCGCTAAACAAGATGAGACAAATAATAACAAACCCCTCAAAGAATTTATATTAAGTCCTAAGCGTTCAAAGATTTTTGGAATATCGAACGTCGCCTTCTAGCATGATAAAATTAATAGAGTATTAAATATTTAATATGAGTTTGTTGTGTCACCACAAGGAAAGTATTAAGTATTTAAGATGTTAATTTATCACATTTGATAATTATAAAGAAAATTGAACAGTATTGTTTTGTTGTGTCACCACAAGGACAATATTTTTCTTTTTTGAATATATGGAAGTGTTAGGTTAGACTTAACTTAGATAATTTTGATTCGAATATGCCACCACTTGATTAAAATAATCAAAAAGGCAAAAATAAGGAGTTACATGATGATATAATTGACAAGGAGTTGTCTGCCTATTTATTTATATATAGTTTATTTGGTCACCACAAGGCTATATACATTTGAAATGGGATCCTTATTCTCACTAGCAAAAACTTTAATTAGATTTTGTCGAACTATATAAATGAGGGTAATATAGTTTGAAGAAAATAGTGGGAGATACCAATATAAAATAAGACCTAATTTATTTTGGTAAAATAAATTAATTAAATGAATGTTTGCTAAAACTTTGTTTTTTCACATGCAAAAATTTGAAAATGTCACACTCACTAATTTCACTGTGTAGCATACTTGATGCTAACAAACTGACCTGACCGAATTACACGGACTGGCTAAGAAATCTGAGAATTGTTCTCACTACTAAAAAGATTTCTTATGTCATGAATTCAGTCGTACCTACAAAAGTTGCAGAGACAGCTTTTGAGGAAGAGATTGCTACTTTTAAACAGTGACAAGATGATGCATCCATGGCTCAATGCATCATGCTCGCATCCATGAGTAACGAGCTTCAGCGTCAGCATGAAACTATGGATGCTCCTACTATGCTACTGCACCTGCAAGAGTTGTATGGTGAGCAAAGTAGGACTGCTAGATATAAAATATCTAAGGAGCTCTTTCGATCTCGGATGACAGAGGGTACTACCGTTGAGACTCATGTCTTAAAGATGATCAATCTGATTGAACGTCTTGGACAACTTGGGTTCGTCATGGATGGGGAGTTGAGTCAATATTTAGTCTTGCAGTCACTCTCAGACACCTTCTCACAATTTGTTGTGAATTTTCACATGAATAAGTTAGATGTCAGCTTGCCTGAATTACTTAACATGTTGAAAACTGCTGAGGGTCACTTCCCATCCAAGAAGGACCGTGTCTTAATAGTGGATGATTCTTCCAAGAAAAGGAAGAGGCCCAAGGTATCTTCTAAAAAGAAGAAATCCAAGAAGGCTAAGGGTAAGGCAAAAGTGAAGGGTAAACCCGATCCAGCTAGCAAAGGAATTTGCTTCCATTGCAACAAGCAGGGTCACTAGAAGAGGAACTGCAATGATTATCTTGTGCAGCAAAAGCAGAAGAAGCTTGGAGAAGTTTCGAATCCTAATCAAGATTTGTTTATGATTGAAATTAATTTTTCTGAAAGTCAATCTTCTACTTAGGTATTGGATACCGGCTGTGGTTCTCACATATGTAATAATATGCAGGGACTGGTAAGAAGTAGAAAGCTGAGCAAGGATGAGGTCGTCCTACGAGTAAGAAATGGAGCAAAGGTTGTTGCATTAGCTGTAGGGACTTATTGTTTAGCACTGCCTATGGGCAAGTTCATCAATTTAAATAATTGTTATTTTGTTTCAAATATCATTTGAAACATTATTTCAATTTCTGTATTAGATATGGATGGTTTTGACATTATAATAAAGAACAACAGTTGTTCTATTTATAATAATAATGTTTTATATGGTGTTGATAAGTTACGAAATGGACTTTATATACTTGGCTTGCATGAAAATATTGTGAAACCCCCAAAATAGATATACACAACCCATTCTGAGTCGCCAAATACATGGTACATAATTCAAATACAAACTTAATTTATACAATACTACAAAACGTAGCTGAGAGTTTTAACACGAATATTGTCTCGTAGACAATATCTAAACTCAAATGGAGTCCTCGTTACATTTATTATCACACTATTTCATAGCATAGTGAGGACTATTATAGCCACAATCTCGGACCATCACTCCGTTCCCCTACTAGTCTCAGCTATATTCTCATTTCCTAAAGAGAACAATGAAAGCAAAGGGTGAGCTCAACTAGCCCAGTAAAAAATATTATGATTAATATAATGTAGAATAAATTATCGTTAGCCTTCAACAGTTTTAAACCGATAGAATACAATAGACAACAAGTTTAACTACAGCGGAATAAATAATCCACTAGAAGAGTCAAGTAGAGCATGATATCTACTATCTTTTATGATTTAAAAGTTCATCATAAATATTTTATTACTGTAACACAACTCAATAAATAATCCACATCATTGAATTATCCATGCACTACGGGCCAATAATATTTATTAGTATCACATCCATGAATTATTCATGCACTACAGGCCAAAGATATTCATTATTATCACATCCACGAATTTACAATAAATACTTCATAAAATAAGCCAAATTTACAATAAATACTTCATAAAATACCCCTCTATTTATCTCAATTCACTTGGTTTCACTAGATACATTTTTAAAAATATTTATTCATCATTATTATAACTTGCAATATTAACAATCAGATCATTCCCAGGAAAGAGGGGGCTTTTCGATAAGGACTTCTCCTTATTAGCGCGCAATTAGGTGACCAAACCCCTTTCCTCGACAGAACTTTCTAGACATCGTCAATAATATAAATAATAATATGAATAACTTTGTCGTCTGAATTATTGATTTAATAATATAAAATATTGTGACAATAATTGAATCAATAATGTGAGATACTATGCAGCAATTACTGTGACAATAATTGAACAAAACTTAGTGACTTCTCATGTAAGCATCAATAATCAAAGATATTGTACAATACCGTATGCTACTATACAACCACACGTATTACTGTACTTTTATCACTGGGTATTTCAACAGTTAACGATAAAACTTTTGCCGTTATTTTTATAAAAAGTTATTTATGTCATTTTCTAACTCCGACAGTTATTCCGTTGTGGGGTCCACCAATAATTGTGCCATCATACGAATATTTTCTGATAAAATAAATATTTCCCGACCAATTGAATATTGACAACTTGTTACTTTGTAAAATTTGTAAATATCACCCACAACTATAACATTATACCAAATCCACACCTTATTACTCAAAATAATATCTGGAGAAAATTAAATCTTTATTCATAAAAGTTGGGGTCTTACAAATATACTTCAAATTGAACAAACTAATAAAAGAAAAAGAGATGATGTTAATTATACTTATATGTGACATTGTAGACTTGGTCATATTAATGAAACAAGATTATCCAAGTTGCATTAAGATGGGCTTCTAGAGCTATCGGATTATGAATCATATCCAACTTGTGAATCTTGTCTCATAGGAAAAATGACTAAATCTCCTTTTAGTAGAAAAGGAGAAAGAGTAACAGAGTTGTTAGCGTTGGTACACACAGATATATGTGAACCTATGACAACAATTACGCGAGGAGGGTATTCTTATTTTATTACATTCACTGGTGATCACTCAAGATTTGTATATGTGTATTTAATAAAATACAAATCTGAATCATTTGAAAAGTTCAAAGAGTTTAGAAGTGAAGTAGAGAAACAAACTGGCAAAAGTATTAAGATTCTTCGATCAAATTGAGGTGGAGAATACTTATGCGGTGAGTTTCTCAATTTTCTCAAAGAAAATGGTATAATCTCACAATGGACTCCACCAAGGACGCCACAGTTAAATGGTGTATCTGAAAGGAGAAATCATACATTGTTGGACATGATTCGATCCATGATGAGCTTTACCGACCTTCTAGTTTCCTTCTGGGAATACGCCCTAGAATCGACTGCATACCTATTTAATAAGGTACCTACCAAATCCGTCCCTAAGACCCCATATGAGTTATAGACAGGGAGAAAACCAAATCTTAAGCATGTTAAGACCTGGGGTTGTCCAACTAATGTCAAAAAGTTTGAAAATGATAGGCTACAAACTAGATCTGATAAGTGTAGATTTGTGGGATACCCTAAAGAAATATCAGGGTATTATTTCTATCATCCAATGGATCAAAAGGTGTTTGTTGCGAAACATGATGCCTTCTTGGAGAAGGAGTTTATCCTTGAAGAGGTCAGTGGGAGTAAGATATATCTTGAAGAAGTTCAAGAACCATAAAATACTACGGATCAAAGTCAGGTACCAGACCAAGTGGAAGAACCTATTGTAACACACCCTATTCGTAAATTTGGAAGAGTACCGAAGATACCTGATAGGTATAGATTCGTCATAGAGGATGACGATGAGGTATGCATTATAGATGATCATGATCCAATGAATTACGAACATGATATGAGTAGTAAAGACTTAGAGAAGTGGCAAGAAGCCATGAAATCTGAGATGGACTCCATGTATTAAAACCAAGTATGGAATTTGATTTCACCACCTGAAGGTACTAAGCCTATTGGGTGTAAATGGGTCTTTAAAAGAAATACTGGAGCAGATGGCAAGGTAGAGACCTATAAGGCCTGACTGGTCGTAAAAGGTTTCAAATAAAGACAAGGAGTTGACTATAACGAAACCTTCTCACTAGTAGCGATGCTCAAGTCCATTCAAATTTTGCTTGCGATTGCAGCTTATCATGCCTGTAACACCTCGAAATCCGGTCTATCTTCACACCCGAATTCTGTGCATCACGAGTACATCTCCTTCTAAACATTCATCATTATATGTTTAATATAACAACATACATTCTCAATTCCTAGATTCTATTACCTTACAACCTTGTTCATTACAAATAATGATAATTATATTATTCTTTACATCTTACAAGAGTGGCTTTTATCCGTCACCAAGGATACATAATAGTTCATTAAACTAGTCTATAGTTTAATTAAACTATTCTACATTACAAGTCTTCGCTTGATCTTCACACATATTCATATACTGAATGACACTTTTTTTGGATACCGATCAACTTGATCTTTACGGGATCCTTAAGTTCCTTCTAAACTCATACGCTGAAAATATTTTTCATTTAAAGCAAGTGTGAGCATTCAATTGCCCAGCAAGTCATAGTAGTTGAATAAACAACTTCAAGAATTTAAACATTCTTTTAAAACTTCAATAATCAAACAAAGGTTATGAGTTAGCGTGAATAATAGGAATAATCTCGATTCCTATCATTTTAAAATATTAGTCACATTCATTTACAAATACTTTCATTCTTCTACCTTTTCCATTCACATCCTGTCTAGCTAGAATCATTAGCACAGACTTAATAATAATGTTTCATGTATAAACATAACATACTCATATTGAACAGTTCATCTCATAGAAACACTGAAGTGTTCAACTTGTGATACAAGGCCTCATACGTTCTACCACCTTGTACAAATATCGCACATTTGCACATAAGTAAAAGTTCTCATGTTCAACATCTGAGAAGTTTAAGAAACTAGTATTCATGTAAAATATGAATGAAGTTAGGAAACTTGCCTTACGCACAGTCACAGCTTATGCTGAACTGCTCATTCAAATCCCTATATATCACATAAGGAAATAACACAAACACCAATTAGTCACATATTTGACTTACGCATTGGTTTATTTAACTTTACTTTTTAGGGTTCGCATTCTTGAAATCTAAGTTTACGCGACTAACTTTCTTTACCAGTTTACGGCTAAACATCATTCTTCATTATCTTACGGTCAAACCATACACGGGGTGTAGGTTCTGCCGTTTAATATTTGCGTACACTCAACCCTTACGTTGAATAAACTGTTTAACACTTACTTTCATTCTATCCTTCTCTATCCGACTCACACTCGAAGTTTCATTAATCTTACTACCGTTCGTTACGTCTTTCTTGATAATTCATATCTTACTTGCTACTTTCGTCAACGTCTAAGACATACAACCATTGTACACTTAAAACGTTCGTTCGACGCAAATACGATTCACGAAGATTGTTTATGTATTCTGTGTTCACGTTGCTCATCCCTAAATCTCTCATTCAACCTTTACTCAAGGTTTTAATCGCTTTCAATCGTTATCCATTCCATGAACCCCATGTTCCTTATTCTTTCTTAATGTCAAAGTCATACGGTTCGTTATATGCTAAGACCGACCGTTCATCGCAACCGCGTTGCGGTTACATTCTTTGTCCTTTAATCTCGTTCAATCATTTCGTTCAACCTTTACTAAAGGTTTAAATCACTTGTTTATGTGTTACATTACGTGAACTACATTTTCATTATCTACCCGTATAATTCCCCTAGGATTTGAGCAATAAAAAGCTCATTTCTAGGCCTTACCCTGCACCGGTGCTGCGGCACCGGGTCCTTCCTTATTCCTCGCGCTGCGGCGCCACTAAGTAGTAGATAATGGCCTGGATTGGGGCCGCGCTGTGGCGCCAAGACCGAAACATTAAAAAATTTCTAAGTCTTTTACATGATTGAGACACTTTCTTTACAATCTCATATCTTCTTCGTTATAGATCGGAACAAGGTCATTCCAAAGTCATTCTATTCCTTATCTTACGTACTTCAACTTCCCTTAGATAGAAATTCATTCTAAATTTGTTAACATGTCATTCAATTGGCTTAAATTCTATCCTTTGCTCGTTTTACATTATTAATGTTCTTCGTCCGTTCATCCGTAATTCGATCATCCGAACTCGAAACTCGTTCGTTCTTGAGTCCACGACTCACGTTTTCTATGTTCTCTTACATTCTTATGAAACCCTACTCATTCGGGTTCATTTACATACTTTTTACTTCTCGTTGGTCTTTTACGAAATTTTTGTCATAACTTCGTTATAGCTAAGTTCAATCCGTTCTTCATGAACGTTTCTACCGTTCCTAACCAAGCAATAAGAAACTAACTTATACGCGATGGTTTAAACTTGTCTATCAACAACAAACTATACTACGATGGTTTTAAATTTATCCATCAACAACGTTCTTCGTGTTCTTCGCATTCTTCATTTTTAATCGATATTTTAATTATGATTTCACCTTTTCTTGGAATTTGGTGTTATAAAACACCATTCCTTACTAATTTCACCGAATCGTTCTTATGATTCATTCGGATCGCTCATATTCCTTACGAATTTTATACTTCCTTAAGAAATTTATAAACTAAACTTCTAATTCTTATTTCTTCATTTTCTCATGATTTCAACTATATGAAATCATTCTTAACTTCTTATACTTCTTATTCTCATTAAACTAAGTTTTTAACATAGAAAACTTAAAAAAAATTTAGGGTTAGGTTTCAGATTACCTTTCTTTTTTAATCTTCCTCCGTTGGACAAAGCGTGCACTCGGGCCAGTTTTTCCTCTTTCTCTTCCTCTTCATCTGAACTCTCTCTCTCTCTCTCAAGTGTCAAAATCACCAAAAAATGAGTTAAGCTCTCCTTTTATAGATTTTTAAGGCTAGGGGCGTTTTAGTCATTTGGCTAAACTACCTTACTATTCACACCTCCTTACTATTCCCACCTCCGTACTATTCCCGAAGCTTCCCTTGGAAGCTTCATGCTTCCATCTTGCGTTTTTCTTCATGTTTTCCCCTAACGTAGTTAAACGAATGAAAAGTACATAACAATACTTTTCGTCATTTTTATTTCGTTCAATTTTTGCACGTTTTTCGAGAAAAAATTTTATCGGCTTACTTAACTTTTCACAATATATTATCGTCAAATCTTTTGACAGAATGTTATTTTATCATACCGAACTCTCAGAAAGGCTTAGATTATTCAAACCTTAACCCTTAGGTTTCGTCAGGTGAATAGTGCCTATTTCGTTTTTTTCTCGGAAATATTTTTATTCCCGAAAAATTTTTATTTTTGTCTTGAAAATTCTTACTCGTTCAGTCCAGCTCGTAGCCAGAATCCTCCCGTTTTATAACCATCCTAGGCTCTAGAACAATTAACAAACACATAGCACATAATAGTATTAATAAAAAATTATTTTATTAATAACTAATTCTTTAAACTTAAATTCTGGACAATCCGATTTTACTTGGGTTGTCACATTTCCCCCTTATAAAAATTCCATCCTCAGAATTTCTTAAAATCACACCCATACCCGGGTCCTCGCATTCTCCCCTACTTCACAGAATTTCGTCCTCGAAATTTTTTTAGCTTACTCTTCTTCTCAACTTCTCTTCAAAGAAGTTCTTATCTTTCAAATATTCCCTTACCTTCATAACTTGTCAAGAATCATGAAGTAGAATGAATAACGAGGAACATAAAAATTTCTTTAAAACATTTCATACTTTTGTTGAGGGGTCAAATCGACCATGAACTCTTACTAGGTTTAACAACATTTCGCCATAAACCCTTCTTTCACGGCCAGTTTACAATCACAAAGAAAGTAAACTACCTCTTCCATACGTAGGTGATCAACCCATCGTATAACCCCATTTCGGGGTATGTTCACCTCAAACTTATTTATCAGATTCCGCACCAAAGCAATTTGGTTTGGCACAAATTCTTCAAAGAAAGCTCGATTTTCTTTTAAACATGTCATACCATTTGTCTTAGCCAAATCAAATAGCTTAGGCCATACCAATAAATTGGACACCAACTTGAAACATTCGTCTAGTCAAATCAATTGACATTAACTACTTCTTTAAATTCTTTCACAATACATCAAAATGTTTTATGACGTCATGATACCGTACTTTTCACAGTATGTTGAGGACTTCGTCAGTTTATGACTTCGTCAATATACATCATACCATAGCGGGTTGTCGATCCTAAGATCACAACCAACACCAGGTTCAATTGCATTAATAACTCCATCCTTTTACCACCTTTGCATCAAATGCATTGATGATATAAAATTTATTTTGATATTTCAAATCAATTTCTCTCTAGCCGAAATAATTAGCATATATATACCAAGAATAGTTCTTTTAAAAATCCATTGGTTCCAAAAGTTGAACCGATTCTTTCATTTTCAAAATGCACACATAAGCACGATTTCAATAAACTTCGAAATCTACCATAGCTAGATGACTTGGAATATCCTATTTCTTCATCTTCCTTCATTGTCTTACTTGCGACAATACTTAATCTTCTCTAGCACCTTCAATGCTAAATCTACTGAAAATACTTATTTTCAGTCTAAACATTCCTATACCTTAGTATAGTCCATCAACTCACCACACTTTATGTGTTTAGGAACTTTCCACAACCATATGTGTTCAAGAACTTATCTTCGCAATATGTAATCCAAGAACAAATCAAGGACTATCCATATGCTCAGGGCTCAGAAATATAGCATATAAATATGAGTTACAAACTTTTCATAAGTATGAATTTCAAGGACTCGCACATATCTTATCATACTCTACCTATCAAATATATACATGAGAAAAGATTCACCTTCTCGCCATATACATATTGATAGCGTGACATACTATTCCAATGATAATCACTGTAATAAGCTAAGCAATTGTTACACCAAAGCACAAACCTCTGCCCATAACAAAGGTTCATACAACTCAGCTATCACATGAGTCCTCAATCGAAACCTTAGAACTTCAAACTTTCTCTTTACTTAATAGGAATTTTCTTTAATTCGTATGCTATCCTTTACAACTCAATTTGATTTCTTCCCGTACTACTTCATAGTACCATTCATTTATAGCATTAACTATAAATCATCCATCGTTTAACAGAATAACTGTTATTACGATTCAATATGATCACGTGGATATCTTCTTTCTTAATCGTTTAAGTCAACGATCTTCTTATCATTCTCTCTACGATTATAGTCTTAGATACTCATACCTAAAGTTTATAACCTATCAGCTCTAATACCAACTTGTAACACCCCGAAATCCAGTCTATCTTCACACCCAGATTTCGTGCATCACGAGTACATCTCCTTCCGAACATACATCATTATATGTCGAATATAACAACATACATTCTCAATTCCCAGATTCTATTACCTTATAACCACGTTCATTACAAATAATGATAATTACATTATTCTTTACATCTTACATGAGTGACTTTTATCTGCCACCAAGGATACATAATAATTCATTAAACTAGTCTATAGTTTAAGTAAACAATTCTACATTACAAGTCTTCGCTTGATCTTCATGCACATTCATACACTGAATGACACTTCTTCTAGATACCGATCAGCTTGATCTTTACGGGATCCTTATGTTCCTTCTAAACTCGTACGCTGAAAATGTTTTTCATTTAAAGCAAGTGTGAGCATTCAGCCCAGCAAGTCATAGCAGTTGAATAAATAACTTCAAGAATTTAAACATTCTTTTAAGACTTCAATAACCAAACAAAGGTTATGAGTCAGCTTGAATAATAGGAATAATCTCGATTCCTATCATTTTAAAACATTAGTCACATTCATTTCCAAATACTATCATTCTTTTACCTTTTTCATACACATCTTGTCTGGCTAGAATCATTAGTACAGACTTAACAATAACGGTTCATGTATAAACATAACATACTCATATTGAACAGTTCAATCACAGAACAGTTCATCTCATAGAAATACCGAAGTGTTCAACTTGTGGCACAAGGCCTCATACGTTCTACAACCTTGTACAAATATCGTACATTTGCACATAAGTAAAACTTCTCATGTTCAACGTCTGAGAAGTTTATGAAACTAGCAATCATGTAAAATATGAATGAAGTTAGGAAACTTGCCTTACGCACAGCTACAGCTTATGCTGAACTGCTCATTCAAATCCCTACATATCACATTAGGAAATAACACAAACACCAATTAGTCATATACTTGACTTACATATTGGTTTACTTAATTTTACTTTTTAGGGTTCGCGTTCTTGAAATCTAAGTTTACACGACTAACTTTCTTTACCGGTTTACGGCTAAACATCATTCTTCATTATCTTACGGTCAAACTGTGACGCCCCCAAATCCGTGTAACATCGATTACAGGACTTGGTGCTCACGATACAACACATAGCATCATCTATCTAAGTAAACTTTAACAATAATCATAATAATATATTACACATTACATAAATAGTCGAAATAAAATCCCAAGTCTTTACAACCTTAAAACATACTGGAACTTAGTCTTAGCGTTTATCGCTACATTACACATATGCGGAAATAATTAACTTATTACATAACCATTAGCATCACTTCATCTTGGACTTTCCCTTGTCCTTGCCCAAACCCTCAGCCTTCTCACCCTTAACTGAAAGGTTTAAGCAAGAATGAGCACGAATTGCCCAGCAAGTATATACAGAAATTTCAAAACATACATCAGAAGTGGAAATCAGTTGAATAGCTAAACCTCAACAGTTGAAATGATTATCAAGTGTTAAATAGGAACATCAAGAATGGAAATTTAAGAATTTTCAATATCAAACTAAGGGGTGTAAAATACCCTGAACATATTTTCTTTCATCAAAAATCATCAGACGGTTTAACAATCCAATAGACTGTAAACGGTCTCTGCAAGTACGCCAAGTGATCAGCCTATTGTACCCTACGTTGTGCACAAGTATTAAGTTTTAAGCTGCATAAGCGAAATGGGACTATTTGCCCGACATCTATTTGCCCGTTTATTTGGGTTGTTCATCTTAGTAATCATGTGAGACCGCACCAAAGATTGGTAAACATTTAATAGCTTCGAAAGATTTGCGTTAAATCACTTTTTCCATCAATAATAACTAGCCGGAAACAAAGGCCAGGAACATACTTAGAACAGTTCGATAATGAAATTAAATTTAAACATATGACAGTTAAAATAATAACTAAATAATCATCGATAAGCTTACAAGATCATTGACGTTTGTATGACTTTTCAATGAAGAAACTTGCACGAATAAATAGCTAACACAAGTCCAATATTTACCCTTACTGCGATAATGTTAGTAAGGATTTAATAAATACCCAAAAGAAATTAGGGTTAGGAAACTTGCCTAATAAGCCTGCTACAATTAACGCTAGCAATTAACCTTCACATAACCTAATCACATGTGTCTCGTTAATCACCATTCATACACAATCTAGTTTGAAGTATAAGGGTCTTCTATTGGATATGCTATAAACATCATAAGAGAATATGTTTAGAAAATATATGCCACCCATTTTAGACATCATAGGCAGCCCAAAACAGAACTTAAAATTGCCCAAACATAACAGTTTTTAATTTTTTTTTCTCAGCTTTACCATATCTCGCTAAAACAGTCATAACTAATTCGTTTTAAAACATTTTTGAGCGATTCTTGTGCCCACGCGAAGCTAACTTCTGGGGCTACAACTTTAGTTCACGGACCATCTTCAAATTTCAAGTACAAAATTCCAGAAAATCCGTGCAAGAGGACTGCTCCGAATTTGTTGGATAGATTTGACACAACTACTTTGAAAAGTCATAACTCCTTGCTCCGAAGTCAGAATTAGTCCGTTCTGGAGTCTATTGAAAGCTTATTCAGTGTACTATAATAACCCAAAAGCCCACAATTTTCTGGAAACTGTAGCTAGCCCCAAATTTTGTCCTTAGGGTCAGCAGTTCGCAGTTTTTTTCGGTTTCTAACATGTTTATTTCGCGACCTTATTACTTCTAGCTCGTATACCAAATTAGAACAAATTTCATACTTAGAAAAGCGTGCCAAACAAATTTCATACTTAGAAAAGCGTGCCCGAACAGATTTCATACTTAGAAAAATTCTAGAAATTCCAGATCTCTGCAGATTTTTGTTGTGAACATGCTTGCTTACGATTTTCGTATCTCACTCAATATAGCTTCGATCCGAATGAATTTTGGATAGATTATACTTCATGCTACATACTATTTTACAAAATTACTACATGCACCAAACGGATTACTGAAGACATGATTTCAAGCGACCGAAAATTCTGAAAACTCATGCAAACTAGTTTAACCCAACTTTTGAGAAAATCATGATTTTGATACTAGCATGCATGGATTTGATTCCTACTATCCAGTCCACATTTACTAACATATATACACATGTTACAACAATCAAACCCTCTAACTTTTCATGTTTTGATCAAATTAGCAACTAAGAGGCATAATATCAAACACTTAGCATGCATGGCATAACTCTTTGGATTTTTAAAGCATACATGGCATGATTTATCCAGAACTTATGTTCTTATTACACCATAACAATCAGACTACAATTACACAACATCACATACTCTAAAACAAACCATTTAAAAAGGTCTCCTATGCATATTCTCTCATATTTTTGGAAGAACATAGAGAATGGGTTCATAGCTTACCTCTTTGGCGAATTCCTATTAATTGGAGCTTGATAACCACCCTCCTTGCTTGCAAGATTCTCCAGAATTCATAGCCCACCTTGAACCACTCTCAAACTCTCAATATTTTCTTCTATTTTCTCTATTATTGCTCTCTTAGTTGTATTTTATCAAAGTAAAGAAATGTTTGAGTTGGGTGTATATGTATATATGTTAATAGGGCTGATGTCTCCAGCCTTTTCATCTCTCAAAACATCAGTTACAAGCATATTCATCACACTTTAATTTAGTTAGGTGGTGAGGAGTTAGGAACATGAAAAGGTTTGCTTATTATGTTTGGTTTAATAAGGAGTTATCACCTTTCTTCCTTCTTATTGTTATATACGTATATACTCTCCTTCCTTGTCCCATATTATGTGTCACAAGACCCCACCAGCTGCTGTCCAATTAAACCAATGCATTATAATGTTATTTTAATCATTTAAATATCGATTTTGACCGTTTCGCCCTCTGTAGCCAAACGTGTTTGATACTTATATCGATTCCTACTAATGTCGACGTCCCGGACGTCATGGAATTATCCGTTTCGTCAAAAGCATCTTCAAATTCGTAGTTGACTTTTTCCCCGAAAAAGTCAACCGGTTGACTTTGACCAAAAAGTCAACCGTGACGCATTTTCGTGGATACAGTCTATCCTGACTAATTTTGACGTTCCGGACTCAAATACGCCGTCCGCGTCACTAAATTTCGCTCTGAACTCAAAGTCTCTTTTTAACGTCATCCTACGAAATTAATAGCATTAATTCCATTCTTACCCATTTTAAGTAGTTGAATTAAACGGAACCAACCATTCAAACACATCTCATCACATAACATCTAAGTAAACATAGATACATGTAGTAAATAATTATCACATAAGAATTTCACATAAGTTCGTTTATTGAAATTGTTAAATTACATAGAAAATCTCGGTTATTACATTCACCATCCCTTATAAGGATTCCGTCCCCGGAATCATTACACATCAACAAAGAGATTAGGGTCATTTTTCATCATTTTCTCCTCGAGTTCCCACGTAGCCTCTTCGGCGTTGTGGTTCCTCCATACTACCTTAACAGAAGGTTTTATCTTATTTCTTAAGACTTGTTCTTTTCTATCAATTGTTTGCACTGGAACCTCTTCGTAGGTTAAGTCTTTTTCAAATTGAATAGGTTCATACTCTATGACATGCTTGTAATCCCACTTATAGGGTCGTAGAACTGAAATGTGAAACACGTTGTGTATATGTTCTAGCTCCGGAGGTAAAGCTATTTCATAAGCTACCTCACCGACGCGTCTCAGCACTTCAAAGGGTCCTATGAATCTGGGACTAAGTTTTACCTTCTTCCTAAATCTCATTTTCCCTTTCCAAGGTGACACTTTCAAAAACACATAAGTGTCGACGTCGAAGTCTCGTTGTTGCCGGTGTTGATCAGTATATTTCTTTTGTCGATCTTGAGCCGTCACTAGTCTCGCTCGAATAGTTTTGGTCACATCCGCAGTCTGTTGTACCAATTCTGGCCCTAGTAGTTGACGTTCTCCTACTTCATCCCAGCACAATGGCATTCTGCATTTCCTTCCATATAAAGCTTCATAAGGTGGCATCCCGATGCTCGCATGGTAGCTGTTGTTGTATGCAAATTCCACCAACGGTAGGTGGTCATCCCAACTCCCTTTGAAATCCATCACACATGCTCTCAGCATGTCCTCTAATGTTTGAATAGTCCTCTCGCTCTGCCCATCTATTTGAGGATGATACGCGGTGCTCAACCTCAGTTGCGTTCCCATGCGCTCTTGAAAACTTCTCCAGAAGTTCGCTGTGAACCGCGGATCGCGATCTGACACAATTGAAACTGGTACACCGTGCCTGGAAACGATCTCTTTGATATAAAGTTTAGCCAACTGATCCAAGGTATATCTGATCTTGATTGGCAAGAAATGCGCTGACTTGGTCAATCGGTCGATGATCACCCACACTGCATCGTAACCCTTCTGCGTAGTTGGAAGTCCTACCACAAAATCCATCGTGATATGCTCCCACTTCCATTTCGGAATCTCTAAAGGTTGAAGTAACCCGCTCGGTTTCTGATGTTCCGCCTTAACTCGCTGGCATGTTAAACACTTGCTGACGCACTCTGCGACTTCTCTTTTCATATTGGGCCACCAATAATGTTGGCGGAGATCTTGATACATCTTTGTGCTTCCCGAGTGGATTGAATAACATGAACTATGAGCTTCCTGCAAGATTTCTTCCTTTAACTCAGATACCGCTGGCACCCAATTTCTCTCCTCAAATTTTAATAGACCATCACCACCCATGTTGAAATTAAGCTCCTCTCCGTCGGAAATTCTTTTCTTCATTTTCTCACATTCTTCATTACCGCCTTGTGCTTCCTTGATCTTGTCCAATAGAGTCTGACGAACCTCCACTGCGAACAATTTCCCATCTGGCTCTCTCGGCCTCTTTATCTCTAGCTCCAAACTGGCCATCTCCTTGATTAACTCCTCTTGAGCTGTTAGCATTGCCAATCTACCACTGCCCTTTCTGCTTAACGCATCCACTACCACGTTCGCTTTCCCCGGAGGATACAAAATATCGCAATCGTAATCCTTTATTAGCTCCAACCATCTTCTCTTCCTTATATTTAACTCCTTTTGCGTGAAAATATACTTCAGACTTTTATGGTCCGTGTATATTTCACACTTCACACCATATAAATAGTGTCTCCAAATCTTGAGGGCAAATACTACCGCTGTCAATTTCAGGTCATGGGTAGGATATCCCTTCTCATAATCTTTTAACTAGCGCGATGCGTACGCAATGACTTTACCATGTTGCATAAGCACACAGCCAAGCCCCTTGTGTGACGCATCACTGAAAATTACGAAGTCACCTGTATCATCTGGTAACGACAACACCGGTGCCTCACTCAATCTCTTCTTGAGTTCTCGAAAACTCTCTTCACACTTCTCAGTCCAGACAAACTTCACCGACTTCTTCGTTAAATTCGCCAATGTTCCTGCTATCTTCGAAAAATCTTGAATGAACCGTCTGTAGTAGCCCGCCAATCCTAAGAAACTTCTTACTTACGTCGGTGTCCTTGGTTGTTCCCAATTCTGAACCGCTTCCACCTTTGTTGGATCCACAGAGATTCTGTCCTTGTCGATCACGTGACCCAGAAATTGAACTTTTTCTAACCAGAACTCGCACTTCAAAAATTTGGTGTATAATTTATCCCTTCTCAATGCTTCCAATACTAATCTGAAATGTTCAGAATGATCTTCCTGAGTCTTGGAAAAGATCAGGATATCATCTATGAACACAACTACGAATTTATCTAAATACTGTTTGAATACCCGATTCATCATGTCCATAAACGCTGCCGACGCGTTTGTTAACCCGAACGACATTACTAGAAACTCGTAGTGACCGTAACGAGTTCTGAACGCTGTCTTAGGTACATCCTCTTTTCTCACCTTCAACTAGTGATACCCCGTCCTCAAATTGATTTTGGAAAAATATTTCGCTCCCTTCAACTGATCAAACAGGTCATCTATCCTAGGTAATGGGTACTTGTTCTTGATCGTCACCTTGTTCAGTTCTCGATAATCGATGCACAGTCTCATCGACCCATCCTTCTTTTTCACAAACAACACTGGTGCTCCCCAGGGAGACACACTTGGTTGGATATACTTTCTATCTAATAATTCCTACAATTGTACCATCAGTTCCTTCATCTTTGCCGGTGCCATTCTGTATGGGGCTTTCGAGATCGGTACCGTTCCCGGTACTAAATCTATAACAAACTCGACCTCTCTATCTGGCGGAAGACCTGGCAATTCTTCCGGGAATACATCTGGAAACTCATTCACTACCGGTATCTGTCCCATTCCTAACCCTACTTTCTGAGTATCGACGATATGGGCCAAATAACCTACACATCCCTTTTTTAGTAACTTCCTCGCTTGCATCATCGTCAGATAGCTCGAGTGTCGACGACCTACTCCCATAGAACACTACCTTAGACTGCTCGGGAGTCTTAAGGTTTATACACTTTTTCTGGCAATCTATCATCGCTCCATGGTTAAATAACCAATCCATCCCTAGAATTACATCAAATTCTCCTAATTGAATTGGGATTAAGTCCATAGGTAACTTATATCCCCTGATATCTACAACGCAATTCCTATGGACATGGTTAACGGGAATGACTTCCTTATTAGTAACTTCTATGATCATAGGATAGTCTAATTCTTCCTGAGGTAAGTTTAATCGTTGGGAGAATTCATGCGAAACGAAGGAACAAGTAGCACCCGAATCAAATAATATGCAAGCAGATATATCATTGACCAGAATGATACCTGAAACCACGTCCCTGGATGCAACCGCATCCTGAACCGTCATGTTGAAAGTCCTTGCTGTTGGTCAATTCTGAGTTGGTGGTCCACCAATTATGAGAGTTCCACCGCTTGGTCCCCTCCCTCCATTTCCTCCTGCTGAGTTCTTCTTTGGGCAGCTCCTCGCCTGATGATCTAATGCTCCACAGTTGAAACATCCATTTCTCTTCGGTGCAGAACAGTTGGGAGAGATGTGCCCCTCCTGCCCGCAATTGAAACAGACATTCTTCCCATTTAGACATGCCCTCGAGTGATTCCTTCCACACTCCTTGCACGCCTCAGTTCTCTTCTTTGCTTCCCCTGGTTTGTCCCCAGGGTTTCCTGAGTTGACATTATTGTTGTTGTTGTTATTGTTATTGCTGTTCCACTTCCTCTTATTTGCACCGTTGCTGCTGCTGCCTTCTCCACGGTTTCCTCCTTTAGTCTTCTTCTTTTTCTCCTTGTTGAACTTCATTATGGCTTCACTTCCGCCCTTAGCGATTATAGCTTTCTCCAGGAGAGTCGCGAAACTGTTCGTCTGCAGCACCGAAAGTCTGCTATATAGCCATGGTTTGAGGCCTTGCTCAAACCTCCTCGTCTTTCTCTCCTCAGTGTCGACCTGATGAGGTACGAACCTCGCCAGCTCGTTAAACTTTGCAGCGTACTGTGGTACCATCATATCTTCTTGTTTCAGCTCCAGGAATCGCATCTCCATGCGACTCTGCATACTAACTGGAAAATAGTTCTCGAAAAAGATTTTCTTGAACCCTTCCCAAGGTATCACACCTTCTCCAGCTCGGGTCTGATTTGCCTCCCACCAGTAGTTGGCTTCACCTTTCAGCATATACGTGGCGAAGATAGTTTTCTGGTCGTCTCCTACTCGGGCGATAGCGAACGCCTTTTCAATTTCCTTAACCCAAGTCTGGGCTTCGATGGGTTTCGTAGTTCCTTTGAACTCAGGTGGTCCCGCACTTTTGAAGTCTTTAAAGTGTGCCACTGGGGCCACTGGAGGGTTGTTGATATTCGGGGTTCGATTTTGAAGTGCCCCCACTAACATGTCTACAAACTGCTGCATAGGGTTCGGTGGATCCCCAACATTACCGTCTGACCCCTCGGGTGCTTGGCGACGTCTTCCTCTAGCCATCTATCTGTTCAAAATGAACTTAATATTATTATCTCATAATTTACTCTACAGTATATAGAATTCGTAAAAACTGAACCATCACATCACATACTTAAATAAAAACATATTTATTTATAAACATAATACTCAAAGTATTTCATCGTTTTATGGCATTACGCCATTTACATCACATTGCATCAATCACTTGGTAAAACGGAAACCAAGATTTTTATTACATAGATAAGCATTTTATTTGCTACTAGGAAAAAGTTTACCATAATAACTAAAGACCCCGCCTAATGGCGTCCTCATGCTCCTCATCCGCTATCTCTTTCACTAGCTCTCGGCTTATAACACGGCCAGACTGGCGCTCCTCAAGTGAAAAGTGACGCACCATATGCTGGAACCTTCCATGTGCCGACTTAAACACGTATTTCATCTTGTCTATCTTAACCTTCTTGTCTCTAACTTCTCCCTCCAACTCTCCGGTTAGCTTCTCAGCCCTAACACGGTCTCTTCTCTCATCTCCCCAAAATGTGGTAATAATCTGCTTGTCAGTTTGGAGACTCTGAATCCTCGACTCTAACCCATTAATGGTATGCCCTAAGTGGGTCCTAATAGCTTCTTTCTCATCCTCCAGCCTATCCACCTTCTGGTCTGATGCCCGCAGCTTGTCAGCCAGGTCCTCGTTCCTAATTATCAGGTGGTGCACCAATGCCTCAAGCAATGCTGCAGCTTGCTGCTCCCCCTGATACAGCTCCTTCAACTCATGGACCTTGTCGTCCAACTCCGTAATCCTATCCATCAACTCATCCAATAAAGTATCCTCAGGTGCTTCTTTCGAGTCCTCCTCGGGCTCCTCTTTCTCCTCAGGATACTCCTCTGGGTCTGAGTCAACTGTTGCCTCAACTATAGGCTCAGTTACAGCTGTCACCAACTGCTCACTCACAACGTGGATATCTCTAACCTCGTCTTCTCCTGACATCCTTCAAACAAGACAAAATAACTCGGTTAGTATTTTAAAATAGATGTTTTTGTTTTTAGGAATATATATATATATATATATATATATATATATATATATATATATATATATATATATTGACACAACCCCTAGAACTCTACATGAGTTCATCTCCTTATTTCCTCCGCTAACTTCCCTAAGGTTATAGTCTAAGGTTTTTCCACCCAAACTTTATAACCAAAAGCTTTGATACCAACCTGTGACGCCCCCAAATCCGTGTAACATCAATTACAGGACTTGTTGTTCACGATACAACATACAATATCATATATCTAAGTAAAATTTAACAATAATCATAATAATATATTACCCATTACATAAATAGTCAAAATAAAATCCCAAGTCTTTACAACCTTAAAACATACTGGAACTTAGTCTTAGCGTTTATCGCTACATTACACATATGCGGAAATAATTAACTTATTACATAACCATTAGCATCACTTCATCTTGGACTTTACCTTGTCCTTGCCCGAACCCTCAGCCTTCCCACCCTTAACTGAAAGGTTTAAGCAAGAATGAGCACGAATTGCCCAGCAAGTATATACAGAAATTTGAAAACATACATCAGAAGTGGAAATCAGTTGAATAGCTAAACCTCAACAGTTGAAATGATTATCAAGTGTTAAATAGGAACATCAAGAATGGAAATTTAAGAATTTTCAATATCATACTAAGGGGTGTAAAATACCCTGAACATATTTTCTTTCATCAAAAATCATCAGACGGTTTAACAATCCAATAGACTGTAAACGGTCTCTACAAGTACGCCAGGTGATCAGCCTATTGTACCCTACGTTGTGCACAAGTATTAAGTTTTAAGCTGTATAAGCGAAATGGGACTATTTTCCTGACATCTATTTGCCCGTTTATTCGGGTTGTTCATCTTAGTAATCATGTGAGACCGCACCAAAGCAATTTGGATTGGTAAACATTTAATAGCTTCGAAAGATTTGTGTTAAATCACTTTTTCCATCAATAATAACTAGCCGGAAACAAAGGCCAGGAACATACTTAGAACAGTTCGATAATGAAATGAAATTTAAACATATAGCAGTTAAAATAATAACTGAATAATCATCGATAAGCTTGCAAGATCATTGAAGTTTGTATGACTTTTCAACGAAGAAACTTGCACGAATAAATAGCTAACACAAGTCCAATACTTACCCTTACTGCGATAATGTTAGTAAGGATTTAATAAATACCCAAAAGAAATTAGGGTTAGGAAACTTGCCTGATAAGCCTGCTACAATTAACGCTAGCAATTAACCTTCACATCACCTAATCACATGTGTCTCGTTAATCACCATTCATACACAATCTAGTTTGAAGTATAAGGGTCTCCTATTGGATATGCTATAAACATCATAAGAGAATATATTTAGAAAATATATGCCACCCATTTTAGACATCATAGGCAGCCCAAAACAAAACTTAAAAATGCCCAAACATAACAGTTTTTAATTTTTTATTATTTTTTTTCTCAACTTTACCATATCTTGCTAAAATAGTCATAACTAATTCGTTTTAAAACATTTTTGAGCGATTCTTGCGCCCACGCGAAGCTAACTTCTGGGGCTACAACTTTCGTTCACGGACCATCTTCAAATTCCAAGCAAAAAATTCCAGAAAATCCGTGCAAGAGGACTGCTCCGAATTTGTTGGACAGATTTGATACAACTACTTTGAAAAGTCATAACTCCTTGCTCCGAAGTCGGAATTAGTCCGTTCCGGAGTCTGTGGAAAGCTTATTCAGTACAATATAATGACCCAAAAGCCCACAATTTTCTAGAAACTATAGCTAGCCCCGAATTTTGTCCTTAGGGTCAGCAGTTCACAGTTTTTTTCTGTTTCTAACATATTTATTTCGCGACCTTATTACTTCTAGCTCGTATACCAAATTAGAACAAATTTTATACTTAGAAAAGCGTGCCGAACAGATTTCATACTTAGAAAAGCGTGCCCGAACATATTTCATACTTAGAAAAATTCTGGAAATTCCAGATCTCTGCAGATTTTTGTTGTGAACATGCTTGATTACGATTTTCGTATCTCACTTAATATAGCTTCGATCCGAATGAATTTTGGACTGATTATACTTCATGCTACATACTATTTTACAAAATTACTACATGCACCAAACGGATTACTGAAGACATGATTTCAGGCAACCGAAAATTCTGAAAACTCATGCAAACTAGTTTAACCCAACTTTTAAGAAAATCATGATTTTGATTCTAGCATGCATGGATTTGATTCCTACTGTCCAGTCAACATTTACTAACATATATACACATGTTACAATAATCAAACCCTCTAACTTTTCATGTTTTGATCAAATTAGCAACTAAGAGGCATAATATCAAACACTCAGCATGCATGGCAGAACTCTTTGGATTTTTAAAGTATACATGGCATGATTTGTCCAGAACTTATGTTCTTATTACACCATAGCAATCAGACCACAATTACACAACATCACATACTCCAAAACAAACCATTTAAAAAGGTCTCCTATGCATATTCTCTCATATTTTTGGAAGAACATAGAGAATGGGTTCATAGCTTACCTCTTTGGCGAATTCCTCTTGATTGGAGCTTGATAACCACCCTCCTTGCTTGCAAGATTCTCCAGAATTCGTAGCCCACCTTGAACCACTCTCAAACTCTCAATATTTTCTTCTCTTTTCTCTATTATTGCTCTCTTAGTTGTATTTTATCAAAGTAAAGAAATGTTTGAGTTGGGTGTATATGTATATATGTTAATAGGACTGATGTCTCCAGCCTTTTCATCTCTCAAAACATCAGTTACAAGCATATTCATCACACTTTAATTTAGTTAAGGGGTGAGGAGTTAGGAACATGAAAAGGTTTGCTTATTATGTTTGGTTTAATAAGGAGTTATCACCTTTCTTCCTCCTTATTGTTATATACGTATATACTCTCCCTCCTTGTCCCATATTATGTGTCACAAGACCCCACCAGCTGCTGTCCAATTAAACCAATGCATTATAATGTTATTTTAATCATTTAAATACCGATTTTGACCGTTTCGCCCTCCGTAGCCAAACGTGTTTGATACTTATATCGATTCCTACTAATGTCGACGTCCTGGACGTCATGGAATTATCCGTTTCATCAAAAGCATCTTCAAATTCGTAGTTGACTTTTTCCCCGAAAAAGTCAACCGGTTGACTTTGACCAAAAAGTCAACCGTGACGCATTTTCGTGGATACAGTCTATCCTGATTAATTTCGACGTTCCGGACTCAAATACGCCGTTCGCGTAACTAAATTTCGCTCTGAACTCAAAGTCTTGTTTTAACGTCATCCTACAAAATTAATAGCATTAATTCCATTCTTACCCATTTTAAGTAGTTGAATTAAACGGAACCAACCATTCAAACACATCTCATCACATAACATCTAAGTAAACATAGATACATATAGTAAATAATTATCACATTAGAATTTCACATAAGTTCGTTTATTGAAATTGTTAAATTATATAGAAAATCTCGGTTATTACACAAACCAGACACGGGGTGTAGGTTCTGCCGTTTAATATTTGCGTACACTCAACCCTTACGTCGGATAAAGTGTTTAACACTTACTTTCATTCTATCCTTCTCTATCCGACTCACACTCGGACTTTCATTAATCTTACTATCATTCGTTACGGCTTTCTTGATAATTTATATCTTACTTGCTACTTTCGTCAACGTCTAAGACATACAACCATTGTACACTTAAAACATTTGTTCCACGCAAATACGATTCACGAAGATCGTTTATGTATTCTGTGTTCACGTTGCTCATCCTTAAATCTCTCATTCAACCTTTACTCAAGGTTTTAATCGCTTTCAATCGTTATCCATCCCATGAACCCCATGTTCCTTATTCTTTCTTAATGTCGAAGTCATACAGTTCGTTGTATGCTAAGACCGACCGTTCATCGCAATAGCATTGCAGTTACATTCTTTGTCTTTTAATCTCATTCAATCATTTCGTTTAACCTTTACTAAATGTTTAAATCACTTGTTTAAGTGTTACATTACGTGAACTACGTGTTCATTATCTACCCGTATAATTCCCCCAGGATTTGAGCAATAAAAAGCTCATTTCTAGGCCTTGCCCTACACCGGTGCCGCGGCGCCGGGTCCTTCCTTCTTCCTCGCGTTGCGGCACCATTCAGCAGTAGCTGATGGCCCGGGTTGGCGCTATGGCGCTGCCTCCCAAGGCACTGCTTGCACTGCAACGCCATGACCAAATCGTTGAAAAATTTTCTAAGTCTTTTACATGATTGAGACGCTTTCTTTACAATCTCATATCTTCTTCATAATAGCTCGAAACGATGTCGTTCCAAAGTCATTTTCTTCCTTATCTTACGTACTTCAACTTTTCTCAGACAAAAATTCATTCTAAATCTGTTAACATGTCATTTAATTGGCTTAAATTCTATCCTTCGCTCGTTTTACGTTATTAACGTTCTTCGTCCATTCGTCCGTAATTTGGTCATCCAAACTCGAAACTCTTTCGTTCTTGAGTCCACAACTCACGTTTTCTATGTTCTCTTACATTCTTATGAAACCCTACTCATTCGGGTTCATTTACATACTTTTTACTTCTCATTCGTCTTTTATGAAATTTTTGACATAACTTCGTTATAGCTAAGTTCAATCCGTTCTTTATGAACGTTTCTATCGTTCCTAACCAAGCAATAAGCAACTAACTTATATGCGATAGTTTTAAACTTATCCATCAACAACAAACTATACTACGATGGTTTTAAATTTGTCCATCAACATCGTTCTTCGCGTGTTCTTCACGTTCTTCGTTTTTAATCGATATTTTAATTACGATTTCACCTTTTCTTGGAATTTGGTGTTATAAAATATCATTCCTTACTAATTTCACCGAATCGTTTATATGATTCATTCGGATCGCTTAAATTCCTTACGAATCTTATACTTCCTTAAGAAATTTATAAACTAAACTTCTAATTCTTATTTCTTCATTTTCTCATGATTTCAATCATATGAAATCATTCTTAACTTCTTTTACTTCGTATTCTCATTAAGCTATGTTTTTAACATAGAAAACTTTAAAAAATATTCTTAGGGTTAGGTTTCGGATTACCTTTCTTCTTTAATCTTCCTCTGTTGGACAAAGCGTGCACTCGGGCCACCTTTTCCTCTTTCTCTTCTTCTTCATCCGAACTCTCTCTCTCTCTCTCTCTCTCTCTCAGTGTTGGTGATTTTGAGTTAAGCTCTCCTTTTATAGATTTTCAAGGCTAGGGGCATTTTAGTCATTTGGCTAAACCGCCCTACTATTCACACCTCCTTGCTATTCCCACCTCCTTACTATTCACGAAGCTTCCCTTAGAAGCTTCGTGCATCCGTCTTGCAGAATTCGTTCGACAGTTTTAAAAACTGCGATTCTCGGAATCCAAATATTTTTGGATATTTTGCCTTTCCTCTACAGTTTAACATTTACGCATTCTTCGAAACTCCGAAAAACTAAAAAACACTTTTTGACATTAAGCGTTTTTCTTCACGTTTTCCCCTAACATAGTTAAATGAATGAAAAGTACATAATAATACTTTTCGTCATTTTTATTTCGTCCGATTTCTGCACGTTTCTCGAGAAAAACTTTTATCGGCTTACTTAACTTTTCACGATATATTGTAACGACCCCAAAATTAAAATAATTTAATTCTCGACATCGGTCGTTAACAATACATTCAACCTCTAATTTTACATCATTAAACAATAATACAACCATTGAAATTTGCGGAATAACTAAAATTTTCTATTACAAACTATTCTCATTCCCAAAACTTTCAACCTTTACATCTAAGTATCTCAGAATCATTTTAATACTACAAGAGTTTACATCGCAAAATGATATTATAATTCACTATTAATACATTTATCGAAACATTAGGCATGGTTTACAAGAATAACAACTTGGCTAGGATATTAGATCTTCATGCATTACATCTGATTCATGTCTTTCAAGTAGCATATAGAGTTTCCTTGCATCCTTAACCTGTAAAAGTGGTTATTTGCAAGGTTGAGCTCGACAGCCTAGCAAAATCTAACAGTTTTCATGCATCACGTAGCCCATAACAACATGCTCAACATATATCCCATAATCATTGGACTAACGTAACATACATGTTGCAATTCGCATAACAAGTATAAAGATTGAGTTCCTTACTTAATCAGCATTCATCATCATAGTCATACATTGACTTTAACGTTTCATACTTTTAACATATATATAAAACATCAAGCTATTTGCAATAAAGATTTAAAACAGTTCATCATCAAGTTCACATAACAAATATGAACTTAAACACTTACCTTGATCGTTGTTTACCAATAACAGTTTAACAGCTTACAGTTATCTGCACTTCACGTGCCCTACATAATTATATAATCATACACATCAACTATTAGTCACATAGCAATGCATAGTAGTTGTAATGTAAACGTTACTCTACATCTAATAATACTTCCTATTATCAATACAAAATGTTCAATTTTATTGTGTTAACTTTCGACTTATATCTCACTACATTTCATATTTAAAGTTCATTCAAGTGTTTAAGTCTTGCTAGGAATCATTATTGGTTTTATGTTAAACCCATTTCATATCTTATAATATTCATTTCATTTGACTTAAAACACTTTTTACGTTCATTAACATTTGTTATGGCATTTCGACGTTCATTCGTCACACGCCCGATTTGTCTCTCTTATGTATGCTTAGTATGCTTATATAACTTATCTAATACATTATTTATCAATTTTAAGCATCATTATGTTTACTAACACTCATGTTTTATAACTTAGAATAACATCTTTTATCGTCAGAAGCACTATACTAGCATATGTGTATGCCCGACACCCTCTGATTGCCCTCGAAAACACAATAATCCTAAAGATGACCATTTTGACTACTATTACAGACCTCAAATTAAAAAACTTAAAAAATAAAAATTGTAGTTCTATTCGTCCTCGTTCCGGATCATCTTGAAACGCCTCAATCGGAGTTCGTGTGAAAAAGTTATGCCTATTTTACTAAAATAGGTCACAATAGTCACACCTAACATACTTTGGGCGCAGCTACGCCCAATTAAGCCTTGGGCACAGCGCAGCTACGCCCTAGAGCGTAGTTACGCCTCAAATGACTTAGGGCACAGCGCAGCTGCACCCGTTTGCAGAAACGGGACCTGAAGTTACTGTTCATGCAATTTTTTTGACCATTTTCTCCTACTAATCTTCATAACTTGAGTTATACACATCCAAATTAGTCCGTTTTTGATTATATGGATTCTTAAATCAATATATTAACAATATATATCATCAATTTCAGATTATATCATGACTTTATCATAAATTTTGATTCCAAAACAAGCCCTAATGTATATATATTAATAAAACTCAATTTCTTCATTCTAAAACATGTTTCCATGGACTTGTTTACAAAAAAATATTTTTAATTGATAATTAACAAATTATACATACATAATAATCTTTATAAACAAATTCCTTACTCAAATCTTGCACCACAACCAATTAAAGAGAAGAAGTTTTGATAAAACATAACTAAAAACTAGGGCTATATTATTAACTTGATTCCTCTTTAAACATAGAGAGTGGATGATTAGAAAACTTTGATTGAATCATATTTTTCCTTCACAATTCTCAGAATTCCCTCTCCAATTCATAGAGAACTCATATTGTTCTGCCTTACCTTATGAATACTCAGCCAAATAAAATAAGCGTATGCTTTATTTCTGCATTTGGTTTCCCAATACGTTACTAAAAATCTATAATATCGGCAATTAGGAATAATAAGGGTCTCAAGGCCATGTTTGGCTAGAACCCAATTATTCTCTCCTAATTTATTTTTATAATTCCCTTTAACATATGATTCATTCATGTCACAACCATTAACAAATTCTAATATTTAAATTAAATTAAACCTTATTATTATAATTATAATTTCTATTATTATAATTACAGTTTCTATTTAGCCAACCATAATAATAATTTTATTCAACAAATCAATCCTTTAATTTAATTATTAGATTAAATTAGAATATTTCCATCAAATATTTATTTTACTCAATAAATATTCTAATTAAAATATTTATTTTATTTAATGAATACTTTAACTATTTACAAAATTCACAATCATATTACATTAACATACCACATTTATATATATACTCTCTCATTTTATTAAAATAAATATATTCGTATTAATTCATTATTTTAATTAAGTGAATTACTTACATTATTTATGAAATTTAATTCATAACAATTTCATCGCCAATCAAGACATACCAATTAAATTATATTATTCCATAATATAATTTCCATCTTAATTAACTATTATTATTCAGTTAATTTCTTTTGCCACCATTTTCTTTTTTTCTTAACTAATTTGTTTCACTTTCTTCAATAGTTTAATCAACTATTAAATCTCATAAAAATTTAATTTCTTCACACTAAAACACATAATTCAAAATATATATATCTCATAATAAGAATTTTAATTATTAAATTCTTATTTTAATAATTTATAAAAATTCGGGTTGTCACATATATTATCATCAAATCTTTCGACGGAATGTCATTTTGACATACTGAACTCTCGAAAAGGCTTAGGTTATTCAAACCCTAACCCTTAGGTTTCGTCGGGTGAATAGTACATATTTCGTCTTTTTCTTAAAAATATTTTTATTCCCGAAAATTTTTTATTTTTGTCTAGAAAATTCTTACTCGTTCAATCCAGCTCGTAGCCAGAATCCTCCCATTTTTTAACTATCCTAGGTTCTAGAACGATTAATAAACACATAGCACATAATAGTATTAATAAAAATTCATTTTGTTAATAACTAATTCTTTAAACTTAAATTCTGGACAATCTGGTTTTACTCGGGTTATCACAACGACTATGAAATCTGGCATATGGACGTGAAAACGACCTTCCTCAATGGGAAACTTGAAGAGGATGTGTATATGACACATCCAGAGGGATTTGTTTCAACGGTTAAAACAAATCAAGTCTATAAGCTACAACGAACCATTTATGGATTGAAGCAAGCTTCTCGTAGATGGAACATTTGTTTTGATGAGACAATCAAAGAGTTTGATTTTATCAAAAATGAGGATGAACCATGTGTATACAAGAAGGTTAGTGGGAGTGCTGTTTCATTCCTTGTATTTTATGTTGATGATATACTACTGATAGGGAATGATATTCCTATGCTACAATCGATTAAAATCTGGTTATCTTAACACTTCTCCATGAAGGACTTGGGAGAAGCATCCTATATTTTGGGGATAAAGATCTATAGAGATAGATCTAAAAGGATGCTTGGCTTGTCTGAAGGAACATACATTGACTCGATGCTAAAGAGGTTTAGCATGGAAAATTCCTAGAGAGGTCTCATGTCAATGAGCCATGGAATACATCTCTCCAAGAAATAGGCCCCAAAGACACCTGACGAGAGAAACTGTATGAGTAAGATTATGAATGCTTTAACAATAGGATCTATCATATATGTTATGATATGTACTAGACCGGATGTCACTCATACACTTAGTGTAACAAGCAGATATCAGTCGAATCTAGGAGAAGAACACTAGAAGGCAGTGAAAAATATCTTAAAGTACTTAAGAAGAACTAGGGATGTATTTCTTGTCTACGATGGGTCTGAATTGAAACTAGAGGGCTTCACAGACTTAAGTTTTCAAACAGACCAAGATGATAGTAAATATATTTCGAGGCATGTGTTTACCTTGAATGGTGGCGCAGTGAGTTGGAAAAGTTCCAAACAACAAACAATTGTTGATTCAGTGATAGAGGCAGAATACATAGCTGCAAGTGAGGCTGCAAAGGAGGTTGTTTGGATAAAAAAGTTCATAACTGAACTTGATGTGGTTCCTAGCATTAGAGGACCAATACCTTTATTCTGTGATAACACCAGAGTTATTGCGCAGGCTAAGGAACCCATGTCTTATCAAAAATCCAAACACGTGTTGCGGTGCTTTCATTTGATTAGAGAGATCATTGAAAGAGGAGACGTCACCCTGGAGCGAGTGGACTCTCAAGACAATATTGCTGATCCATTTACTAAAGCGTTAACATAACAGCAGTTTGATCGTCACTTAGAGAAGATGGGTATGAGATACCATGGCGATTGGCTTTAGTGTAAGTGAGAGATTGAAAGTAGTATGCACACAAGTCAGTCATGTATGATGATAAAGTATATACTTTGTAATCAGTCTTATTCATTTATTAATTAAAGTATTCATTTACTAAAGGCATTTAATTAATCAACATGGTGATGTTTTAATAATATGTGATAAACCCATAGTTTTAAGCAAATCATTTAGAATCATGATGAGATCATGCTAATGAGATCTAAATTCTTAGATAGCTTAAAAACTAAAATGTTTCCAATCAATGGATTACTAAAAAGGGGATTAGTGAATCCGGATAGATTGGTACATACGTTGCTTGCTCATTGGATGAGGATGATTGATCTCATATTTGTGTGGAGACACTAAAGCAAGTATGTAGGTGCTTATTGGAGAATAAGTTCACTGAACGTAACTCGCTAAAGAATACATAATAGAGTTTTACTTACCTGTCAATAGGAATTCCTGTAATGATAGTAGTACAAGTAATCCTTGTCGGGTTTCGGCACATAAAACGCAGCGAAAATATACAATTAAAAGACAATTGCGAAACCCTAAAACAGGATCCATGCAAAAAATAATTAATTCAGTGGTTGGAAATTATACCGATTAATAAAGCTAGAATTGATGCGGTCGAATCTCCAACACAATTCAAATGAACTGCGTCTCTGCGGTCTCAACATGAACGCCCCGCAAATCGTCGTACGGTCTACAGAAAAGGAACCGCGATACTAGCCAGCAAGGATGAGGATTTTTTTCGAAACTATTTTCTCTAGTCTCTCTCTAAGAGCAGCTAGGGTTTTTATTTTTTTTGATGTAATCCCTAAAATGGTTGATATATATCATATATATAGCAGTTAGGAGGAATTAATCAAAACCTAATATAATTAAAATCCAAATTTATATATATATATATATATATATATATATATATATCTTAATTAAGTCATAATTAATATACATATATACAAATTATCCTTTTAATTTAAATTCATGATTTAAAAAACTATCAATCATATTGATATATTTAAATCCTTACAATTTAAATTAATTTCCTTTTAAATTACGTTCTATGTGTGTGACCCTATAGGTTATTATTACATTGGCAATAATTTTAAAATCATATTATAAAATTATAAACAGTGAGCGGCATCTAGTAATACATCACTGCTACCCAAGTAATAATAAGATCGATGATTCGATGCAACCTTTTCGTGACCAATGTTTCAATATAATTTAATCCTTTTAACCTTAATATCCTAGATTAAACTCGAGTCATGGAATGTGTCATACTCTTCATAATTTAATCTGAGTTTTTCTTAATCAATGAGTAAACTATATGAAACAAATCATTATTTGAGCATGGTCATGCATTTCATAGTCCTACTCAATCAAGAGGCCTATGGATATCACCCCTAATACATAGGAGGGTTAAATTACATCTAGATCACTCATATTCCTCACACGATTCATGATGTACCCAATAATCACCTTTATAGTCCACCCTATTAAAGGTGACCTTTGATGATATCAAAGCACATAAATTCTCGTGTAGTAATATAGTGATTTCAGGTCGAAGGATCATTACATCATTGTCACTATGAGAATCGCTAATGACACTTCACATAATGCTCCACATAGAATTATCATGGTGGGTCTGTCCAGTACATCGTTCTCTAACACGTACTTATGCATTGACTTAATATCTCATATATTTATGACCAATGAGATTTGGTCATCAGTCAATTCACATATTAGTCTCAATGCATCATTTTTGTCCCATCAGCAATGATACTCGACTAGGGACATTTAAGAATAATGATACTAATTGTAATTATATAATCTCATGTTCAAGTCGCATACTTTAAACTATATAATTTGTATCAATATTCTAAGGAATTTTATTATGTTAACATTTATATAACGCAGTAAATAAAATCATTCATTTATTCAATCAAATATAATATCAAAATGTTAAGCAATTATATCAAATAATTGGCCTCTAGGGCACAAACTCTAACAATCCTTAGACTTGAGATCATCATAGTATCTTATACATAATGATTTACACTTTGACGTATTCCTTAAGACTCTTAGGGTATATCAAAAGGTATGCTTGGGTGTAATAAGTTATATATGGAGATAATGAATGATCAATAAAGAATCAACCACTTCTAGTAAAAGAAGAGATATGTCTTATGTGATTCAATAAATGACAACCTAGGAATCCTTGGCCAAGGTGGAATGAAATTAGAAAGTAGTTTCTAATTTGCATTCATTCGGAGTTGTGCATTTAGGAATCGAAATACATATAATTAAATAAAATAAGACTTGACAGTAATTTTATGTCTTATATTTAATTGGAACATTGTATGGTGGAAGGATTGAATTGTACGGTAACTATTTATTCAAAGGTTCTTTTATGATTAATGTTGAAATCTATATTATCTGGAAAGTCGTTGATCGCTAGGGAGCCTTTTCCCTATTGTAGAATAAATATTATTTATTTAAATAAATTAATAGTTTAATTTATTTATTTAAATAAGATTATAATTGTTCTAATTGATTTATTCATAATCGGTTTAATATGGAGAACCTAAAGGGTCACACCATAAAAAAAGAAGAATAATGATTTAAGAAATTAATTGCATAATCGTTATAATATGTTAAGTATATTTAATTTAATCTATGGTGATAGAATAAATTCAATAGCTTCATATTTATTATTTAATATTTTGAAAATATTAAATATAAATTAATAAAAGGAGTCTTATTAATATTATTATAATTATTATTATTTTAATTTCTAAAGGAGTTGGGAATTAATTTAATATTAGTACTCTCATTTATTCCTAATAAGATTAGGAGATAAATTAATTAAAAGAGTTTAATTAATTATCCCTAATAAAATTAATTAATAATATTATATTTTATTTATATTAAAATAGGTTAACTGATATCTTTATAAGAAGAGTCTTATATTAGATATCAGTGTGTGGGAGATACGTGACTCCAATAGTTGGAGAGTACGCCATTTTCTATACAGATAGAAAATTAGGGTTTGAGCCAAAAACACCCTTCTTCTTGATTCTTGTTCTTTCTTGGTAGATCACCTCTAGAGGCCAAATATTTGGGTGGCTAACATTGATCAAAGGAAGGAACAAAACCCGCGTATTCGAGGAGGAGAGCACAAAGGAATAAGAGTTGAACTTGTACCTGAGGAAACTCGGATCTTCAAGGGTATGATTTTGTTTCTTCTACTCTTTTTATTGACTGATAAACTAAGCACAAGAACGATCTTAGTTTATGGTTTGTAAGAAAATTTTAAAATCCGTTTTTACTTCGTTTTCGCTATATTTATGTGATTTGATTGCATGCTCTTGTTTCTAGCAAACCTAACAAACATCAGTCAAACCCTAAAATAACCCTTATAGAAAGACAGCTACAACACATCAAATCTGGAGACAACCCCCAGAAGGGGAAAACAGTCATTTTGACGAGTCCACTTCGACAACCACAAAACAGCTGCAAATAAGGTTACAAAGAGCCGTTGCAGCATTTCTGAGTGCAAATTACGTAAAATAGCTCAACAAACTACCTGTGAAGACCCAAAGGTGCCATTTCGATCATGGACCAATCTTCTCGGATTCAAAAAAGGGAAAGCCCTATTTCATTGTGTAGCTCTCGGAGAGGGCTTTTCGGAAAGGTATAGCACGCCTCCATCGGATTACCAGATTGAAAGTTATGAAGGTTTGTGCAGACAGCGTTGATCCAAGTGTACGTACTTCGAGACAACGGGACCCACGGGGTCGGGCCCACCTAGGTCAGCTGCAGGTAGACCTACGGCTATTTTGGTCTATAATAGACTCCCCAATCAGCCATAAAAGAAAAAAAGAAGAAAACAGAGGGAATTCTGTCCATTTCAGATTTTAACCCCTCCTATAGTGTTTCAAACTTCGATATTCTTCTTTGTAAACACTTATATATATATATATATATATATATATATATATATATATATATATATATATATATATATATATATATATACTACAACAAATCAAATTTTAACCGGTGGAAACGGGGTTTTCAAACTACAAAAGCAGTTTAAAACTTTTCTCGCTATACAATGTAAGATCCTATCAGATCTGAAACTTTTACTCGTTTTTCTATATATATATATATATATATATATATATATATATATATATATATATGTGTGTGTGTGTGTGTGTGTGTGTGTGTGTGTGTGTGTGTGTGTGTTTTGTGTGTGACGCCCCCAAAATGGGTATACATCACTCATCTTGGGTCGCCAAATACATGGTACTGAATACAAATACAAACTTAATTATACAACATGAGCTGAGAGTTTTTACACTAATATTTTCTCATAGACAATATCCAAACTCAAATTCAATCCTCATTATATTTATTATGACACTAAACAGTGAGGATTGCTAAAACAACCATCTCGGACCATCACTCCGTTCCCCGACTAGTCCCGGCTACGTTCTCATTTCCTGAAGAGAGCAATGAAAACAAAAGAGTGAGCTCAACTAGCCCAGTAAAAAATATTATGACTAAGATAATGCAGAATAAATTATCATTAACCTTCAACAGTGTTAAACTGATAAAATACAATAAACATCAAGTTTAACTGCAGCAGAACAAGCAATCCATTAGAAGAGTCAAGTAGAGCATGATATCTACTATCTTCTATGATGTAAAAAGTTTATCATTAATTTTATCGCTGGGACTCAGTTTAAAAAATAAACCACATCATCAAATCATCCCTGCACTACGGGCCAAGGATATTCATTAGTATCACGTCCACGAATTATCCCTGCACTATGGGCCAAGGATATTCGTGTAATCATCAATGGTCATGATCATGCCAACAACTGTCCATCAATGCACTACGGTCCAATGAGAACTTTTGTAAGACCCCAACTTATTAATGAATAAAATCAAAGTTCCTCTATTTATTATTGTGAATAATAAGGTGTCAATTTGATATAATATTTTGGTTATGGGTGAAATGTGCAAATTTTACAAAATAAACAAGTGGTTATAAAATATTCATTGTTGTCGGGGAATTTTCGTCTGGTTGTAAAATATTCTTTTTGTCGGGGAATATTCGTACGACGACGCAGCCATTTGTGGGCCCCATAACAGAATAACTGTCGGATGAAGAAAACGACAAAATTGAGTTTTTATAAATAACGGCGTAGTTGTTACCGTTAGCACTGTTAGAATACCCGGTGGTTAAAATACAGTAATACGCGTGGTTGCACAGTAGCACACGGTTTTGCATAGTATTTTTGAATTATTGATCCTTACGTAAGAAGGCACTACTCAATAATTGTTATAGCAGTTATTGTTCAATATTTTATTTTATTAATTCAATAATTGCTGCGTTGATACTTTATATTATTGTTGTTTCAATAATTGTTACTGCACAGTATTTTTCATTATCAGATCAATAATTCATATTATTTGAATAATATTATTAGATAACATTATTGGCAATGTATAGAAAGTTCTGTCTAAGGAGAGGTTTGGTCATCTAATTGCGCGCCAGTAAGGAGAAATCCTTATTGGAAAGCACCCTCTTTCCTGGGAATGGCCTGGTTGTCATAATTGTGATTCTGTAATATTATTTATGAATAATTAATTATTGATTTATATAATAAGTAAAAATTTATTTTATGTAGATATAATTAATGGATATATTTATTTTATGTGAAGAAATTAATGTTGAGGTGTTTTTGTCGGAATGAAGGTATTAAAAATTAAATCACTATTCTTGAGATATATTGCGTGAGTTATAATTTTTAATCCGACCGTTGGATCATTGTGATTTTTGGATATGTTATACATATATAAGTTGAGTATATGTCCACAAATTTTGAACCGTTAAAAATGAACGTATGATTTTTTATGAATTTTAAGAGGTGACTGATTCAAAAATTAGGTTTATAAATAATTTTGGTGGAAAATTCTAGAATTGAGTGGGCCCCACTTGTGGTTTGTGAAGAAATGTGCTGAATTTCATTTCAAATGTGGTGGGTGGCAATAATAGCAGGTAAAGCCATCAGGTTGCAGGTCAAGTCTGCTTCGGCGTGCTAACATTTTCCTATAAATAGAGGGCTAAGTTAGAATTGAATATCACACCAGAATTCATATGTTTTCTCTATTTCTCTCTCTATATTCTCGAGTGTATTTTGTGAGTATTTTGATAGTTTGTGAGTTGCTATTCAGTGCAAGTTTCTGTTAGCACTATATCCGAAATTCAGTCAGAAGTACGGTTATTCTGAGGTAAGGGATGTTATTCTTTCGTAAATGATATTATTTCTTTCAATATCATTATGCCAAAATATTAGTTTGAACTTTTTATCAAATTTGAAACTTTTTGTGTCGGGGTTACTATTCACGTATACGAAACTATTCACGTATACGACACTATTCACGAATACGGCACTATTCACCGAAAAATAAAATTTTCTTCTTTTTATCCAAGATGGCTATTATGGTTACTATCTTTGATTGTATCCATGTTTTGATCATTATTTTTGAATTCTGCTTCGAAATTGTTTATTTCGGAGTATTATTGAACTTAGATAAACTGTAATACGAATCCCTAATATTTGTTATTTTATCTCACTGGATTCGTTTTCTTTAAGATATTTTTCATCATCCTCAGTCCTAAATGATGATATTACTGAATATCTTTAGCCTGTAGTGCAAAGATGAACAGGTGTTGAGATGAACATGACCAACTGAGTATTATTCTTGAATTTTACTCCACAAAGTAGTATCATGTTGACAATTTGGATGTTATTGATTTCTGGATAAATTAAATTATAAATCTTTAAAATTTATCCTTGAACTTGTTTAAATGAATTATTATATCATTGTCATCATCCTCATGTTTATATTCTGTTGAAAGTCATCTGTGGCCTGTAGTGCATAGATGGACTTGGTATGATTATGACCAGGGATTATTCGGTATAATCATGAACGTAATGTTACAAATGATGTGGTAAAAGTCCTCATTGGCCCGTAGTGCATTGATGGACAATTTTTTGGTATGATTATGGCCATGGATTCTCTTCGGCCAAGGGTGCAAAGATGAATTATTTTATGGCATGATCATGACCATTGATAAAAACACGATTATCTTTGGCCCGTAGTGCAGGGATGATTCGATGATGTGGATTATTTATTAAGCTAAATCTCAGCAATAAAATTGATGATAAATCTTTTAAATCATAGAAGATAGTAGGTTTTAAGCTCTACTTGACTCTTCTAATGGATTGCTTTTTTCGCTGCAGTTGTTGATCTAAAACTTGTTGTCTATTATATTTTATCAGATTTTTCCCTGTTGAAGACTAATGATAATTTGTTGTACATTATCTTAGTCATAATATTTCTTACTGGGCTAGTTGAGCTCACCCTTTCTTTCATTGTTCTCTTCAGGAAATGAGAATATAGCTGGGACTAGTCGGGGAATGGATTGACGGTCCAGATGGTTGCATTAGTAGTCCTCACTATTCTGTGAAATAGTGTGATAATTGTAATGAGGACTCCTTTTGAGTTTGTATACTCTCTAGTAGACAATATTTGTATTCAAACTCACAGTATATGTGTTGTCGTATTCTGCAAGACAATTGTATTACTGAAGTTGTATTTGTTTCTATACCATGTATTTGGCGACTCAGAATGGGTGATGTATACCTATTTTGGGGGCGTCACAGTTAGTATCAAAGCTTAGGGATATGATCCCTGGCTGAGATGTGAGACAAGAACTAGGAGGGGAGAGACGAGGAATTCCTTCACTAGTATGACCTGACTAAGTTTATTTGGTATTTGTTTGGTCGGTCAGAATATAGGGATAATATGTTGCATGTTAATTAACCCTTGTTTTGTGACAGTATTTGAAAATGACATCCGAGAATGTTGGGAATAGCAATGGAGCACAGGAGACCGTTGAGTTACCACAGATCAATAATCAGGATAATGTGCATCAGGAAGGCAACAATCCTCAGGTGAACAACAGCACCGACCAAATGACGAACGACGGTACGTTTAGGAGATTTTTAGAATTCATGCAACATCGAATGAGAGAGACTCCTGTTAATAATGCAGGTGGAAACACTGGCAACCCACGGTTGGTCACCGCTAAGCAGTCCAATGAGCTAGGACCACCGGAGTTTTTGAGAAAGCCAGAACCACTTAAGGCAGAGACATGGATAAAGCAGATCACCAAGATATTTGATGTCTTAGAATGTTCAGAGGAGCAAAAGGTTCCATTCGCCACCTTTATGTTGCGTGAAGAAGCAGATCATTGGTGGGAATCTGTAAAATGTACCCAGCCTGACGCACTCAAGATGTCTTGGGAGAAGTTCCAAGAATTGTTCAACGACAAGTACTTTCCCGAAAGTATTCGTCACATGAAGGAAGTGGAATTCATCAAGCTGGAGCAAAACAATATGACCGTGTCGCAGTACGAAGCTAAGTTTGCCGAGTTATCCCGGTTTGCGTCCCACTTAGTTGATAACGAGGAAAGAATGACGCGGATGTTTCTAAGAGGTTTGAAACCTGAAATACGTCAATACCTAATTTCTCACAAACTATGTTTGTATTAAGATGTTGTAAATAGGGCTCAGTTATTGGAGCGCGATAACGAGTCAACCCAACCAAGAGAAAGCAGCCAGCAAAACGATAATACCAATGGTAGCAGTCATCGAAGCGGTGACAACAATCGTGGAGGAAATTATCATGCCAAGAATGGTAACCACTTCGGTGGTAAATTTGGCCAAGATAATAGAAGTGCAAATTTCAAGAAGAGGAGGTTCAATAATGATGGAAAGACAGCAACACCAGCACCCGTTTCAAAAGAAGAAGAACGACCATCGGTCGTATGTTTCAAATGCAGACAAGAGGGACACATCCGTCCAAACTGTACGTAGCAACCCAAAGTGTGTTTCAATTACATAAGAGAAAGTCACCTAGCTCAATTTTGTCCTGTAGTGAAGTCAAGTCCAGCGGGGATAGTGATGCTAAAGGATGTCCCAGACAAGTCAAAGTCGGTAGTTTAAGTAAGAGCGTTTGTCGAGGAACCCGAACGAAGTTATCACGGGTAAGTTAATCATAAACTCTTGTGAAGTTTATACCTTATTCAATACCGGTTCTACATATTCTTTTATTTCTCCTAATTGCGCTCAACGTTTTAATTTGACCCCAGTATAAAACCCATTTCTAAAACCCTTAAAATATTTCTTCACCTAAAACGAACGTTTTATGCGCTGAAGACATTGGCTCGAGCTGTTGAAGATTACGATTATACCATTTAATACCATCGTGGGAAAAGCGAACGAGGTAGCTGACGCGTTGAGCAGAAGATCGTATGCATTTACGAGTGCGAATATACGAACCTACGTGAAGATAGCAAATATACGATTAGAACCGACTTTAAATTGATAAAGTTAAAGCCGCTCAAGCTACAGACTCAGAGCTGATGAATGTAAAGAAGAAGGTTCAAGAGGGCGTTATTCTAGGAGCAAGAGTCGATGAAGAAAGGAAATCTCAACCCTCGATTTTATTGGTCTATTTAAAATCCTCAATCGAGTAGGAACTGTGACCTATAGACTCGTTTTAAATGCCAAGTATGTCACGTGTTCATAACGTTTATTTCGTATCGATGTTACGTAAATATATGGATGATCCGAACCACATTATTGATTAAGAACCAGACGAGATAGCGGAAGATTTAACGTATAAGGAGATACCTCAAGAGTTAGAATCTGAAATGAAGTCAAGGTATCCCCATCTGTTCGGCATATCAGGTACGTACGTAAATTTTGGGGATGAAATTTTATAAGGAGGGGAGGTTGTAAGACCCCAACTTATTAATGAATAAAATCAAATTTTCTCTAATTATTATTGCGAATAATAAGGTGTCAATTTGATATAATATTTTGGTTATGGGTGAAATGTGCAAATTTTACAAAATAAACAAGTGGTTATAAAATATTCATTGTTGTCGGAGAATATTCGTTTGGTCATGAAATATTCTTTCTGTCGGGGAATATTCGTACGATGGCGCAGCCATTTGTGGGCCCCATAACAAAATAACTGTCGTATGAAGAAAACGACAAAATTGAGTTTTTATAAATAACGGCGTAGTTGTTACCGTTAATACTGTTGGAATACTCGGTGGTTAAAATACAGTAATACGCGTGGTTGCACAGTAGCACACGGTTTTGCACAGTATTTTTGAATTATTGATCCTTACGTAAGAAGGCACTATTCAATAATTGTTATAGTAGTTACTGTTTAATATTTTATTTTATTGATTCAATAATTGCTGCGTTGATATTTTATATTATTGTTGTTTCAATAATTGTTACTGCACAGTATTTTTCATTATCAGATTAATAATTCATATTATTTGAATAATATTATTAGATAGCATTATTGGCAATGTCTAGAAAGTTCTATCTAAGGAGAGGTTTTGTCATCTAATTGCGCGCCAGTAAGGAGAAATCCTTATTGGAAAGCCCCCTCTTTCCTGGGAACGACCTGGTTGTCATAATTGTGATTCTGTAATATTATTTATGAATAATTAATTATTAATTTATATAATAAGAAAATATTTATTTTATGTGGATATAATTGATGGATATATTTATTTTATGTGAAGGAATTAATGTTGAGGTGTTTTTGTCGAAATGAAGGTATTAAAAATTAAATCACTATTCTTGAGATATATTGCGTGAGTTATAATTTTTAATCCGACCGTTGGATCGTTGTGATTTTTGGATATGTTATACATATATAAGTTGAGTATATGTCCACAAATTTTGAACCGTTAAAAATGAACGTATGATTTGTTATGAATTTTAAGAGGTGACTGATTCAAAAATTAGGTTTATAAATGATTTTGGTGGAAAATTCTAGAATTGAGTGGGTCACCACTTGTGGTTTGTGAAGAAATGTGCTGAATTTCATTTCAAATGTGGTGGGTGGCAATAGTAGCAGGTAAAGCCATCAGGTTGCAGGTCAAGTCTGCTTCGGCGTGCTAACATTTTCCTATAAATAGAGGGCTAAGTTAGAATTGAATATCACACCAGAATTCATAAGTTTTCTCTATTTCTCTCTCTATATTCTCGAGCGTATTTTGTGAGTATTTTGATAATTTGTGAGTTGCTATTCAGTGCAATTTTCTGTTAGCACTATATCCGAAATTCAGTCAGAAGTACGGTTATTCCGAGGTAAGGGATGTTATTCTTTCGTAAATGATATTATTTCTTTCAATATCATTATGCCGAAATATTGGTTTCAACTTTTTATCAAATTTGAAACTTTTTGTGTCGGGGTTACTATTCACGTATACGACACTATTTACGTATACGACACTATTCACGAATACGGCACTATTCACCGAAAAATAAAATTTTCTTTTTTTTTTCAAGATGGCTATTATGATTACTATCTTTGATTGTATCCATGTTTTGATCATTATTTTTGAATTATGTTTCGAAATCGGTTATTTCAGAGTATTATTGAACTTGAATAAACTGTAATACGATTCCCTAATATTTGTTATTTTATCTCACTGGATTTGTTTTCTTTAAGATATTTTTCATCATCCTCAGTCCTAAATGATGATATTACTGAATATCTTTGGCCTGTAGTGCAAAGATGAACAGGTGTTGAGATGAACATGACCAACTGAGTATTATTCTTTAATTTTACTCCACAAAGTAGTATCATGTTGACAATTTGGACGTAATTGATTTCTGGATAAATTAAATTATAAATCTTTAAAATTTATCCTTGAACTTGTTTAATTGAATTATTATATCATTGTCATCATCCTCATGTTTATATTCTGTTGAAAGTCATCTGTGGCCTGTAGTGCATAGATGGACTTGGTATGATTATGACCAGGGATTATTCGGTATAATCATGAACGTAATGTTACAAATGATGTGGTAAAAGTCCTCATTGGCCCGTAGTGCATTGATGGACAATTTTTTGGTATGATTATGGCCATGGATTCTCTTCGGCCAAGGGTGCAAAGATGAATTATTTTATGGCATGATCATGACCATTGATAAAAACACGATTATCTTTGGCCCGTAATGCAGGGATGATTCGATGATGTGGATTATTTATTAAGCTGAATCTCAGCAATAAAATTGATGATAAATCTTTTAAATCATAGAAGATAGTAGGTTTTATGCTCTACTTGACTCTTCTAATGGATTTCTTTTTCCGCTGCAGTTGTTGATCTAAAACTTGTTGTCTATTATATTTTATCAGATGTTTCCCTGTTGAAGACTAATGATAATTTGTTGTACATTATCTTAGTCATAATATTTCTTACTGGGCTAGTTGAGCTCACCCTTTCTTTCACTGTCCTCTTCAGGAAATGAGAATATAGCTGGGACTAATCGGGGAATGGATTAACGGCCCAAATGGTTGCATTAGTAGTCCTCACTATTCTGTAAAATAGTGTGATAATTGTAATGAGGACTCCTTTTGAGTTTGTATACTCTCTAGTAGACAATATTTGTATTCAAACTCACAGTATATGTGTTGTCATATTCTGCACGACAATTGTATTACTGAAGTTGTATTTGTTTCTATACCATGTATTTGGCGACTCAGAATGGGTGATGTATACCTATTTTGGGGGCGTCACAACTTTTATCATTTGTAACATTATAGGTCATGATTATACTGAATTATCCCTGGTCATAATCATACCAATCAACAGTCCATCTATGCACTACGGGCCAAAGATGACTTTCATCACAATATAAGCATGAGGATGATGACAATGATATAAGAATTCAATTAAATAAAAGCAAAGGATAAATTTTAAAGATTTATAATTTAATTTATCCAGAATTCAATAATGTCCAAATTGTCAATATGATACTTCTTTGTGGAGTAAAATTTAAGAATAATATCCATGTATCAAAAATAATTTGGACAAAAAAGAAATAAATATTTTGGGTGAATAGTACCCTATGAATAGTACTTCAGGAATAGTACCCTGGTATGAAAAGTGCCCCAAATACCCGAGTGAATAATATTCAAGTGAATAGTAACTGGGTGAATTGTAACCCGTGAATAGTACCTTGTGAATAGTACCCCGGCATGAAAAGTACCCCAAATATCTAAGTGAATATATTGATATTTAATAAGAATGTTCATATCAATATTCCAATGAAACGATACTGGATGAAGTGCAAAACTCAAGATATTTCACTAATTTCAGGGTTTATAGAAGCAATACTTACCATAGTAAGTTTAGATCTAAGAATATGAAAAGAAATAACATACGAAACTACAAATGGATTTTCACCTGTCATACGGTACGTAATCCGTGTAGATAGGTTATTCCGACATATTTAAAGGATGAACACGAAAAATAGTATTCCTTATGAATACGAAAGAAATAATATCCCTTACCTTAGTAGAAGACTGGATATTATAATAGTGACAGAATACTCTTCTTCTTGCTCTCTATAGTTTCTCTCTCTATAGTTTCTCTTGTGAGTCTCAGTGAATTGATGAGAATGAAAGAAGAATTAAACTTCTATTTATAGGAGAATGGACTAAATAGTAACTGATTCACGAACGGTAGAGATTGGTTTACTATTAGAACGGACGGTCCATATTTATTACTATTAAAACCACAACTGACGATCCAGATTGATTTACTTTTAAAACCACCACCGATGGTCCAGATTGAATTACTTTTAAAACCACCACCGACGGTCCAAATTGATTTACTATTAAAACCACCATCGATGGTCCATATTGATTTACTATTAAAACCACCACCGACGGTCCATAAAATTAGAAAATCTTTCCATGGAATACTAAGTCAAACTTACAACCAACGCCTCATAACAAATCCCTATATTTATATCAAAAAATTGAATAAATATTAACCACAAATCATTTATCTTTAATAAACATATTTTTAATATTTCAACAATTATTCATCATTAATATTATAACTCACAATATTTAACAACTAGATCATTCCTAGGAAAGAGAGGACTTTTCGATAAGGATTTCTCCCTATTGGCACGCAATTAGGTGACCAAACCTCTCCTTGACAGAACTTTCTAGACATCGTCAATATTACAAATAATAATATGAATAACTTTGTCATCTCAATTATTGATTTACTAATAATAAATATTATGCAAATGATATTGTGACAATAATTGAATCAATAATATGAGAGATATTATGCAGTAACTACTGTAGCAATAATTGAATAAACTGAGTGGCTTCTTACGTAAGCATCAATAATCAATACCGTGTGCTACTATGCAACCACGCGTATTACTATACTTTTTCCACCGGGTATTTCAACAGTTTAACGGTAAAACTTTCGCCGTTATTTTTATAAAAAAGATATTTCTGTCGTTTTCTAATTCCGGCAGTTATTCTGTTATGGGGTCCACCAATGATGGTGTCGTCGTACGGATATTCCCCAACAAAAAGAATATTCCTCGACCAAATGAATATTCCCCGATACAACGAATATTTTATATCAACTTGCTTACTTTAAAAAATTTATAAATATTACCCACAACTATAACATTATATCAAATCCACACCATAATATTCAAAAATATATTTCAAGAAAAATTAATCTTTATATATGAAAGTTGGGGTCTTACAACCTCCCCTTCTTATGAAATTTCGTCCTCGAAATTAGGGTACATACTTGGTATGTCGAAGAGGTGAGGATACCTTGATTTCATTTCAGATTCTAACTCCCAGGTCATTTCCTCAACATCGTGGTTTCTCCACAAAACTTTGACTTGAGGTATAACCTTGGAGCGTAGAAGATGTTCCTTCTTATCCAAGATTTTAACAGGTACCTCTTCATACGTTAAATCTTCCGTTATTTCGTTCGGTTCTAACTCAATAATGTGGTTTGGGTCTTCCATATATTTTCGTAACATGGATATGTGAAAAACGTTATGAACACGAGACATACTTAGCGGTAAGTCTATAAGCCACAGTTCCTACTCTATCGAGGATTTCAAATGGCCCAATGAATCGAGGATTGAGCTTTCCACTCTTTCTAAATCTTGTAACTCCTTTCCATGGAGCAACACGTAACAACACATGATCACCTACATTGAATTCCACGTCCTTTCGATGAAGATCAACATAACTCTTTTGTTGATCTTGTAAGGTTTTTATACGTTATCGGATCATTTGAATCTTTTTTGTAGTCATACGTACCAACTCCAGTCCTAACAACGTTGCTTCACCCACCTTGTCCTAGCATACTGGAGAACGACACTTGCGTCCATACAACGCCTCAAATGGAGTCATGCCAATACTTGCTTGATAACTGTTGTTGTGGGAGAATTCCACTAATGGCAAGAACTTGTCCCAACTTCCCTTGAAGTCAAGGACACAGAGTCCTAATAGATCTTCAAGAGTTTGAATCGTCCTCTCCGACTGCCCGTCCATTTGAGGATGATATGCCGAACTAAATCGTAAATCCGTGCCCATATCTTTTTGCAAACTAACCCAAAATCGTGAAGTGAATCTTGGGTCTCGATCAGAAACTATGGATACTGGCATGCCATGCAGTCTTACAATCTCATTTATGTATATACGAGCAAGATGTTCAAGTGAATAAGTTTCTCGTATGGGTAAGAAATGAGCAGACTTGGACAATATATCAACAATGACCCAAATTGCATCTATTCCTTGAGAAACCTTAGGAAGACCAGTAACGAAATTCATGGTAATATGCTCCCACTTCCATTCTAGAATTTCAAGTGGTTGCAATGGACCTTTTGGCACTTAATGCCCCGCCTTGACTCGTTTACAAGTTAGACACCTTGAGATAAACTCCGCTACCTCTCTCTTCATATTTGTGACGCCCCCAAAATAGGTATACATAACCCATTCTGAGTCGCCAAATACATGGTACAGAAACAAATACAACTTCATTATAATAATTGTCGTGCAAAATACGACAACACAAATACTGTGAGTTTAAATACAAATATTGTCTTCTAGACAATATCCACACTCAAATAAGTCCTCATTACAATTATTAAAACACTATTTTACAGAAATAGTGAGGACTGCTAAAACATCTTTCTAGAACCATTACTCCATACCCCGACTCGATCCTGCTATGTTCTCACCTCCTGAGAAGAAAAATGGAACAAAAAGGAAAAGGGTGAGCTCAACTAGCCCAGTAAAGAATATTATGACTAAGACAATATATAACAAATTATCATTAGTCTTCAACAGGGAAAAATCTGATAAAATATAATAGACAACAAATTTTAGATCAACAACTGCAGCGGAAACAGCAAACCATTAGAAGAGTCAAGTAGAGAATGAGTTCTACTATCTTCTAAGATTTAAAAGTCCATCATCAATATTTTATCCATGTAACAACAATCAATAACCATCTTTAATCAAATATTCATCTTTGCACTACAGGCCAAAGATATTCATTTGTATCACCAGTTGGTCATGTTCATCTCAATACCTGTTCATCTTTACACTACGGGCCAAAGATATTTATCAGTTAATCATTCATCTTTGCACTACAGGCCATAGATATTCAGTAATATCATCATTTAGGACTGAGGATGATGAAAAATATTTTAAAGAAAACGAATCCAGTGAGACAGAAGGACAAATAGTAGGGATTCGTATAACAGTTTATCCAAGATCAATAATACTTCATAATAATCAATTGTGAAGCAGAATTCAAAAATAAAGATCAAAACATTGATACAATCAAAGATAGTAACCATAATAGACATCTTGAACAAAAAGAATAAAATTTTATTTTTCGGTGAATAGTGCCGTATTCGTAAATAGTGTCGTATACGTGAATAGTAACCCCGACACAAAAAGTTCAAATTTGATATAAAAAAAACTCATATCAATATTTCAGCATAATGATATTGAAGAAAATAATATCATTTAAGAAGAAAATAATATCCCTTACCTCAAAATAACCGTACTTCTGACTGAATTTCGGATATAGTGCTGACAGAAACTTGCACCGTATAGCAACACTCAAAGTATACTCACAAGAATACACTCGATAATATAGAGAGAAAAAGAGAGAAAACTTATTTCTAGTGTGATTTGCAATTCTAACTTTGCCCTCTATTTATAGGAAAATGTTAGCACGCCGAAGCAGACTTGACCTGCAACCTGATGGTTTTACTTGCTACTATTCTCACCCACCACATTTGAATAAAAATTTCAACACATTTCTCACCAACCAAAATTGGGGCCCACCAATTCTAGAATTTTCTACCAAAATGATAAATTTCGAAACTTCAACAATTTCTGAACCAGTCATCTCTTAAAATTCATAACAAATCATACGTTCATTTTTAACGGTTCAAAATTTGTGGACATATACTCAACTTATATATGTATAACATATCCAAAATCACAACGATCCAACGGTCGGATGAAAAATTATAACCCCCGCAATATATCTCAAAATCCTGATTGATTTTTAATACCTCCATTCCGACAAAAATACTGATAAAATACCTCAACATTAACTCCTTCATTTTTAACCACAAAATATATCCAACATTTATATTCACATAAAATAAATATTTCCTTATCATATGAATCAATAATTAATTATTCACAATTAATATTACAGAATCACATTTATAACAACCAGGCCGTTCCCAGGAAAGAGGGGGCTTTCCAATAAGGATTTCTCCTTACTGGCGCGCAATTAGATAACCAAATCTCTCCTTAGACAGAACTTTCTAGACATTGCCAATAATGTTATCTAATAATATTATTCAAATAATATGAATTATTGATCTGATAATGGAAAATACTGTGCAGCAACAATTATTGAAACAACAATAATATAAAATATCAACGCAGCAATTATTGAATCAATAAAATAAAATATTGAACAGTAACTACTGTAACAATTATTGAGTAGTGCCTTCTTACATAAGAATCAATAATTGGTGCAATACCGTGTGCTACTGTATTTTAACCACCGGGTATTCCAACAGTATTAACGGTAACAACTACACTATTATTTATAAACAACTTATACTTGTCGCTTTCTTTATCCAATCGCTTTTCATTATGGGGCCCACACAAGGCTGCGCCGTTGTACGAATATTCCCCGACAGCAAGATTATTCCACGACCAAACGAATATTCCCCGATAAAATGAATATTTTATAACCACTTGCTTATTTTGCAAAATTTACACATTTCACCCATAACCAAAGTATTATATCAAATTAACACCTTATTATTCACAATAATATTTAGAGAAAATTTGATTTTATTCATTAATAAGTTGGGGTCTTACAACCTCCCCTCCTTATGAAATTTCGTCCTCGAAATTGACATACGTACCTGGTGTTTCGAAAAGGTGAGGATACCTCGCTTTCATTTCTGATTTCAACTCCCAGGTCATTTCTTCAATAGCATGGTTTCTCCACAAAACCTTAACTTGTGGTATAACCTTCGTGCGTAGAACATGCTCTTTCCTATCCAAGATCTTAACAGGTACCTCCTCGTTTCACATATTTACGAAGCACAGATACGTGAAAAACATTATGAACACGAGACATGCTTGGAGGTAATGCGAGTCGATATGCCACATTTCCTATTCGGTCAAGAATTTCAAATGGACCAATAAATCGTGGATTGAGCTTTCCTCTCTTCCCAAATCTTGTAACTCCTTTTCATGGTGCAACACATAACAATACATGATCCCCAATACTAAATTCTACATCCTTTCGATGAAGATCCGCATAACTCTTTTGTCAATCCTGTGTCGTTTGTATACGTTGTCGAATCGTTTGGATCTTCTCTGTAGTTATGCGTACCAATTCTGGTCCCAACAACGTTGCTTCACCCAACTCATCCCAGCATACTGGAGAACGACACTTTCGTCCATATAAGGCTTCAAATGGAGCCATACATATACTTGCCTAATAACTGTTGTTGTACGAGAATTCCACCAGTGGCAAGTACTTATCCCAACTTCCTTTGAAATCAAGAACACAGAGTCTTAATCGATCTTCAAGGGTTTGAATAGTCCTCTCTGTTTGCCCGTCCGTTTGAGGATGGTATGCTAAACTGAATCGTAAATTCGTGCCCATAGCTTTCTGCAAGCTAACCCAAAATCGTGAAGTGAATCTTGGGTCACGATCCGAAACTATGGATACTGGCACGCCATGCAATCTCACAATCTCATTCACGTACATACTACCAAGACGTTCAAGGGAATAAGTCTTATATATAGGCAAAAAATGGGCAGACTTAGTTAATCTATCAACAATGACCTAAATCGTATTTATGCCTTGAGACACCTTGGGAAGACCCGTAACGAAATCCATAGTAATGTGTTCCCACTTCCATTTCGAAATCTCAAGTGGTTGCAATGGACCCTTTGGTACTTGATGCTCCGCTTTTACACGTTGACAAGTTAAACACCTCGAGATAAACTCCGCGATCTCTCTTTTCATATTGCTCCACCAAAATATATGTCGAAGATCGTGATACATTTTGGTACTCCCAGGATGGATTGCAAACGGTGTGTTGTGTGCCTCTATCATTATTCTATGCTTCAAGTCAAAATCGTTAGGAACATAAAGTCTGGAGTTGACTCGAAGTATTCCTTCTTTATCGATTCTTGCTTCTGGAATAGCACCTTCTTGCACTTTCTTCTTCATACGCATCAGCTCCATGTCCGTAGCTTGAGCAGCTTTAACTTTATCGATTAAAGTCGGTTCTACTCGTATATTTGATATCATCATGTGGGTACTTGGAGTCTTTAATTCTACCTCCATCCTTTGCAAGTCATACAGAATGGGCCTTTGCATTGACAATATCACACTCGTACTCGCATATGATCTTCTACTCAATGCGTCAGCTACTACATTTGCTTTCCAGGATGATATTGGATGGTATGATCGTAATCTTTCAGCAGCTCGAGCCAACGTCATTGCCGCATGTTGAGTTCCTTTTGGGTGAAGAAATATTTGAGGCTTTTATGATCCGTATAAATCTCCACTTTCTCCCCATACAAGTAGTGTCTCCAAATTTTTAACGCGAATACGACTGCTGCCAACTCCAGATCATGAGTAGGATAATTCCTCTCATATTCTTTGAGTTGTCGTGAGGCATAGGCTATGACTTTCCCATGTTGCATGAGAACACATCCTAACCCTTTGCCTGAAGCATCGCTGTAGATAACAAATCCATCCGTACCAGATGGTATTGTCAAAACAGGTGCCGAAATGAGTCTCCTCTTGAGCTCTTGGAAACTCTTCTCGCATTCCTCACTCCATACGAATTTTGTATCTTTCCGAGTCATCTGAGTTAACGGAGTAGCGATTCTAGAAAATTCTTCCACGAATCTCCGATAATAACCAGCTAACCCCAGAAAGCTATGTACTTCGGTTACCGACTTCGGTTGCTCCCAACTTTGTATGGCTTCAATCTTCGCTGGGTCGACAGATACTCCATGTTTTGACACCACGTGCCCAAGGAATGCTACTTCTTCAAGCCAGAACTCGCATTTCTTCAGTTTAGCATATAGCTTATTTTCACGAAGCCTTTGCAATATCAACTTCAAATGGCGCTCATGATCTTCACGGCTTTTGGAATAGATGAGGATGTCATCAATAAAGACAACAACGAACTGATCTAAATATTCTTTGAACACACGGTTCATCATATCCATGAAGGCAGCAGGAGCATTAGTCAATCCAAAAGACATGACTAAGAATTCATAATGCCCGTACCGAGTTCTGAAGGCAGTCTTTGGAATATCCTCAGTTTTAATCTTCAACTGATGATATCCAGAATGAAGATCGATCTTTGAAAAGAATTGTGCTCCTTGCAATTGGTCGAACATGTCATCAATACGAGGCAGCGGATACCTATTCTTGATGGTGACATGGTTCAATTCCATATAGTCGATACAAAGTCGCATACTCCCGTCTTTCTTCTTTACGAATAAAACAGGAGCACCCCAAGGAGATGTACTAGGATGAATAAAACCGATGTCTAATAACTCCTGTAATTGGACTTTTAACTCCTGAAGTTCAATAGGAGCCATTCGAAATGGGGTTTTAGAAATGGGCTTTGTACCGGGTTCAAGGTCAATAAAGAATTCAACTTCACGTTCTGGGGGTAGACTAGGAAGTTCTTCAGGAAATACGTCAGAAAATTCACTAACAAAAGAAATATTATTCAAACTGTCGTGTTTTTGTTCAAGTCCATAACATGGGCTAAGAAAGCTTGACATCCGTTTTTAAATAAACGAATGGCATTATGGCTTGATATAACAGCGACTGATTTTAATGGTTTGGTTGCTTGAATTCGCATAACAGGTTGGTTAGGAATATGAAAACTAACAACCTTACGAAAACAATCAATTTTGGCATGATGAGTAGTTAACCAATCAATCCCTAAAATCACATCAAATGCAAGTATCTTTAAAGAAATAAGGTCAACAGGTAATGTGATAGTGCCAACTTGGATTAAGCAAGATTTATAAACTGTAGATGTAACAAAGGTTTCACCCAACGGAGTTTCAACAGATAAGTCAAAGGTCAATTTCTCCGGAGTCAAGTTCAAACGTTGAGCACAAGCAGGAGAGATAAAAGAATGGGTAGAACCGGTATCTAGTAAAGTATAAACTTCGCAAGAATTCAAGATTAGCTTACCCGTGATCACCTCGTTCGGGTTTCTCGCGTTTTGGCCAGTCACGACATACGCCCTTCCAGGAACTGCTGATTTCGACTTATCCGGGACAACTTTTGGAGTCACCATCCCCGCTGAACTTGGTTTTGCTACAGAACACTCTCGAGCTATATGACCCTCATTTCCACAGTTATAACATACCTTGAATTGTTGTGGGCAGTTTGGGCTGATATGTCCCTCATTCCCACATTTGTAACATACGACCGGTGGTCGTTCTCCTCCCCTAGAAACAGTTGATGTTTGTGCTGACGTCTTCACGTTATCATTGTTGTACCTTCTCTTCTTGAAATCTCCTCCCGACTCGCTCCTTCTATTATCACGGCCACGATGACCACCAGAGTGGTTACCGCTTTTGTCCGAATGTTTTCCTCCCTGCAGGTTTTCATTGCTACGATGACTGCCACCACCGGTATGTCCCTGGTTGTGGTCCCTCGATTGAACATACTCATTATCTCGCTCTAATAATTGAGCCCTGTTTACAACATCTGAATATACAAAAAATTTATGAGAGATAAGATATTGCCGAATCTTGGGTTTTAGACCTCTCAAAAACATCCTTGTCATACGTTCCTCGTTCTCCACCAAATGAGGTGTAAACCTGGATAACTCCGCGAACTTCGCCTCGTACTAAGACACGGTCATGTTGTTTTGTTCTAGTCTGATAAATTCTACCTCCTTCATATGACGAATACTTTCAGGAAAGTACTTATCATTGAACAGCTTCTGAAACGTTTCCCAAGACATGCTGAGTGCGGCTGGCTGGGTACGCTTTACAGATTCCCACCAGTAATCTGCCTCACCATGAAACATAAATGTGGCGAATGGAACCTTCTGTTCCTCCCTGCATACCAAGACATCAAATATATTGGTAATTTGTTTGACCCACATTTTCGCCTTAATCGGATCCAGCTTTCCCCAGAATTCTGGTGGTCCCAACTCCTTGAACTGCTTGGCTGTGACAAACCGCGCGTTGCTATCACTTCCACCCGTATTTTGTACACGAGTCTCCCTCATCTGATTTTGCATGAACTGCAAAAAGCTCCTCAACATTCCATCATTCATCGTTTGCTCGGTAGTGTTGTTTACAGGATGAATATTGCCTTCCTGTTGCACGTTCTCCTAGTTTGTAACTAAAGGTGTTTCCACGGTCTCATACACTCCATTGTTAACGTTCTCGGCTGCCATTCTCAAATACTGCCATAAAACAAGGGTTAATTAAACAAATTAACATATCACATAATAACCCTATATTATGACCGACCAACAAATAAGCTCAGGTAGGACACACTAGCGAAGGATTTACTCGTCTCTCCCCTCCTAGTTCTATTCCCCGATCTCCGCCAGAGACCATATCCCTAAGCTCTGATACCAACTGTGACGCCCCTAAAATAGGTATACATCACCCATTCTGAGTCGCCAAATACATGGTACAGAATCAAATTCAACTTCATTATAATAATTGTCGTGCAAAATACGACAACACAAATACTGTGAGTTTAAATACAAATATTATCTTCTAGACAATATCCACACTCAAATAAGTCCTCATTACAATTATTAAAACACTATTTTACAGAAATAGTGAGGACTGCTAAAACATCTTTTAGAACCATTACTCCATACCCCGACTCGATCCTGCTATGTTCTCACCTCCTGAGAAGAAAAATGGAACAAAAAGGAAAAGGGTGAGCTCAACTAGCCCAGTAAAGAATATTATGACTAAGATAATATACAACAAATTATCATTAGTCTTCAACAGGAAAAAATCTGATAAAATATAATAGACAACAAATTTTAGATCAACAACTGCAGCGGAAACAGCAAACCATTAGAAGAGTCAAGTAGAGAATGAGTTCTACTATCTTCTAAGATTTAAAAGTCCATCATCAATATTTTATCCCTGTAACAACAATCAATAACCATCTTTAATCAAATATTCATCATTGCACTACAGGCCAAAGATATTCATTTGTATCACCAGTCGGTCATGTTCATCTCAACACCTGTTCATCTTTGCACTACGGGCCAAATATATTCATCAGTTAATCATTCATCTTTGCACTACAGGCCAAAGATATTCAGTAATATCATCATTTAGGACAAAGGATGATGAAAAATATCTTAAAGAAAAAGAATCCAGTGAGACAGAAGGACAAATAGTAGGGATTCGTATTACAGTTTATCCAAGATCAATAATACTTCATAATAATCAATTTTGAAGCAGAATTCAAAAATAAAGATTAAAACATGGATACAATCAAAGATAGTAACCATAATAGACATCTTGGACAAAAAGAAGAAAATTTCATTTTTCGGTGAATAGTGCCGTATTCGTAAATAGTGTCGTATACGTGAATAGTGTCGTATACGTGAATAGTAACCCCGACACAAAAAGTTCAAATTTGATATAAAAAAAACTCATATCAATATTTTAGCATAATGATATTGAAGAAAATAATATCATTTAAGAAGAAAATAATATCCCTTACCTCAAAATAACCGTACTTCTGACTGAATTTCGGATATAGTGCTGACAGAAACTTGCACCGTATAGCAACACTCAAAGTATACTCACAAGAATACGCTCGATAATATAGAGAGAAAAAGAGAGAAAACTTATTTCTAGTGTGATTTTCAATTCTAACTTTGCCCTCTATTTATAGGAAAATGTTAGCACGCCGAAGCAGAATTGACCTACAACCTGATGGTTTTACCTGCTACTATTCCCACCCACCACATTTGAACAAAAATTTCAGCACATTTCTCACCAACCAAAATTGGGGCCCACCAATTCTAGAATTTTCTACCAAAATGATAAATTTCGAAACTTCAACAATTTCTGAACTAGTCATCTCTTAAAATTCATAACAAATCATACGTTCATTTTTAACGGTTTAAAATTTGTGGACATATACTCAACTTATATATGTATAACATATCCAAAAATCACAACGATCCAACGGTCGGATTAAAAATTATTACCCCCGCAATATATCTCAAAAACCCTGATTGATTTTTAATACCTCCATTCCGACAAAAATACTGATAAAACACCTCAACATTAACTCCTTCATTTTTAACCACAAAATATATCCAACATTTATATTCACATAAAATAAATATTTCCTTATCATATGAATCAATAATTAATTATTCACAATTAATATTACAGAATCACATTTATAACAACCAGGCCGTTCCCAGGAAAGAGGGGGCTTTCCAATAAGGATTTCTCCTTACTGGCGCGCAATCAGATGACCAAACCTCTCCTTAGACAGAACTTTCTAGACATTGTCAATAATATTATCTAATAATATTATTTAAATAATATGAATTATTGATCTGATAATGGAAAATAATGTGCAGCAATAATTATTGAAACAATAATAATATAAAATATCACCGCAGTAATTATTGAATCAATAAAATAAAATATGAACAGTAACTACTGTAAAAATTATTGAGTAGTGCCTTCTTACGTAATAGTCAATAATTGGTGCAATACCGTGTGCTACTGTATTTTAACCACCGGGTATTCCAACAGTATTAACGGTAACAACTACGCTGTTATTTATAAACAACTTATACTTGTCGTTTTCTTCATCCAATCGCTTTTCATTATGGGGCCCACACAAGGCTGCACCGTCGTACGAATATTCTCCGACAGCAAGAATATTCTACGACCAAAAGATTATTCCCCAACAAAATGAATATTTTATAACCACTTGCTTATTTTACAAAATTTGCACATTTCACCCATAACCAAAGTATTATATCAAATTAACACCTTATTATTCACAATAATATTTAGAGAAAATTTGATTTTATTAATTAATAAGTTGGGGTCTTACAATATTGTTCCACCAAAATGTATGTCGAAGATCACAATACATTTTGGTATAGTAATAACCTGATATTTTCTAAGAAATTTTGCATATAATTTTTTTATTATTATTTTAATGATGGGAATATGTGCCAAGTAATGTGTATGTAAATATGTGATAAATAAAATTTATTTATTACGTGAATAATTTCAAATAATTTTATTTTAGAATTATTGATCATTATAAAGTATATTCTTATAATAATTAATTTTATTATAGAAATGTCTTTATTATTTATTTTCTATGAAAATATGGTTTTTATATTATTTTAATAATATATGAAATGATTATTGGAATTATTATAATTATTATTTTATTAGTATATGAATTTTAGTTCAGATTATTAAGTTAATTATTTTTAACTTAATTAATAATGCTATATATGAAAGATAAATCAGATATGGAATCCAAACCCTAATTTTAGATTTTGAGCTATGAATAAGAATAATAATGTTATATTAAATATAATATTATTTATCAGTGTTATAAATATATACTGTATATGTGTATTGATAATAGTTAGTCAATTATGGTGTATAATGTCAAAACCCTAATATTAATTTGTTAAACCCAATTTTGAACCTCAATTATGAGTTCAAAACTGTGTAGTATTGGTGTTATATAATTTATGTTGTGTATTATTAGATTTAATGTTAATTAGAGAAAACCCTAATTAATATTTGAAATTCCTAATTGTTAAAAAACCCTAATTTCTAAATTAGTAAACCTAATTTGCTAGAATGAAACCCTAATTACTAATGGTAAGCCTTAATGCTAATTGTGGGATCTTAAACCCTAATTATACAAGTAATGTAATTAGAAAACTAATTATAATTAGTAAGTTCTAAATTTCATTTTTAGGAAATTAATATTTTATTTTAAACCCTAAATGAGATCTAAGAAATCAATTTTGAAAAAACCTTAAGGTTAAACCCTAAGGATTAAACTCTAAAGGTTTGCCAAGTTTACAAAGTTGCCATTAAAATCACTTGGAAAATGACCTAAATTGCCCTTTTTGTCCCATTCATTCATTATTGCTAGCAAATCTTACCAAATCTTGCCAAATCCTCAACCCTAGATATGTCATGTGTTGGAATCATTACAAATCAGTCAACATTATCAGCCAAATACATTACACATGAGATATACAAATAGATCAAGAGAGAGAAAGTTCATAGTCTACCTCATTTGTGCACTTATACTCATCCAAGACTTCCTCTCTCTAAAACCCACGAATTCTGTTACTAGATCAGTCCCAAAATAAAGTCCCATTATCACCATAACAGATCTACAAGATCAGAAGTCAAGAATCAAGTTAGAAAGGTATAAACCCTAAGCCAAAATTTTAATCATGTATGCTATATTAGATTTGGTGTTTTTATATTTAATCATGTTGTATAAGGTGTTAATCAATGATCTGGGTTGATAGATGTTAGATCCATAATATCTATAGGCTCGGATTTGATGATTTACAAAATCTGGAAAAAAAATTATTTTGTGGTCTGACAATGAATGTCAGTGGCTGTAGATCTCTGCATGTTTTTGATTTTTGATGTTTTAAAGTTGTAATATGTAGCTTGTTTTGTGTCCTTTAATCTGGAAGTGGAACCACTGTGATTACATGTCTAGATCGTAAGTTATTTTTGGTCAAAACCTGTTGATCGGGCATGACCAGAGGAAATCTGGGTAACCCAGAAAGTAGTTTGCAGCGTCTGACAAGATATTCGTGAGTCTTGATCTTGCCGTTGTTTGTTTCTTTGTTCTTGTTCTTGTATCTAAGTTGTATATTGGTAGATGGACTATATATTCATGCTAATAGAACATCTAAACATCATATATGTTGGATTTTATGGACGGTCAAACAAGACAGTATGATCACGAGGACAGTTTTCTGGGTAACTAAGAAAACTTATGAACGCAACGTCTGACAGAGTTTGACCGGCTTATAACTTTTTGTTGTTTTGTTGTTATATGTATATTATATGATAGATCTGTTCACTTGCATGTTGTCTACACACTAGAATCACTAACTCACAAAAACATTGCACGTATCTCAAGTTGTGGAAGCCCAAATATGGCTATATGAACTGTTCTTCATTTTTGGGTAACCCAAAAAATGAAGAACAACTCTGACAGCTAGTTCTGTGGCTTAGATCTGTTAACATGTTGATTTCTAGGCGTTCTAGGTGATTGAATCATGTTCTTTGTTAGTTTATCTACATAGCTCGACGTCTAACACAACTATAACATGAACCGATTGACTGGAATAGGGCCACCAAGAACGTTGACCGGCCATGACCATAGAATTCTGGGCAGCCCAGAACATGAAGAACACACCTGACAGTGATTTCAAAAATTTATAGCTTTCGATTGTGATGTGGTATGACCTTGTTAGTTGCTTTTACTTGTAGTGTTACATTAACACTGCAAGATCTGATCATAAGTTTGCCCAAAAACACAATATACAGTGAATTAATCATAGTCAAACAAAGCGACTCGATAACTGACTTTGGGTGTTCTTGGTGATCAAGAACACCTATTGCCACACTTTCTGTCGCTAAAAGATATAGCGACGGTTTATTTAATTTTAATTAATTAAATTTCGTAAAATCAATTAAAAATAGAAATTTAATTCTGAAAATTACAAAAATAGTTTTAAAAATTATTTTAAGATATAAAAATTAGCTTTTAATAATTTAACATATTTTTCATAAATATTAATATTTATTTGGATATTATTGATATAATTTTATTTAATAAATGCATTAAATAAATAGTTTAAAAATGATTTTTATTATATTAAAATTATTTTAAATGATAAAAAGGTATTTAATAATATTTTAAGTTATAAAATACAACTTTAAATATTTTAAGACAAATTTCATTAATTATTTAATATTAATGATATTAGATTTAATTAGTAATTATATTAAATAAATTAATTAAAAATGATTTTAATATTATAAAAATTATTTTAAATGAAAATAAATAGTTTTAAAATATTTTAAGTTATAAAATATAACTTTTAATATTTAAAGGAAAATTTCATTAATAATTTAATATTAATGATATTAATTTATTATTAATGATATTAGTTTTATTTAATAATTACATTAAATAAATAGTCTAAAAATGGTTTTATTAATTTAAAAATTATTTAAAAAGGGAATAAATGAATTAAAAATATTTTAAGTTATAATAAATGACTTTTAATATTTTGATAAATAATAAATTAATATTCTAATATTAATGGTAATTATTTAAAAATAATTTTAAATGTTTTAAAAATCATTTAAGGGTAATATTAACACTTTAAAAATATTTTGAGTTATTATAAATAACTTTAATATTTTGGCAATGGTTTCATTAATAATTTAATATTAATTAAATATTAATGATAATAGAATTAGTTAATATGTAAATCATTTAATAATGATTCCACTGTTTGAAAAATCATGATAAATTATAATAATTATTTAAAAATTATTATAAGTCAATTAAAAAAAATAAAATGACTGATATTTTGAGTTATTGAACTACAGGATAGAGTTTTAGACTCGATAAAGACCCGATAAAGTCGTCGGTACACCGAAATATTTCAGAAATTGATCTAGACTTATATAATTGGACTCGATAAGTGTTTGTTTACGATACAATGATTGTTAAACACATGTGACAATGTGATTAGGGTATGTGCTGACTGTAATTAGCAGTACTATGTGTTATGATACATTATTCTAATCGAACGAATGATCTTATTAATGAGAGGTTTCGATATAAAAGATTAATCTAAGTTGCGTAATAGTAAGCAGCAGCTCAGGCGAGTTTTCTAAATTTACTCCAATTATTATTGAGCAAGTATCTGAACTAGTCTTTATATTATGCAAGTATCCTAACTTTGCATTTACTTTATGCAATAGACATAAGTAAAAAAGTTTCAGAATCATATTATTATGCCAAATTATTAACTCTATTGTTATCGATTATATATTCAATCTTTGTATTCATACAAGTTCTTACATTATCCGATCATTGTATTACTATATAATTTAGATATTTATTTTGTTCCTATATAGGGTTAGACAAGTGTCCCCACTTATATAATCATTGTATTTAATCACATGTTGATACACACTTATTGATTTCAAGTATCTATACGTTGATATAAAAAGCCGTCTAAGCTATTTGATTCAGCTAGACATAGATTCAAAAATATTGTTAAACAAGATAGAACGTTATTGTATCCAACCAGATTGTTTTGGTTCGGATTCCCGACTAAGTATGAGCATCCCGAACATGGGAAAATTTTTGTGCACCTAAGGTGGATAGAGTGAACGATAATATCGTTCTTGCATGTAGTATTGATCAATACAGGGTGCATTGGGATGATCACCCTCGTGCCCGTAAGTTATGACGGTTTGCGGATGAAGTTCTGCTAAACCTTAGCAAAAATTAAAAACAAAGTTCATAGTCTGTCAAATACTCTCCATTTATAGTCAGTACGTAGTTTCAAAAATTTGAGATAGATTTGGTATGTTGTTATTATTGGTTCAGCTTACTTCACAACTGTTGATTCGTTGTAGAAGTGTTATTCAAAGAAAACATTTAATTCTTTCAGCTTATATTTATTGTTGTTATTACTTGTTGGGCAATCAAATGATCATTCTTACTTTAAATTTAAATATTTTCAGCTAAGCATGATCAACTGGAATGTTCAGGTCAGAACAAGGGATAAGGAAAGCAATTAGAATAATCTTATGTTATCTTTTGTAATAGTTAGACAGTATTAAGACAATGATATTTATTATCTATCATGTAATGTATTGTAGTAAAGGTTGCGTACTTGGGATTAGACTCTGATGTATGTAAATTAAGTTTGATATTTATATTATTAGTAGTATTATTTCGCTCATAGAAATGGTATCATAAAGCACCGAGTTCGAGTTTCAAGTACCTGAATTTGGGGGCGATACAAGTTGGTATCAAAGCTTTAGGGTTAGAAACCTTAGGTGGGATAGACCTTAGGCTATAACCTTAGAACAGAGGGAAACGTTGAAAATACAAATAACTCATATAGAGTTTAAAAGGAGATGAATTTAATAAATTCATCGTTAAACAAAATAAAAGATAATTTGTATAAAATTATTAATTATTGTGTGTATATACTACGTGTTAATCAAGATAGTTTTTGTGTAGATGTCAGGTGGAAAAGAATTAGGATACCCTCAGATCATAAGCAAGGGCCGATCTCCATAACCGAGCCAATATCAAAGTAAATAACTGAAATAAAGGCTCACTTTGAAAGCAACCCTAATGAGGTGATTATGTTGGAAAGTGTAGTACCGGACCCAGAAATGATAGTATAACTGATAGGTAGAATATAGTTAGAGAATATAAGGTTAAGCTAGAGTTTTTAAACTCATATGTTTGTGTTGAGTTATTAAACTCATAATGTGTAGAAGGATTAACAAACTTGGTATAGTTATTTGTGAATGAATTATTGAGGATAATAGGAATATATAGAATACTAAGCAATTGATCCTTAATGAAGGCGTATGAAATAAGTAGTTTTAGTGTTATTTGAATGTGTATGATTCTATGATATGTATATGATAAGTATATGGGTGTAATGTAATGTTCTCAACTTTTGTATAAGTTGTGGCAGCAATTCCCGACTGTTATGTCACAAAGGGGATATCAAATGTTTAAAACAGTATGTGCTACGATATACGGTGTAAAGTATTATGAAATTAATTAGATGAATATGATTTTATTTAATCAGATAATGCCGCCAAGACGTAAACGAAACCAAAAGGCAGAAGAACTTGTCAACAAAGCTGGAGGACAACCAGACCCGACATAAAATTTGGTGAATATGAATGCTCAAGCTATGTAGAATGGATTACCAGCCGTGGAAAATCAGCCAGATAATCGATCGACATACCTCAAAGACTTCAAGGCAATCGAATCGCCAGGATTTAGAGGATCAACTGACCTTGTAGAGGTGTTTGTGACAGCTAGAGTAACGGAGGGGCAAAAGACAATTTTTGTCACCTATACAATGAAAGGGGAGGCGAATTTTTGGTGGGAAGCAAATCAAGCTAGCGCCGAAGAAGGAAATAGTGGTAGTAGGACTAGAAAAAGAAAAGGAGATAATTTTGGGAATACTAGAAGTAGGCCAGGAGGTGGAAAGAAATAGGTTGCGCAGTGTGGAAATTGCGGAAAGAATCACTCAGGAGAGTGTCTTAAAGGTAAGTTTGTGTGTTACAAGTGTGGGCATGAGGGACATATCTCTCCTAACTGACCCAATCCAAGGATGAACAAGAGGTGTTTCAGGTGTGGATCAACGGAACATAAGGTGAAGGACTGTCTGAAAAAAAGAATGGATGCAGGGAATATGACTACGGGGAAAAGCAGTGGGACATTGGTGACAACGGAACCTACTTCAACAAACAAACCAACAGAACCAATCGCAAGAGTCTTAAACGTGACTATTCAAGATTCGGTGGCAGCTGGGAATACAACTTCAGGCATTATTCGTATAACTTGTATATTTTGATATATATATATATATATATATATATATATATATATATATACTTTTCTATATATAATAAATTATTTTATAAAGGAATTTTGAAGGAGGAATTTGAGTTCTTTTAGAAATCAAACTTCTGTTTAATCAAATAGACAAGCTTTATGTGGAATAGTTAAAGATCGGTTCGATCGAATCTGATCAAGATCTATTTGAAATGACTGTGTGTATGCTATGTACCCTGGTATGTATGAGTTTTAAAACGGTGATTCCAGGGAAGGAATCTTTTTAAGGGAGTGTGAATGTAATTACCTGATATTTTCTAAGAAATTTTGCATATAATTTTTTATTATTTTTATTTTAATGATGGGAATATGTGCCAAGTAATACGTATGTAAATATGTGATAAATAAAATTTATTTATTACGTGAATAATTTCAAATAATTTTATTTTAGAATTATTGATCATTATAAAGTATATTCTTGTAATAATTAATTTTATTGTAGAAATGTCTTTATTATTTATTTTCTATGAAAATATGATTTTTATATTATTTAAATAATATATGAAATGATTATTGGAATTATTATAATTATTATTTTATTAGTATATGAAATTTTAGTTCAGATTATTAAGTTAATTATTTTTAACTTAATTAATAATGATATATATGAAAGATAAATCAGATATGGAATTCAAACCCTAATTTTGAATTTTGAGCTATGAATGAGAATAATAATGTTATATTAAATATAATATTATTTATCAGTGTTATAAATATATACTGTAAATGAGTATTGATAATAGTTGGTCAATTATGGTGTATAATGTCAAAACCCTAATATTAATTTGTTAAACCCAATTTTGAAACTCAATTATGAGTTCAAAACTGTGTAGTATTGGTGTTATATAATTTATGTTGTGTATTATTAGATATAATGTTAATTAGAGAAAACCCTAATTAATATTTGAAATTCCTAATTGTTAAAAATCCCTAATTTCTAAATTAGTAAACCTAATTTGCTAGAATGAAACCATAATTACTAATGGTAAGCCTTAATGCTAATTGTGAGATCTTAAACCCTAATTGTTCAAGTAATGTAATTACAAAACTAATTATAATTAGTAAGTTCTAAATTTCATTTTTAGGAAACTAATATTTTATTTTAAACCCTAAATGAGATCTAAGAAATCCAATTTTGGAAAAACCTTAGGGTTAAATCCTATAAGTCAAACCCTAAAGGTTTGCCAAGTTTACAAAGTTGCCATTAAAATCACTTGGAAAATGACCTAAATTGCCCTTTTTGTCCCATTCATTCATTATTGCTAGCAAATCTTACCAAATCTTGCCAAATCCTCAACCCTAGATATGCCATGTGCTGGAATCATTGCAAATCAGTCAACATTAGCAGCCAAATACATTGCACATGAGATATACATATAGATCAAGAGAGAGAAAGTTCATAATCTACCTCATTTGTGCACTTATACTCATCCAAGACTTCCTCTCTCTAAAACCCACGAATTCTGGTACTAGATCAGTCCCAAAATAAAGTCCCATTATCACCATAACAGATCTAGAAGATCAGAAGTCAAGAATCAAGTTAGAAAGGCATAAACCCCAAGCCAAAATTTTAATCATGTATACTATGTTAGATTTGGTGTTTTTATGTTTAATCATGTTGTATAAGGTGTTAATCAATGATATGGGTTGATAGATGTTAGATCCATAACATCTATAAGCTCGAATTTGATGATTTACAAAATTTGGAAAAAAATTTGTTTTGTGGTCTGACAATCAATGTCAGTGGCTGTAGATCTCTGCATGTTTTTGATTTTTGATGTTTTAAAGTTGTAATATGTAGCTTGTTATGTGTTCTTTAATCTGGAAGTGGAACCATTGTGATTACATGTCTAGATCGTAAGTTATTCTTGGTCAAAACCCGTTGATCGGGCATGACCAGAGGAAATCTGGGTAACCTAGAAAGTAGTTTGCAGCGTCTGACACAAGATATTCGTGAGTCTTGATCTTGCTGTTGTTTGTTTCTTTGTTCTTGTTCTTGTATCTAAGTTGTATATTGGTAGATGGACTATATATTCATGCTAATAGAACATCTATACATCATATATGTTGGATTTTGTGGACAGTCAAACGAGGCAGTATGATCACGAGGATAGTTTTCTGGGTAACCCAGAAAACTTATGAACGCAACGTCTGACAGAGTTTGACCGGCTTATAACTTTTTGTTGTTTTGTTGTTATATGTATATTATATGATAGATCTGTTCACTTGCATGTTGTCTACACACTAGAATCACTAACTCACAAAAACATTGCACGTATATCAAGTTGTGGAAGCCCAAATATGGTTATATGAACTGTTCTTCATTTTTGGGTAACCCAAAAAATGAAGAACAACTCTGACAGCTAGTTCTGTGGCTTAGATCTGTTAACATGTTGATTTCTAGGCGTTCTAGGTGATTGAATCATGTTCGTTTTTAGTTTATCTACATAGCCTGACGTCTAACACAACTATAACATGAACCGATTAACTGGAATAGGGCCACCAAGAACGTTGACCGGCCATGACCATAGAATTCTGGGCAGCCCAGAACATGAAAAACACGCCTGACAGTGATTTCAAAAATTTATAGCTTTCGATTGTGATGTGGTATGACCTTGTTAGTTGCTTTTACTTGTAGTGTTACATTAACACTAGAAGATCTGATTTGCCCAGAAACACAATATACAGTGAATTAATCATAGTCAAACAAAGCGACTCGATAAACTGACTTTGGGTGTTCTTGGTGATCAAGAACACCTATTGCCACACTTTCTGTCGCTAAAAGATATAGCGACAGTTTATTTAATTTTAATTAATTAAATTTTCTAAAATCAATTAAAAATAGAAATTTAATTCAAAAAATTACAAACATAGTTTTAAAAATTATTTTAAGTTATAAAAATTAACTTTTAATAATTTAACATATTTTTTATAAATATTAATATTTATTTGGATATTATTGATATCTAATTTATTTAATAAATGCATTAAATAAATAGTTTAAAAATGATTTTTATTATATTAAAAATTATTTTAAATGATAAAAAGGTATTTAATAATATTTTAGGTTATAAAATACAACTTTTTATATTTTAAGACAAATTTCATTAATTATTTAATATTAATGATTTTAGATTTAATTAGTAATTATATTAAATAAATTAATTTAAAATGATTTTAATATTATAAAAATCATTTTAAATGAAAATAAATAGTTTTAAAATATTTTAAGTTATAAAATATAACTTTTAATATTTAAAAGATAATTTCATTAATAATTTAATATTAATGATATTAGTTTTATTTAATAATTATATTAAATAAATAGTCTAAAAATGGTTTTATTAATTTAAAAATCATTTAAAAAGGGAATAAATGAATTAAAAATATTTTAAGTTATAATAAATGACTTTTAATATTTTGATAAATAATAAATTAATATTCTAATATTAATGGTAATTATTTAAAAATGATTTTAAATGTTTTAAAAATCATTTAAGGGTAATATTAACACTTTAAAAATATTTTGAGTTATTATAAATAACTTTAATATTTTGGCAATGGTTTCATTAATAATTTAATATTAATTAAAAATTAATGATAATAGAATTAGTTAATATGTAAATCATTTAATAATGATTCTGGTGTTTGAAAAATCATGATAAATTATAATAATTATTTAAAAATTATTATAAGTCAATTAAAAAATAAAATGACTGATATTTTCAATTATTGAACTACAGGGTAGAGTTTTAGACTCGATAAATACCCGATAAAGCCGTCAATACACTGAAATATTTTAAAAATTGATCTAGACTTATATATTGGACTCGATAAGTGTTTGTTTGTGATGCAATGATTGTTAAACACATATGACAATGTGATTAGGGTATGTGCTGACTGTAATTAGCAGTACTATGTGTTATGATACATTATTCTAATCGAACGAATGATCTTATTAATTATAGGTTTCGATATAAAAGATTAATCTAAGTTGCGTAATAGTAAGCAGCAGCTCAAGAAAGTTTCCTAAACTTACTCCAATTATTATTGAGCAAGTATCTGAACTAGTCTTTACATTGTGCAAGTATCCTAACTTTGCATTTACTTTATGCAATAGACATGAGTAAGAAAGTTTCAGAATCATATTATTATGCCAGATTATTAACTCTATTATTATCGATTATGTATCCAATCTTTGTATTCATACAAGCTCTTACATTATCCGATCATTGTATTACTGTATAATTCAAATATTTATTTTGTTCCTATATAGGGTTAGACAAGTGTCCCCGCTTGGATAATCATTGTATTTAATCACATGTTGATACACACTTATTGATTTCGAGTATGTATACGTTGATATAAAAAGCCGTATAAGCTATTTGATTCAGCTAGACATAGATTCAAAAATATTGTTAAACAAGATAGAACGTTATTATATCCAACTAGATTGTTTTGGTTCGGATTCCCCACTAAGTATGAACATCCCGAACATGGGAAAACTTTTGTGCACCTAAGGTGGATAGAGTGAATGATAATATCGTTCTTGCATGTATTATTGATCAATACAGGGTGCATTGGGATGATCACCCTCGTGCCCATAAGTTGTGACGATTTGCAGATAAAGTTCTGCTAAACCTTAGAGAAAATTAAAAATAAAGTTCATAGTCTGTCGAATACTCTCTATTTATAGTCAGTACGTAGTTTCAAAAATTTGAGATAGATTTGGTATGTTGTTATTATTGGTTCAGCTTACTTCACAACTGTTGATTCATTGTAGAAGGGTTATTCAAAGAAAACATTTAATTCTTTCAGCTTATATTTATTGTTGCTATTACTTGGTGGGCAATCAAATGCTCATTCTTACTTTAAATTTAAATGTTTTCAGCTAAGCATGATCAACCGAAATGTTCAGGCCAGAACAAGGGACAAGGAAAGCAATCAGAATAATCTTATGTTACCTTTTATAATAGTTAGACAGTATTAAGACAATGATATTTATTATCTATCATGTAATGTATTGTAGTAAAGGTTGCGTACTTGGGATTAGACTCTGATGTATGTAAATTAAGTTTGATATTTATATTATTATTAGTATTATTTCGCTCATAGAAATGGTATCGTAAAGCACCGAGTTCGGGTTTGAAGTACCTGAATTTGGGGGCGTTACAAATTGGTATCAAAGCTTTAGGGTTAGAAACCTTATGTGGGATAGACCTTAGGCTATAACCTTAGAACAGAGGGAAACGTTGAAAATATAAATATATAGAGTTTAAAAGGAGATGAATTTAATAAATTCATCGTTAAACAAAATAAAAGATAACTTGTATAAAATAATTAATTGTTGTGTGTATATACTACGTGTTAATCAAGATAGTTTTTGTGTAGATGTCAGGTGGAAAAGAATTAGGATACCCTCAGATCATAAGCAAGGGCCGATCTCCATAACCGAGCCGATATCAAAGTAAATAACTGAAATAAAGGCTCACTTTGAAAGCAACCCTAATGAGGTGATTATGTTGGAAAGTGTAGTACCGGACCCAGAAATGATAGTATAACTGATAGGTAGAATATAGTTAGAGAATATAAGGTTAAGCTAGAGTTCTTAAACTCATATGTTTGTGGTGAGTTATTAAACTCATAATGTGAAGAAGGCTTGACGAACTTGGTATAGTTATGTGTGAATGAATTATTGAGGATAATAGGAATATATAGAATACTAAGCAATTGATCCTTAGTGAAGGCGTATGAAATAAGTAGTTTTAGTGTTATTTGAATGTGTATGATTCTATGATATGTATATGATAAGTATATGGGTGTAATGTAATGTTCTCAACTTTTGTATAAGTTGTGGCAGCAATTCCCGACTGTTATGTCACAAAGGGGATATCAGATGTTTAAAGTAGTATGTGCTACGATATACGGTGTAAAGTATTATGAAATTAGTTAGATGAACGTGATTTTATTTAATCAGATAATGCCGCCAAGACGTAAACGAAACCAAAAGGCAGAAGAACTTGTCAACAAAGCTGGAGGACAACCAGACCCGACACAAAATTTGGTGAATATGAATGCTCAAGCTATACAGAACGGATTACCAGCCATGGGAAATAAGCCAGATAATCGATCGACAAACCTCAAAGACTTCAAGACAATCGAATCGCCAGGATTTAGAGGATCAACTGACCCTGTAGAGGTGTTTGTGACAGCTAGAGTAACGGAGGGGCAAAAGACAGTTTTTGTTACCTATACGATGAAAGGGGAGGCGAATTTTTGGTGGAAAGCAAATCAAGTTAGCGCCGAAGAAGGAAATAGTGGTAATAGAACTAGAAAAAGGAAAGGAGATAATTTTGGGAATACCAGAAGTAGGCCGGGAGGTGGAAAGAAAAAGGTTGCGCAATGTGGAAATTACGGAAAGAATCACTCAGGAGAGTGTCTTAAAGGTAAGTTTGTGTGTTACAAGTGTCGGCAGGAGGGACATGTATCTCCTAACTGCCCCAATCCAAGGGTGAACAAGGGGTGTTTCAGGTGTGGATCAACGGAACATATGGTGAAGGACTGTCTAAAAAAGAGAATGGATGCAGGGAATATGACTACGGGGAAAAGCAGCGGGACACTAGTGACAACGGAACCTACTTCAACAAACAAACCAACAGAACCAATCGCAAGAGTCTTAAACGTGACTGTTCAGGATTCGGTGGCAGCTGAGAATGCAACTTCAGGTATTATTCGTATAACTTGTATATTTTGAAATATATATATATATATATATATATGATTTTCCTATATATAATAAAATATTTTATAAAGGAATTTTGAAGGAGAAATTTGAGTTCTTTTAGAAATCAAACTTCCGTTTAATCAGATAAACAAGCTTTATGTGGAATAGTTAAAGATCGGTTCGATCGAATCTAATCAAGATCTATTTGAAATGACTGTGTGTATGATATGTACCCTGGTATATATGAGTTTTAAAACGGTGATTCCGGGGATGGAATCTTTTTAAGGGAGGGTGAATGTAATAACCTGATATTTTCTAAGAAATTTTGCATATGCTTTTTTATTATTATTATTTTAATGATGGGAATATATTCCAAGTAATGCGTATGTAAATATGTGATAAATTAAATTTATTTATTATGTGAATAATTTCAAATAATTTTATTTTAGAATTATTGATCATTATAAAGTATATTCTTATAATAATTAATTTTATTGTAGAAATGTCTTTATTATTTATTTTCTATGAAAATATGATTTTTATATTATTTAAATAATATATGAAATGATTATTGGAATTATTATAATTATTATTTTATTAGTATATGAATTTTAGTTCAGACTATTAAGTTAATTATTTTTAACTTAATGAATAATGCTATATATGAAAGATAAATCAGATATGAAATCCAAACTCTAATTTTGGATTTTGAGCTATAAATGAGAATAATAATGGTATATTAAATATAATATTATTTATCAGTGTTATAAATATATACTGTATATGTGTATTGATAATAGTTGGTCAATTATGGTGTATAATGTTAAAACCCTAATATTAATTTGTTAAACCCAATTTTGAAACTCAATTATGAGTTCAAAACTGTGTAGTATTGGTGTTATATAATTTATGTTGTGTTTTATTAGATTTAATGTTAATTAGAGAAAACCTTAATTAATATTTGAAAGTCCTAATTGTTAAAAAAACCCTAATTTCTAAATTAGTAAACCTAATTTGCTAGAATGAAACCCTAATTACTAATGGTAAGCCTTAATGCTAATTGTGAGATCTTAAACCCTAATTGTTCAAGTAATGTAATTAGAAAACTAATTATAATTAGTAAGTTCTAAATTTCATTTTTGGGAAACTAATATTTTATTTTATTTTATTTTAAACCCTAAATAAGATCTAAGAAATCCAATTTTGGAAAAACTTTAGGGTTAAACCCTAAGGGTTTGCCAAGTTTATAAAGTTGCCATTAAAATCACTTCGAAAATGACCTAAATTGCCCTTTTTGTCCCATTCATGCATTATTGCTAGCAAATCTTACCAAATCTTGCCAAATCATCAACCCTAGATATGCCATGTGCTGGAATCATTGCAAATCAGTTAACATTAGCAGCCAAATACATTGCACATGAGATATACATATAGATCAAGAGAGAGAGAGTTCATAATCTACCTCATTTGTGCACTTATGCTCATCCAAGACTTCCTCTCTCTAAAACCCACTTATTCTGGTACTAGATCAGTCCCAAAATAAAGTCCCATTATCACCATAACAGATCTAGAAGATCAGAAGTCAAGAGTCAAGTTAGAAAGGTATAAACCCTAAGCCAAAATTTTAATCATGTATGTTATGTTAGATTTGGTGTTTTTATGTTTAATCATGTTGTATAAGGTGTTAATCAATGATCTGGGTTAATAGATGTTAGATCCATAACATCTATAGGCTCGGATTTGATGATTTGCAAAATCTGAAAAAAAAATTGTCTTGTGGTCTGACAATGAATGTCAGTGGCTGTAGATCTCTGCATGTTTTTTATTTTTGATGTTTTAAATTTATAATCTGTTGCTTGTTATGTGTTCTTTAATCTTGAAGTGGAACCACTGTGATTACATGTCTAGATCATAAGTTATTCTTGGTCAAAACCCGTTGACCGGGCATGAATAGAGGAAATCTGGGTAACCCAGAAAGTAGTTTGCAGCGTCTGACACAAGATATTCTTGAGTCTTGATCTTGCTGTTGTTTGTTTCTTTGTTCTTGTTCTTGTATCTAAGTTGTACATTGGTAGATGGACTATATATTCATGCTAATAGAACATCTATACATCATATATGTTGGATTTTGTGGACAGTCAAACGAGGCAGTATGATCACGAGGATAGTTTTTTGGGTAACCCAGAAAACTTATGAACGCAGCATCTGACAGGGTTTGACCGGCTTATAACTTTTTGTTGTTTTGTTGTTATATGTATATTATATGATAGATCTGTTCACTTGCATGGTGTCTACACACTAGAATCACTAACTCACAAAAACATTACACGTATCTCAAGTTGTGGAAGCCCAAATATGGCTATATGAACTGTTCTTCATTAATTTCTGGGTAACCCAAAAAATGAAGAACAGCTCTGTCAGCTAGTTCTGTGGCTTAGATCTGTTAACATGTTGATTTCTAGGCGTTCTAGGTGATTGAATCATGTTCTTTGTTAGTTTATCTACATAGCTCGACGTCTAACACAACTATAACATGAACCGATTGACTGGAATAGGGCCACTAAGAACATTGACCGGCCATGACCATAGAATTCTGGGCAGGCCAGAACATGAAGAACACGCCTGACAGTGATTTCAAAAATTTATAACTTTCAATTGTGATGTGGTATGACCTTGTTAGTTGCTTTTACTTGTAGTCTTACATTAACACTGCAAGATCTGATCATAAGTTTGCCCAGAAACACAATATACAGTGAATTAATCATAGTCAAACAAAGCGACTCGATAACTGACTTTGGGTGTTCTTGGTGATCAAGAACACCTATTGCCACACTTTCTGTCGCTAAAAGATATAGCGACAGTTTATTTATTTTTAATTAAATTTCCTAAAATCAATTAAAAATAGAAATTTAATTCTGAAAATTACAAAAATAGTTTTAAAAATTATTTTAAGTTATAAAAATTAACTTTTAATAATTTAACATATTTTTCATAAATATTAATATTTATTTGGATATTACTGATATCTAATTTATTTAATAAATGCATTAAATAAATAGTTTAAAAATGATTTTTATTATATTAAAAATTGTTGTAAATGATAAAAAGGTATTTAATAATATTTTAAGTTATAAAATACAACTTTTAATATTTTAAGACAAATTTCATTTATTATTTAATATTAATGATATTATATTTAATTAGTAATTATATTAAATAAATTAATTAAAAATGATTTTAATATTATAAAAATCATTTAAATGAAAATAAATAGTTTTAAAATATTTTAAGTTATAAAATATAACTTTTAATATTTAAAGGATAATTTCATTAATAATTTAATATTAATGATATTAATTTAATATTAATGATATTAGTTTTATTTAATAATTATATTAAATAAATAGTTTAAAAATGGTTTTATTAATTTAAAAATTATTTAAAAAGGGAATAAATAAATTAAAAATATTTTAAGTTATAATAAATAACTTTTAATATTTTTATAAATAATAAATTAATATTCTAATATTAATGGTAATTATTTAAAAATAATTTTAAATGTTTTAAAAATTATTTAAGGGTAATATTAACCCTTTAAAAATATTTTGAGTTATTATAAATAACTTTAATATTTTGGCAATGGTTTCATTAATAATTTAATATTAATTAAATATTAATGATAATATAATTAGTTAATATGTAAATCATTTAATAATGATTCTAGTGTTTGAAAAATTATGATAAATTATAATAATTATTTAAAAATTATTATAAGTCAATTAAAAAAAATAAAATGATTGATATTTTCAGTTATTGAACTACAAGATAGAGTTTTAGACTCGATAAATACCCGATAAAGCCGTCGGTATACCGAAATATTTCAGAAATTGATCTAGACTTATATAATTGGACTCGATAAGTGTTTGTTTGTGATACAATGACTGTTAAACACACGTGACAATGTGATTAGGGTATGTGCTGACTGCAATTAGCAGTACTATGTGTTATGATACATTATTCTAATCGAACGAATGATCTTATTAATGATAGGTTTCGATATAAAAGATTAATCTAAGTTGCGTAATAGTAAGCAGCAGCTCAGGCAAGTTTCCTAAACTTACTCCAATTATTATTGAGCACGTATCTGAATTAGTCTTTACATTGTGCAAGTATCCTAACTTTGCATTTACTTTATGCAATGGACATGAGTAAGAAAGTTTCAGAATCATATTATTATGCCAGATTATTAACTCTATTGTTGTCGATTATGTATCCAATCTTTGTATTCATACAAGTTCTTACATTATCCGATCATTGTATTACTGTATAATTTAGATATTTATTTTGTTCCTATATTGGGTTAGACAAGTGTCCCCACTTGGATAATCATTGTATTTAATCACATGTTGATACACACTTATTGATTTTGAGTATGTATACATTGATATAAAATGCCGTCTAAGCTATTTGATTTAGCTAGATATAGATTCAAAAATATTGTTGAACAAGATAGAACGTTATTGTATCCAACCAAATTTTTTTGGTTTGGATTCCTGACTAAGTATGAACATCCCGAACATGGAAAAACTTTTGTGCACCTAAGGTGGATAGAGTGAACGATAATATCGTTCTGGCATGTAGTATTGATCAATACAGGGCGCATTGGGATGATCACCCTCGTGCCCGTAAGTTATGACGGTTTGCGGATGAAGTTCTGCTAAACCTTAGCGAAAATTAAAAACAAAGTTCATAGTCTGTCGAATACTCTCCATTTATAGTTAGTTCGTAGTTTCAAAAATTTGAGATAGATTTGGTATGTTATTATTATTGGTTCAACTTACTTCACAACTGTTGATTCGTTGTAGAAGTGTTATTTAAAGAAAACATTTAATTCTTTCAGCTTATATTTATTGTTGCTATTACTTGCTGGGCAATCAAATGCTCATTCTTGCTTTAAATTTAAATATTTTTAGCTAAGCATGATCAACCGGAATGTTCAGACCAGAACAAGGGACAAGGAAAGCAATCAGAATACTCTTATGTTATCTTTTGTAATAGTTAGACAGTATTAAGACAATGATATTTATTATCTATCATGTAATATATTGTAGTAAAGGTTGCGTACTTGGGATTAGACTCTGATGTATGTAAATTAAGTTTGATGTTTATATTATTATTAGTATTATTCCGCTCATAAAAATGGTATCGTAAAGCACCGAGTTCGAATTTCAAGTACCTAAATTTGGGGCCGTTACAGGTACTCTCAAGATGGATTGCAAACAGTGTGTTGTGCGCTTCCATCAAGATCTTATACTTTAAATCAAGGTCATTTGGAACACAAAGTCTGGAGTTGACTCGAAGTATTCTTCTTCATCGATTCTTACTTTCGAAATAGCACCTTCTTGCACTTTCTTCTTCATACGCATCAGCTCCAAGAACGTAACTTGAGAAGCTTTAACTTTATCGATTAAAGTCGGTTCTACTCGTATATTTTCCATCATCGCGTGGGTCCCTGGAGTCTTTATCTCTATCTCCATCCTTTGCAAGTCATACAAAATGGGGCTTTGCGTTGACAATATCGCACTCGTACCCACATATGATCTTCTACTCAATGCGTCAGCTACCACGTTCGCTTTTTCAGGATGGTATTGAATTATATGATCGTAATCTTTCAATAACTCAAGCCAACGTCGTTGCCGCATGTTGAGTTCCTTTTGGGTGAAGAAATATTTGAGGCTTTTATGATCCGTATAGATCTCCACTTTCTATCTATACAGGTAATGCCTCCAGATCTTTAGTGCGAAAATGATAGCTGCCAACTCTAGATCATGAGTAGGATAATTCCTCTCGTATTCTTTGAGTTGTCGTGAGGCATAGGCTATGACTTTCCCATATTGCATGAGGACACATCCTAACCCTATGCCTGAAGCATCACTGTAGATGACAAATCCCTCCGAACCAGATGGTATTGTCAGAACAGGTGCTGAAATGAGCCTCCTCTTAAGTTCTTAAAAACTCTTCTCATATTCCTCGCTCCAATCGCATTTTGTATCTTTTCTAGTCAGCTGAGTTAATGGAGTAACGATTCGAGAAAATCCTTCCATGAATCTCCGATAATAACCAGCTAGGCCCAGAAAGCTACGTACTTCGGTCACTGACTTAGGTTTCTCCCAACTTTGAATTGCTTCAATTTTTGCCGGGTCAACAGATATTCCATGATTTGATTTTACGTGCCCAAGGAATGCTACTTCCTCGAGCCAGAACTTGCATTTCTTCAACTTAGCATATAACTTGTTTTCACGAAGGTTTTGGAGTATCAGCCTCAAGTGTTGCTCATGATCTTCACAGCTTTTGGAATAAATGAGTATGTCATCAATAAAGACAACCACAAAATGATCCAAATATTTTTTGAATACTCGGTTCATCATATCCACGAAGGCAACAGGAGCATTAGTCAATCCAAAGGACATGACTAGGAATTCGTAATGCCCGTACCGAGTTCTGAAAGTTGTCTTTGGAATGTCATCAGTTTTAATCTTTAACTGATGATATCCGGAACGAAGATCGATCTTTGAAAAGAATTTGGCGCCTTACAACTGGTCAAACAGGTCATCAATGCGAGGTAACGGATACCCATTCTTGATGGTGACATGGTTCAACTCCCGATAATCAATACAAAGTCGCATACTCCCATCTTTCTTCTTCACGAATAGAACAGGAGCACCCCAAGGAGACGTACTAGGTCGAATGAAGCCGATGTCTAACAATTCCTGCAGTTGGGTTTTTAACTCCTAAAGTTCAATAGGAGTCATTCGATATGGGGCTTTGGAAATGGGTTTTGTACCGAGTTCAAGGTCTATACAAAATTCGATTTCATGCTCTGGGGGTAGGCCATGAAGTTCTTCAGGGAATACGTCAGGAAATTTATTAACAATAGAAATATCATTCACATCTGACGTATTTTTGTTTAAATTTGTGACATGTGTGACGCGCCCAAATAGGTATACATCACCTATCTTGAGTCGCCATATACATGGTACATAAATTCAAATACAACTTAATTATACAACAATCGTGTAAAATACAACAAAACATAGCTGAGAGTTTAAATAGGAATATTGCCTTCTAGATAATATCCACTCCCAAAGGAGTTCTCATTACATTTATTGTCACACTATTTAACAGAATAGTGAAGACTACTAATGCTATCATCTAGACCGTCACTCCGTTCCCCGACTCGTTCCAGCTATATTCTCATTTCCTGAAGAGAACAATGAAAGAAAGGGTGAGCTCAACTAGCCCAGTATGAAATATTATGACTAAGATAATGCAGAATAAATTGTCATTAGTCTCAATAATGTTAAACTGATAGAATATAATACACAACAAGTTTAACTGCAGCGGAACAAGCAATCCATTAGAAGAGTCATGTAGAGCATAAAACCTACTATCTTCCATGATTTAAAAAGATTTTCATCAACTTTATCGCTGAGACTCAGCTTAATAAATAAACCACATCATCCATGCACCACGACCAAGGATATTCATGTAATCATCAATGATCATGACTATACCGAATAATCCATGGTCATAATCACACCAACAACTGTCCATCAATGAACTACAGGTTAATGAGGACTTTTGCCACATCCTTCGTCACATTACGGTCATGACTATACCGAATAATCCCTAGTTATAATCATACCAAGTCCATCTATGCACGCAAGCCAAAGATGACTTTAATCACAATATAAGCATGAAGATGATGACAATATTATAAGCATTAATCAAATGAAATCAAGGATAAATATTAAAGACTTTAATTTTTTCCAAATATTATCAATCATAATCTAATATTGTTAATATTATAACAATATTTTAATCACTTCATAAACTTATAAATAATTTAATTAAATTGTTTACACTTTACCAAATAATGTATTTAATCATTCAACAATACCATACTCATAAGATTTCATCACCAATGATCAAATCACTCATCAAAAATCTGCATATACCTTATATAGGATTTTCAAGCCCTAAAATCCTATTTACCAACTCTTTAACTTCATATAACATATTTAACTCATATGTTCGTAACTAAACTATTTTCATGAAAAATACCAAATCAGTCCCAAAATTTATTCTTCTCTGTGATTAGGCATAATATAGTCCCATATTGAACATATATTTTTTTCGGAATTTTTAAAATTCATTTACTATTTTTTAAAAATCAATTTCTAATTAATTCTTTAAGAAATTAGCTACCTCAAATTTAACTCTAGAAATTACCAAATCTTGGCAGGATCTTACACATGTTAACGTGAGCTTCCAGTTTAAATTTCATGGTCATCGGAGTTATAGAACTCCGGTTATAACGTTTTTTGTCAGAAAAACCTAAATATTAAAATGGTCATAACTTGCTCATTTTAAGTCAGAATGAGCTCATTTTTGGACAGGAGGTACTTTATACCATATATTTTCATGTTCGAAAAGGCCGGAATTTATTTCACAAACTAAGTGGCCGAAAATGCCCTTTTAAATTTATGGGCAGTAGCTTTTTGGTAATTTGCAGTTTTTGACTCCTTTGCTAAAATTAGTCCACACGAAAATCTACAACACCTTTTCCAGTGATTCCACTTGGATAAGTTAAAAAACTCATAGATCTAACTCTAGAACTTGACTACACTCAAAAATTCAAAATATAATAGGAGATATGGTTAATTGAATTTCATGTTCTATTTTCACCAAAATCTAATTTTTCAACCCTTGGTGATTTCTAAGAAACTTTCATGTTTTCACAAAATAACCAACATAACTCATCATAACACTTACTAATACTACATATACCCATGATTTTCATTAGTCAAATGTTTTTATTATGACTTTCATCATAATCCACGTAAACAAATCATTTTCACAATTTAATAAGGAATGAATACGAAGGATCATTCACCATGCATGTGGTAATCCACATAGACAGGTTATTCCCAATAGAATAATAAATAATGGAACCAGGTCATGCGAAAAAGCACCGATAGGATATTTCGACAGAATAACAAATAATAGAACCAGGTCCGGCGTAAACGCACAGACAAGATATTCCGACAGAATAATAAATAATGGAACCAGGTCCGACGTAAACGCATAGACAAGATATTCCGACAGAATAATAAATAAAGGAACCAGGTCCGGTGTAAACGCACAGACAGGATATTCCAATAGAATAATAAATAATGGAATATTAGAAGAATTTCACCATGTATGCGGTACTTCGCATAGACAGGTTATTCCAACATAATAATAAAGAATGGAATAACAGAAGAATTTCACCATGTATGCGGTACTTCGCATATACAGGTTATTCCAACAGAATAATAAGGAATGGAATAACAATAGCTCTATTCATGAATACGAAAGAAATAATACCCTTTACGAGTATGAAAGAAAATAGTTCTCTTCGTGAATACAAAAGAAATAACACCCCTTACCTTTGAAAGAAACTAGATATATGAGTAGTGAGGTAGTAGACTTCTCTTCTTCTTTTTCTCTATAGATTTTCTCTCTATAATAAATGCTCTATAGCTTTAGTGAATTGGTGAGAAATGAAGGAGAATGAGCTTCTATTTATAGGAAAATATAGTTTCGATAATTGTACGTTTTGGGGCTCGAAATATTACAGTATAATACCTCCCTCTTTTTCTTCATTTTTACTTTAGTCCTGCAAGTATTATCAAACTTGCACCAACTCCCCTAATAGTAAATCATGTGAATCAATAGTTCAATCATGTGACTCAATAGTATAATCATGTGAAAAAACTAATTATAGTATAGTACCTTCAACTATACCCCTATTTTTAATTTAGTCATGCAAGTATTATCAATCTTGCACCAACTCCCCTAATAGTAAATCATGTGAATCAATAGTACACACATGTGAACACATAGTTATAAGCCTGTGAATTAATAGCAATTAATTGCTCATTTATCCGATAAATTACTTGATTTATCAATATAACCCCCAGACATCAATTATCATCGGAATAGATGTCGATTTCTGCTAACACTAATAATCCCAACACAATGGAACTATCAATTTCATCTTTAATCAACACGAACTTATTCATCATTAATATCATAACTCACAATATTTAACAACCAGATCATTTCCAGGAAAGAGAGGGCTTTCCAATAAGGATTTCTCCCTATTGGCGCGCAATTAGATTATCTAACCTTTCCTTAACAGAACTTCTACACATTGTCAATATTGCAAATACTAATATGAATAACTTTGTCGTCTCAATTATTGATTTAAAAATATATAAAATATTGACAATAATTGAATCAAATAACGTGAGATACTATGCAGCAATTACTATAGCAATAATTGAATATAACTGAGTGACTTCTTACGTTAGCATCAATAATCAATATCGTCCACGCATATTACTGTACTTTTACTACCGAGTAGTTCAACAGTTTTAACGGTAAAACTTCTGCCGTTATTTTCATAAAAAGATAATTCTGTCGTTTTCTTACTACGACAATACTTTCGTTGTGGGTTCGCCAATGATTGTGTCATCGTACAGATATTTTTCGACAAAAAGAATATTTCCCGACCAATCGAATATTATATAACAACTTGTTTACTTTGCAAAATTTATAAATATTACCCACAACTATGACATTATATCAAATCTACACCATAATATTAAAAAAATATTTCGAGAAATTTAAATCTTTATTCATAAAATATGGGGTCTCACAACATGGGCTAAGAAAGCTTGATATCCATTTTACAATAAACGAATAGCTTTATGGCTTGATATGACAGTGATTGACTTTAGTGGTTTGGTTGCTTGAATTCGCATAATAGATTGGTTAGGAATATGAAAGCTAACAACCTTAGAAAACAATCAATTTTTGCATTATAAGTAGTTCACCAATCAATCCCTAAAATCACATCAAATGCAAGTATTTTTAAGAAAATAAGATCCACAAGTAATGTGAGGGTGCCGATTTGAACCAAACAAGACTTATAAACAGTGGATATAATGAAGGTTTCTTCCAACAGAGTTTCAACAGATAAGTCAAAGTCTAATTTCTCTAGAGTTAAATTTAAACGTTGAGAGCAAATAAGAGAAATAAAAGAATGGGTAGAACCGGTATTAAATAAGGTATAGACTTCGCTAGAGTTTATAATTAGCTTACCCGTGATAACCTCGATCGGATTCCTCGCTTTTTGGGAGGTTACGACAAACGCTCTCCCTTGAACTACCGGCTTTGACTTCTCTGGGACGGCCTTTGGTACCTCCATCCCCGCTGGACTTAACTTTACTACACAACAAAATCGGGCTAGGTGACATTCTCTTCCATAATTATAACACACTTTGGATTGATGCGTACAGTTTTGACTGATGTGTCCCTCCCCTCCGTATTTGTAGCATACGATCGGTGATCGTTCTCCTTCTTTAACAACGGGTGATGGTGATGACGTCTTTCCATCATTATTGAATCTCCTCTTCTTGAAATTTCCACTCCTATTGTCTTGGCCATGATTACCACCGAAGTGGTTATCATTTCTGACAGGTTGATTCCCTCCACGTTAGTTGTCACTGCTTCGATGACTACTACCACTGGTATTATCAATTTACCGGCTGCTCTCTCTTGGTTGGGTTGACTCATTATCGCGTTCCAATAACTGAGCCCTATTTACAATATCTGAATACAAACACAGTTTATGAGAAATTAGGTATTGACGTATCTCGGGTTTCAAACCTCTTAAAAACATCTGCGTCATTCTCTCCTCATTATCAACTAAGTGGGATGCAAAACGGGACAACTCGGCAAACTTAGCTTCGTACTACGACACGGTCATATTATTTTGCTCCAGCTTAATGAACTCCACCTCTTTCATGTGACGAATACTTTCGGGAAAGTACTTGTCGTTGAACAGTTCTTGGAACTTTTCCCAAGACATCTTCAGTGCTACAGGCTGAGTACGCTTTATAGATTCCCACCAGTAATCTGCCTCTCCTCGCAACATGAAGGCAATAAAGGGAACCTTTTGCTCCTCGAGCATCCCAAGACATCAAATATCTTGGTAATCTGCTTTATCCATATGTCCGCCTTAAGTGGTTTTGGCTCTCCCAAAAACTCCGGTGGTCCCAGCTCCTTAAACTGCTTAGCGGTGATCATCTGAGAGTTGCCAGTGTTTCCATTTGTATTTTGAACAGGAGTCGTTCTCGCTTGATGTTGCATGAATTACATAAAGCCTCTTAACATCCCATCATTCATCATTTGGTCGGTGTTGTTATTCACATGAGGATTGTCACCTTCCTGATGCACATTATCCTGGTTATTGATTTGTGGTGACTCCACGGTCTCCTATGCTCCATTGTTTATCTCAACATTTTCAGATGCCATTTTCAAATACTTCCACAAAACAAGGGTTAATTGACATACCACATATTATCCCTATATTCTGACCGACCAATTAAATAACAAATAAACTTAGGTAGGTCATACTAGCGAAGGAATTACCCGTCTCTCCCCTCCTAGTTCTAGTCTCACATCTCAGCCATGGATCATATTCCTAAGCTTTGATACTAACTGTGACGCCCCCAAAATAGGTATACATCACCCATCTTGGGTCGCCAAATACATGGTACTGAATACAACTATAAACTTAATTATATAACATGAGCTGAGAGTTTTTACACGAATATTGTCTCACAGACAATATCCAAACTCAAATTCAATCCTCATTATACTTATTATCACACTAAATAGTGAGGATTGCTAAAACAACCATCTCGGACCATCACTCTATTCCCCAACTAGTCCCGGCTACATTCTCATTTTCTGAAGAGAACAATAAAAGTAAAAGGGTGAGCTCAACTAGCCTAGTAAAAAATAGTATGACTAAGATAATGCAGAATAAATTATCATTAGCCTTCAACAGTGTTAAACTGATAAAATACAATAAATATCAAGTTTAACTACAGCGGAACAAGCAATCCATTAGAAGAATCAAGTAGAGCATGATATCTAGTATCTTCTATGATTTAAAAAGTTTATCATCAATTTTATCGCTGGGACTCAGCTTAATAAATAAACCACATCATCGAATCATCCATGCACTATGGGCCAAGGATATTCATTAGTATCACGACCACGAATTATCCCTGCACTACGGGCCAATGAGAACTTTTATCATTTGTAACATTATAAGTCATGATTATATCGAATTATCCCTGGTCATAATCATACCAATCAACAGTCCATCTATACACTACAGGCCAAAGATGACTTTCATCACAATATAAGCATGAGGATGAAGACAATGATATAAGAATTCAATTAAATGAAAGCAAATGATAAATTTTAAATATTTATAATTTAATTTATCCAGAATTCAATAATGTCCAAATTGTCAACATGATACTTCTTTGTGGAGTAAAATTCAAGAATAATATCCATGTATCAAAAATAATTTGGACAGAAAAGAAATAAATTTTTCAGGTGAATAGTACCCCGTGAATAGTACCCTATGAATAGTATTTCAGGAATAGTATCCCATGAATAGTACTCCCGCATGAAAAGTGCTCCAAATACCTGAGTGAATAGTAACCGGGTAAATAGTAATCCATGAATAGTAATTCGTGAATAGTACTTCGGGAATAGTACCCCGTGAATAGTATCCCGGCATGAAAAGTGTCCCAAATACCCGAATGAATATATTAATATTTAATAAAAAAGTTCAGATCAATATTCCAATGAAACGATACTGGATGAAGTGCAAAACTCAAGGATATTCCACTAATTTCAGGGTTTATAGAAGCAATACTTACCATAGTAAGTTTAAATCTAAGAATATGAAAAGAAATAACATACGAAACTGCAAATGGATTTTCACCTGTCATGCGGTACGTAATCTGCGTAGACAGGTTATTCCGACATATTTAAATGATGAATACGAAAAATAGTATTCCTTATGAATACGAAAGAAATAATACCCCTTACCTTAGTAGAAGATTGGATATTACAATAGTGAAGTAGCAGAATACTCTTCTTCTTGCTCTCTATAGTTTCTCTTTCTATAGTTTCTCTTGTGAGTCTCAATGAATTGGTGAGAATGAAAGAAGAATTAAGCTTCTATTTATAGGAGAATGGACTAAATAGTAACTGATTCACGAACGGTCTAAATTAGTTTACTATTAGAACGGACGGTCCATATTTATTACTATTAAAATAACAACTGACGGTCTAGATTGATTTACTTTTAAAACAACCACCGACAGTCCAGATTGATTTACTTTTAAAACCACCACCGACGGTCCAAATGGATTTACTATTAAAACCACCATCGATGGTCCAGATTGATTTACTATTAAAACTACCATCGATGGTCCAGATTGATTTACTATTAAAACCACCACCGATGGTCCATAAAATTAGTAAATTTTTCCATGGAATACTAAGTCAAACTTATAACCAACGCCTCATAACAAATCCCTATATTTGTATCAAAAAATTTAATAAATATTTACCACAAATTATTTATCTTTAATAAACACATTTTTAATATTTCAACAATTATTCATCATTAATATTATAACTCACAATATTTAACAACCAGATCATTCCCAGGAAAGAGGGGCTTTCCGATAAGGATTTCTCCATATTGGTGCGCAATTAGGTGAACAAACCTCTCCTCGACAGAACTTTCTAGATATCATCAATATTGCAAATAATAATATGAATAACTCTGTTGTCTCAATTATTGATTTACTAATAATAAATATTATGCAAATGATACTGTAACAATAATTGAATCAATAATATGAGAGATATTATGCAGCAACTACTGTAGCAATAATTGAATAAACTGAGTGGCTTCTTACGTAAACATCAATAATCAATACCGTGTGCTAATATGCAACCACGCGTATTATTATACTTTTACCACTGGGTATTTCAACAGTTTAACGGTAAAACTTTTGCCGTTGTTTTTATAAAAAAGATATTTATGTCATTTTCTAACTCCAACAGTTATTCCGTTATAGGGTCCACCAATGATGGTGTTGTCGTACGGATATTCCCTGACAAAAAGAATATTCTCTGACCAAACGAATATTCTCCGACATAACGAATATTTTATATCAACTTGCTTACTTTGAAAAATTTATAAATATTACCCACAACTATAACATTATATCAAATCCACACCATAATATTCAAAAATATATTTCGAGAAAAATTAATCTTTATTTATGAAAGTTGGGGTCTTACTACATATATATATATATATATATATATATATATATATATATATATTAATAGTTGACCGTGATTAAAATATTTATTTTAACTGTTTATTCAATGTAAAGTTGTAATATTAATGTTTGTGGACTAGATTTATCTAAATTTAGCCATATCTAACTTTTAACCGGTTTAAAAGTTGTAAAACTTGAACCGTTACGCTAGAATGGTTAAGATTTATTTAAATCTAGTTTTCTTTTTAGTTTTTGTAAATATTAAGTAACCACGCATCCTTAGATCTGTATCTAGAGGAAACGGGTAGTTTGGCTATGTGCATGTAAGGATTTAACTGATGAATCATTTGTTTTGCGACGTTTAGATTAAATATATGTTTCATTTTATTATATTTGCTATGCAGGTTATTCCTGTGATATTATGTGAGCCTAGGAGCCACGGGATCTAAGATCCAGTTGACGGATCTAGATCTGGTTTCCATGATGGACCCTTTTCAGTTGTACAACTAGCTTGCAAATCATATATGTGGTGCTCGGACATACTTTGATGGCTTTCAGGCCCATAAGAAGCCCGACACTTCTATGTATATTATTTTGTCGAAGATACTTCGCATCTCGAGAATAAAATCAAAACAAGTCGAATACGGAATAAAATGAAAGTATCAAAGGAATCAATTACTATGTGAGCATAAGGGTTTGAAAACCTATTTTCAATACATCATTTCTGTATATTTTGCTTAAAATTGGATTTTTTATACAAGTCAAACATTTTGTATATAGGTGCAAAAGAGACATAACACTACTTCCAAATAAAGCACTTAGGCCCAATTAACTGCAACACACATATTTCAAATAAATTAAGGAATTAAAAAGATACGGTAACTGTGTTTTCACGGAAGTCAATGGGTGCTTAACACTTTCCCCTCGCTTAAGCAAGCCCCCGAACTCTATGAATCTCGATTTCCAATGCCTGTTAAAAAGAGTCCAACAATTGGGCCTTTTGCAAAACCTTTCATAAACTCGGTTGAGTTGATACAACCATTTCACTCCTACCAACTGGCGGCTCTGTAAAAAATCAATATTTTCAAATCGCCGACATTTAATGTTGAACTCTTTTGTCAATTTCACCCTTTCAAACCAAATTCGAACCACATAGAAAACATAAATAGTAAAAAATATTTAAAAGAGGAATTCCAAAAAGGAAAGTTTTTCCGACGTCGGCATCTAACATTACATCTTTCTGAGTAATAACATTATAGACTTACAAATACTGACAACCAGATTGTTCCCAAGATAGATGGGGCTTTCCGTTAAAGCGATGCTCAATTAGACAACCTCATTTTCTTGATAGAACTTTCTAGACATTGTCAATAATGTTCAAGCGATAATACAAACACCATAAGATCCTCTAATCTAACATTCACCAACTTGAAATGAATTTAAAACATAGAACAATGTGATAATGATAATGCCATAACATTAATTAATAAACATCATTAAACTTACCCAGATAATAATACTTTACATCCCCCTACTTTGTCTCAATTTGTACTTTGCATATTAACTTTTAAATGTAGTTTTACGTTATATACTCTGATGTCGTGATATGTTACATATTTCAAACAAAAAATTGTCAAAAATATTAAAGGAGTTATACGTGTGCATTGCACATCCTGTATTCACTAGACAAAAACATTGGCACACCATATTTTTTATATTCTTAGGAATGATCCATAACATCTATTTGCTATGGATCAACAAATGGCATTTAGCATCTTAACCATCCATTTGTTAAATGAATGATTGAGATTTGATTTAAAAATACGTTGTCCACTAGACTTACTAGTGGACGTAGTATGTGAAAAGTTTAGCCGATTTTGCCCCCTTTGCCCCTATGTGCCAATGTACAGCTATTACAAAGCCATCCGTTAGACATACTAGCGGATGGTTATAATACAATCAGTACAACACGCCTAACATCAATTCCGCCTAACATCAATTCTCAGTCATAACACTACAAAGCACGCCTAACATCAATTTTACAATCAAAGTTTGGACCTCGAGAGCGCTTAGGGACCGCCGTGTTCGGCTCTCTGTCATGACAGCGATACAGTTTTACAATCTTCAAGATCGGCTCGAATATGATCAGCCTAGTAAGGCCGTGGAGTGGTTACTAAAAGCTGCGGCTAGTTCCATTGTGGAGCTCCCTTCCCTCAATACATCATTTTCGGACACCCCTAAGCAACTCAGTGACGAAAAGAGGTCAAGTGGAGGTATTACTGAAATTGGGTTTGATTCTACTGATAATTTGGAATTGGATATTGATCTGAATTTCTGTCCGCAGCAGCAGAATGTTTCTTTTTCAAAATCTGCTTGTAGTAGCACTTCTGAAACCAGTAAGGGCTCCGGTGGGTTGTCACTTTCATGGTCGGAGAATCGGATTAAGGCCGGAGAGCGAGCAAGGGGAAGGGCCGCAGAGAAGGAAAAGGAGAAAGATACTAAATCCCTTTTCGCCGGACATCACCAGAATGTGACTTCAATTCCACAAAATTCCTCTTTCACTGAACTACTCACTGGCAACATAAACAGTGCTAATAACAATAATAGCACCAGCCATAAGTCGTCTCGGCAGTGGCCATCGACTCCCATGGATTACTTTGCCAGTGGACTTAACCATTCCTAAGTCGGGTTTTCAGGACAGATTCATTTGGGGAATTCTTTGTCTTAGTCCATGATGGTTTCACCATTCAGTGTTACTTCGGGAGATCACCATCAGGAGCTTCAACAATTCTCCTTTGTCCCGGATTGTGTACTTATTGTCGATTTGTCTTGGCTAAGTAGGGAAAGTGGGGGCATAAGCGTCAAGCAATTATACTTAATACGTCCGCTAGTAAGTCTAGCGGACGGGTTTTTGCTCAATAATATCTCAGTCATTCATTAATTAGACGGATGGTTAAGATGTTATATGCCACTTTTTATTCCATAGCATATAGATGCTATGGATCATTCATATATATATATATATATATATATATATATATATATATATATATATAGTCCGGATCTTAAGCTCACCCCTTATCCAACTCACCCGAGCTCACCATCCTTTAGCGACGGACCCGACGGCGGTTCGGTCATACAACCGTCGTCTATACTTTTAGCGACGGACAACATATAGCGTCGCTAAAAGTATAGACGACGGTTGTATGACCGAACCGTTACCAGGTCCGTCGCTAAAGGGGGGTGAGCTCGGGTGAGTTGAATAAGGGGTGAGCTTAAGATGACTGTATATATATATATATATATATATATATATATATATATATATGTGTGTGTGTGTGTGTGTGTGTGTGTGTGTGTGTGTGTGTGTGTGTGTGTGTGTGTGTGTGTGTGTGTGTGGAGAATGATCGATACCCAAAGTTAAATGAGAGCTCTATCTATCCAACTGTGATCCAGTCGTCTATTCTAATATCCAAAAGCTGATGAAACTCTCATCTTGTGCAGAGCCTAACAAATAGCTGTGCGAAGGTTGTTCCACTTAATACTCTTGTTTGCACAATAGTTGTGCGAATGATAGTTTCATTAGCATTTGGATCTTAGAATGAGCGACTACATCACAATTGGATGGATATAGCTCCCATCTAACTTTGGCTATATATATATATATATATATATATATATATATATATATATATATATATATATATATATATATATATATACTGCTTAATAATTAGCATACTAATTAATAAATTCTAGAATTAAAATTAATCAATATAAAAATAATTAACCCACAAATGAATATTACTAATATAAAAATATATTTATGTTGGCAGGTTTAGGTCAATTAAAATGGATAAACAAAATAAATGCTTATTTAATTGGTAATTTTTATATTTAAAAAAGTTTTAGTTGGTAAATTTAGTTTATTAAAAAAATTAAATAGAATAAATATGTAAATTTGTTTGATAAAATTAAAATGTATTTAATCGGTAAATTCAGTACACTAAAAGTGGTTAAACATATTAAATAAAATGTATCTATTTTGTTAATATATTTTTAACTTTAAATAAAATGTATCTACTTTGGAACAAAGGGAGTACCTCCCTAAAGTCTAAAAAGAAAAAAAGAAAAAGAACCTATGTTTATTTGCAAGAATTACACTTGAGATATGACTATTAATCTTGAATATCTTGTTTGTTTTTAAATTTGAGCTTGAGACTATTAGTCATGTGATTATAAAATAGTTTAAGAAATGAGATTATTTAAAGCATGTTTTACATGGTATTATAATCTTTACCATTTGAGATTATAAATTGAATGACAAAATTAACCTTAACCTTTTTTTAATTTAGTCTCATTTTCCCCCTTTTATTCATAACCTCAATCTATTTCGGGCCTTTCAATTTCAGCCTTAGGCCACGAGTCGAATTCCTATAAGGGCCGAATAAATTTAACCTGTTTAAAAAAATGAAAAAAAAAAACAAAACACAAAATAAATTAAACATGTTTTAATTTATTTTTGTTTTTGTTTGTTTTGTTGTTTTAATTAAACCTGTTTAATTTATTTATTTGTCTAAATAAATTTAACCTGTTTTAATTTAGTGGGTGTTTTATTTAAGCTGTTTAACTTAGGCGAATTCTTTTTTTTTTTTTCCTTTTTTTTTTGTTTATGGACGTGTTTTTTTAAGAGTATATAAATTGATTACATTATATGTGATCAATTATATGCTTGTTTTGTTTTATATAAAGAATTTTATTTATTAAATTTTTTATTCTAGATATTGTACTTTTTTTTATTAATAATAATATAAAATAATATAACTTTTTAAAATTTTATTATCATATCTCTACTAATAAATCTATGAACTTATAATTTTAATTTTTTTAATAATAAAAATAGTGTTTGAATTTTTTATAAATAAGACTATTTGTAAAGCAGAGGAAGTATCCAAATATTTTTCAAACTTTTAGACAAAATTAACCTCAACATTTTTCTAATTTATTGGAGTAATTTATGTTAATTAATTGTTCATCATTTTTTGGTGTATAAACAAGTTTAAAATATATTATTATTGGTAAGAATATAATAATCCAAACGATATTCTTCTATCCAATCCTTTAACTAATACTGGAAAAAAATAAACATAACATGATATTATTTTAAGTTATCTCATAAATAATCTCATAAAAAACAAATATGTGATTATGACTAAATAACCTCATAAAAAATAAATATGTGATTAGGACTATTTAATCTTAGAATTAATAGTCTTGTGATTATTATCTCATGAATTATAATCCTGAAATTATAATTCTTACAAACAAACATGACCGGGATTGAATTAAGGAATATAAAAAATATAATTAAATTTTCTTTAAAAAATAAAATTACAATTATCGTGATACTTAATTACACTGATTGACTTTTGATGAATTAATAAAAATGAAAGAGAATTGATATTTTTTACAAAACTAATCTCATGAATAACAAACGTGGTCCATATTAATGTGAGTAAGTAGAGGTGGCAAACGGGCGGGCGGGTGCGGGCCGGGCCCGGCCATGGACGGGCCGGGCTAAAATGGGCCGGGCCAAAAAGGCCCGAATTTTCACGGACCAAAAAAGTAAACACATAGCCCGCGGGCCGAAGGTGGTTTATGCCTATTTTTTTGTACTTTTTTGAGCCCACGAAGCCCGCGGGCGGGCCGGGCCTTGAACGGGCCGGGCCAAAAAGGCCCGGGTTTTTATGGGCCAAAAAAATGCGCCCCAAAGCCCGCTTTTGGCGGGCGGCCCGGCCCGGCCCGAGGACTTTGGGCCCGTTTGCCAGGTCTATGAGTAAGACTGCCGAAATACCAAACAATAAGTATAGAGAGATATTGTTCTAGTGATATTTTTAATAATTTTTTTTAACTCTTAAAAAATATATAATATTTATTTCAACTGAAATTTTTACAGAAAATAATATTTTAGATGTAATTTAGATACATAAAAAATATTATATATTTTTTAAGAATTATTAAAAAAAATCGCTAGAAATATCACTAGAACAATGTCGCCGTAGAAGAACTCAATATCAAAATTTGGAAGTGAGCATCCAAACGCGCCACAAGTAATGTTGGCTATGGGTCTGGGTCTGGGTCTGGGTCTGGGTCTGGGTGTTGGATACTACATTATAATCCGACCCGTTTTACGGGCATGTCAAAAAATTAGGGCATCTCCAGAACCCTACCTATATATAAATTATAGGGTTGGGCTTCTCCCTCTCCGTCTCCATTTCTCTTCCCTTGAGGGCTGCTGTTTTTGTGCCTCCGGCTGCTAAAAAAACCCTCTGTGCGGATTGACTCAAAACCATGGCGGATAAGAACGTGACAATCCGGACTAGGAAGTTCATGACAAACAGGCTTCTCTCTAGGAAGCAATTCGTAAGTTTCCTTCCGATTTTAGCTGCTGTATATGTAGATTTGTTTAGCGGCTGGTGGGTAATTAGTTTATTGTTTTGATCTTTCGTTTGATCCGGTAAAGTAATTGAAAATGTTTGTAATTTCTTTGTCCCTCTTTCTGTGTGGTTCTTGAAAGTGACAGTTTAAATTAATCCTAGACGTGTTCATGTAAATTAGGCTTCTTGTCTGTAATTGGCGGCGCTGAGTGTTAATTTGAGTGATATTATATATATATATATATATATATATATATATATATATATATATATATATATATATATGCAAAGGTGGAGGTACGCGTGCTGATGGTGAAAATGTTTATGGTGTGTATATACTATGTATATGCGTGTGTGTGTGTGTGTGTGTGTATATATATATATATATATATATATATATATATATATATAAGTATTTAAAAAATTGATGAAGAAACCAGCATAAACCCATATTTTGTTAAGGAAATGAGAAGTTAATAATTTATACCTTTTTATTACTTTAAAATGTAAACAGTTGGATTGTTTTTTATTTATTTTTAATTATTGTGAAGTGAAAAAACCCGGAAATGGAGTAGCTGAGGTTTTACATCTCTTAACTTTGAGAGAAACAAATGCTTTAGATTAGTTACATTGTAATATAATCTGAGAGAGATCTTGCTGTTTATTCGTGCAGATAATTGATGTTCTTCATCCGGGGAAAGCTAATGTTTCAAAGGTAATATTTTCAGTTTCCTCTTGGTTTTTTACTGATAACAGTGTAGATGTGTTTGTTTCAAAACTATTTTTGAAGTATTGATCATGAGTTTTGGTTATCTCTACTACCTATCATTCTGAAGGGGGAGCTGAAGCAGAAGTTGGCTGAGCTGTACTCGGTTAAGGATGCGAGTGCTATTTTTGTTTTCAAGTTCCGTACTCATTTTGGTGGTGGAAAGTCAACTGGATTTGGGTTGATTTATGACTCTGTTGAGAGTGCTAAGAAATATGAACCCAAATACAGGCTCATCAGGGTAAAATTCACTTTAAAACTCTTCCACCCATGCTAGTTATAATCATCTGTTAGCTTTATATCTGGGTTCAATTTGGGATTCTTCTCGCTAGAATAAATGATTATTAGATAATTCTTTATTACTGTTTGTTTATTCGTATACCTGATTATGGTAGTTGTATGGTTTTTTGTTTATCAAGTACTGGATAGTAATGTTTGGTTCTTTTTGGGATTGATGTCATACTTATTTTATATGTTAGTAGTGTGTCAATATAATACATATGTATATTTATTTTATATGTTAGTATATGTATATTTATTTTTTGGTTATGTATATTTATTTTTTGGCTCAATGTCATACATAGAAATGTACGTTCTTTTCAATCTTGTTGAGTTTTAGGCTAAACCTTTTATTTGCATGATAGACAGAATTGTTTGTTTTGTAAGAATTGCTGGTTCGAGGTCCACCAACTTGCTTTTGTTCACTACTAATACAACAGTGATTAGGTGGGAATGAAATTTATCAACTCAATTGAGTACTATGAACTTTTTAATTAATAACTTTGGGAACAAGTTGAATAGTTCTAATCTTTTTTCTTTGTAACATGTGCACTACATTAAAGATTCATGATTGGAAGGTGATGTTTATTTTGCTACTTTTGATAACGGATAATAATTTGATTGATATCTGCACAACATTTGTTTTTAAGCCTTTAATTTATGAAAGATCTATTTGCTTTCTGTGCTCTGGTGATAAATAAATATTTAGAATCAAGTGTGACATTTGCTCAGTAACTTGGTTTCAATAAAGTAATTAGTCTCCAACATACTAGCATGTATGTTGAGATGAGACAGCTGTTTATTCTGAAATATAACCATTTCACATTAGAACACAAGGTAACATAGTCGATTTGGGATGTCTTTTTTCTTGTGATTGGTTTAGTGATGAAGTTTGTATGTAAATACTAAAAATCATCTACATACCATTGTTAGCATCTTGGTCACTGATTAAAACCTTTAGGTCCTTTGCCTTGTATAAAATGTACAAAAGATGTCATTGAACTAACTTTTACGGAGTTTTTTGTAGTGTTTTTCATTAGTCCACATGAAACTTCTAGCAGTGATACTTTTCTGATTTTTAATTTGAGTAACTAATCTGACTGATCAATGTACCAAGTAAAGCAGTGATATTACTTGTGTTATCTATTATTGCTACTATTGTCACTATCTACAAGCTTAACTGACCTCGACACTTGCTAAACCTAGATTGAGTTTTGACGTCTAATATATCAACAAGGTGGTTAGGATCAGTCTACACTGGTCGGGCTTGCTTTCTGTTCATATGTCTTGTTGAGTTTATGTGTAGAATAAAACTAAAACTATTAATTTAAAAGCATCAAGTAGAATTTGTGGATTATTCTTGTTTTTTCCTTGTATTCTTCTTAGCAAAGAAAATATATACATCACCTTGTGATTCTTCCTTTCTCTCGCTATATATAAACCTTGCAGGATATGTATTATCATGTTATATTTCGCCTGGAAAGTTATCTAAACATATCTTGCACAACTATTTAATTGTGTTCCCCCTTGATTGCAGAATGGACTTGATACCAAGGTTGAGAAGTCTAGGAAGCAGATCAAGGAAAGGAAGAACAGAGCCAAGAAGATTCGTGGTGTGAAGAAGGTAGGGCATTTGTCACCTAGGTCCTCTGATAAATTCATTCAACATGTAATCTGGCATTTTTCTTTAAAAATTTTAAATCGTAAATTTTTTTGTTGCAGACCAAGGCTGGTGATGCTGCTAAGGCTGGAAAGAAGAAATGAGTTATTTGCAGCAGAAACTTTTATTTGGTGTTAATCTGATTTTGTGGGAACAATTTTGAAATTCTTCTTGCCCAATGTTTACTTCTAGTTTACTTTTTTTTTTTTATTGTAACAGACTATTAGTTTTAATTTTATAAAACTTGCCAGTCCTGTTTTGAACTTTGATATTAATTGGTTAGAATACAATTGGGTTTTTTAAATTACAGGGATGGTTTGCCAAGGCTTTTAAGTAGGGTTTTCCCATCTTGAGCCGAGTCCCATCTTAAGGTAGGGATTTTGGTACTCGGGAAACTTTGATTTGGCAATGTAACTTATATTTATTCTCTGAACCCATAAAAATCTGCGTTACAATTTCAATGTTGAGGATTGGCGGGGTGTTTAACAAGACAACAAGAAGATTCCTAAATTACAGAAGGGATAAAAGTTCGTTCACGTTCTAATATAATGGCAGGAAGTTATGATATTGAATTAGTTCTTCGTTCACATTGATATGGTAACAGAACTTGAACGTACCTTTGGCATTAACCTGTGTTAGTTTGGAGGGATGGGGAAAAGGTGTGGAAGGATCGGAAGGAATTTAAACTTTCCTTTTGTAATGTTTGAGTTTAAGAAGGGAATGGAAAGGAAGGGATTTAGAAAACCACTTTTTAGTCATTCATAAAACCCCAGTTTGATATTTGAATAAAGGATTAAAACAAGCACGAACCATACAAGACGAAATATTGAAATGGAAATACAAGTCTACTCTATTTTTTTTCTGTTAAGAAGGGATCCCACACTAAGATGAGATTCACTTGGAATATATTTTAAAAGTTTACAAAGAATTGTACAATTTAGGACTGAACAAGTTACTAAATTGGAAAATTGCACGAACCACACCAATTAAAACCGCATCAACGGTTCCGGCGTATGTGGCGGTTTTAGGTGGGTTGAATAACCAAATTTACGGTTCCGGTTTGGTTACTAGCCAAAAGCACACGCATAAAAGCGAAACCGCAACATGTGTGTGTGTGTGTATGTGTGTATTATCTCTAGTAAATTCTAAAGTTATTTTTCACTTGAACACGCTCAGAGAAAACTTCAGTCTTGCATTGTCATTTTTTCACCAACTGAAATAAGATGGTTAGACGTTATAGAGTCAAAAATTAAGCATTTGGATTTTGAAATTTCGGGTTTGTTTGATGCTACTGGAGGAGCTTATAGCTGAGGGACCAAATTCGTTGGTTCAAGCACTTGATGTGACGCCCCCAAAATAGGTATACACAACCCATTCTGAGTCGCCAAATACATAGTACAGAATTCAAATACAAACTTGATTATACAACTGTTGTGTAAAATACGACAAAACATAAGCTGAGAGTTTTAATACGAATATTGTCTCGTAGACAATATCTAAACTCAAATGGAGTCCTCATTACAATTATTATCACACTATTTTATAGAATAGTGAGGACTACTATAACCACCAGTTTGGACCATCACTCCATTCCCAGACTAGTCCCAGTTATATTCTCATTTTCTGAAGAGAACAATGAAAGCAAATGGTGAGCTCAACTAGCCCAGTAAAGAATATTATGACTAAGATAATGCATAATAAATTATCGTTAGCCTTCAACAGTGTTAAACTGATTGAATACAATATATAACAAGTTTAACTGCAGCGAAACAAACAATCCATTAGAAGAGACAAGTAGAGCATGATATCTAATATCTTCTATGATTTAAAAGTTCATCATCAATTTTTTATCGCTATAACACATCTCAATAAATAATCCACATCACTGAATTACCCATGCATTACGGGCCAATGATATTCATTAGTATCGCATCCACGAATTATCTGTAACGACCCCAAATCTATACAATTTAAATCCCAACTTCGGTCGTTAACCATACATTCAACCTCTAAATAATACATCATTATTCTATGTTAAACTTAATAAAATTGCAAAATATTTAAAACTTTTATACATTTCCTTCTTTCTTGCCCTGAATCGCAACCATTACATTACATCTCTTTGATTCAATCTTATATCATGAATCGTTACAACAAAATGACTATACAAAGTCTTACATTATAACTAAATATCCATATACATTGGATAGCTCAACTTACATTTCAACAACATGTTACGTTCAAAATATGAAATACATTTATCATAAAACATAAGTAATCTTCGTGAATATAGATCTCTATAACTCACACAGCACGTATCTTTACCTTAAAATCTTGACCTGCAAAAGTGGTTATTTGCAAGAGTGAGCTCGACAGCCCAGCAAAGTCTAACAGTTTTCATGCATCACATAGCACATAATAACATGCTCGACATACATCTCATTAAAGTAACATGACATACATGCTTTTAATTCACATAACAAATATAAAGATTTAGTTCCTTACTCAATCATCATTACTTAGCCAAAACAATGCAGTCATATATTGACTTTAACATTTCATGATTTCAACATGCATAGCACATCATGCAATTTAAAACAGTTCATCAAGTCCACGTAGAAAATAGGAACCGAAAGACTTGCCTTGATCGTTGTTTACCAATAACAGTTTAACAGCTTACAGCTATCTGTACTTCACGTGCCCTACGTAATTATATAATCACATCAAATATTAGTCACATAACAACACATAGTAATTGTAATGTAAACTCTACTCTACGTCTCATAATCTTTCCTATTAATTAGCACACAATGCTCAATTAGATTGTGTTAACTTTCAACTTATATCTCACTATATTTCATAATCGAAGTTCATTCAAGTGCTTAAGTCTTGCTAGGACTATTTATTGGTTTTATGTTAAACCCATTTCATATCCTATAATACTCATTTCAATGGAATTGAAACACTTTTTAAGTTCATTAACACTTGGCACGACGTTTCGACGTTCAATCGTCGCACGCCCGATTTGCCTCTCTTGTGTATGCTTACTATGCTTCTATAACTTATCTAATAAATTATTTATTAATGTTAAGCATCATTATATTTACTAAGATTCATGTTTTATAACTTAGGACATCATCTTTTACGGTCTAGAGCACTACACATGCATATGTGCATGCCCGACACCCTCCGATTGCCTCCGAAAACACAACAGTCCTAAAGATGACCATTTTGACCCATCCTAATGACCTCAAATTGAAAAACTTAAAGAACGAAAGTTGTAGGTCTACTCGTCCTCGTTCCGGATCATCTTGAATCACCTCAATCGGAGTTCGTATGAGGAAGTTATGGTCATTTTACTACAGGAGGTCAAAACTGTCCAAGTCAGACTTCTGTCCCCGCGCTGGGGCGCGAGTACTAAGCCAACTAGTGGCGCTGGGGCGCGAGATTGGCGCTGGGGCGCGAATTTCAGCGCTGGGGCGCCAACTTCTGGCGCTGGGGCGCGAATTTTGGCGCCGGGGCGCGAATTTTGGCGCTGGGGCTCAAATTTTGGCGCTGGGGCGCCGAAACTTGCAGAACCCAACCACGAAGAACAGAACAAAGCTACTGTCTTTATTTTTAACAGCAATTAACCCCAATTAACATGTATAACCTCAGCCAATTACACATATACACATTACCCAACATGTATATACTAATTTAAACCTTTAAACAATAATTTTAGAAAACTTAAATCATTGTACGCATTGTTTTAAATCCAAAACGCTATTATCGATGTTTGTTTACAAAGTTTAACATTGAAATTCTTATTAGTCATCAACTTAGTCCATTCCAACTATAATCTCATCGTTTCTTACCAAGTTAATATATTCAGTGTTCAATTTCACCATTAATTCACCACCAAACTATTACAGACAATTACATTATATTAATATTTGGTATTTTTACCAGTCATTTTTGAACATCTATAAACTTCAAACAGTTTCTTCCTTTCTAAACGAGACTAGCGTACAATCCCTTATCTAAACATAAACTCTAGCATTACAATTACCTACAAGTGCAATTATTCAGTTTATACAACAATTCAAGAGAATTTAAACTTCACAGAGAATTTCTAAAGAATTTTTACACAGTGAAACTCATGAAAAATTATGTCGTAGCATATATATTAAGGGTTATATAACATACCTTCAATTTGCTCAGACAATTCTTGCTAACTCTTGTAATCCTTGCTAAAATTGCCAGAAATTGCTTAAGTTCTCTCACAATTCTCTCAACTCTCTGTAATCTCTAGGCTAGCAAACTAGAATACGTAAAAAGAACAACTGATAGCTTTAAGGCGAAAAACCAAAACTGTTAATCTTTAATACGCCAAACTTAAAAAAATAACAGTTACAAAACTAACGTATATAATATAAATATATTATATTTATTATTTTATTTATTTTATTGAAATTCAAAAATTAGAAATTCCAAAAGTCATAAGGCTTTGTTTGGCAAAATACTTTAAAATTAAAGACTTAATATATTTAAGCATTGTTTGGCAAGATAAATTAAAACTACTTTAATTTATTTTAATAACCATTTATAATATAGTTATTTGTCACACTTCTAATTAATTAAGTTTTCATATTTAATTTAATTAATTCTAATAATAATTCATTGCATAATATAATAATTTATTTAATCATTATAAACTCTCTAACTTAATTATTAAATTAAATTAGATTACTATTTCAAAATAATTACTTTCCCTAACTCATTAATTATTTATTAAACAAATAAATAATCAAATCACATCAAATCAATTAAACAAATACTTATTCAATGATAAACACATCCATTAAAAATAATTACTTTCCCTAACTCATTAATTATTTATTAAACAAATAAATAATCAAATCACATCAAATCAATTAAACAAATACTTATTCAATGATAAACACATCCATTAAATATTTATATAATTCAATAAATATTTAAATATTATAATAAAAATCTGGATTGTTACATCATTCCCTCCTTACAAGGATTCTGTCCTCAGAATCACAACTCAAGCCACTCATTCGTTACAATCTTCCCTACTTACAAAGATTTTGTCCCCAGAATCGAAGACACAAATTGCGCAAATGACTCAGAGAAATATTTCATCATTTTATCTAAATATAGATTTTATATTTCCTACTACATTTATTACCTAACAAATTCTAGGTTTCATTTCATAACTTTCATTTGAACTCAATTATATTTTGAGTATTATATATCTTTTAACCCATTCATTTCCTTTTCTAAGGATCGTTATCATAAACACTCGGGAATCGCTATCATAAACTCTCGGGATATTACATTCACTCTTTCCTCTAAGAATTTCGTCATCAAAATTTTATCAATTAATATTTATTCATTCCATCTATTAAAGTAGATTTTACGTTAATACTATATTCATTCCTTAGGTTCTATAACCACTTCTTCCACAAAGATCATTCTACAATTATTAACTTTTCTATTAAAAGTTTCACAAATTTCTTTGATAACTCATCCCCTTCTCATTTCAAAATCTCTTTTCTCACTTAATCAACACATTCATCATTCAGTGTTGCATTTTACGACTTACTTCTTTCTAAGGAATATTTTCCTTTTTCACTTCCATCTTGCAGAATAACAAGAATCTTCCACAATTGTTCAATAATTGGGAAGTAGTTTGAATAACTCAGGAATTTAAAAGATTTCAAATCATGCTGAGGGTCATAAGACCACGAACTATGTCCACAGTTGCAAGTAATCTTTCAACTTCAACTTTAACAGTCATAAGACTATAAGGACCCCCGTACTTAGGGTGTTAAGCCCTTCGTACGATGTATTGTACACAAACATTTAAACGCTATGCATATGTCCATAGTTATAAGTAATCTTTCAACTTAAACTTTAACAGTCATAAGACTATAGGGACTCCTCGTACTTAGGGTGATCAGCCCTTCGTACAATGTATTGTGCACAAACATCTCAACGCCTCCGCGTAATCCCCTATAAAAGGGTTGTTCATCTCAGCTTTTCAACATCTGAATCCGCACCAAAACAATTTGGGTTGGCATAACTTCTCAAGAAACTCTTGAATTTCATGAACATCTTTTAATATTTGTCTAGCTGAATCAAATAGCATAAACCTCTACAATAACTCGGACATTAACCGAAATATACATATACATACATACATATGTATTCTCATATATTAAAGAAATCTCAAAAATCTTTTTATGATGTCATGATACCGCACTGTATTTACAGTCCGTTGAGGATTCCGTCATTTGGTGACTTTATCATACTACATCATACCATAGTGGGCTGACGATCCTTAGATCACATCCAACACTAGATAATACTGCATTGACGACTCCATCGTTTTTATCATCTTTGCACCAGGTTACATGATGCATTAATGATATAAAATACATTTTGATATATTGCAAATCATTTTTGTCTAGCCAAAGTAATTAGCATAGACATACGAATAACAATATTGTTGTTAAAACTCATTGGTTCCATCATTTGATCCAATGTTTTTCAAGAAAATAAAAGTGTAAACATCAGCATGAAGTCAATAAATTTCAAAAGTCTAGCATAGCTAGTAGATTTAGAATACCCATGCTTCCACTATCAACTCCACTTTCTAATAATGATCCATTTCTTAATAGGTCTATCTATTCCTATCATCCTCAATACTCCATTCACACTTAATTATACCCTAGTTCATCAAACTTACCACACGTTATGAGTTCAGGAACTTGCCACAATCATATGAGTTTAAGAACTTATCCTAGTCAGACCATAGGCGTCCATTCGCTGAGGGGTTCAAAAACATACCATATAATTATGAGTCACGAACCTACCATAAGTATGAGTTTTAAGAACTCGCACTTAACCTTATAATATTCTCTAACTATACTCTACCTATCTGTTATACACATGAGAAAAGAATCACCTTCTCAACAAGCATATAACAGATAGCGCGACACAAACATTCCAATGATTATCAATGTGATAAACTGAGTGCAAGCACAAAACCCTCACCCATACAAAGGTTTGTACAACTCAGCCATCACATGAGACCTCAATTGAAATCCCACCTAACTCTATCTTGCTTATAATTTGCCCTTTGCTCGATATGAATTCCTCGTATCACATCATCTATAACTTCTCGTGAGTTATCTCGTACTATTTCATAGTACTCCATCTTCATAGCATTAAGCTATAATTATTCAAATATTACAGACCATCTTTCTTTTATAACTTAAACAGATCACATCGTGACCTTATTCTATAATCATCTCTCTTAAAATTCTTTTGTTAACTCGTGATCGTTTTGTTTTACGATCCTCATTCTTTCTCTTTTTTTATCATTTACGACATTATTCGTTATCTTGGCTATTGGAGTTAGGAAACTCCCATTTCTTATCTTTATATCTCTTCAAGATTCTTCTTTGAATCTTCTTGTTTATAAAAATAATTCTTCCTTTAAGAATTTCTAACTTCATTTACATAGCTCAATATTTCATTCGAGTTCTACACTTTCATCATACGTGTCCATTTCTACACTTGGTACACATCGAGTCTCTAACAGTTTTAATATGGTACGCTGAGTGGTTTCCCACAAACAACCAACAAATTAGGTTTCGAGTTACTAGTTCGTATATACCTCCGCTCTATGAAGGAATCGTTTAGCCCAGATACCATACATCAACTACTAAAGAGTACAATTGCACCATACTTAGACATAACTCTCTATTCATAACTTCTTTATCATTATCTTTTTATAGACATTGTCTATTTATTATCACCTTACATCCTTATTATTGGAGTTGGGTAACCCCACATTTATATTCCTTAAAACTCTGCGAGATTCTTCTTTGAATCCTTTCACGCAAGTTTTAATCCCTTATTGTTCAAACTCTATTTGAGCTTATTCGTTCATTATCTTCACCTCTCTTCTCTAAGGTTATAGCCTACGGTACTCCTACCTAAGGTTTATAACCTACAGCTCTGATACCAACTGTAACGACCCCAAATCTATACAATTTAAATCCCAACTTCGGTCGTTAACCATACATTCAACCTCTAAATAATACATCATTATTCTATGTTAAACTTAATAAAATTGCAGAATATTTAAAACTTTTATACATTTCCTTCTTTCTTGCCCTGAATCGCAACCATTACATTACATCTCTTTCATTCAATCTTATATCATGAATCGTTACAACAAAATGACTAAACAAAGTCTTACATTATAACTAAATATCCATATACATTGGATAGCTCAACTTACATTTCAACAACATGTTACGTTCAAAATATGAAATACATTTATCATAAAACATAAGTAATCTTCGTGAATATAGATCTCTATAACTCACACAGCACGTATCTTTACCTTAAAATCTTGACCTGCAAAAGTGGTTATTTGCAAGAGTGAGCTCGACAGCCCAGCAAAGTCTAACAGTTTTCATGCATCACATAGCACATAATAACATGCTCGACATACATCTCATTAAAGTAACATGGCATACATGCTTTTAATTCACATAACAAATATAAAGATTTAGTTCCTTACTCAATCATCATTACTTAGCCAAAACAATGCAGTCATATATTGACTTTAACATTTCATGATTTCAACATGCATAACACATCATGCAATTTAAAACAGTTCATCAAGTCCACGTAGAAAATAGGAACCGAAAGACTTGCCTTGATCGTTGTTTACCAATAACAGTTTAACGGCTTACAGCTATCTGTACTTCACGTGCCCTACGTAATTATATAATCACATCAAATATTAGTCACATAACAATACATAGTAATTGTAATGTAAACTCTACTCTACGTCTCATAATCTTTCCTATTAATTAGCACACAATGCTCAATTAGATTGTGTTAACTTTCAACTTATATCTCACTATATTTCATAATCGAAGTTCATTCAAGTGCTTAAGTCTTGCTAGGACTATTTATTGGTTTTATGTTAAACCCATTTCATATCCTATAATACTCATTTCAATGGAATTGAAACACTTTTTAAGTTCATTAACACTTGGCACGACGTTTCGACGTTCAATCGTCACACGCCCGATTTGCCTCTCTTGTGTATGCTTACTATGCTTCTATAACTTATCTAATAAATTATTTATTAATGTTAAGCATCATTATATTTACTAAGATTCATGTTTTATAACTTAGGACATCATCTTTTACGGTCTAGAGCACTACACATGCATATGTGCATGCCCGACACCCTCCGATTGCCTCCGAAAACACAACAGTCCTAAAGATGACCATTTTGACCCATCCTAATGACCTCAAATTGAAAAACTTAAAGAACGAAAGTTGTAGGTCTACTCGTCCTCGTTCCGGATCATATTGAATCACCTCAATCGGAGTTCGTATGAGGAAGTTATGGTCATTTTACTACAGGAGGTCAAAACTGTCCAAGTCAGACTTCTGTCCCCGCGCTGGGGCGCGAGTACTAAGCCAACTAGTGGCGCTGGGGCGCGAGATTGGCACTGGGGCGCGAATTTCAGCGCTGGGGCGCCAACTTCTGGCGCTGGGGCGCGAATTTTGGCGCCGGGGCGCGAATTTTGGCGCTGGGGCTCAAATTTTGGCGCTGGGGCGCCGAAACTTGCAGAACCCAACCACGAAGAACAGAACAAAGCTACTGTCTTTATTTTTAACAGCAATTAACCCCAATTAACATGTATAACCTCAGCCAATTACACATATACACATTACCCAACATGTATATACTAATTTAAACCTTTAAACAATAATTTTAGAAAACTTAAATCATTGTACGCATTGTTTTAAATCCAAAACGCTATTATCGATGTTTGTTTACAAAGTTTAACATTGAAATTCTTATTAGTCATCAACTTAGTCCATTCCAACTATAATCTCATCGTTTCTTACCAAGTTAATATATTCAGTGTTCAATTTCACCATTAATTCACCACCAAACTATTACAGACAATTACATTATATTAATATTTGGTATTTTTACCAGTCATTTTTGAACATCTATAAACTTCAAACAGTTTCTTCCTTTCTAAACGAGACTAGCGTACAATCCCTTATCTAAACATAAACTCTAGCATTACAATTACCTACAAGTGCAATTATTCAGTTTATACAACAATTCAAGAGAATTTAAACTTCACAGAGAATTTCTAAAGAATTTTTACACAGTGAAACTCATGAAAAATTATGTCGTAGCATATATATTAAGGGTTATATAACATACCTTCAATTTGCTCAGACAATTCTTGCTAACTCTTGTAATCCTTGCTAAAATTGCCAGAAATTGCTTAAGTTCTCTCACAATTCTCTCAACTCTCTGTAATCTCTAGGCTAGCAAACTAGAATACGTAAAAAGAACAACTGATAGCTTTAAGGCGAAAAACCAAAACTGTTAATCTTTAATACGCCAAACTTAAAAAAATAACAGTTACAAAACTAACGTATATAATATAAATATATTATATTTATTATTTTATTTATTTTATTGAAATTCAAAAATTAGAAATTCCAAAAGTCATAAGGCTTTGTTTGGCAAAATACTTTAAAATTAAAGACTTAATATATTTAAGCATTGTTTGGCAAGATAAATTAAAACTACTTTAATTTATTTTAATAACCATTTATAATATAGTTATTTGTCACACTTCTAATTAATTAAGTTTTCATATTTAATTTAATTAATTCTAATAATAATTCATTGCATAATATAATAATTTATTTAATCATTATAAACTCTCTAACTTAATTATTAAATTAAATTAGATTACTATTTCAAAATAATTACTTTCCCTAACTCATTAATTATTTATTAAACAAATAAATAATCAAATCACATCAAATCAATTAAACGAATACTTATTCAGTGATAAACACATCCATTAAAAATAATTACTTTCCCTAACTCATTAATTATTTATTAAACAAATAAATAATCAAATCACATCAAATCAATTAAACAAATACTTATTCAATGATAAACACATCCATTAAATATTTATATAATTCAATAAATATTTAAATATTATAATAAAAATCTGGATTATTACATTATCCACGTACTACGAGCCAAGGACATTTGTTATTATCACCAGTGGTCATGATAATGCCAACAACTGTCCATCAATGCACTATGGGCCAATGAGGACTTTTATCACATCATTTGTAACATTACAGGTCATGATTATACTGATACATAATTCCTGGTCATAATCATACCAATCAACAGTCCATCTATGCACTATGGACTAAAGATGACTTTCATCACAATATAAGCATGATGATGATGACAATGATATAAACATCAATCAAACGAAATCAAGGATAAATATTAAAGATTTTAATTTATTCAGAGTTTAAAAATGTCCAAAGTGTCAACATGATAACTGCTTCGTGGAGTAAAATTCAAGAATAATATTCATGTATCAAAAATAATTTGGATAAAAAAGAAATTAACTTTTGTCGGGAATAGTACCTCGGGTGAATAGTATCCCGTGAATAGTATCCCGTGAATAGTACTTTGTGAATAATACCCCGTGAATAGTACCCCGACATGAAAAGATTAAAATTTATCAAGAATGTTCAGAAAATATCCTTATGAAACGATACTAGATGAAGCGCAAATTTCAAGAATATTCTACTAATTTCAAGGAGTATAGAAGCAATACTTAACAAAATGAGTGTCAAATTCAGAATCTGAAACAAAATAATATCCCTTACCTTAAAATAAGAGTATTTCTGATTGGTATGACGGGGATATTCTTGAAGAAAACTTATACTATTTTCTACACTCAAAGCTTCCTTAAACTCAAAAGAAATACGCTCAATATTATAAAAGAAGAATTCTCTGATTCTGGTGTGATTTTTAATTCTAAACTAAGCATTCTATTTATAGGAGAATAGCATGGCACTATTTAAGGAAAATCAAGGGTGAACAGTTGAAGAAAATCACGGACGAATTCACAGGCGCGCATCGGTTGAAACTTTTAAAAATTTTAATTTTACTATGCTGCACTATGCATCACTATGCAAATACTATGCAATAATGTAAGAACTGTGAATTTCATGAATAATTATTATTTTGATAAAATGAAAAAAATGAATATTTATTTGAATATAAATATTGATGTGTTGTGAGATGAGTAATTCACTTAATTCAAATTGAATTTATAAGAATTGAGAAAATATGGAATTGATGATGAGAGTTGTAAGATGCCTTGTGCGACATGAGAATGGAGATTGAGGTGGTTTAATTTAAATGGTTAAGTTGGTGAATAAGTTTAAGGAGTGAATGATTAATATTGTTATTGTGAATAATAAATTACGAATAAGCAAAGTGATTTACATAATTAGAATTATATTATTCATTTAATTGATGTGTGCAAGGTATGTAGTAATATTTAGTAACTACATTAAAAAGAATGTGTAGTGTGACATTGTGATATGACTATATAACATGGAAACTATATAATAAGATTAATGAAATGTGTAAGTTATACAAATGATGTCTATGTGACCATGTAATGTGTATAGTGCATTAATATATATTTTATGGAATATCAACTTAGACTATGTGAATAAATAATATAATAAGGGTTATGATAATGTGGTGTGTCACTACTCAATTAAATCATAATTTGGCATTATAAAAATGTACATGGATTATATTTAATACCCCTAAATTGCTAACATAATATTGCTATATCATTTAAATCCATGTATGAACCCAATTAGATTTAAAACCTAAGTATACATATATGTGTATTAAACATATAGTATGTGTCATTATTCATCAATCAAATGCTGAGAGTAGAATTGTCCCATTTTATGAGTCACTTTTTTCTTCCACACATGAAGGGCCATTGGCCTAAGGCTACCTATTTCCTTCATCTCTCAAACTTCCCAGTAGCTAGCGTTGAAGAAGAAGGGTGTGGGTGATGGGAGTGGTTGGCCACTATTGCACCAACTTTTGATTACTCAATGAATTCTTCTTCCATCTCTTGATTTAATTCCTTGGACAATAGCTTGGCATGGTTAGTAAGTTGTCTATAAATTGAGCATTCCCTTTCATTTTCTATGTTGCTGAGATTACTTGCTTAGTGGCTATAGAGAGTAATTTGATTTTGAGTAGAAGCTCTGCCCAATTCTTATCACAAAGGTAACATCAGTGTTCTTATTTTGATAATTGGAGAATTCTAGAATTTTTGGTAATAACTTGTTGATTGGATTCTAAGTTGTCATGTATGTGTAATCTGAGTTGATATGAATGTTTGGAAGTATTAGAATTAGTCTGAGTTGTAGCTAGAGGAAGGTTATCAATACATGTGTTGAGACTCTGCAGAAGCAGAGCTATTTTTTTTCCTCTGGACAAAGTGGCGCGGCCGCGCCACTTCCTTAGTCCTTCACCTCGCGGCCACGCGGGTTTGCCTATCATAGTTACTGCTGTTGATTCCTTAAGATATCATGAGCATGCTACTTAAGTTTGAATATGTATATAAATGAACTTAACACATGAATAGATGTTGTTATGAACATAGTAAGTTATTTTAGCTTGATTTAGTATGTATTCAAAGAAAACTTAACAAATTGGGAACTAGAATTGTTGAAAATGAAATAATGTATAACCTAACCTAAAGCTCCAACATGTTAAGTTATGATATGTGACCAATATTCTAGTTTATATTGTTGAAGATAGTATATGATATTCAAGTATGGCTTCAAGGAAAATGCAAGTGAAAGGCTATACTAGCTATGCGTACATGAGCTATGCATATACTAAGTTTAAATTTTAAAACATGCTCATGAGATCTATTGTGTGATTATGAAAGCGTACTACAGAATATGTGGACTTAGCTTGCATACTTGAACAAGTTTTACTAAGGGACACTTTAAGTTTCAAATACAAACTTGATAAACTATATGGGAACTTGTGAGCATGCTTATATTCTAATATGTGTATGTGAGAACATGATGTACAGTAAATGAAGTGACTTAACTTACTTGGTAGCTTAACATGAGATTTTCACAAGGAACCTTGAAATCTAGTTTTGTTAACATTACGAGTATTCTAGCATTTAACATCATGATTAGGTGTGTTATACATGTAGTCAAGATTTGCAAGCATGCTAGCTAATCGTATGTATTACAAAGTAGTTGGGCATGGTTAGATCAAGTCTAAATGAATGAAGTAGAACTCCACAACTTGACATACATGACTAATCTAATGCAAGCATGTGTAGTAGAGACCTATGGACCACATAACATGTGTTTAACGATTAAACGTAAGAAAATTATGAATAGAACACTTAAAGTCTTGATTAAATGAGAATAGATGATGACCTATATTAATGATAGGATATAAGATCGAACTTAGCAATTCCCATACTAACATGTGTATTTTGCATGATTATTCATCTATATGCAAGACGATGTACACTGACCTTCTGCAGAAGCAGCCATGTCTTGGTTTGCACCAGGAGCAGCGCGGCTGCGCCACTCCTTAGTACAAACCAAGCACGGCCGCGCCAGTCTGCGGTAGGATCAGATTTCTGTTGTTGATCTGAGGGTTGATGCATGTCTATATCGTTACTTTAATCAGTAGTACATGTCCAGTATAGTATACATGTGTGAATAAGTATGATAATAGAAGAATACTATAACTACACCCTTAAGTCAAAATGTGATGGCAAACTATGTTCTCTAAATGACATAACATCTTAGAAATCGATTGTAGTGTTATGTGATGATTTATGTATGAGATTATATAACTAAGAGAAGACTAGCAATATATGTTTAGTACCAATAAATTATATTGGTGTATCATAGTAAGTTAAGATAACAGGTGTACAGATTAAATTTGTATAACTAATGTGATTATACATGAATATGATATTATAAATTCTTTGGAAGGGTGTTAAGCTTTACTTTAGTAAACTACGCGTAAGGCAAGTACTCGAATCCTACTCTTTATTGAGCATTACTTGAACTTGTACTATTATTGATCGTACAAGTAGAACTTTGAAAGTATAATACTTCGTAATCTAGAAATAAAATTGTTTAAAAACCTTGATTTCGAACGATAATTGTTCATATATGTAGTGTGAAAGAAAACTGTCTAAGCCATTACTTCGGTTAGACTATTGATATTGATCGAAAGCTATCTAAACCAAATTAACTTGGTGCGGACTCTTATAACTGAGATGAACAACCCTCTTGGTAGGGGAATTATATATTGTCGGGAAACCGACGTGCGCACATGAGAATGATTAAATGTTATCCATGACATATGGTACTTTAGGCTGATCGCCTGTTGTACTCGTTTTATGGAATTATTAGTTTATTACTGTTAATTCTAGGAGAAGTTCTTAGTCCTTAGTGACTGCTTAGTATTCATTACTTTGAAATCTTGAATTAATTAATCATTGAATAGTATTGATATTTCTGTCCATAACGACTATTGTTGATAATCATTGATTTTTATTGCTATCCTTGAACCATCATTATTGTTGTACCCTTGAGAAGCTAAAACTATAGTGAGCACCCTTATTGATATATTATTTGTTGGGCAAACTTGTTGCTCATTCTTGCTTCCCTAAAAATATTTCAGTTAAAGCAGAGTAAGACGACCCCTCATGCTTTGATAAGGGCAAGGGCAAGGCTACCGAGTAGTTTATATTTAGTGGAGATTATTATATTCATGTAATGACATAAGTTGTGATATGTATTAATTATATCTAAATTATATTTAATTATGTTGGAGGTATTGTAAGAGATATTTAAGTTACGAACCCTTGAGACGAGAATAATTATATTATATTAATGTAATTTATTCTATTATTCCGTTGTGTGAGATTTTGATTTATTGGTAGAGTTAGTACGTGACAACCAAATTTGAGACAAGTGCGGTCTGAATTTAGGGGTGTCACATGTTGGTATCAAAGCTATAGTTATAAACCTTAGAAACGAGAGTCCTTAGATTATAACTTAGGAGAACTTAGAAGATAGAGAGGGATGAAGACTCATGTAGAGTTTTCCTAGAGAGAGACTTAGTGTGTTAGGGAATATAATTTCATTCTATACAATGAACTTATGTTTGTTTAACATCCTAACGGAGTTGTTGTTTGTTTTGTCTTATGTTGGTGATTGTGGGATGATTGACATGGGAGGACCTAGTCGAGTAGTAGAGGAGGAGCCACATGACATACACGTGGTCTATGAGGCACTTTCGATAGCGGAGCCTATAACAGTAGTGGGCCCTATTAATGAGAATGATGACGAGGAGGAGATGGAGCCATTATCTGAGGAGTCTGATTCAGAGGAGGAGCCTGAGCCCATGGAGGACTTCGACGAGGCTGTGACGAACGAGAATCTTGTAATTAATTTTAATATTTATTGAATTAAATAAATATTTTCGATGATTTAATTATTAGATTTAATAATTAATTGATGCAATTGTGGTAGATTAATTTAATTATATGTGTTGCAATTATTAAATTAATGTAGAGAATTTTTATTATTCAAGTATGTGATTATGTGAGCTTATTGAATTAAATGAAATATTTAATTAAGCATGATGTTATTTAATTAATTTAATTATTAATTAAAGATTTAATAAATTGACATTATTTATTAATGAGAAAATTAATTATATGATTATGTGAATTTATGATAGATTATTATATTTATTTTTTATTAAATTAAATAAGATATTTGAATTGAGTGTGACATTAATTAAACCATATGATAAAGTTTTATTAAATTAATGGATTTTGTAAATATTAATCTAGCCAAACGTGGCCTTAGAGGGAGTTATGGCCAGTTAACCCATGATAGGCAACTGACCATGATGCGCGTCAGTTTTCTCCCTTATTATCTTACGTCTTTTATTTCTTTCTTCCTAAGTCCTTAGAGTTCACAGAGAGAAAGATTGAGAAATTTGAGAGAAAAGCTTGAGTGTATAATTATCAATTACTTGTGAAAGAATCACCATTGATCATCTCTTCCATTAATTATACTCTGGGTAATTCTCCTTCCCAAATTCTAAATTTCACGTATTCAAGTTTTTTTTTATATAAAAAAATGGCTTTCAAAGCTTTTGTAAAATCTCTGTGAATTGGTGTTATGATCATGATATGTGTAATAATTCAAGTGGCATATCATGTTATTTATATATATTGCATGATTCCATATCCTAAGTGTTGTTAATCTAATGACTTGTTATTTCAAAAATATACAGAGTTTGGGTTTTGGCCTTATGGCCTTATACGTGAAATTTTATGTAGTGATCGTATATTGTCCCTAAATTTTACACTCCTATATTATTAGGCATGTTGATACGAAGAGACCAAGCCTTAAACGAACGGATTCAGTGTTATAATGAATTCATAGTGTTAAATTTATGATTTTGTTCATTAACTTCAAGAACATCAAGAACAGTCCAATTTTACATGATTTAATTCTGTTATTGGGTGTTTTAAATGGTTAAAATCACTTTACAAAGGTTGGGTTATGTTTATGTATAAATTATAACATGTGGGTATGTGTAATTTGGTGAAATTAGTGTTAAAAATGTGTTAATTTCGCTGAATTCTGTGTTCTTCGCGAACTGGAAATTCAGAGTCTGGGGTTTCGCGCCGCAACGCCAACCCTCAGTTCATTTCTCGCGCCGCAGTGCCACCGCGCCGAAGCGCCAAGTATCAGGCCGCAGGCGCCACGGCGCCGCAGCGCTAAGAGCCAGTACAAACGTGGCGCCGCAGCGCCATTCCCCAGAAAATTTAGAAATGAGATATTAAAAATGTTTAAGTCTAACAATGTGTTAGTGGATTAATGTAATGAACATGTAAACATGTTAGAGGTATAATGTGATGATAAAAATAGTTGTTTAAATATGTAAATAACATAATTATATGTGGATTAAATTATTGAATACATAATTAAATTATTATTTATGAAGTGATATTATGTGGCAGTAAATGTGATAATTTGACTAAGTATAATCAATAATTAAAGTAGACAAAGAGAATGAGTTTATGATGATTAGTTAAGTTATAATTAACTGGTATTGTCTATGTGAATGGTATGTAGGATTTAATTTAAAGAACGTGCTTAGTTAAAGTGTAATCTACGCACGAAGCAAGTTTCTTAAACTTAAACTCTTAAATTTGAGAAAGTTTCCTAACCCTAATTGTCATTATTGTTCAAGTTTATTATTTACCCTAAATAAATTATCATTATTATTATTCAAGTTCAAACATGATATTAAAGATTTATTATCTTTCCAAAGCATGATTCAGTTATACAATAATTGTTTTATTGTATACTTCTTGAGATTATTATTCAAATTGAATATCATTATTGTTGAACCTTATTAGACTAGTGAAACCTTAATGATTCAACTAGTCCATAGTTGATGAGCGTTTTAAATTTCAGAACCCTTGATGAATTATCCAAACCAAACTTCCTTTGGTGCGGACTCGAATGTCAAACTGAGATGAACAACCCTGTATAGGGGATTATTTACGCTTTAGCGTTAAGATATTGTGCACAGTATGGTACTAAGGGCTGATCCCCCTAAGTACGAGAAGAAGGCCCATAGTCTTATAACTGTTAAAGGTTTCAAGTATAACCCTTGTTAACCTAGGACATAGTTCAAGGTCTTATGACCCTCAGAATTCTTTTGATTCTTGTTATTTATTCTTGATTTAAAAGTTGAGCTTTATTCAGATGTCTTTGATTATTCGCATGTTATTATACTGTTGTTTCATTATTATACTTGTGGGCATTTGTGCTCACTCTTGCTTAATAATAACATCGCAGTTAAGAACGAAAGAGCTGACGAACCTTCCACTAGTAAGGGCAAGGGCAAAGTTAGCAAATGATGGAGACTTGTTATTTGATATGACTTGTTATTTTATATGATGTATTTGTTTAAGACTTAAGTTAAAGATGTTATTTAAGACTTATTTATTTATAATTTCGCACAGATGTTTAAGGTTAGTTTAACCTGGGATTGTATTATTATTCAGATGTTGTAACCCTTAAGGGGAAGATTTTATTTCTATTATTGCATGGTTTGCATTACTATGAGTAGATAGATAGATGATATTTATGTCGTGAACACCAAATCCTGTGGAAATGGAAGTACCGGATTTGGGGGTATCACAGAGGCTACTTTCGAGGATTGGATGTTGGGGGAGTATGAGGAGCAGATTCTGGAGTTAGGATGTAGAGTAGAGGAGTCAGAAGCTGAGGCTAGAGAGAGGGAGTCCGAGTTTCAGAAACTGAGGGACGAGGACCATCAGAGAAAGTTAGTGATGCAAGAGATGGAGGTGGAGATTGCTCATCGAAAGGAGGCAGGGATCCAGATGGGAACTTTGTTTCACAGTTCAGTGGCTAGAAATGTAGAGCTGGCAGGAAAGTTGGAAGAGATGGAACAGAAAGAGTTGAGTGAGAGGACAGAGAAGGAAGCACTCCGTACTCAGTTAGAGATGGAGGTGATGGATATGATTCACTTTGAGGAAAAGTGGGAAGAATAATGATCAGGCTAATGACTTAGAGGATGAGGTGAGATATAAGAAAAGGTGTGATAACCCGGGATTTCAAATAATCTGAATTTTATGAATATTTTTTTTTGTTTAATATTGACATTGATTGTTAATATTGTACTGTGTATCTGTGATACGAGTCTCGAGAATTAGTCAATTTGTGTATTGACTGAGAAATTAGAGTAGAATTGTGCTTAATAGCTTTAGAAATCCTAACCTTAATTTCTGGATAGGGATTCAATAAAAAATATAATTAAAATAATTATATTAATGAGTACGCGTTTGTATTGTTTAGAATTTTTGATCAATGATTGATCGGATAAGGTTTAAGATTAGTAAACCCTCATAAGGGATTAGAAACCCTAATCTCAGGTTTAGAAATCCTAACGTACCATTAGTAACCCTAAACGAATGCCGGGAAACCCTAATTTAAAATTTGAGAATCCTAAACCCTAATTAGGAAACCCTAATCCTAATTGGCGATCATAATATGTTTATTGAACACTAATATGATTAGGAAAACCTAATTTAATTTGGAAACCCTAATTTTAGTTTTAAAATCTTAAGTTTCAAATTAAAAAAACCCTAATTAGAAAATCCTGAAAGCTAAAGTTTTAAAACTTAAGGGTTAGAACCTTAGGGTTAAACCCTAAAGGTTTATGCAATTGTCTAATATGCCATTAAAACTATAATGCTAATGACAAAAATGCCCTTTTTCATTTTCTTTAATTGGTAACTTGTAAAATTACCAAGACCTTTAGTAGGTGAGCAACTACATTGACTTTGTGGCATGAAATCTCCAGCAATATCAGCTCTTTATATCAGATCTAGCAACATATCATCATATATATAGATTTAGGAGAGAGAAAATCACAAAAAGCTAGCCATTTTGCTCTCTTGCTCTCACCAACTCTTTCTCTCACTTAAACCTCCGAAATCCACAAGTAGATCAGTCACTAAAACACCTTCTAGATCATCAATATCAGTTCAGTAGATCTAAGATCAAAGCTTTGCATTAGAAAGGTATAAACCCTAGCTAGCCTTTGATCTTGTATGCTTGTAAAAATTTTGTGTTTAGGTGTTTAATCATGTGTTAAATAATGTTTTTAGATGATCTATGTTGATCCATCATGGATCCATAGCATCAAAATGCTTTAAAAGTAAAGATGTTCAAAACTGTCCAAGAACAAAATTTGTGGTCTGACAAGCTAATGTCAGGAGCCACAGATTCTTGTTCGTTTATGGTTCTTGATGTTTTACAGTTGTTATATGTAGCTTGTAATGTGGTCTTTAATCTGCAAGTGGAATCAGTGTCATTTGATGTCTAGATTTGTAGTTATTAACGGTCAAAACCCGTTGACCGGGCATGACCGGGCCAAATCTGGGTAACCCAAAAGTAAGAAACAGTGTCTGACAACTTTTTACAAGGCCCGGATCTGACAGATGTTATGTTGTTTGATGTTGTATTTGTAATCAAGTTATAGCCTTAAAAGTGGACTCTAGAATTGTGCCTTTAGATGCCTTAAAACTTCAACAAATCGAACGTAGCAGGTGGTCAAAGTAGGCCACCCGAACTGATTTTACCTTTCTGGAAAAAACCCAGAAATTTGATGAACAAACTTTTTGACAATGTTTGACTGAGTCATATCTTGGGAGTTTGTTGTTTTTGGACTGATTTATTGTTATGTATATGCTCTATGACATGCCAACTACACGATTGGATCATGAGAACACATGAATCATGAAAAGAACATAGATTAAATCGAGCTTCAATGTGTCCACTCGGACTGCTGGGTTTCTGGGAAAACCCAAAAAACGCTCTGACAAGAGTTTTGATTGCCCAGATCTCCTTGTGTATTTGTTGTTTGACCTATATATTGGTTGCTAGTTGTAGTGTTGTATAATGACTACAAGATCTGAGTTTGAAATGGGCCAGAACATGTATTAACTGTAAATCATGAATGGTCAAAGTAAGGCTCCTGTTAAGGCCAGCTGTAAGTGTTCTTGAGCCAAGAACACCTAAGACGACAGACAAGTGTCACTATAGGCTTTAGTGACAGTTTCTATTTATTTTATTTTCTGATTTTCTGAAAAATACTTAAAAATAGAAAATAAATTATAAAAATTATTAAAAATGGGTTTAAAAATTATTTTAAATTATGAAAAATAATTTTTGACCGACAGGAATATTTTTCTTTAATATTTATAATTATTTAAATATTAAAGGTATTTAAATTATTTAATTAGTACATTAAATAAATTAGAGAAAAATGATTTAATATTATAAAAAATTATTTTAAATAAGAATAATGTATTTAAAAATATTTTGAGTTATAAAATATAACTTTTAATATTTTTGGAGAATTTTTATTAATAATTTAATATTAATGATATTAGATTTATTTAATTATTATATTAAATAAATTAGAGAAAAATGATTTTAATATTATAAAAATTATTTTAAATGAGAATAAAGTGTTAAAAAATATTTTGAATTATAAAATATAATTTTCAATATTTTTAGAGAATTCTCATTAATAAATTAATATTGATGATATTAGATTTATTTAATTATTATATTAAATAAATGAATTAAAAATAATTTTATTTATTTAAAAATTATTTAAAAATGAGAAAAATAATTTAAAAATATTTTAAGTTATAATTAATAACTTTTAATATTTTGATGATAATTTCATTAATATTTTAATATTAATGGTGATGGTTTAAAAATGATTTTAATTAATTTAAAAATCATATAAGTAGAATATTGATAATTTAAAAATATTTTAAGTTATCAAAAAAATAACTTTAATATTTTGACAAGTATAACATTAATATTTTTATATTATTAAATATTAATGATAATAAGATTAATTGATAATTAAATCATTTAAAAATAATTGCAGTGTTTGAAAAATTATTATAAATTATAATAATTGTTTGATAATTATTAAAAGCCTTCGAAAAATATTATAAATGATAATTGACTTATCTAAATTAATATTGAAGCTTAGAAACCGAATTTACTTGACAATAACTGTGTTAATTGTCGGATAGGGTAACCAGAACATCGAGAATGGACCGAAGTCCAACCAGACCGAACTAGTTAGACTTGATAAGTGTTTATATATGTTATAAACACTGATATGACTATGTGGTAATGTGTTTAGGAGAAGACTGAATGTAAATTATAGTGTTGTATGTTGTGAATTATTGTGCTAATTGTGAGACCGATATTATTGGTTATAGGTCTTTCAAAAGCAAATAAGTTTATTGTGTAGTTGTAATCAGCGAAAGATGCAAGTTTCCTAACTCAACCTTGATTTATATTCATTCAAATATTATAGTGGTTAAGTATTGTTAATTATACCATGTCCAAGAATTTATTGTTGATTATTCGCAGTTAGTGCATGTTTAATAATTCAAATTGAATTACTGATTCAGAAAATATATATTCGTAGAATAACTGTTGTTGGATATTCATATCCATAGAAGCTAATAATGACAGTACAGATAATTCCTATTTATTATCAAATTATGTTGAGAAATGTCTTAGCTAATTATTCTAGCTAGACGAACATTTGTTAGAACTTGATAAGTTCGAGAAGAGAATTCAATTGTTATTGACAGATCGATACCAATTATTTCGGCTAGATCGATAAGTAAATAGAAATTAAAATCATTGAATTTCGTTGTTAAATCAAATCTTGATTCTGAGACTGAGAAGAACAACCTTTTATATAAAGGGAACACTTTTAGTCGTATATTTGACCATTGCGCGCAACTTAAGTATTGTGCATAATGTAGGGTATAATAAAGGTGATCACTTTATATACTTGCAGAGGGGTATGATTTAATCTTTATGGTTATCTGATACACCTAGGTATATCAAAGTCAAATCTTTGATAGTTACTCGAGAAGAGAAGTTCAAGATCCAATGGATCGCTCAACATAAATCTGGAAAACATTCCACTTTGCTATTTTGTAGAATTAATTCTTGATTATTCATTTGAATATCATAGAAAATCTTGAAAGCGTTGTACTCTTTCATTTTTAGATTATTGTTGCGTAGAATGTAAGAAGACTTGATATTGAATTCTATGACTTTATTGTATGTCTTAACTTGTAACAACCTGATATTTTCTACATAAATAAATAAGAAATTTTGCGTATAATTTTTTTTTATTTTAAGGATGAGGATTTGTACAAGATAATGTGTATATATAATTATGTGGTAAACAAAAAATATATTTATTACATAAATATTTACAAATAATTTTATTTTAGAATTATTGATTTTTATAAAGTATATTCCTATAATAATTAATTTATAGTAGAAATACTTTATTAACTATTTTTCATGAAAATATAATCATATATTATTTAAATAATATATGGAGTAATTTTTAGAATAAATATAATAATTATTTTATTATATGAATTTTGATACAGGTTATTAAGTTAATTTTTTACCTTAATTATTAAGGTTAAATATGACAGATAAATCAGATATAAAATCCAAATCCTAATTTTGGATTATTGTCAAGGTATGAGAATAATAATATAATATTAATTATATTTTGATTTTTCAGTGCTATGAATATGTACTGTGTTTTCGTATTGATAATAGTAGGTCAATTACGGTGTATTATGACCAAACCCTAGTAATAATGTTAAACCCTAATTTGAGATCCAAATTAGAGTGCAAGATTATTTTATAAGTGTGTTATATAATTTATGTCGTGTATTAAATATATTAATTAGGTGAACCCTAATTAAAATTCTAGAAATCCTAATTTTTAGAAAACCCTAATTAATATTTCTAAAACCCTAAATAATTTTTGGAGATGAGGAACCCTAATTTGAAATTTAAATTAGAGTTCGAGATTGGTTGTAATTATGTTAATGTGATTAATTAACAAGTATTATAATTACAATTGTTAATTTTAGAAACCCTAATTTTTTTAAACCCTAATTTGATAATTAGAAAAATCTAATTATAATCGGTAACCCTAATTATAAAAATCTTAAACCCTAATTACTATTTTAGCAAGATTAATGATAATTATATGATTTAAACCCTAATGTTCATGTATAATATAATTACTAACTTAACCTAATTAACAATTTTAATTTTTTTCAAAATTTTAGAAACTAAAATAATTGTATTTTTCTTTACAAACCCTAGTTGCTAAATCCTATTTACATTATATGCTAAACCTTAGGGTTGAACCCTAAGGGTCAAACCCTAAGGGTTTGATAAGTTACAAGTATGCCATTTAATTGATTTATCAAAAGACCATTGTGCCCCTAATTGAATTATTGAATGCTAGACTAGGTTTTGACAATTGTGGTGAGTTGGTTACTAACCCTAACACCTCCACATGCTCCATAACATCAGCCATCAGCCATTTATTAAGCCAAATACATTCCACATGTGTTCTATATATAGATTGAGAGAGAAAATATTGCAATTGTTAGCCATTTTAGTACCAAACACTCCAACCATTTCTCTCCACCCAAACCCACGAAATTTTCAAGCTTTTCAGTCCCTAAGATCAGCCCCACGAAAGCCCCTAACCAAATCAGAATCCAGAATCAGAGATTTAGCAAGAAAGGTATAAAACCTTAGCCAAGAAATCTGTCCATTAATCTGTTGTTGAATGTTTGTTTTTAGTGTTAAAATATGTTGGTTGTAGTCCATTTTGACAATCTGGGTTGCTAAATGTTGGATCCATAACATTTAGAAGCTCGGATTTGTGTTTTTCAAAAATTTGGAAAATTTGTTCTTGGTGGTCTGACAACGAATGTCAGACCTTATATCTCTGTGATCTGTTACGAATTTTGTGATTTGAAACTTTGTAGTTGTAGTATGATATGTTCTCTTGGATCTGGGCTTGGAATCAGGCTTAGATCGTATGTATATTGCAAGTTATGGAAGGTCAAACTGCGTTGACCGACCATGACTTGCAAGGTTTCTAGGTAACCCAGAAATGGGTTTTCAGCGCCTGACAACATGTTTGAAGGCAAATATATGTCAGATTATTGAAGCTTTGATGATGTTTTTATAACTGGATTTTAGACTATAATCTGGACTTTGAATCCTGACCTTTAGATCCCTTAAATACCCAACTGATAGAACGTAGTGAGTGGTCAAATCAGGCCACTCGGTCACAATTTCATTTTCTAGAATTTCCAGAATAGTGAAGAACACAAATTCTGACAGCCTCTGACCGGCTTGTATCTGCTTAATATGGTGTTGTTATTGTTATGTTTTGTGATAGATCTACTCTTTGACATGTTGGCTAGATACTGCAGCTTATAGATTACAAAAACAACACTTAGATCACAAGTTGTGAAGGCCCAAATATGAACAGTCGTACTATTCTTCATTTCTGGGTAACCCATAAATGAAGAACAGCCTCTGACAGCTTAATTAGGCCCTTAGATCTCTTTGTTTGTGCATTATTTGATGGTGTTAATGGCTGGATCGAGTAGTCTTGTGCTTGTACTACATTATCTGTCCATTAACCTGTCCAGAAACATCATGATCAGATCAGAAATCATGGTCAAAGGAGGAACCTCGAAACTGCCTTATGAACAGCTCAAGAACATGAAGAACACCTATAGCGACATTTTTGTCACTATAGGTGGCCTTTAGCTACAGACAGTAGATTATTTTTCAGAAATTAATTAATAAATAGAAAAAAATAGTTTTTAATTATTAAAAATACAAAATAAATTATTAAAAATTATTTTAAATTTCAAAATTAGTTTTTAATTATTTTAAATATATTTTATAAATATTTAACATTTTTGAAATATTAAAAGTATTTAATTTATTTAATTATAATATTAAATAAATTATTTAAAAATGATTTTAATATTTGAAAAATCATTTAAAATTATATTATGATATAAGAAAATATTTTAAGTTATTTTTATGACTTTTAATATTTTGTGATAAATTTTATTAATAAATTAATATTAATGATAATTAAGTTATTTACTAAATGAATTAAATAAATTAATTAAAAATAATTTTATTATATTAAAAATCATTTTAAATAATAAAAAGATATTTAAAAATATTTAAGTTATAAAATATAACTTTTAATATTTAAAGGATAATTTCATTAATAAATTAATATTAATGATTATTATTAAAAATAGTAAATTTATTTAATAATTATATTAAATAAATAGTTTAAAAATGGTTTTATTAATTTAAAAATCATTTAAAAGGATATAAATGAATTAAAAAAATTTTAAGTTATGAATAATGACTTTTAATATTTTAATAAATAGAACATTAATACCTTAATATTAATGGTAATTATTTAGAAATGATTTTAAATGTTTTAAAAATTATTTAAGGGTAATATTAATACTTTAAAAATATTTTGAGTTATTATAAATAATTTTAATATTTCAGAAATGATTTCATTAATAGTTTAATATTAATTAGATATTAATAATAATAGAATTGTTTAGTATTTAAATCATTTAATAATGATTCCGAGGTTTGAAAATTCATGATAAATAATATTAAATGTTTAAAAACTATTATAAGTCATTTAAAAATAATATGACTGATATTAAGTTACAGTACAGAGTCTTAGACTCGATAATTATCCGATAAAGTTGTCAGTACACCGACATGTTTCAGAAATTGATCTGGACTTTGATAATGTGATTAGATAAGTGATTATTTGTGATTCAATGGTTGTTAAACCTATGTGCCAATGTGATTAGGAAATGTGCTGACTGCAATAAGCAGTATTATATGATATGATATGTTATTCTAATCAGACAAATAATCTATTTAATGATAGGGCTTGATAGAAAAGATAAATCTAAGTTGTGTAAGCAGCAGACAAGGCAAGTATCTAACTCTTTGCATTTACTTTATGCAACGGACATGCGTAAGATAATATCTGAATTGTTCATTTCAATTGTTCAAATATTTTAACCTTTGTATATACTTATGCAATGATTCTGTATAAGTAAGTTATTAAACTATAATTGTTGTACAAGTTCCTTTATTCTGTTATTATTGATCAAATTATATATTCTGATCGTTAATTTCTAAAACATGGTTATACAAGTGTCCCCACTTGGATAATCATTATATTTTTTCACATGTTGATACATACTTATCGGTGTTCAGTATGTATAAGTTGAATTAAAAGTCGTCTAAGCTATTTGATCCAGCTAGACATATATTTAAAGTTGTTGTTGAACAAGATAAAACTTTATCCAACTAAATTGTTTTGGTTTGGATTCAAGACTGGTATGAACATCCCAAATATGGGAAACTTTTATGCGCCTAAGGCGGGAATGCTGGACGAAAATATCGTCCTTTAATGTAGTATTGATCAATACAGGGCATAACAGGCTGATCACCCCCCGTGCCCGTAAGTAATGATGGTTTACAGATGAAGTTTTGTTTAACCTTTTCGAAAATAGAAAATAATGGTCATAGTTTGTCAACTGATCCTCATTTATAGTCAGTACGTAGTTTCAAAATTTTGAAATCGAAATGATATGTTGTTTATTATCGGTTCAGTTTACTTTACAACTATTAATTCGTTGTAGAAGTATCGTTCAAAGAAAATATTTAATTCGTTCAGCTAACTATTATTGTTGCTATTACTTGCTGGGCACTCAAATGCTCATCCTTGCTTAATTTAAATGTTTTCAGCCAAAGGTGAACAACCTGAAGGCTCTTCTAAGAACAAAGGGAAAGGGAAGGTCGCCGAATGAATGATAAGGCTATCTTTTGTAATAACTAGACTTTATTAGGGTAATGATGATATATATTAATTATCTTGTAATAAAACGAATGTTTGAAGGTTTCGTACTTGGGATTAGACTCTGATAAATGTAAGTTAAGTTGATATTTATATTATTGTTATTATTATTAGTATTATTCCGCTCATAGAAATGGTATCGTGAAGAACTGAGTTCGGGTTTCAAGTACCCGAGTTTAGGGTCTTTACATAACTTGCGGGGCAAATTTGTTGCTCACCCTTGCTAAATAAAACTTTTCAGCTAGGGACGAAGTTGCAGAAGGTGTTGCGAAGAAGAACAAAGGAAAAGGCATAGTGATAAATTAGCATAATGAACATTATTATTATTATGTTGTATTGTAAACCCTTTTTGTATATCTAAGGGGTATGTCTGTAATGTTAAGGTTAGTGGACCTGAGACTTATGTATTAACAACATATGTTAATGAGTTATGTATTCCTATTTATATTTAAATGAGTAGTTAGATGTTAATATATTGTGAATCGTGAAAACCAAACTCTGGGGTCAGGTAACCCGGATTTGGGGGTGTCACAGAAGGAAGATGGACAGGATGGGCTATGCCTTGCTCACAGCCTTGGAGAGATTGATCGATGGAGTAAATCACTACCCGGTAGAGCATGGACAAACCTGACACACCATAAGCTGAGATTTGGTGGTACACATTACTCATAAGGAATACCAGAGCGTCGAGGAGCGGGGAATGTTAGATTGAGTTTAGATGTAGAAGCGTAATAGTTGTAGTATCGTATATATATATATATATATATATATATATATATATATATATATATATATATATATATATATATTATGTTTAATCAGTTATTGAAATCTCATACTTTTGTGTAAGATGTGAAATAGTTGTAAACCCCAACTTTTGAAAAATGTTAGAGGGGTAGTATGTTGGTGTTGTCCCCGTCTTTTGTGATAAGGGGGATATGTTTTTATCATTTATAGAAGTATGCTAGAGAAGATCATGTAATTATAACAATTTGGCATATGAATATAAATAATCTTGTTCCAGGAATGTATTATAAAATGTTATTCTTATTTGAGGAATGTTTAAATAACATAATAAGATAATAATAATAAAAATGAAAATTTTATGATGCAAAAAAATGCCGCCCAGACCTAGAATAACTGCACCTGAAGAGTAGGTTAATGATGAGAGAGGGCCAGTAGACCCGATACAGAGGCTAGTAGACTTGTTAGGAGAGGCTCTTCGGGGAAAAAATTAACCAGTACCACCCATTGCCCAAGCAGCTCCCGTTACAAACTTTAAAGACTTTAAGAGTGTAGGATCTCCGAAATTCGTAGGTACTACCGACCCTATCGTAGTTTAGACGTGGATCAAGGAAATGGAGAAAGCTTTCACTATCGCTCGTGTGGGTGAAGGCCAGAAGACGTCATTTGTAACCTACAAGATGAGGGGCAAAGCGAACTACTGGTGGGAGGCGAATCAACAGAGAGAAAGAAAAAGGATAGTAACTTGGGAGAGATTTAAGACTCTGTTCTTTGAGAATTATTTCCCGAAGAGCATGAATAATAGGATGGAGGTGAAATTCTTAGAACTTAAGCAGGGAGATATGACGGTGGCGCAATACACGGCTAAGTTCAATGAACTAGCCCATTTTACAGAACACTAAGTAGCAAGTGAAGAGAGGAAAACAAGGCGTTTCGAACAAGGACTGAAGCCTTGGTTGTTTAACAAGGTATCAGTTCTTCAGATAGATTCTTTTGCAACATTATTGGAAAAGGCTATTATTGCAGAGGGAGGTAGTGAAGCTTTGAGTTTGTACAATAAAGAGAAGAAAAATAAGAATACATATGGAGATAGTGGTGGAGGTAGTAGTAGCGGAGGAGGCAATTTAGGAAAAAGGAAGTGAGAGAACAACAACAACAATAACAAGAATTTTAACAATCAAGTGAGGAAGTTTCGTGGAGAGTTGAAGAAGAAGGCGGAGGGATGCCTAAAGTGTGGAAGGTATCACCAGGGTGAATGTTGGAAGGGGCGCAATATTTGTTACAACTGTAGACAAGAGGGGCATATTGTGCCAAACTGCCCGAAGCCGAAGAAGATTAAAGGATGTTTTGCATGTGGCTCGGCGGACCATTTGATCAAAGACTGCCCAAAGAAAGGGAGCGACGGAGGGAGCAGCCAACAAGGAGGAAGTGACAAACTGATGAATAGTGGACCGACACCATCCAACCATCCAATTACCAGAACGTTTAATATGACTGTCCAGGAAGCAGTAGCTGCGAAAGACGTTATGTCAGGTATCATCCCGATCAATGATATAAATGTCTATGCATTATTTGATTCAGGTGCCACCTGTTCTTTTGTATCGGAGGAATTTGCTAGTCAACTTAATTTACCCCGTGAACGATTAGGAAATCTCTTGAACATAGAAGTTACAAATAAGGAAGTAATCCCTGTAGAGTATGTTTATAGAAATTATCGCGTAAATATTAGAAATCATGAACTAAGCGTAGACGTGATCCCGATAAGATTGGGAGAGTTTGATGTAATATTAGGAATGGATTGGTTGTATAACCATGCTGCGATAATTGATTGTCAGAATAAAAGTGTGAACCTTCAAACTCCAAATAAGTATAAGGTGGTGTTTTATGGTAGCTCATCGCTTAAGCAATCTTGTTGTCTTACGATGATGCATGCCAAGAAATTATTAAGGAAATGATGTATAGGTTACTTAGCGTACATTGTTGATACTCGAAACAAGGGAGTAGAAATTCAGGATATATCCATAGTAAGGGAATTTTAAGATGTATTTTCGAACGATCTGCCTGATCTTCCGCCAGACAGAGAAATTGAATTCATAATAGACTTAGCATCGGGAACAACACCGATTTTGAAAGCTCCATATCATATGGCGCCAGTAGAAATGAAGGAATTGATGATACAATTGTAAGAGTTGCTGGATAAGGGTTATATACGACCAAGTGTGTCTCCTTGGGGAGCACCAGTGTTGTTTGTAAAGAAGAAGGATGGATCAATGAGGCTCTGTATTGATTATCGGGAATTGAACCGAGTAACGATTAAGAATAGATATCTGTTACCAAGGATAGACGACCTTTTCGACCAACTGAAGGGATCCAAGTGTTTCTCGAAGATAGATTTGCGAAGGGGTTATCACCAGTTGAAGGTACGGGAGGAGGACATATCAAAGACGCCATTTTGAACTCGTTACGGACATTTTGAATTTCTAGTGATGTCATTCGGGTTAACGAATGCTCCGACAATGTTTATGGACTTGATGAACAGAGTCTTCAAGCTATTCTTAGATAAATTTGTAGTAGTTTTCATCGACGATATATTGATCTACTCAAAGACAGAAGAAGAACACGCTGAACATCTGAAGATGGTTTTGGAGGCACTAAGAAAAGAGAAGCTGTATGCGAAAATTTTTAAGTGTGAATTTTGGATGGAGAAAGTTCAATTCTTAGTACACGTGGTGGATAAGGATGGAATTTCAGTAGACCCTGCGAAAGTAGAAGCAGTGAGTAATTGGGAGCAATCGAAGACGCTAACCAAGGTAAGAAGTTTATTAGGGTTAGCTGGGTACTATCGAAGATTTATCCAGGATTTTTCTAAGATAGCAACCCCGTTGACCAATCTAATGAGGAAGACGGTGAAGTTCGTGTGGATGGGCAAGTGTGAGGATAGTTTTCAGGAGCTGAAGAAGAGATTGAGTGAGGCACCTGTATTATCACTACCAGATGATACGGGAGGATTTATGGTGTATAATGATGCGTCGCATAAAGGACTGGGCTGTGTGCTAATACAACATGGTGAAGTCATTGCGTATGCATCACGACAATTGAAGGTCATGACTTAGAGTTAGCGGCAGTAATTTTTGCATTAAAAATTTGGAGACACTATTTGTACGGAGAAAAAATGTGAGATATACACAGACCACAAAAGTCTGAAATATATCTTCACACAGAAGGAGTTGAACATGCGTCAGAGAAGGTGGTTAGAATTAATCAAGGATTATGACAGCGACATTCTTTATCACCTAGGGAAGGCGAACGTAGTGGCCGACGCGCTAAGTAGGAAAGGAAGGGAAATGTTATTTCGATTGACAACTCAGGAGGAGTTAATAAGGGATATGGAGAAATTGAAGATAGAAGTGAAGGGACCGGAGAGGTCTGAAGAAATATTGTTTGCAGTCGAAGCTCGTCCAACCTTGTTGGATAAAATAAAGGACTCATAAGAAATGGATGAAGAGTGCGAGAGAGTCAGGAAAAGGATCATAGAAAATGAGGAATAAAAGTTCAAGATGGATAGAGATAATATTTTGAGATTCGAAGGGAGAGTGTGGGTGCCAGCGCTAACTGAGTTGAGGGAAGAAATTTTACACGAAGCACACAATACGACGTATTCTGTTCATCCAGGAGGCACGAAGATGTACCGAGATTTATGGTAACATTTTTGGTGGCCTAATCTGAAACGTGAAATTGTGGAGTGCGTTAGTAGATGTCTTATGTGTCAATAGGTCAAAGTAGAGCACCAGAGGCCGAGTGGTTTACTTCAACCGTTAGAAATACCAGAGTGGAAATGGGAGCATATTACGATGGACTTCGTGGTGGGACTTCAAGTCACACAGAAAGGTTTTGATGACATTTGGGTTATCGTAGATCGACTAATGAAGACGGCTCATTTTCTACCGATCAAGATCTGATATAGTTTGAATCAGCTAGCGAACCTGTACGTAAAGGAAATTGTTTCACGACATGGAGTGCCGGTATTGATTATCTCTGACCAAGATCCGTGCTTCACATCAAAGTTCTAGAAGAGTTTACAAGAGAGGATGGAAACACAGTTGAGGTTGCGTATTGCTTATCATCTTTAAATGGACGGACAAAGTGAGCGAACGATACAAACGTTAGAAGACATGCTTAGAACTTGTGTGATGGACTTCAAGGAAAGTTGGGACGATCATCTACCCCTAGTGGAATTCACATATAACAATAGTTACCATGCGAGTATCGACATGCCACCGTATGAAGCTCTTTACGGGAGAAAGTGTCGAACACCGTTGTGTTGGGATGAAGTCGTAGAATGAAAGATACGAGGACCAGAGTTGGTGCAACAAATTGCGGATATGGTAACATTGATAAGAGCAAGATTAGTAGCTGCACAAGATCGTCATAAGAAATACGCAAGCTTGCATCGATAGGACCGCGACTTTAAAGTTGGAAGTCACGTTTTCATAAAAGTATCTCCCTGGAAAGGAAAAATACGATTCGATAAGAAAGGGAAATTGAGTCCGAGGTTCATAGGACCATTCGAGATATTGAAGCGAGTGGGTGAAGTGGCGTACAAAGTTGTATTACCACATAAGTTGGACCACATCCATAACGTGTTTCACATCTCTATGTTGCGTCCGTACAAGCCTGACTACAAACACATGATTTTCTACGAGCCCATTCAAGTGGAGAAAAATCTAGCGTATGAAGAAATTCCTATCCATATATTAGATAGGAAAGAGTAGACATTAAGAAATAAAAATATATCTTCTGTAAAAGTACTTTGGCGAAACCACGATGCCGAGGAGGCCACATGGGAATTAGAAGATAAAATGCGAAGGGATTATCCACATTTATTTATGTAACCTTGTACCAATTCCGAGGATAAAATTTTTAAAAGGGGGGGGGATGTAAGAACCGTGAATTTCATGAATAATTATTATTTTGATAAAATGAGAAAAATGAATATTTATTTGAATAGAAATATTGATGTGTTGTGAGATGAGTAATTCACTTAATTCAAATTAAATTTATAAGAATTGAGAAAATATGGAATTGATGATGAGAATTGTAAGATGCCTTGTGTGGCATGAGAATGGAGATTGAGGTGGTTTAATTTAAATGGTTAAATTAGTGAATAAGTTTAAGTAGTGAATGATTAATTAATATTATATTATTAATTAAGTGTTATTGTGAATAATAAATTACGAATAAGCAAAGTGATTTACATAATTAAAATTATATTATTCATTTAATTGATGTGTGCAAGGTATGTAGTAATATTTAGTAACTACATTAAAAAGAATGTGTAGTGTGACATTATGATATGACTATATAACATGGAAACTATATAATAAGATTAATGAAATCTGTAAGTTATACAAATGATGTATATGTGACCATGTAATGTGTATAGTGCATTAATATATATTTTATGGAATATCAACTTAGACTATGTGAATAAATAATATAATAAGGGTTATGATAATGTGGTGTGTCACTACTCAATTAAATCATAATTTGGCATTATCAAAATGTACATGGATTATATTTAATACCCGTAAATTGCTAACATAATATTGCTATATCATTAAAATCCATGTATGCACCCAATTGGGTTTAAAACCTAAGTATACATATATGTGTATTAAACATATAGTATGTGTCATTATTCATCAATCAAATGCTGAGAGTAGAATTATCCCATTTTGTGAGTCACTCTCTTCTTCCACACGTGAAGGGCCATTGGCCTAAGGCTACCTATTTCCTTCATCTCTTAAACGTCCTAGTAGCTAGCCATGATGAAGAAGGGTGTGGGTGATGGGAGTGGTTGGCCACTATTGCACCAACTCTTGATTACTCAATGAATTTTCCTTCCATCTCTTGTTTTAATTCCTTGGACAATAGCTTGGCATGTTTAGTAAGTTGTCTATAAATTGAGCATTCCCTTCATTTTCTATGTTGCTGAGATTACTTGCTTAGTGGCTATAGAGAGTAATTTGATTTTGAGTAGAAGCTCTGCCCAATTCTTATTACAAAGGTAACATCAGTGTTCTTATTTTGATAATTGGAGAATTCTAGAATTTCTGGTAATAACTTGTTGATTGGATTCTAAGTTGTCATGTATGTGTAATCTGAGTTGATATGCATGTTTGAAAGTATTAGAATTAGCCTGAGTTGCAGTTAGAGGAAGGTTATCAATGCATGTGTCGAGGCTCTGCAGAAGCAGAGCCATTTTTTTTGCCTCTGGACGAAGTGGCCCGACCACGCCACTTCCCTAGTCCTTCACCACGCGGCCACGTGGGTTACCTATCACAGTTACTGCTGTTGATTCCTTAAGATGTCTTGAGCATGCTACTTAAGTTTGAATATGTATATAAATGAACTTAACATGTGAATAGATGTTGTTGTGAACATAGTAAGTTATTTTAGCTTGATTTAGTATGTATTCAAAGAAAACTTAACAAATTAGGAACTACAATTCATAAAAATGAAATAATGTATAACCTGACCTAAAGCTCCAACATGTTAAGTTCTAATATGTGACCAATATACTAGTTTATATTGTTGAAGATAGTATAAGATATTCAAGTATGACTTCAAGGAAAATACAAGTGAAAGGCTATACTAGCTATGTGTACATGAACTAAGCATATACTAAGTTTAAACTTCAAAACATGCTCATGAGATCTATTGTGTGATTATGAAAGCATGCTATAGAATATGTGGACTTAGCTTGCATACTTGAACAAGTTTTACTAAGGGACACTTTAAGTTTCAAATTCAAACCTGATAAACTTTATGGGAACTTGTGAGCATGCTTATATTCTAATTTATGTATGTGAGAGCATGATGTATAGTAAATGAAGAGACTTTACTTACTTGGTAGATGAGATTTTCACAAGGAACCTTGAAATCTAGTTTTGTCAACATTACGAGTATTATAGCATTTGACATCATGATTAGGTGTGTTATACATGTAGTCAAGATTTGCAAGCAAGCTAGCTAATTGTATGCATTACAAAGTAGTTGGGCATGGTTAGATCAAGTCTAAATGAATGAAGTAGAACTCCACAACTTGACATACATGATTAATCTAATGCAAGCATGTGTAGTAGAGACCTATAGACCACATAACATGTGTTTAACGATTAAATGTAAGAAAATTATGAATTGAACACTTAAAGTCCTGATTAAATGAGAATAGATGCTGACCTATGTTAATGATAGGATATAAGATCGAACTTAGCAATTCCCATACTAACATGTGTATTTTGCATGATTATTCATCTATATGCAAGACGGTGTACACTGACCTTCTGCAGAAGCAGCCATGTCTTGGTTTGTACTAGGAGTAGCGCGGCCACGCCACTCCTTAGTACAAACCAAGCGCGGCTGCGCCAGTCTGCAGTAGGATCAAATTTCTGTTGTTGATCTGAGGGTTGATGCATGTCTATATCGTTACTTTAATCGGTAGTACATGTCCAGTATAGTATACATGTGTGAATAAATATGATAATGGAAGAATACTATAACTACACCCTGAAGTCAAAATGTGATGGCAAACTATGTTCTCTAAATGACATAACATATTAGAAATCGATTGTAGTGTTATGTGATGATTTATGTATGAGATTATATAACTAAGAAAAGACTAGCAATATATGTTTAGTACCGATAAATTATATTGGTGTATCATAGTAAGTTAAGATAACAGGTGTACAGATTAAACTTGTATAACTAATGTGATTATACATGAATAGGATATTATAAATTCTTTGGAAGGGTGTTAAGCTTTACTTTGGTAAACTACGCGTAAGGCAAGTACTCGAACCCTATTCTTTATTGAGCATTACTTGAACTTGTACTATTATTGATCGTACAAGTAGAACTTTGAAAGTATAATACTACGTAATCTAGAAATAAAATTTGTGACGCCCCCAAAATAGGTATACAACACCCATTCTGAGTCGCCAAAATACATGGTACAGAAACAACTACATCTTTATTATTACAACACAAGAACTGTGAGTTTAAATACAAATATTGTCGTCTAGACAATATCCACACTCAAATAAGTCCTCATTACAATTATTGATACATTATTTCACAAAAATGGTGAGGACTACTAAAATAACTTCTAGAATCATCATTCCATACCCCGACTAGTACTCGCTACATTCTCGCCTCCTGAGAAAAATGGAACAAAAAGGAAAAGGGTGAGCTCAACTAGCCCAGTAAAGAATATTATGACTAAGATAATACAGAACAAATTATCGTTAGTCTTCAACAGGGAAAAATCTAATAGAATACAATAGACAACAAGTTTTAAATCAATATTCGCAACGAAAAATAATAATTCATAGAAGAGTTACGTAGAGAATGAAATCTACTATTATCTATGAATTTAAAAGTCCATCATCAATATTTTATCCCTATAACATCAATCAATAATCATCTTTGCACTAGAAGCCAAAGATATTCATCAGTTGGTCATGTTCATCTCAACACCTGTTCATCTTTGCACTACGGGCCAAAGATATTCATCAGAAATCATTCATCTTTGCACTACAGGCCAAAGATATTCATTAATATCATCATTTAGGACTTAGGATGATGAAAAATATTTTAAAGAAAACGAATCCAGTGAAGCAAAAGAACAAATATTAGGGATTCGTATTACAGTTTATCCATATCTAAAAATACCTCATAAACAATCATAGTGGAGTAAAATTCAAGAATGATCAAAACATGGATACAATCAAAGCTAGTATCCATAATAGATATTTTGGACAAAAAGAAGAAAATTTTATTTTTCAGTGAATAGTAACTCGTGAATAGTAACCCCGACATGAAAAGTTCTAAATTTGATAAAAATTTCCAACCAATATAATGATATTGAAGAAATAATATCATTTTCAAATAAAATAACATCCCTTACCTCGTAAAGACAGTACTTCTAGTTGAAAAATCGGATATAGGCTATGACTTGAACTTGCACCGTATAGCAACACTCAAAGTATTAAAATACTCACAAGAATACGCTCAATATATCGAGAGAGAAAGAGAGAAGTTTTCAGTTTCTGGTGTGATTTTTAATTCTAACCTAAGCACCCTATTTATAAGAAAATGCTTAGAACACCAAAGTAGAAAATTGAATATAATAATATTTATATTTATAAAATTGTCAAGCCCACCTCTTGAAATCTGATTTCAGCTCATTGCACATGTTTAATGCAGCCCACCAAGCAAAAAAAATGATTTTATAAATAAGAATAATTAAAACTTTCAAAAACCAATTATTTTGGAACTTCGGAACTTCAATAATTCATAATAAATAGTTCTTTCATCAGAAAATTCGAATCTCGCTACTTTTTATAGGAAATTCAATTCTCTACAACTTTGCAGAATAAAGTTTTTCCAAATTCCAAACAGAAATTGACCGAAATCCATAAACGGACGATTTTATAGGCTATAATCAAATTTCAGTCAATTATTAGGGTCCACCGACACACAAAACATGTGTTAATCATTTAATGCCACAAAATACTCTTCCTCCTCATATACTCATATATCCCACATTCATTGTAAAAATATCACCATTAATATATTATTAAAATAATATATTTAAATGAATTATTTTATCAGAAAAAGATAAAATATTAATTTTCAACAATTGTCACATTAAAAATTTTCTCCATCTATATCCACATAAAATCAATATTTTCCTCATCATATAAATCAATAATTAATTATTCACAAATAATATTACAGAATCACAATACTGACAACCAGGCAGTTCCCAAGAAAGAGGGGGCTTTCCAATAAGGATCTCTCCTTACTAGCGCGCAATTAGATGACCAAACCTCTCCTTAGACAGAAATTTCTAGACATTGCCAATAATGTTATTTAATAATATTATTCAGATAATATGAATTATTGCTCCGATAATAGAAAATAATGTGTAGTGATAATTATTAAAATAACAGTAATATAAAATATCAGCGCAGCAATTATTGAATCAATAAAATAAAATACTGAACAGTAATTACTGTAACAATTATTGAGTAATGCCTTCCTACGTAAAAATCAATAATTGGTGCAATACCGTGTGCTACTGTGCAACAACGCGTATTACTGTGTTTTAACCACCGGGTATTCCAACAGTATTAACGGTAACAACTACGCCGTTATTTATTCATCCAATCGCTTTCCGTTATGGGGCCCACACAAGGCTGCGCCGTGGTACGAATATTCCCCGACAACAAGAATATTCCACGACCAAACGAATATTCTCCGACAACAATGAATATTTTATGACCACTTGCTTATTTGAAATATTTGCGCATTTTACCCATAACTAACCTCATTAATCAATTTAACCCTTATTATTTCAAAATAATAAATAGAGGAAATTTAAATTTTATTTATTAATAATTTGGGGTCTTACAACTTCCCCTCCTTATGAAATTTCGTCCTCGAAATTGACGTACGTACCTGGTGTTTTGAAAAGATGAGGATACCTCGCTTTCATTTCCGTTTCCAACTCCCAGGTCATTTCCTCAATAGCATGGTTTCTCCATAAAACTTTAACTTGTGGTATAACCTTCGTGCGTAGGACATGCTCCTTCCTATCCAAGATCTTGACAGGTACCTCTTCGTACGTTAAGTCTTTGGCTATCTCGTCCGGTTCTAACTCAATAACGTGGTTTGGGTCTTTCACATATTTACGTAGCACAGATATATGAAAAACATTATGAACACGAGACATACTTGGAGGTAACGTGAGTCAATAGGCCACATTTCCTACTCGGTCAAGAATCTGAAATGGACCAATAAATCGTGGATTGAGCTTTCCTCTCTTCCCAAATCTTGTAACTCCTTTCCATGGAGCCACACGCAACAATACATGATCCCCAATGTCAAATTCCACGTCCTTTCGATGAAGATCCGCATAACTCTTTTGTCGATCCTGTACCGTTTGTATACGTTATCGAATCGTTTGGATCTTTTCCGTAGTCATACATACCAACTCGGGTCCCAACAACGTTGCTTCTCCCACCTCATTCCAATATATTGGAGAGCGACACTTTCGTCCATATAATACTTCAAATGGAGCCACACCTATACTTGCATGATAACTGTTGTTGTAGGAGAATTTCACCAATGGTAAATACTTATCCCAACTGCCTTTGAAGTCTAGGACACAGAGTCTTAATAGATCTTCAAGAGTTTGAATAGTCCTCTCTGATTGCCCGTCCGTTTGAGGATGGTAAGCCGAACTAAATCGTAAATCCGTGCCCATAGCTTTTTGCAAGCTTACCCAAAATCTTGAAGTGAATCTTGGGTCACGATCCGAAACTATGGATACTGGCATGCCATGCAACCTCAAAATCTCATTCACGTACATACTAGAAAGACGTTCAAGGGAATAAGTCTCCTGTATCGGCAAGAAATGAGCAGACTTGGTTAATCTATCAACAATAACCCAAATAACATTTATGCCTTGAGAAACCATGGGAAGACCCGTAACGAAATCCATGGTAATGTGTTCCCACTTCCATTTCAGAATCTCAAGTGGTTGCAATGGACCCTTTAGCACTTGATGTTCCGCCTTTACACGTTGACAAGTTAAACACCTCGAGATAAACTTTACGATCTCTCTCTTCATATTGTTCCACCAAAATGTATGTCGAAGATCACGATACATTTTGGTACTTCCAGGATGGATTGCAAATGGTGTATTGTGTGCTTCCATCATGATCTTGTACTTCAAATCAGAATCGTTAGGAACACAAAGTCTGGAGTGGACTCAAAGTATTCCTTCTTCATTGATTCTTGCTTCTGGAATAGCACCTTCTTGCACTTTCTTCTTCATACGCATCAGCTCCGGGTCTGTGGCTTGAGCAACTTTAACTTTATCGATTAAAGTTGGTTCTATGCGTATACTTAACATCATCGCACTTATTCCTACATATGATCTTCTACTCAACGCGTTAGCTACCACGTTTGCTTTTCCAGGATGGTATTGAATAGTGTGGTCGTAATCTTTTAATAGCTCGAGCCAACGTCGTTGCCGCATGTTGAGTTCTTTTTGAGTGAAGAAATATTTGAGGCTTTTATGGTCTGAATATATCTCCACTTTCTCCCCATATAGATAACGCCTCTAGATCTTTAGCGCGAAAACGACTGCTGCCAACTCTAGATCATGAGTAGGATAATTTCTCTCATATTCTTTAAGTTGTCGCGAGGCATAGGCTATAACTTTCCCACGTTGCATGAGAACACATCCTAGCCCTTTGCCTGAAGCATCGCTGTAGATAACAAATCCATCCGAACCAGATGGTATGGTCAAAACAGGTGCCGAAATAAGTCTCCTCTTAAGCTCTTGAAAGCTCTTCTCGCATTCCTCGCTCCATACAAATTTGATATCTTTCCGAGTCAGCTGAGTTAACGGGGTAGCGATTAGAGAAAACCCTTCCACGAATCTCCGATAATAACCAGCTAAGCCCAGAAAGCTACGTACTTCGGTCACCGTCTTTGGTTGCTCCCAACTTTGTATTGCTTCAATCTTCGCCGGGTCAACAGATACTCCATGTTTTGACACCACGTGCCCTAGGAATGCTACTTCCTCAAGCCAGAACTCACATTTCTTCAACTTAGCATATAGCTTGCTATCACGAAGCCTTTGCAGTACCAGCTTCAAATGGTGCTCATGATCTTCACGGCTTTTGGAATATATGAGGATGTCATCAATAAAGACAACAACGAATTGATCCAAATAATCCTTGAATACTTGGTTCATCATATCCATGAAAGCCGCAGGAGCATTAGTCAATCCAAAAGACATGACTAGGAATTCATAATGCCCGTACCGAGTTCTGAAGACAGTCTTTGGAATATCCTCAGTTTTAACCTTCAGCTGATGATATCCAGAACGAAGATCGATCTTTGAAAAGAATTGTGCTCCTTGTAACTGGTCAAACAGGTCATCAATACGAGGTAGCGGATACCTATTCTTAATAGTGACATGGTTTAATTCCCGGTAATCAATACAAAGTCGCATACTCCCGTCTTTCTTCTTTACAAATAAAACAGGAGCACCCCAAGGAGATGTACTAGGACGAATGAAACTGATGTCTAACAACTCTTGTAGTTGGACCTTTAACTCCTGAAGTTCAATAGGAGCCATTCGATATGGGGTTTTAGAAATGGGCTTTGTACCAGGTTCAAGATCAATAAAGAATTCAACTTCACGTCCGGGGGTAGACCGGGAAGTTCTTCAGGAAATACATCAGGAAAGTCAATAACAATAGGAATATTATTCAAATTTGACGTGTCTTTATTCAAATCCATAACATGGGCTAAGAAAGCTTGACATCCATTTTTTAATAAACGAATGGCATTATGGCTTGATATAACAGTGATTGATTTTAATGGCTTAGTTGCTTGAATTCGTACAACAGGTTGGTTAGGAATATGAAAACTAACAACCTTACGAAAACAATCAATTTTGACATGATGAGTAGTTAACCAATCAATCCCTAAAATCACATCAAAAGCAAGTATCTTTAAAGAGATAAGGTCAACAGGTAAGGCGATGGTGCCAACTTGGATCACACAAGATTTATAAACAGTGGATGTGATGAAAGTTTTTCCTAACGGAGTCTCCACAGATAAATCAAAATCTAACTTCTCCGGAGTCAAGTTTAAACGTTGAGCACAAGCAGGAGAAATAAATGAATGGGTAGCACCAGTATCTAGCAAGGTATAAACTTCGCATGAATTTATGATTAGCTTACCCATGATCACCTCGTTTGGGTTCCTCGCATGTTGACCAGTCACGACAAACGCTCTTCCAAGAACCGTTGACTTTGTCTTTTCTTGGACAGCTTTTTAAGTCACCATCCCCGCTGGACTTGGTTTCGCTACAGTGCAATCTCGAGCGATATGTCCTTCCTTTCCACAATTATAACATACCTTAAACTGTTGTGGGCAGTTTGGGCTGATATGTCCTTCTTTTCCGCACTTATAGCATATAACCGGTGGTCGTTCTCCTCCCTTGGAACCAGTTGCTGCTGGTGCTGACGTCTTCGTATTGTCATTGTTGAATCTCCTCTTTTTAAAATCTCTTCCCAACTCGCTTCTTCTATTTTCATAGCCACGATTACCACCAGAGTGGTTGCCGTTCTTGTCTGTATTTTTCTTTCTCCGCTGGTTATCATTGTTCTGATGACTGCTGTCACCGATATGATCCTGGTTGTGGTCCCTCGGTTGACCGTACTCGTTATCTCGCTCTAATAATTGAGCCCTGTTGACAACATCTGAATAGAGAGAAAATTTATGAGAAATGAGATATTGACGTATGCCGGGTTTCAAACCTCTCAGAAACATCCGCGTCATACGTTCCTCATTCTCCACCAAATGAGGTGCAAACCTGGACAACTCTGCAAACTTCGCCTCGTACTGGGACACCGTCATGTTATTCTGCTTCAGTCTAATAAACTCTACCTCCTTCATATGACGAATACTTTCAGGAAAGTACTTGTCATTGAACAGTTTCTGAAATGTCTCCCAAGACATGCTGAGTGCGGCTGGATGGGTACGCTTCACAGACTCCCACCAGTAGTCTGCCTCACCACAGAACATAAAGGTGGTGAATGGAACCTTCTGTTCCTCCGTGCATCCCAAGACATCGAAAATCTTGGTAATTTGCTTGACCCATGTCTCCGCCTTAATCGGATCCGGCTTTTCCCAAAATTCTGGTGGTCCCAACTCTTTGAACTGCTTGGCTGTGACCAGCTGTGCGTTGCCATTGTTTCTTCCTATATTTTGAACAGGAATCTCCTTCGTCTGGTTTTGCATGAATCACAAAAAGCTTCTAAACATCTCATCGTTCATCGTCTGCTCAGTGGTGTTGTTCACAGGAGGAACATTATCAGCCTGTTGTACGTTCTCCTCGTTGGTGAGTATAGGCATCTCCACCGTCTCATTTACTCCACTGTTAACATTCTCAGTCGACATTCTCAAATACTGCCATAAAACAAGGGTTAATTTAACAAATTAACATATCACATAATATCCCTATATTATGACCGACCAACAAATAAGCTTAGGTAGGACACACTAGCGAAGGATTTACTCATCTCTCCCCTCCTAGTTCTATTCTCCGATCTCCGCCAGAGATCATATCCCTAAGCTCTGATACCAACTGTGACGCCCCCAAAATAGGTATACAACACCCATTCTGAGTCGCCAAAATACATGGTACAGAAACAACTACATCTTTATTATTCAACACAAGAACTGTGAGTTTAAATACAAATATTGTCATCTAGACAATATCCACACTCAAATAAGTCCTCATTACAATTATTGATACATTATTTCACAAAAATGGTGAGGACTACTAAAATAACTTCTAGAACCATCATTCCATACCCCGACTAGTACTCGCTACATTCTCGCCTCCTGAGAAAAATAGAACAAAAAGGAAAAGGGTGAGCTCAACTAGCCCAGTAAAGAATATTATGACTAAGATAATACAGAACAAATTATCGTTAGTCTTCAACAGGGAAAAATCTAATAGAATACAATAGACAACAAGTTTTAAATCAATATTCGCAGCGAAAAATAATAATTCATAGAAGAGTTACGTAGAGAATGAAATCTACTATTATCTATGAATTTAAAAGTCTATCATCAATATTTTATCCCTGTAACATCAATCAATAATCATCTTTGCACTACAAGCCAAAGATATTCATCAGTTGGTCATGTTCATCTCAACACCTGTTCATCTTTGCACTACGGGCCAAAGATATTCATCAAAAATCATTCATCTTTGCACTACAGGCCAAAGATATTCATTAATATCATCATTTAGGACTGAGGATGATGAAAAATATTTAAAAAAAAACGAATTCAGTGAAGCAAAAGAACAAATATTAGGGATTCGTATTACAGTTTATCCATGTCCAAAAATACCTCATAAACAATCATAGTGGAATAAAATTCAAGAATGATTAAAACATGGATACAATCAAAGCTAGTATCCATAATAGATATTTTGGACAAAAAGAAGAAAATTTCATTTTTCGGTGAATAGTAACTCGTGAATAGTAACTCATGAATAGTAATCCCGACATAAAAAGTTCCAAATTTGATAAAAATTTCCAACCAATATAATGATATTGAAGAAATACTATCATTTTCGAATAAAATAACATCCCTTACCTCGTGAAGACAGTACTTCTAGTTGACAAATCGGATATAGGCTATGACTTGAACTTGCACCGTATAGCAACACTCAAAGTATTAAAATGCTCACAAGAATACGCTCAATATATCGAGAGAGAAAGAGAGAGAAGTTTTCAGTTTCTGGTGTGATTTTCAATTCTAACCTAAGCACCCTATTTATAGGAAAATGCTTAGAACACCAAAGTAGAAAATTGAATATAATAATATTTATATTTATAAAATTGTCAAGCCCACCTCTTGAAATCTGATTTCAGCTCATTGCACATGTTTAATGGAGCCCACCAAGCAAAAAAAAATGATTTTGTAAATAAGAATAATCAAAACTTTCAAAAACCAATTATTTTGGAACTTCAGAACTTCAATAATTCATAATAAATAGCCCTTTCATCAGAAAATTTGAATCTCGCATCTTTTTATAGGAAATTCAATTCTCTACAACTTTACAGAAGAAAGTTTTTCCAAATTCCAAACAGAAATTGGCCGAAATTCATAAACGGACGATTTTACAGGCTATAATCAAATTTCAGTCAATTATTAGGGTCCACCGACACACAAAACATGTGTTAATCATTTAATGCCACAAAATACTCTTCCTCATATACTCATATATCCCACATTCATTGTAGAAATATCACCATTAATATATTATTAAAATAATATATTTAAATGAATTATGTTATCAGAAAAAGATAAAATATTAATTTTCAACAATTGTCACATTAAAAAATTTCTCCATCTATATCCAAATAAAATCAATATTTTCCTCATCATATAAATCAATAATTAATTATTCACAAATAATATTACAGAATTACAATACTGACAACCAGGCAGTTCCCAGGAAAGAGGGGGCTTTCTAATAAGGATCTCTCCTTACTGGCGGGCAATTAGATGACCAAACCTCTCCTTAGACAGAACTTTCTAGACATTGCCAATAATGTTATCTAATAATATTATTCAGATAATATGAATTATTGCTCCGATAATAGAAAATACTGTGTAGTGACAATTATTAAAACAACAGTAATATAAAATATCAATGCAGCAATTATTGAATCAATAAAATAAAATACTGAACAGTAATTACTGTAACAATTATTGAGTCATGCCTTCTTACGTAAAAATCAATAATTAGTGCAATACCGTGTGCTACTGTGCAACAACGCGTATTACTGTGTTTTAACCAACGGGTATTCCAACAGTATTAACGGTAACAACTACGCCGTTATTTATAAATAACTTATTTTTGTCGTTTTCTTCATCCAATCGCTTTCCGTTATGGGGCCCACACAAGGCTACGCCGTCGTACGAATATTTCCCGACAACAAGAATATTCCACGACCAAACAAATATTCCCCGACAACAATGAATATTTTATGACCACTTGCTTATTTGAAATATTTGCGCATTTTACCCATAAGTAACCTCATTAATCAAATTAACCATTACTATTTCAAAATAATAAATAGAAAAAATTTAAATTTCATTTATTAATAATTTGGGGTCTTACAAAATTGTTTACAAACCTTGATTTCAAACGATAATTGTTCATATATGTACTGTGAAAGAAAATTGTTTAAGCCATTGTTTTGGTTAGACTATTGATATTGATCGAAAGCTATCCAAACCAAATTAACTTGGTGTGAACTCTTATAACTGAGATGAACAACTCTCTTGGTAGGGGAATTATATATTGTCGGGAAACCGACGTGCGCACATGAGAATGATTAAATGTTATGCATGACATAGGGTACTTTAGGCTGATCACCTATTGTACTCGTTTTATGGAATTATCAGTTTATTACTGTTAATTCTAGGAGAAGTTCTTAGTCCTTAGTAACTGCTTAGTATTCATTACTTTGAAATCTTGAATTAATTAATCATTGAATATTATTGATATTTCTGTCCATAACGGTTATTGTTGATAATCATTGATACTTATTGCTATCCTTGAACCATCATTATTATTGTACCCTTGAGAAGTTAAAACTATATTGAGCACCCTTATTGCTATATTATTTGCTGGGCAAACTTGTTGCTCATTCATGCTTCCCTAAAAATATTTCAGTTAAGGAAGAGCGAGGTGACCCCTCATGAATTGATAAGGGTAAAGGCTAGGCTACCGCGTAGTTTATATTTAGTGGAGATTATTATATTCATGTAATGACATAAGTTATGATATGTATTAGTTATATCTAAATTATGTTGGAGGTATTGCAAGAGATGTTTAAGTTACGAACCCTTGGGACGAGAATAATTATATTATATTAATGTAATTTATTCTATTATTCCGTTGTGTGAGATATTGATTTATTGGTAGAGTTAGTACGTGACAACCAAATTTGAGACAAGTGTGGTCTGAATTTGGGGGCGTCACAAGTACTATGCAACACTATGCAATAAAATATAATATATTCTATTTTATATAATAAACAAAACTTATACACACACATGTGTGTGTGTGTGTGTGTATATATATATATATATATATATATATATAGAAGTAACAAAATTGAGATAACTTTCTACCGACGATTTTGAAAAATGCGTAAGTGGGGTCCATGTAATAAGTCAAATTTACAACAAATACTTCATAAAAAACCCCTCTATTTATCTCAATTCACTTGGCTTCACCAAACACATTTTTAATAATATTTTTTTCATCATTAATATTATAACTCACAATATTAACAACCAGATTATTCTCAGGAAAGAGGGGGCTTTCCGATAAGGACTTCTCCTTATTGGCGCGCATCTAGATGACGTTTCCTTTACTCAATTAAACTTTTTAGACATCGTCAGTAATGCAAATAATAATATGAATATCTTTGTCGTCTCAATTATTGATTTAATAATGTAAAATATTATGCAGATGATACTGTGACAATAATTGAATTAATAATGTGAGATACTATGCATCAATTATTGTGGTAATAATTGAGTATAACTGAGTGACTTCTCACGTAAGCATCAATAATCAAAGATACTGTATAATATTATTTTCTACAATGCAACCACGCGTATTACTGTACTTTTATCACCGGGTATTTCAATAGTTAACGGTAAAACTTTTGCCGTTATTTTTATAAAAAGTTATTTCTGTCGTTTTCTAACTCCGACAGTAATTTCGTTGTAGGGTCCACCAATGATTGTGCCATCGTACGAATATTCCCTGATAAAACGAATATTTCCCGACCAAACGAATATTTTATGACAACTTGCTTACTTTGTAAAATTTGTAAATATTACCCACAACTATAACATTATATCAAATCCACACCTTATTATTCTAAAATAATATTTAGAGAAATTAAATCTTTATTCATAAAAGTTGGGGTCTTACAACCTCCCCTTCTTATGAAATTTTGTCCTCGAAATTAGTGTACGTACCTGGTTTGTCGAAGAGGCGAGGATACCTTGTTTTTATTTTAGATTTTAACTCCCAGGTCATTTCCTCAACATCGTTGTTTCTCCACTAAACTTTGACTTGAGGTATAACCTTGGAGCGTAGAATATGTTCCTTCTTATCCATGATTTTAATAGGTACATCTTCATACGTTAAATCTTCCGCTAACTCGTCTGGTTCTAACTCAATAATATGGTTCGGGTCTTCCACATATTTACGTAACATAGATATGTGAAAAACGTTATGAACATGAGACATACTTGGCAGTAAGGCGAGTCTATAGGCCACAGTTCCTACTCGATCGAGGATTTTAAATGGGCCAATGAATCGAGGATTGAGCTTTCCTCTCTTTCCAAATCTCGTAACTCCTTTCCATGGGATAAAGCGTAACAACACATGATCCCCAACATTGAATTCTATGTCCTTTTGATGAAGATCAACATAACTCTTTTGTCGATCTTGTGAGGTTTTTATACGTTGCCGGATCATTTGAATATTTTTCGTAGTCATACGTACCAATTTCGGTCCCAACAACGTTGCTTCACCCACCTCGTCCTAACATACTGAAGAATAACACTTGCATCCATACAACGCCTCGAATGGAGCCATGCTTATACTTGCTTGATAATTATTGTTGTAGGAGAATTCCACTAATGGCAAGAACGTGTCCCAACTTCTTTTGAAGTCAAGGACATATAATCTTAATAGATCTTCAAGAGTTTGAATAGTCCTCTCTGACTGCCCGTCCGTCTGAGGATGATATGCCAAACTGAATCACAATTTCGTGCCCATAGCTTTCTGCAAACTAACCCAAAATAGTGAAGTGAATCCTGGGTCTCGATCAAAAACTATGGATACTGGCATACCATGCAGCCTTACAATCTCATTTATGTATATATGAGCAAGACGTTCAAGTGAATAAGTTTCTCGTATAGGTAAGAAATGAGCAGACTTGGTTAATCTATCGATAATGACCCAAATTGTATCTATGCCTTGAGAAACCTTGAGAAGACTAGTAACAAAATCCATGGTAATGTGCTCCAACTTCCACTATAGAATTTCAAGTGGTTGCAATGGACCTTTTGGCACTTGATGCTCTACCTTGACACGTTGACAAGATAAACATCTTGAGATAAACTCCGCTATCTCTCTCTTCATATTTCTCCACCAAAATGACTGTCGAAGATCACGGTACATTTTGGTACTTCCAGGATGGATTACAAACGGTGTGTTGTACGCCTCCATCATGATTTTATACTTCAAATCAGAGTCGTTAGGAATACAAAGTCTGGAGTTGACTCGAAGTATTCCTTCTTCATTGATTCTTGCTTCCGGAATAACACCTTCTTGTACTTTCTTCCTCATACGCATCAGCTCCAGGTATGTAGCTTGAACAACTTTAACTTTATCGATTAAAGTCGATTCTACTCGTATATTTGACATCATCACGTGGGTCCCTGGAGTCTTTAACTCTATCTACATCCTTTGTAAGTCATACAAAATAGGCCTTTGCGTTGATAATATCTCACTCATACCCGCATATGATCTTCTACTCAACGCGTCAACTACCACGTTTACTTTTTCAAGATGGTATTGAATGGTATGATCGTAATCTTTCAACAGCTCAAGCCAACGTCATTGCGGCATTTTGAGTTCCTTTTGGGTGAAGAAATACTTGAGGCTTTTATGAACTGTATAGATCTCCACTATCTCCCCATACAGGTAATGCCTCCAGATTTTAAGCGCAAAAACGACTACTGCCAACTCTAGATCATGAGTAGGATAATCCCTCTCATATTCTTTGAGTTGTAGTGAAGTATAGGCTATGACTTTCCCATGTTGCATGAGAACACATCCTAAACCTTTTCCTGAAGCATCGCTGTATATGACAAATCCCTACGAACCAGATGGTATTATCAGAACAGCTGCTGAAATGAGTCTCATCCTGAGTTATTGAAAACTATTCTCACATTCCTCGCTCTAACCGAATTTTATATCTTTTCGAGTCAGCTGAGTTAATGGAGGGGCGATTCGAGAAAACCCTTCATGAATCTCTAAATAACCATCTAAGCCCAGAAAGCTACGTACTTCGGTCACTGACTTAGGTTGCTCCTAGATTTATATTGCTTCAATCTTCGCCAGGTCAATAGATATTCCATGATTTGATATCACGTGCCCAAGGAATGCTACTTCCTCAAGCCAGAACTCGCATTTCTTCAACTTGGCGTATAACTTATTTTGACAAAGCCTTTGGAGTATCAGCCCCAAGTGTTGCTCATGATCTTTATGGCTTTTGAAGTATATGAGGATGTCATCAATAAAGACAACCACAAAATGATCCAAATTTTCCTTGAATAGTCGGTTCATCATATCCACAAAGGTAACAGGAGCATTGGTCAATCCAAAAGACATGAATAGGAATTCATAATGCCCGTACCGAGTTCTGAAAGCAGTCTTTGGAATGTCATCAGTTTTAATCTTCAACTGATGATATCGGAAAAAAGATCGATCTTTAAAAAGAATTTAGCACCATACAACTGGTCAAACAGGTGATAAGTAGGTTTTATACCTACTTATTGGTTACCAACTCATTAAAATTTTGATCAACTCAAGTATTTTTAGTATATTTTATTTAATTTTTGTATTTGTTTTGCAGTATGCATAGTTGGAATTCCTAAATCATCCTAGGCATAAAATTGGCATGGAAATGGAAATGGCAAGACAAGGCATGGTAGGCTCGTGCAAAAGTGAAGATAGCAGCTAGACTTAAGCAGGTGAGGAGGGCATTTAGAAGATAAATGAAGTGGTAAAATGAAGAAGAAAAGAAATGAAGAAGAAGAAAGTAGCAGGAAGCATCAGCAGTTCAGAAGCAAACACCAGCAGACAACAAGCAGCAGCAGCGCGACTACGCTGCCATATAAGCTAGGCACGGTGCGCCCGCGCCAGAGGAAGATCAGACGCAGACAAGGCTACTGCGTGGTCGTGCCCAATTTACAAAGGGACATGGCGCTCCTGCGCCAAATACTCGACATCAATGCATGTAGCGTGCCCGCGCTCGAATAACACTACAAGACCGCGCCACCGCGCCGGTCATAATTAGTTTAAAATGCTGACCTTTTATTTTGAAATGAGAGAGCGTGTTTGTTATGTTTAGACGTATTTGTTGGTTTCCGGAGACGTATTATTCAGTTTTGAATTTCTATTTTAGGTTTGCGGATTCTAGGGAGAGTTGATAGCCTTTTTCTACTATTTTGAGCTTCTATCTCTAGATTATTGCTTGTAAATATTAGTTTTCATTCTACAATTGTGGACTTGAATTTGCATGGAATCAAACTTTGCAGCAAGGATTATCAGATTTGATTCCTCATTTCTCTTATATATCTTGTTTGTATTTCTTATTTCAATGTTTAGTTTAAATCCCATAATGGCGGTTGATTCAGAAATGAACTAACTTCCATTATGGGATTCTAATGGATTTTAATGTGTAGTCCATATTTGTATGCCTTATTATGATGTGTGTATGTTTAATATTGAATTTCCCATCATGGTTGTGCTAAAATATTGAATGCTTGATCACCATTCACACTAATTACTTGTTTGGAATCGGAAAAGGAAGTATAAGTACAGATTAGACCACGTTGGCCTATGTTCATGAAACTTACATGTGTTAGGTTTTGTGATTCGTGGCCCGGATAGACATATACCGGTTCACCATGTGTAGTCATTGAGAGCTTGTGCTTAAATCATTATTTCTTTTAATTCACATAGACATATAGTGTGTTAGGTAATTTTGATGCTTACATGAATTCTATAAATTTGTGGATTTTGTGTGACTTGGACATAGTACATCGGAAGATGGCTATCTTTCACTTTTTTGCTCTCGACTAGTTGTCCATATTAAATAATTAGACATAACAAGAGTTATGCATTTTGGATAAAGCATTAAATGATATTAGGATCCCATATCTCTCCAATTTGATTACCTTACTTTTAGTAATTAGTATTTTTATGTTGATAATTAATTTAGATTATAAATTTACTTGTTAAATGATCGTTTGAGCATACAGAAATAGTGTTAAGGGTGTTGCATGATAACATAGATTTATTCACCTTTCTCAATGGGATCGATACTTTCTTACACTGTACTACTTGTTGACCCGTGTATACTTGCATGAGTTAAAGTCAATTTTGTTAAACCAAAAAGGAGGCAACAAGTTTTTCGCGCCGTTGCCGGGGAACGATGTTTATTTTTATTACTGTCGTCATCAATTAAAACTAGATTTGTTTGACTTGAACAATTCTATTCTATTCTTATCTTATTTCTATTTTAATTTTTTTTCATTTCAGGTACTTGTGTATGCACATGCGATCGTCTAATCCTGAGTTGATACCTCCATATGACAATATCAATGGTAGAGCTTGGAGATCGAGAGCACGTCAGAATACACAAGTTACTGCTGAAACTTCATCATCCAATATGGCAGAAGAGCACAAAGCCTTAAGGGATTACTCGATGCCCAAGATTAATGAGTTGCAGTCGAGCATAGTAAGGCCAGCTATAGCAGTAAACACGTTTGAAATTATGTCAGGAACAATACAAATGGTCCAGAATATGGTTCAATTTGGAGGTGCTGCTACAGATGACCCGAATGAGCATTTGTTGAGCTTCATAGAGATATGTGACACTTTTAAGTATAATGGAGTGTCAAAAGATGCAATTAGGCTCAGCCTGTTTCCATTTTCATTAAGGGATAAGGCAAGAAGCTGGCTCCATTCATTGCCAGTAGGGTCAATCACCACATGGGAGGACTTAGCACAGAAGTTCTTAGCAAAAAATTTTCCTATGGCTAAGACTGTAAAAATGAGAACTGCAATTTCCCAGTTTAAATAGCAACAAGGTGAATCACTGTATGAAGCTTGGGAACGCTATAAGGAAATGCTAAGGAAATGTCCCCATCATGAAATACCTGATTGGATGGTTATTAGCACTTTCTATAATGGATTGGGTTGGTAGTCAAGGCCAATAGTAGATGCTGCTGCAGGAGGAGCCTTATGGGCCAAAAGTTATGAAGAAGCATATGATCTCATTGAGACAATGACAACAAATGATTTTCTGAATCCTACGGTCAGGATGACACAACCTAAAGTTGCAGGAGTGTTAGAAGTGGATGCCATTACACAGTTGTTAGCTCAGATGGCAGCTATGGCTAAGAAGATTGATTCATTGGCAGAGAGTAAGGTCAAGCCAGTTGCTTATGCATGTGAGATATGTGCGGGGTCGCATCAAACGGACCAGTGTGCTATCAGTTCAAAATCAGTGCAATTCGTGAGTAACTATCAAAAGAACCAGAATCAGTTTTAGAAATCGTATAACCCTAACAACCGCAACCATCCCAATTTCAGCTGGAAAAACAATCAAAACAACCAACAACATCAACAAACACATCAATTTCAGTCTCAACATCAATACCAACCCCAACCATCTCATCAACAATATGCACCCAAACCACCTTACCCTCCTGGATTTCAACAACAACTGTAATGTCCGTGAATTTTAAACTCCTTATTAAATAATTATGTGATTTAATTTTAATGAGTTAGTTTTGTGAGTCTATTTAAACCTTATGTGGTTATGTGAATTTATGAAATGATTAAAGGGAGTCATTAATAGTTTATTTAAATTAGTGGACTAACCCTAAGACTTTAATATCAAAGAATTGATAGGATTATTATTAATCAAATATTCAATTTATTTGAATATAGTGGCAGGATTTGAACATATTGATTAATTGCAATTATGGGTAATTAATTGGTAATGTGTTGATTAATAATTATTATGAATAAATAATAATTAATGAGTAAGAGATTAATAAATATAATATGATTATATTTACTTAATTAATTTGTGCAAGCATGCAATATAGTAAACCTTTATTATATGGTAGTTAACTATATATTTTATATAGTACAAGGTGACACATTAATATGTCTATATATTATATATATAGACTATATAGTAAGAATTATTGCATTCATGTGAGTATATAATTAATCCTTAATTTCCTAATATGGTAACAATTGTACATTTAGATTGCATTATGGGAATTAATGAAACCAAACCAAGCCTTAGATAATCAAATGCTGAGATTTTGCTCTTGTCCCAAAATGAGTGACCTCATAGTACATGAACAGTGGTCTACATTCTAATTTACGTAACTTCCAAGTTTATATCAGTGGCTAGTGATTGCTAGGCCAATGGCTATGGAGATGGCTGGTATTGGGTTGTTAAACCACTCCTTATTAACCAATGTTTCCTGCTAATACACCATGAATTCAACCTCAGTGCAATGTGATTGCCCAGTCCAAGTTTCCTTTATAAATAGCATACAATTTTCAGTGTTTACGTTGCTTTTGGTTGTCTGTGAAAACACTGATAACTTGAGAGTGAGTAAGTTGTGGTCCAAAAAAGAGGTTAGCAAATTCAGAAGGAGGAAACAAAGTTTATTAAGCTCCAAGAGGTATAAAATCTCAGCTTTTGTACTTAATTGGGTTTTTGCCAAGTTTTCAAAATTTATGGGAATTCTCTGTTAATCAAAGTTAATTTATTATGCCATAATGTGTTTAGGAAGTATGCATACATATATGAACTCTTTAATGGTGTATTGGAACAAGTTTAAGCTGAAAAGAATCATGTTGAGTAAGGCTCTGCAAAATAGAGTCTGTTACTACTCTTGTTCGAGGCATGGTGCAGCTGCGCCCTATTTGTACTAGGGTGCAGCGCAACTGCGCCATAACCCAGAACCAGTTTCTGGTTTTTGTTATGCCAGGCGTTGCCGATTTGGTATTATAACTTATATATGTACCTGAACATGAATATATCATGATATAGTGTATATGGTGTCTTTGTTCATGGCCAAACTTGTTAGACCTTGTGTTAAAGAAGTCTTCAAGAAAAAGCTTGTTATGTTAAAGTTAATATACATGAATGTTACATGATGTAGGTTTTGATTTTGAAAAAATGTTAAACATAACTTAGTTACATATGATAAGAGTTTTAAAGTTGTCTTGTATGTGTTATATTCCATCATTCATGTTAAAATGATTTCAAAGGCAACCTTGAACATATATTCAAACTTAAGTTGCAATGTATACGAGTACTTAGATTTTAAAGATTTAAGATGTCATGTTTATGTTTATTATATCTCCAAACATGATTCATAAGTGTTTGACATAATGATAACTAAATCAAACATGAGTTTAAAGCATGTTTCAAAGTGCTAATCGATGCTAAATATGAATTTATGATATGAACACTATGAGCATATGTATTAACAGATTATGTGATCTGTATGTGGACATATGGCAAGAGTTGTAAAGCATGATGTTTACATGACCTTTTTATGTTTTAATGACATGTAAATTGTAAGTTAAAACTTGTGGCAATGAGCTCAAGAATGGTCATATGCTATGTAAGAACCTCTAGCATGTATGTATATTAAAGTATAAGTGTATTGGTATGTTAGAGTTGGACTAAATTCAGGAGAGCAGAAGCTCAACTCTGGCCAAGCTAGAGGACAGCGCAGCTGCGCCATCCCTAAGCCTAGCCAGGGCACAGCTGCGCCATCCTGCAGACAATTTTAGAGTCTGTTTGTAATCTGATGATTCAAAGCATGCTTATGTGGTTACTCTAACTTGTGTTATGTGACTAGTATACTATCCAATGTGGTAAGAAGCATGCTAGGTAATAGAATCGAATGAGTTAATAAAAAAGTATAACTTTCAAGAATGAAGTTCAAAAAGGTATGATTTAAATTGAAGTGCTATGTGTTCAAGCCTATATTGATACATAGAAACTTGATAATCTAAAGTTATTAAATCCAAGACACGATTAGATTAACTTACATGAATTATGGGATAGACCTATGTGATGATTTGATTCTTATAAGTGTAGACTTATATTAGTTTACACATGCTAATTGGAAAGATCGACTTGTTAATGTTAGGTCATTTCAGCGCAAGTTAATTAAAGCTATAATTAAATTATAGCTGAGCAAACAGGCAAGTCTCCGAACTTCACTCTTTGGTTGTGCAAGTTCCTTAATTCTTACTCTTTTACTTGAGCAAGTATCCGAACACTATTTTTATTGTGTTGCAAGTTCCCTAACTTTACTCAAATTTATATTGAGCAAGTGTTCCCGAACTTCACCCTTTGATTGTGCAAGTTCTCTACCTTACACAACTTTGAATATTGTGCAAGTTGCTAAACTTCACTTGTTTTTGTGAAAGTTTCCTATCCTCCTCATATTGTATTGAGCAAGTTATTGTTGAATTGAAAGTTTTTCATTTAAGCTTGAACTTTATTTCCAAGCATGCTATTAAGTGGTTTAATTACTTTACAATTATTCCACATCGATATTATTGATATTCGCACTTAATGCATTTGAGTTCGTATAATCTTGGACTTGAACATCATTTAAAGTTCTATAATTCGTGAACCGTGTCAGATAGAGTCTGAACCTTTGTTCGATCAGACAAGTATATGAAGTTTTATAAAAGCTATCCAAACCAATTGATGGTAACGATTCTTAGACTGAAAGAACACCCCTTTTATGATAGGGGAGTACCCCAGGTATCTAACATAAGATACAAAGAGTAGATTTAAATGTTATGCATATACATGGTGTACGTGAGGCTGATCCCCTCAAGTACTTATTCTGTAGCCAGTAACCAAAGGGTCAATCAGCTATTGATTCCATTGGAGTTTTATAGTTCAAAGTCTACTTGACTATCAGTTATTCTAAAAGCAATCATTATCTTTGGTTCTAATATTCATATTGTTGAATCCTTCAGATATTCATATTGTTTAATTCATTGTTAGATATTTTCCATTCATCATGATATATCCTTATTGTTGTATTTAAACTTGCTGAGCAAACTTGTTTCTCATTCTTGCTATATCATGAATTGTATTGTAGTTAAGCCCGAGACCTCAGGGAAGGACAAGGGTAAAGGAAAGATGTAGGATAGTTGTAAGGAGCAGACTTTACCTTATGCCTAGTTTAAATTACTGTTATGTAATATGAACCCTAATGATTATTTTAGGGTATGTTTGTAAGATTGTATTAAGGTTATCGAATCTTGGGACTAGTAACTCCTTTTGAATGAACGACGTACATTTATTATACTCCGCATTTTAGTTATCGTATGTTGTTTAGAGGTGGATGTTTGTATTTTATCGCGACGACTGGATTCGGGGGTGTCATAGGTTGGTATCAAAGATATAGGTTATAAACGTTAGGAATGCGAAACCTAGGTTATAACCTTACTAGAAAATTCGAGTAGAGTATGTAAGTGATGGGTTGAGGAAATCCATCGAGTTTTATTGTGATACTAAAGTTGTTTATTTAAATCAAAAATGATTGATAGACGTCTTAAACTTCTTAATGCTAACATGGATAGCATATCACATAAAGCCTAATAGTTTTCTTCCTTTCCTCAGATCATGCCGCCAAGAAGACTATCGCGAAACCAGAGGGACGAAGGATCTGTTAACAATGGTGGAGGGGGAAATGTCGATCCAATGCAGAACTTCGTTAACTTGTTAACTGAGATAATGTAAAACAGACCCCCGCCAGCAGCAGGGCAGCCAAGACATCACATGGCTAGCTTTAAGGACTTTAAATTGGTAGGACCATCGGAGTTCCAGGGAACCTTGGACCCAATTGAAGCCCAGACATGGATAAAAGAGATGGAGAATGTGTTTGAGGTCGCACGAGTGGCCGAAGCACATAAGACGAGTTTTTCCACTTACATGATGAAGGGCGAAGCTAATTATTGGTGGAAAGCCAATAAGGGACGAACGTGCAAAGGAGTTATTCCTTGGGACATATTTAAGGAGCTATTCCTCGAGAATTACTTCTCGAAGAATACGCAACAGGATATGGAAGTTAAGTTTCTAGAATTAAAGTAAGGTAGTATGTTTGTCGAAAAGTACGTGACAAAATTTAATGAGTTGGCCCGATTCGCTTCACATCTGGTTGACACGAAGGCCAGGAAGGTAAGGAGGTTCGAATTAGGACTGAAACCATGGGTGCAGAAAGTAGTGGCTATATTAAAGATTAAGACTTACTTTGATCTATTGGAAAGGGCTATCATTGCCGAAGGAGGCAATGAAGCCATCGCTCGATTCAAACAAGAAAAGAAGACTAGTCAGGAAGGACAAAAAGGGGGAAGCAGCGGAGGCAGTAACCCCAACAAGTGTAAATGGACGGAGAGCCAATCCTTTGGTGGTTATAGGCCAAGAAAAGTATGAAGTACAAAAACTGTGGGAGGAATCACTCGGGGGAGTGCATGAAGGGAAATAGTGTTTGTTATCGTTGCGGACAATAGGGGCACATGGCTCCTCAGTGTCCGAATAAACAGAAGGGAGGATGTTTCTCATGTGGAGCCACAGACCATCAAATCAAGGATTGCCCGAAGAGAAAGGGTGATGCAGCTAGCGGCAATCGCAACAACAACAACAATGGGCTAAACATTGGAGGGCTAGCCAGTCAAGCCAACAGACCAACGGCACGAACGTTCAACATGACTGTACAGGATGCGGTGTAGTCTAAGAACGTGGTGTTAGGTATCATTCCGATCAATTATATAGATGCATACGTTTTATTTGATTCGGGTGCTACCTGCTCTTTTGTTTTCGAAGAATTTGCTAAACAGTTAGACTGTGAGAGATTAGAACTATGAACGTAGAAGTAGGGAACAAGGAAATTGTAGAATATATTTATAAGATTGTTATACCGAATTACGAGGATTTAAGCTTTTGATACTGATTCGTTTGGGGGAGTTCAATGTAATCCTTGGAATGGATTGGTTATCAGTTCACGGAGCAGTTATAGATTGTAAGAAGAAGTGTGTACACCTTAAGACTCCGAATAAGTCGAAGATGGTATTTTATGGTAGTAAATCGCTGAGAAAATCTCATTGTCTGACGATGGTGTAAGCATAGAGATTGCTTAGGAAGGGTTGTATAGGTTATTTGGCTCACGTTGTTGATACTTGATGAGTCGAGGGTGAACTGAGTCAGATACCTATTGTAAGGGATTTCGTTGATGTCTTCCCAGACGAGATTTCGGGATTGCCACCGGATAGAGAGATTGAGTTTGTTATTGATTTGGCACCAGGGACAGAACCGGTATACAAAGTGCCGTATCGTATGGCACCAGTAGAGATGAAAGAAATGATGGCTCAATTACAAGAGTTGTTAGATAAGGGATACATTCGATCGAGCGTATCACCGTGGGGAGCACCAGTCTTATTCGTAAAGAAGAAAGATGGGTCGCTAAGACTTTGTATCGACTACCGAGAGTTGAACAAGGTCACCATTAAGAACAAGTACCCGTTGCCCAGGATAGACGATTTGTTTGATCAGTTGAGGGGGGCGAAGTACTTTTCAAAGATTGACTTGAGGACTGGTTATCACCAATTGAAAGTGAGGCCGGAGGAAATTCCAAAGATGGCATTCAGAACTCTGTATGGAAACTTTGAGTTTCTGGTAATGTCATTCAAATTGACGAACGCGCCATCATCATTTATGGATTTGATGAACAGAGTGTTCAAACAGTATTTGGATAAGTTTGTTGTCGTATTCATCGATGACATTCTAGTGTATTCAGAGACAGAGGAAGAACACGCCGAGCATCTTCGGATAGTGTTGGAGACATTAAGGAGGGACAAACTGTATGCAAAACTTTCCAAGTGTGAGTTTTGGTTGCAGAGAGTGCAGTTTTTGGGGCACGTTATCGGCAGGAATAGTTTTTCGGTGGATCCAGCGAAGGTAGAAGCGGTTATCAATTGGGAGCAGCCGAAGACACCGACAAAAATCAGGAGTTTCTTAGGATTGGCGGGATATGGGAGCTGTCGTTTACACTCCTAAATTGACCTCACTTTCACTTTATAAATTTAAACAATTAGCATAGTAGTAAGCAAGGATCGATCCCACAGAGAGTGATTTATTTTATAATTATCCTATGATTTCTAATGAAAAGGGGATTTTTAATTAATTAACTAAATTAACAAGAATAAACTAATAAGAATAAACAATGAATAAAAAGCTTCAGTTCTTCAGTTCAGTATCACCTTTTTACAACAATAGAGTAATAAAGTGTAATATTATTTACCCTTCAATGAAACTAATAGCCCTAGGCAACAACAAGCTCTGCTACCCGAAACTCCCCTTAGATTGTCACTCAATGAAATAAGCTCTTCACAAGATTCTAACAATTATATAACCTAGAACAAGCTCTCTAGATTTAATATAATATCAGCATTAAGAACTTGGGAATTAGACTATTCCAAGCAACAAACACATAAGCTCAGATTGTTTAACTTGTCTTCTGATAATCATAACAATACTCAAAAGCTTGTCCACAGTCATGTATTACTAATTACTACTTGTGATTAGGAACAATATTAATTACACGCAATATTATTCCTTGATCTAGCATATGATATTCATTAACCAGCTCAATCCTCCAGAAATCAAATCAGTTAAACCAAATAGCATTTAGAAATTAAATCAGATTATCAAGAGTGAATTTCACGTGAGAAGGAATAAATAATGAATACTCAATTAACCATTAATTATAAATAAGGTTCAACATCTATTAGAACTGAATAAAAAGAACTTAGCTCATGTCTTCAATCCTCCAATGTTGTAGATGAGAGAATGTAGTAGTTAATTGAATGTAGTAGATGATTGAATTGAATAAAACCATGACTATCATCCTTTATTTATAGTGCTAGACAAAGTCCTAAATCCTATGGGAAGTAGAAATCCAAATCCTAAAAGGAATTATAAATTATAACTAGTTTCCATAAAGAAATAGAATCTAATATGGAAATAAATCTTAGTATAAATTAAATCCTAAAGCTAATAGAAATGATAATCTCATTCCATGTTGAAATCTACCAAAATATACATTTAGAAACTTTCCAAAAATCCAAGATTTTCCAATTTTCGTGCTCAAATTCGCTGGGGCGAATTTCCATTTTCTGCTGCGACGTCCCTTGGTAAAATGAGCATAATTTTTGATTTGGGAGGAGTTACAGGGCCTGCTACCTATCAAAACGAATATATCGACGAGATCTACAATTTTTATTCTTTGAGATTTGACAGATTATGGCTGTATCAAGGTCGAAATCAGGCTCCAAGTGACTGCTATGCAAATTGCAACTTCCAAACTTTGAGGTTCAACTTTCGTCTGGTAAAAAGATCATAACTTCTTCATACTAACTCCGATTGAGACAATTCAAGATATTCCAGAAAGCTAAGGAAGAACTCTACAATAAAATTCAAGTCCCAAACCAAGACCATGCATCCAACTTAATGCTAAAAACCCTGCAATTTTCCCTTTTTCCTCATTTCAGCTCCAATTCTTCCTGAAATCATTAAACACATTAATAAACTCATATACACATGAAGCGTGCAATAAAACTAAATATAAAGGAATCAAAATAAATGAATAATATGCACTCATCAAGATATTATTGAAGAATTATTCAGGATTTTCTGAAATTAGCATCACCGTTGACCAATCTTACCAGAAAGACAATTAAGTTTGTTTGGACGGAGAAGTGTGAAGACAGTTTCCTAGATTTAAAGAAGAGACTTAGTCAAGCACCTGTGTTGGCCTTATCGGACAACACGGGGGGGGAGGGGGTTTATAGTGTATAGTGATGCGTCACACAAGAGTCTTGGCTGTGTACTGATGCAACACGGTAGAGTTATTGCGTACGCTTCACGTTAGCTGAAAGATTATGAGAAGGGATATTCGACTCATGACCTGGAGTTAGCAATGGTAGTTTTTGCCTTAAAGATTTGGAGGCATTATTTGTATAGCGAAAAGTGTGAGATATATACGGATCACAAGAGTCTGAAGTATATCTTCACGTAGAAAGAGTTAAACATGAGGCAGCGCCGATGGCTAGAATTGATCAAAGATTATGATTGTGAGATTCTATACCATCCAGGCAAAGAAAATGTAGTGGCAGATGCCTTGAGTAGAAAAGACAGAGAGAAGTTATTAAAGGTTACCATTCAAGAAGAATTGGTGAAAGATTTTGAACTACTAGACTTGGAGATTATGTATCCGATGGAGACCAACGAACAATTATTTACAGTGACAACGAGCCCGACTTTATTGGATAAGGTTAAAGGCACAAGAGAAGGACGAAGATCGCAATAACACTAAGAAGCGATTGACTGAAGGTGATGAATTAAAATTTTGGACTGATAGCACTTGACTGCTAAGATTTAAAGGACGAATTTGGGTACCGTTAGTACCAGAACTGAGAGAAGATATTTTATAAGAATCACACAATACGAGATACTCGATACACCCAGGAAGCATGAAGATGTACCAAGATTTGTGTCACCACTTCTGGTGGCCAAACATGAAGAGAGAGATTACAGAATGCTTAAGTAGATGTCTAACTTGTCAGAGAGTCAAGGTAAAGCACCAACGACCAAGCAGGTTATTACAACCATTTGAGATTCCAGAATAGAAATGGGAGCACATCACAATGGACTTTGTGGTGGGACTTCTGACAACGCAGAAAGGGCACGACGCTATATGGGTGATTGTAGATCGTCTTACTAAGTCAGCTCACTTTTTGACGATTAAGATTAAGTATAGTTTGGACCAGTTAGCCAAATTATATGTCAAGGAAATTATCTTGAGGCATGGGGTGCCAGTATCTATTGTATTAGATAGAGATCCGCGATTCACATCAAACTTTTAGAAGAGTCTTCAAGAAAGAATGGGGACACAACTACGAATGAGTACCGTGTATCATCCGCAGACCGATGGGAAAAGTGAGAGAACGATTTAAACACTTGAAGACATGCTCCGAGCTTGTGTGATGGACTTCAAGGGTAGTTGGGAGGATCACCTTCCATTAGTAGAGTTCACGTATAACAATAGTTATCACGCCAGTATTGGAATGCCGCCGTACGAAGCACTGTATGGGAGGAAATGTAGAACGCCCTTATTCTAGGACGAAGTTAGAGAACGTCGACTGTTGGGACCAGATTTGGTACAACAGATGGTATAAATCATCAAGGTGATAAGAGGCTGACTAGTAGCAGCTCAAGATCGCCAGAAGAAGTATGCGAACATACATCGCAAGAAGAAATATTTTAAAGTAGGAAGCTATGCATTTCTGAAAGTATCTCCCTGGAAAGGGAAGATTCATTTTCGGAAGAAGGGAAAGTTGAGCCCTAGGTTCATAGGAACGTTTGAGATTCTGAGGCGAGTCGGTGAAGTGGCGTACGACGTAGTGTTACCTCCTGAACTTGAGCACATTCACAACGTGTTTCATATGTCTGCATTGCGGCCGTATAAACCAGACTACAAGCACATTATCTCCTATGAACCAATCCAAGTCGAGAAAGACTTATCGTACGAGGAAGTTCCTGTCCAGATACTAGATAGGAAGGAAAAGAAACTGAGGAATAAATCATTCATTCTGTTAAGATTTTCTGGAGGAATCACACAGTCGAAGAAGCTACGTGGGAACTAGAAGGAAAATGAGAGCGAATTATCCGTTTTTATTTAAGTAACCTTATTTTCACAATTCCGAGGACGAAATTTTTACAAGGGGGAAGGATGTAATGGCCGTGAATTTTAAACTCCTTATTAAATAAATATGTGATTTAATTTTAATGAGTTAGTTTTGTGAGTCTATTTAAACCTTATGTAGTTATGTGAATTTATGAAATGATTAAAGGGAGTCATTAATACTTTATTTAAATTAGTGGACTAACCCTAAGACTTTAATATCAAAAAATTGATAGGATTATTATTAATTAAATATTCAATTTGTTTGAATATAGTGGCAGGATTTGAACATATTGATTAATTGCAATTATGGGTAATTAATTGATAATGTGTTGATTAATAATTATTATGAATAAATAATAATTAATGAGTAAGAGATTAATAAATATAATATGATTATATTTGCTTGATTAATTTGTGCAAGCATGCAATATAGTAAACCTTTATTATATGGTAGTTAACTATATATTTTATATAGTACAAGGTGACACATTAATATGTCTATATATTATATATATATAGACTATATAGTAAGAATTATTGCATTCATGTGAGTATATAATTAATCCTTAATTTCCTAATATGGTAACAATTGTACATTTAGATTACATTATGAGAATTAATGAAACCAAACCAAGCCTTAGATAATCAAATGTTGAGATTTTGCTCTTGTCCCAAAATGAGTGACCTCATAGTACATGAATAGTGGTCTACATTCTAATTTACGTAACTTCCAAGTTTATATCAGTGGCTAGTGATTGCTAGGCCAATGGCTATGGAGATGGCTGGTATTGGGTTGTTAAACCACTCCTTATTAACCAATGTTTCCTGCTAATACACCATGAATTCAACCTCAGTGCAATGTGATTGCCCAGTCCAAGTTTCCTTTATAAATAGCAGACAATTTTTAGTGTTTACGTTGCTTTTGGTTGTCTGTGAAAACACTGATAACTTGAGAGTGAGTGAGTTGTGGTCCAGAGAAGAGGTTAGCAAATTTAGAAGGAGGAAACAAAGTTTATTAAGCTCCAAGAGGTATAAAATCTCAACTTTTGTATTTAATTGGGTTTTTTTCCAAGTTCTCAAAATTTTTAGGAATTCTCTGTTAATCAAAGTGAATTAGAATGTCATAATGTGTTTAGGAAGTATGCTTACATATATGAACTCTTTAATGGTGTATTGGAGCACGTTTAAGCTAAAAAGAGTCATGTTGAGTAAGGCTCTGCAAAACAAAGTCTGTTACTGCTCTTGTTCCAGGCATGACGCAGCTGCGCCATAACCCAAAACCAGTTTCTGGTTTCTGTTATGCTAGGCATTGACAATTTGGTATTATAACTTATATATGTACCTAAACAGGAGTATAGCATGATATAGTGTATATGGTGTCTTTGTTCATGACCAAACTTGTTACACCTTGTGTTAGAGAAGTTTTCAAGAAAAAGCTTGTTATGATAAAGTTAATATACATGAATGCTACATGATGTAGGTTCTAATTTTGAAAAGATGTTAAACATAACTTAGTTACATATGATAAGAGTTTTAAAGTTGTCTTGTATGTGTTATATTCTATCATTCATGTTAAAATAATTTCAAAGGTAACCTTGAACATGTTTTTAAACTTAAGTTGTATTATATACGTTAGATTTTAAAGATTTAAGATGTCATGTTTATGCTTATGTTTATTATATCTCCAAACATGATTCATATGTGTTGGACACAATGATAACTAAATCAAACATGAGTTTAAAGCATGTTTCAAAGTGCTAATCGATGCTAAATATGAATTTATGATATGAACACTATAAGCAAGTGTATTAAAAGATTATGTGATCTGTATGTGGACATATGGCAAGAGTTGTAAAGCATGATGCTTACATGACCTTTTTATGTTTTAATGACATGTAAATTGTAAGTTAAAACTTGTGGCAATGAACTCAAGAATGGTCATATGCTATGTAAGAACCTCTAGCATGTATGTATGTTAAATTATAAGTGTATTGGTATGTTAGAGTTGGACTAAATTCAGGAGAGCAGAAGCTCAACTCTGGCCAAGCTAGAGGACAGCGCAGCTGCGCCATCCCTAAGCCTAGCCAGGGCGCAGCTGCGCCATCCTGCAGATAATTTTAGAGTCTGTTTGTAATCTGATGATTCAAAGCATGCTTATGTGGTTACTCTAACTTGTGTTATGTGACTAGTATACTATCCAATGTGGTAAGAAGCATGCTAGGTAATAGAATCGAATGAGTTAATAAAAAAGTATAACTTTCAAGAATGAAGTTCAAAAAGGTATGATTTAAATTGAAGTGCTATGTGTTCAAGCCTATATTGATACATAGAAACTTGATAATCTAAAGTTATTAAATCTAAGACACGATTAGATTAATTTACATGAATTATGGGATAGACCTATGTGATGATTTGATTCTTATAAGTGTAGACTTATATTAGTTTACACATACTAATTGGAAAGATCGACTTGTTAATGTTAGGTCATTTCAACGCAAGTTAATTAAAGCTAGAATTAAATTGTAGCTGAGCAAACAGGCAAGTCTTAGAACTTTACTATTTGTTTATGCAAGTTCCTTAATTCTTACTCTTTTACTTGAGCAAGTATCCGAGCACTATTTTTATTGTGTTGCAAGTTCCCTAACTTTACTCAAATTTATATTGAGCAAGTGTTCCTGAACTTCACCCTTTGATTGTGCAAGTTTTCTACCTTACACAACTTTGAATAATGTGCAAGTTGCTAAACTTCACTTGTTTTTGTGAAAGTTTCCTATCCTCCTTATATTGTATTGATCAGGTTATTGTTGAATTGAAAGTTATTCATTTAAGCTTAAACTTTATTTTCAAGCATGCTATTTAGTGGTTTAATTACTTTACAATTATTCCGCATCGATATTATTGTTATTCGCACTTAGTGCACTTGAGTTCGTACAGTCTTGGACTTGTACCTCGTTTAAAGTTCTATAATTCTTGAACTGTGTCAGATAGAGTCTGAACCTTTGTTCGATCAGACAAGTGTATGAAGTTTTATAAAAGCTATCAAACCAATTGATGGTAAGGATTCTTCGACTAAAAGAACACCCCTTTTATGATAGGGGAGTACCCCAGGTATCTAATATAAGATACAAAGAGCTAATTTAAATGTTATGTATATACATGGTGTACGCGAGGCTGATCCCCTCAAGTACTTATTCTGTAGCCAGTAACCAAAGGGATCAGCTATTGATTCCATTGGAGTTTTATAGTTCAAAGTCTACTTGACTATCAGTTATTCTAAAAGCAATCATTATCTTTGGTTCTAATATTCATATTGTTGAATCCTTCAGATATTCATATTGTTTAATTCATTGTTAGATATTTTTCATTCATCATGATATATCCTTATTGTTGTATTTAAACTTGCTGAGCAAACTTGTTGCTCATTCTTGCTATATCATGAATTATATTGTAGTTAAGCCCAAGACCTTAGGGAAGGACAAGGGTAAAGGAAAGATGTAGGATAGTTGCAAGGAGCATACTTTACCTTATTCCTAGTTTAAATTACTTTTATGTAATATGAACCCTAATAATTATTTTAGGGTATGTTTGGAAGTTTGTATTAAGGTTATCAAATCTTGGGACTAGTAACTCCTTTTAAATTAACGACGTACGTTTATTATACTCCGCATTTTAGTTATCATATGTTGTTTAGAGATGGATGTTTGTATTTTATCGTGACAACCGCATTCGGGGGTGTCACAACAACACCATCCACCACCTGCACCCTAGCCTAAGAAGAAGTCAGAAATGGAGGAGATGATGCTCAAGTACATGGCTAATTCTGAAATTATGATCAAGAGCCAAGCTATGGCTATAAAGAATTTGGAGACTCAAATGGGCAAAATGGCTAATACATTGAACAATAGACCACAAGGGGCTTTGCCAAGTTCTACGGAACCAATTCAAGAAGGGAAGGGAGCAGTGTTAGGCAATTACAATAAGGTCAGGGAAGCAAGTGGCAGACATACAAGCCGACGGGCCGACGCCAATTGTATAAGGGGATGCCGCGCGACCGCGCTATGAAAAAAATTGCTCTGATGATGGTTTGTCAAAGGTAAGTTCTGAACATAGGTAAGTGGAGAAGAACGATTAAAAGTTGCTTCAGAAACCTACAACCATTCCACCACTTGTTCACCCTCCTGTTCCATATACACAAAGATTGCAGAAACAAAGGGATGATAAACAATTTGCCAAATTTCTGGAGGTGTTCAAGAAGCTGCAGATTAATATACCCTTCGCTGAAGCATTAGACCAGATGCCGAGCTACGCGAAGTTCATGAAGGGAATTCTGTTAAGAAAGAAAAGACTTGAGGACTTTGAGACAGTGGCTTTAACAGAAGAGTGTAGTACAGTGCTTCAGCATAAGCTACCTCTGAAGCTAAAGGACCCGGGCAGCTTCACAATACCGTGTTCAATTGGAAAGATGTGTTTCAATAAATGCTTGTGTGATTTAGGGGTGAGCATCAACTTGATGCCTCTGTCAGTTTTTAATCAGTTGGGATTACCGACTCCAAGGTCGATGAATATTTCATTACAGCTTGCTGACAGATCCATTACTTATCCATGGGGTATTTGTGGAAGATGTGTTGGTCAAGGTGAATAAATTTATCTTCCCAGTTGATTTCATCATCTTAGATTACGAAGAAGATAGAAATATACCAATCATCCTGGGGAGACCTTTCTTTGCCACGTTATGAACTTTAATAGATGTTCAGAAAGGTGAATTGATAATGAGGGTTCATGATCAAGAAGTCACTTTCAACGTGTTTAAGGCTATGAAGCTTCCTACTGATGATGAAGAATGTTTCCGGATTGATATGGTAGACAAGGTATTGAAGAAAGAAGTTAGAAATCTGGTGGATAATGAGCCTTTGGAGAGTGCTTTATTGGGGGACTCAGAGATGGAAGACAATGAGATTGCTGAATTTGTACAGATACTTGACACAGATCCACAGTTTCGAAGATTCAAGACTCCTATCGAGCCACTCAAAAATGCTGGAGAGACATCAAAAAGACTCAAGCCTTCTCTTGAGATGCCTCCAGATCTTGAACTAAAACCTCTTCCTGACCACTTAAGGTATGCTTTTTTGAATGATTATTCAAAGTTACCTATTATTATTTCTTCTGCACTAACATCTTGACAGGAAGATAAGCTGCTACGAGTTCTAAGAGAGTTCAAATCAGCAATAGGATGAACCATATCAGATATAAAAGGGATCAGCCCATAATTCTGTATGCACAAGATCCTGCTAGAAGATGATAGCAAACCTTCAGTGGAACAATAGCGGAGACTGAACCCGATTATGAAGGAAGTGGTTAAGAAGGAGGTTCTGAAGTGGTTAGATACAGGGATAATATATCCAATATCAGACAGCTCTTTTGTGAGCCCGATACAGTGTGTACCGAAGAAAGGGGGAATGACTGTGGTATCAAATGAGAACAACAAGCTAATTCTGACCAGAACATTGACGGGGTGGCAAGTCTGCATGGACTATCGCAGACTGAATAAAGCTACAAGGAAAGACCATTTTCCACTTCCATTCATTAATCAAATGTTGGACAGGCTGGCAGGTCATGAATACTATTGTCTTCTGGATGGATACTCAGGGTATAATCAGATTGTGATAGCTCCAGAAGACCAGAAAAAGACTACTTTTACTTGTCCGTACAGAACATTCGCGTTCAGAAGGATATCTTTTGGGTTGTGCAATGCCCCATCCACATTTCAGAGGTGTATGATGGAAATTTTTTCAGATATGGTGGAGCACAATGTTGAAGTCTTCATGGATGACTTCTCTATTTTTGGAGATTCATTTGACCTGTGTTTGGAAAATTTGGTGAAGGTGTTGAAGAGATGTGTTGAGACGAATTTGGTTTTGAATTGGGAAAAGTGCCATTTTATAATACAAGAAGGTATAATATTGGGGCACAAAGTTTCTAAGAACGAATTAGAGGTGGATCGAGCTAAATTGGAAACAATTGAAATTTTGCCTCCACCGACTTTTGTTAAAGGTGTTCGTAGTTTTTTAGGGCATGCAGGCTTCTACCGTAGGATTATAAAGGACTTCTCAAAGATCACGAAGCCACTCTGTAGTTTACTAGAGAAGGATGTACAGTTTAAATTTGATGGAGACTGCCTGAATGCATTTGAGCATTTGAAGAAGAAGTTAACTACAACACATGTGATTACAACACCAGATTGGGACCTTCCTTTTGAGCTAATGTGTGATGCAAGTGACTTTGCTGTGGGGATTTTTTGGGCCAGCGAAGGGATAAGATCTTCCATGTGATATATTATGCGAGCAAGACCCTCACTAATGCTCAGTTAAGCTACACGACCATAGAAAAAGAGCTCTTAGCAGTGGTGTACGCGTTTGATAAGTTTCGTGCATATTTGATTGGGACTAAAGTTATTATGTACACAGATCATGCGGCAATCCAGTATTTGGTGGCAAAAAAGATGCCAAACCTCGTCTGATAAGGTGGATACTTCTTTTGCAAGAATTTGACTTGGAAATAAAGGACAGAAAGGGGACTGAGAATTAAGTGGCGGACCACTTATCTCGATTGGAAAATTTGAGAAGGGTTGAAAATGATAAGCTTGTGATCAATGAGTCCTTCCCAGATGAACAATTTTTTATGGTGCAAGGTGAAGTGCCATGGTTCGTAGATTATGCTAACTTCCTAGTAAGCAAGATAATCCCTTCTGACTTGACCGGGTATCAAAAGAAGAAGTTTCTACATGAAGTGAAATGGTATATTTGGGATGAACCGTATTTGTTCAAGCAGTGTTCGGATTAGATGATAAGAAGGTGCATTCCATACAACGAGACATAGGGTATTTTGCAGGATTGCCATGTATCTGTATATGGAGGTCACTATGGAAGTGAAGGGACAGCGGCTAGAGTTTTGCAAGCTGGTTTCTATTGGCCGACTATTTTTAAAGATGCATATAGCTTTGTCCAGAAATGCGATAGATGTCAGAGAGTAGGGAACATATCTAAGAGGAATGAAATACCCTGGAATACAATCCTCGAGGTGGAGATATTCGATGTTTGGGGGATAGACTTCATGGGGCCTTTCGTGTCGTCATATTGGAATTTGTACATTTTATTGGCAGTCGACTACGTATCCAAGTGGGTAGAAGTGGCAGCTCTTCCAATGAATGATGCTAAGGTGATCCTAAGATTTCTACAAAAGAGTATTTTCACGAGGTTTGGGACACACATGGCAATCATTAGTGAAGAGGGAAGCCATTTTTGCAATCGTCAATTCACAACTTTGTTGGCTAAGTATGGGGTTAATCATTGAATTGCTACAGCTTACCACCCCCAAACTAATGGCCAAGCAGAGGTATCGAATCGTGAGGTGAAGAGAATTCTAGAAAAGATCGTGAATCCCACACGAAAAGGCTGGTCATTGAAGCTAGATGATGCAGTATGGGCTTACAGGACTACTTATAAGACACCATTGGGAATGCCACCATTCCAAATTGTATATGGAAAGGCTTTTCACCTTCCCATGGAGCTCGAACACAAGGCATATTGGGCAATAAGGAAGCTAAATTTTGACTTGAAGGCTGCAGGAGAAAAATGCCTACTCCAACTTAATGAGTTGGATGAATTTAGATTGCAAGCCTACGAGAACTTTAAATTATACAAGGAAAAGGTGAAAAATGGCATGACCGTAAGAATATGGAAAGGGTGTTTGAACCGGGGCAAAGAGTGTTATTGTTTAATTCCAGACTTAAACTCTTCCCAGGGAAGCTAAAGTCAAGGTGGTCAGGGTCATTTACTGTGAAGAATGTATATCCATATGGTGCAATCGAAATCTTTGATAAATTCCCAGACAAGCCCTTCAAGGTCAATGGACAGCAGCATAAGCACTATTATGGTGGTGAGGTTGACAGGCAGAAGGTCACCTCAATTCTTTCTACTACTTGATTGGAGCAGATATAGTCAGGCTAACTGACTATAAACTAGCGCTCAATGGGAGGCACCCCATTATTTCTCTTCTTTCTTTATGTTTAATTCTTTGTGCATCATATCTACTTCTCCCTAAAGTTAAATCTATTTGAGCACGTCTTCGAGTTTAATTCCTGAGAGCATAAATTTTTTGACAAAAGTTTTGTTAGAGCTGAATGCATATATCATTTTTGATAGGAATAACATATAGAGCATTTTTGGATATACATTCATTCATACATGTTACTTAGTATAAGTTTTTGATTTGGGGAATTGGTATATCTCACATTTGTAAATGCTTGATATGTAGGTTAGTTGAAGAGTATCAATGGCTACTTATTACTGCTTTAAGTGCAGATCAGTTCATTTCTGGGTACAGGGCAGCGCGGCCGCTCGGTTTGGTAGTATACATTTAGCGCACCCGCGCCGGGCTTCCATGCAATTTGACCCACACCGCGCCTGCTTCCTTCACATGCTTAACATCAGTGCATCCGCGCCATGTCAGCGCGCCCGCGCCACTCATACGCTTAAACTCGGCGCGACCACGCCCGAGTTTGGTTTCAAAAAATTTTAAATGTTTTAAAGACGTGCCCCACCCCATTTCTTGTATCAGTTATCATTCTCCAACACGCGCCTCCCCACTTCTCTCCCTAAAAATTGAAAACTCTTTCTCTTCACATCCTTCAAACGATTTCTGTTCAAAATATTAACTCCTCACCCCACCATAATTTCTACGCATTCAGTTCTCTTTCCTACATTCCTCCTCATCTACTTATCACCCATTCAGTTACAGAGAAATAACTAGGGTTTGTTAGAGTTCATCAAAGCAACAAGTTTGGGGGTTGTCTTCAAAGTATACAGAGCGTATTTTCATCAGTCAATTTCTCCTTTTCTCAAATTATTAGGCTTTTCTTCATCAATTGCTATGGGGCCAAAGAGAGCACGTTCCTGTACCCGAGAGTCATCATCTTCAAGCAGTCAAAGTGAGGACATAGTCGACCTCACCAAATTTGTTAGCCTAGATGCTCAGATGGAATATTACAGGATTGTGGCCAAATCTTTTGTGAAGGAACGAGGGTTTAATCCTGGGAAACAAGATGGAGAGTTGCGGACAATGATTAGGGAAAGGTGCTAGGTAAGGGTTGTGTCTACACCCATGCCTACACCCATGGGTATTGTTCATGAGTTTTACGCCAACGCCAAAGAAACTATGAGTGGGCTGTCATTTGTTAGGGGAGTTCAAGTGGATTATCGTCCACAGGCGATTAGAGGATTGTTCAACTTACCTGACCCACCAACTGGATGAGCCAACTGAGTGGAGGCTACAAGGTTCAAGACCAACTTAGACAGGGTCATAGCTGACTTGTGCATACCGGGTATGCAGTGGAATTATAAACCGGGAACGAATCAACCTACAAATTTTCCAATTTCAGCCCTTCACTGCTACGCCAAGGCCTGGAACCTATTTATCTGTGCTAAGTTGCTGCCTTCATCCCATCAGCATGACATTCCATCCGAGCGAGAAATAATTTTGTGGGGAATTATCACAGATAAATATATGAGGGGGAGCACCACGGGAAGAATCCCACACGCATCAGTTGTAGCCCACTTATGTGCACGAGCGGGAGTTACTTGGGCAAATGAGCAGCTACAATATCCAAGCCAAGACATCACTCATGCCACTATCGCTAAGTTTAAGGATTGGACAGGAGGCACACCACACCTGAGGGGAAAGGGCTTTATTCTTCCCACCACATCTTCAGTGCCATCTCCGTAGCCAGCGCAGTCAACTGAAGCAGGAACTTTAGCCCATGCCATTGTAGAAAATGATGATCGCAGACTTAGGAGATTAGAGAGAAAAGTGGATGCCATGTATGACAATTTCTTGGCGTTTGCAAATGGATTAACGCGGTCATTATCTGAAGCCTGCGCAGCATGGAACAATGCTAGAGCGGCCTCAGTTTGGAACAGTCGTGCCTTTTCCATCGCCCAATTCACCACCCGAGGAGTGTGGTAATGCCGACAATTAGGGGAGTTCTCTTATCCCTTTACCTTCATTCATTGGGGACAATGAATATGACAAGTTTGGGGGTATTGGGTGATTAGTAGTGTAGTGTAGAGCATATAGTTTAATTTGCATCATTTATCCATGTTTAGTATAATTTTTGCATGTTAATGTGTTTAATTTAATTGTGCAATTTTTTTTTTGCATTTTCTTGTTTCTTATCTGTTTTAGTTTATTTGTTTAGTTGCATAATCCCAAGTATCTAGTTAATGGAATTCTAGTTTTGCCAATGATGAAGTAAGAAATTTGATGGATTCTTGAATTTGGTTGATAATTTGAGCTTAGTTATAATGTTATACATGATTTGATCCATGCTTATTGTTAGATGCTATCGGTTAGCACATTAGTGTTCATGTCTGCTTGTTGGTAAAAGAATAACTTGTTGCCTGCTGAGAAGAAAATGTTGTTTTTAAATATAGAATTGTGTAGGAAGTGAACATTGACTATGAAAACACTGATATTCAAACTTTGGGAACACATGGGTATGCTTGATATATAAAAAAAGAAAAGAAAAGAAAAGAAAACGGGAAAAATATAAAAAAGTACCGTGGCTAGTCTTGTTTTGGGGCCTTTGTTACTTGAGCAAGTATGCCCGAGGGGATTGTCTTTACACCTAGCGCCCTAAGGTCTTTTATGGTCTAGGAGTCGTTGGTTGAAAGCTTGCTAAGGGGTAGCACTGTTAGCCTAATGGAATGAGTCATTGCACAGTCATGAGAAAAAGAAAAGAAATTAATAAACACTGCGGGAAAGTACGAAAATCGCACTCGTGAGTTAAAATAAAGCATAATAAACCCATTGTTGAACCTTAGTTTGTACTGATGTGTTGGAGTAGTTGTTGTTTCATTTGTATGCATAGTACTTGATTTAATCTTCAGTTTTCTTTCTTAAGCAGTATAACATGTGTAGTCTTTGCCTTTGTCAAGCTTATTTATGAACACATCCCACACACACATCATCTTTATAGCAGGTTTAGATTATTTGATTGTATGGTGTTATGTCTGTAGTTTGGTTTGATACTTTGTTCTTGAATCTGGATAATTCTCTAAGGCACACCTGATTGGAATTCTAGTATGGTTGGAAATCTTGGGATTCACTTGCATAATAGTGTAGTTTGCATAGCATGTAGTTGCATTGTTTATTTTATTTTTGTGTTGATTGCTTAAGGGCAAGCAATAGTTCAAGTTTGGGAGTATTTGATAAATAGGTTTTATACCTACTTATTGGTTACCAACTCACTAGAATTTTGATCAACTCAAGTATTTTTAGTATGTTTTATTTACTTCTTGTATTTGTTTTGCAGTATGCATAGTTGGAACTCCTAAACCATCTTAAGGCATGGAATTGGCATGGAAATGGAAATGGCAAGACAAGGCATGGTAGGCTCGTGCAAAAGTGAAGATAGTAACTAGACTTAAGCAGGTGAGGAGGGGACTTAGAAGATCAATGAAGTGGTAAAGTGAAGAAGAAAAGAAATGAAGAAGAAGAAAGTAGTAGGAAGCATCAACAGTTCAGAAGCAAACACAAGCAGATAGCAAGCAGCAGCGCGGCCGCGTTGCCATATAAGCTAGGCACGTCGCGCCAGAGGAAGATCAGACGCAGACAAGGCTACTGCGCGGCCGCGCCCAATTTATAAAGGGACATGGCGCGCCCGTGCCAAACACTCGGCAGTAATGTATGTAACGCGCCCGCGCCCGAATAACACTACAAGACCGCGCGACCACGTCGGTCACAATTAGTTTAAAATGCTGACTTTTTATTTTGAAATGAGAGAGTGTGTTTGTTATCTTTAGACGTATTTGTTGGTTTCTAGAGACGTATTATTTAGTTTTAAATTTCTATTTTAGGTTTTGAGGATTCTAGGGAGAGTTGATAGCCTTTTTCTACTATTTTAAGCTTCTCTCTCTAGATTATTGCTTGTAAATATTGGTTTTCATTCTGGTGACAATTGTGGACTTGAATTAGTGTGGAATTAGACTTTGCAGCAAGGATTATCAGATTTGATTGCTCATTTTTCTTATATCTCTTGTTTGTATTTCTTATTTTAATGTTTAGTTTAAATCCCATAATAGCGGTTGATTCGGAAATGAACTAACTTCCATTATGGGATTCTAATGGATTTTAATGTGTAGTCCATATTTGTATGCCTGATTGTGATGTGTGTATGTTTAATATTGGATTTCCCATCATGGTTTGTGCTAAAATATTGAATGCTTGATCACCATTCACACTAATTACTTGTATAGAATTGGAAAAGAAAGTATAAGTACAGATTAGACCATGTTGGCCTATGTTCATGAAACTTACATGTGTTAGGTTTTGTGATTAGTGGCCCGGATAGGCATATACCGGTTCACCATGTGTAGCCATTGAAAGCTTGTGCTTAAATCATTATTGCTTTTAATTCACATAGACATATAATGGGTTAAGTAATTTTGATGCTTACATGAATTCTATCAATTTATAGATTTTGTGTGACTTGGACATAGTACATCGGAAGATGGTTATGTTTCACTTTTGTGCTCTTGACTAGCTGTCCATATTAAATAATTAGACATAACAAGAGTCATGTATTTTAGATAAAGCATTAAATGATATTAGGATCCCATATCTCTCCAATTCGATTACCTTTGTGACACCCCCAAATCCGGGTACTCCATTCCCACAAGATTCGGTGTTCACTGTCCAAACCCATTACATTTAACTACCCATCATAAAGGATAAAGACATAATTTAAATAACTTAAACAATAATCTTTCCCATTAAGGGTTACATCATCATCTCAAAATAATCCCAGGTAATCTAACATTAAATTATTACATAAGTTTGCGGAATATATCATAAAATAAAACAAGTCTTTAGCATAATTCATTAAAATAAAGTTCTCATAAGTCTTCAACACTTGGACATTTTGCCCTTTCCTTTGCTAGTAGATGGCTCATCGACTTTCTCTACCTTAGCTACAGTGTTAAATGCAAGAGTGAGCAAACAATTGCTCACTGATATAGAAGTAGTAATGATAACAACATGTGAAAGAACAACGAATACTGAACAATAGTGAACTTGTTCTATGAATCAAAAATAGAAAACAAGTTCGAATTTAATATCTGAGGGTCTTATGACCACGAATTATGTCCCCGGTGATTAGGTATTACTATCCCAACCTTAACAGTCATTTAGACTATACAAACCCTGCTTAACGTACTTAGGGAGATCAGCCCTTTGTACCATGTATTGTGCACAAACATCTAAACGTTACACATACAAAATCCCCTTTATAAGGGTTGTTCGTCTCGGTTTGAATAAAGAATTTTCGCACTAAAGAAAGTTTAATTTGGAACTAGCTTATCAGTGGTTCTAGAATTTTAGAACACTATTCCATAATAGACTAGTTCAATCAATAAGAGTTTGCTTACTACCTGAAGGCTTAATACAACAATATAGAATTGAACAAGGTTATCAAAGTCAAAGATCGAATATCAACAATATACAATTGAGTAAACATGATATACATGCAAAGTACTAAATTCAAAAGAGTTAGAATAATCTCCTTTAAATCAATGTATTAGAACAATATCTACTTCGAATAATAATAAGGAAAGTAAAACTCGCACGATATAACGAATCAAGTTACAAGAGCTTGTACAATCATACACAAGATAGAATCAATAGGCTTGCTCAATTAAACTTTAGGAATAGAAAGCTTGCTTGACTTAAAGATAGCATAGCTATGAAACTTGCTCAATTTAAATTTAGGATAAGGAACTTCCATTCATTATAAAGAGAATGAAGTTAGGAAACTTGCCTTGTATGTAAGCTACACAAGTATAATAATGTTCACCAATTACCCTACACATATCATTGAAATCGCAATAATAATTAGTTGTATTAATATTTGCTTTAGGGGTTTAACCCACTATTTAAGTCATAACTTTATCTTAATGTCAAATCATGTTGGTTAACATCCATAACGAATTTGAAATCTCAATACGAACTAACATAAACCTTATCATTTATCTTTAACTTTTGAAAACATTTGGTTCATTACATAACTTACTAATTCATAATCTATAATTTCAACGTTGTGATTACAACATGTTGTTATATCTTATAACACGTTTTAGGTTCCTCTACAATCATTAAAATAAGTCAGGTTAGCATTTCCCAAAGCTATGTTGTTAACAGTTCAATTATGGGTCTACTTGACCACTGGCGCGGCCGCGCCATGGTTAGCTTAGAGTCTGGCGTGCCCGCGCGGCAGTGCATCCGCGCCAAGAGGCAACGTGCCCACGCTCGGCACCAGAAGCAGTTTTGCAGAAACTCAAAATTTGTCTCTGTTTGAGGCCAAAAATCCCAATTCCACAGAAATTCATGAAACCTAACAACTAAAACTTTGTAATAACATCACTAGACATGATATTCACCATTCCAACTACATAAACATTATATATATTCAGCTTTGAAGAACTAAAACCATAATTTTCCAAATTTCTTCACTTTTAGCAAATTCGATCGCCACGAATTCGTTTCTTAACCAATTTACATGATTCGAACTTTGCCGCTTTTGTTTCTTAACATACTAACATAATCTAACATCAATTTATAGATTATCATACATATTAAACATGAAACTTTGTACTTTCTAAAGCTATTTTTCATGTATATACACTGATATTTATTTCTTCTTCTTACGAACCAATTTCACATGAATTTAATATTCAAACAACACTCACCTACAATGATTAACAGATTCTAACACCGTATATATGTATATACGTATCAATTCAACATGATTACCAAATCATATAATATATATATATATATATATATATATATATCACCAAAACTAAAAGTTCAAAATAGAAATAGTTTATACCTTACTCCTTTGATTATATGATGAAAAAGATGGTAGAAATTCTTTTCCAAACCCTTTTTCTCTCTTGGCAATCTCAGAAACTCTAAATCACAGTGTTTTCTCCCTCTCCAAACTCTCTGTATTTAGCCTTAGACAAAATACGTGAAATAAAATATAAACTAGCCGCTCTCCCACGTACATCAGGTCACAAACCCAAAAGACGTCAGTTAAATTAGACCAAAGGCCTCAAGGCCTTGTTTGGTCTCACACTAATTCCCCCAAACTAGATTATTTTAATATTATTTTTATTATATGGTTTCACTTGTCACACATGTAATATTTAAATTAATTTAATTAACTCATACTTATAATTATAATAATTATAATTCCCACTGTAATATACTTAATAAATCTTTACATATCTAATTTAATAAATTAGATCAAAACAACATTTTATTTAATTTAATTATTTTCTTAACTATTAAACAATTGATTTAATTTAATTATTTTCTTAAATTAAATCCTTTAAATAAAATTATCATTATTCAATTTAATTAACATTCTTCAATTTAGTTACTAAATTAATTCACCACAATTCATCAATTATTTATTTTTCTCAATAAATTAATTATTTAAAATATTTATTTAATTTAATAAATATTTAAATTAAATTATAAATTTCTCGATCGCTACATCCTTCCCTCCTTAAAAGGATTCTGTCCCCAGAATCACGACTCGAAAAATTCATTCGTCACATTCTTCCTTCCTTAACAGGATTCTGTCCCCAGAATCATAATACAAGATTAAGCAAATAACTAAGGATAATTTTTCATTATAACATCTTCAAGTTCCCACGTAGCTTCCTCAGCATTGTGGTTCCTCCATATTACCTTAACAGAATGTATCATTTTATTTCTTAGGACTTGCTCTTTCCTGTCAATAATTTGAACAGGGACTTCTTCATAGGATAAATCTTTCTCAAACTGTAAAGGCTCAGATTCTATAACATATTTATAGTCATGTTTATATGGTCTCAACACCGAGACATGGAAAATATTATGGATATGCACCAATTCCGGAGGTAAAGCTACCTCGTATGCCACTTCACCAACGCGTCGAAGCACTTCAAAAGGTCCTATAAACCTAGGGCTTAATTTTCCCTTCTTGCCAAGGCGAATTTTTCCCTTCTTGCCAAACCGAATTTTCCCCTTCCAGGGAGATACTTTCAAGAACACTTAACTACCAACATCGAATTCCCGATTTTGTCGGTGTTGATCGATATATTTCTTCTGTCTATCCTGTATAGCTATCAATCTTGCTCGAATCACCTTGATGATCACGACGGTTTGTTGTACCAACCCTGGACCCAATAGCTGACGTTCACCTACCTCATCCCAGCATAACGGAGTTCTGTATTTCCTATCGTATAATGCTTCGTAAGGTGGCATACCAATACTCGCGTGATAACTATTATTATAGGCAAACTCCACCAATGGTAGATGGTCATCCTAACTCCCTTTGAAATCCATTACACATGATCTGAGCATATCTTCTAGTGTTTGAATGGTTCTCTCACTCTATCTGTCAGTTTGAGGATGGTACGTTGTGCTCATTCTCAACTGAGTTCCCAAACATTCTTGTAATCATTTCCAGAAATTAGATGTGAAACGCAGATCTCTGTCTGATATAATGGACACAGGTACACCGTGTCTTGAAATAATTTTCTTCACGTAAAGTTTTGCTAACCGATCTAGGTTAAATCTAATTGTGATTGGTAAGAAGTGGGCCGACTTCGTCAATCGATCAACGATCACCCAAACGGCGTCATAACCTTGCTGAGTTGTTGGAAGACCTACCACAAAATCTATTATGATATGCTCCCATTTCTATTCTGGTATCTCCAATAGTTGTAATAATTCGCTTGGTCTTTGGTGTTCAGCTTTAACTTTCTGACACATTAAACATTTCACCACACACTTAGCCACATCCTTTTTCATATTTGGCCACCAAAAATGATGTCGAATATCCTGGTACATTTTCGTACTCCCAGGATGAAACGAATATCTTGAGTTGTGAGCTTCACTCAGAATTTCCTCTTTAACTTCCGATACTGGTGGAACACAAATTCTCCCTTCGAATCGAAGTAACCCTTCCGAATCGATTTTAAATTTGTTTTCCTCACCTTCAAATACTTTTTGTTTTATCTTTTTTGCAGTCTTCATCCTAAAGTTGTGCATTCTTCACTTTATCTACCAACGTTAAACTGTTCCCATCTGGAATAATTTTTCGTCTGTTTCTGTCGAATATTTAATTTCCAAATCCATCTTTGCCATTTTCGTCTCTAGCTTCTCCTGAGCAGTCAACATCATTAACTTCTCCCTTCCCTTCCTACTTAAAGCATCAGAAACAACATTCGCCTTTCCAGGATGATAGAAAATCTCGCAGTCATAGCCTTTGATCAAATCCAATCATCTTCTCTACCTCATATTCAAATCTTTGTGTAAAGATATACTTCAGACTTTTATGGTCGGTATATATCTCACACCTCTCTCCATAAAGATAATGTCTCCAAATCTTCAGGGCAAACACCACCACAGCCAACTCTAAGTCATGAGTCGGATACCTTTTCTCGTAATCTTTTACATGACGTGATGCATACACAATGACTCTGTCGTTCTGCATAAGCACACAACCTAGTCCTTTTTGCGATGCATCACTATACACCACAAAATTCCCTGTATCATCAAACAATGATAATACAGGTGCCGTACTCAACCTCTTCTTTAATTCATGAAAACTTTCCTCACACTTCTCCGTCCTAACAAACTTAACCGACTTTCTGGTTAAATTCGTCAACGGGGTCGCGATCTTGGAAAAATCTTGAATAAAACGCCTATAGTAACATGCCAATCCTAAGAAACTCCTTACTTTTGATGGTGTCTTCGACTGATCCCAGTTTATTACAGCTTCAACCTTTGATGGATCTACCGAAATTCCGTCTTTATCAATAACGTGTCCGAGAAACTGTACAAGTTCCAACCAAAATTCACATTTTGAAAATTTTGCGTACATCTTCTCTTTTCTCAATGTATCCAATGTCACTCTTAAGTGTTCCACATGATCCTCCTTGGTTTTAGAATACACCAGGATATCATCAATAAACACCACCACAAATTTGTCTAAGAATGGTTTAAACACCCTATTCATTAAATCCATGAATGCTGCAGGTGCATTAGTTAAACCAAATGACATAACCAGAAACTCGTAATGACCATACCGAGTTCTGAATGTCGTCTTCGGTACATCCTCCGGCCTCACCTTCAACTGATGATAACCACTTCTCAAGTCTATCTTTGAGAAATACCTAGCTCCATTCAGTTGATCGAACAAGTCATCGATTCTAGGTAATGGATACTTATTTTTAATCGTGACCTTATTCAATTCTCGATAGTCAATGCAGAGCCGCATCGATCCATCCTTCTTCTTAACAAATAACACTGACACTCCCCCACAGCGAAACACTCGGCTAGATATACTTCTTGTCGAGCAATTTTTGCAACTGCACCATTAACTCTTTCATCTCTACTGGAGCCATTCTGTATGGGGCTTTAGATATTGGGGTCGTTCCTGGTAGCAAATTATTCAAGAACTCGATTTGTCGATTCGACGAAAGAGCCGGCAAATCATCTGGAAATACGTTTGCAAAATCTCTTATGATCGGTATCTCTTCTAACTTCTCACTCTTCTTCTGTGTATCGACTATGTAGGCTGAGTATCCCACACATCCTTGTCTTAACAACTTATTGGTTTTCATCACCGTTAGACAACTTTCTTGTCGAGGTGACTTGCTGCCATAGGACACCACCTTTGGCGGAGTCATAAGGTTAACACATTTCCTTTGACAATCAATTACTGCTCCATAATAGAATAACCAATCCATTCCAAGTATAACATCGAATTCCCCAAGTTTAATTGGTATCAAATCTACCATCATATCGAGACCTTTTATAACCACTCTATAATTCTTATATATTTATCCAACAGGAATCACTTCCCTATTCGCAATCTCTATGCTCAAAGGATAATCTAGTTTTTCTTGAGGTAAATCTAAGTTCTGAGCAAATTCATCGGATATAAATGAGCAAGTAGCACCCGAATCAAACAGTACATAAGCATTAACACCATTAATCAGAATGATAACTGACACCACATCCTTAGACTGAACAGCATCCTGCACGGTCATATTGAAAGTTCTCGCAGTAGGTCGGTTTGACTGTGCTGGTCCAGTGATAGTCAATGCACCACCACCGTTGTTGTTTCCCTTTCCACCACTTGCACTCCCCGCTGGCTTTTTAGGGCAATCCCGAGCCATGTGATCCTTCGAACCGTAGGTAAAACATGCTCCTTTCTTTGGACTAAAACAGTTCGGTGCAATGTGTCCCTCCTGACCACAGTTGAAACACACCCGCTTTCCCTTCAACCACACCCCAGTATGGTTCTTTCCACAAGTAGCACAAGGTTCAAACTTTTTCTTCTGCTGACTTCCTTTCTGTCCTCTCGTAGTCGAATTCTCGTTCCACTTCTCCTTCTGATTGTTACTTCCAACGTTACTTCCACCGGCCTTATTTTCATTCTTATTCTTCCTCTTTTTCTGTTCTTGATTGTACTTGGTCAAGGCATCGCTTCCACCTTCTGCGATAATTGCCTTTTCCAATACAGCCACAAATGTATTTAACTAGAATATTGAAACCTTGATATACAACCAGGGTTTCAATCCTTGTTCGAACCTTCTCGCCTTACGCTCATCCGTATTGACTTGATAAGTGGCAAACCTTACCAACTCGTTAAACTTCGCAGCATATTCTGGCACCGTCATGGTTCTTTGCTTCAACTCCAGAAATTGCACTTCCAACTGATTTCGAGAACTCGCAGGAAAGTACATTTCAAAAAACATCTCCTTAAATCTATCCCACGTTATCACTCCTTATCCCCCACGAACCTTATTTTCCTGCCACCAGTAGCTAGCTTCAGACTTCATCATGAATGTTGCGAACGCAGTCTTCTGATCCTCATTGACTCTAGCAATGTTGAACACTTTCTCAATTTCCATGATCTAGGTTTGGGCTTCCACTGGATTCATAAACCCTTGAAATTCTGGTGGTCCAACCGCTTTGAATTCTTTGAAGGTCGTAACTTGAGCTTGCGGTTGATTCGCAAGTGCTGAACCGGGTTAGCGTTGGCATCGTTATTATTGTTAGTAGACCCCTCAGGAGGTGGTTGTTAACGTGGTTGTCTTCTTCTAGGAGGCATTTTATGTTTAAAATATATGCTTATTAGTTCATTACTCAACTTCTTAGGTATTTGAAGTTTAACTTAAACATTCTAAAATTAAAGCTATAACACATAACATTTCAAATAAACTTTGATATTTTATTCATTCATAATGTTTTTAAAAGACACTAAAGATAACATAAACGCTATTAACATCCACTTTCCTAAACTAGACAAAGTTTCAGGATTACATACTCATACTACCCCTTTATTCATCGAAAAATAAGGGATTTAAAATTTATTTATTCACATAATTAACCACATATTTTTATCACTCTTATTCTTCCTATCTATGCATATTAAGACGTCGTAAGGGTTCTCGATGCTCTTCCTCCATGATACGATACGCCGTCCTACGATCCATCACGAACTACGGCGAGTCTTGAAATTGAGGTGGGTAATAAAAGATTCGATCCTGAGCCCTATCAATCGCAGAATTAAAGGCATAATCCATTTCGTTCATTTTGGCCTTCTTCACTTGGACTTTAGCCTCAGCATGGTTTGCATGGTGAGTCACCTTCATCCAAGCGTCCTTTGCTCTTGCACGCTTAGCTAATTCCTCTTTGAAGTCATCTTTGAATTTCTCCATGTCAGTTTTCATCTTCTCGTTCACTACCAACAGATCCATATGCTGACCTTTCATTTACACTAAGTCCCACTCCGTGTTTCCAAGGCATGAGTCGAGTTCTTGAATCTCTGCATCCTTCTACTCCATCGTAGCATGATGCATCTCAACCAACTCCTTCAGCTCCTCAACCTTGTCCTGTAGTTCTATGTTATGATCATACAGAGCATCGTACATCTCAGCTGATATGGAGTTTGGTGGAAACTCCACTGGTTCCTCTTCCTCATCATCCTCCTCTATCTCCTCAGAGCTATCCTCCTCGGGATCGGTCACAGGCTCATCCTCCTAGATCAACTGTTCCCGCACCACATGAACATCCCGGGGTTCATCATCTCAAGGTATCTAAGGTATCACCTCCCTTGTTAGATTGGATCCTCCTTCATTAGACATACTGACAACAAAATATTTTAAGTTTTACTTTACATTTTCGATACTCGCGAGCACATAAGTTATTAACACATAGCACATAATTTCTTTTATTGTTTAGCTTCAATGGATGCCTTAATCCATTCCTTAAAACCCGATAAGAGTTAAACACCTCTATGTTTTCTGACTCCTTAAAGGTTACTTCCTAAGGTTTTCCCACCTAAGGTTCATAACCTAAAGCTTTGATACCAATATGTGACACCCCCAAATCTGAGTACTCCATTCCCACAAGATTCGGTGTTCACTGTCCAAACCCATTACATTTAACTACCCATCATAAAGGATAAAGACATAATTTAAATAACTTAAACAATAATCTTTCCCATTAAGGGTTACATCATCATCATCCCAGGTAATCTAACCTTAAATTATTACATAAGTTTACGGAATATATCATAAAATAAAATAAGTCTTTAGCATAATTCATTAAAATAAAATTCTCACAAGTCTTCAACACTTGGACATTTTGCCCTTTCCTTTGCTAGTAGATGGCTCATCGACTTTCTCTACCTTAGCTGCAGTGTTAAATGCAAGAGTGAGCAAACAATTACTCACTGATATAGAAAGCAGTAATGATAACAACATGTTAATGAACAACGAATACTGAACAATAGTGAACTTGTTCTATGAATCAAAAATAGAAAACAAGTTCGAATTTAATATCTAAGGGTCTTAAGATCACGAACTATGTCCCCGGTGATTAGGTATTACTACCCCAACCTTAACAGTCATTTAGACTATACAGACCCGAGTTAATGTACTTAGGGAGATCAGCCCTTTGTACCATGTATTGTGCACAAATATCTAAACGTTACACGTACAAAATCTCCTTTATAAGGGTTGTTCATCTCAGTTTGAATAAAGAATTTCCGCATTAAAGAAACTTTAATTTGGAACTAGCTTATCAGTGGTTCTAGAATTTTAGAACACTATTCCATAATAGACTAGTTCAATCAATAAGAGTTTGCTTACTACTTGAAGGCTTAATACAACAATATAGAATTGAACAAGATTATTAAAGTCAAAGATCGAATATCAACAATATACAATTGAGTACATGATATACATGCAAAGTACTAAATTCAAAAGAGTTAGAATAATCTCCTTTAAATCAATGTATTAGAACAATATCTACTTCGAATAATAATAAGGAAAGTAAAACTCGCTCGATATAACGAATCAAGTTACAAGAGCTTGTACAATCATAGACAAGATAGAATCAATAGGCTTACTAAATTAAACTTTTGGAATAGAAAGCTTGCTTGACTTAAAGATAACATAGCTATGAAACTTGCTCAATAAAAATTTAAGATAAGGAACTTGCATTCATTATAAAGAGAATGAAGTTAGAAAACTTGTCTTGTATGTAAGTTACACAAGTATAATAATGTTCGCCAATTACCCTACAGGTATCATTGAAATAGCAATAACAATTAGTTGTATTAATATTTGCTTTAGGGGTTTAACCCACCATTTAAGTCATAACTTTATCTTAATGTCTAATCTTGTTGGTTATCATCCATAACGGATTTGAAATCTCACTACGAACTAACATAAACCTTATCATTTATCTTTAACTTTTGAAAACATTTGGTTCATTACATAACTTACTAATTCATAATCTATAGTTTCAACGTTGTGATTACAACATGTTGTTATATCTTATAACACGTTTTAGGTTCCTCTACAATCATTAAAATAAGTTAGGTTAGCATTCCCAAAGCTATGTTGTTAACAGTTCAATTCTGGGTCTGCTAGACCACTGGCGCGGTCGCGCCATGGTTAGCTTAGAGTCTGGCGCGCCCACGCGGCAGCGCGTTCGCGCTCGGCACCAGAAGCAGTTTTGCAGAAACTCAAAATAAGTCTCTGTTTATGGCCGAAAATCCCAATTTCACAGAAATTCATGAAACCTAACAACTAAAACTTTGTAATAACATCACTAGACATGATATTCACCATTCCAACTACATAAACATTATATATATTCAGCTTTGAAGAATTAAAACCACAATTTTTCAAATTTCTTTACTTTTAGCAAATTCGATCGCCACGAATTCGTTTCTTACCCAATTGACATGATTCGAACTTCGCCGCTTTAGTTTCTTAACATACTAATATAATTCAACATCAATTTACAGATTATCATACATATTAAACATGAAACTTTATACTTTCTAAAGCCATTTTTCATGTATATACACTAATATTTATTTCTTCTTCTTACAAACCAATTTCACATGAATTTTATATTCAAACAACACTCACCTACAATGATTAACATATTCTAAAACCTTATATATGTTTATACATATCAATTCAACATGATTACCAAATCATATAATATATATATATATATATATATATATATATATATATATATATATATATATATATATATATATATACCACCAAAACTAAAAGTTCAAAATAGAAATCGTTTATACCTTGCTCCTTTGATTGTATGATGAAAAAGATGGTAGAAATCATTTTCCAAACCCTTCTTCTCTCTTGGCAATCTCAAAAACTCAAAATCACAGTGTTTTCTCTCTCTCCAGACTCTCTGTATTTAGACTTAGACAAAATACGTGAAATAAAATATAAACCAGCCACTCTCCCACGTACGTCAAGTCACAAACCCAAAAGACGTCAGTTAAATTAGACCAAAGGCCTCACGGCCTTGTTTGGTCTCACACTAATTCTCCCAAACTAGATTATTTTAATATTATTATTATATGGTTTCACTTGTCACACATGTAATATTTAAATTAATTTAATTAACTCATACTTATAATTATAATAATTATAATAATTATAATTCCCACTGTAATATACTTAATAAATCTTTACATATCTAATTTAATAAATTAGATTAAAACAACATTTTATTTAATTTAATTATTTTCTTAACTATTAAACAATTGATTTAATTTAATTATTTTCTTAAATTAAATCCTTTAAATAAAATTATCATTATTCAATTTAATTAGCATTCATCAATTTAGTTATTAAATTAATTCACCACAATTCATCAATTATTTATTTTTCTCAATAAATAAATTATTTAAAATATTTATTTAATTCAATAAATATTTAAATTAAATTATAAATTTCTCGATCGCTACAACCTTACTTTTAGTAATTAGTATTTTTGTGTTGATAATTAATTTAGATTATAAATTTACTTGTTAAATGTTCATTTGAGCATACAAAAATAGTGTTAAGGTTGTTGCATGATAACATACACTACAAAAAAATGGGACTTCGGCAACAACCGATTTTCGTTGTTAAAGGTGCCAAATTTTGTTGCTAAAGGGTTTTGGCAACGACTTTACTGTCGTTGCGTCTTTCGTTACGCAATGAGCATTGCTAATTGTTCCGCAACGAACGTATTTTTTTCGTTGCCAAAAGTAATACATTTTGCAACGAAATTTGGCTTTCGTACAGAGACATCGATCCTTTAGCAACAAAATATATTGTTGCAGAATAATAAAAATTTCGTTGCTAAAAACCCCATTTCGTTGCAAAAGTATGCTAATTGGTAACAAAATGAACTATTTTTTTTTACAATGACCATGCATTTTCGTTGCAATTGACACCATTTTGCAACGACATTTTTCGTTGCAGTAAATAATGAAAATTGTTGCCTAAACTTGCTTTCGTTGCAGAATGTAAACTTTTTAGCAACGATTTTCGTTGCTGATTATATTATTTGGCAACGACATTATGCTGAATCAACAACGAAAATGTTTGTTGCTGGTTATTTTTCAATAGCAACGAAAGTCGTCGATTAGCAACGACATTATATGTTGCCATTTTTTTATATGTGCAACGAAAGTTAATATGATTTGCAACGATAAAAAATGTTGCCTTTTATATTAGTATTAGCAACAATATCCTCTTCGTTGTTATTAGGTTAATTTTTTATTGTCAAATATTATATTTTTAATGCCATTAGCAACGAACATTTGTTGCTAAATGTATAAAAAATATTGTTGCTATATTAAAACTTGTTCAATGCTTTGGTAACGAATTATATTGTTGTCAAATCAAAATTTGACATTCTTTTTGTGTACCTGGCTAGCTCAACGTCCCCATAGCAAATAATGACAAAAATACAAAAAACTAAAATATTATTAACTTAATAAAATCATCCACTACATAATCATTCATTATTTTTACAATTAACCATCTAAAACTATCACAGTTCTTCAATCAAAGTATATATCTACATATATATAGATCTTCCGTAAACGTAGCACGAAAATTTGATACCCAGTATTGTAAGGCAGGTCGTAGAAGCAGTCTTCCTGCACGTATTTAAAAATAATAGCAAGTCAGGAAAATGAAGCAAATAGGTCATAAGAGGCACTTAATGCCAAAATCAATACACAAAGACAATAGAGTTGCTACGTAGTACTAATATTATTAAACCAACACCTGATCTCAAGCATAGCATCCCTAGATCCTAACAATGCTTTAACAATTTGTACTTGGCTTGGTTCACTAGCCTGGCCCATCCACTATTCAAGGTATCAGCATTAGTTAGGTAAGCTTAATCATAATCAAGGCAATCTTTATAAGATAACGTGTAGCCTCCATAAGAAAATTGGCCCAAATCAAATGCAGTAAACAGAGAATGAATCAAATAACCCAAAAAATTTTCTTGTTACATATACCATGGTATACCGACATGATTAAAAAAAGAAAAAAACTACTAATATTTATAGTATTGAGCTTTCTTTGTACATATTAAGTAGATAATATGGCAATAGTTGCAAAAAGACAATTGATTGAAAGAATTACCTCTTCTGACTTACACATGCTACAGCTGCTGATGACGCATTTATATGCATCCCAATGTTCTTCTGCCAATTTTCTTAATAGATTCAACTGTATTTCAAGAGCTAAATTTGCATTAGACAACTTTGTCCAGGTATCTCTGGACTTGTGAGGATCAGATTTTTACCATTTCTTGATAGCACCGACCATTGATGGTGTGGATGACCCTCTAGTTCCAGGCTCGCCTAGTAACTGGAAATGTATCATTATTATTATGCCCAACTTTAATAAGAAACATGTCAATGCAGAGGTATGTAGTCACTAGCATAAAGCTTTCTAATTATATAAACGTGTTGTGTTGTTTTGGTAGGGGAAAACATCCCTTTGAAGCTCTGAGACCCTCTCTGAGCAGAATGGGCTCAATGGTGATCTAGATAAGAAATTCTGACCATTTGGCAGCCCTCATATATATCCCATCGAACCAAGACAATATTTGCAGAATAATAACTTCAAAAACTGGAAAGAGTACTTCCTATGTTTGAATTTCATGAGGTACTTTCCTTTAAAATCTACATCAGGTGGAAACTTTCTCAATTCATAGATAGATTATTAACATATAATATGTGCATAGCTTCTTAGACCAAGCAATCAAATGCATATAAACATGCAAAATACAAAATACAATGAATGTTTGTATACTTACCAGCATCATCAATGGAGGCAAGGAGAATTTAGTCCTCTCATGTGCAATATAATGAGCAGTTTGAGCTATCACATGCACCACATCCAGATCTGCAGTGCCCATTTCTTGGTTTTGATCTTCATTCAATGATGAACCACCCCAAGGTAACTAAGCAATGCGGCGACCACAACAGTTGTCATGGCTGCAGATGATCCCAGTCCAGTTTTTGCAACTTCAGGCTTGGAATTTTCTCCATTTGATTCTCCGGCGTTGAAGGTAATTGAAGTAAAAGGTTTAAGGGTGGCAAATGATTCTGGAGATAAAGGGAGACCAAGGGCTTCAATCTAAGAAAAAGGGGGGTGGGGGACAACATTATCTTTACTTCAATAATATCATAAAGATCACAATTCAAAGCATTACATATTAAATAAGTCTCATGATAATCACATACAAAAAATAGTGAAGCATAAAAGCAAGTTCATATAGCATGTGATCACATATTGATATAATCAAACAAAGGTATTCCACTTGCTTTTTGTCTTAAAAAGGTCGCACCTATAAATAATTCATCCAATTTTGCAAAGGTAGGCTACCTTATTTTATGCATCTAAATACAATTAATAGTCACAAACACCAAAAATAGTTTATGCAGATTGCCCCATGTTCATATCACTTCACTATCCACACATAACTAGCATATATGCAATGCTAAAAACTATGGCATAGCTAATACAACAACAAATGCAAATTATAGATGGGGGACATGAAGAGCCATAGCCTTTGAAGCAATGAGGACATTTAAGGAGTTGATATTGAACAAAAACTAATTCTTCATGCCTTAACAAGTGGAAGGGTAAGTACAGATCTACAACTTAGCACTTTAAAAACTTACTGGGCAATCAACAAAAGACACATGCCTCAGTAACTTCATCCTAGAGTTCTCAAAGTCAGGCACATCACACACGGGAGCATCTTCTTTCCCACTTCCATAAGCCCTGTTTAAAAAATTGAGAATGATGAAGATAAAAATCAGAGTTCCAAATTCAAATACAAGTGCACAACACCATTATGAACTTACTTGTGACACATCGGGTGTGGGCAGCGTTCATCTTCACATTTGTATATCTTTTCATTTGCATATTCGAGATTTATGGTAATGTTGCGTTCCAGCTCATTTTTGAAACGAACAGTCTGCAAACAAATGAGAAATCAAAAGATCTGCTTTAAGGTTCTACATGTATAACTAATGTTAGAATTACATTACTTGCTGGTTATTAAGCTTCACTTTTTCATGGTCATATTTCTTATTTAACCTAAAAATCAAGATACAGTAAGTTTTCACAAAGTAGATGAGATAAATATATACTCCCACTTATAATAAACTAAATTCGCTCACATAAGTCAACCTATAATTGTAAATAATAGCTGAATAAGTTCCAATTTTGATAAAGAAACCATTATCCAGAATTAAGTATATCACACAGTTAAGGACCAACATATGTTTATGGCTGCACTAATTAACACTATTTACTTGTTTGCATACAAGGGACAACTACGAATGCCTTATAAACAATGACTAAGCATCAAACTCAGTAGCATTACCTGAATTGATCTTGTTAAGCTTCACTTTTCCCATAAAATATTGCAATACTCGGTTATAGATGGGCTTTCTTTGATTCTCTTCTTGTCTATCTGTACCTGTCAATTAAACAAATCACAAATGTGTGTAAATATCCAAGTAAGACTCTCTGCTCTTGCTCAACTTCACCAGACATAGAAAAGAAAATTTCCCAACCTGGGAGAAATATTCTAGTATTTGAGGTAGATAATAGAAACCTCATGTTTCTTGTATAAAGGCCCACATATTTAAAAGAAAATTTTATAAGTGAATGAAATTGTACCATCGATAGACTGCCACAAAAGGACTACTTCTTCCAAGAGATAATGCCTTTAAAGTATATCCAAAACCCCACCTCACCTGGTCCAGCCTCCCACAACCGCCTCCCTGACCGTAAAACCCTTGTCCTGAAAACCTGTGTACTTCTTCTCATTCCCACAGCAGGCATCTGTTTGTGGTTTTGTTGAGGCAAAATTGCCCCTTTAAATTAACTGATTTTCTGCCCCAACTGCCCAACACAAATTCACACAACTCACTCCATGTACAAATTCACATTTGTACATGGAGTGAGTTGAAATTGAAGGGTGGAGTTAAAACTCATTACCAGTTGTGCAAGGATGAATGCGATAATGAGCAGAAGACCAGGTCTTTCTGTGAAAGACCAACCTCTTGAATGAGTAACAAAAATTAAGGCCTGGTTAATGGTGCTAACTTGAAGATACACAGCAGATGCCATAATTTCGTTTAGTGCCTTAGCTTCTTCCTTATTTGACATATTATAGTGGTGCATGTTGAAGTTCTTTACATGAAAATGTTCCTGCACCCAAAAAATAAACAAAATATAGCCAAAATACAGAATGGAAAAAAATAACAAAAAAAATTCAATGGTTCAAATATTCTTTGGCATGTCTACAATGTCGTTATGTTTGAATATTGTTTGCCATTTACCGCGAAGAAGTTAGTTTCATATGCTGCCCAGAAGAACACAGCAGTCATTAAGGCCATGTAAGCACCAAGAACAACCCCGGTTGCAAAAACTTCACTGAGCTTCCAGCTATTAGGCATTGGAGAAGGTTTAACTCTGTCTTTGGATATAGTCATGATTGTACTTGAAGTATAAGCTTTAAATCAGATAAATGAAACTTGAAAAAAAAAAAGTGTCACAAGAGGTTCAAGAATCAGTATGACTAATTACCATCATTAAGAGCAGCAATGACAAGAACCATGAAAGGAGGAAAGTCGAATTTCCAGAATACTGTCAGCAACATAAATCCAAGCTGCAATATACAATTCAGTTTATTTTTAGTAGTTTTAGCACATAATAAAGTTTAGGTACCATTTCATAACACTTTTCTTGAGTACTTTATCTGCTTTTTGCTGAGATAAAGTTTGTAAAATATAAAAGCAGAACAAGATAAATGTTCCCGAAGTGTTCCATTCCCTACATACTCAACTAAAATATGTTGTTCATCTCTCTGCTCCAGAAATCCAAAAAACTTTACTAAATTTAAATGCTCAATCTTTGATAGGGTAAGGATTTCATTTTTGAACTCCGTTGACAAGCGCTTGTCATGCAAGTCCTGCCAAAAGAATTTTAAGTTAGTTTGCATAGGTAAATGTACTTCATCTCAATTGTTTTAATATCGGAAAGATGTTAGGTCTTTTCTCATGTTTTTGCTCCTTGACCCTTCTTAATACAGTCCAATTAGCCTATCTCTGGACAACTTGTTTCATTTTTGCAACAAATATTAGAGAAGAAATGCAACAAGCACAGAGTCTCCCAATAAAAGAGCCAGTGATACCCACTGCCTCGTAATGTATCATGTAATGCAAAATTTTCCTGCAAAACCACATGCGACTCCTAACAGTAGAAATATGAACGTAACTGGCATTGCCTGCTTTGAAGTTGTCGAACGCTGCAGAAGTAAATAGGTGATTGAAAGGATCATTAACACAACAAATAACATACGGGTTACAACTTGAACCTGACACCTGAAAATTTGCAATCCTGAACTGATAGATGTCATTGGCTTTGGGATCCACCAAGACTTTGAATTCTGAAACCAGTGTGTCAAAAACATTCTCAAGCAACAAGACAAAAGGCTGAGTAACTCACAATATAAGAGATTATGACAAAATGTTAAATGATTGAGAAAAAGGTGATAATGTATCAGTGAGTATACATGGGCTACTTTAAAAAATAGAGAATGCAAAACAATTAATGTTCAACTTCAGAGTAAACCCCTGAAAAAACTGAGAACTCTTTTACAAGTTTTTTTTGTCTTTATTAAATTTCTATTCTGGCTGATGGTGGCAAAAGGAGATTCGTTTAACTTCATCCATCCAAGAGACAATAATTAACATGAATCCAATGTCATACATGACTTGTAATTTAGTCCTAACCTAATAGATAACACATAATAACTCCTCCCCATTGTTCATGCATCAAGATTCCTCTTGGAACACTAACTAAAGATGAATGAGAGAGAGTGAAGCAAGATCTGCAACCGTCAATCAAACTGAAGCTTATATAATGTCCATAATAAGGGATGTATGCTCAGAGTTATGCTTTTGCCTTATGCTCAAACATGTACTGGATGACATACCCAGTCATAAAAGATATGAGATAACAATTCAGTTTATGCATGTGTGTACTAAATTATCTAAATCAGCAGCGCAGTCTTGAATATCTAGACAACTGATGTAGGAATAATAACCATAGAGAACAATTAAAGCCTAACAATGGTTATTTAAATTTCTAGCCACTGTCCACCTGAAAAGTAGGCAAATATACAATGACAAGACAAACAAATTATAGCAATCTAAGGAAGGTTCAGGCTTCAAGGTAATATCTCTAAAAGGCTAATAATTAGCCATTGCAAAAAAGTTGACAGACAAATATTTCATTATTTTACTATCTAGTTCAAATGTGGGATCAAAAAATAATTCAATCCCTGAATTCAACAGAGAATGACAAATTCTCCTACACATAAAAAATGCAAACACAGATGGAACGGGCATGAAAAGTATAAAAACATACAATCACAAAATCAATATATCAAGACAAAATCACCAATTTCACCAAAACCAACAGCTCGCCATCCATCTCCCTTGATAACATTGATAAAATCATAAAGAGTATCAGAAACTTTTGGATGAGCGGCGGATTGAAGATAAAATAAATAAATTAACCTTGAAGAAAGAATCGGGAGTAATCGGATTGAAATCAATTGCGGCTACAGACGACATAGTGGAAGCGGGCACCGGCTACATGTGCCGACAGTATGACCTATGCTACTCACCTTCCCGCCCATGCATAATAATATCATTCCATCATCACCGTCGATTCCTGTATCAATCGAGCTATCAACCTTGTCGAGAACCATCAATGTCGCGGCAATTCTCTGATCCCCTTTCTTCACTTGGAATTAAAACCCTAGGTCTTCATAATTTGTGTATTCCAACTGGTCCCTAACCGTAGATAGGTTCACAGAAAGCAGTGACTGAGATGGTAGATCGGCAATGGCACAAAGAGGAAAGAGGCCTTCAACAATGGATTGTGAAACGAGGGAATAGAGAGTTGGAAACAAAATTGGGGAATAGGGCTAAAGGTATTTTCAATTACGATAGTGATAGGAATACTCATCTGTTCCAAATTTTCTAAGGTCCTTGTTTTAATTCAAAATTATAATAATAATAATAATAATAATAATAATAATAATAATAACAATAATAACAATAACAATAACAGTAGTAGTAGTAGTAGTAATAATAATAATAATAATAATAATAATAATAACAATAACAGTAATAATTAATTATCATATTATCATATTTACATATTTATATCATAACGTACATATTATATCAATTATACTAAATGATGTAAATATGTAAATATGATAATATGTTATGTTATGATGTAAATGATGTAAATATGTTATGATTTTAGTATTTTAATGATGTAATTTGAATTTTTGTTGTTTTGATTAATTAACAAAATAATTTGAATTATAGTATTTTAGTATTTTTTGAATTTTAGTATTTTTTAATTTGATTTTTTTTAGTATTTTAATATTTTTTTTAATTAGTATTTTTTTAATTAGTATTTTTAGTATTTGATGTAAATATGTAATTAGTATTTTAGTGTCAGGTAAGTGACTTTTAGTATTTTGATATGCTATACAACTATGGTAAAATTTTAGTATTTGAGTAAAATTTTAGTATTTTAGTATTTGAATTTTAGTATTTTGATTAAATGATGTAAATATGTTATAATGTAAATGATATAAATATGATAATATGTTATGTTATGATGTAAATGATGTAAATATGTTATGATTTTAATATTTTAATGATGTAATTTGAATTTTTGTTCTTTTGATTAATTAACAAAATAATTTGAATTTTAGTATTTTTTTTTGGGATTTTAGTATTTTTTTTTAATTTGATTTTTTTTAGTATTTTTTTAATTAGTATTTTTAGTATTTTATGTAAATATGTAATTAGTATTTTAGTGTCGGGTAGGTGACTTTTAATATTTTGATATGTTATAGAACTATGGTAAAATTTTAGTATTTGAATAAAATTTTAGTATTTTAGTATTTGAATTTTAAAATTTTGATTAAATAATGTAAATATGTTATGATGTAAATATATAAATATGATAATATATTATGTTATGATGTAAATGATGTAAATATGTTATGATTTTAGTATTTTAATGATGTAATTTGAATTTTTGTTCTTTTGATTAATGAACAAAATAATTTGAATTTTAGTATTTTAATATTTTTTTGAATTTTATTATTTTTGAATTTGATTTTTTTTAGTATTATAGTATTCTTTTTAATTAGTATTTGATGTAAATATGTAATTAGTATGTTAGTGTCGGGTAAGTGACTTTTAGTATTTTAATATGTTATACAACTATGGTAAAATTTAATATATGAGTAAAATTTTAGTATTTTAGTATTTGAATTTTAGTATTTTGATTAAATGATGTAAATATGTTATGATGTAAATATGTAAATATGATAATATGTTATGTTATGATGTAAGTATGTTATTATTTTAGTATTTTAATGATGTAATTTGAATTTTTGTTCTTTTGATTAATTAACAAAATAATTTGAATTTTAGTTTTTTTTTTGGATTTTAGTATTTTTTTTAATTTGGTTTTTTTATTATTTTTTAATTAGTAATTTTAGTATTTAATGCAAATATGTAATTAGTGTAACGACCCCAAAACAGGTCCATTCCATCCAACCCATTCTGAGTCGCCAAATACATGGTACAGAAAACAACTACAACTTTATTACAACAATTATCGTGCAAAATACAACAACACATATGCTGTGAGTTTGGATACAAATATATACCAAATGTGACTCATGTTCCAACCGTGGACATCACCTCACAATAACACCTTACATAAAGGTATAGTCAAAAACTGTTTTAGAAATTAGAATCTTTGGGAAGTGCTCAAGAAAACCTTCGTACATGGGAGGCCACGCGTCTAGGTTATGATAGATATCATATGGCCACAGAATTATCCTTGGTTGACCCAATAGACCCCAAAGAAAAACGAGAAGATTACTATCATATTCTTCCCAATGGTGAGTCTTCTCTTGACTTATCATTATCTCCACTGTCTCTAATTGAGAATTATACTTCAAACAAACACCAAGATTATATAGGTAGTGCCCATAGATATACTCAGCAAGTGGATGAGCACAACCCTGTCTTATGATGACACGAGGTTGTATGTCAATAGACATCTTGTATGACAGTGGCAAAATACCCTTCCAACGTTAGGTTCGCCTCACCCTATTGGATTCACCAAATATAACTACTAAATGAACTTTTCTATACTGCTTCGGGAGAGCATCCACAGCTAGAGACCACCGTTCTATTTCCCCGTTACCCTCGCTCGACCCAGCTACACTCTTATTACCTGAAAGGAATTGTGAAGCAAAAGGGTGAGCACAACTAGCTCAGTAAAGAATATCATGACTAAAGATAAATAAATTATCAATAGTCTTCATTAATAATAAATCAGAGATTTAGAACATATGGTAGATGATAAAAAAATTTTAACCATAGTTGCAGCGGAACGAGCAATCCATTAGAAGAGTCAAATAGACTATAAAGTCTATTATCTTCTCCATGTTAAAAATCCACCAACAATATTTTATCCATGTAACATCACTCAACAGTTCCTTTCCACAATCATATGAATAACTCATAATCATAATTGTGACTATAAATTTTTCTTCGCACCCAGGACGAAGAATATTTTCATCACCTGTCTTTACCTGAAACATCAAAGATCATGGTTATACCAAATCACAGTTCCTGTTTATAATCATACTAACAAATCCATCTTTGCACTACGGGCCAAAGATATTCATCAACAAACCATCTTTGCACTACGGGCCAAAGATATTCAACAACAGTTCATCTTTGCACTACAGGCCAAATATATTCATCAACAGGCCATCTTTGCACTACATGCCAAAGATATTCATCAACAATTCATATTTGCACTACAGGCCAAATATATTCATATCTCAAAGAAATATATAATCATTTCAGAATTTATATAAACAATAATTATAACCATGTTGATCAATTCACCTTTGCACTTAAGCTTAAGATATTCAATTATAAATTCAATGGTCATGATCATACCAGTCACAATTCAACTTTGCACTACAGGCCAAAGAGAACCCTAGTCATGATCATACCAATAATCTACCCATCTTTACACTCCAGTGAAAGAGAATTTCAACATCAAGGTTATAAAAATGTTATATATGATGATAAAAATAATATGATCAACATATAGTTTTAATCTCAAGAGTAATATTCGTAACTCATGAATAGTAAATCGTGAATAGTAACTTATGAATAGTAACCCCGACACAAAAGATAGAAATTCCACAATAAAATATATACCAATATTTCGGTATAATGATATTGAAAGAATAACATTTCATAAATTTATAAACAATTTATTTTAATTGTTTACACTTTACTAATTAATGCATTTAATCATCATAAAATGCCACCTCTTACAATTTCATCATCAATAATCAAAACCCTCATAAAAAATCTGCATATACCTCATATAGGATTCTCAAGTCATAAAATCCTATTTTCCAATTTTCTTACTTCACAAAACATATTTAATTCATTTACTCATAACTAGACCATTTTCATGAAAAATACCAAATCAGTCCCAAAAATATTTCTTTTCTGAGATTTAGCATAATATAGTCCCATAGTGAACATATATTTTTCTCAGAATTTTTAAAAGTCATTTACTATTTTTCATATGGCCAAAACAACCGAATATTTAGACATTTATCAAAAATTATACTTTTGTCTAAAAATTCTGAAATTTACAGAGTATACTTCTATCATATACATGTACTCCCAATAAAAATTTCATCAATTTTGGAGTTAACCACAAGGAATTATAAGCGGTTACTTTTAAAATAGTCTTTTCCCGTAAAATTCATAACTCTTAATCTATACATCCAAAAATCACCATTTTTGGACACAATCAAGAAAACTCATCAAAATATCATTTCAAATTTTTCCAGAATTTTTGAAGATCAGAAAAATTACGAAACTGAAAATCATAACAACCCTTAAAATCCCTTACTATCCCTTACAATCCCTTACAATCTCTTACCTCAAAAGAGCAGCACTTCTGACTGGAATGCAAAGCCGAAGGAAACTTGCACTGAATAGCAACTCTCAAAGTATCTAAATACTCACAAAATATGCTTCATAATATAGAGAGAGAAAGAGAAAAAGCTTATGTTTTTGGTGTCATTTTCAATTCTAACTTAGCCCTCTATTTATAGGAAAATTTTGGTAGGTTTGACCTGCAACCTGATGGCTTTACCTGCTACTATTCCCACCCACCACATTTGAAATATAATTCAGCACATTTCTTCACCAACCACAAGTGGGGCCCACCAATTCTAGAATTTTCCACCAAAAATGATTTATAACCTGATTTCCGAATCAGCCACCTCTTAAAATTCATAACAAATCATACGTTCGTTTTTAACGGTTCAAAATTTATGGACATATACTCAACTTATATATGTATAACATATCCAAAAATTACCACGATCCAACGGTCGGATTAAAAATTATAACCCCCGTAAAATATCTCAAAAATTCTGATTTTTAATACCTCCATTCCGACAAAAATACTGATAAAAACCTCAACATTAACTCCTTCATTTTTAACCATAAAAATATATCCCTCATTTATATCCACATAATATAAATATTTCCTTATCATATGAATCAATAATTAATTATTCACAAATAATATTACAGAATCACATTTATGACAACCAGGCCGTTCCCAGGAAAGAGGGGGCTTTCCAATAAGAATTTCTCCTTACTGACGCGCAATTAGATGACCAAACCTCTCCTTAGACAGAACTTTCTAGACATTGTCAATAATGCTATCTAATAATACTATTCAAATAATATGAATTATTGATCTGATAATGGGAAATACTGTGCAGCAACAATTATTGAACAACAATAATACAAAATTTCAACGTAACAATTATTGAAACAATAAAATAAAATATTGAACAGTAATTACTGTAACAATTATTGAGTAGTGCCTTCTTACGTAAGAATCAATAATTTTAAAAATACTATGCAATACCGTGTGCTACTGTGCAATAACGCGTATTACTGTATTTTAACCACCGGGTATTCCAACAGTGCTAACGGTAACAACTACGCCGTTATTTGTAAAAACTCAAATTTGTCGTTTTCTTCACCCGACAGTTATTCGTTATGGGACCCACAAATAGCTGCGCCGTCGTACGAATATTCTCCGACAGAAAGAATATTCTACGACCAAACGAATATTCCCCGACAACAATGATTATTTTATAACCACTTGTGTATTTTGAAAAATTTTCACATTTCACCCATAACTTTAATTTTTTATCAATTCAACCATTTACTGAATTGTAATTATAAGAAAAATTAAATACTTTTATTTCATAAAATTCGGGGTCTTACAATTAGTATGGTAGAATGACACTTATGTCCTTTCAAGTTGCCATTCACTTTTAAAATCGTCCTTAAAATAATATTTTATTGGCGTTTTCGTTCCTTCAACCCGATTTGACCTCAACCCGACCCAATTAGACCTAACCCAAAATTTTAATATTTTAAAATATAAATTTATTTTTAAAATATATTTAAAACAATAATTATATTTAATTTTCTTATGTAATTTTTTGGAATCTATATTTTATAAAACTTTACTCATTTTTGAAAAAAAAAAAATTTCTAATAATTTTTCCTTATAATAATTATTATTATTTTATAACTCTTTTAGAATAATATTTTATTTTAAATATAAAAATAAATATTATTTTAAAATATTAAATATATTAATTATTATTTTCAAATTATTTTAAAAAAATATTTTATTTTAAAATATTAAATATAATTATTATTTTAAAATTAATATTTTCCTTTAAAATATTAACAATAATTATTATTTTAAAATAATTTTAAAAATATTTTATTTTAAAATATTAAATATAATTATTATTTAATTATTTAAAAAAACTAATATTCTACTTTTAAATATTAAAAATAACTATTTTTAAATAATCATTTTATTTTAAAATATTAAAATAATTATTATTTTAAAAATAATTATTATTTTAAAAATAGTAATTTATTTTAAAATAATAAATAAATATATTTTTTAAATGTTAAATATAATTATTATTTTAAACTTGTTTTAAAAATAATTTTATATTTTAAAATATTAAAATTTTTGGTTAGGTCAAACTGGGTCGGGTTAGGTCAAATTGGTTAAAATGGGTCGGGCTGAGGTTAAATTGGGCTGAAGGAACGAAAACGCCAACAAAATGCTATTTTAAGGACCTAACTGACAAAAATTGAACTTTAGGGACGACTTTGAAAGTGGATGACAACTTGGAGAGACAGAAATGTCATTCAGCCGATTGAAAATAACGAACAGTCTTTGAATCTGTTTAACTCAAGAAATTATCTAAACTCTCACAATATGTCTTTCAAGAGATAAAGAGCAACACATCCATAATAACCATTTTACTTCATTGTGATCGTAAAGAACTTAATTTTCTTCATGACAAACTGTCCTTATAGTTTTTGAGTAAAACATTGTACTAGGGGTGAGCATGGTGCGGTTTGATGCAGTTTGAAGTCCAAACCGCACCGAAAACCGTTTAGGTGCGGTTTGACAAACCCAAAACTTCACCCGAAACTGCTTGTGATTGGTGCGGTGCGGTTTTAAACTGTATGGTGCGGTTTCAATTAGTGCGGCTTCGGTTTCAAAACCAATTAAAACAACAAAAAGGTCTAAGCCTTCAATAGAATTTAACACAGAACTCACATCTAGAAATTAACTTAGTGACAGAGTCGGCAATGGGAATTATATCAAGCATAGAAACAAAGCTCCTTCTGCCAAACATGTCAAATTCACCATTAAATCATAGAACAGTGAGACACATAAAATAGTTTTAGTTTATAATAAAGGAATGATGCTTTAAAACTAAAACATACTCTATATAAAACAACGGAGACCATGTATTTGATAACAAGTAAGAAGGTTTATCTAGTTCCCCGAAAATTAAAAGTATATATACTGGAGATAGAATAAAATTTATCTTATATATTACAGGGAGGACTTATAGAATACAATCCTAACTGTACCTAATTTGAAAAATAATCTATTAGATTATTACTACTATAGCATAGACCTTAACTAATGCATCAAGTGTAAGACCCCAACTTTTATGAATAAATATTTAATTTCTCTAAATATTATTTTTGAATAATAAGGTGTGGATTTAATATAATGTTATAGTTGTTGGTAGTACTTACAAATTTTGCAAAGTAATCAAGTTGTCATAAAATATTTGTTTGGTCGGGAAATATTCGCATGACGGCACAATCATTGGTGGACCCCACAACGGAATTACTGTCGGAGTTAGAAAACGACATAAATAACTTTTTATACAAATAACGACAAAAGTTTTTGTAATGACCCCAAAATCCATACAAGTTAAATCTCAACTTTGGTCGTTAACCATACATTAAATCTCTAATTTTACATCATTATTCGATATTAAAAATAATAAAATTTGCGGAATATTTAAAATGTTTATACATTTTCTTCTTTCTTGCCCTGAATCGCAACCTTTACATTACATCTCTTTGATTCAATCTTACATCATAACTAAATATCCATATACATTGGATAACTCAACTTACAATTCAACAACATTTTACGTTCAAAATATGAAATACGTTTCTCATAAAACATAAGTAATCTTCGTGAATATAGATCTCTATAACTCACTTAGCACATATCTTTACTTTAAAATCTTGACCTGCAAAAATGGTTATTTGCAAGAGTGAGCTCGACAGCGCAGCAAAGTCTAACAGTTTTCATGCATCACATAGCACATAATAACATGCTAAACATACATATCATAATAATTAAAGTAACATGGCATACATGCTTTTAATTCACATAGCAAATATAAAGATTGAGTTCCTTACTCAATCCTCCTTATTTAACCGAAACAATACAGTCATAAATTAACTTTAACATTTCACGATTTCAACATGTATAACATATCATGTAATTTAAAACAGTTCATCAAGTCCGCGTAGAAAATAGGAACCGAAAGACTTGCCTTGATCGTTGTTTACCAATAACAGTTTAACAGCTTACAGTTATCTGTACTTCACGTGCCCTACACAATTATATATTCATACACATCAACTATTAATCACATAACAAAACATAGTAATTTTAATGTAAACTCTACTCCACATCTCATAATTTTTCCTATTAATTAGCACACAATGTTCAATTAGATTGTGTTAACTTTTCGACTTATATCCCATTGTATTTCATATTCGCAGTTCATTCAAGTGCTTAAGTCTTGATAGGACTACTTATTGGTTTTATTTTAAACCCATTCCATATCTTATAATATCCATTTCAATTGAATTGAAACACTTTTTAAGTTCATTAAAACTTGGCACGGCGTTTCGACGTTCATTCGTCACACGTCCGATTTGCCTCTCTTGTGTATGCTTACTATGCTTCTATAACTCATCTAATACATCATGTATTAATGTTAAGCATCATTATAATTACCAATATTCATGTATTATAACTTAGGACATCATCTTTTATGGTCAGGAGCACTACACATGTATATGTGCATGCCCGACGCCCTCCGATTGCCCCCGAAAACATAACAGTCCTAAAGATGACCATTTTGACTATTGTTAGAAGCCTCAAATTGAAAAACTTTTGGAACAAAAGTTTTAGGTCTACTCGTCCTCGTTCCGTATCATCTTGAATCAACTCAATCGGAGTTCGTATTAGAAAGTTATGGCCATTTTACTATAAGAGGTCAAAACTGTCCGAGTTAGACTACAAATCCGGCACTGGGGCGCGAGGACTAAGCTAACTAGTGGCGCTGGGGCGCGAAATTGGCATTGGGGCATGAATTTCAATGCCGCGACGCGAATTTCTGGCTCTGGGGCTCCATTTTTGGCGCTGGGGCGCCGAAACTTGCAGAACGCAACCCACGAAGAATAGAACATCTAAATTTCTGTCAATAACTTGATTTCTAACACTAATTAACATGTATAACCTAAGCCAATTACACATATACACATTACCCTACATGTATATACTAATTTAAACTACTAAATAATAATTTTAGAAACTTAAATCATTGTACGCACTGTTTTAAAAACCAAAACTCTATTATCGATGTTTGTTTACATAGTGAACATGGTAACCAAAATTTATACACTAATTTGATTCCTTGAGACTATGATTCTCTGAATTTCATATCCAATTAACATAATCACACTTCAATTTCATAACTTCACAATTAACATATACTAATTTTGATATTTTTACAAACCACTTTCATACATGAATGTTTACTGTAAAAACTAATTTCTCTTTCTCTATGAACGTAATTTAGCATACCACACATATATACATATATACATGTTAGTTATTACCAGAACACATGATTTCATAATCATTTAGTAAAACATAGTTTACAGACAGCCTTTGTAAAACTTATATACAATGAAGTTGAGTTTCATGAAACACAGGGGCTAAATAATTATACTATAAAACATATTTGTTAAGAGTATAAACATACCTTTTTATTGCTTTGACAATCTTTGCTTAATCACTGATAATAGTTCGAAGAATACATAATTTTCTCTTGTTTCTCTCTCTAAGACCTCTGACAATTTCTCTCAAAACTCTTTGGTCTCTCACTTTTCTTTTCTTTTTCCTTTCTTAGTCTTAAGCCAAAACACACTGTACGTAAAACTAAACTGATAACAATTATGCGTAAACTAAAAACTGATATGGCCTTAATAATCACCATAACTATTATCAGTTACCAAAATAATAAGCGTATATCCATTATAAATATATTTTATTATATATTATTTATAAAAATTCAAAATTTAAAAACCAAAAGCCATAGGGCTTTGTTTGGCAAAATAATTTAAAACTAAAGACTTAATATATTTAAGCCTTGTTTGGCAAAATAAATTAAAACTACTTTAATTTATTTTAATAACCACTTATAATATAATTATTTGTCACACTTGTATCTAATTAAGTTTTCATACTTAATTTAATTAATTCTAATAACAATTCATTGCATAATATAATTATTTATTTAATCATTATAACTCTCTAACTTAATTATTAAATTAAATTAGAATACTAACTCATTAATTATTTATTAAACAAATAAATAATAAATAATCAAATCACATCAAATCAATTAAACAAATACTTATTCAATGATAAACACATCCATTAAATATTTATATAATTCAATAAATATTTAAATATTATAATTACAAATTTGGATTGTTACATCATTCCCTCCTTGCAAGAATTCTGTCATCAGAATCACAACTAAAACCACTTATTCGTTACAATCTTCCCTACTTACAAAGATTCTGTCCCCAGAATTGAAGACAAATTAAACAAATAACTCAGAGTAATCTTTCATCATTTTATCTAAATATAGGTTTTATATTTCCTACTACATTCATTACTTCAACAAATTATAGGTTTCATTTCATAACTTTAACTTGAACTCAATTATATTCTGAGTATTATAAATCTTTTAACCCATTCATTTCCTTTTCTAAGGATCGTTAACATCAACACTCGGGATATTACATTCACCATTTCTTCTAAGAATTTCGTCCTCGAAATTTTATTTATTAATTTTTATTCATTCATTCTATCAAAGTAGATTTTACGTCACTACTTCAGTCATTCATTGGTTTCTATAACCACTTTCTTTCCACAAAGATCATTCTACAATTATTAACTTTTCTATTAAAAGTTTTACATTATTCTTTGATAATTCATATCCTTCTCACTTCAAAATCTCTTTTCTTACTTATTCAACATACTCATCATTCAGTGTTGCATTCTACGACTTACTTCTTTCTAAGGAATATTTTCCTTTTTCACTTCCATCTTGTAGAATAACAATAATCTTCCACAATTGTTCAATAATTGGGAAGTAGTTTAAATAACTCAGGAATTTAAAAGATTCGAAATCATGCTGAGGGGTCACAAGACTGTGAACTCTATTCTCGGTTTACTAGTGCTTCAACTCAATCTTTCACACTGCAAAACAGAGTGTTTATCAATCACAAAGAATGAAAACACCCTCCTCACGTACACTAGGTGGCCAGCCTATTGTACGACTACGTTGGGCCGCAACGTAGTGTTTTATAACGACTATATGCGTTACGCTCGGAACCATTGTCCCCGAAAACATGTCCCCTTATAAGGTTGTTCAACTAAGCTTTTTAACATCTGAATCCGCACCAAAATAATTTGGTTTGGCATAACTTTTCAATGAACGTTTGAATTTCATGAACATCTTTCAATATTTGTCTAGCTAAATCAAATAGCATAGACCTCTAAAATAATTCGGACATCAACCGAAATATATATATACATATATACATACATATGTATTCTCATATCTTAAAGAAATCTCAAAAATATTTTTATGACATCATGATACCGCACTGTATTTACAGTCCGTTGAGGATTCCGTCATTTGGTGATTTTATCATACTACATCATACCATAGTGGGCTGACGATCCTTAGATCACATCCAACACTAGGTAATACTGCATTGATGACTCTATCTTTTTTATCATCTTTGCACCAGGGTACATGATGCATTAATGATATAAAATACATTTTGATATACTGGAAATCATTTTTGTCTAGCCGAAGAAATTAGCATAGACATACGAATAACAGTATTGTTGTTAAAACTCATTGGTTCCATCATTTGATCCAATGTTTTTCAAGAAAATAAAAGTGTAAACATCAGCACGAAGTCAATAAATTTCGAAAGTCTAGCATAGCTAGTAGATTTAGAATACCTATGCTTCCACCATCAACTCCACTTCTATAATGATCCATTGCTTAATAGGTCTATCTATTCCTATCATCCTTAATACTCAATTCACACTTATCTATACCCAGTTCGTCAAACTTACCACACGTTATGAGTTCAGGAACTTGCCACAATCATATGAGTTTAAGAACTTATCCTAGTCAGACCATAGGCGTCCATTCGCTGAGGGGTTCAAAAACATACTATATAATTATGAGTCACGAACCTTCCACAAGTATGAGTTTTAAGAACTCGCACTTAACCTTATAATATTCTCTAACTATACTCTACCTATCTGTTATACACATGAGAAAAGAATCACCTTCTCAACAGGCATATAACAAATAGCGCGACACAAACATTCCAATGATTATCAATGTGATAAATTGAGTACAAGCACAAAACCCTTGCCCATACAAAGGTTTGTATAACTCAGCCACCACCTGAGTCCTCAATTGAAATTCCACCTAACTCTATCTTACTCTTAACTTGCTCTTTGCTCGATACGAATTTCTCGTATCACATTATCTCTAACTCCTCGCGAGTTTATCTCGTACTATATCATAGTACAATATCTTCATAGCATCAAGCTATAATTATTCAAACATTACATACCATCTTTCAGATCACTTAAACAGACCACGTCGTAATCTTATTCTATAATTATCTCCCTTAAAATTCTTTTCTTAACTCGTGATCGTTTTGTTTTACGATCCTCAGTCTTTCTCTTTTTCATCATTTACGACATTATTCGTTATCTTGGCTTTTGGAGTTAGGAAACTCCCATTTCTTATCTTTATATCTCTTCAAGATTTTTCTTTGAATCTTCTTGTTTATATAACAATTCTTACTTTAAGAATTCCTAACTTCAGTTATATCGCTTAAAATTTCATTCGAGTTCTACACTTTCATCATACGTATCTATTTCTACACTTGGTACACCTCAAGTCTCTAACAGTTTCAATATGGTACGCTGAGTGGTTTCCCACAAACAACCAACAAACTAGGTTTCGAGTTGCTAGTTCGTATATACCTCCGCTCTATGAAGGAATCGTTTAGCCCAGATACCATACATCAACTACTAAAGAGTACAATTGCACCATACTTAGATATAACTCTTTTTTCTTAACTTCCTTATCATTCTCTTTTTATAGACATTGTCTATTTATTATCACCTTACATCCTTATTATTGGAGTTGGGTAACCCCACATTCATATTCCTGATAACTCTGCGAGATTCTTCTTTGAATCCTTTCACGCAAGTTTAAATCCCCTCTTTATAAATTGCTTAAATTACTTCTTATTGTTCAAACTCTATTTGAGCTTATTCTTTCATTATCTTCACCTCTCTTCTCTATGGTTATAGCCTACGGTACTCCTACCTAAGGTTTATAACCTACAGCTTTGATACCAACTGTAACGACCCCAAAATCCATACAAGTTAAATCTCAACTTTGGTCGTTAATCATACATTAAATCTCTAATTTTACATCATTATTCGATATTAAAAACACTAAAATTTGTGGAATATTTAAAACATTTATACATTTCCTTCTTTCTTGCCCTGAATCGCAACCTTTACATTACATCTCTTTGATTCAATCTTACATCATAACTAAATATCCATATACACTGGATAACTCAACTTACAATTCAACAACATTTTACGTTCAAAATATGAAATACATTTCTCATAAAACATAAGTAATCTTCGTGAATATAGATCTCTATAACTCACTTAGTACATATCTTTACCTTAAAATCTTGACCTGCAAAAATGGTTATTTGCAAGAGTGAGCTCAACAGCCTAGCAAAGTCTAACAGTTTTCATGCATCACATAGCACATAATAGCATGCTAAACATACATATCATAATAATTAAAGTAACATGGCATACATGCTTTTAATTCACATAGCAAATATAAAGATTGAGTTCTTTACTCAATCCTCCTTATTTAACCAAAACAATACAGTCATAAATTGACTTTAACATTTCACGATTTCAACATGTATAACATATCATGTAATTTAAAACAGTTCATCAAGTCCACGTAAAAAATAGGAACCGAAAGACTTGCCTTGATCGTTGTTTACCAATAACAGTTTAACAGCTTACAGTTATCTGCACTTCACGTGCCCTACATAATTATATATTCATACACATCAACTATTAGTCACATAACAACACATAGTAATTGTAATGTAAACTCTACTCCACATCTCATAATTTTTCTTATTAATTAGCACACAATATTCAATTAGATTGTGTTAACTTTTCGAGTTATATCCCACTGTATTTCATATTCGCAGTTCGTTCAAGTGCTTAACTCTTGCTAGGACTACTTATTGGTTTTATATTAAACCCATTCCATATCTTATAATATCTATTTCAATTGAATTGAAACACTTTTTAAGTTCATTAACACTTGGCACGGCGTTTCGACGTTCATTCGTCACACGCCCGATTTGCCTCTGTTGTGTATGCTTACTATGCTTCTATAACTCATCTAATACATCATGTATTAATGTTAAGCATCATTATAATTACTAATATTCATGTATTATAACTTAGGACATCATCTTTTATGGTCAGGAGCACTACACATGCATATGTGCATGCCCGACGCCCTCCGATTGCCCCTAAAAACATAACAGTCCTAAAGATGACCATTTTGACTACTGTTACAGACCTCAAATTGAAAAACTTTTGGAACGAAAGTTGTAGGTCTACTCGTCCTCGTTCCGGATCATCTTGAATCAACTCAATCGAAGTTCGTATGAGAAAGTTATGGCCATTTTACTACAGGAGGTCAAAACTGTCCGAGTCAGACTACAAATCCGGCACTGGGGCGCGAGGACTAAGCTAACTAGTGGTGCTGGGGCGCGAATTTTAGCGTCGCGGCGCGAATTTCTGGCGCTGGGGCTCCTTTTTGGCGCTGGGGCGCCGAAACTTGCAAAACACAACCCACGAAGAACAGAACATCTAAATTTCTGTCAATAACTTGATTTCTAACACTAATTAACATGTATAACCTAAGCCAATTACACATATACACATTACCCAACATGTATATACTAATTTAAACTACTAAACAATAATTTTAGAAACTTAAATCATTGTACGCACTGTTTTAAAAACCAAAACTCCATTATCGATGTTTGTTTACACAGTGAACATGGTAATCAAAATTTATACACTAATTTGATTCCTTGAGACTATGATTCTCTGAATTTCATACCCAATTAACATAATCACACTTCAATTTCATAACTTCACAATTAACATATACTAATTTTGATATTTCTACAAACCACTTATATACATGAATGTTTACTGTAAAAACTAATTTCTCTTTCTCTATGAACGTAATTTAGCATACCACACATATATACATATATACATGTTAGTTATTACCAGAACACATGATTTCATAATCATTTAGTAAAACATAGTTTACAGACAACCTTTGTAAAACTTATATACAATGAAGTTGAGTTTCATGAAACACAGGGGCTAAATAATTATACTATAAAACATATTTGTCAAGAGTATAAACATACATTTTTATTGCTCAGACAATCTTTGCTTAATCAGTGATAATAGTTCGAAGAATACATAATTTTCTCTTATTTCTCTCTCTAAGACCTCTGACAATTTCTCTCAAAACTCTTTGGTCTCTCACTTTTCTTTTCTTTTTCCTTTCTTAGTCTTAAGCCAAAACACACTGTATGTAAAACTAAACTGATAACAATTATGCGTAAACTAAAAACTGATATAGCCTTAATAATCACCATAACTATTATCAGTTACCAAAATAATAAGCGTATATCCATTATAAATATATTTTATTATATATTATTTATAAAAATTCAAAATTTAAAAACCAAAAGCCATATGGCTTTGTTTGGCAAAATAATTTAAAACTAAAGACTTAATATATTTAAGCCTTTTTTGGCAAAATAAATTAAAACTATTTTAATTTATTTTAATAACCACTTATAATATAATTATTTGTCACACTTCTATCTAATTAAGTTTTCATACTTAATTTAATTAATTCTAATAACAATTCATTGCATAATATAATAATTTATTTAATCATTATAACTCTCTAACTTAATTATTAAATTAAATTAGAATACTTACTCATTAATTATTTATTAAAAAAATAAATAATCAAATCACATCAAATCAATTAAACAAATACTTATTCAACGATAAACACATCTATTAAATATTTATATAATTCAATAAATATTTAAATATTATAATTAAAAATCTGGATTGTTACAGTTTTACCGTTAACTGTTGAAATACCCGGCGATAAAAGTACAGTAATACGTGTGGTTGCATTGTATCACACGGTATTGTACAGTAACTTTGATTGTTGATGCTTACGTGAGAAGTCACTCAGTTATACTCAATTACTGCCACAATAATTGCTGCATAGTATCTCACATTATTCATTCAATTATTGTCAAAATATCATCTGCATAATATTTTATATTATTAAATCAATAATTGAGACAACAAAGTTATTCATATTATTATTTGCATTATTGAAGATGTCTAGAAAGTTCTGTCGAGGAAAGGAGTTTGGTCACTTAATTGCGCACCAATAAGGAGAGGTCCTTATCAGAAAGCCCCCTCTTTCCTAGGAATAATCTGGTTGTTAATATTGTGAGTTATAATATTAATGATGAAAAAAATGTTATTAAAAATGTGTTTGGTGAAGTCAAGTGAATTGAGATAAATAGAGGAGTTTTTTATGAAGTATTTATTATAAGTTTGGCTTATTACATGGACCCCTACTTACGCATTTTTTAAAATCGTTGGTAGAAAGTTATCTCAATTTTGTTACTTATATATATATATATATAAGATTTGTTTTTTATATAAAATAGAATATATTATATTTTATTACATAGTACTGCATAGTGTTTGCATAGTGCAACATAGTAAAATCAAAATTTTTTAAAGTTTCAGCCGGTGCGTGCCCGTGAATTCGTCTATAATTTTCTTCAACTGTTCACCCGTGATTTTTCTTAAATAGTGCCCTGCCATTCTCTTATAAATAGGATGCTTAGTTTAGAATTGAAAATCACACCAGAATCAGAGAATTCTTCTTCTATAAAATTGAGCGTATTTCTTTTGAGTTTAAGGAAGCTTTGAGTGTAGAAAACATTATAAGTTTTCTTCAAGAATATCCCCGCCATATCAGTAAGAAATACTCTCCTTTTAGGGTAAGAGATATTATTTTTGTTCAATATTCGTAAGAAATAATATTTTCTTCCATACTCTGTAATATGTAAGTAATATTATTTCATTTCAGATTCCGAATTCTACACTCATTTTGTTAAGTGTTGCTTCTATACTCCTTGAAATTAGTAGAACATCCTTGAAATTTGTGTTTCATCTAGTACCGTTTTACAAGGATATTTTTCTGAATATTCTTGTTAAATTTTAATCTTTTCATGTCGGGATACTATTCACAAAGTACTATTCACAGGATACTATTCACTCAGGTACTATTCACCCGGGGTACTATACACGACAAAAGTTGATTTCTTTTCTGTCCAAATTATTTTTATACATGAATATTATTCTTGAATTTTACTCCACAAAGCAGTTATCATGTTGACAATTTAGACATTTTTAAACTCTGGATAAATTAAAAATCATTAATATTTATCCTTGATTTCGTTTGATTGATGCTTATATCATTGTCATCGTCCTCATGCTTATATTGTGATGAAAGTCATCTTTGGTCCGTAGTGCATAGATGGATTGTTGATTAGTATGATTATGACCAGGAATTATGTATTGTTATAATCCTGACCTGTAATGTTACAAATGATGTGGTAAAGGTCCTCATTGGCCCGTAGTGCATTGATGGACAGTTGTTGGCATGATCATGACCATTGGTGATAATAACAAATATCCTTGGCCCGTAGTGCATGGATAATTCGTGGATGTGATAATAATGAATATCTTTGGCCTGTAGTGCATGAATAATTCAGTGATGTGAATTATTTTTTGAGTTGTGTTACAGCGATAAAATATTGATGATGAACTTTTAAATCATAGAAGATAGTAGATATCATGCTCTACTTGACTCTTCTAATGGATTGTTTGTTCCGCTGCAGTTAAACTTGTTGTCTATTGTATTCTATTAGTTTAACATTGTTGAAGGTAACGATAATTTATTATGCATTATCTTAGTCATAATATTCTTTACTGGGTTAATTGAGCCCACCCTTTGCTTTCATTATTTTCTTCAGGAAATGAGAATATAGCTGGGACTAGTCGGGGAATGGAGTGATGGTCCAAGCTGGTGGTTATAGTAGTCCTCACTATTCTATGAAATAGTGTGATAATAATTGTAATGAGGACTCCATTTGAGTTTGGATATTGTCTACGAGACAGTATTCGTGTTAAAACTCTCAACTTGTGTTTTGTTGTATTTTACACGACAGTTGTATAATTAAGTTTGTATTTGAATTTTGTACCATGTATTTGGCGACTCAGAATGGGTTGTGTATACCTATTTTAGGGGCATCACAGTTGGTATCAGAGCTTAGGGATATGATCCCTGACTGAGATTTGAGGCTAGAACTAGAAGGGGAGAGACAGGTAAATCCTTCGCTAGTATGACCTACCTAAGTTTATTTGTTATTTAATTGGTCGGTCAGAATATAGGGATAATATGTGGCATGTCAATTAATCCTTACTTTGTGACAGTGCTTGAAAATGACATATGAAAATATTGAGATAAGCAATGGAGCACATGAGACCGTTGAGTCACCGATGATCAATAACCAGGATAATGTGCATCAAGAAGGCAATAATTCTCAGGTAAGCAACAACACCAACCAAATGATGAACGATGAAATGTTCAGAAGCTTTCTGTAATTTATGCAACATCAGACGAGAGAGACTCCTGTTCAAAATGCATGTGAAAACACTAACAACTCTCGGATGGTTACCGCTAAGCAATTTAAGGAGCTGGGACCACCGGAGTTTCTGGGAAAGCCAGAACCACTTAAGGTAGAGACATGGATTAAGCAGATCACCAAGATATCCGATGTCTTGGGATGCTCCGAGGAGCAAAAGGTTCCCTTTGCCACCTTCATGTTGCGAGGAGAGGCAGATTATTGGTGGGAATCTGTAAGACGTACTCAACCTGCCGCACTAAAGATGTCTTGGGAGAAGTTCTAAGAATTGTTCAACGACAAGTACCTTCCCGAAAGTATTTGCCACGTGAAGGAGGTGGAATTTATCAAGCTAGAACAAAACAATATGACCGTGTCACAATACGAGGCTAAGTTTACGGAGTTATCCCGGTTTGCATCCCATTTGGTTGATAATGAGGAGCGAATGACGCTAATGTTTCTGCGAGGTTTGAAACCCAAAATACGTCAATACCTCATTTCTCACAAACTTTGCTCGTATTCAGATGTTGTGAATAGGGCTCAATTATTGGAGCGCGATTATGAGTTAACCCAACCAAGAGATAGCAGTCGGCAAAACGATAATACCAGTGGTAGCAGTCATCGAAGCGGTGACAACAAACGTGGAGGAAATCAATATGCCAAAAATAGTAACCACTTCGGTGGTAACCCTGGCCAAGATAATAGAAGAAAAGAGTCAAGTGGAAATTTTAAGAAAAAAATGTTCAATAATGATGGAAAGACAGCAACACTAACACTCGTTTTCAAAGAAGGAGAATGACCACCGGTCGTATGCTACAAATGCGGAAGGGAGGGACACATCAGTCCAAACTGTATGCAGTAACCCAAAGCGTGTTACAATTGCGAAAGAGAAGGTCACCTAGCTCGATTTTGTCGTGTAGTGAAGTCAAGTCTAGCTGGGATGGAGACACCAAAGGTCGCCCAGACAAGTCAAAGTCGGTAGTTCAAGGGAAAGCGTTTGTTGTGACCTCCCAAAAGGCGAGGAACCCGAATGAGGTTATCACAGGTAAGCTAATCATAAACTCGTGCAAAGTCTATACCTTATTTGATACCGGTTCTACCCATTCTTTTATTTCACCTACTTGCGCTCAAAGTTTAAATTTGACTCCAGAGAAATTAGACTTTGACTTATCTGTTGAAACTCCGTTGGGAGAAACCTTCATTACATCCACTGTTTATAAGTCTTGTTTGATTCAAATTGGCTCCCTCACATTACCTATCGATCTTATCTCTTTGAAAATACTTCCATTTGATGTGATTTTAGGGATTAATTGGTTAACTACTCATCATGTTAAAATTAATTATTTTTGTAAGTTTGTTAGCTTTCATATTCCTAACCAACCTATTATGCGAATTTAAGTAACCAAACCACTAGAGTCAATCACTGTCATATCAAGTCATAAAGTCATTTGTTTATTAAAAAACGGATGTCAAGCTTTCTTAGCCCATGTCACGGATTTAAACAAAAATACGTCAGATTCAAATGATATTTCTATTGTTAATAAATTTCCTGACGTATTCCCTGAAGAACTTCCTGGCCTACCCCCAAAGCGTGAAATCGAGTTTTGTATTGACCTTGAACCTGGTACAAAACTTATTTTCAAAACCCCATATCGAATGACTCCTATTGAACTTCAGGAGTTAAAAACCCAACTGCAGGAACTGTTAGACATCGGTTTCATTCGTCCTAGTTCGTCTCCTTGGGGTGCTCCTATTCTATTCGTAAAGAAAAAAGATGGGAGTATGCGACTTTGCATTAACTATCGGGAGTTGAATCATGTCACAGTAAAAAATAGGTACCCGTTGCCTCGCATTGATGACCTGCCTCCTTTTTGGTTTAACAAAATGGACTCTAACGCATGCAAGTATACACAGGTCAACAAGTAGTACAAAGTAAGAAAGTATCGATCCCATGGAGAAAGGTTAATAAATCTATCACTACAAAAAAATGGGCATTTAGCAACGATTTTTCGGGCAACGACTTTATAAGTCGTTGCTAAAAGTATATGTTTAGCAACGAAATTTGTCCTTCGTTGCAAATTGTGTCAAAATTGTGTCAGGCTTTCACTTTTTGCAACAAAATTCATAAGTCGTTGCAAAATTTCGTTGCTAATTCATTGGCGGGAAAAAATTTCGTTAGAAATTCGTTGCAAAATTTTTGGCCACTTGATTTTCCGTCATCGTGGGCAACAAATGTTTTTTTGTTGCTAAAAATGGGGCTTTAGCAACGATTTTTCAAGCAACAGCTTTATAAGTCGTTGCTAAAAGTGTATGTTTAGCAACGAAACTTGTCCTTCGTTGCAGATTGTGTCAGGCTTTCACTTTTTGCAACGAAATTCATAAGTCGTTGCAAAATTTGAAAACAAAATTCGTTAGAAATTCGTTGCAAAATTTCTAACCACTTGATTTCTCCTCATCGTGGGCAACGAAAATTTTGTTGTTGTTATATTTTGTTGCCTAATATGGACCACATTCATTGACAACAATTTTTATTTTCGTTGCATATCTTATACAACTTTTTGCAACAACTATTAAAATGTTGCCTTAAATTAAGATAATCCCAATAAACTTGTTTTTGTAAGACCATATTCGGTATTCGGAGAATTGTCAAAAAATATTCATATTTAGTATTTAAAAATTATATCCGAATACAAAACATATTCAAACATGTGACCTATTATTTGGAACTTTGGTCATTTGACCACTGGAGCAACACAAGTTATCTGTTAATATCTTACAAGGATTATTATTTATATCAAAACATGAGATTTCCCCTATATATTCCTTTATTCTCCTTCACTACATACCATTAATATAATATCAAAAAGTTATATACTACAATAATAATAATAATAATAATAATAATAATAATAATAATAATAATAATAATAATAATAATAACAACAACAATAACAATAATAATAATAGTACTAATAACAATAATAATAAAAATAATAATAATAACAATAACAATAATAATAAAGTTGCACCAATGGTGTGTAAGTTTTTTTTAACTCTCATTTTTCAAATTCTCCTTTTTCTTGACTTGTAATTTTTTTTATAATCAAATATTAATTTCTCTTTATATCTTATATTAGAGGGTGTTTGACAATGACTTATAAGTTGGTTAAACTAAGTTATAAGTCATTTGTTATTATTTAGTGTTTGACAATAACTTAAATTTTAATTTTTTTTTACCTATAAGTCATTATTAAATTTTTTTCATGCTTCATGTGCTATATTTTTTATTATTATTACTATTACTATTACTATTACTATTATTATAATTATTATTATATTTACTATTATTATTATTATTATTATTATTATTATTATTATTATTATTATTATTATTACTATTATTATTAATTTTTATTATTATTATTATTATAATAATTATTACTAATCTTATAATTATTATTATAATAATTATAATTATTACTATTATTATAATAATTATTATTGTTACTATTATTATTGTTATTGTTGTTGTTATTATTATTACTATAATAATAATAATAATAATAATAATAATAATAATAATAATAATAATAATAATAATAATAATAATAATAATAATAATAATAATTTATTATTATTATTATTATTATTATTATTATTATTATTATTATTATTATAATTGTTAGTATTAATTATAATTATTATTACTATTACTATTACTATTATTATAACTACTACTACTATTATTATTGTTATTATTAATCATTATTATAATTACTATTATTATTCCTATTACTATTATTATTATTAATTATTATTATTATTATAATTATTACAATAATTATTACAATAATTATAATAGTACTAATAATACAAAAGCCTGGCCCGACCCGTGGGCTTTTTAAAAAATAAAACAAAATAATGTTCTCCTTGAGAATTGAACTCTAGACCTCCCACTCTCCTTAAACAAATGCTCAAACCAACTAAGCTATAAGGATTTTTTAGTATAAAGTTAGTTACCTGACACTAAAATACTAAAAATATTAATTACATATTTACATCAAATACTAATTAAAAAGAATACTAAAATACTAAAAAAAATCAAATTAAAAAATAATAAAATTCAAAAAAATATTAAAATACTAAAATTTAAATTATTTTGTTAATTAATCAAAAGAACAAAAATTCAAATTGCATCATTAAAATACTAAAATCATAACATATTTACATCATTTACATCATAACATAACATATTATCATATTTACATATTTGCATCATTTACATCATATTTACATCATAACATATTTATATCATTTAATCAAAATACTAAAATTCAAATACTCAAATACTAAAATTTTACTCAAATACTAAAATTTTACCATAGTTGTATAACGTATCAAAATACTAAAAGTCACCTACCCGACTCTAAAATTTCAATCACTATAGCTTCTTATTTTGTATCCTTGAATATATCTTGACCGTTTAAAAACTTATTGATTAAGAAAAATAAATAGAGACGTTTTAGGTGTCAATAGACTTTTTGCTCATCCTTGTACCATTTGCCTATTTATTCGTCTATTTTTTCCTCGTTAGTGTTGACATGTGTAAATTCCTTTTTACGTAACTTTCAGATATGATAACCAATTGTATGAAGGAGACTTATCGCACGTTGATGTTGGAATGAAAGTGAAAACTTCAATCTGAATTCATAGATTTTATTGTACTATTGTATTTTACCATTTTACTTTACAATCTTCAACTAGACTTCAATTTTACATTCTTACCTTACGATCGTAGATTTTTTTTGGTTTTAACTGTCAGTTCATAGTTCATACACTTCAGTTGTAAGATCTTTAACTCATACTTCATTTATATGAAAACTTGATCTCTACGAGAATTCTCTCAACGATATCTTGACTTCATGGTCTAAACTGGATTCGGTTACCATAAAGTTAATTTCACGGTAAGTTGGTCAGTTGACCAATACAATGTTGATACACAGAGAGAGAATATCTTCCGGTCTGCGTGTTAATACTGTATTGGTTAATTGACTAAAGTTAACTTTATGCTAATCACTTTCCTCTAAACTCTATGTTCATATAATGCTTATTTCTTGGTCAATTTGAATTTCTTTCCACTATGCCATTTGGACTCTATAATATGGGATCTCTTAGTAGTTTCTTTAACGATTATTAAGATTTTCAAATCCTTAGAAGAAGAACATGCAATTGAATGAGCCTATTAATAAAGATGTCTAGCATATCTCACTAAGAAGAATAACTTAGCTATCCTATACATTTACAATTAAGCTCAATCACTTATACTAGCAATTACAACTTAAAACAACTCTTGCATCAAAAGTTAGTCAATTAATTTGCTAAAGGCTTCACAAAATCAAAAATATATCAAACCCGTCTAACCCAACACGAGCCCATAATCTTTTTTATGGTTTGATACTCGGATAGTAAAAGTCAATCCCAATCTTTAGGTCCGCCCAATCTAAGCCCATTAAAGTTTGTGGGTCGAGATTGGGATAACCCTTAGACCTGCTCAACCACCCGAATTGCAACTTTAGTCTAGAATAACTTGAACTACATAGCCTTCACATATGTTTCACTCAAAAAATATGTTTGTTAAGGGAATTATTATGATTACGAGATGTTAACGCCAAGATCTTTGCTGACGTCCCAATCACGTAAGACGCCCTAATCCTGCACAGAAAACACGATCGACACCAAAAGCTTGATGGCTGGACCGTCGGGGGATAGCTCCGGCGTGAGAGTCAATACAGGTGTTCAAGGTTTAACAATGGAGGGTGTAAAACGTCTAGTGTGTTTAGCCTTATGAAAAGTGTGTATATGTGTGTGTTTTGTTACCTCTTTTTCTTTTGTTAACCTTGCCTCATACGTTCCTCAGACCCGGTTTACTGTGCCACCCACTACCTCCTGACACCTCCTCCCATCCCCGGTCATCTCAGCCGAAAGTGTATAGCTTATTTTCCTACCTGCTACCACTGTTACCTCCCGCCGGCAATCGGAGTCCCATCCTCATTAATGCCATGCAGACCGGTGACAGACGTAACAGTCAACTACTGCCTTTGTGATGATTACTGGTCAAAGATAAGATAAATAATACCTTACGTAATGGATCAACCCCGTGACTAAGCCCAATATTATAGTCAAGTAGCGAGACCCAAGTTGTTTGACCCAATATGGTAAAGGTGATATAATCCAGAAGACGAGCCCATCCGGCCTGGCCTAGTAGGAAAAGTATTCTGGCCCAACACGACACATTGATATTTCTGCAAGATTCTATTCATACAAATAGTAAATGGGAGCCACATTTATGTTAATCAGATTTTATGAAACTATTTATTCCTTACGAAGATAAAAATTCTCCTATTAAAGGTAATTGTCAAACCAACAAAAGAATAATTACAATATCTCAAGGGTCCACAATAACTTGAGCTACATTCTTGAAGGTCTTAACAATAACTTGAGCTACAATCATGAAGATCTTAGAATTCAATTTTCGAAGGATAGTACTACGAGACCAATAAATTTGTTTACCCAATATTTTTTTTTATACAAAAGAACAAATTTAATAACTCACTAAAAATGAAAAAAAAAGTATAATAACTAGAGACCTCACACTAGAGAAAAAAAAAGTAAAATCACACATTAAGGAAAATGTAATTAACTTAAAAATAATAGTGAATCAAACTTTGTACCTAAATATCCTAAAATCTCAACTAGAACCATTATTAACTATTAGAGTCGTTCTAAAGCGGACCAAAGAACGGGCCAAGACAAAAAAACACGTGGGTCGGGTTTAATCCGCGTCTTTTTCCGGGTTAAACCCGACCCGCGTGTTTTTTTGCATTGGTCCGTTCTTTGGTCCGCTTATTTGGTCTGCTTTAGAACGGCTCCGTATATATATAACAAAGTATTAAGAGATTTTATTTGCTGATGAGGTCTTAGTCTAGTGGTTAGTATAGAAATTTTATAACTTAGGTCTTAGGTTCAATTCTCACTCAATTTAATTTATTTTTAAGTTTGTTTCCTCTTTATGTGCAGTGATGTTTGATTATTTCTTGATAGGCCTCAAGACAAATCTTAAATTGGAGCCTTTTTTTTAATCATTCAATACTAAATTAAATTAATATCTATGCTTTTTTTTTAATTAGAATTTTATTTTTATTGCTCTTTTAGATGCAAAATTATTGATCAAACTTTTATAATTAATTTTCTCTAACATATTCTTTTCAATTGATAAAATCGCTAATCCACTTAATCTTTCTTGGGACATCATCTATCTTAAGTAAGATTTTATCAATTTTAATTTTGAAAAAGTTCTTTCAGCAGAAGCAACTGTTACAGGAATTGTTAATAAAATTATATGCGATGCATGCTTTTGGAAAAGATTCTAATTTTTTTTTATATAATTCGGAATGTCAACCAGAGTGTTCATCTTTTCTTCTGTTTGTATAACTTCTCTTTAAATTTTTAATTCCGAAAATAAATCTAAACCATCAATATAAATTGAATTTTTATATGTGAGAGCATTTTCGAGATAAAGACATTTATCATGCAAGCTATCATCATCAAATGATTTTAATTTTTTGAAACTATAAAAAAAATTTGGACTTTTTTAATGGACTCTAACATATATGGATTATTAAAATTTGAGGGCTTCTCAATTTTGGGGGCCTCAAGCCATTGCTTAAATGGCTTAACATATGGGTCGGCCCTGGTGGTGATGTACTTGATTATGAAATTATATTATATGATATGAGATTTGATCGATTTTTTATATTGAAATTATATTATATGATGTGAGGTTTGATTGGTTTTTGATATTGTAATAGTAATGATTTATCGAGTCATTTTGGTTGGTCATGAGTCAATCCCAAATGAATCCAAGTCAATTATTCAAGACTCTTAATACAATGTATAAACTCTTCATATCCCATGAAATATATTCAATAATTGTATATATATATATATATATATATATATATATATATATATATATATATATATATATATATATATATATATACACACACATGCATACATCTTTGACATAATTTACGAACTAATGGATATGGAAAGATAACTATTGAGCACAAATTATTCTCTCTCTCTCTCTCTCTCTATATATATATATATATATATATATATATATATATATATATAATGTACATGATTTTTATGATAAAAAAACAACTTAAATTAAGAAGTTAATTCACCAAAACTAAATAAAGCTATACATTGAAGTAATTAATATCAACTCTAAATTAACATAATGAAATTTATTGGTCAATACAAAATGCTTACTATAAAAATAAAGATTAAAAAATATGACATAATTCATTTATTTATACTGATTTCCATGTAATATATAAATTTGAAAAATAAAAATTCAATAAAAAAAGCCTGTACCTTACGCAGGTTACCAATCAAGTAACATTAATACTGTTAGTAAATTTGAATGGACAAGAGTTATATATATATATATATATATATATATATATATATATATATATATATATATATATATATATATAAGTGAACCAAATACAAGGAATTAATTTTATTAGAGTCTGCATGATTAATTTGATGATGAATGAGCTTAATGTAAAATTGTACCCGTATGATTTGTACAATCCTTATAAAGAATTGATCAATTGTACAATGACTTAGAATAGAAAGATCAAATAATTTTAGATTGATCTTAAAAAAAGCTGAGTTGATAGGATTGTAAAATTACCCTTCTACTTGAAGAATAAGATCGCAGAAGAAGTACAAGATCATGCATACATAAGGATTATTGCTGAACTACTTGGAGTAACTAAAACTCTCTACTTTGTAAAGACACTTCAGATATTTGAGTGAGCAAGTGATCCTCCCAGCCAGCTAAATGATCGTTGAAACGGACTCGATCGTAGAATAGTCAGGTCTGACAGGCTAACTTCGGAGCGTTGAAAGTTGAAGGTTCCAATGTGTTGGCTTGTTTGTATATATGACAAATAAATACACACACGCAAGTGCACGTGGTCAACAAGTAATATAATGAAAGTAAAGTATCGTTCTCACATGGAAAATTAAACTAAAATCTAATCTAACAAGCACCAGTTTTATAACTATTTCGGTCTCTTTAAACTGATGGATGAGATTGTGAATTAACTAAAATCACTAAGGAACAAATTAAACTAATTATCAAATGATTAAATCAAATAAAGGAGATATGAGATTATAATTTCACTTATTGTAGCACTTAGATTGACATACTTCCTGGTAAGCCCCAATTAATTACTTTGGATTGTTAGTCGAGAACACGAAAGCAAAATATGGCCATCTCTCGATGTACCATACCTATATCACATTAAATCCAAAAAAGATAGAATGAATTCGAACACCCTAATTAACTAACCCACTATATCTCTATGTGAATTACAATTAAATAGGGTTTAAGCACAAGTTCTCAATAGACTACACGCGGTGCTTCGGTATATCTCTATCCTAGGCACGAATCATGAATTCCATTGCTATGTAGATATCATAAACATATGCTAATATGATCAGATCAGAACTTATAATCCGTTTCACAATTTCATACAGGTTATCTTAGTAATTGGTGATCAAGCAATTAGCACAAATCATATTAGACAATCAATTCATAAATAATTAGAACTCAATAATGAAGTACATCAATTTCAGCTAAGCAACAAGATCCATTATAATCCCAAAATAGGGTTTAATTTATAATTGAAACAAAATCCAATATCCACAATTGATTATACATTGAAAACAAAGATAGAAGTAAAGAGAAGTAGGAATTAGGAATTACAAATTTGAGTTTCTTCTCTTACTTCACATATGAACTTTCAAGGATCTTCAATTGCTTCAATCTCCAAGGATCTAACCTAATCTAAGAATAAAAATCAACAATCTAAACTAGATCCAAAAAGTAGAGAATAGAATATGTGAATATACTAAGTTCTACCCAAAATGGCAATACAAATGATCTAATATATTAGACTCTGTAAGACCCCGAATTTTATGAAATAAAAGTATTCAATTTTTCTTATAATTACTATTCAGTAAATGGTTAAATTGATAAAAGTTTAAAGTTATGGGTGAAATATGAATTTTTTTTCAAAATAAGCAAGTGGTTATAAAATAATTATTGTTGTCGGGGAATATTCGTTTGGTCGTGGAATATTCTTTCTTTCGGGGAATATTCGTACGACGGCACAGCTATTTGTGGGCCCCATAACGAATAACTGTCGGGTGAAGGAAAATGACAAATTTGAGTTTTTACAAATAACGGCGTAGTTGTTACCGTTAACACTGTTAGAATACCCGGTGGTTAAAATACAGTAATACGCGTTATTGCACAGTAGCACACGGTATTGCATAGTATTTTTGAAATTATTGATTCTTACGGAGGAAGGCACTACTCAATAATTGTTACAGTAATTACTGTTCAATATTTTATTTTATTGATTCAATAATTGTTGCGTTGATATTTTATATTATTGTTGTTTCAATAATTGTTGCTGCACAGTATTTTCTATTATCAGATCAATAATTCATATTATTTGAATAATATTATTAGATAACATTATTGTCAATGTCTAGAAAGTTCTGTCTAAGGAGAGGTTTGGTCATCTAATTGCGCGCCAGTAAGGAGAAATTCTTATTGGAAAGCCCCCTCTTTCCTGGGAACGGCCTGGTTGTCATAAATGTGATTCTGTAATATTATTTGTGAATAATTAATTATTGATTCATATGATAAGGAAATATTTATATTATGTGGATATAAATGAGGGATATATTTTTGTGGTTAAAAATGAAGGAGTTAATGTTGAGGTTTTTATCAGTATTTTTGTCGGAATGGAGGTATTAAAAATTAGGGTTTTTGAGATATTTTGCGGGGGTTATAATTTTTAATCCGACCGTTGGATCGTGGTAATTTTTGGATATGTTATACATATATAAGTTGAGTATATGTCCACAAATTTTGAACCGTTAAAAATGAACGTATGATTTATTATTTTTTACGAGATGACTGGTTCAGAAATTGTTGAATTTTCGGAGTTTATCATTTTGGTAGAAAATTCTAGAATTGGTGGGCCCCACTTGTGGTTGGTGAAGAAATGTGCTGAATTATATTTCAAATGTGGTGGGTGGGAATAGTAGCAGGTAAAGCCATCAGGTTGCAGGTCAAACCTACCAAAATTTTCCTATAAATAGAGGGCTAAGTTAGAATTGAAAATCACACCAGAAACATAAGCTTTCTCTCTTTCTCTCTCTATATTATGAAGCATATTTTGTGAGTATTTAGATACTTTGAGAGTTGCTATTCAGTGCAAGTTTTCTTCAGCCTTATACCGATCAGAAGTACTGCTCTTTTGAGGTAAGGGATAGTAAGGGATTTTAAGGGTTGTTATGTTTTTCAGTTTCGTAATTTTTCTGAACTTCAAAAATTCTGGAAAAATTTGAAATGATATTTTGATGAGTTTTATTGATTGTGTCCAAAAATGGTGATTTTTGGATGTATAGATTGAGAGTTATGAATTTTATGAGAAAAGACTATTTTAAAAGTAACTGCTTATAATTTCTTGTGGTTAACTCCAAAATTGATGAAATTTTTATTGGGAGTACATGTATATGATGGAAGTATACTCTGTTAATTTCAGAATTTTTGGACCAAAGTATAATTTTTGATAAATGTCTAAATATTCGGCTGTTTTGGCCATATGAAAAATAGTAAATGACTTTTAAAAATTCTGAGAAAAATATATGTTCACTATGGGACTATATTATGCTAAATTCCAGAAAAGAAATATTTTTGGAACTGATTTGGTATTTTTCATGAAAATAGTCTAGTTATGAGTAAATGAATTAAATATGTTTTGTGAAGAAAGAAAATTGGAAAATAGGATTTTATGGCTTGAGAATCCTATATGAGGTATATGCAGATTTTTGATGAGGGTTTTGGTTATTGATGATGAAATCTTAAGAGTTGGCATTTTATGATGATTAAATGCATTATTTAGTAAAGTGTAAACAATTTGAATAAATTGTTTATAAGCTTAAGAAATATTATTCTTTCAATATCATTATACCGAAATACTGGTATGGATTTTATTGTAGAATTTCTACCTTTTTGTGTCGAGTTACTATTCATGAGTTACTATTCACGAGTTACTATTCACGATAAAATTGGTTTCTTTTTCTAACCAAATTATAGTTGATTTATGAATATTACTCTTGAGATTAAATCTATATGTTGATCATATTGTTTTTATTATCATATATAACATTTTTATAACCTTGATGTTGAAATTCTCTTTCGCTTGAGTGTAAAGATGGGTAAATTATTGGTATGATCATGACTATGGGTTCTCTTTGGCCAGTAGTGCAAAGTTGAATTGTTGACTGGTATGATCATGACCATTGAATTTATAAGTGAATATCTTTAGCTTAAGTGCAAAGGTGAATTGATTAACATGGTTATAATTATTGTTTATATAAATTCTGAAATGATTATATATTTCTTTGAGATATTAATATATTTGGCCTGTAGTGCAAATATGAATTGTTGATGAATATCTTTGGCCGTAGTGCAAAGATGAACTGTTGTTGAATATCTTTGGCATGTAGTGCAAAGATGGTCTGTTGATGAATATCTTTGGCCTGTAGTGCAAAGATGAACTGTTGTTGAATATCTTTGGTCGTAGTGCAAAGATGGAGTTATTAGTATGATTATAAACAGGAACTGTGATTTGGTATAACCATGATCTTTGATGTTTCAGGTAAAGACAGGTGATGAAAATATTCTTCGTCCTGGGTGCGAAGAAAAATTTATAGTCACAATTATGATTATGAGTTATTCATATGATTGTGGAAAGGAACTGTTGAGTGATGTTACATGGATAAAATATTGTTGGTGGATTTTTAACACGGAGAAGATAATAGACTTTATAGTCTATTTGACTCTTCTAATGGATTGCTCGTTCCGCTGCAACTATGGTTGAAATTTTTATCATTTACCATATGTTCTAAATCTCTGATTTATTGTTGATGAAGGCTATTGATAATTGAATTATCTTTAGTCATGATATTCTTTACTGAGCTAGTTGTGCTCACCCTTTTGCTTCACAATTCCTTTCAGGTAATAAGAGTGTAGCTGGGTCGAGCGGGGGTAACAAGGGAATAGAACGGTGGTCATCATTTAGTAGTTATATTTGGTGAAGAAAATAGGGTGAGGCGAACCCAACGTTGGAAGGGTGTTTTGTCACTATCATACAAGATGTCTAATGACATACAACCTCGTGTCATCATAAGACAGGGTTGTGCTCATCCACTTGCTGAGTATATCTATGGGCACTACCTATATAATCTTGGTGTTTGTTTGAAGTATAATTCTCAATTAGAGACAGTGGAGATAATGATAAGTCAAGAGAAGACTCACCATTGGGAAGAATATGATAGTAATCTTCTCATTTTTCTTTGGGGTCTATTGGGTCAACCAAGGATAATTCTGTGGCCATATGATATCTATCATAACCTAGATGCGTGGCCTTCCATGTACGAAGGTTTCCTTAAGCACTTCCCAAAGATTCTAATTTCTAAAACAGTTTTTGACTATACCTTTATGTAAGGTGTCATTGTGAGGTGATGTCCACGATTGGAACATGAGTCACATTTGGTATATATTTGTATCCAAACTCACAGCATATGTGTTGTTGTATTTTGCACGACAATTGTTGTAATAAAGTGGTAGTTGTTTTCTGTACCATGTATTTGACGACTCAGAATGGGTTGGATGGAATGGACCTATTTTGGGGTCGTTACAGGTGGTATCAGAGCTATAAGTAAAGAGCCCCGAGCCTCTCGCTGGTGACTTCCTGTTGATGGGGGATGCACCGAAGCCAGACTCTCCGTAGGGGACGCCGTTCTGCGGTGGCAAACTGATAGGTACCACTGTGAGGTGCTGTGGTTGAAGCACCATGAGAGTCACAGGTGGTATCAGAGCTTAGGGATATGATCTCTGGCGGAGATCGGGGAATATAACTAGGAGGGGAGAGATGAGTAAATCCTTCGCTAGTATGTCCTACCTAAGCTTATTTGTTGGTCAGTCATAATATCGGGATATTATATGATATGTTAATTTGTTAAATTAACCCTTGTTTTGAAGCTGTATTCTAGAATGATATATGAAATACAGGAGATGAGCAATGGAGAAATTATGATGACAGGGAAGATGGAATCTGAAATGAAAGGAATGTATTCTCAACTCTTTGAAATACCAGGTACGTAAATTTCGGGGACGAAATTTCATAAGGAGGGGAGATTGTAAGACCCCGAATTTTATGAAATAAAAGTATTCAATTTTTCTTATAATTACTATTCAGTAAATGGTTAAATTGATAAAAGTTTAAAGTTATGGGTGAAATATGAATTTTTTTCAAAATAAGCAAGTGGTTATAAAATAATTATTGTTGTCGGGGAATATTCGTTTGGTCGTGGAATATTCTTTCTTTCGGGGAATATTCGTACGACGGCGCAGCTATTTGTGGGCCCCATAACGAATAACTGTCGGGTGAAGGAAAATGACAAATTTGAGTTTTTACAAATAACGGCGTAGTTGTTACCGTTAACACTGTTGGAATACCCGGTGGTTAAAATACAGTAATACGCGTTATTGCACAGTAGCACACGGTATTGCATAGTATTTTTGAAATTATTGATTCTTATGTAAGAAGGCACTACTCAATAATTGTTACAGTAATTACTGTTCAATATTTTATTTTATTGATTCAATAATTGTTGCGTTGATATTTTATATTATTGTTGTTTCAATAATTGTTGCTGCACAGTATTTTCTATTATCAGATCAATAATTCATATTATTTGAATAATATTATTAGATAACATTATTGTCAATGTCTAGAAAGTTCTGTCTAAGGAGAGGTTTGGTCATCTAATTGCGCGCCAGTAAGGAGAAATTCTTATTGGAAAGCCCCCTCTTTCCTGGGAACGGCCTGGTTGTCATAAATGTGATTCTGTAATATTATTTGTGAATAATTAATTATTGATTCATATGATAAGGAAATATTTATATTATGTGGATATAAATGAGGGATATATTTTTGTGGTTAAAAATGAAGGAGTTAATGTTGAGGTTTTTATCAGTATTTTTGTCGGAATGGAGGTATTAAAAATTAGGGTTTTTGAGATATTTTGCGGGGGTTATAATTTTTAATCCGACCGTTGGATCGTGGTAATTTTTGGATATGTTATACATATATAAGTTGAGTATATGTCCACAAATTTTGAACCGTTAAAAATGAACGTATGATTTATTATTTTTTACGAGATGACTGGTTCAGAAATTGTTAAATTTTCGGAGTTTATCATTTTGGTAGAAAATTCTAGAATTGGTGGGCCCCACTTGTGGTTGGTGAAGAAATGTGCTGAATTATATTTCAAATGTGGTGGGTGGGAATAGTAGCAGGTAAAGCCATCAGGTTGCAGGTCAAACCTACCAAAATTTTCCTATAAATAGAGGGCTAAGTTAGAATTGAAAATCACACCAGAAACATAAGCTTTCTCTCTTTCTCTCTCTATATTATGAAGCATATTTTGTGAGTATTTAGATACTTTGAGAGTTGCTATTCAGTGCAAGTTTTCTTCAGCCTTATACCGATCAGAAGTACTGCTCTTTTGAGGTAAGGGATAGTAAGGGATTTTAAGGGTTGTTATGTTTTTCAGTTTCGTAATTTTTCTGAACTTCAAAAATTCTGGAAAAATTTGAAATGATATTTTGATGAGTTTTATTGATTGTGTCCAAAAATGGTGATTTTTGGATGTATAGATTGAGAGTTATGAATTTTATGAGAAAAGACTATTTTAAAAGTAACTGCTTATAATTTCTTGTGGTTAACTCCAAAATTGATGAAATTTTTATTGGGAGTACATGTATATGATGGAAGTATACTCTGTTAATTTCAGAATTTTTGGACAAAAGTATAATTTTTGATAAATATCTAAATATTCGGCTGTTTTGGCCATATGAAAAATAGTAAATGACTTTTAAAAATTCTGAGAAAAATATATGTTCACTATGGGACTATATTATGCTAAATTCCAGAAAAGAAATATTTTTGGAACTGATTTGGTATTTTTCATGAAAATAGTCTAGTTATGAGTAAATGAATTAAATATGTTTTGTGAAGAAAGAAAATTGGAAAATAGGATTTTATGGCTTGAGAATCCTATATGAGGTATATGCAGATTTTTGATGAGGGTTTTGGTTATTGATGATGAAATCTTAAGAGTTGGCATTTTATGATGATTAAATGCATTATTTAGTAAAGTGTAAACAATTTAATAAATTGTTTATAAGCTTAAGAAATATTATTCTTTCAATATCATTATACCGAAATATTGGTATGGATTTTATTGTAGAATTTCTACCTTTTTGTGTCGAGTTACTATTCATGAGTTACTATTCACGAGTTACTATTCACGATAAAATTGGTTTCTTTTTCTAACCAAATTATAGTTGATTTATGAATATTACTCTTGAGATTAAATCTATATGTTGATCATATTGTTTTTATTATCATATATAACATTTTTATAACCTTGATGTTGAAATTCTCTTTCGCTTGAGTGTAAAGATGGGTAAATTATTGGTATGATCATGACTATGGGTTCTCTTTGGCCAGTAGTGCAAAGTTGAATTATGACTGGTATGATCATGACCATTGAATTTATAAGTGAATATCTTTAGCTTAAGTGCAAAGGTGAATTGATTAACATGGTTATAATTATTGTTTATATAAATTCTGAAATGATTATATATTTCTTTGAGATATTAATATATTTGGCCTGTAGTGCAAATATGAATTGTTGATGAATATCTTTGGCCGTAGTGCAAAGATGAACTGTTGTTGAATATCTTTGGCATGTAGTGCAAAGATGGTCTGTTGATGAATATCTTTGGCCTGTAGTGCAAAGATGAACTGTTGTTGAATATCTTTGGCATGTAGTGCAAAGATGGTCTGTTGATGAATATCTTTGGCCTGTAGTGCAAAGATGAACTGTTGTTGAATATCTTTGGTCGTAGTGCAAAGATGGAGTTATTAGTATGATTATAAACAGGAACTGTGATTTGGTATAACCATGATCTTTGATGTTTCAGGTAAAGACAGGTGATGAAAATATTCTTCGTCCTGGGTGCGAAGAAAAATTTATAGTCACAATTATGATTATGAGTTATTCATATGATTGTGGAAAGGAACTGTTGAGTGATGTTACATGGATAAAATATTGTTGGTGGATTTTTAACATGGAGAAGATAATAGACTTTATAGTCTATTTGACTCTTCTAATGGATTGCTCGTTCCGCTGCAACTATGGTTAAAATTTTTATCATTTACCATATGTTCTAAATCTCTGATTTATTGTTGATGAAGGCTATTGATAATTGAATTATCTTTAGTCATGATATTCTTTACTGAGCTAGTTGTGCTCACCCTTTTGCTTCACAATTCCTTTCAGGTAATAAGAGTGTAGCTGGGTCGAGCGGGGGTAACAAGGGAATAGAACGGTGGTCATCATTTAGTAGTTATATTTGGTGAAGAAAATAGGGTGAGGCGAACCCAACGTTGGAAGGGTGTTTTGTCACTATCATACAAGATGTCTAATGACATACAACCTCGTGTCATCATAAGACAGGGTTGTGCTCATCCACTTGCTGAGTATATCTATGGGCACTACCTATATAATCTTGGTGTTTGTTTGAAGTATAATTCTCAATTAGAGACAGTGGAGATAATGATAAGTCAAGAGAAGACTCACCATTGGGAAGAATATGATAGTAATCTTCTCGTTTTTCTTTGGGGTCTATTGGGTCAACCAAGGATAATTCTGTGGCCATATGATATCTATCATAACCTAGATGCGTGGCCTTCCATGTACGAAGGTTTCCTTAAGCACTTCCCAAAGATTCTAATTTCTAAAACAGTTTTTGACTATACCTTTATGTAAGGTGTCATTGTGAGGTGATGTCCACGATTGGAACATGAGTCACATTTGGTATATATTTGTATCCAAACTCACAGCATATGTGTTGTTGTATTTTGCACGACAATTGTTGTAATAAAGTGGTAGTTGTTTTCTGTACCATGTATTTGACGACTCAGAATGGGTTGGATGGAATGGACCTATTTTGGGGTTGTCACAGACTCAACCTACAATGACCCCTTTTTCAAGCTAGAATCCAATTGGCTAAATTAAGTGAAAAGTCAAATTTGGTCAAGCCCGAACTGTGGCGGCCGTAGAGCCCATCAGGCCAAAATGGGCGCGGGCACGCTGTGTAGTATCTCTGAGCAGACAACGGCATGGTCGCGCTGTCTGTAAGACCCAAACTTTTATGAATAAAGATTAATTTTTCTCGAAATATATTTTTGAATATTATGGTGTGTATTTAATATAATGTTATAGTTGTGGGTTATATTTATAAATTTTGCAAAGTAAGCAAGTGGTTATAAAATATTCAATTGGTCGGGAAATATTCGTACGACGACACAATTATTGGTGGACCCCATAACAGAATTACTGTCAGAGTGAGAAAACGACATAAATAATTTTTATAAAAATAACAGCGAAAGTTTTACCATTAACTGTTAAAATACCCGGTGATAAAAGTACAGTAATACGTGTGGTTCCATAGTAGCACACAGTATTGATTATTGATGCTTACGTGAGAAGTTACTCAGTTATAATCAATTATTGCTACAGTAATTGCTGCATAGTATCTCACATTATTGATTCAATTATTGTCACATTATCATCTGTGACGCCCCCAAATCCGGGTTACCTGACCCCCGAGTTTGGTGCTCACGATCCAATAAATAAATAGCATCTAACTACCCATTCATTGATGAATATAAACATACATCTCATTAACTGATATTGTTAATACATTATCCCAAGTTTTTTAACCTTAACATAACAAACTTACCCATAGACATACAAAAAGGGTTAAATATAACAACATAATAAATAGTATTCATCATAACTGTAAGACCCCAACTTTTATTAATAACGATTATTTTTCTCGAAATATATTTTTGAATATTATGGTGTGGATTTGATATAATGTTATAGTTGTGGGTAATATTTATAAATTTTTCAAAGTAAGCAAGTGGTTATAAAATATTCGATTGGTCGGGAAATATTCGTTTTAACAGAGAATATTCGTACAACGACATAATCATTGGTAGACCCCACAAAAGAAGTATTGTCGGAGTTAAAAAATGACAGAAATATCTTTTTATAAAAATAATGGCAAAAGTTTTACCGTTAAACTATTGAAATACCTGGTGGTAAAAGTACAGTAATACGCGTGGTTGTATAGTAGCACACAGTATTGTACAGTATCTTTGATTATAGATACTTACGTGAGAAGTCACTCAGTTATACTCAATTATTACTACAGTAATTACTGCATAATATCTCTCATATTATTGATTCAATTATTGTCATAGTATCATCTGCATAATATTTTATATTATCAAATCAATAATTGAGATGACAAAGTTATTCATATTATTATTTGTATTATTGACGATGTCTAGAAAGTTCTGTCGAGAAAAAAGGCTTGGTCACTTAATTGCTCGCCAATAGGGAGAAATCTTTATCGAAAAGTCCCTTCTTTCCTGGGAATGATTTGGTTCTTAAATATTGTGAGTTATAATATTAATGATGAATAAGTTCGTGTTGATTAAAGATAAAATTGTTGATAAAAATATTTTCATTGTGTTGGAATTATTAGTGTTAGTGGAAATCGACATTTAATTATTTCGATAATAATTGATTTTTGATCGTTAAATTGACCAAACGAGCAATTAATCAAATAAATGAGTAAGTAATTGCTATTGGTTCACATGCAAATTACTGTTGGTTCACATGAATGGAACTATTGGTACATGCATGTACTATTAGGGGTGGTAGTGCAAGATTGATAATACTAGCAGGACTAAATTTAAAATGGGGGTAAAGATGAAGGCACTATACTGTAATAATTTGAGCTCCTAAACGTGCAAATATCCAAACTATGTTTTCCTATAAATAGAAGCTCATTTCTTCTTTCATTCTCACCAATTCATTAAGACTCACAAGAGCAACTATATAGAGAGAAACTATAGAGAGGAAGAAGAAGAGTATTCTGTTACTTCATTATTCCAGTATCTAGTCTTTTGCTAAGATAAGGGATATTATTTTTGTTCAATATTTATATGAAATAATATTTTATTTTCATACTCCGTAGTATGTAAGTAATATTATTTTGTTTCGTATTCCTAATTCTACACTCATTTTATTAAAGTATTACTTCTATATTCCGTGAAATTAGTAGAATATCCTTAAAATTTGCGATTAATCTAGTATCGTTTCACAATGATATTTTTTTGAACATTCTTGATTTTTAAGGTTTTCATGTCGGAATACTATTTACGAGGTACTATTCACAAAGTATTATTCACGGGGTACTATTCATAAAATACTATTCATGGGATACTATTCACAAAGTACTATTCATAGGGTACTATTCACTCAGGTACTATTCACCCGGGGTACTATTCATGATAAAAAATGATTTTTTTTCTGTCTAAATCATTTTTTATACAATATTATTCTTGAATTTTACTCCACAAAGTAGTATCATGTTGACAATTTGGACATTATTGAATTCTGGATAAATTGAATTATACATCTTTAAAATTTATCCTTTGCTTTCATTTAATTGAATTCTTATATCATTATCATCATCATCATGCTTATATTATGATGAAAGTCATCTTTGGCCGTAATGCATAGATAGACTATTGATTGGTATGATTATGACCAGGGATTATTCGGTATAATCATGACCTGTAATGTTACAAATGATGTGGTAAATGTCCTCATTGACCCGTAGTGCATTGATGGACAGTTATTGGCATGATCATGACCATTGGTGATTACAAGAATATCCTTAGCCCGTAATGCATAGATAATTCGTGGACGTGATACTAATGAATATCCTTGGCCCGTAGTGCATGGATAATTCAGTGATTTGGATTATTTATTAAGCTGAGTCTCAACGATAAAGTTGATGATAAACTTTTTAAATCATAAAAGATAGTAGATATCATGCTCTACTTGACTCTTCTAATGGATTGCTTGTTCCGCTGCAGTTAAACTTGTTGTTTATTATCAGTTTAACACTGTTGAAGGCTAACAATAATTTATTCTATATTATCTTAGTCATAATAATTCTTACTCGGCCAGTTGAGCTCACCCTTGTGCTTTCATTGTTCTCTTCAGAAAATGAGAATATAATTAGGACGAGTCGGGGAATGGAGTGACGGTCCAGATAGGTGGCTCTAATAGTCCTCACTATTATGTGAAATAGTGTGATAATAATTATAATGAGGATTTTATTTGAGTTTGGATACTGTCTATGAGACAATATCCGTGTAAAAACTCTTAGCTACGCTTTGTCGTATTGTATAAATGAAGTTTGTATTTGTATTCTGTACCATGTATTTGGCGACTCAGAATGGGTGATGTATACCTATTTTTGGGGCATCACAGTTGGTATCAAAGCTTAGGGATATGATCCCTGGCTGAGATGTGAGACTAGAACTAGGAGAGGAGAGACGGGTTAATTCTTCACTAGTATGACCTACCTAAGTTATTTGTTATTTAATTGGTCGGTTAGAGTATAGGGATAATATGTGACATGTCAATTAACCCTTGTTTTGTGGCTGTGTTTGAAAATGACATCTAAAAATGTTGAGATAAGCAATAGAGCACAGGAGACCGTTGAGTCACCACAGATCAATAACCAGGATAATGTGCATCAGGATGGCAATAATCCTCATGTAAACAACAACACCGACCAAATGATGAACGATGGGATATTCAGAGGCTTTATGCAATTCATGCAACATTAGGCAAGAAAGATTCCTATTCAAAATGTAGGTGGAAACGCTGGCAACTCTCGGATGGTCACTGCTAAGCAGTTCAAGGAGCTGGGACCACCAGAGTTTTTGGGAAAGCCAGAACCACTTAAGGAAGAAACGTGGATAAAGCAGATCACCAAGATATTTGATGTCTTTAGATGCTCCGAGGAGAAAAAAGTTTCCTTTCCCACCTTCATGTTGAGAGGAGAGGAAGATTACTGGTGGGAATCAGTAAAACGTACTCAGTCTGCCGCACTCAAAATGTCTTGGGAGAGGTTCCAAGAATTGTTCAACGACAAGTACTTTCTCGAAAGTATTCGTCACATGAAGGAGATAGAGTTCATAAAGCTGGAGCAAAACAATATATCCGTGTCGGAATATGAGGCTAAGTTTACGGAGTTGTCCCAGTTTGTGTCCCACTTGGTTGATAATGAGGAGAGAATGATGCGAATATTTCTGCGAGGTTTGAAACCCGAAATATGTCAATACCTAATTTCTCACAAACTGTGTTTGTATTCATATGTTGTAAATAGGGCTTAGTTATTAGAGCGCGATAATGATTCAACCCAACCAAGAGATAGCAGCCGGCAAAGCGATAATACCAGTGGTAGTAGTCATCGAAGTAGTGACAACAAACGTGGAGGGAATCAACATGCCAGAAATGGTAACCACTTCAGTGGTAATCATGGCCAAGACAATAGAAGTGAAACTTTCAAGAAGAGAATGTTTAACAATGATGGAAAGACAGCAGTACCAACACCCATTTTCAAGGATGGAGAACGACCACCGATCGTATGCTTCAAATACGGAGGGGAGGAACACATTGGTCTAAACTGCACGATGCAGTCCAAACCGTGTTACAATTATGGAAGAGAAGGTCACCTAGCCCGATTTTGTCGTGGAGCGAAGTCAAGTCCAGCTGGGATTGAGCCACTGAAGGCCGTCCCAGACAAGACAAAACTGGTAGTTCAAGGGAGAGCGTTTGTTGTGACCTCCCAAAAAGCAAGGAACCCGAGCGAGGTTATCACGGGTAAGCTAATCATAAACTCTTGCGAAGTCTATATCTTATTTGATACCAGTTCTACTCATTCTTTTATTTCTCCTACTTGCACTCAACGATTAAATTTAACTCCGGAGAAATTATACTTTAACTTATATGTTGAAACTTCGTTAGGAGAAACCTTCTTTACATCAACTGTTTATAAGTCTCGTTTGATTCAAATTGGCAACCACACATTACCTGTCGATCTTATCTCTTTAAAAATACTTGCATTCGATGTGATTTTAGGAATTGATTGGTTAACTACTCATCTGGCTAAAATTGATTATTTTCATAAGATTGTTAGCTTTCATATTCCAAACCAACCTATTATGCGAATTCAAACAACCAAACCACTAAAGTTAATCACTATCATATCAAGCCATAAAGCTATTCGTTTATTGAAAAATGGATGTCAAGCTTTCTTAGCCCATGTTACGGATTTAAACAAAAATACGTTAGATTTGAATGATATTTCTATTGTTAATAAATTTCCTAACGTATTCCCTGAAGAACTTCCTGGCCTACCCCTAGAGCGTGAAATCAAATTTTGTATCGACCATGAACCTGGTATAAAACCCATTTCTAAAGCCCCATATCGAATGGCTCCTACTGAACTTCAGGAGTTAAAAACCTAACTGTAGAAATTGTTAGACATCGGTTTCATTCGTCCTAGTACATCTCCTTGGGGCGCTCATGTTCTATTCGTAAAGAAGAAAGATAGAAGTATGCGACCTTTTATTGATTATCGGGAGTTGAATCATGTCACCATAAAAAATAGGTACTCATTGCCTCGTATTGATGACCTGTTTGATCAGTTGCAAGGCCCCAAATTCTTTTCAAAGATCGATCTTCGTTTCGGATATCACCAGTTAAAGATTAAAACTGATGACATTCGAAAGACTGCTTTCAGAACTTGGTATGTGCATTACGAATTCCTAGTTATGTCTTTTAGATTGACTAATGCTCTTGCTGCCTTCATGGATATGATGAACCGAGTATTCAGGGAATATTTAGATCATTTTGCAGTCATCTTTATTGATGACATCCTCATATACTCCAAAAGCCGTGAAGATCATGAGTAACACTTGAGGCTGATACTCCAAAAGCTTCGTAAAAACAAGCTATGTGCCAAGTTAAAGAAATGAGTTCTGGCTTAAGAAAGTAGCATTCCTTGGGCACGTGATATCAAATCACAGAATATCTGTTGACCCGACAAAGATTGAAGCAATTCAAAGCTGGGAGTAACCTAAGTCAGTGACCAAAGTACGTAGCTTTCTGGGCTTAGCTGGTTATTATCGGAGATTCGTGGAAGGATTTTCTCGAATTGCTACTCCATTAACTCAGCTGACTTGAAAAGATACAAAATTCGGTTGGAGTGAAGAATGTGAAAAGAGTTTTCAAGAACTCAAGAGGAGACTCATTTCAGCACATGTTCTGACAATACCATTTGGTTCGGAGGGATTTGTCATCTACAACGATGCTTCAGGTAGAGGGTTAGGATGTGCTCTCATGCAACATGGGAAAGTCATAGCCTATGCCTTATGATAACTCAAAGAATATGAGTGAAATTATCCTACTCATGATCTAGAGTTGGCAACAGTCGTTTTTGTGCTTAAAATTTGGAGGCATTACCTGTATGAGGAGAAAGTGGAGATCTATACGAATCATAAAAGCCTCAAATATTTCTTCACCCAAAAAGAGCTTAACATGCGGCAACGATGTTGGCTTGAGCTGTTGAAAGATTTCGATCATACCATTCAATACCATCCTAGAAAAGCGAACGTAGTAGCTGACGCATTGAGTAAAAGATCATATGCTGGTACGAATGCGATATTGTCAACACAAAGGCCCATTTTGTATGACTTACAAAGGATGAAGATAAAGTTAAAGACTCCAGGGACCCACATGATGATGACAAATATACGAGTATAACTAACTTTAATTGATAAAGTTAAAGCTGCTCAAGCTACAGACCTGGAGCTGATGCGTATGAGGAAGAAAGTACAAGAAGGTATTATTCCGGAAGCAAGAATCGATGAAGAAGGAATACTTCGAGTCAACTCCAGACTTTGTGTTCCTAACGACTCTGACTTAAAGTATAAAATCATGATGGAGGCGCACAACACACCGTTTGCAATCCATCCTGGGAGTACCAAAATGTATCATAATCTTCGACATATATTTTGGTGGAGTAATATAAAAAGAGAGATCGTAGAGTTTATCTCAAGGTGTCTAATGTGTCAATGAGTCAAGGCAGAGCATCAAGTGCCAAAATGTCCATTGCAACCACTTGAAATTCCAGAATGGAAGTGGGAGCACATTACCATAGATTTCATTACTGGTCTTCCCAAAGTTTCTCAAGGCATAGATGCGATTTGGGTCATTATCGATAGATTGACCAAGTCTATTTATTTTTTACTTATACGAGAAACTTATTCACTTGAATGTATTGCTCGTATATACATAAATGAGATTGTAAGATTGCATGGTATGCCAGCATTCATAGTTTCTGATCGAGACCCAAGATTCACTTCAAGATTTTGGGTTAGTTTACAAAAAGCTATGGGCACGGATTTACGATTTAGTTTGGCATATCATCCTCAAACGGATGGGCAGTCAGAGAGGACTATTCAAACTCTTGAAGATTTAGTAAGACTCTGTGTCCTTGACTTCAAAGGAAGTTGGGACAAGTTCTTACCATTGGTGGAGTTTTCCTATAATAATAGTTATCAAGCAAGTATTGGCATAGCTCCATTTGAGGCGTTGTATGGACATAAATGTCGTTATCCAGTATGCTGGGATGAGGTGGGTGAAGTAACGTTGTTGGGACCAAATATGGTATGCATGACAACGAAAAAGATTCAAATAATCCGGCAACGTATAAAAACCTCACAAGATCAACAAAAGAGTTATGCTGATCTTCATCGAAAGGTCGTGGAATTCAATATTGGAGATCATGTGTTGTTACGTGTTGCTATATGGAAAGGAGTTACGAGATTTTAGAAAGAGAGGAAAGCTCAATCCTCGATTCATTGGCCCATTTATAATCCTCGATTGAGTAAAAACTGTGGCCTATAGACTCGCTTTACCGCCAAGTATGTCTCGTGTTCATAATATTTTTTATATATCTATGTTACGTAAATATGTGAAAGACCGGAACCACATTATTGAATTAGAACTGGACGAGATAGTGGAAGATTTAACGTATGAAGAGGTACCTGTTAAAATCTTGGATAAGAAGGATCATATTCTACGCTCCTAGGTTATACCTTAAGTTAAAGTTTTATGGAGAAACCACGATGTTGAGGAAATGACCTAGGAGTTAGAATCTGAAATGAAGTCAAGGTATCCACACCTCTTCAAAATATCATGTACGCACACTAATTTTGAGGATAAAATTTTATAAGAAGGGGATGTAGTAAGACCCAAACTTTTATGAATAAAGATTAATTTTTCTCTAAATATATTTTTGAATATTATGGTGTGGATTTGTTATATCATTATAGTTGTGCGTAATATTTATAAATTTTATAAAGTAAGCAAGTTGTTATAAAATATTCGATTAGTAGGGAAATATTCATTTTAACAGAGAATATTCATACGACGGCACAATCATTGGTGGACCCTACAACGGAAGTATTATCAGAGTTAGAAACTGACATAAATATCTTTTTTTAAAAATAACGGTGAAAGTTTTAACGTTAAACTGTTGAAATACTCGGTGGTAAAAGTACAGTAATAAGCGTGGTTGCATAGTAGCACACGGTATTGTACAGTATCTTTGATTATCGATGCTTACATAAGAAGTCACTTAGTTATACTCAATTATTGCTACAGTAATTACTACATAATATCTCTCATATTATTGATTCAATTATTGTCATAGTATCATCTACATAATATTTTATATTATTAAATCAATAATTGAGACGATAACGTTATTCATATTATTATTTGCATTATTGACAATGTCTAGAAAGTTCTGTCGAGGAAAGGGGTTTGATCACCTAATTACGCGCCAATAGGGAGAAATTCTTATCGGAAAGCCCCTTCTTTCCTGGGAATGATCTGGTTGTAAAATATTGTGAGTTATAATATTAATGATGAATAAGTTCGTGTTAATTAAAGATGAAATTGTTGATAAAAATATTTCCATTGTGTTAGAATTATTAGTGTTAGTGAAAATCGACATTTAATTATTTTGATAATAATTGATTTTTGGATGTTAAATTGACCAAACGTGCAATTAATCAGATAAATGAGTAATTAATTGCTATTGGTTCACATGCAAATTACTGTTAGTTCACATGAATGGAACTATTGGTTCACATGTATGTACTATTAGGGGAGGTGGTGCAAGATTGATAATACTTGCAGGACTAAATTAAAAATGGAGGTAAAGGTGAAGGTACTATACTGTAATAATTCGAATCCCTAAATGTGCAATTATTGAAACTATGTTTTTCTATAAATAGAAGCTCATTTCTTCTTTCATTCTCACCAAGTCACTAAGACTCACAAGAGCAACTATAGAGAGATAAACTATAGAGAGGAAGAAGAAGAGTATTCTGCTACTACACTATTCCAGTATCAAGTCTTCTGCTAAGGTAATAAATATTATTTTTGTTCAATATTCGTGTGAAATAATATTTTCTTCCATACTCTGTAGTATGCAAGTAATGTTATTTCATTTCGTATTCCTAATTCTACACTCATTTTGTTAAATATTACTTCTATACTCCATGAAATTAGTAGAATATCCTTGAAATTTGCGCTTTATCTAGTATCGTTTCACAAGGATATTTTTCTGAACATTCTTAATTTTTAAGCTTTTCATGTCGGAATACTATTCACAAAGTACTATTCATGGAATACTATTCACAAAGTACTATTCTTGAAGTACTATTCACATGATACTATTCACTCGAGTACTATTCACCCGGGGTACTATTCATGACAAAAATTGATTTTTTTTCTGTCCAAATCATTTTTGATACAATATTGTTCTTGAATTTTACTCCATAAAGCAGTATCATGTTAACAATTTGGACATTATTGAATTCTAGATAAATTGAATTATAAATCTTTAAAATTTATCATTTGCTTTCATTTAATTGAATTCTTATATCATTGTCATCATCCTCATGCTTATATTGTGATGAAAGTCATCTTTGGCCGTAATGCATAGATGGACTGTTGATTGATATGATTATGACCAGATATTATTTAGTATAATCATGACCTGTAATGTTACAAATGATGCGGTAAATGTCATCATTGGCCCGTAGTGCATTGATAGACAGTTGTTGGCATGATCATGACCATTGGTGATTACACAAATATCCTTGGCCCGTAGTGCATGGATAATTCGTGGACGTGATACTAATAAATATTCTTGGCCCGTAGTGAATAGATAATGTGACAACCCGAATTTTTGAAAATTAATTAAATAAAAGTTTAATAAATAAAATTCTTATTATAAGATGTTTTAAGTTTAAGTATGGGTATATATGTGTTATATATTGTGAAATATGTGATATGGTGTGAAGAATATATATATATATATATATATATATATATATATATATATATATATATATATATATATATGAGAAAGTGAGGTTTAAATAGTTAATTTAACTATTGAAGAAATTAAATGAATTTTGTAATTAATTTTAAATATTTATTAAATTAAATAAATATTTTAATTAATTTATTTATTGAGATAAATAAATAATTGATGAATTGTGGTGCATTAATTTAGTAATGAAATTGAATAATGGTAATGTTATTGTTTGAAGGTTTAATTTAATAAAATAATTAAATTAAATAAATTCCTTAATATTTAAGGAAATAAAATTAATTTAATTTAATAATTAAATTGGATATATAATAATTTATTAAGCATAAGTATGATTATAATGAAAATCATAATTATAATGGTAATTGTAAGTTATTTAAATTGATGACGTGTGTGGCAAATAAAAACTATATAATATAATATTATTAAAATAATATAGTATGGGGGAAATTGTGTGTAACCAAACGCAGCCTTATGACTTTTGATTTATTGTAACTGACGCCTTTTTGTTTTTCACTTGACGTACGTGGGGGGAGAGAGAGCCAATTATATGTTACACGCTCTTTTCTAAGGTTAAGAACATAGAAAAGAGGATTAGAGACATGGAGAGAATTCTCTATAATTGAGAAGAAAATTCTGAGAATCAAAGAAAAGGAAGAAGATCAATCAAGCTTCTCTAATCATCTTGCTAATTAAGTTAAGCAATCTAATTTAAAGTTTTGAGTTCTTAGTTTGTTTTCTAAGTTCTCTGTAATTGAAGTTCTAGGGTTAACTGTTGAGAAATTAGTTTTATATGTATTGGGATTACACAATCTGTTATATGTTGTCTATAGATGAATTTTGAAGTATCGAATTCATGAAAGCATGTTTGAAAGTGAAGAATTTGAGTTTTAGTTTTATATATATTACATGGTCTGTTTTGGAGTCAAAATTGGTTTTGAATTCATACTCTAAACTGTAAATTGATGGTGGTTTGTTGTTCTCCTCTGAGAAACGAAAACAACCCAATTGGAATGAACTAAAACGGAGTTAAAACGAATTCGTGCTGTAAGATTTCGTTAAATATGTCGAAGTATGAAAATATAGCATTAACACTGAATTGGAACCCTTAAATTGATTTGTTAAAGTTTTTGAAATGTTAAAATTATTCTGTAGATGATTAGTTCAGAGTTGAACGAGTCCATAGAATCGAAAATTAACTAATTCGGACTTAAAACGAGAAAGTTGTGGCAAAAATTGTAAATTGGGCGAGGCCGAGTGCGAGCGCGCTACCTAGGAGCGCGGGCGCGCAGCTGGGCGCTGCCTAATGGTGCGGGCACGCTGGCATGGGGGAGAAATTGGGCGCGGTCGCGCCCAAAGTGTGACTGGTGTGACTATTTTGACCTATTCTGGTAAAATGGCCATAACCTTTTCATACGGACTCCGATTGAGGCGATTCAAGATGATCTGGAACGAGGATGAATAGATTTACAACTTTTGTTCTATACATTGTTCAATATGAGGTCATTAGGAAGGGTAAAAATGGTCATCTTTAGGACTATTATTTTTTTAGGGACAATCGGAGGGCGTCGGGCATGGACGTATGCAAGTGTAATGATTTTGACGATAAAAGATGTTGTTCTAAGTTATAAAACATAAATATTATGAAGCATAATGATGCTTAACATTAATAAATGATGTATTAGATAAGTTGTATAAGCATACTAAGCGTACACAAGAGAGACAAATCGGGCGTGTGACGAATAAACGTCGAAACGCCGTGACAAGTGTTAATGAACGTAAAAAGTGTTTTAAGTCAAATGAAATAAATATTATAAGATATGAAATGAGGTTAATATAAAAGTAATAATGATTCCTAGCAAGATTTAAACACTTAAACGAACTTCGAGTATGAAATATAGTGAGATATAAGTTAAAAGTTAACACAACCAAATTGAACATTGTGTATTGATAATAGGAAGGATTATGAGACGTAGAGTAAAGTTTACATTACAACTACTATACGTGGCTATGTGACTAATAGTTGATGTGCATGATTATAAAATTGTGTAGGGCACGTGAAGTGTAGATAGCTGTAAGCTGTTAAACTATTATTGGTAAACAACGATCAAAGCAAGTCTTTCAGTTCCTATTTGCTATGTGAACTTGATGATTAACTGTTTTAAATCTTTATTGCAAAGAGCATGATGTGTTGTATATATGTTGAAAGTATGAAATGTTAAAGTCAACTTATGACTACGTTGATTGAGTAAAGCATGCTGATTGAGTAAAGAACTCAATCTTTATACTTGTTATATGAACTGTAGCATGAGTCCAATGTTTATGAGATATATGTTGAGCATTTTATTATATACTACGTGATGCATGAAAACTGTTAGATTTTGTTGGGTTATCGAGCTCAACCTTGCAAATAACCATTTTTGCAAGTCAAGATTTCAAGGTAAAGATATGTGCTAAGTGAATTATAGAGATCCATATTCGCGAAGATTACTTATGTTTTATTAGAAATGTATTTAATATTTTAAATGTAACATGTTGTTGAATTGTAAGTTGAGATATCCGGTGTATTTGGATATCTATTTATGATGTAAGACTTTGTATAGTCATTTTGTTGTAACGATTGATGATATAAATTTGAATCGAAGAGATGCAATGTAAAGGTTGCGATCTAGGGTAATATAGAATGAAATGTATAAAAATTTTAAATATTCTGCTTTTTTAGTTATTTTAATATCGAATAATGATATAAAGATAGAGTAAAGTTGTATTGTTAACGATCGAGAAGGAGAATATTATTGTATAAATTTTCGGGGTCGTTACAGTTGGTATCAAAGCTGTAGGTTTTAAACCTTAGGTAGGAGTACCGTAGGCTATAACCTTAGAGAAGGAAGGTGAAGATAATGAAAGAATAAGCTCAAATAGAGTTTGAAAAATAAGAAGTACTTTAAGAAATTTATAAAGAAGGGATTAAAACATGCGTGACAGGATTCAAAGAAGAATCTCGCAGAATTATAAGGAGTATGAATGTGGGGTTACCCAACTCCAATAATAAGGATGTAAGGTGATAATAAATAGACAATGTTTATAAGAAGAGAATGTTAAAGAAGTTAAAAAAAGAAGAAGTTATAGTTAAGTATGGTATAGTTGTACTCTTTAATAGTTGATGTATGGTGTCTGGGCTAAACAATCCCTTCATAGAGTGGAGGTATATACGAACTAGCAACTCAGAACCAAGTTTGTTGGTTGTTTGTGGGAAACCACTCAGCGTACTATATTAAAACTATTAGAGACTCGATGTGTACCAAGTGTAGAAAATGGATACGTATGATGAAAATGTGGAACTCGAATGAAATGTTGAGCAATGTGAATGAAGTTAGAAATCCTTAAAGGAAGAATTGTTATATAAACAAAAAAATTCAAAGAAGAATCTTGAAGAGATATAAAGATAAGAAATGGGAGTTACCTAACTCCAATAGACAAGATAACGAATAATTTCGTAAATGATGAAAAAGGAATGAAATGGAATCGTAAAATAAAACGATCACGAGTTAAGAAAAGAATTCTAAGGAGATGATTATAGAATAAGATCACGATGTGATCAATTTAGGTTATAAAAGAAAGATGGTCTGTAGTGTTTGAATAATTTTAGCTTGGTGCTATGAAGATAATGTACTACAATATAGTACGAGATGAACTCACGAGGAGTTATAGATAATGTGATACGAGGAATTCGTATTGAGCAAGTAAAGAGCAAGTTATAAACAAGATAGAGTTAGGTGGGATTTCAATTTAGGACTCATGTGATGGCTGAGTTGTACAAACCTTTGTATGGGCGAGGGTTTTGTGCTTGCGCTCAGTTTATCATATTGATAATCATTAGAATGTTGGTGTCGCGCTATTAATGTATATGTGGCGAAAAGGTGATTCTTTTCTCATGTGTATATTTGATAGTTAGAAACTATTAAGATTAGTCAGATATTATTAGGATTAGGTGCGATTCTTAAAACTAATGCATATGGTAAGTTCGTGACTCAAAATAATTTGGTATGTTTTGAACCCCTCAGCAAATGGACGCCTATGGTCTGATTATGATAAGTTCTTAAACTCATATTATTGTGGCAAGTTACTGGATTTTCAATGTGTAGTAAGTTTGATGAACTATACTGGGGGTATAGGAAGATTGTAAGTTAAAATATCAGATTATTTACTATAAGAGTATTGGTGGTGCTAGATATAATAAGAATTAGTTAGTAATGAGGTAATGGAGTAAAGATTGAAATTGATGGAGAAAATTAGATATTCTAAATCTACTAGCTATGCTAGACTTTCGAGATTTATTGACTTCGTGCCAATGATTGTACTTTTGATTTTTGAAAAATGTTGGATCACACTAGTGAACCAAGGAATTTTTAAAACAGTGCTATTATTCGCGTATCTATGTTGTTTGTTTCGGCTAGAAAAAAATGATTTTTTAAATTTTCAAAATATATTTTAACTATATGTATCGGGTGATATGATAAACGATGGAGTCATCAATACAATGGAACCTGGTGTTGGATGTGATCATATGATCGTCAGCTCACTATGGTGAGATGTAGTATGACAACGTCATAATTATGACACCATAAAAAGATTTTTTTTAGATTTCTTTAAGATATGAGAATATATGTATATATATATATATATATGTATATGTATATGTATATTTCGATTGATGTCCGAGTTATTGCTAGAAGTCTATGCTACTTGAGCTAGACAAATATTAAAAGATGTTCATGAAATTCAAGCGTTTTTTTATTAAACTATACCAAATCAAATTGTTTTGGAATGGATTCAAATGTTAAGAAGCTGAGGTGAACAACCCTGAAAAAGGGGACATGTTATCGGGGACACTGGTTCTGAAAGTAACACATATAGTCGTTACAATGTTAAGATGTAATACGTTGTGCACGACGTAGGGGTACGATAGGTTGATCACCTAGAGTACTTGCAGAGAGTGTTTTTAGTCTGTGTGATTGCTAAACATTATGTTAAAGATGGTTTACAGTGGTGATGCACTATTAAACCTGGAGAAGAATTCAAGGTCCGTATAGTCTTATAACTGTTAAAGGTTCAAGTAGAGATACTTGATAACCTAGGGATGTAGTTCAAGGTCTTATGACCCCTCAGCATGATTTTGAATCTTTTAAATTCTTGTTATTCTTATCGCTTCCCAATTATTGAGCAATTGTGGAAGATTCTTATTATCCTGAAAGGTCAAAGTGGAAAGGATGAGAAATTTAAGCAAAACATAATAATTTTAGGAAAGAAATGAAATTCCAGAAAGAAGAGAAATGAGAACTCTTAGAAGAGGAAGAGGTGAGGATTATGATGATATTAGAAAGCTCCTTAGAAAAAAGAATTTGGTTGTAGAACCTAATGAATAAATAGATATTAGCATAAAATCTATTTTGATAAATGAAATGAACGAATATTAGTAAGTCAAAATTTCAAGCACGAAATTCTTAGAAGAAGGGGTGAATGTAATGTCCCGAGAGTTTGAGAATATAGTATATGATAATGATCCTTAGAGAAAGATAATAAACGGGTCAAAGAATATGTATTACTCAAATATAATTGAGTCTAAGTAAAGGTTATGAAATAAAACTTACAAGAATTTATTATTAAAGAATGGTTGTAGTGGTAATAAATAAAACCTATATTAAGGTAATGTGTTAAAGATATTCAACGATAAATTTTGAAAAGAGATTTGATGAAAACCTGGGTAAGGTAGAGTTGCGGTGATTTCGAGGACGAAATCCTTATAAGGAGGGAAGAATGTGACAACCCGAATTTTTGAAAATTAATTAAATAAGAATTTAATAAATAAAATTCTTATTATAAGATATTTTGAGTTTAAGTATGGGTATATATGGGTTATATATTGTGAAATATATGATTTGGTGTGAAGAGAATATATATATATATATATATATATATATATATATATATATATATATATATATATAAATATATATATTTATATTGAAAAATTTAAATAGTTAATTTAATTATTGAAGAAATTAAATGAATTTTGTAATTAATTTTATTAAATTGAATTAAATAAATATTTTAATTAATTTATTTATTGAGATAAATAAATAATTGATGAATTGTGGTGCATTAATTTAGTAATGAAATTGAATACCGGTAATGTTATTGTTTGAAGGTTTAATTTAATAAAATAATTAAATTGAATAAATTCCTTAATATTTAAGGAAATAAAATTAATTTAATTTAATAATTAAATTGGATATATAATAATTTATTAAGTATAAGTATGATTATAATGAAAATCATAATTATAATGGTAAATGTAAGCTATTTAAATTGATGACATGTATGGTAAATAAAAACTATATAATATAATATTATTAAAATAATCTACTATGGGGGAAATTGTGTGTAACCAAACGCAGCCTTATGGCTTTTGGTTTATTGTAATTGACGCCTTTTTATTTTTCACCTGACATACGTGGGGCAGAGGGAGCCAGTTATATATTACGCGTTCTTTTCTACGGTTAAGAACACATAAGAGTGGATTAGTGACATGGAGAGAATTCTTTGTAATTGAGAAGAAAATTCTGAGAATCAAAGAAAAGGAAGAAGATCAATCAAGCTTCTCTAATCATCTAGCTAATTAAGGTAAGCAATCTAGTTTAAAGTTTCGAGTTCTTAGTTTATTTTCTAAGTTCTCTGTAATTGAAGTTCTAGGGTTAATTGTTGAGAAATTAATTTTATGTGTATTGGGATTACATAATCTGTTATATGTTGTCTATAGATGATTCTTGAAGTATCGAATTCATGAAAACATGTTTGAAAGTGAAGAATTTGAGTTTTGGTTTTATATATATTACATGGTCTGTTTTGGAGTCCAAATTAGTTTTGAATTCATACTCTAAACTGTAAATTGATAGTGGTTTGTTGTTTTCCTCTGAGAAACGAAAACAACCCAATTGGAATGAACTAAAACGGAGTTAAAACGAATTCGTGATGTAAGATTTCGTTAAATATGTCGAAGTATGAAAATATAGCATGAACACTGAATTGGAACCCTTAAATTGATTTGTTAAAGTTTTTGAAATGTTAAAATTATTCTGTAGATGAGTAGTTCAGAGTTTAACGAGTCCATTGAATCGAAAATCAACTAATTCGGACTTAAAACGAGAAAGTTATGACAAAAATTATAAACTGGGCTAGGCCAAGCGGGGGAACGCCACCCAGGATCACAGGCGCATGGCTGGGCGCTGCCTAATGGCTTGGGCGCGTTGGCATGGGGGAGAAATTGGGCACGGTCGTGCCCAAAGTGTGATTGGTGTGACTGTTTTACCTATTCTGGTAAAATGGCCATAACGTTCTCATACGGACTCCGATTGAGGCAATTCAAAATGATCCGGAACGAGGACGAATAGACCTACAACTTTTGTTCTTTATATTTTTCAATTTTAGGTTATTAGGAAGGGTAAAAATAGTCATATTTAGGGCTATTGTGTTTTTGGGGACAATTAGAGGGCGTCGGATATGCACGTATGCAAGTGTAGTGCTTCTGACGATAAAAGATGTTGTTCTAAGTTATAAAACATAAATATTATAAAGCATAATGATGCTTAACATTAATAAATGATGTATTAGATAAGTTGTATAAGCACACTAAGCATACACAAGAGAGACAAATCGGGCGTGCGACGAATAAACGTCGAAACGCCTTGACAAGTGTTAATGAACGTAAAAAGTATTTTAAGTCAAATGAAATGAATATTATAAGACATGAAATGGGGTTAATATAAAACCAATAATGATTTTTAGCAAGACTTAAACGCTTGAATGAACTTCGAGTATGAAATATAGTGAGATATAAGTTAAAAGTTAACACAATCAAATTGAACATTGTGTATTGATAATAGGAAGGATTATGAGATGTAGAATAAAGTTTACATTACAACTACTATGCGTGGCTATGTGACTAATAGTTGATGTATATGATTATATAATTGTGTAGGGCACGTGAAGTGTAATAGCTGTAAGCTGTTAAACTATTATTGGTAAACAACGATCAAGGCAAGTCTTTCAGTTCCTATTTGCTATGTGAACTTGATGATTAACTGTTTTAAATCTTTATTGCAAAGAGCATGATGTGTTTTATATATGTTGAAAGTATGAAATGTTAAAGTCAACTTATGACTACGTTGATTGAGTAAAGCATGCTGATTGAGTAAAGAACTCAATCTTTATACTTGTTATATGAACTGTAGCATGAGTCCAATGTTTATGAGATATATGTTGAGCAATTTATTATATGCTACATGATGCATGAAAACTATTAGATTTTGTTGGGTTATCGAGCTCAACCTTGCAAATAATTATTTTTGCAGGTCAAGATTTCAAGGTAAAGATATGTGCTAAGTGAATTATAGAGATCCATATTCGCGAAGATTACTTATGTTTTATGAGAAATGTATTTAATATTTTAAATGTAACATGTTGTTGAATTGTAAGTTGAGCTATCCGGTGTATTTGGATATCTATTTATGATGTAGGACTTTGTATAGTCATTTTATTGTAACGATTGATGATATAAATTTGAATCGAAGAGATGTAATGTAAAGGTTGCGATCTAGGGCAATACAGAAGGAAATGTATAAAAGTTTTAAATATTCTGCATTTTTAGTTATTTTAGTATCGAATAATGATATAAAGATAGAGTAAAGTTGTATTGTTAACGATCGAGAAGGAGAATATTATTGTATGAATTTTTGGGGTCGTTACAGATAATTCATTGATGTAGATTATTTATTGAGCTAAGTCTCAGCGATAAAGTTGATGATAAACTTTTTAAATCATAGAAGATAGTAGATATCATGCTCTACTTGACTCTTCTAATGGATTACTTGTTTCGCTGCAGTTAAACTTGTTGTTTATTATCAGTTTAACACTATTAAAGGCTAATGATAATTTATTTTTCATTATCTTAGTCATAATATTTTTTACTAGGCTAGTTGAGCTCACCCTTTTGCTTTCATTGTTCTCTTCAGGAAATGAGAATATAATTGGGACGAGTCGGGGAATGGAGTGATGGTCCAGATAGGTGGCTATAATAGTCCTCACTATTATGTGAAATAGTGTGATAATAATTATAATGAAAACTTTATTTGAGTTTGGATACTGTCTATGAGACAATATCTGTGTAAAAACTCTCAGCTACGCTTTGTCGTATTGTATAAATAAAGTTTGTATTTGTATTTTGTACCATGTATTTGGCGACTCAAAATGAGTGATGTATACCAATTTTGGGGGCGTCACAATAACTACTCCAGCAATACACCTTTGCCTTTGTCTTTCTCTGCCCCTCCGGCTACTTCGTTTCTAGCTAAAATATTATATTTAAGCAAGGGTGAGCAACGAGTTTGCTTTGCAAGTTAAAACATACAATAAAGTATATGATTCAAGAATATTAGACTATCGATTCAATATAATGTCACCAAAGTTCAAAGAACTTTGAAATAGCTGAACAAATCGTTAATCAATAACAAGTCTTTCTCGCATTTCATGCTAAGCAATAATTCAATAGTGAAAGAGTAAAACGCTTTCGAGGTTTCAACAATGTTTAATCAATTATCAAAAGATAATACAATCGCAATAATAAAGTGGTTAATTTCCAAATTTTATCCTGAGCGATCCAAATGGATCTAGGACTTCTCTTCTTGAGTAACTATCAAAGGTATAACTTTGAATTACCTAGGTGTATCAGATAACCATAAAGATTAAATTATACCCCTCCGCAAGTACCTGGAGCGGCCAACCCCTTGTACCCAATATTATGCATATTACTAACACGCGTGCAATGGTCGTATATCCGACCACAAGGTTCCCTTTATATAAAAGGTTGTTCTTCTCAGTCTTATAACCAGAGTTTGTATCATAACAATAAAGTTAGATTTAACAAAATACTATAATTTCAATATCTAATTCCCTTTCTCAATCTAGGCAAAATAATTAGCATCGTCCTTTCAACAATAATTGAGTTCTCTATCTTGAACCTATCAAGTTTCAACAAATATTCGTCTAGCCAAAACAATTAGCTAAGACATATCTCAACATGATTCAATAATAGACAGAAATCAACTGTACTATTTGCAATGAATAATAACTTTTACGGATGTGAATAACCAACAACAGTTATTTCCCAGGCATACTTTCGAGATCAATAATTCAGTTTGAATTAATAAACATGCACTAACTGCGAATAATCAATAATAATTCTTAGACGTGGTATAATCATCAATAATTAACCACCACTATATTTGAAAAGTAATAACTCGAGATTGAGTTAAAGAAACTTGCCTTCGTCGTTGATTACTGCTACACAATATATTCTATCTACGTTTAAAAGACCTATAATCAACAATATCGGTCTCACAATCAGCATAACAAATCACAACACACAACACTGTAATTACAGTCAATATTGAAAGTAGTATATACACAAGCCAATCATGTTTGATGATAAATCATATACTTTATAATAATCTTATTCATTTATTAATAAAAAGTATTAATTTATTAAAGGCTTTTAATTATCTACATGATGCTGCTTTATAATATGTGATAAACACATAGTTTTAAGCAATGCTTTTAGAATAATGATGATAATCATTCTAATGAGATCTAAATTCTTAGAAAGCTTAAAACTAAAATAGTTTCCAATCATTGGATTACTAAATTGGGGATTAGTAAATCCACATAGATTGGTACATACGTTGTTTGCTCATTGGATGAGGATGATTGATCTCATGATTATTTATGCGGAGACACTAAAGAAAGTATGTAGGTGCTTATTAGAGAAAAAGTTCACTGAGCATGGCTCGCTAAGAAATACCTAATGGAATTTTACTTGCCTATCAATAGGAATTCCTGTAGTGATAGTAGTACAAGTGATCCTTGGACTTGAGATCATCATAGTATCTTGTGTACGATGCGTTATACTTTGACTTATTCCTTAAGACCCTTAGGGTATATCAAAGGGTATGTTTGGGTATAATAAGTTGTACATGGAGATAATGTATAATCAATAAAGAATCTACCACTTCTTCTAAAAGAAGAGAAATGTCCTATGTGATTCGATAAATGACAACCTAGTAGTCATTGGCCAAGGCAGAATGAAATTAGAAAGGAGTTTCTAATTTGCATTATTTGGTGTTGTGCATTTAAGAGTCGAAATACATATAATTAAATAAAATAAGACTTGACAGTAATTTCATATCTTATATTTAATTAGGACATTGTATGGTGGAAGGATTGAATTATACAGTAAATATTTACTCAAATGTTCTTTTATGATTAATGTTGAAATCTATATTATCTGGAAAATCGTTAATCGCTAGGGAGACTTATCCCTATTGTAGAATAAATATTATTTATTTAAATAAATTAATAGTTTAATTTATTTATTTAAATAAGATTAGAATTGTTCTAATTAATTTATTCACAACCGGTTTAATATGGAGAACATAAAGGGTCACACCATAAAAGGAATAATAATTATTGAAGAAGTTAATGACATAATCGTAATAATAAGTTAAGTATATTTAATTTGATCTATGGTGATAGAATAAATTAAATAGCTTAATATTTATTATTTAATATTTTGAAAATATTAAATATAAATTAATAAGAGAAGTCTTATTATTATTATTATTATTTAATTCCTAAAGGAGTTTGAAAATTAATTAATAAAAGTATTCTCATATATCTTAATAAGATTAGGAGACTAACTATTAAAAGAGTTTAATTAATTATTCCTAATAAAATTGGGAGCCTAATTAATTAAAAGAGTTTAATTAATTAAAATAAAACTCAATTCCTAAATTGTTAAGGAGGGTTGCCTACATCTATAATTAAGATGAGTCTTATTATGGGTGCTGTTGGTTGATGCTTTCACAACACACATGAATACACAATTTCAATAGTTGGGAGAGTACACCCTTTTTTATGAGAGATAGAAAAGTTAGGGTTTTGCCAAATACCCATCTTCTTGAATCTTTCTTCTTCCTTGGTGGATCACTTCTAGAGGCCAAACACTTGGGTGGCTAACATTGATCAAAGGAAGGAACCAAACCCGGTGGATTCAAGTTAAATGCGAAAAGGATTGGAGGTGAACTTGTACCTGATGAAGCTCGAATTTTTAATGGTATAATTTTTGTTCTCTATCTTTTCGTTTAATTAATAATTGTGCATAAAGGATGATCCGGGTATATGATTTGTAAAATTTTAAAACTCTGATTTTCCACGTTTCAACTTACTTTGTGCAATTTGATTGCGTTCATAATATTACAAACCTAACAGTGACATTAGAGTCAAACCTTTATGCAAATTATTAATTGTTTTAATTTGATATGTATATTGATATATGTTTAGAAAATTTTAATTAAGCATAATTTGTTGTATAAAAAAAATATTTAAAAATAATAAAAAAATTAAATTCCATTCGCATGGCTTGTTGTGCTGATCCGTGTTTTCGCTGTTCTTGGACATGTTTCTTTCTTCACGGAATTGATTTATATATATATATATATATATATATATATATATATATATATCTTAATAATTTTATAATTAAAATAAAGAGTTTATTTTAATCTTAAAATTAAATTTCATACTAACTAATTAGAGTTGGAATTTGATTTCATGATAATTAATTGGAGTTGAAATTGAATTCCATGTTTTCTTAAATAAAGGAGTTTATTTAGATATGAAATAAGATTTTATATTATTCAAAATAAAGGAGTTTATTTGTGAATAGGAAAGAGAATCCGTATTTTCTTAAATAAAGAGTTTATTTAGATATGGAATAAGATTTCATATTATTCAAAATAAAAGAGTTTATTTGTAGGAAAGAAAAATCTGTGTTTCCTTAAATAAAAGATTTTATTTAGATATGTAATAAGATTTCATATTATTCAAATAAAGGAGTTTATTTTGACTTGAAATTGGATTCCATAATTAATTAAAATAAATGAGTTTATTTTAATTAAAGAATTTGATTAAAATAAAATAGTTTATTTTATTCAAAATTGGATAAATTAAAATAAAAGAGGTTTATTTTGATTTAAATTTGGATTAAAATAAAGGAGTTTATTTTGATTCAAAATTAGATTTTATGCTAACTAAAATTGTCCATTAAATGATATATATATATATATATATATATATATATATATATATATATATATATATATATATATATATATATATATATATATATATATTTAATGTTTATTATTCATGAGATGAATTTATTTATTGATGCATATATAGATGTTTATGATAATAAATAGGATTGATTATGGACTATTGACCAATGTGATTGTATTTTATTTTAGTTGAATGCATGAATGTATGAATTTTTTTAAATGGAGTCTGCGTACCTTATCTTCTCTAATTTTTTCTTATTGTAAATTCTAACTCCCTCCTATGTACTTCTCCTTGGCTGCTGATCAATGTTTCTATTTATTTTAAATAATTTTGTAATAGGAATAGTTAGAATTAATTTTGAAGAATTGGAGATCAAGGAGCAAGGAGCGCTTGAAGACCCGTTTGTAATGGAGCCCGGGTTTAAATGTAATAGTTATATTTAAATATTAATTTTTGTCCCCCTAGGGTTTGACCTTTTGGTTTACTTGGTGGCTCTAGTGAACCAAACTAGAATAAAAGTCCATAATCAATCCGGGTAGAAAATAGTATTCTATAAGTGCATGCTTATACTATATATATATGTGTGTGTGTGTGTGTGCGTGCGCGTGCATGCATGCTAAAAAATAAGACAAATTAATAACAAACCCCTCAAAGATTTTATATTAATTCCTAAGCGTTCAAAGATATTTAGAATATCGAACGTCGCCTTCTAGCATGATAATTATTATAAGTTTGTTGTGTCACCAAAAGGCTTATCTTAATTTTTTGATATGTTAATTTTATCACATTTGATGCTTATAAAGAAAATTGAACAATGTTGTTTTGTTGTGTCACCACAAGGGCAATATTTTTTTTTTGAATATATGGAAATGCTAGGTTGGACTTAACTTAGATAATTTTGATTCGGATGTGTCACCACTTGATCAAAAAAATTTAAGAGGCAAAATAAAAAGAATTACATGATGATATAATTGACAAGAGTTGTCTACTTATTTATTTATATATAGTTTGTTGTGTCACCACAAGGCTATATACATTTAAAATGTGATCTTTTGTAAGACCCCAACTTTTATGAATAAAGATTAATTTTTCTCGAAATATATTTTTAAATATTATGGTGTAGATTTGTTATATTATTATAGTTGTGGGTAATATTTATAAGTTTTGCAAAGTAAGCAAGTTGTTATAAAATATTCGATTGGTCGGGAAATATTCGTTTTAACAGGGAATATTTATACGACAGGACAATCATTGGTGGACCCTACAACGGAAGTATTGTCGTAATTAGAAAATGATAAAATTATCTTTTTATAAAAATAACGGCAAAAGTTTTACCGTTAAACTATTGCACTACCCGGTGGTAAAAGTATAGTAATACGCGTGGTTGCATAGAAGCACACGGTATTGATTATTGATGCTTACGTGAGAAGTCAATCAGTTATACTCAATTATTGCTACAGTAATTGCTGCATAATATCTCTCATATTATTGATTCAATTATTGTCACAGTATCATCTGTATAATATTTATTATTATTAAATCAATAATTGAGACGACAACGTTATTCATATTATTATTTACAATATTAACAATGTCTAGAAAGTTCTGTCGAGGAGAGGTTTGGTCACCTAATTACGCACCAATAGGGAGAAATCTTTATCGGAAAGCCCCCTCTTTCCTGGGAATGATCTGATTATTAAATATTATGAGTTATAATATTAATGATGAATAAGTTCGTATTGATTAAAGATGAAATTGATATTATCATTGTGTTGGGATTATTAATGTTAATGAAAATCGACATCTATTTCGATAATAATTGATGTCTAGATGTTATATTGACCAATCGGGTAATTAATCGGATAAATGAGCAATTAATTACTATTAATTCACATGATTATAACTATTTGTTCACATGTGTGTACTATTGATTCACATACATGTACTATTAGGGGAGGTTGTGCAAGATTGATAATACTTACACGACTAAATTAAAAATAAAAGAAAAGATGAAGGTATTATACTGTAATATTTTGAGCCCCAAAACGTGAAAATATTGAAACTATATTTTCCTATAAATAGAAGCTCATTCTTCTTTCATTCTCACCAATTCACTAAGACTCACAAGAGAAAATATAGAGATAGAAGCTATAGAGAGAAAGAAGAAGAGAATCTGCTACTTCACTATTCCAGTATCTAGTCTTCTTCTAAGGTAAGTGATATTATTTTTATTCAGTATTCATAAGGAATAATATTTTCTTTCATACTTCGTAGTATGTGAGTAATATTTGTAAGACCCCAACTTTTATAAATAAAGATGAATTTTCTATAAATATCATTTTTGAATATTATGGAGTTAATTTGATATAATGTTATAGTTGTGGGTAATATTTATAAATTTTGCAAAGTAAGCAAGTTGTTATATAATATTCGATTGGTCGGGGAATATTCGTTTTAACAGGGAATATTCGTACATCGGCACAATCATTGGTGGACCCCACAACGGAATTATTGTCGGATTGAGAAAACGACAAAAATATTTTATTAAAAATAACGGCGGAAGTTTTACCATTAATACTGTTGAACTACTCGGTAGTAAAAGTACAGTAATACGTGTGGTTGCATAGTAGCACACGGTATTGATTATTAATGCTTATGTGAGAAGTCACTCTGTTTGATTCAATTATTGTCAGTTAATAATATGAATTATTTAGCGATAATGACGTTTTGTTTTATTCGTATTATTAACGTAATAAAACAGAAACATCTTTTTATATAAAACAGAATACTTTATTAAAGTTATTATATAAATAGAATATATTATATTTTATTTAAAAGATTTTTCTTTAAATATGGACCGTCAGATTAAAGTAATCAATCTGGACCGTTCATGGATTAGTTACTATGCATTCTATTTTTCTATAAATAGCAGCTCATTCCTTCATTATTTCTTACGAATTCACTGAACTCTAGAGAGAGAAACTATAGAGAGAAACTATAGAGAGAGAGAGAGAAGAAGAGTATTCTGCTACTTAACTACTTCCTTATTTCAGCTCTTCTTTAAAACGGTAAGGGGTGTTATTCTTTCTTATTCATGAAGAGAACTGTTGTTATTCCATTTCTTATTATTCTGTTGGAATAACCTGTATACGCGGTCTACCCTATACTTGGTGACATTCTTCTATTATTCTGTTGGAACATCCTGTCTGTGTGTTTTACACCGGACCTGGTTCTGTTTTTATTATTATTCTGTTGGAACATCCTGTCTGTGTGTTTTACACCGGACCTGGTTCCGTCTTTATTATTATTCTGTTGGAACATCCTGTCTGTGTGTTTTACACCGGACCTGGTTCCATTATTTATTATTCTATCGGAATATCCTGTCTGTGCGTTTACGCCGGACCTGGTTCTATTATTTATTATTCTGTTGGAATAACCTGTCTGTGCGGTCTATCGCATGCCGGGTGATTTCTTTTGTTATTCCATTCTTTATTATACTCAGTTGGTTAAGTTTTGACTTCTATACTCCATGAAATTAGTAGAATATCCTTGATAATTGCGGTTCATCCAGTATCTTTTCATGAAAATATTCTTCTAAGTATTCTTAAATTTTACTCCACAAAGCAGTATCATGTTGACAATTTGGACGTTGTTAATTATTGGATAAATTAATTCTTGAACTTGTTTTATTGAATTCTTATATCATTGTCATCATCCTCATGTTTATAAAATGTTGAAAGTCATCTGTGGCCTGTAGTGCATAGATGGACTTGGTATGATTATGACCAGGGATTATTCGGTATAATCATGACCGTAATGTTACAAATGATGTGGTAAAAGTCCTCATTGGCCTGTAGTGCGTTGATGGACAGTTGTTGGCATGATCATGACCATTAATGAATACACGAATATCCTTGGCCGTAGTGCAGGGGTGATTCGATGATGTGGATTATTTTATTAAGCTGAGTCCCAGCGATCACAATGTTGAAAAACCTTTTAAATCATAAAAGATAGTAGAGTTTATTTTCTACTTGACTCTTTTAATGGATTGCTTGTTCCGCTGCAGTTAAACTTGATGTCTATTATATTTTATCAGTTTAACATTGTTGAAGGCTAATGATAATTTATTCTGCATTATCTTAGTCATAATATTTCTTACTGGGCTAGTTGAGCTCACCCTTTCTTTCACTATTCTCTTCAGGAAATGAGAACGTAGCTGGGCAAGTCGGGGAATGGAGTGATAGTCTGAATGATAGTATTAGTTAGTAGTCTTCACTATTCTATGTAATGGTGTGTTAATAAATGTAATGAGGACTCCTTTTGAGTATGAATACTCTCTAGAAGATAATATTTGTATTCAAACTCACAGTTTATGTTTTGTCGTATTGTACACGACAGTTGTATTAGTAAGTTGTATTTGTATTCTGTACTATGTATCTGACGACCCAAGATGGGTGATGTATACCTAATTTTGGGGGCGTCACAGTTGGTATCAGAGCTTAGGGATATGATCCCTGGTTAAGATGTGAGAATAGAACTAGGAGGGGAGAGACGGGGAATTCCTTCGCTAGTATGACCTACCTAAGTTTATTTGCATGGTATTTAATTGGTCGGTCATAATATAAGGATAATATATGACATATCAATTAACTTTTATTTTTTGGCAGTATCTGAAAATGGCATCTGAGAATGTTGAGAATTGCAATGGAGCACAGGCGACTGTTGATTCACCACATATCAATAATCAGGATAATGTTCATCAGGAAGGTGACAATCCTCATGCAAACAACAACACTGACCAGATGATGAATGATGAAATGTTCAGAAACTTTATGCAGTTCATGCAACAGCAGGCGAGAGCGGCTCCTGTCCAAAATATAGGTGGAAACACTGAAAACTCTCAGACGGTCACTGCTAAACAGTTCAAGGAGCTAGGACCACCAGAGTTTAAGGGAGAGCCAAAACCACTTATAGCGGAAACATGGATAAAGCAGATTACCAAGATATTTGATGTCTTGGGATGCTCCGAGGAGCAAAAGGTTCCCTTTGCCGCCTTTATGTTGCGAGAAGAGGCAGATTACTGGTGGGAATCGATTAAGCGTACTCAACCTGCCGCACTGAAGATGTCTTGGGAGAAGTTCCAAGAGCTGTTCAATGACAAATACTTTCCCGAAAGTGTTCGTCACATGAAAGAGGTGGAGTTCATCAAAGTAGAGCAGAATAATATGACCGTGTCGCAGTATGAGGCTAAATTTGCTGAGTTGTCCCGGTTTGCGTCCCACTTGGTGGATAATGAAGAGCGAATGACGCGAATATTTTTGCGAGGTTTGAAACCTGAGATACGTCAACATCTTATTTCTCATAAACTGTGTTTGTATTCAGATGTTGTGAATAGGTCTCAGTTAGTGGAGCGCGATAACGAGTCAACGCAACCAAAAGAGAGCAGTCGGCAAAATGATAATACCAGTGAGAGCAGTCATCGAAGCGGTGACAACAAGCGTGGAGGGAATCAACAGGCCAGAAATGGTAACCACTTCGGTGGTAATCAGGGCCAAAACAATAAGAATGGTCATTTCAAGAAGAGGAGATTCAACAATGATGGAAAGACGTCAGCACCAGCACCTGTTGTTAAGGAAGGAGAATGACCACCTATCATATGTTTCAAATGCGGAGGGGAGGGGCACATCAGTCCAAACTGCACGATGCCGTCTAAAGCATGTTATAATTATGGAAGAGAAGGCCATTTAGCTCGATTTTGTCGTTTACCAAAAATAAGTTCAGCCAAGATGGAGACACCAAAGGCCGTCCCAGAAAAGTCAAAACCGGTAGTGCAAGGGAGATCGTTTGTTGTGACCTCCCAGAAAGCAAGGAACCCGAATGAGGTCATCACGGGTAAGCTTATCATAAACTCTAACGAAGTCTATACTTTATTTGATACCGGTTCTACCCATTCTTTTATTTCTCCTACTTGCGCTCATCGATTAAATTTGACTCCGGAGAAATTAGACTTTGATTTATCTGTTGAAACTCCATTAGGAGAAACCTTCATTATATCCACGGTTTATAAGTCTTGTTTGGTTCAAGTTGGTACCCACACATTACCTGTCGATCTGATTTCATTAATAATACTTGCATTTGACGTGATTCTAGGGATTGATTGGTTAACTACTCATCATGTAAAAATTGATTATTTTCGTAAGGTTGTTAGCTTTCATATTCCTAATCGACCTATTATGCGAATTCAAGCAACCAAACCATTAAAATCAATCGCTGTCATCTCAAGCCATAAAGCTATTCGTTTATTGAAAAACGGATGTCAAGCTTTCTTAGCTCATGTCACGGATCTAAACAAAAATACGTCAGTTTTGAATGAAATTTCTATTGTTAATAAATTCCCTGACGTATTCCCTGAAGAACTTCCTGGCCTACCCCTAGAGCGTGAAATCAAATTTTGTATCGACCTTGAACCCGGTACAAAACCCATTTCCAAAGCCCCATATCGAATGGATCCTATTGAACTTCAGGAGTTAAAGATCCAACTGCAGTAATTGTTAGACATTGGCTTTATTCGTCCTAGTACTTCTCCTTGGGGTGCTCCTGTGCTATTCGTGAAGAAGAAAGATGGAAGTATGCGACTTTGTATTGATTATCGGGAGTTGAATCATGTCACCATCAAAAACAGGTATCCATTTCCATGTATTGATGACCTGTTTGACCAGTTACAAGGAGCACAATTCTTTTCAAAGATCGATCTTCGTTCTGGATATCATCAGCTGAAGGTTAGAACTGAGGATATTCCAAAGACGGCTTTCAGAACTCGGTACGGGCATTATAAATTCCTAGTCATGTCCTTTGGATTGACTAATGCTCCTGCTGCCTTCATGGATATGATGAACCGGGTATTCAAAGAATATTTGGATCACTTTGTGGTCGTCTTTATTGATGACATCCTTATTTATTCCAAAAGCCGTGAAGATCATGAGCAACACTTGAGGCTAGTACTCCAAAAGCTTCGTGAATACAAGCTTTATGCCAAGTTGAAGAAATGCGAGTTCTGGCTAGAGGAGGTAGCATTCCTTGGGCACGTAGTATCAAGTCGTGGAATATCGGTTGACCCGACAAAGATTGAAGCTATTCAAAGCTGGGAGCAACCTAAATCAGTGACCGAAGTACGTAGCTTTCTTGGTTTAGCTGGTTATTATCGGAGATTCGTGGAAGGATTTTCTCGAATCGCTACTCCATTAACTCAGCTGACTCGAAAAGATACAAAGTTCGGTTGGAGCGAAGAATGTGAGGAGAGTTTTCAAGAACTCAAGAGGAGACTCATTTCAGCACCTGTTCTAACAATACCATCTGGCTCAGAGGGATTTGTCATCTACAGTGATGCTTCGAGCAAAGGGTTGGGATGCGTTCTCATGCAACATGGAAAAGTCATAGCCTATGCATCAAGACAACTCAAAGAATATGAGAGGAATTATCCTACTCATGATCTAGAGTTGGCAGCTGTTGTCTTTGCACTTAAAATTTGGAGGCATTACTTGTATGGGGAGAAGGTGGAGATCTTTACGGATCATAAAAGCCTCAAATATTTCTTCACTCAAAAGGAACTCAACATGCGACAACGACGTTGGCTTGAACTGTTAAAAGATTATGATCATACCATTCAATACCATCCTGAAAAAGCGAACGTGGTAGCTGACGCATTGAGTAGAAGATCATATGCAAGTACGAGTGCAATATTGTCAACACAAAGGCCCATTTTGTGTGACTTGCAAAGGATGGAGATAGAGTTAAAGACTCCAGGGACCCATGTGATGATGACGAATATACGAGTAGAACCAACTTTAATCGATAAAGTTAAAGCTGCTCAAGCTACAGACCTGGAGCTGATGCGTATGAGGAAGAAAGTGCAAGAAGGTGCTATGCCGGAAGCAAGAATCGATGAAGAAGGAATACTTCGAGTCAACTCCAGACTTTGTGTTCCTAACAACCCTGATTTAAAGTATGAAATCATGATGGAGGCGCACAACACACCATTTGCAATCCATCCTGGAAGTACCAAAATGTATCATGATCTTCGTCATACATTTTGGTGGAGCAATATGAAGAGAGAGATAGCGCTGTTTATTTCAAGGTGTTTAACTTGTCAACGAGTCAAAGCGGAGCATCAAGTACCAAAAGGTCCATTGCAACCACTTGAAATTCTAGAATGGAAGTGGGAGCACATTACCATGGATTTCGTTACCGGTCTTCCTAAGGTTTCTCAAGGTATAGATGCGATTTGGGTCATTGTTGACAGATTGACCAAGTCTGCACATTTCTTACCGATACGAGAAACTTATACACTTGAACATCTTGCTCGTATGTACATAAACGAGATTGTAAGACTGCATGGTATGCCAGTATCCATAGTTTCTGATCGAGACCCAAGATTCACTTCACGATTTTGGGTTAGTTTACAAAAAGCTATGGGCACAGATTTACGATTTAGTTCGGCATATCATCCTCAGACGGACAGACAATCAGAGAGGACTATTCAAACTCTAGAAGATTTATTAAGACTCTGTGTCTTTGACTTCAAGGGAAGTTGGGACAAGTTCTTACCATTGGTGGAGTTTTCCTACAACAACAGTTATCAAGCAAGTATTGGCATGGCTCCATTCGAAGCATTGTATGGAAGAAAATGTCGTTCTCCAGTATGCTGGGATGAGGTGGGTGAAGCAACGTTGTTGGGACCGGAGTTGGTACGTATGACTACAGAAAAGATTCAAACGATCCGAGAACGTATAAAAACCTCACAAGATCGACAAAAGAGTTATGTTGATCTTCATCGAAAGGGCGTGGAATTTGATGTAGGAGATCATGTGTTCTTACGTGTTGCTCCATGGAAAGGAGTTACGAGATTTGGAAAAAGAGAAAAGCTCAATTCTCGATTCATCGGTCCATTTTTAATCCTCGATCGAGTAGGAACTGTGGCTTATAGACTCGCTTTACCGCCAAGTATGTCTCGTGTTCATAACGTTTTTCACATATCCATGTTACGCAAATATGTGGAAGACCCGAACCACATTATTGAGTTAGAACCGGACGAAATAGCAGAGGATTTGACGTATGAAGAAGTTCCTGTTCAAATCTTGGATAAGAAGGAACATATTCTACGCTCCAAGGTTATACCTCAAGTCAAAGTTTTGTGGAGAAACCACGATGTTGAGGAAATGACTTGGGAGTTAGAATCTGAAATGAAATCAAGGTATCCTTACCTCTTCGACATACCAGGTACGTACCCTAATTTCGAGGGCGAAATTTCATAAGAAGGGGAGGTTGTAAGACCCCAACTTTTATAAATAAAGATGAATTTTCTATAAATATCATTTTTGAATATTATGGAGTTAATTTGATATAATGTTATAGTTGTGGGTAATATTTATAAATTTTGCAAAGTAAGCAAGTTGTTATATAATATTCGATTGGTCGGGGAATATTCGTTTTAACAGGGAATATTCGTACATCGGCACAATCATTGGTGGACCCCACAACGGAATTATTGTCGGATTGAGAAAACGACAAAAATATTTTATTAAAAATAACGGCGGAAGTTTTACCATTAATATTGTTGAACTACTCGGTAGTAAAAGTACAGTAATACGTGTGGTTGCATAGTAGCACACGGTATTGATTATTAATGCTTATGTGAGAAGTCACTCAGTTTGATTCAATTATTGTCAGTTAATAATATGAATTATTTAGCGATAATGACGTTTTGTTTTATTCGTATTATTAACGTAATAAAACAGAAACATCTTTTTATATAAAACAGAATACTTTATTAAAGTTATTCTATAAATAGAATATATTATATTTTATTTAAAAGATTTTTCTTTAAATATGGACCGTCAGATTAAAGTAATCAATCTGGACCGTTCATGGATTAGTTACTATGCATTCTATTTTTCTATAAATAGCAGCTCATTCCTTCATTATTTCTTACGAATTCACTGAACTCTAGAGAGAGAAACTATAGAGAGAAACTACAGAGAGAGAAGAAGAGTATTATGCTACTTAACTACTTCCTTATTTCAGCTCTTCTTTAAAACGGTAAGGGGTGTTATTCTTTCTTATTCATGAAGAGAACTGTTGTTATTCCATTTCTTATTATTCTGTTGGAATAACCTGTATACGCGGTCTACCCTATACTTGGTGACATTCTTCTATTATTCTGTTGGAACATCCTGTCTGTGTGTTTTACACCGGACCTGGTTCTGTTTTTATTATTATTCTGTTGGAACATCCTGTCTGTGTGTTTTATACCGGACCTGGTTCCGTCTTTATTATTATTCTGTTGGAACATCCTGTCTGTGTGTTTTACACCGGACCTGGTTCCGTCTTTATTATTATTCTGTTGGAACATCCTGTCTGTGTGTTTTACACCGGACCTGGTTCCATTATTTATTATTCTGTCGGAATATCCTGTCTGTGCGTTTACGCCGGACCTGGTTCTATTATTTATTATTCTGTTGGAATAACCTGTCTGTGCGGTCTATCGCATGCCGGGTGATTTCTTTTGTTATTCCATTCTTTATTATACTCAGTTGGTTAAGTTTTGACTTCTATACTCCATGAAATTAGTGGAATATCCTTGATAATTGCGGTTCATCCAGTATCTTTTCATGAAAATATTCTTCTAAGTATTCTTAAATTTTACTCCACAAAGCAGTATCATGTTGACAATTTGGACGTTGTTAATTATTGGATAAATTAATTCTTGAACTTGTTTTATTGAATTCTTATATCATTGTCATCATCCTCATGTTTATAAAATGTTGAAAGTCATCTGTGGCCTGTAGTGAATAGATGGACTTGGTATGATTATGACCAGGGATTATTCGGTATAATCATGACCGTAATGTTACAAATGATGTGGTAAAAGTCCTCATTGGCCCGTAGTGCGTTGATGGACAGTTGTTGGCATGATCATGACCATTAATGAGTACACGAATATCCTTGGCCGTAGTGCAGGGGTGATTCGATGATGTGGATTATTTTATTAAGCTGAGTCCCAGCGATCACAATGTTGAAAAACCTTTTAAATCATAAAAGATAGTAGAGTTTATTTTCTACTTGACTCTTTTAATGGATTGCTTGTTCCGCTGCAGTTAAACTTGATGTCTATTATATTTTATCAGTTTAACATTGTTGAAGGCTAATGATAATTTATTTTGCATTATCTTAGTCATAATATTTCTTACTGGGCTAGTTGAGCTCACCCTTTCTTTCACTATCCTCTTCAGGAAATGAGAACGTAGCTGGGGCAAGTCGGGGAACGGAGTGATAGTCCGAATGATAGTATTAGTTAGTAGTCCTCACTATTCTATGTAATGGTGTGTTAATAAATGTAATGAGGACTCCTTTTGAGTATGAATACTCTCTAGAAGATAATATTTGTATTCAAACTCACAGTTTATGTTTTGTCGTATTGTACACGACAGTTGTATTAGTAAGTTGTATTTATATTCTATACTATGTATCTGACGACCCAAGATGGGTGATGTATAGTCACAATATTATTTCGTCACGTATTCCTGATTATACCCTCATTTTGATAAAGTATTGCTTCTATACTCCGTGAAATTAGTAGAATATCCTTGAAATTTGTGCTTCATCTAGTATCGTTTATGTGACGCCCCTAAATTCGGGTCCCTTCGAACCCCGGATCTGGTCCGCCACGATACTACTATCGTCAAACTATTTAATATTTTATTCATAACTTAATGAATATAACTTTTCTTATTACAATTTAGAATGTAAATTCTTTCCATTTTCAGGATCTATGTAATGACCCCAAACTTTTATAAGTTTCAAATCTTGGTCATTTACCATTCCTGTCTTTCAACATATTCGATGTTATAAAAATATGCGGAATAATTTAAACTTTTTAAATCTCCTTTGAAAAATAATCTTTTATTTATCTCTTTACTTGAATCGATTACATATCCTTGAATCAAATAATGTTATGATTCATTCTATTCGAATTACTGTATAAACTTTTACATTCAAATTCCTCTATATACCACATAGTACAACCTTACAACTCAATATGTATTATACATCGTAAACTACTATCAAGTATATCTACTAGAACCTAAACATGGTTCAAGAGCATATATTTAATTAAACAAATCAATCTTTTTTGATGTGATTGAACTTTATCAATCAAGTAGCACGTAACCTTTACCGTGTGTCCTTAACTTGCAAAAGTGGTTATTTGCAAGGGTGAACTCGACAGCCCAACAATTCTAACAATTTTCATGCAGCACATAACATATAATAGCATATTCAGTTCATGCATTCATAATCAATTAATATTAACTACGCATGTTACTTCACACATAACATGCATAAAAATTTCATTCACAAGCATATCATCAAAGATTAACTTTCAAATTTCATACATAGCTCATATGCATTTCATATATATACATCAACATTCTCATAGCATAATATAGCTCAACTAACAGTTATAGAATTCATATATCAAATAGGAACTGAAAGACTTGCCTGATTCGTAGTTTATCAACTATGACTTAACTGCTTAAAGCTTATCTGCACTGCATGTATTCCTACACAGTTATATAATCATGGATTCATATCCATTAGTCATACATTTCATACGTTCTTAATATAACAATAAATATTATATCGTGTCCTAACTAGGTTTGAAAAGCCTTCATTTCACTTTCTCATCATACTCTTAGAATAGCTAAGTATGTATTGGTATACTTAACCATCCATTCCTGACATCAACATTCATATACATATATCACATACTTTACTCGCTATGTGTTCGACACATATTTAAAGTTTATAGATACGTGATCTATGTCGTTCGTATTCAAACTACTTAGTTCCATAATGATTTATTTCAATCAATAAAGCTTAATAACTTACTTTAACAAGATTTGATGTTATAAGCTTTTAAACCATATATTGGTACTAATAAGCCTCCACTAGTATGCTCACATGTATCTATCTCATTTACATAGGCATAACATAGTTCATACTTTTAAACATGCTTAAATAACTTATGTTATGCTTGACTAGTTGAGTGCACATATTATTTATGTTCAAAGGCATAGACAACTCTATCATGCTTGCTTATAAGGTCATAATGCAAGTAATACAATGCTCATTAAAGTTAGTTTCTAAAACTTTTAAATTTCTCTTTAAAACACATACTAAACCGAGATTGACAACCTTTTATGTGCAATATATCTTGAAATTACATTCCTTGTCCATCCACACACATAACTAGGCTATAATCATATTTCCCAAAGTTAAAACTTAAAAGACACAAAGTTCGTCAAGTTTCATTTTCAAAACTTCAAGTTTTTCTTTCAAAACACTTTAAACCAAACTATATCAATCTAGTATATGCAAGGTAACTTTAAAACTACATTTCATGTCCATTGATATGTGCACATAGGGTCCAAGGTCAGAACTCAAAGGATACCAAATTCATCAACTTTCGTTTCTAAAAAACTCTAAGTTTTCTTTTAGAAAATCATGTTAAAGCATTCCATTATGAGTAAAGAAATCTTAGCTATATGATATGTCTATTATCATGCATATTTATATTTTATCACTTAGAATAACATATTCCATCGTCGGGAGCACTATACTTGCGTATGTGCTCGATTGACGCCCTCCGATTGCCTCTAAATACGTAACAGTCACAAAAATAACTATTTTGACACATTCTAACGACCTCAAATTGAAACAGTTAAAGAACAAAAGGTGTAGGTCTATTCGTTCTCGTTCCGGATCATCTTGAATCTCCTCAAACGGAGTTCGTATGAAAAACTTATGCCCATTTTAGTAAACCATGTTCTGTCAGATTTTTCTCAATATCTGTAATCAGACCACCCCATATCGGGGCGGGGGTTTTGCCCTAAAAATAGCCCACCGGGGCGGGCCTAGCTGCTGTTAACTCAAAATTTCCTTCCCTGCTATGAAATAACAAGCCAAACTTCTTTCTAACCTTCATAATTTGAGTTATACATATCCAAATTAGTCCGTTTTTGATTCTATGGATTCGTAATTCATAGAACTACAACATACTAGAGTTATAACAATTTACAAAAACCTTAACTAACCTAATTCTTAATCCAAAACTTATATTCATACTAATTTTTATGTTTTGAAAAGTTTAGCGAATTCATTCACTACGAATTCGTTTCTAAACCAAATTAGTTCATTTAACTTTCGTTGATTTCATATTCAACCATATTAACGATTTCTAGCATCAATTGACACATTCTATCATGCTTCTACCATAAACTTTTAGACTCAAAACATGTTACATGTATTTTAGCACTTTTCTAAGAATCTTGCAAAACTTGAATTTAAGAACATAGTTTAAGAATTATACCTCTTGAAGCTAAATTGCCAAGCTTGAATCTTAACTTCTGACCTCTCCCTCTCATTCTCATAGTATACTTATATTAGCTCCACTTAGAAATCTCAGCAATTGATTTTGAGAAGAGAGGAGTCCCCATTTACAGAGAAATCATTGTCCATACAATGATTTTGCCCAACAATTTAAACCAAGAGGAAGAAGAAGATGTTGGTCAAGAAGGATTTGGTGGAAAATCAAATCAACCCACTCCCCTCTTCATCATTTGGAAGCTATAGATGTTGGAGAAGAAGAAGCAAGCTAGCTACTAGCCTTTTTGTATTTCACGTGAATGGAAATGACACACAATTTGGGACACTCCCTCCTAATACTCAGCATTGCAAAAACTAGTACTAGTATACTTAGGTTTATATGATATTTTTCCCAAAATGTGCATACATATACACCCACTCACATAGAATTATATAATCCATGTACATTGGTTTATTCCAATTAGTATTTTAATTGGGCTAATTATAAAATAGTTGGATATTCTCAATCCATCATTTTCCATAAAATTTATCATTTCAAATATACCCAATTATCATAATGATAATTAATATCAATTATTTATTAACTCCTCATTTATTTTCCCATTAAATCCCCCTTTGATTTAACTTCCCTAGTTATGCCACACAAGACATAATTATGTGAACTTAGTAATTAATAGCTCACAAGCTTATAATAATATAATCTCACAAAATAACATTATTCTTAACTTTACATCTTATAATATGGTCATGGAAGTGATCTATTGCACCATGTTACATTTTATTATCTCACTTGTACATAATGCTAACATACAAGTCTTTATACATATATAATCAAATACTTCCTATATTATATAGTTACCATTGAAGTGTCACACTTCAATTCATATCATATAGATGTAGCTACTATATAATATATAATCATTGCACATACAAATTAATTCATTCAATTATTCATTCATTAAATTATTTGATGAATGCTTATTCCTTCACTTTGCCACACTAGGCATATCTCACAAGCTTACATTAAACTTATCCTTATTCTCATTACTTATTCATTTACCACCACCTTACTAATTATAATATATTCAATTTACATCAAACTATTATATCACAAGGTTCACATATACAAATATATCGTGAATGGAGATACCAAAATATTCTTTATAACATTCGCGACAATCTACTAACTCAAGTTATTAAAATAACTTAGTTTTCTTTTAACTTTAACCCTCTTGAAAATACATTACTATAATCGAAATTATGTATTTCGCCATAACATAATATAAAATGTTTTTATCATATATGTTTTCTCTAAATATAGGAACTAATCATAATAAAATGATTTACTCATTTTCTCAAGATATTACTCTTAATATAATATCTATGTATTATTAAAATATTTACATGCACGACACACGTGCACACTATATATAAAAAATAAGTTTATTTCCTATTATGATAAATTGTTTCCATCTACTTTATATAACAAATATGTTCTAATATATTTACCATATTAATTAATCACACATATTACCTCGTACAAAGCTATACAAGATAATATCAAAATAATATTCCCCATTTGATTAAAATAATCAAATGCTAGAATTTATATTTAAATATCCTATATTAGAAATATACTATAATCATTTCTCTTTTCTTTCTATAGATTATCTTAACACAATTTCTTTAATCTATACATTTAACCATATCTCAATATTAATCAATAAATCTCTAACCAATATTTATCTAAAGATATATCGACTTTATTCTCTCATCAACAACGTACATGTATACAAGTCCAAACCTAGCACACATCGAGTATTTAATGGTATTCAATATAGTACACTGAGTGGTTTCCCACAAACAACCAATAAATTAGTTTCCATCTCGTCTACACTGTTTTCACAATGAGTTAGATCGGTTACTAATTCGTATATACCTCCGCTCTCTGAAGGAATCGTTTAGCCCAGCTCCTATACATCCACCATTAAAGGGTACGGTTGCACTGCCTTATACTTGATACCTACTCGTACATATACTCAAGGAATTGGTGATTATCAAATATATTTAATGTCACCAACTTACTATGATAGAATAATTTCACATAAATTATTTAATACTGATAGATAGATTTCTATCCCTCTTATTTACTTCAAATATCTCGTCTCTTCAATAAACAACAAATATATAATAATAATATATTTATTAATCACAGAAATCACTTATTGCATAGTTTATATTACCTCATGCAACACCATTCCACATACCTCACAACACACACACACACACACACACACACACATATATATATATATATATACTTATTCGAACCCTTCTCATGCCTTAAGAATTTCATTTACTAAATTCTTATTTTAATATTTTTTGAAAATTCGGCTTCTTATAGTTTCACAAGGATATTTTATGCACATTCTTGTTAAATTTTAAGCTTTTCATGCCGGAGTACTATCCATGAGTACTATTTATTTATACAGTACTACTCACAAAAGTACTATTCACATGTACTATTCACAAAGTAGTATTTATAAAGTACTATTCACGAGGTACTATTCTCGAAGTACTATTCACCCGGAGTACTATTCATGACAAAAATTAATTTCTTTTCGGTCCAAATCATTTTTGATACAATATCATTCTTGAATTTTACTCCACAAAGCAGTATCATGTTGGTAATTTGAACATTATTGAATTCTGGATAAATTAAATTATAAATATTTAAAAATTTATCCTTTGTTTCTTTTAATTGAATTCTTATATCATTGTCATCATCCTCATGCTTATATTGTGATGAAAGTCATCTTTGGCTTATGTGCATAGATGGACTGTTGATTGGTATGATTATGACCAGGGATCATTCGGTATAATCATGACCCGTAATGTTACAAATGATGTGGTAAAAGTCTTCATTGGCTTGTAGTGCATTGATGGACATTTGTTGGTATAATTATGACTAGGGATTATTCGGTATAATCATGACCATTGATGATTACATGAATATCTTTGGCTGTGGTGCAGGGATGATTCGATGATGTAGTTTATTTATTAAGTTGAGTCTCAGCGGTAAAGTTGATGAAAAACCTTTTTAAATCATAGAAGATAGTAGATATCATGCTTTACTTGACTCTTCTAATGGATTACTTGTTCCGCTGCAGTTAAACTTAATGTTTATTGTATTTTATCAGTTTAACACTATTGAAGGTTAACGATAATTTATTCTGCATTATCTTAGTCATAATATTTCTTACTGGGCTAGTTGAGCTCACCCTTTTGCTTTCATTGTTCTCTTCAAGAAATGAGAACGTAGCCGGGACTAGTCGGGGAACAGAGTGATGGTCCGAGATGGTGGCTATAGAAGTCCTCACTATTTTATGAAACATTATGATAATAAATGTAATGAGGACTTCATTTGAGTTTGAATACTGTCTATGAGACAATATTCGTGTAAAAACTCTAAGCTACGCTGTTGTCGTATTGTATAAAAGAAGTTTGTATTTGATTTATGTACCATATATTTGGCGACTCAGAGTGGGTGATGTATACCTATTTTGAGGGCGTCACAGTTGGTATCAAAGCTTAGGGATATGATCCCTGATTGAGATGTGAGACAAGAATTAGGAGGGGAGAGATGGAGAATTTCTTCGCTAGTATGACCTACCTAAGTTTATTTGGTATTTAATTGGTCGGTCAAAGTATAGGGATAATATGTGACATGTCAATTAACCCTTATTTTGTGGCAGTGTTTGAAAATGACATCTGAAAATGTTGAGATCAGCAATGAAGCACATGAGACCGTTGAGTCACCAACGATCAATACCCAGGATAATGTGCAACAGGAAGATAATAATCCTCAGGTAAACAATAACACTGATTAAATGATGAACGATGGGATGTTCAGAGGCTTTATGCAATTCATGCAACATCAGGCGAGAGCAGCTCCTGTTCAAAATATAGGTGAAAACACTGGTAACTCTTGGATGGTCATCGCTAAATAGTTCAAGGAGTTGGGACCACCAGAGTTTTTGGGAGAACCAAAACCACTTATGGCGGAGACGTGGATAAAGCAGATCACCAAGATATTTGATGTCTTGGAATGCTCCGAGGAACAAAAGGTTCCCTTTGCCACCTTCATGTTGTGAGGAGAGGCAGATTACTGGTGGAAATCTGTAAAGCGTACTCAACCTGCCGCACTGAAGATGTCTTGGGAGAAGTTCCAAGAACTGTTCAACGATAAGTAATTTCTCGAAAGTATTCGTCACATGAAAGAGGTAGAGTTTATCAAGCTGGAGCAAAATAATATGACCGTGTCACAACACGAAGCTAAGTTTGTCGAGTTGTCTCGGTTTGCATCCCACTTGGTTGATAATGAGGAGAGAATGACGCGAATGTTTCTAAGAGGTTTGAAATATGAGATACGTCAATACCTAATTTCTCACAAACTGTGTTTGTATTCAGATGTTGTAAATAGGGCTCAGTTATTGGAGTGCGATAATGAGTCAACCCAACCAAGAGAGAGCAGCTGACAAATCGATAATACCAGTGGTAGCAGTTATCGAAGCGATGATAATAAACGTGGAGGGAATCAACATGCCAGAAATGGTAACCACTTCGGTGGTAATCATGACCAGTATAATAGAAGTGGAAATTTCAAGAAGAGGAAATTCAATAATGATGGAAAGACGTCAGCACCAACACCTGTTGTTAAGGAAGGAGAACGATAGTCGGTCGTATGTTACAAATGCGGAGGGGAGGGACACATCTATCCAAAATGTACGTAGCAGTCCAAGGCATGTTACAATTGTGGAAGAGAAGGTCACCTAGCCTGATTTTGTCATGCACTGAAGTCAAGTCCAGCTGAGATGGAGGCACCAAAGGCCGTCCTAGAAAAGTCTAAACCGGTAGTTCAAGGGAGAGCTTTTGTCGTGACCTCCTAGAAAGCGAGGAATTCGAACGAGGCGATCACGGGGTAAGCTAATCATAAAATCTAGCGAAGTATATACCTTATTTGATACCGGTTCTACCCATTCTTTTATTTCTCCTATTTGCGCTCAATGTTTAAATTTGACTCCGGAGAAATTAGACTTTGACTTATCTGTTGAAACTCCGTTGGGAGAAACCTTCATTACATCCACTGTTTATAAGTCTTGTTTGATTAAAATCGGTAACCGCACGTTACCTGTCGATCTTATCTCTTTGAAAATACTTGCATTTGATGTGATTTTAGGGATTGATTGGTTAACTACTCATCATGCTAAAATCGATTATTTTCGTAAGGTTGTTAGCTTTCATATTCCTAATCAACCTATTATGGGAATTCAAGCAACTAAACCAATAGAGTAAATCACTGTCATATCAAGCCATAAAGCTATTCATTTATTGAAAAATGGATGTCAAGCTTTCTTGGCCAATGTCACGGATTTAAATAAAAATACGACAGATTTGAATGATATTTCTATTGTTAATAAATTTCCTGACGTATTGGTTCATTGTTTCTTCCCCGAAGGGCCTCTCCTAGCAAATCTACTAGCCTTTGGATAGGGTCTACTTGCTCTCTCTCATTATTGACCGACTCTTTTGGAGTCGCTGGTCTACATCTGGGCGGCATTTTCTGCATTGCAAAATTTTATTTTAATTATATTACTTAAGTATTTCTTCAATATAATAGGAAGAAAATTTATTGACACATTCTCTGAAATAAGGACATTTATATTCATATGCCAAATTATTTCATCGATATGATCATTCCTAGCATACTTCTATAAACGTTAACAACTATCCCCTAATATTACAAAAGATGGGGAAAACCCAACATACTACCCCTCTAACATAAACCTACTCGGGGTTTACATAACTATCCCATATCTCACACAAGAGATTGGGATTACATATCATTCATAACAAACCTATACTACTTGACACTAAACCAACAAGCTATCCCTACATCTCGTGCTCTATGACTCTCTTGTACTCAACCTAGATGATGTGAACCATCATTTCCCTGCTCAAGGTGTGGCGGGTTTGCCCTTGTTCCACGGGATAATGGTACACACCATCAATCAACCCCCAGAGCGTGAAATTGAATTTTGTATCGACCTTGAATCCGGTACAAAACTCATTTCCAAAACCCCATATCGAATGTCTCCTATTGAACTTCAGAAGTTAAAGACCCAACTGCAGGAATTGTTAGACATCGATTTCATTCGTCCTAGTACGTCTCCTTGGGCTAGTCCTATTCTATTCGTGAAGAAGAAAGATGGGAGTATGCGACTTTGTATTGATTATCAGAAGTTGAATCATGTCACCATCAAAAATAGATACCCATTGCCTCACATTGATGACCTATTTGACCAGTTGCAAGGAGCTAAATTCTTTTTAAAGATCTGTCTTCGTTCCGGATATCACCAGTTAAAGATTAAAACTGATGACATTCCAAAGACTGCTTTTAGAACTCGGTACGAGCATTATGAATTCCTAGTCATGTCATTTGGATTGACTAGTGCTCTTGCTGCCTTCATGGATATGATGAACCGAGTATTCAAGGAATATTTAGATCATTTTGTGGTTGTCTTTATTGATGACATCCTCATATACTCCAAAAGCCGTGAAGAACGTGAGCAACACTTGAGGCTGATACTTCAAAAGCTTCGTGAAAACAAGCTATATGTCAAGTTGAAGAAATACGAGTTCTGGCTTGAGGAAGTAGCATTCCTTGGGCACGTGATATCAAACCATGGAATATCTGTTGACCCGACAAAGATTGAAGCAATTCAAAGTTGAGAGCAACCTAAGTCGGTGACCGAAGTACGTAGCTTTCTCAACTTAGCTGGTTATTATCGGAGATTCGTAGAAGGGTTTTCTCGAATCGCTACTCCATTAACTCAGCTGACTCGAAAAGATACAAAATTTAGTTGGAGCGAGGAATGTGAGAAGAGTTTTCAAGAACTCAAGAGGAGACTCATTAAAGCACCTGTAACACCCCCAAATCCAGGTACTTCATTCCCACAGGATTTGGTGTTCACGAACCAAAACATTACATCTAAATACCCATGATCAAAGGATAAATACATAATTTAGATAACCTTAACAATAATCTCTCCCATTAAAGGGTTACATCAACATCTCAATAACAATCCCAGGTAATCTAACCTTAAAATTATTACATCAATTGCGGAATACATTATAAAAGAAAACAAGTCTTATAACATCATGCATTATAAATAAATTTTAAATAATTCTTCATCACTTGGACATCTTGCCCTTTTCTTTGCTAGTAGATGGCTCATCAACTGCATTGTTAATTACAAGAGTGAGCAAACAATTGCTCACTGATATAGAAGATAGTAATATTAACATATGAGAATGAACAATGAATGCTGAACAACAATAATGAACTTGTTCTATAAATCGAAAGAAAAACAAGTTCGAGCTTTAATTATCTGAGGGTCTTAAGACCGCGAACTATGTCTTTGGTATTTAGGTATTATTACCTTAACCTTAATAGTCATTAGACTGTACAGACTCTTCTTAACGTACTTAGGGGGATCAGCCCTTTGTACCATGTATTGTGCACAAACATCTAAACGTTACACGTACAAAATCCCCTATGTTAAGATTGTTCCTCTCAGTTTGAATTTAGAATTTTCGCACTAAAGAAAGTTTAGTTTGGAACTAGCTTATCATTAGGGGTAGCTTACCTTGATTGAGTGCTAGAAAAAGATAGTGTTTGGGCTTATAAATTCCCCTTCTTCCTCTTAACAATCTTAGAAACTCACAACCACTATGCTTTCTCTCTTGCTTCTAAGCTCTCACTATGCTCTTTACGGATAGCTAGACTTAGGAAAAATAAGACGCATATGCAATATAACTGGCCTCTCCCATGTATGTTAGATTAAAAAAAAAACACAAAGGCTCGCGTCAGTTACACAAGACCAAAGGCCACAAGGCCATGTTTGACTAATCAAAACTCCCAAACTAGATTATTATTATAATATTTATATTATATAGTTCCACTTGTCACACATGCAACACATTAAATAGCTTATAATAATAATAATAAAAATCTTATTATCATTATACTTATAATTTAATAAATAATTATATATCTAATTTAATTAATAAATTAGACACATCACTTTATTTAATTTATTTATTTCCTTTAAATTAAACAATTCATTTAATTTAATTATTTTCTTAAATATTAAGCAATTGATTTAATTTAATTAAATCCATTAGATAAAATTGTCATTAATTAATTTAGTTACCAAATTAATTCACCACAATTCATAAATTATTTATTTTTTCCAATAAATAAATTATTTAAAATATTTATTTAACTTAATAAATATTTAAATTAAATTACTAATTTCTCGATCGTTACATCCTTCCCTCAAAAGGATTCTGTCCCCAAAATCACAACTCGAAAAATTTATTCGTTACACTCTTCCCTCCTTAACAAGATTCTGACCCCAGAATCGCTATACAAAATCAAGCAAACAACTGAGGATAATTCTTCATCATAACGCTTTCAAGTTCCCACGTAACTTCCTTAGCATTGTGGTTCCTCCAGATTACCTTAACAGAAGGTATCACCTTATTCCTCAATACTTGCTCTTTTCTGTCAATAATTTGAATAGGGACTTCTTCATATGTTAAGTCTTTCTCAAATTGTAAGGGCTCATATTCTATAACGTGCTTATAATCAGGTTTATATGGCCTCAATACCGATATATGGAAAACATTATGAATATTCTCCAACTCTGGACGTAAAGCTAACTCATATGCCACTTCACCAACTCTTCAAAGCACTTCAAAAGGACCTATAAACCGAGGGCTTAATTTCCCCTTCTTGCCAAATCGAATTTTCCCCTTCCAGGGAGACACTTTCAAGAACACATAACTACCAACATCGAATTCCCAATTTTGTCGATGTTGATCGACATATTTCTTCTGTCTATCCTGTGGAGCTAACAATCTTGCTCGAATCACCTTGATGATCTTGACGGTTTGTTGTACCAACTCTAGACCCAAAAGTTGACGTTCACCTACCTCATCCCAGCATAACGGAGTTCTGCATTTCTTGCCATACAATGCTTCATAAGGCGACATGCTAATACTCGCGTGATAACTATTATTATAGGCAAATTCTATCAATGGTAAATGATCGTCCCAATTTTCCTTGAAGTCAATAATACATGCTCTGAGCATATCTTCTAGTGTCTGGATGGTTCTCTCACTCTGTCCGTCTGTTTGAGGATGGTATGATGTGCTCATTCTCAACTGAGTTCCCAAACATTCTTGTAATCGTTTTCAGAAATTGGATGTGAAACGTGGATCTCTGTCTGATACAATGGACACAGGTACACCGTGTCTTGAAATAATTTCCTTCACGTATAGTTTTGCCAATCGATCTAGGTTAAATCTAATCTTGATTGGTAAGAAGTGTGCCGACTTCGTCAGTCGATCGACAATCATCTAAATGGCATCACAACCTTGCTGAGTCATTGGAAGACCTACCACAAATTCCATTATGATATGCTCCTATTTTCATTCTGGTATCTCCAACGGTTGTAACAATCCTCTTGGCCTTTGATGTTCAGCTTTAACCTTCTGACACGTTAAACATTTCGCCACACACTCAGCCACATCCTTCTTCATATTCGGCCACCAAAAATGATGTTTAAGATCCTGGTACATTTTTGTACTTCCAAGGTGAATCGAATATCTTGAGTTGTGAGCTTCATTCAGAATCTCCTCTTTAACTTCCGGAACTTGCGGAGCCTAAATTCTCCCTTTGAATCGAAGTAACCCTTCCGAATTGATTTTGAATTTGCTTTCCTCCCCTTGAGATACTTTCTATTTTATTTTTTCGTAGTCTTCATCCTGAAGTTGTGCATTTTTCACTTTATCTACCAACGTTAAATCATTTCCTATTTGGAATAACTTCTCGTTGGATTTTGTCGGATATCTAATTTCTAACTCCATATTAGCCATTTTCGACACTAACTTCTCATGAGCTGTCAACATCATTAACTTCTCTCATCGCTTCTTACTTAAGGCATCAACAACAGCATTTGCCTTTCCAGGATAATAGAAAATCTCACAGTCATAGTCCTTGATCAGCTCCAACCATCTTCTCTGTCTCATATTTAAATCTTTTTGTGTAAAGATATACTTCAGACTTTTATGGTCAGTATATATCTCACACCTCTCTCCATAAAGATAATGTCTCCAAATCTTTAGGGCAAACACCACCGTCGCCAACTCTAAGTCATGAGTCGGATACCCTTTCTCGTAATCTTTCAATTGACGTGATGCATACGCAATAACTCTGTCGTTCTGTATAGGCACACAGCCTAGTCCTTTATGCGATGCGTCACTATATACAATAAAATTCCCTGTATCATCTGGCAATGACAACACAGGTGCCGAACTCAACCTATTCTTTAATTCGTGAAAACTTTCCTCACACTTCTCTCTCCAAACAAACTTAACCGCCTTCCTGGTTAAATTCATCAACGGGGTCGCGATCTTAGAAAAGTCCTGAATAAAACGCCTATAGTAACCTTCCAATCCTAAGAAACTCCTTCCTTCTGACGGTGACTTCGGCTGATCCCAGTTTACTACAACTTCAACTTTTGATGGATCTACCGATATTCCGTCGTTATCAATAACGTGTCCGAGAAACTGTACACGTTCCAACCAAAACTCACAGTTTGAAAATTTTGCGTACAACTTCTCTTTTCTCAATGTCTCCAACGTCACTCTTAAGTGTTCTACATGTTCTTCCTTGGTCTTAGAACACACCAGGATATCATCAATAAACACCACCACAAATTTATCTAAGAATGGTTTAAACACCCTGTTCATCAAATCCATGAACGCTGCAGGTGCATTGGTTAAACCAAATGACATAACCAAAAACTAGTAATGAGCATACCGAGTTCTGAATGTCGTCTTCGGTACATCCTCTGGCCTCACCTTCAGCTGATGATAACCACTCCTCAAGTCTATCTTTGAAAAATACCTCGCACCATTCAGTTGATCGAACAGATCGTCGATTCTTGGTAACGGATATTTATTTTTAATCGTGACCTTATTCAATTCTCGGTAATCAATGCAGAGCCGCATCGATCCGTCTTTCTTCTTAACAAACAACACCGACGCTCCCCACGGCGAAACACTCGGCTGAATATACTTCTTGTCGAGCAACTCTTGTAATTGCACCATAAACTCTTTCTTCTCTACCGGGACCATTCTGTATGGTGTTTTAGATATCGGGGCCGTTCCTGGTAGTAAATCAATCACGAACTCGATTTGTCGATCCGGCGAAAGACCCAGTAAATCATTTAGAAATATGTCTGCAAAATCTTTTATAATTGGTATCTCTTCTAACTTTGCACTCTGCTTCTGTGTATCAACTATGTAGGCTAGTTATCCTACACATCCTTGTCTCAACAATTTCTTAGCTTGCATCACTGTCAGATAACTTGCTTGTCGAGGTGACTTGCTGCCAAAGAACACAACCTTTGACGGAGTCATAAGGTTAACACACTTCCTTGGGCAATCAATTACTGCTCCGTAATTGAATAACCAATCCATTCCCAGTATGACATCAAATTCTCCAAGTCTAATTGGTATCAAATCTACCATCATCTCGTGACCTTTTATAGCCACTCTATAATTCCTATATATGTATCTGACAGGAATCACTTCCTTATTCGCAATCTCTATACTTAAGGGAAATTCTAATTCTTCCTGAGGCAAATCTAAATTCTGAGCAAATTCATCGGATATAAATGAATAAGTAGCACCCGAATCAAATAGTACATAAGCATTAATACCATTAATCGGAATGATACCTGACACCACATCCTTAGACTGTACAGCATCATGCACGGTCATATTGAAAGTTCTTACAGTAGGTCGTCTTGATTGTGCTGGTCCAGTGATAGTCAATGCGTCACCACGGTTGTTGTTTCATTTTCCACCACTTGCACTTCCCACTGGCTTCTTAGGGCAATCACGAGCCATGTGGTCTTTTGAATCGCAGGTAAAGCATGCTCCTTTCTTCGGACTAAAATAGTTCGGTGAAATGTGTCCCTCCTGACCACAGTTGAAACACACCCTTTTTCCCTTCAAACATACCCCAGTATGGTTCTTCCCGTACGTCACACAAGCTTCAAACATTTTCTTCTGCTGATTTCCTTGCTGTCCTCTCGTAGTCGAACTCTCGTTCCACTTCCTCTTCTAATTGTTACTTCCAACGTTACTTCCACCAGCCTTATTCTCATAATCATTCTTCCTCTCCTTCTGTTCTTGGTTGTACTTGGTCAAGGCATCGCTTCCACCTTCCGCGATAATTGCCTTTTCCAGTACAGCTGCAAATGTATTCAGCTGGAACATTGAAACCTTGCTATACAGCCAGGGTTTCAATCCTTGTTCAAACCATCTCACTTTACGCTCGTCGGTATTGACTTGATAAGTGGCAAACCTTACCAACTCGTTAAACTTCGTAGCATATTTAGGCACCGTCATTGTTCCTTGCTTCAGCTCCAGAAATTGCACTTCCAACTGATTTCGAGAACTCGCTGGAAAATACATTTCAAAAAACATCTCCTTAAATCTATCCCACGCTATCACTCCTTGTCCCCCATGAACCTTATTTGCCTGCCACCAGTAGCTAGCTTCAGACTTCAGCATGAACGTTGCGAATGTAGTCTTCTGATCATCGTTAACTCTAGCTACGTCGAACACTTTCTCCATTTCCATGATCCAGGTTTGGGCTTCCACTGGATTCATAGACCCTTAAAACTCTGGCGGTCCAACCGCTTTAAATTCCTTAAAAGTCGTAGCTTGAGCTTGCGGTTGATTCGCAAGTACACCCGTCAACAAAGCTACCAACTGCTGAACCGGATTAGCGTTGGCCTCGTTGTTATTGTCAGTAGACCCCTCAGGAGGTGGTTGTTGACGTGGTTGTCTTCTTCTAGGAGGCATCTTCTGTTAAAATATACGCTTATCAGTTCATTACTCAACTTCTTGGGTATTTGAAGTTTAACTTAAGCATTCCAAGATTAAAGCTTTAACACATAACATTTCAAACAAACTTTAATATTTTATTTATTCATAATATTTTTAAAACATGCTAAAGATAGCATAACTGCTATAAACATCCACTTTCCTGAACTAGACAAGTTTCAGGATTACATACTCATACTATCTCTTTATTCATCTCAAAATAAGGGATTCACAATTTATTTATTCACATAATTAACCACATACTATTATCACTCTTATTTCTATCTATGCATATAAAGCCGTCGTAAGGCCTCTCGACGCTCTTCCTCCATGATACGGTAAGCTGTTCTATGATCCATCACGAACCACGACGAGTCTTCAAACTGAGGCGGGTAATAAAAGACTCGATCCTGGGCCCTATCAATCGCAGAATTAAAAGCATAATCCATCTCCTTCATCTTGACTTTCTTCACTTGGACCATAGCCTCAACACGATCTGCACGTTGAGTCGCCTTCATCCAAGCATCCTCTGCTCTTGCACGCTTAGTTGATTCTTTTTTGAAGTCATCTTTTAATTTCTCCATGTCAGTCTTCATCTTCTCGTTTACTGCCAATAGGTCTTCATTCTGACCCTTGGTATGAACTAGGTTCCACTCTGTGTTTCTAAGTTTTGAGTCAAGTTCCTGAATCTCCACATCCTTCTGCTCTATCGAAGCATGATGCACCTCAACCATCTCCTTCAGCTCCTCAACTTCATCCTGTAACTCTATATTACGGTCATACAGAGCGTCATACATCTCGGCTGATATGGAGTTTGGTGGAAACTCCTCAGATCCTTTTCCTCATCATCCTCTGAACTATCCTCCTCGGGATCGGTCACAGGCTCGTCCTCTTGGATCAACTGTTCCCGCACTACATGAATAGCCCGCGGTTCATTGTCTATAGGTACCTGAGGTATCACCTCTCTAGGTGGACTAGATCCTCCTTCACCAGACATCCTGACAACAAAATATTTTAAGTTTTACTTACCATTATCAATACACGTGATTAAATAAGTTATTAACACATACCACAAAAAATCTTTTATTATTTAGTTTCAATGGATGCCTTAATCCATTCCTTAAAACCCGATAAGAGTTAAACACCTCTATGTTTTCTGTTTCCTTAAAGGCTACTTCCTAAGGTTTTCCCACCTAAGGTTCATAACCTAATGCTCTGATACAAACCTGTGACACCCCCAAATCCAGGTACTTCATTCCCACAAGATTTGGTGTTCACGAACCAAAACATTACATCTAACTTCCCATGATCAAAGGATAAAGACATAATTTAAATAACCTTAACAATAATCTCTCCTATTAAAGGGTTTCATCAACATATCAAAAATTAATCCCAGGTAATCTAACCTTAAAATTATTACATCAATTGCAAAATACATTATAAAAGAAAACAAGTCTTATAACATCATGCATTATAAATAAATTCTAAATAATTCTTCATCACTTGGACATCTTGCCCTTTCCTTTGCTAGTAGATGGCTCATCAACTCTTTCAACTTTAGTTGCATTGTTAATTGTAAGAGTGAGCAAATAATTGCTCACTGATATAGAAGATAGTAATATTAACATATGAGAATGAACAACGAATGCTGAACAACAATAATGAACTTGTTCTACGAATCGAAACAGAAACAAGTTCCAGCTTTAATTATCTGAGGGTCTTAAGACCACGAACTATGTCTTTGGTATTTAGGTATTATTACCTTAACCTTAACAGTCATTAGACTGTACAAACTCTTCTTAACGTATTTAGGGGGATCAGCCCTTTGTACTATGTATTGTGCACAAACATCTAAACGTTACACGTACAAAATCCCCTATGTTAGGGTTGTTCATCTCAGTTTGAATTTAGAATTTCCGCACTAAAGAAAGTTTAGTTTGGAGCTAGCTTATCAGTGTTTCTAGAATGCTAGAACACTTATTCAATTTCCATCAATAAAGGTTTAATACAAGAATGTATAACTTAACAAGGCTATCAAAGTCAAAGATCGGATATTAACAATATATAACTGAATAAACATGATACACATGCAAAGTACTATGTTCAAAAGAGTTAGAACAATCTTATTTGAATCGACATATTAGAACAATGTATGCTTTGTATAATAATTAGAAAAGTGAAATTTGCTCGATGTAACAAATTAGATTACAAGAGCTTAATCAATCATATATAAGAATAGAATCAATAATATTGCTCAATAGAATTTAGGAACTTGCATTCATTAATAAAGGAATGAAGTTAGAAAGCTTGCTTAATGTAAGAGTTAAAGTTTAGAAACTTGCACAATTATGAAAGTAGAGTTAGAGAACTTGCCTTGTTTGTAAGCTACACAAGTGTAAAATAACAATTAGTTGTAGGAATATTAACACTATGGGTATTAAACCATCATTTAGGTCATAACCTTATCCTAGCACCTAACCACGTTGGTTAACACCTTAACGATTTTGAAATCACACTATAAACCTTATCATTTATATTTAACTTTTGAAAACATCACATTTGGTTCATTACATAACTTATTCAAGTAATCACTTACATTCTTTTACACTGTATATAACAACGCATGACAATCTGTTATTGTAGGCTATATTGTGCCCTAACATTTTTAACATGCATGCTAAACTAATATAAGTACATTACACATGACCTGCAATTAAGCAGACTTAACTATCTGAGACTGGCTACTCGCGCGGTCGCGCGAGTAATATACTGAGTAACCGCCCGCCCGCGCCACGCAGCGCGCCCATAAGCTGCGCGCCCGCGCTACAACCGCACGCCAGACCGCGCGCCCGCGCGATGCTTCAGTTCCAGTTTTTTACAGACGCGAACTAATAATTTGTTATAGGACAAAAATCCCAATTCTACAGAATTTCTCCCAAATTCAACATCTAACACTTTGCCATATTATAGTTATACATGCTGAACACCATTCTTTATACAAAAACACTACATAAACATCATTTTAAAGAATCAAAACTATATTTTTCCCAAATTTCCTTATTTTTATACTTTTAACGAATTTGATTGCCACAAATTCGTTTCTTAATCATTTGACACGATTCGAACTACGTCGCTTTCGTTTCTTATCATATTATCACAATCCCACTTCAATTCGCAGATTACAACACATATAAGGCATGAAATTTGTACTTTTCTAACGCCATTTTCAAATATGAACACTGTTAGTTATATTTCCTTCTTATAGTTCAATTTTCACGTATTTGAATACTAACATAGACTTATAAAGGATAACTAATAGATTTAGCAAGAGAATACATGCATATAAACAACATTTTCTTCAATAATTCAACCAAAACCCAAATTTCCAGTGAATAGAAAATTTCAACATCCCAATATTAAAATTAAGGGTAGCTTACCTTGATTGAGTGCTAGAAAAAGACAGTGTTTGGGCTTATAAATTTCCCTTCTTCCTCTTAACAATCTTAGAAACTCACAACCACTATGCTTTCTCTCTTGCTTCCAAGCTCTTACTATGCTCTTTACTGATAACTAGACTTAGGAAAAATAAGACGCATATGCAATATAACTAGCCTCTCCCACGTACGTTAGGTTAAAAAAACACAAAGGCTCGCGAGTTACACAAGACCAAAGGCCACAAGGCCATGTTTTGCTAATCAAAACTCCCAAACTAGATTATTATTATAATATTTATATTACATAGTTCCACTTTTCACACATGCAACACATTAAATAGCTTATAATAATAATAATAAAAATTTTATTATCATTATACTTATAATTTAATAAATAATTATATATCCAATTTAATTAATAAATTAGACACATCACTTTATTTAATTGATTTATTTTCTTTAAATTAAACAATTCATTTAATTTAATTATTTTCTTAAATATTAAGCAATTTATTTAATTTAATTAAATCCATTAGATAAAATTGTCATTAATTAATTTAGTTACCAAATTAATTCACCACAATTCATAAATTATTTATTTTCCCCAATAAATAAATTATTTAAAATATTTATTTAACTTAATAAATATTTAAATTAAATTACTAATTTCTCGATCGTTACAGCACCTATTCTGACAATATCATCTGGCTCGGAGGGATTTGTTATCTATAGTGATGCTTTAGGCAAAGGGTTAGGATGGGTTCTCATGCAACATGTGAAAGTCATAGCCTATGCCTCACGACATCTCAAAGAATATGAGAGAAATTATCCTACACATGATCTAGAGTTGACAGATATTGTTTTTGCGCTTAAGATTTCGAGGTATTACCTATATGGAGAGAATGTGGAGATCTATACGGATCATAAAAATCTCAAATATTTCTTCACTCAAAAGGAACTCAACATGCGGCAATGACGTTGGCTTGAGTTATTTAAAGATTACGATCATACCATTCAATATCATCCTAGAAAAGCAAACATAGTAGCTGGCACATTGAGTAAAAGATCATATGCGGGTACGAGTGCGATATTGTCAACGCAAAGACCCATTTTGTATGACTTACAAAGGATGGAGATAGAGTTAAAGACTCCAAGGACCCATTTGATGATGGCGAATATACGAGTAGAACCGAATTTAATCGATAAAGTTAAAGCTGCTAAAGCTACAGACCTAGAGCTGATGCGTATGAGGAAGAAAGTGCAAGAAGGTGCTATTCCGGAGTAAGAATCGATGAAGAAGGAATACTTCGAGTCAACTCCAGACTTTGTGTTCCTAACGATTCTGACTTGAAGTATAAAATCATGATGGAGGCGCACAACACACCGATTGCAATCCATCCTGGGTGTACCAAAATGTATCATGATCTTCGACATATATTTTAGTGGGGCAATATGAAGAGAGAGATAACGGGGTTTATCTCAAGGTGTCTAACTTGTCAACGAGTCAAGGCGGAGCATTAATTGCCAAAAGGTTCATTGCAACCTCTTAAAATTCCAGAATGGAAGTGGGAACACATTACCATGGATTTCGTTACTGGTGTTCCCAAGATTTCTCAAGGCATAGATGCGATTTGGGTCATTATTGATAGATTGACCAAGTCTGCTCATTTCTTACCGATACGAGAAATTTATATACTTAAACGTCTTGCTCGTATGTATATAAACGATATTGTAAGATTACACGGTATGCCAGTATCCATAGTTTCTGATCGAGAGCCAAGATTCACTTCAAGATTTTGGGTTAGTTTGCAAAAAGCTATGGGCACGGATTTACGATTTTGTTTGGTATATCATTCTCAAACGAACGAGCAGTCGGAGAGGACTATTCAAACTCTTGAAGATTTAGTAAGACTCTGTGTCCTTGACTTCAAAGGAAGTTGGGACAAGTTCTTACCATTGTCGAGGAGAGGTTTAGTCACCTAATTGTGCGCCAATAGGAAGAAATCCTTATCGAAAAGTTCCCTCTTTCCTGGGAATGATCTGGTTGTTAAATATTGTGAGTTATAATATTAATGATGAATAAGTTCGTATTAATTAAAGATGAAATTGATATTTTCATTGTGTTGGGATTATTAGTGTTAATGAAAATCGACATCTATTTCGATAATAATTGATATCTGGAGGTTATATTGACCAATTAGGCAATTAATCGGATAAATGAGCAATTAATTGCTATTAATTCACATGCTTATAATTATTTATTCGCATGTGTGTACTATTGATTCATATGCATGTACTATTAGGGGAGATGGTGCAAGATTGATAATACTTGCATGACTAAATTAAAAATGAAGAAAAGATGAAGGTATTATAATGTAATATTTTGAGCCCCAAATCGTGCAATTATTGAAACTATATTGTCCTATAAATAGAAGCTCATTCTCCTTTCATTCTCACCAATTTACTAAGACTCACAAGAGAAATTATAGAGAGAAAAGCTATAGAGAGAAAGAAGAATAGAAGTCTGCTACTTCACTATTCTAGTATCTAGTCTTCTTATAAGGTAAGTGATATTATTTTTGTTCAGTATTCATAAGGAATAATATTTTCTTCTAAACTCTGTAGTATGTGAGTAATATTATTTCGTCTCGTATTCCTGATTATACCCTCATTTTGATAAAGTATTGCTTCTATACTCCGTGAAATTAGTAGAATATCCTTAAAATTTGCGCTTCATCTAGTATCATTTCTCAAGGATATTTTCTGCACATTCTTGTTAAATTTTAAGCTTTTTATGCTGGAGTACTATCCATGAGTACTATTTATTTATACAGTACTATTCATAAAAGTACAATTCATGGGTACTATTCATAAAGTACTATTCATAAAATACTATTTACGAGTACTATTCATAAAGTACTATTCCTGAGATACTATTCCTGAAGTACTATTCACCCAGAGTACAATTCATGACAAAAATTAATTTCTTTTCGGTCCAAATTATTTTTGATACAATATTATTCTTGAATTTTACTCCACAAAGCAGTATCATGTTGGCAATTTGAACATTATTGAATTCTGGATAAATTAAATTATAAATCTTTAAAAATTTATCCTTTATTTCTTTTAATTGAATTCTTATATCATTGTCATCATCCTCATGTTTATATTGTGATGAAAGTCATCTTTGGCTTACGTGCATAGATGGACTATTGATTGGTATGATTATGACCAGGGGTCATTCGGTATAATCATGACCCGTAATGTTATAAATGATGTGGTAAAAGTCCTTATTGGCCTGTAGTGCATTGTTGGACATTTGTTGGTATGATTATGACCAGGGATTATTCGGTATAATCATGACAATTGATGATTACATGAATATCCTTGGACGTGGTGCAGGGATGATTCGATGATGTGGTTTATTTATTAAGCAGAGTCTCAGCGGTAAAGTTGATGAAAAGCCTTTTTAAATCATTGAAGATAGTAGATATCATGCTCTACTTGACACTTCTAATGGATTGCTTGTTCCGCTGCAGTTAAACTTGATGTTTATTGTATTTTATCAGTTTAACACTGTTGAAGGCTAACAATAATTTATTCTGCATTATCTTAGTCATAATATTTCTTACTGGGCTAGTTGAGCTCACCCTTTTGCTTTTATTGTTCTCTTCAGAAAATGAGAACATAGACGAGACTAGTCGGAGAACAGAGTGACGGTCCGAGATGGTGGCTATAGTAGTCCTCACTATTTTATAAAATAGTATGATAATAAATGTAATGAGGACTTCATTTGAGTTCTAATATTGTCTATGAGACAATATTCATGTAAAAACTCTAAGCTACGCTGTTGTCGTATTGTATAAAAGAAGTTTGTATTTGATTTATGTACCATGTATTTGGCGACTCAGAATGGGTGATGTATACCTATTTTTGGGGCGTCACATCCTTATTCTCACTAGTAAATATTTAATCAGACTTTGCCGAACTATATAAGTGAGGGTAATATAGTTTGATGAAAATAGTGGGAGATACCAATTTATAATAAGACCTAAATTATTTTGGTAATTAATAAAAGAATGGATGCTAAAATGTTGTTAAGAACAAATTCATTTACAAAATTTTACAAAGTCTAAATTACAATCACTGCGAAATATATTAGATGTTAATTAATCGGATCGAATTACTCAGATTGATTAAGGAATTTAAGAATAGTTCTCAAGGCTGAAAAGCTATCTTATGTCCTTAATACGTCTTTCCTGCAATGGTTGCAGACAATGCCTCTGAGGAAGAGATTGCTACTTTTAGAAAGTGGCAAGGTGATGCACAGTTGGCTCAATGCATCATGCTCGCATCCATGAGTAACGAGCTTCAGCGTCAGCATGAAACTATGGATGCACCTACTATACTCCTGCACGTCAAGTAGTTGATGGTGAGGAATGTAGGACTAATAGATATCAGATATCTAAGGAGCTCTTCCGATCTAGAATGACCAACGACACTACAGTACAGACACATGTCCTAAACATGATAAATTTGATTAAACAATTAGGACAACATATTTTGTCATGGATGGAGAATTGAGCCAAGATTTGATCTTGTAGTTACTCCTAGAGTCCTTCTCACAATTGTTGTGAATTTTTCATATGAACAAGCTAGATATCAGCTTCGCTGATTTGCTTAACATGTTGAAAAATGTTGAGAGTCACTTTCCAACCAAGAAAGACCAAGTCTTACTGGTTGGGCCAAATGATCTTCTGAAAAGAAGAACGATTCAAAGAAGTTAAATAAAAAGGCAAAAATAAAAGACAATAAGAACAAAACTGATATGGATAACAAATGAGTTTTCTTCCACTGCAATAAGCCAGGACACTGAAAAAGAAACTGCAAGAAGCATCTTGCAGAGCTAATCAGAAGAAGCTTAGTGAAGTTTCGGTTACAAATATAAATTTGTTCATGATTTAAAATAAATTTTTCTTTAAGTCAAGGTTCTACTTGGGTATTGGATACCGAATTTAGTTATAATAAATATAGATTTATGAAGGGACCAAGCAGAAGTAGAAAGCTAAAAAAAGATAAGTAATCCTATGTGTGGAAAATGAAGAAAAGGTTGCTACATTAGCCATAGAAACTTATAGTTTAGCAATGCCTACGAGCAAATCTATTAATTAAGTCAATAAGTTGTTATTGTATTCCAGTTCTTGTTAGAAACATTATTTCTATTTTGTTATTGGACAATGAAATCTTTGGTATTATATTTAAGAACAATTGTTGTTCTATTTATAATAATAATATTTTGTATAGAATGGATTTTGTATATTTGACTTACGTGAAAATAATTTTGCATATTGAACAAATTAGTATAAGAAAAGGAGATGATCATTCAAAGAATTAAATGTGTGTATTTGTTGAAATACAAATGTGAATTATTTGAAAGATTCAATGAATTCAGAAGTGAAACAAATTGGCAAAGTATTAAGATTCTTTGATTAGATCAAGGAATAAATACTTGTGCAATAAGTTTCTAGATCATCTCAAATGATTTTCTCACAATGGACGCCTCCTGATACGCAATAATTGATTGATATATCTAAAAGAAAAAATCGTACCTTGTTGGACATGGTGCGGTCCATAATGATTTTACCAACATTCCAATATCCCTCTGGGGTCATGTCCTAGAAATGGCTACATATCTATAAAAAGGTAACCTCAAAATTCAACCCCAAGACTCTATATAAGAGTTATGGATAGGGAGGATTCCTAATCTTAAGTATGTTAAGATAATGGGTTGTCCAACTTAAGTGAAAAGGTTTCAAAGGAATAAGTTTGGGATAAGATTTGACAAGTGCAGATTTGTGGGACATTCTAAAGTAAGTTTAGGGTATATGTTCTATAATCCTACTTAGCAAAATGTGTTTATTGCGAAACACGCTACCCTCTAAGATAAAAGTGTTTATCATGGATGGGGCTAGTGGGAGGATAATAGATCTTGAAGAGTTCAAGAACCATAAAGTACTATAAATCAAATAAGAGGGACCTATAGATAGGCCTATTATACCATAACTGAATTGTAAATCTGGAATAGTACCAAAGATACCTAGGAGGTATAGATTCATCATAGATGATGATGATGATGAGGTACACATCATAGAAGATGATGATCTGTTACATACGATGGGGTAAGAGTTGTAGACACTCAGAGAAATGGATTGAAGTAAGCTTCTCAAAAATGGAACATTCGATTTGATGAGATAATCAAAAGAGTTTGATTTTATCAAAAACAAGAATGAACCTAGTGTGTACAAAAGGGTCAGTGGGAGCGACGTGACATTCCTAGTATTATATGTTGATATACTATGGATAAGGAATGACATACTAATGCTACAATAAGTAAAGATAAAGTTGTCTAAACATTCCTCCATGAATGATTTGGGAAGAGTATTGTTATTGGGGATATAAATCTATATAGATAGATTTAAAAGGATACTCGGCTTAACCCAAGAAATGTATATTTATTTGATGTTAAAGTCGTTTAGCATGGCAAACTCCAAAAGATGTCTCATGTTGATGAGCCCTGGAGTGTATCTCTCTTAATAGTCCCCATAGACTCCTAAAAGAGAGATCACATGAGTGACAATCATGTATACAATGAAATATACGAAACCTGATGTTGATCGGTCTTATTCTGGAGAAGATCACTGTAAGACAGTGAAAAATAACTTAAAATACTTAACCGACACTAAGGATGTGATTAAAATTTATGGTGGGTCTAAATTAAAACTAGAGGGCTTAACAGACTTAAGTTTTTCAGACAGACCAAGATGACAGAAAATTCACTTTAAGGTAAAGCGTTACCTTGAACAATGGTGCAGTAAATTGGAAGGCTTCAAACAGCAAAGAGTTGTTGGTTTAGTGATAAAGACAAAGTATATAGCTATAAATGAAGCTGCAAGTTGATTGTTTGGATGAAAAGTTCATTACAGAACTAGGAATAGTTCCTAAGTCTCATCTTGGATCTAAACATGTGTTGTGTCACTTTCTTTTGATTATAGGAATCATTGAAAGATGGGAAATCACTATAGAGATAGTGGACTCTCAAGAACAACATTGCATATTCATTAACTAAAGTTTATCCAACAGCAGGATAATCGTCACTTAGAGAAGAAGGGTACGAGATACCATAGTGATTGGCTTTAGTACAAGTGGGAGACTGAAAGTAGTATGCACACAAGCCAATTATGTTTGATGATAAAGCATATACTTTATAACAATCTTATTCATTTATTAATAAAAAGTATTAATTTATTAAAGGCTTTTAATTATCTACAAGATGCTACTTTATAATATGTGATAAACCCATAGTTTTAAGCAATGCTTTTAGAATAATGATGGTGATCATTCTAATGAGATCTAAATTTTTAGAAAGCTTAAAACTAAAATAGTTCCCAATTGTTGAATTACTAAATTGGGGATTAGTAAATCCAGATAGATTGGTACATACGTTGCTTGCTCATTGGATGAGGATGATTGATCTCATGATCATTTGTGTGGAGACACTAAAGAAAGTATGTAGGTGCTTATTAGAGAATAAGTTTACTAAACATGGCTCGCTAAGGAATACCTAATGGAGTTTTACTTGCCTGTCAATAGAAATTTCTGTAGTGATAATAGTACAAGTGATCCTTGGACTTGAGATCATCATAGTATCTTGAGTACGATGAGTTATACTTTGACTTATTCCTTAAGACCCTTAGGATATATCAAAGGGTATGCTTGGGTATAATAAGTTGTACATAAAGATAATGTATGATCAATAAAGAATCTACTGCTTCTAGTAAAAGAAAAGAAATGTCCTATGTGATTCGATAAATGACAACCCAGTAGTCCTTGGCCAAGGCAGAATAAAATTAAAAAGGAGTTTCTAATATACATTATTTGGTGTTGTGCATTTAAGAGTCAAAATACATATAATTAGATAAAATAAGACTTGACAGTAATTCCATATCTTATATTTAATTGAGACATTGTATGGTGGAACGATTGAATTGTATGGTAACTATTTACTCAAAGGTTCTTTTATGATTAATGTTAAAATCTATATTATCTGAAAACTCGTTAATCGCTAGGGAGGCTTATCCCTATTGTAGAATAAATATTAATTATTTAAATAAATTAATAGTTTAATTTATTTATTTAAATAAGATTAGAATTATTATAATTGATTTATTCATAACATGTTTAATATGGAGAACCTAAAGGGTCACACCATAAAAGGAAGAATAATTATTTAAGAAGTTAATGACATAATCGTAATAATAAGTTAAGTATATTTAATTAAACTATGGTGATAGAATAAATTAAATAGCTTAATATTTATTATTTAATATTTTAAAAATATTAAATATAAATTAATAAGAGGAGTCATATTATTATTATTACTATTATTATTATTATTTAATTCCTAATGGAGTTTGGAAATTAATTAATAAAAGTACTCTCATATATCCTAATAAGATTAGGAGACTAATTATTAAAAGAGTTTAATTAATTAATCCTAATAAGATTGGGAGCCTAGTTAATTAAAGGAGTTTAATTAATTAAAATAAAACTCAATTCCTTAATTGTTAAGGAGGGTTGCCTATATCTATAAATAAGAGGAGTCTTATTATGGGTGATGTTGGTTGATGCTTTCACAACACATGTGAATACGTAATTTTAATAGTTGGGAGAGTACACCCTTTTCAATGAGAAATAAAAAAGCTAGGGTTTTGCTAAATACCCATCTTCTTGAATCTTTCTTCTTCCTTGGTGGATCGCCTCTAGAGGCCAAACACTTGGGTGGCTAACATTGATCAAAGGAACGAACCAAACCTGGTGGATTCAAGTTAAACGCGAAAAAGATTGGAGGTGAACTTGTACCTGAGAAAGCTCGAATATTCAAGGGTATAATTCTTGTTCTTTATCTTTTCATTTAATTAATAATTGTGCATAAAGGATGATCCGGGTATATGGTTTGTAAAATTTTAAAACTCTAATTTTCCACGCTTTCGCTTACTTTGTACAATTTGATTGCGTTCATGAATATTACAAACCTAACAAATACATCTCCTAGACACATCATCATGTAGTCACATCAATGTTTATAACCTATATAAACACTTATCAATTCTAACTAGTTCAGTCTGGATGAACTTCGATCTCAATTCTAGGTATTGGTTACCCTATCCGATAATTAACACATTTATTATCAATTAAACTCTACCTCAAAGCTTCAATATTATTTTAGATAATTCAAATATCATTCATAATATTTTTTGAAAGCTTTTAATAATTTTCAAACAATTATTATATTTTATAATAATTTTTTCAAACACTGAAATCATTTTTAAATGATTTAAATACTAAATAATACCATCATCATTAATATTTAAATAATATTAAAATATTAATGACATACTTATAAAATTATTAAAGTTATTTATAATAACTTAAAATATCTTTAAATCATCAATATTCCCCTTAAATAATTTTTAAAACATGCATTTAAAATTATTTTTAAACAATTACCATTAATATTTAAATATTAATGTATTTCTCATCAAAATATTAAAATTTATTAATTTTAACTTAAAATATTTTTAAATCACTTATTTCATTTTTAAATAATTTTTAAATCAATAAATTTATTTTTCGATCATTTATTTAATATAATAATTAAATAAATCTAATATCATTAATATTAAATTATTAATAAAATTTACCTCAAAATATTAAAAGTTACATTCTATAACTTAAAATATTTTTAAACGCTTTATTCTCATTTAAAATAATTTTTATAATATTAAAATTACTTTTTTCTAATTTATTTAATATACGTATTAAGTAAATTGAATATCTTTAATATTCAAATAAACATAAATATTAATGAAAAATATGTCAAATTATCAAAAGTTAATTTTCATAACTTAAAATAATTTTTAAAACCAATTTTGTAATTTTTAGAAATTATTTTCTATTTTTAATTATTTTCCAGAAATTAATATATTTAATTTTATGAAAACCGTCGCAAAAGCCTTTAGCGACACTCATATTTCTCAGTCAATACACAATTTGACCATCTTACTAAACTCGTATCACATATACTCAGCACAATATTGATAATCAATACCAATATAAAAAAAAAATTATTCGTAAAATTCGAATTATTTAAAATTCTGAGTTCTCACATTATCTGCGTAATATTTTATATTATTAAATCGATAATTGAGACGACAAAGTTATTTATATTATTATTTTCATTGTTGACAATATCTAGAAAGTTCTGTCGAAGAAAGGGGTTTGGTCACCTAATTATACGCCAATAGGGAGAAATTTTATTTGAAAGCCCACTCTTCCCAGGAATGATCTGGTTGTTAATATTGTGAGTTATGATATTAATGATGAAGGTTATTAAAAATGTGTTTTGTAAAGCCAAGTGAGTTGATATAAATAGAGGGGATTTTTATGAAGTATTTGTTGTAAATTTGATTTATTATATGGACCCCCACTTACCCATTTTTCTAAATTATTGGGAGAAATTTATCTCAATTTTGTTATATATATATAATAAGTTTTGTTTTTTTATGTAAAATAGAATATATTATATTTTATTATGTATAGTGTTTGCATAGTAAAAATTAGAAAATTTTTTGCAGAATTTTCTGCCCACCCGTGAAGAAGCACTGTGCGTCCGTGATTTTCTAAATTTAAATAGTATCATGTCATTCTCTTACAAATAGAATGCTTAGTTTAGAATTGAAAATTACACCAGAATCAGAGAATTCTTCTTCTATAACATTGAGCGTATTTCTTTAGAGTTTAAGGAAGTTTTGAGAGTAGAAAATAGTATAGGTTTTCTTCAAGAAAATATCCGCCCTACCAGTCAGAAGTACTCTCCTTTTAAGGTAAATGATATTATTTTTGTTCAATATTCGTAAGAAATAATTTTTTCTTCCATACTCTGTAGTATGTAAGTAATACTATTTCATTTCAGATTCCGAATTCTACACTCATCTTGTTTAAGTATTGCTTCTATACTCCGTGAAATTAGTAGAATATCCTTGAAATTTGTGTTTCATCTAGTATCTTTTCACGAAAATATTATTATGAACATTCTTGATAATTTTTAATCTTCTCATGCTGGGGTACTATTCACGAGTTATTATTCACGAAGTACTACTCACGGGATACTATTCACTTGGGTACTATTCACCCGAGATACTATTCATGATAAAAATTGATTCCTTTTCTGTCCAAATTATTTTTGATACGATATTATTCTTGAATTATACTCCACAAAGCAGTATCATGTTGACAATTTGGACATTATTGAATTCTAGATAAATTGAATTATAAGTCTTTTAAATTTATCCTTGCTTTAATTTAATTGAATTCTTATATCATTGTCATCATCCTAATGCTTATATTGTGATGAAAGTCATATTTGGCCCATAGTGTATAGATGGTCTGTTGATTGGTATGATTATGACCAGGGATTATTCGGTATAATCATGATCTGTAATGTTACAAATGATGCGGTAAAAATTCTCATTGGCCCTTAGTGCATTGATGGACAGTTGTTGGCATGATCATGACCATTGGTGATAACACGAATATACTTGGTACGTAGTGCATGAATAATTCGTGGATGTGAGACTAATGAATATCCTTAGCCCGTAGTGCATGGATAATTCAGTGATGTGGATTATTTATTGTGTTGAGTCTCAGCGATAAAATTGATGATAAACTTTTTAAATCATAGAAGATAGTAGATATCATGTTCTACTTAACTCTTCTAATGGATTGCTGGTTCTGCTATAGATAAACTTGTTGTTTATTGTATTATATCAGTTTAACACTATTGACGGCTAACGATAATTTATTCTGCATTATCTTAGTCATAATATTTCTTATTGGGCTAGTTGTGCTCACCCTTTTGCTTTCATTGTTCTCTTCAGGAAATAAGAACGTAGCTAGGACTAGTTAGGGAATGGAGTGACAGTCCGAGATGGTGGCTATAGTAGTCCTCACTATTTTATAAAATAGTGTGATAATAATTGTAATGAGGACTCTATTTGAGTTTGGATATTGTCTAGAAGACAATATTCGTGTTAAAACTCTCAACTTATCTTACACGACAGTTGTATAATTAAGTTTGTATTTGTATTCTGTATCATGTATTTAGCGACTCAGAATGGGTTATGTATACCTATTTTGGGGGCATCACTTTTGGTATGAAAGCTTAAGGATATGATCCCTGGCTAAGATGTGAGATTAGAACTATGAGGGGAGAGACGGGTAAATCCTTCGCTAGTATGACCTACCTAAGCTTATTTGTTATTTAATTGGTCGGTCATAATATAGGGACAATATGTGGCATGTCAATTGACTCTTGTTTTGTGACAGTATTTGAAAATGACATCTGAAAATGTTGAGATAAGCAATGGAGCATATGAGACCATTGAGTCACCACAGATCAATAACTAGGATAATGTGCATCAAGAAGGCAATAATCCTTATGTGAACAACAACACCGACCAAATGATGAACAATGGGATGTTCAGAGGCTTTCTGCAATTCATGCAACATCAGGCGAGAGAGACTCTTATGCAAAATGAAGGTGGAAACACTGGCAACTCACGGATGGTTACCGCTAAGCAGTTCAAGGAGCTGGGACAACCGGAGTTCTTGGGAAAGCCAGAACCACTTAAGGCAGAGACGTGGATAAAGCAGATCACCAAGATATTTGATGTCTTGGGATGCTCCGAGGAGCAAAAGGTTCCCTTTACCACCTCTATGTTGCGAGGAGAGGCAAATTACTGGTGGAAATCTGTAAAATGTACTCAACCTGCCGCACTAAAGATGTCTTGGGAGAAGTTCCAAGAACTGTTTAACAACAAGTACTTTCCCGAAAGTATTCATCACATGAAGGAGGTGGAGATCATCAAGTTGGAGCAAAATAATATGATAGTATAGCAATACGAGGGTAAATTTGCGGTGTTATCCCGATTTGCGTCCCACTTGGTTGATAATGAGGAGAGAATGACGCAGATGTTTCTAAGAGGTTTGAAACCTGAGATATGTCAATACCTAATTTCTCACAAACTGTGTTTGTATTCAGATGTTGTGAATAGGGCTCAGTTATTGGAGCGTGATAATGAGTCAACCCAACCAAGAGAGAGCTGCCAAAAAAATGATAATACCAGTGGTAGTAGTCATCGAAGTGGTGACAACAAACATGGAGGAAGTTAACATGCCAGAAATGGTAACCACTTCGGTGGTAATCAAGACCAAGATAATAGAAGTGAAAATTTTAAGAAAAGGAGATTCAATAATGATGGAAAGACTTTAGCACTAGCAACTATTGTTAAGGAAGGAGAACAACCACCGATCGTATGCTACAAATACGGAGGGGAGGGACACATCAGTCCAAACTGTACGCAGTAGTCCAAAACATGTTATAATTACAGAAGAGAAGGTCACCTAGGCCGATTTTGTCGTGCAGTGAAGTCAAGTCCAGCTGGGATGGAGACACCAAAGGCCTACCCAGACAGGTCAATGCAGTAGTTCAAGGGAGAACGTTTATCGTAACCTCCCAAAAAGTGAGGAACCCGAACGAGGTTATCACGGGTAAGCTAATCATAAACTCTTGCGAAGTCTATATCTTATTTGATACCGGTTCTACCCATTCTTTTATTTCTCTTACTTGCGCTCAACGTTTAAATTTAACTCTAGAGAAATTAAACTTTGTCTTATCTGTTGAAACTCCGTTGGGAGAAACCTTCTTACATCCACTGTTTATAAATCTTATTTAATTCAAATCGACACCCTCACGTTACCTATCGATCTTATCTCTTTGAAAATATTTGCATTTGATGTGATTCTAGGGATTAATTGGTTAACTACTCATCATGCTAAAATTGATTATTTTCGTAAGGCTGTTAGCTTTCTTATTTCTAACCAACCTATTATGCGAATTTAAGCAACCAAACTACTAAAGTCAATCACTGTCATATCAAGCCATAAAGCTATTCATTTATTGAAAAACAGATGTCAAGCTTTCTTAGCCCATGTCACGGATTTAAACAAAATTACATCAGATTTGAATGATATTCTTATTGTTAATAAATTTCCTGTTGTATTCCCTAAATAACTTCCTGACCTACCCCCAGAGCGTGAAATTAAGTTTTGTATTGACCTTGAACCCGGTACAAAACCTATTTCCAAGGCCCCATATCGAATGACTCCTATTAAACTTCAGGAGTTAAAAACCCAACTGCAGGACTTGTTAGACATCGGTTTCATTCATCCTAGTACGTCTCCTTGGGGTGCTCCTGTTCTATTCGTAAAGAAGAAAGATGGAAGTATGCGACTTTGTATTGACTATCGGGAGTTGAATTATGTCACCATCAAAAATAGGTACCCGTTGCCTCGCATTGATGACCTGTTTGACCAGTTGCAAGGTGCTAAATTCTTTTTAAAGATCGATCTTCGTTCTGGATATCATCAGTTAAAGATTAAAACTGATGACATTCCAAAGACTGCTTTCAAAACTTGGTTTGGGCATTACAAATTCCTAGTCATGTCTTTTGGATTGACTAATGCTCCTGCTGGCTTCATGGATATGATGAACCGAATATTTAAGGAATATTTGGATCATTTTGTTGTAGTCTTTATTGATGACATCCTCATTTACTCCAAAAGCCGTGAAGATCATGAGCAACACTTGAGGATGATACTCCAAAAGCTTCGTGAAAACAAGCTATATGCCAAGTTGAAGAAATGTGATTTCTAGCTTGAGGAAGTGGCATTCCTTGGGCACGTGGTATCGAATCACAGAATATCTAGTGACCCAACGAAGATTGAAGCAATACAAAGCTGGGAGCAACCTAAGTCAGTGACCAAAGTACGTAGCTTTCTGGGCTTAGCTGGTTATTATCGGAGATTCGTGGAAGGATTTTTTCGAATCGCTACTCTATTAACTCAGCTGACTTGGAAAGATATAAAATTTGGTTGGAGCGAGGAATGTGAGAAGAATTTTCAAGAACTCAAGAGGAGACTCATTTCAGTACCTGTTCTGACAATACCATCTGGTGTTTGAATGGGATTTATCATCTACAACGATGCTTCAGGTAGAGGGTTAGGATGTGTTCTCATGCAACATAGGAAAGTAATAGCCTATGCCTCATGAGAACTCAAAGAATATGAGAGGAATTATCTTACTCATGATCTAGAGTTGGTAGCAGTTGTTTTTGCACTAAAGATCTGGAGACATTACCTCTATGGGGAGAAAGTGGAGATCTATACGTATCATAAAAGCCTCAAATATTTCTTCACCCAAAATGAACTCAACATGAGACAATTACGTTGGCTCGAGCTATTGAAAGATTACGATCATACCATTCAATACCATCTTGGAAAAGCAAACGTGGTAGCTGACGTATTGAGTAGAAGATCATATGCAGGGATGAGTGTGATATTGTCAACGCAAAGGCCCATTTGTTATGACTTGTAGAGGATGGAGATTGAGTTAAAGACTTCAGGGACCCATGTGAGGATGTCAAATATATGAGTAGAATTGACTTTAATCGATAAAGTTAAAGCTGTTCAAGCTATAGACCTGGAGCTGATGCGTATAAAGAAGAAAATGCAAGAAGGTGCTATTCCTGAAGTAAGAATCGATGGAGAAGGAATACTTTGAGTCAAATCCAAACTTTGTATTCCTAACGACTCTGATTTAAAGTATAAAATCATGATGGAGGCACACAATACACCTTTTGCAATCCATCTTGGGCGTACCAAATTGTATCGTGATCTTCGACATATATTTTGGTGGAGCAATATGAAGAGAGAGATAGCGTATTTTATCTCAAGGTGTCTAACTTGTCAACGAGTCAAGGCGAAGCATCAAGTGCCAAAAGGTTCATTACAACCACTTGAAATACTAGAATGAAAGTGGGAGCACATTACCATAGATTTTGTTACTGGTCTTCCCAAGGTTTCTCAAGGCATATATGTAATTTGGGTCATTATCGATAGATTAACCGAGTCTGCTCATTTCTTACCTATACGAGAAACTTATTCACTTGAACGTCTTGCTCGTATATACATAAATGAGATTGTAATATTGCATGGTATGCCAGTATCCATAGTTTTTGATCAAGACCCAAGATTCACTTCACGATTTTGGGTTAGTTTGCAAAAAGATATAGGCACAAATTTACAATTTAGTTCGACATATTATCCTCAGATGGACGGGCAGTCGGAGAGGATTATTAAAACTCTTGAAGATCTATTAAGACTCTGTGTCCTTGACTTTAAAGGAAGTTGGGACAAGTTCTTTCCATTAGTGGAATTCTCCTACTACAATAGTTATTAAGCAAGTATCGGTATGACTCCATTCGAGGCGTTGTATGGACGCAAGTGTCATTCTCCAGTTTGCTAGGATGAGGTGGGTGAAGCAACATTGTTGGGACCGAAATTGGTACGCATGACTACAAAAAAGATTCAAATGATCCAGCAACGTATAAAAACCTCACAAGATCGACAAAAGAGTTATGCTGATCTTCATCGAAGGGACGTGAAATTCAATGTTGGAGATCATGTGTTGTTACATGTTGCTCCATGGAAAGGAGTTACAAGATTTGGAAAGAGAGGGAAGCTCAATTCTCGATTCATTGGCCCATTTGAAATCCTCGATCGAGTAGGAACTGTGGCCTATAGACTCGCCTTACCGCCAAGTATGTCTCGTGTTAATAACGTTTTTCACATATCTATGTTATGTAAATATGTGGAAGACCCGAACCACATTATTGATTTAGAATCAGACAAGATAGGGGAAGATTTAACGTATAAAGAGGTACATGTTAAAATCTTAGATAAGAAGGAACATATTCTACGCTCCAAGGTTATACCTCAAGTTAAAGTTTTGTGGAGAAACCACGATATTGAGGAAATGACCTGGGAGTTAGAATCTGAAATAAAATCAAGGTATCCTCACCCCTTCGACATACCAGGTACGTACCCCAATTTCGAGGACGAAATTTCATAAGAAGGGGAGGTTGTACGACCCCAATTTTTATGAATAAAGATTATTTTTTCTCGAAATATATTTTTTAATATTATGGTATGGATTTGATATAATGTTATAGTTGTGTGTTATATTTATAAATTTTGTAAAGTAAGCAAGTGGTTATAAAATATTCAATTGGTCAGGGAATATTCGAGAATATTCGTACGACGACACAATCATTGGTGGACCCAACAACGGAATTACTGTCGGAGTAAGAAAATGACAGAAAAAACTTTTGAAAAAATAACGGCGAAAGTTTTACCTTTAATTGTTGAAATATCTCGTGATAAAAGTACAGTAATACGCGTGGTTGCATAGTACCACACGGTATTGATTATTGATGCTTACGTGAGAAATCACTCAGTTATACTCAATTATTACTACAGTAATTGCTGCATAATATCTCACATTATTGATTCGATTATTATCACAGTATCATCTGCACAATATTTTATATTATTAAATTAAAAATTGAGACGACAAAGTTATTCATATTATTATTTGTATTATTGACAATGTCTAGAAAGTTCTGTCAAGAAAAGAGGTTTGGTCACCTAATTACGCGTCAATAGGGAGAAATCCATATCGAAAAGACCCCTCTTTCTTGGAAATGATCTGGTTGTTAATATTGTGAGTTATGATATTAATGATGAAGGTTATTAAAAATGTGTTTTGTAAAGCCAAGTGAGTTGAGATAAATAGAGGAGATTTTTATGAATTATTTGTTGTAAATTTGGATTATTATATGGACCCCCACTTACTTATTTTTCAAAATTATCGGGAGAAATTTATCTTAGTTTTGTTATATAATAATAATAATAATAATAATAATAATAATAATGAATTGGGTGGGGGGTTCACGGGAGGTGTAACCCGTGGTAACATATTATATATATATATATATATATATATATATATATATATATATATATATATATATAGTTTTGTTTTTTTATGTAAAATAGAATATATTATATTTTATTATGCATAGTGTTTGCATAGTAAAAATCAAAAAATTTTCAACAGAATTTTCTGCCCTCCCGTGAAGAAGCACTGTGCGTCCGTGATTTTCTAAATTCAAATAGTATCATGCCATTCTCCTATAAATATGATGCTTAGTTTAGAATTGAAAATTACACGAGAATCAGAGAATTCTTCTTTTATAATATTGTGCATATTTTTTTTAGAGTTTAAGGAAGATTTGAACGTAGAAAACAGTATAAGTTTTTTTAAAAAATATCCCCACCCTACTAGTCAAAAGTACTCTCCTTTTAAGGTAAGGGATATTATTTTTGTTTAATATTCGTAAGGAAAAATATTTTCTTCCATACTCTGTAGTATGCAAGTAATATTATTTCATTTAAGATTCTGAATTATACACTCATCTTGTTAAAGTATTACTTCTATACTCTGTGAAATTAGTAGAATATCCTTGAAATTTGCGCTTCATCTAGTATCTTTTCACGAAAATATTATTCTGAACATTCTTGATAATTTCTAATCTTTTTAATTTGGGGTACTATTCACGAAGTACTATTCACGGGGTACTATTCACTCGGGTATTATTCACCCGGGGTACTATTCATGATAAAAATTAATTCCTTTTCTATCCAAATTATTTTTGATACGATATTATTCTTGAATTTTACTCCACAAAGCAGTATCATGTTGACAATTTGGACATTATTGAATTCTGGATAAATTGAATTATAAGTCTTTAAAATTTATCCTTGCTTTCGTTTAATTGAATTCTTATATCATTGTCATCATCCTCATGCTTATATTGTGATGGAAGTCATCTTTGGCCCATAGTGCATAGATGGATTGTTGATTGATATGACCAGGGATTATTCGGTATAATCATGACCTGTAATGTTACAAATGATGTGGTAAAAGTCCTTATTGGCCCGTAGTGCAATGATGGACAGTTATTGGCATGAGCATGACCATTGGTGATAACACGAATAGCCTTGGCCCGTAGTGCATGAATAATTTTTGGATTTGATACTAATGAATATCCTTGGCCCGTAGTGCATGGATAATTCAGTGATGTGGATTATTTATTGAGCTGAGTCTCAGCGATAAAATTGATGATAAACTTTTTAAATCATAGAAGATAGTAGATATCAAGTTCTACTTGACTCTTCTAATGGACTGCTGGTTCCGCTGCAGTTAAATTTGTTGTTTATTGTATTCTATCAGTTTAACACTGTTGAAGGCTAGCAATAATTTATTCTGCATTATCTTAGTCATAATATTTCTTACTGGACTAGTTGTGCTCACCCTTTTGCTTTCATTGTTCTCTTCAGGAAATGAGAACGTAGCCGGGACTAGTCGGGGAATGCAGTAACGGTCCGAGATAGTGGCTGTAGTAGTCCTCACTATTTTATAAAATAGTGTGATAATAATTATAATGAGGACTCCATTTGAGTTTGGATATTATCTAGAAGACAATATTCATGTTAAAACTCTCAGCTTATGTTATACGACAGTTGTATAATTAAGTTTGTATTTGTATTTTGTACTATATATTTGGCGACTCAACATGGGTTATATATACCTATTTGGGGGCGTCACACTGTCCCATAGACTAAGTTGGGCGCGGTCGCGCTATGCACCAGTCTTAGATTCTGCTCCTGCTTCTGCTGCATCATTCCTTCAATCTTTGATCACCTAGGCTTCTATCACACTAACACTTGATCACTTTAAACTGTCAATACATCCTTTTTAGCTCCAAATGCCACCAAATGAGTTCTCGAGCATGAATCCTAGAAAATGGAAAGAAATGCATGAATAAAGACTATGAAATGCGGAATAGGCAATGATTGCAATTTAGTTGATACCGGATAAGTAGGTATAAAACCTACTTATCACAATGCAATCTCAAAATATCCTTAGCGAAAATCGAAAGATTAGAGCATGTGTCTACTAGCTACCTATTGGACAGTGATACGTCAAGGGTGTTAGGTGTAGAAAAGCATACTGATATGACAGGCATAGAAAAGGAACTATCTCCAAGGTTCAAAATGTTAACATTAAGCATCCTAGTATATCAGAGCATTAAATGCAGCAACAGACATATTGCAAAGGGAAGATTATTCAGTAGAATATAAAAGGCCACAAGGATACAACTTTAAGAATGATGAACGTCTTGATCAAAAAGCAAAAAACTCTATCAAAAGTAAAAATAATGAACTCAGCGATCCAATATTCAAAGTTTGAGCTGCTGAGTACTTTAGAAGAAAAGCTTAACGCCAACTTAGCAGCACCTCTCAACAAACATCAATCATCTGAGGGCAAAGTGTCCTTGTCTTTGTATCTAAATATCCAAGTCTACGGGGCTTGAAGAGGGAAAGAGTGTCCTTGTCGTTGAGACTAAATATTCAAGTCTGCTAGTCTTAAAGAGGGCAAAAGTGTCCTTGTTAGGTGTGACTAAATATCTAAGTCTGCTGGGCTTGAACAGGACTAAGTGTCCTTATATGTGTTACTAAATTCTAGTGGATTCCTACTCAAGGGGTAGAAGATTGGAGTAAGAGCTATTCAGTCTCTGAACCACTTAAAATTGCATGTGTCTTTCCTTATTGTTCTTATCATTTAAATTGCTTGTTTATTATTCCTTACAGCTCAACCCTAAAACTAATATTTGTTTCAAATCTTCAAGAGGTTTTTCAAAAGAACATATTCCACTGTGTTTATTTCAATAAGTTTATTAATCATTTGATAAAAAGAAATTTTAAAGATCTATTAAACCCCATTTCTAGATCTGCAAGTGCCTTTGGGAAATAACAAGTGGTATTAGAGCAGGTTCTCACGAACACAAAGCTTACACTTTGAGTAGATCTATGACACAAAATAAAATGGTTCTGAACTTGATGGTGGAAGCAAGCCACCTCTTCTTAATAAAGAAAAATTTGTTAACTAGAAAGTGCGTATGCAGGCATACATGGATGCTATTGATGATGATTTGTTTGAAGCTGTTCTCTCTGGTCCATATATTCCTACAAAGCTCACTCTTACAATGGATGATCCAAACAAGGAGATTGTGAAAATGCGTAAAGAATGGCCAGAAAATGAAAAGAAGCATGTGCAGCTGGACAAAAGAGCTAAGAATATTCTATTCATGGCTTTGAAGGATGAACTTTTTGAAAATGTTGTAAACTACACCACTGCAAAGGAAGTATAGGAGGCATTACTGGTAATGCACAAGGGAACAAAAGAAGTGAGAGAAAACAAGCAATCTCTCATAACTCAACAGTACGAGATGTTCACTCATGTTCCAGAAGAAAATCTTTTAGCAACTTATGAAAGATTTACTATCCTCTTAAATGCTCTAAAGTCAGATGGAAAGATATATCCAAAAAAAGATTTGAATATCAAGTTCATGCGATCCTTACCTAGTAAATGGGATGCCAAAACTACAATAGTTCAAGAATCAAAGAATCTGCACCAAATGACTGTGAAAAAGCTCTATGGTAATCTTCTTACCTATATGCTAGAGCTGAATCGAAGAGCAGAAACTCTGTCTAAAAATAAAAGAAAAGACAAAAGCATTACTCTCAAAGCATCTAAAGGAATATCCAAAATTCCTGTCGAAGCCAAAGAGGATGATCAAGAAGGCTTTAATGGTGATGATGATGATGTCGCTTTACCTGGTAGAAGATTGACAAAATTCATGAGAAAAGGCAGCAGCTGACGACCAAGAAGAAATTTCAGCAAATGAAGCTACAACAAAGAACAAGAAAAGGACTTGTGCTTCAACTGCAAAAAGCTTGGTCACTTTATAGCAGAATGCAACAAGCCTCTACAAGATGATCTTAAAAATCACAAGAAGAAGCATGACAAAAAGAAAGAATCCAGAGACTACACGAAGGCTCACAAGAAGGAAAGAGGTCTAGTAGCAAATAGCTCATGGAGTGACTTCGATGATCATACCAGCTCAGACTAAAATGATGATGAAGAACCATAAGTAGCCAACCTGTGTTTGATGGCCATAGAAGGAAAGCCCAACTCAACCACTGATCGTTGAGAAATTGATATCAGTGAGGTATTTGATTTTAACTCTCCTGATGTTGAAATAAATGATCTTAGATCTACTTTGCATGATATTACATCTGAATTATATAGATATATGAAACTGTTCAGGGTTCTATCAAAGGATTATTCTCTTCAATAGGAGAAAGAGAAGATGGAAGTAGAATTGGAGACATCTTTATGAAACATTGTCTCTCTATCCAGGCTTGAAACTGAGAATAAGGATTTGAGAAAAATAACTGAATCAAACATCTTAAGAGAATCTTTTCTTAAATCTAAAGTAGAAGAATTGGAAAAGATAATCTCCATGTGGAATCAATCTTCTTCATCTATTAACTCACTGATCACAAGCCAAAGAATGGTCTTTGACAGATCAGGATTAAGATTTGATGGTTTGCCTTCTTTAAATTTAAGTATGGAAAAATATCTGGAAACAAACAAAAATAGTGTATCTTCCTCTCATAAGAACATTGTGTTTGTGAAATCCAAAGAAATCACTGAACTATACATTTTTGGTCTATCAAGCTTTGCTGACCAAGTTGTTGCTCCAAAATATAATAGGTCACATACTAGTTTGGGCTTTGTAGAATTATAAAGCAAGAGAAAGTCTAGAAGAATCGTAGGGTTTGAAAATACCCCTTAAAGGCGAGTTTGGAAATGGTTGTAGAACCAATTCTTATTTTATGAAATTCTAAAATCGTAAAACTATATGGAGACAGAGAAATAAATTAGAAAGAAAGGTATATAAACCATACAACGTTCAAATGAAAATAAAACCTTACACGCAACACTCAAATAGCTATGCATATTATAGACATGGGCACAAATCTGTTGATTACTTCACTGTATATTATCAACCCAAGATCAGGCAAATCTGGGTTCCTAAGATAACTAATACTGAAGGACCCAAAAGAGTATGTGTACCAAAATGAATAATAATTATGCATGCAGGTACCAAGGTCAATCGAATCCATTTGGTGTCTGGATAGTGGGTGCTCAAGGCACATGACTGGCAACACGGCTCTTCTGACTGATTTTAAAGATAAAGATGGTCCAATTATTATCTTTGGAGATAATATGACGCCCCCAAATTCGGGTTCTCTAACCTCGGATCTAATGCTCACGATCCATCTACAACATACACATTCTATAACTAATGCAGATTAATAAAATATATTGTTCATCATAATAAAGTCTTACAGCATAATCCCAAAGTTTTCTTAACCTTAACTTACATATACCCTTAATATTATAAAAGGTTTACTTAACCAAATTACATCAATGTAAAATAATGCTTAAACATTCTCATTAACTATTCTTGAACTTTTCCCTTGCCCTTGTCCTTCTTGGACGTCTCTGGCTTAACTGAAATAAACGTCATAATATAGCAAGAGTAAGCAACTAATTTGCTTAGCAAGTTTAAATACAAAGGGGATATATCATGATTAGAAATGAATTTAGCTTTCAAGGTTCAAAAATAGAAATCGATTGAGAAAGAACATGAATTACATCTCAATAATTGAGTATCCGAGAAATTGAATAGTAGATACTAAGTCGTTTGAAATAACCATGAACATCTACTAAGGTTGTCAGTATTTAAGCTGATCATTTTAGTAAGTTTTGGTACTCAAGGGGACCATCCTTTCATACCCGATGAATTATGCATAAACACTTAATAATCAAGCAACAATTATTTTCCAATATCACGCTTTAATAAAATTGTTCTTTTTCTCAGAGTTTTTACCAAATCAATTGATTACGAATAAATTTTAAAACGTATTTGATTTAATAACTTTAAACATGCTTGATCTAGGTAGTACAACTAGCATATATCTATCTCATAAACAAATCATGAATAAAAAAACTTTAATTAATTCACAGTTCAATAATAATAGAACATGAATTCAATTGCACAAAGTGCGATTAACAATAATAATCAAGGATGTGGAATAATCAACAATAATTATCCACTAACATGTTTTGAAAATAATAACTCGAGTTTGGGTTAGGGAACTTGCCTCATCTGCGGTCTACTGCTACGAAATTTAAATATATTCGCTTAAGCAATTTAACTATCTTCCGTTAAAAGACCTATAATTGATTTTCCGATTAGTAAATCATATATATCATCACTCTATATTAAATTATCAAACATTTAGTCTTTATATTAATACTTGAATAATATTATCATCATTTGATAACATTATTATTACGTAAACCTCGTCTTAAACTCATTTAATATTATTACTCTTAATAATATTTTATTTACTTCTTAGTATTATTAATCGAGTAATAATAATTTACTCGTTTACTAATATTATTAAGCCCTTAATAATATTTTAATCTTTAACTAATATTATTAATCGTTTAATAATATCTTAATCCTTAAATAATATTATTAATCATTTAATAATATTTTATTACCTTGATAATACTATTAACCTCTTAATAATATTTTAATCAATTACTAATAATATTATTTATTTAATAGTATTTTATTCATTTACTAATATTATTAACCTCTTAATAATATTTTAATCAATTACTAATATTATTATTCATTTAATAATATTTTATCCAACTTCAAATATTATTAATCATTTAATAATATTTAAATCATCTAATGATACCTTAATATAATATTATTAATATTTTAATTTAATATTATTAATTAATTAATAATATTTTAATATAATATTATTAGTCATTTAATAATATTTTAATCACTTATTAATGCTTTAATCTAATATTATTAATAATTTAATAATATTTTAAATCTAATTTTAATCTAAATATTATTAGTTATTTAAAAATATCTTATTCTAATATTATTAATGTCTTTATAATATTTTAATCAATTATCAAACCAATAACAAATTATTTTAATGGTTTACCATATAATAATTCATTTATTTAATAACCACAAAGGTCACAAATTTTACTTCTCATCAAAATTACCAAAATACCCTCTAATATTTAGTATTCAACATATTTAGTGTTTCCAAACATTAAAATAACATTTTTACCATTTATGGCATTATATAGCTAATTATTTCTATTTATTCACAACACAATCATTTACATGAAAAATGCTAAAACAGTTCTAAATTTTTTTCTTTTTTGGAATCTGATGGAATATGATTTCCTAAGGATCCCCAAAGTTTTCCTGAATTTTCCAACTTGATTTACTATTTTTAAAAGGCCTAAAATAGTCGGATCTCGAAACATTTTTCATAAATCGAGTTTTTGTCCAAAACTTACGAAACTTTCAGGGTATACTCCCATCACAATCCTCTACCCTAAGATACAATTTTATGATTTTTAGAGTTACAAACAAAAAGTTATTCGTGTTCACTTTTAAAAGAGTCATTTCTTGTAAAACCCATAACTCCCATTTTACACATCCAAAACTGTCCATTCTTTTTCCTAAATACAGATAACTCATCAAAGTATCTTCCAAAAGTTTTTCGGAATTTTCAGAGTACAAGAAATGGACGAAAATTCCCTTTCAAGGGGCTAGCCAGAAAAAGTCCTCTTAACTTTTGTTCAAAATGGGCTGTTTTGGCTTCAACAACCCTCAAGGCTTGAAAAATAATTATTTTTGTGTGCTACAACTTGGGTTTACTAGTTAACTTATATATCTAGCACCCCCCCCCCCCTTTGATGGATCACAAATAGGAGGTGTAGATCTTAAGTTATTGATGATCCAAGCGAAGAAAAGCAAGAGTTTTTCACCCTTAGGAATATATAATCATTTTTTTCCTTTGGATCAACATACTAACACTAAAAATGATTAGATTTATACATGAAACATGTAGATCTAAGGGATTTTGAGTTTTAGAGAATTACCCCTCTATTTCACTAAAAACAAACCAAAATAAAAAGGAAGAAAGTAGTATAATGCTTTACCTTGTTTTCCTAGCAACTTTCCTTTCTGTACCAAAGTAATGGATGAACTTTGGATGCATAAGAGTTGAACTCTTCTCCCTTTTCTCTCCTTAAGGCCGCAGCCTCTCTTTCTTTTTGTTTTTCTTTTGCTTTGTTTAGAAGTGAGAATGAAAGAGAATGAAATGAGATTGTAAATACTTGAAATTTTGCATTCCTTTTACTAACCATGCAGGAGGGCCGAATCGTCTTTTATCATCCAGAGACAACCATGGAAGTCAAAATCATCAAATCAAATCCCGGTGACAACCCAAGGAAATCAAATGTAAACCTCGGAGACAACCCCGGGAGATCAAGCCAACCCCAGAGATAACCATAAGAGATCAAATCCAAGCCCCGGTGACAACCCCTGGGAGATCAAATCTAAGCCCCATAGACAACCCCGGGAGATCAAAACCAAAGCCCCGGAGATAACCCCGGGAGATCAAATCCACCCCTGGAGATAACCCCGGGACATCAAAACCAAAGCCTTGAAGATAACCCCGAGAGATCAAATCCCTAAAGATAAACCCGGGAGATCAATTCCAACCCCAGAGACAACCCTGGGAAACATAAAACCATCTTCAGAGACAACCCTGAGGACTGTCAAAAGTCAACAACAATCCAATCTCGGAGACAACCCTGAGAAAAGATAACTACAACTGTTTCAAGCCTGGAACCAACCTGGGAGGGTTAAAATAGTAATTTTTCCAACTCAAAAATCAATTCAGCCCAAATCACTATAAAAGAAGTCACGCCAAATCATAACATCAATCCCGAGTGAAAATAGCACAAGATAGCTCAACGGATGGACTACAAAGACTCGAAGATCTGGTCATGGACCCATTTTCTCATATTTGAAGCTTTCTACTACTTTGATATATATATATATATATATATATATATATATATATATATATATATATATATATATAGAGAAAAAGCCACGGATCGACGATCTGGACATAACTAATTGGCAAAAGTCCATATATATATATATATATATATATATATATATATATATATATATACGTTTAAAAGTCATGCCTGGATTTCAAATTCGTGGTATTTTATCCTATTAACTGTTTATTGCATTTAAATATCTGTTTTAACTGTTCATTCAATGTAAATCCATAATATGTAAATATGTGGACTAGATTTAACTAAATCTAGTAATATCTAACTTTTTACCAGTTCAAAAGTTGTAAAACTGGAACCGTTGAGCTAGAATGGCTAAGATTTATTTAAATCTAGTTTTCTTTCTAGTTTTTATAAATATTAAGCAATCATGTGAGCTTAGGAGCCATGAGATCTAAATTCTAGCTGACGGATGTAGATCTGGTTCCCATGATGGATCTTTTTCAGCTGTACAACCATCTTGTAACTCTTATTTATGGTGTTCGGACATCCTTAGATGGCTTCCATGCCCATAAGGAGCCTGACACTTATATGTATATTATTTTGGTGAAGATGCTTCGCATCTCAAAAATAAAATCAAATCAAGGCGAATACGAATAAAATGGAAGTATCAAAGGCCTCAATTACTATGTGAGCATAAGGGTTTGAAAACCTATTTTCAAAACATCATTTCTATACATATTGCTTAAAATTAAACTTTTATGCAAATCAAACCCTTTTTATATAGGTGTAAACGAGGCATAAAACTACTTCCAAATAAATGAACTTAGGCCCAATTAATCACACACACACATTTCAGATAAATTAGGGAATTGAAAAGATGCGGTAACCGTGTTTTTACAAAAGTCAGGGGGTGCCTAACACATTCCCTTCGATTAATCAAGCCCTCGAACTCTATGGATCTCAGTTTCTAAGGCTTGTTAAACAGAGTTCAACAATTGGACCTTCGTGTAAACCTTTTCAAAATTGGTTGACTTGGTACAACCATTTCAAAACTATTAACTGGCGACTCTGAATTTTAAAATCGTTGACATTTTATGTCGGACACTTTTCAAACTCGCCCTTTCAAACAAAACTCAACACATAGAGAACATAAAGGGTAAAAGAGGAATTCCATAGAAAAGAGGAAATTTTTCCTAACGTCGACAGGTGGCTACTCTACTGGGGACAGTAGAGGACTTAAGCCGCATTTCAAACTTTTCAAAAAAAAAAACCCTTTTTATCTACTTGTGTGTGAATGCTGCATTACATTAAATGGATGTGAATGAATACTTTATTTACTGCACTTTAGTGCCTCACACAATCTATGCATGTTGTATTAGTACTTCACATAAATATCATCATTTCATACGGTGAGACACGATGTATGTTGTGTGATTCCTCCACCAAGAGGAAAATCCGTCGGTGTTTGATTACTTGAATCCCGTGAGGCTCAGGAAAGGCACCACTCAGATCCGCTCCAATTGAAAGATCGGATTAACCTCCCATCTTGTAAATTACAATGATTTGGGAACCTTCACGCGGAAAGCCGCGAGAGTAGCCTAAGATAGGCCAGCCTCTAATAAATCAAACGCGAAGGAAAGTCTCTTCATGCCTTTCCCTTTCAATTCCATTCAATGTAAATTATGATTCCATGTAAATATAAAAGAAAAGATGTAAATATACATTCCTTTCCCTATCAAAACCTGTCATGCTATCCTGTCATCAAAATAACTGACATCTGTTTTGCAGGAAAACATTAAAAAACTCTTAAAACAAACACATTGCATAGCATGCAGACTATTAATATTTACCAAGACTAAACTACATAATCTTTTTGTAGGGAAACAATTGGTCCCGTTACTCATTTAAAGTCCAAAAATGCACTAAGCCCACATTTAGACATGGCTGCAAGTGCCCAACCTAAATCTACTCTTGTTTCTCCAGAGGAGTTCGAGGGACTAAGAAATCAGATAGCAGAATTAGTTGTCTTTTTGAAAAAATAAAACAAAAGGACTCAGGTTCAACAAATACCCACTTAACCAGAATCCTCTGCACAGGGAGGAATCTAGGGTACTGATTAGAAAGAAAAGGAAGTGCAGATACTCGAATCTCAAATCCATGAAAAATCCAACAAAACCTCTAAAATCACCAATCTTAAAAAAGATCAAGAAACTGGTGATAATCGAAAGAAAGTCCAATAAATGGAAGAAACCATCCTGTCAATCAAAGGGATTGGAGCGTATGAAAGCGTGACTTACTAGACCTTTGCATCTTTCCTGGGGTGCACTATCCAGACATGTTCAAAACTCCTAATTTTGAAAAGTATAACGGATTGGGAGATCCTTACACTCATTTAAAAGTGTTCATTGGAGAACTCGGATCCTATACAAAGGATGAAAAATTAAGAATGCAGTTATTTTAGAAAAGTTTAACTGGAGAGGCCAGAGCATGGTATGCCAGATTGGACAATTCCAAAATTCATAGCTGGGAAGATATAGCCCATACTTTTCTAAACCAATACAGTTTCCAATCACAAATGGCTCCAAATAGATATCAAATTACCAAAGTTAAAAAGCAAAATACTGAGTCATTCAGAGAATATGCTCAAAGATGGAGACATCTGGCTACTCAAGTAATCCCATTAATGACAGAAACTAAGATGGTAATGACCTTCATTGACATACAAGAAGCTCCATTTTATGAGAGGGTCCTAGCAGGCATAAGAAAACCATTCTAAAAAATGATTAAACACGGAGAGATGGGGTTAAAGTCTAGGAAGATTAAAGACATCACTACTTTAGAAGCTGTGGCTGAGCTTATTCAAGTTGGAAATTATACGAATAACCCTCAGAGGGATCATAAAAAGAAAGAAGAGGATGTATCCTTGGTATTATAAGGATAGACTACAAAAGGAAATCAAAACTTACCCATTCAAAGAAAAAATTATTCCCCTTTTTCAAGCATCTCCACAATCCTCAAATCCTCAACTGTAAAAAGTTGAAGAGGTCAGATGTCAAAGATTTTTCACACACTTAGGGGACTCATTGGAAAATATATTCAAGCTTCTAACAGCACAGAATAAAATTATCCAGCACCTTCCTCCAGCCAACCCAAGTGAAAAGAATTTTGATACAAGCAAGAAATGTGCTTATCATTCTGGAGCTCTAGGGCATGATACCCAAGATTACTGGTCCATTAAACAAAAAATCTAGGATCTGATAGATAGTGGTGAGATCGTGGTAACAAAACCAGAACAACCACATGTGCAAGATAACCATCTCCTTCAACACAAGGAAGAGAATGTCAACATGCTCAGCAGAGGAAATGGAGAAAGTTCCAATTACCTAAAATATGTAGGTGATTCTCCCTAAACTAGTAAAGATAATTTTAATAAGTGGGATTATTCAAAATTCTAATTTACGATAGAGTGAGAAATGAAGTCTATCAAAGAACGAGTTGATCAACTGACAAAACTGGTGATACATCAGCACCAAATAACTCGGCAGCTGAACAGTCAGGGGCATACAAGTCTCCTCTCCCTTATCACAAGGAATCAATAACAAGTCCAAGAGAATGAAACCTTGAAAGAAAAACTTATAACGAAAGCAAGATCCCAGGCTCGTCGGGACTATGCAGACCAAGGAAAGTTCACCCCTTTGGGTAAACCAATGGAAGAAATCCTGTAGATGTTGACCAATGAAGGGAAGATCACAACACTGTTACCCCTAATCAATCCACGTTCCAAGAGATTTGATGCTACCGGAGTCTGTCAATAGCACTTCAATACTTAGGGTCATAGCACTGAAAACTACTGGGCACTTCGTCATCTCATCCAGAATATGATTGATAGTGGTGACATACAAATGGCAAGTAATGATACTGTGTTACATAAGGAAGAAGAGATGGAAGAAAGTTATAGCAGTCATATCCTTTAAAGGAGATTTGTCTGTAACACCTCTTATATTCCAAGGAATAAAGCTCAAAGGAGTAAAGAACCCTCGGAAGGTGGTTGTACCAGAACCATTGGTGTTGCCATTCAGGTCGCAGTATCCCATTATCAGCCTGAAAAGAGTCCCATGGAACTATAGAGAGGATGAGGGATTAACTTCAAATAAAATAACTACTATATTAAAGGAAAACTCTATCTATCTCAGTGAGTAATGAAACTAGTTGTAGACACTCGAAATTTTGAGTTCTTGTTACTAACCCTGCAGGAGGGCAAAATCGTTTTCTAGAGATAACCTCGGAAGTCAAATCAGTTTTAACCCCGGAGACAACCTCAGGAGATCTAATTTTTAATCTCGGAGATAACCCTGAGAGAGTCAGTTTCAACCCCAGAGATAAACTTGAGAGATCCAGTTTCAACCCCAGAGATAACCCTGAGGGATACAGTTTGAGTTCCGAAGATAACCCCAAAAAAGTCAGTTTTAACCCAGGAGAAAACCCCAGGATAATTAGTTTTAACCCCGAAGATAACCCCGGGAGGTAAAGCCAACCTCAGAGATAGCCCTAAGGACGTTCAACATCCACAGCAGCCCAATCTCGAAGATAACCCTGAGAAACGACTGCTGCATATGTGCCAAAGCTGGAGATAACCCTGATGGGGGCAAAATTGTCATTTTGCCACCTCAACATCACACCAACGTTGTCTCAACACAATTTAATTCAAACTGCGTATCAAGGTGTCCCACAAGAACTATAGCCAAAATCCCGAGTGACAACTGCACAAGATAGTACAACGGATAAACTTTAAAGACTTGGAGATCTGGTCATGGACCCATCTTCTCGGCTTCATACAACCTCTAATCCTATGTCATTGTGTAGCTCTCGACAACAACATTCTAAAAAGGTACATCACTTCTTTATCGGAAGCCCGGATTGAAACTTATGAAGGTTCAAGCGGACAACGCATAGCCCAAGTGCATGTACTTTGAGATGACGAGACCCGCATGGCCCGGGGCAACCCGGGCAGCCGCAAGTAGACCCGCAGCTACTGCGGGTTAACCTGCGTCCATCTACTCTTTAAATATAAGCTCTTAGCAGCTCATTTGAAAAAAAAGAAAAAGAAGAGAAAACTCTATCCATTTTAGCTTGTAACCCCTACTATAGTGCTATAAACTGAGTGATTCTTCTTTGTAAACAGTTGTAAGCTTTTGTTTTGTAATATACTGAAGTTTAACCGCTGAAAATCGAGTTTTCAGGCATCAAAAGCTATCTGAAGTCTTTTTGGCAACCCACTGTAAGGTAATTCAGATTTTTAAGCTTTCTACTACCTATATATATATCCATTAACGTTGAGAGTCATGTCAAGTGGGTATTCCCGGATCGTCGATCCGTGACTTTTTATTACTTTTATCGAACTCAAACTCAAACTCGAATGAGCCTAGATAGAATATTCGGTGCATTTATTGCTTTTTATATATATATATATATATATATATATATATATATATATATATATATATATATATATATATATATATATGTATGTATATATTTACATTCCTGCCTGGAGTTTACTTCGTGGCCATATACCGCTTATATATATATATAATATATATATATATATATATATATATATATATATATATATATATATATATATACTTATTTATAAATTTACCGCTTTTATGTAAATATCTGCTTTAACTGCTTTCATATTGTAGATATTTAATCTTTCAGCCTGCGAGCTAGATTTGTTTAAATATGCCTATTTCTAACTTTGACTAGTTCAAAAGTGATTAAACTGGAACTGTTTAAGCTAAAATAGTTTAGATTTATTCAAATCTAGTTCTTTTTCTATCTTTTGTACATATTACTCTTTCATTTGAGCCTAGGACTCATGTGATCACAGATTCAACCTCTGAATCTAGATTCGGTTCCCGAGATGGACATTTCTCAGCTACAGCCAGCTTATAAATTATTTACGGTGTCTGGATATCCTTAGATGGCTCTCATGCCCACAAGGAGTTCGACACTGCTATGTATCTTATTTTCTCGAAGATGCCTCGCATCTCGAAAATAAAAGCAATCGAGCCGAACACATGATAAAATAGAAGTATTAAAGGCCTCAATTACTATTGAGCATAAGGGTTTAAGAACTTGTTTTCCAAAACTTCACTGCTATATCTTGTTAAAATTAAACTTTTGTACAAAAGTCAAACCCTTTGTATATAGGTGCAAACGAGGCATAACACTAATTCCAAACAATTGCACATAGGCCCTACACACACATACGCAGATAAAAGTTAATGATAAGTGGCGGTAACCATGTTATCACAGAAGTCGGGAGGGGGGTGCCTAACACCTTCCCTCCACTTAATCAAGCCCCCAGGCCCTAACGAATCTTGGTTTCCAAGACCAGTTAAATAATGTCAAACCACTGGGTCTTTGTGCAAACATTTTATCGGTTGAGTTGGTGTAACCATTTAAAATTACCAACTGGCGACTCTAACGGTCAAATCATCGACATATACATGTCGGACCTTTTCAAACAAAACTCATCTAAAATGAGAACACCAAAAAACAATAATAGAAAGGGACAAATAAAAATCCCGACGTCGACAGGTGGTGACTCTGTTGGGGACTCCAATAAGAGGGCTTAAGCCGCTATTCAAGTTTTTCAAAACTTTTATCTGCTTATGTGTGAACACTGCATTTACATTGAATGAATGTATACTAATGCTTTATTTACTGCAGTTTAGTGCTTCGTACCATATCTGTCTGTGATATTAGTGATTCGCACATGTCATCATTTCCATACGGTGAGACGCGATGTATATGAATGTATGTTGTGTGATTCCTCCACTAGGAGGCTAACCCATCAGTGTTTGATTACTGGACTCAAGGGAGACTAATTCTGCGAGGCTCAAGAAGGGCACCACTCAGATTCACTCCAGTTGAAAGATCGTATTAACTTCCCAGCTAGTAAATTGCGATGATCTGGGGTCCTTTATGCCAAAAAGTCACGAGAGTAGCCTAAGATAGGTCAGCTTATGATAAACCAAATGCGAAGGGAAGTCTCTTCATACCTTCCCCTTTCAATTACCTGTAATTTTAATTACTTGTAATTTCAATTCCATGTCAATCTCAATGTAATGGAAAATATAAAGGAGTATGTAAATATGCATTCCTTTTTCATATCAAGACCTATCATACATCTTGTCATCAAAACGACTGACATTCGTTTTGCAGGAGAACATTAAAACACTCCTAAAATATAGACACCTTGCATAGCATGTAACATTTCCATGTTTTCCCAGACTAAACTACATAGTCTTTTTGTAGAGAAGCGATTAGTTCCATTACCCATTCAAAGTCCAAAAAAGCACTAAGCCCACCGTCAGACATGGCTACAAGTGCCTAGCTTGATCGTACTCCTTTCTCTCGTGAGGAGTTCGATGGATTAAGTAATCAAATAATAGGGTTGACTGTTCTCCTGAAAGAACTCAACAAATCAACTCAGGGTCCAAAAATACCCATCCAAACAAAATCCTCTACACATGGAGGAATTCAGGGTCTGGACACAGGAGTCCCAATACCTGAGTCTCAGACTAAGAAGTCCAACAAAACCCCTAAAATCACCCATCTTAAAGAAGATCAAAACACCGGTGAAATTCGGAAGAAGGTTTTACAAATGGAAGAGACCATTCGGTCCATCAAAGGGATTGGAATGCACAGAAGTGTTTCTTATTCAAACCTTTGCATCTTTGCCGGGGTTCATTATTCGGAGAAATTCAAGGCTCCTAATTTTGAGGAATATGATGGATTGGGATATCCCTACACCCACATAAAAGTGTTCATTGGAGAACTCAGATTCTACGTAGAGAATGAAAAGCTTGAAAAGCTAAGAATGCAGTTATTTCAAAAGAGTCTGACTGGAGAAGCCAGAACATGGTACAATAGATTATATAACTCCAAAATTCACAGTTGGGAAGAGTTAGCCCATGCTTTCTTCAGTCAATACAACTTTCAAACTCAGATGGCTCTAGATAGGTATCAGATTACCAAAGTTAAGAAGCAAGTCAATGAGTCATTCAGAGAGTATGCCCAAAGATGGAGGCGCCTGACTGCTCAAGTAATCCCATCCATGATAGAGACTGAGATGGTGATGACCTTCATAGATATTCAAGAAGCTCCATTTTATGAGAGGGTCCTAGCAGATATAGGAAAACCATTCTTAGAAATGATTAAGCATGGAGAAATGGCAGAGATGGGGTTAAAATCTGGGAAGATTCAAGACCTCACTGCTTTAAAAGTCGTAGCTGAGCATATCCAATCTAGAAGTTATGGGAACAACCCTCGGAGGGTCCATAATAAGAAAGAAGAGGATGTCTCCTTGATACTGCAAGGACAAACTCAAAAAGGCAATCAAAACTTGCCTATTGAAAGGAGAAACTATTCCCATTTTTAAGCACAATCATTAAATCCTCCTTTGCCAAAGAGTGGAGAAGTCAGACGTTCAAGAGTGTTCACACCTTTAGGGAACTCACTCGAAAACATTTTCAAACTTCTGACAGTTCAGAAGAAAATTACTCATTTCCTTCCACCAACCAATCCAAGTGGAAAGGGCTTCAATACAAGCAAGAAGTGTGCTTACCATTCTGGAGCTTCAGGCCACGACACCCAGGATTATTGGGCCCTCAAGCATAAGATCCAGGACTTAATAGACAGTGGTGAGATCATGGTGACAAAGCTCGAACAACCACACGTTCAAGATAACCCTCTCCCTCAACACTAGGAAGAAGATGTTAACATGATCAACAGAGGCAGTGGAGAGAGCTCTAAGTACCTCAAATATGTGGATGGTTCTCCCCAAACCAGTAAAGATAAATTCGATAAGTGGGATTATTTGGAGTTCCGATTCATGATGGAACGAGAGTTGAAGTCTATTAATGAATAGGTCAATAAACTGGCAGAACTTGTGATACATCAGCACCAAGTCACACGGTAGTTGTTTAGTCAGGAGTATGCAAGTCTCCTCTCCCTTATCACAAAGAATCCACCACAGACCCAAGAGAATGAAACCTTGGAGGAAAAGCTTGCAAGAAAAGAAAGAACTCAAGCCCGTTGGGACTTTTCCAACGAAGGGAGTTCACCTATTTGGGACAACCGATGGAGAAAATCTTGTAGATGCTGATCAATGAGGGAAAGATCAACACGTCTACCTCTAGACAATCCACGCTCAAAAAGATTCTCTAGTGGAGTCTGTCAATACCACTCCATTCTCGTGGTCACAACACTGAATAATGTTGGGCACTCCATCATCTTATCCAAAATATGATTGATAGCGGTGACCTGCAAATGGTAGACGATGACACCGTATCACTTGAGAGTGGGCATACATTTCCTCTAGGATCGCAAAGATGGAGGGAAATCATAGCAGTTATATCTTATGAAAGAGACCTGGCTGCCACATCCTTTATAGTTCAACCAATCAAACTCAAAGGAGTTGAAAACCCTTTGAAGGTGGCTGCACCAGAACAACTGGTATTGCCATTTAGGTCATAGTATCCTATCAACAGCCTTAAAAAAGTCCCATAGAACTATGGAGAGGTTGAAGGATCAACGCCTAACACCACTGTTGCGGTATTTAGGGAAAACCCGATATATCTCCCTCAATGAGTGATGAAGCCAGTCATCAGATCTAAGGGGAAAGTTGTAACAACCCGATATTTTCTACATAAATAAATAAGAAATTTTGAGTATAAATTTTTTTTTTTTTATTTATATATTAAGGATGAGGATTTGTACAAGATTATGTGTATATGTATTTATGTGGTAAGTAAAAATATAATTATTACATAATTATTTACAAATGAAATTATTTTTTTTAAAAATTATTGATTATTAAAAAGTATATACTTATAATAATTAATTTATGGTAGAAATATTTTATTAATTATTTTCCATGAAAATATATAATCATATATTATTTAAAGTGATTTTTAGGATAATTATAATAATTATTTTATTATATGAATTTTGTTCATGTTATTAAGTAAATTGTTTTTACTTAATTATAAGGTTAATTATGGCAGATAAAATCAGATATGGAATCCAAACCCTAATTCTGGGTTTTGATCAAGAAATGATAATAATATTATAATGTTATAATATTTTGATTTTTCAGTGCTATAAATATGTACTGTAAAAATGTACTGTTGATGGTTGGTCAATTATGGTATATTGATCAAACCCTAGCATTAATTGATTTAACCCTATTTATCAATTTAAATGGGAAATTTAAGATTATTTAATATGTGTTATGTGTTACTTCGTGTTATGCTAATTAGGAAACCCTAATTATAAATTTAAAACCCTAATCCGAAAACCTAGACCGGAGGTTTGATATGTCAAGAATTGTGTTACAGTGATTAATGTCAGGTATAATAGATTTTATATCGCTAATTTAAATAAACCTAATTAGTGATTTAAGACCATAACGATTAAAACCCTAAATTTGAAATCGAAACCTTAATCGCGAAATTAAAACTCTAACCGATATTTCTTGGAACCCTAATTGCTAATTTTAAACACTAATTGTTTAAATAGCAAAGTTAATTATGTTATAATACCCTAATGTTCCTGTATAATAAAATTATTAATTTAATCTAATTAATAATTTTAATTTTTCAAATTTTGGAAACTAAATTTAGTTTATAATTTTACAAACCCTAGTTGCTAAATAGTATTTTTATTTTTTTTACTAAACCTTAGGGTTAAACCCTAAGGGTCAAACCCTAAGGGTTTGCCAAGTTCTATTTTACCATAAAATTTGCAAGCGAAATGACCGAAATACCCCTCTTGGGATTTTCTTTATTAGGTAAATTGCAAAGATTGACATGTGGGGAGTGGGTGACCTAATATAACTACTCCATTGACTTAAAACTCCAGCAAATCAGTCTTTATAGCAGCATTACATGTATCTAGCCTTTGTATAAATAGATTGGAGGAGAGAGAAATGTTATTTGTTACTTACATTTTTCACAATACACATCCAAGACCTCCCTCTCTCCAAACCAACGAAATTATCTTGCATTATAGTTCCATTATCAAGCCCCACTAACACCATACCCAAATCAGAAACACAAAATCAAAAATTTGTTCATCAAAGGTATAAACCCTAACCATAATTTTTTTCAATGATCTGTTGTTAGATCTTGTAATTTGTTGTTAAAAGATGTTGTTTATAGTCTACTTTAATGATCTGGGTTGGTATATTATAAGTCCATAACATCTAAATGCTCAAATAAATGATTTTCAAATTTCTGGAAAAATTTCATGTTACGGTCTGACAACGAATGTCAGATCTTGTAGATCCATTTCTGTAATTGGGTTATGTGTTTTAAAGGTTGATACTTGTAGTATGTTATGTTGTCTTTAATCTGGAACTGATAGATAGCTCCAATCACGCTCAGAATGAAAGTTATGGGCGGTCAAACCTCGTTGACCGGCCATGACTTTCAAAATCTGGAAAAAAACCCAGATCGGCCCAGAAGCCTCTGACAGGTTCTTTGTGGGCTTAGATCTAACTGCTTGATGATGATTATGTAATGATCTGTGTATCTAGGTTATACTCTGTTGTTTGGACTACAATATTATAGCACTATATCACTAAAATATTGATCAAGTAGATCTCAGTGGACGGTCAAACTAGGCCGGACGTTCATGAAATGCATTTTCTGGGTAACCCAGAAAACGCATGATCATGACGTCTGACAAGGTTTGACCGGTCCGGATCTGTCGATTGTGTTGTGATTTTTTTGATGTTTTGGGATAGATATACTCTACTACATTCTGGCTACATATCGAACCCTTTATATCACACAAATATTACAAGGATTGCAAGTTGTGGAAGCCCAAATATGGCTTGTCTAACTGTTCTTCATTTCTGGGTAACCCAGAAAATGAAGAACAACTCTGACAGCTTCTTTGAGGGCTTTGATCTCCTTTGTTATGCAGTTTAGGATCATGGTTGTTGTTGTATCGTGTACTCCTGCACTAGTACTACACAAGCGGCTCAATATCTAACCCAGAAACACTTTACACCGTGCACGACTAATGGTCAAAGTATCTAGCCTGGGTTCTGACATGGAATTCTGGGTTTGTATGAAGAACATGAAGAACACCTATAGCGACGGTTCTGTCGCTATAGGCGGCCTTTAGCGACAGTTTTTGCAAAAATTAATTATTTTTATTTAATAATTAGTATTAATTAGTTTTTAATTCTGAAAAATACAAAATAAATTATTAAAAATTATTTTAAAGTCCAAAAATTATATTTTAATTATTCTGAATATATTTCATAAATATTTAATATTTTTGAAATATTAAAAGTATTTAATTTATTTAATTATAATATTAAATAAATTATTTAAAAATGATTTAAATACATGAAAAATCATTAAAAATTATATTATGATATATGAAAATATTTTAAGTTATTTTTAATGACTTTTAATATTTTGTGATAATTTTCATTAATAAATTAATATTAATGATAATTAAGTTGTTTAATAAATGAATTAAATAAATAATGTTAAAATGATTTTATTATTTTAAAAATCATTTTAAATAATAATAAGATATTTAGGAATATTTTAAGTTATAAAATATAACTTTTATTATTTAAAGGTAAAATTCATTAATTAATTATTATTAATGATATTAAAGATATTTAATATTTACATTAAATAAATTAGTTTAAAAACGATATTAATATTTTAAAAAAATCATTTTAAATGAAGATAAAATGTTTAAAGATATTTTAAGTTATAAAATATAACTTTTAATATTTAAAGGATAATTTCATTAACAATTTGATATTAATGATATTAATTTAAATCTAGGGATATTAAATTTATTTAATAATTATATTAAATAAATAGTTTAAAAATAGTTTTGTTAATCATTTAAAAAGGGATATAAATTAATTAAAAATATTCTAAGTTATAATTAATAACTTTTAATATTAAATAAATAATTCATTAATATTAAATTATAATGATTTTTAAATGTTTTAAAAATCATTTAAGGGTAATATAAATATTTTAAAAATATTTTAAGTTATTATTAATGACTTTAATATTTTGGCAATGGTTTCATTAATAGCTTAATATTAATAATGATAGAATTGTTTATTATTAAATCATTTAATAATGATTCTGATATTTCAAAATTATGATAAATGGTTATAATTATTTAAAACTTATTATAAGGCCATGAAAAATAGTGTGACGGGTGTTTAAGATATCCAAATGAATATTGAACTACTGTTTAGAGTTTTAGACTCGATATTTACCCGATAAAGCTGTCGGTAGACTGACATATTTTAGAAATTGATCTAGACTTAGATAGGATGACTGGATAACTGTTTATTTGTGATTCAATTGTGTTAAAGTTATGTGACAATGTGATTAGGAATGTGCTGACTGCAATAAGCAGTATTATATGATATGTTATTCTAATCAGACCAATGATCTATTTAATGATAGGGATTGATAGAAAAGATAAATCTAAGTTGTGTAAGCAACTGACAAGGCAAGTATCTAAACCTTTGCATTTACTTTATGCAACGGACATGCGTAAGATAATATCTAAATTGTTCATATCCATTGTTCAAATATTTCAACCTTTGTATTTACTTATGCAATGATTCTGTATAAGTAAGCTAATAAGCAATAATTGTTGTACAATTTCCTTTATCCTATTAATATTGATCAAGTTATTTATTTTGCTCATTAATTTCTATAACATGGTTATACCAGTGTCCCCACTTGGATAATCATTATATTTTATCACATGCTGATACATGCTTATAGTTGCCTAGTATGTATACGTTGAAATAAAAGTCGTCTAAGCTATTTGATCCAACTAGACATCAAATTTAAAGTTGTTGTTGAACAAGATAAAACTTATCCAACCGACTTGTTTTGGTATGGATTCAAGATTGTCATGAACATCCCAATCATGGGAAATTTTTATGCGCTAAGGCGGACAAAGGATGAACGATAATATCGTTCTAGCAATGTAGTATTGATCAATACAGGGCATAACGGGCTGATCACCCCCGTGCCCGTAAGTTATGACGGTTTACAGATGAATTTCTGTTTAACCCTTTCGAAAATAGAAAATAATGTTCATAGTCTGTTAATTGATCCTCATTGATAGTCAATATGTAGTTTCTAAAAATTTAAAATAAAAATGATATGTTGTTATTTATTGGTTCGGCTGACTTCACAACTGTTGCTTCGTTGTAGAAGTATCATTCCAAGAAAACATTTAATTCATTCAGATAACCATTATAATTGCTATTGCTTGCTGGGCACTCAAATGCTCATCCTTGCTTAAATTTAAATGTTTTCAGCTAAGTGCGAACGACCAGAGAACTCTGCTAAGAACAAAGGAAAAGGGAAGGTTGCTGAATGAACGAATTACTATGTTATGTAATAGTTTAATGTTATTAAGACAATTATGATATATATTATCTATCATGGATTGTAATGAATGTTTAAAGGTTTCGTACTTGGGAGTTAGACTCTGATAATTATGTAAATTAATTTGATCTTTTATATTATTGTTATTATTATTAGTATTATTCCGCTCATAGAAATGGTATCGTGAAGAACCGAGTTCGGGTTTCCAGTACCTGGATTTGGGGTCCTCACAAAAGTGCCCAAGGAGAAAATCGAAGAATGCCTCTGCAAGATGGGACACAATGAAGCCAAGGTGGTGCAAAGCTTGAAAGAAGAACCTCAACAAATATCTATTCTATACATGGTATTCTCTTTGAAAGATCATCGAAAGGTCTTAAAGAAGATATTGGAAGAAGCCCACTTGCCAAAGACAGTGGATTTTAAAAAGTTTCATTATTTGGTAGATCACATTCTCAACAGCAATGTGATATCCTTCACTGATGATGACATACCTCCCGAAGGGACAAGTCATTGCAAGCCACTGCATATAGCAGTGATATCTTTCGAATATGTGGTCGGAGGTGTGCTATTAGATGGAGTATCATCCCTAAACATCTACCCCTATGACACATTAGAAAGGATGAAGATCAATCTCAATTGGATCCGACACAACCATATAATCATCAAAACTTTTGATGGATCTCGGCAAAATGTTGTGGGAGAGGTTAAATTACCAGTGGAAATTGGTTCACATACCTTCTATATATCCTTTCAAGTGCTCAAAATCACTACAGGATATAATTTACTGTTGGGAAGACCTTAGATCCATATGGCGGGAGCCGTCCCATCCACTCTTCATCAACATCTCAAGTATATCATCAATAGTAATTTGGTCACTGTCAATGTTAAACCAGAGTATCCTGTCCAAAGTGATATGCCTATAATCAGTTTCAATAAAAAAGTTGAGCCTGTCAGCTTCCAAGCCTTTGAGGTGAGAAACACTCACTATCAACCCATCGAGGCTCCAACTTTGAAACCCAGAGTTTTCGCCGAGGTAATATTGGCCAGTCAAGAGATGATATCCTTGGGTTTCCAACCAGGATAAGGGTTAGGAAAGAATCACCAAGGAATCAAATGCCCAATTTAAATTCCCAGTCAGACAGGGAAGGCCAGATTAGGTTACTCCTCTGGGTCAAGTCACAGGAACCCGCAAAAGCATACACTGGTTCCTTTATCTACAATGCTATTGCCTAAACCTACAGATACAGATTATGTACGGTCTCTAAGGAAAATTCCTGTCTTTGTGGCGGGTATGCTATTTCCTAAGCCTAGACTGGCTAATGGGAAAGAAGTCCTAATTCCAGACCCATACATTGAGGAAATGAATCAAAGGCGCAAACAAGACATAAACATATGGTTATCAAAGATGTACGTCCTGATATATATAGAGGTATGAACGATGATATCCTAGATGATGACTACCTAGATGTCATGGTCATTATTTAAGAAGAGGAGGATGATAACCGCCCCTTCATCACATCTGTCCACCAGGACTTGACCCTCAACAATTGGAGCAACACTCCTTGCATTTATCGGAAAGGGTAAAAAGGGCAGAAAATCCCTTTGACCTGTAGATATCAATAACTGCTTACTTTTGTTGCATAGTATTAACAGTTACTTTTGTCATGCCATGCTAACACTTTGTATGATCAAATAGTTTCATATATTAAGTGAAAGCATTTTGTTTCAGGACTCAAGAGTTAGATTTGTCTAAACTTGCTGATGGGATGCCAATTCTTCACAATGACTGCAACTTTGATGTAAAGTTGAACTCTAACTTGATGGAGATTAAGCAAGAGGACTATGAGGTGCCTGAGGAGATCAAAGAATGGATCAAAGACAAACCTAAGCCAAACCTTGATCAAACCACCTCCTTTAACCTTGGAACCTCCGAAAACCTTAAACAAATCCAGATTGGTATGGACCTTACCCCAAGCCAAAGGAATGACATGGTTGCTTTATTGACCCAATTCCAGAATATGTTTTCATGGTCTCATGAAGACATGATCAGTTTGTCAACTGACATCGTCATTCATCGTCTACCAATTAAAGAGGGATTCAAGCCAATCAAACAGAAGCTTAGGCGATTAAAATCTGAGTGGAGTTTGAAAGTCATGGAAGAAATTGTGAAACAAATTGTAGCCAACATCATCATGGTATCAGCATATCTTGAGTGGCTATCAAACATAGTTCCTATACCTAAACCCGGAGGGAAGGTGCGAGTATGTGTGGATTACAAGGATTTGAACAAAGCTTGTCTCAAAGATTACTTCCCAGTGCCATTTATCTACATACTCATTGACAGTACAACTCAGTATGGTATGTACTCTTTTGTTGACTGCTTTGTTGGGTACCACCAAATCATGGTTACTGAAGAGGATTGGGAGAAGAAAACATTCATCACTCCTTGGGAAACCTTTTCCTATAGACGGTTATCATTCGGCCACATCAATGCCGGAGCTACCTATCAGCGAGCCATGATAGCTCTTTTTTATGATTTAATGCACAAAGAGATAGAAGTCTATGTTGATGACATCATTGTCAAGTCTCGAAGGGAAGAAGACCACATAGACAATCTCAAAAAGCTCTTCAATCGGTTATGCTAGTATAACTTAAAGCTAAATTAGGCCAAGTGCACCTTCATCGTCAAGTCAGGCAAGTTACTAGGATTTCTAGTGAGCCACAAAGGCATTGAGCTGGATCCTACCAAAATTCAAGCTATTACTGAGATGCCCATACCCTAGACAAAGAGAAAAATACGGGGATTTCTGAGAAGAATCAACTTCATCAGCCAATTCATCTCCCAACTCACAGTAACCTGTGAGCCCATCTTCAAGTTGTTAGGGAAGAACTCCTCCAAGAGATGGAACGAAAAGTGTCAAAAGCCTTCCTTTCCATCAAAGAGCAATTAGTCAAAGCTCTTATTTTGGTACCTCCTAGGGATGACATTCCCCTGTTTATGTACTTGTCAATCAATGGCGATGCTATGGGCTGCATGCTGGGAAAAAAAGATGGTAGAGGCAAAGAAAGAGCTATATATTACCTCAACAAAAGATTTAGCATCAACGAGCAGAAGTACACTTTGATTGAAAAGACTTGATGTGCCGTAGTATGGGCTGCCACGAGATTACAGAATTATCTCCATGGTCACACAACCCATCTCATATCCCGTATGGATCCTCTCAAGTACGTATTCAGCAAATCTATGTCGGATTGTTGATTGTCCAAATTGTAAGACCCCGACTTTTATGAATAAAGATTAATTTTTCTCGAAATATATTTTTGAATATTATGGTGTGGATTTGATATAATGTTATAGTTGTGGGTTATATTTATAAATTTTGCAAAGTAAGCAAGTGGTTATAAAATATTTGATTGGTCAGAGAATATCAAGAATATTCGTATGACGTCACAATCATTGGTGGACCCCACAACGAAATTACTAGCGGAGTGAAAAAATGACAGAAATAACTTTTCTAAAAATAACGACGAAAGGTTTACCATTAACTGTTAAAATACCTGGTGATAAAAGTACAGTAATACGCGTGGTTGCATAGTAGCACACGATATTGATTATTGATGCTTACGTTAGAAGTCACTCAGTTATACTCAATTATTGCTACAATAATTGCTGCATAGTATCTCACATTATTAATTCAATTATTGTCACAGTATCATCTACACAATATTTTATATTATTTAATCAATAATTAAGACAACAAAATTATTCATATTATTATTTTTATTATTGACAATGTCTAAAATGTTTTGTCGAGGAAAGGAGTTTAGTCACCTAATTGTGCGCCAATATGGAGAAATCCTTATCGGAAATCCTCCTCTTTCCTGTGAATGATCAGGTTGTTAATATTGTGAGTTATGATATTAATGATGAATGTTATTAAAAATATGATTTGTAAAGCCAAGTGAGTTGATATAAATAGAGGAGATTTTTATGAAGTATTTGGTGTAAATATGACTTATTATATGGACCCCCCACTTACCCATTTTTTAAAATTATCGGGAGAAATTTATCTCAGTTTTATTTATATATATATATATATATATATATATAATAAATTTTGTTTTTTTTATGTAAAATAGATTATATTATATTTTATTAGGCATAATATTTATATAGTGTCTACATAGTATTTGCATAGTAAAAATTAGAAAATTTTCTGCAGAATTTTCTACGCACCCGTGAAAAAGCACTGTGCGTCCGTGATTTTCTAAATTCAAATAGTATCATGCCATTCTCCTATAAATAGGATGCTTAGTTTAGAATTGAAAATCACACCAGAATCAGAGAATTCTTCTTCTATAATATTGAGCGTATTTCTTTAGAGTTTAAGAAAATTTTAAGCGTAGAAAACAGTATAAGTTTTCTTCAAGAATATCTCCACCTTACCAGTCAGAAGTACTCTCATTTTAAGGTAAGGGATATTATATTTGTTCAATATTCATAAGAAATAATATTTTCATCCATACTCTGTAGTATATAAGTAAAATTATTTCGTTTCAGATTCTGAATTCTACACTCATCTTGTTAAAGTATTGCTTATATACTCCGTGAAATTAGTAGAATATCCTTGAAATTTGCGCTTCATCTAGTATCTTTTCACGAAAATATTATTCCGAATATTCTTGATAATTTTTAATCTTTTCATGTTGGTATACTATTCACAGGATACTATTCACAAAGTACTATTCACGAGGTACTATTCACTTGGGTACTATTCACCTGAGGTACTATTCATGATAAAAATTGATTCTTTTTCTATCCAAATAATTTTGATACGATATTATTCTTGAATTTTACTACACAAAGCAGTATCATGTTGACAATTTGGACATTATTAAATTTTAAGTCTTTAAAATTTATCTTTGCTTTCATTTAATTGAATTCTTATATCATTGTCATCATCCTTATGCTTATATTGTGATGAAAGTCATATTTGGCCCGTAGCGCATAGATGGACTGTTGATTGGTTTGATTATGATCATAGATTATTCGGTACAATCATGACTTGTAATGTTACAAATGATGTAGTAAAAATCCTCATTGGCCCGTAGTGCATTGATGGACAGTTGTTGGCATGATCATGACCATTGGTGATAACACGAATATCCTTGGCCCATAGTGTATGATTAATTCATGGATATGATACTAATGAATATCATTGGCCCGTAGTGCATGGATAGTTTAGTGATGTTGATTATTTATTGAGCTGAGTCTCAGCGATAAAATTAATGATAAACTTTTTAAATTATAGAAGATAGTAGATATCATGCTCTACTTGACTCTTCTAATGGATTGCTAGTTCTACTGTAGTTAAACTTATTGTTTATTATATTCTATCAGTTTGACACTGTTGAAGGCTAACGATAATTTATTCTGCATTATCTTAATCATAATATTTCTTACTGGACTAGTTGAGCTCACCCTTTTGCTTTCATTATTCTCTTTAGGAAATTAGAACATAGCCGAGACTAGTCGGGGAATGGAATGATGGTCCGAGATGGTGGCTATAGTAGTCATCACTATTTTATAAAATAGTATGATAATAATTGTAATGCGAACTCCATTTGAGTTTGGATATTGTCTAGAAGATAATATTCGTGTTAAAACTCTCAGCTTATGTTACACGATAGTTGTATAATTAAGTTTGTATTTTTATTCTGTACCATGTATTGGGCGACTCAGAATGGGTTATACATAACCCATTCTGAGTCGCCAAATACAGGGTACAGAATGGTAGTTGATCCTCCAGCAATTCGACATTATCTATGTTACCCAAAAGTCTATTACAGGTCAACGAATTACAGATAAATTGGCAGCAACACCATCAGGGGATTTCAAACCCTTGGAAACATAATTCCCCGATGAAGGGGTAATGATAATTTAGCAACACCATCAAGGGGATACAGTCCAGTCATGGAGGATGTATTTTGATGGAGCTGTAAACATAGAAGGTTCCGGAGCAGGAGCAGGAGCAGTTCTGGTATCTATTACGGGAGAACAATATCTCGTTGCCATCAAATTGCAGTTTGTCAGCACCAACAACACAGCTGAACATGAAGGTTGTATAATGGGGTTGAAGCTAGCCCAATCCATGGTCGTGAAACAATTAAATGTCTTTAGCGATTTCGAACTGGTAATCAAACAAACAACTTGGATCTATTGTAAGACCCCAACTTTTATGAATAAAGATTAATTTTTCTCAAAATATATTTTTGAATATTATGGTGTGGATTTTATATAATGTTATAGTTGTGGGTAATATTTATAAATTTTGCAAAGTAAGCAAGTGGTTATTAAATATTCGATTGGTCGGAGAATATTCGTTTTAACAGGAAATATTCGTACGACAGCACAATCATTGGTGGACCCCATAACGAAAGTATTGTCAGAGTTAGAAAATGACAGAAATATCTTTTTATAAAAATAATAGCAAAAGTTTTACCGTTAAACTGTTGAAATACCTGGTGGTAAAAGTACATTAATACGCGTGGTTGCATTGTAGCACATGGTATTGTACAATATCTTTGATCATTGATGTTTACGTGAGAAGTCACTCAATTTTATTCAATTATTGCCACAATAATTGCTGCATAGTATCTCTCATATTATTGATTCAATTATTGCCACAGTATCATCTGCACAATATTTTATATTATTAAATCAATAATTAAGACGACAAAGTTATTCATATTATTGTTTGTATTATTGACGATGTCTAAAAAGTTCTGTCGAGGAAAGAGGTTTGGTCACCTAATTACGCGCCAATAGGGAGAAATCCTTATCAGAAAGCCCTCTCTTTCTTGGGAATGATCTGGCTGTTAAATATTGTGAGTTATAATATTAATAATGACTAAGTTCATGTTGATTAAAGATGTTTGTTCATTTAGTTTTCTTTAATTCTTCCATGACCCAATTACCCTCAAAGGAGGTAATTATGTGGTTTGTTGGTTTTGTTATTATTGACCAAACGGGAAATTAATCGGATAAATGATCAATTAATTGCTATTGGTTCACATGCATGTACTATTAGGGGAGGTGGTGCAAGATTGATAATACTTGCAGGACTAAATTAAAAATAAAAGTAAAGATGAATGTACTATACTGTATTAATTCGAGCCACTAAACGTGCAATTATCGAAACTATGTTTTCCTATAAATAGAAGCTCATTTCTTCTTTCATTCTCACCAATTCACTAAGACTCACAAAAGCAACTATATAGAGAGAAACTATAGAGAGGAAGAAGAAGAGTATTCTGCTACTTTACTATTCCAGTATCCAGTCTTCTACTAAGGTAAGGGATATTTTTTTTATATTCGTATGAAATAATATTTTATTCCATACTCTGTAATATGTAAGTAATATTATTTCATTTCATATTCCTAATTCTACACTCATTTTGTTAAAATATTGCTTCTATACTCCGTGAAATTAGTAGAATATCCTTAAAATTTGCTCTTCATCTAGTATCGTTTCACATTGATATTTTTCTGAACATTCTTGTTAAATTTTAAGCTTTTCATGTCGAAGTACTATTCATGGGGTACTATTTACAAAATACTATTCATAGGGTATTATTCGTAAAGTACTATTCACGAGATACTATTCACAAAGTACTATTCACAGGTTACTATTTACAAAGTACTATTCCCAAAGTACTATTCATGAAGTACTATTCAGGGGGTACTATTCACCCGGGATACTATTCATGACAAAAATTAATTTTTTTTCTGTCCAAATCATTCTTGATACAATATTATTCTTGAATTTTACTCCAAAAAGCAGTATCATGTTGGCAATTTGGACATTATTGAATTCTAGATAAATTAAATTATAAATCTTTAAAAATTTATCCTTTTCTTTCTTTTAATTGAATCTTATATCATTGTCATCATCCTCATGCTTATATTATGATGAAAGTCATCTTTGGCCCGTAGTGCATAGATGAACTGTTGATTGGTATGATTATGACCAGGGAGTAATCGATATAATCATGACCCGTAATATTATAAATGATGTGGTAAAGTCCCTATTGGCCTGTAGTGCATTGATGGATAGTTGTTGCCATGATCATGACCATTGGTGATTACACTAATATCCTTGGCCCGTAGTGCATGGATAATTTGTGAACATGATATTAATGAATATCCTTGATCCGTAGTGAATAGATAATTCAGTGATGTGGATTATTTATTGAGCTAAGTCTCAGCAATAAAATTGATGATAAATGTTTTAAATCATAGAAGATAGTAGATATCATGCTCTACTTGACTTTTCTAATGAATTGCTTGTTCCACTGTAGTTAAACTTGTTATTTATTATCAGTTTAACACTGTTGAAGGCTAACGATAATTTATTCTGCATTATCTTAGTCATAATATTTCTTACTGGGCTAGTTGAGCTCACCCTTTTGCTTTCGTTGTTCTCTTCAGGAAATAAGAACGTAGTTGGGACTAGTTGGGAACGGAGTGATGGTTCGCGATGGTGGCTATAGTAGTCCTCACTATTATATGAAATAGTGTGATAATAATTGTAATAAGGACTCCATTTGAGTTTGGATATTGTCTAGAAGACAATATTCGTGTAAAAACTCTTTGCTACACTTTTTTCGTATTGTATAAAAGTAGTTTGTATTTAAATTTTGTACCATGTATTTGGCGACTCAGAATGGGTGATGTATACCTGTTTTGGGGGCGTCACATTTGGTATCAAAGCTTAGGGATATGATCCCTGACTGAGATGTGAGACTAGAATTAGGAGGGGAGAGAATGGCAAATCCTTTGCTAGTATGACCTACCTAAGTTTATTTGTTATTTAATTGGTCGGTCATAATATAAGGATAATATGTGGTATGTCAATTAAACCTTGTTTTGTGGCAGTATTTGAAAATGACATCTGAAAATGTTGAGATAAGCAATGGAGCACAGGAGACCGTTGAGTCACCATAGATCAATAACCAGGATAATGTGCATCAGGAAGGCAACAATCCTCATGTAAACAACACCACCGACAAAATGATGAACGATGGGATATTCAGAGGCTTTATGCAATTCATGCAACATCAGGCGAGAGAGACTCCTGTTCAAAATGCAGGTGGAAACGCTGGCAACTCTCGGATGGTCACTGCTAAGCAGTTCAAGGAGTTGGGACCACTAGAGTTTTTGGGAAAGCCAGAACGACTTAAGGCAGAGACGTGGATAAAGTAGATCACCACGATATTTGATGTCTTGGGATGCTCTAAGGAGCAAAAACTTTCCTTTACCACTTTCATGTTCACATGAGAGGCAGATTACTAGTGGGAATCAGTAAAACGTACTCAGCCTGCTGCGCTCAAAATGTTTTTGGAGAGGTTCCAAGAATTGTTCAACGACAAGTACTTTTCCGAAAGTATTCGTCACATGAAGGAGGTAGAGTTCATCAAGCTGGAGCAAAACAATATGACCATGTCGCAATATGAGGCTAAGTTTGCGTAGTTGTCCCAGTTTGCGTCCCACTTGGTTGATAATGAGGAGAGAATGACGCAAATGTTTTTGTGAGGTTTGAAACTTGAAATACGTCAATATCTCATTTCTCACAAACTGTGTTTGTATTCAGATGTTGTAAATAGGGCTCAGTTATTGGAGCGTAATAATGAGTCAACCTAACCAAGAGATAGCAGCCAGCAAAGCGATAATACCAGTGGTAGCAGTCATTGAAGTGGTGACAATAAACGTGGAGGAAATCAACAAGCCAGAAATGATAACCACTTCGGTGGTAATCATGGCCAAGATAGTAGAAGTGGAAATTTCAAGAAGAGAATGATCAATAATGATGGAAAGACAACAGCACCAGCACCCGTTTCCAAGGAAGGAGAACGACCACCGATCGTATGCTTCAAATGCGGAGGGGAGGGACACATCATACCAAACTGCACGATGCAGTCCAAAGCATGTTACAATTGCAGAAGAGAAGGTCACCTATGTGATAACCTGGAAAATTGTATTGTCCATAATTTAAGTTAAAAGAATTAGTTATTAATAAAATGAATTTTTATTAATAATATTATGTTCTATGTGTTTATTAATCATTCTAGAACCTAGGATGGTTATAATACGGGAGGATTCTCGCTACTAGCTGGATTGAACGAGTAAGAATTTTCAAGACGAAAATAAAATTTTTCTAGGAACAAAGATATTTTCGGGGAAAAAGACGAAATAGGCACTATTCACCCGACAAAACCTAAGGGTTAGGGTTTGAATAACCTAAGCCTTTCTGAGAGTTCGGTATGTCAAAATGACATTCCGTCGAAAGATTTGACGATAATATATCATGAAAAGTTAAGTAAGCCGATAAAAGTTTTTCTCGAAAAACGTGCAGAAATCGAACGAAATAAAAATGACGAAAAGTACTGTTATGTACTTTTCATTTGTTTAACAACGTTTGGGGAAAACGTAAAGGAAAACGCTTCTCATCAAAAAGTGTTTTTCAATTTTTCAAAATTCCGAAGAATACGTAAAAGTGAATATGTAAAGAAAAGACGAAATATCCAAAAATATTTGGATTATGAGAATCGCAGTTGTTCAAACTGTCGGATGAATTCCGCAAGACGGAAGCACGAAGATTCCAAGAGAAGCTTCGTGAATAGTAAGGAGTTGTGAATAGTAACCTTGGGGGCAAAATAACTATTTTGCCCCTAGCTTTGAAAATCTATAAAAGAGAGGTGTTAGTTGATTTTTTTTAAAATTAACCAACACTTTGAGAGAGAGAGAGAGAAAGCTTGAGAGATTGGAGAAGAAAAAGAAGGAAGTGAAAGAGCATGGATGCTCGTATCGGAGAAGATCGAGAAATAGAAAAGCTTATAAATCGCCAGCTTTGTCTAGAGGAAGAAGAATAAAGAAGAGAGGTATTAAAAACCTAACTTATAAGTTAATTCTCTTTAAGTTTTATATGTTAAAACATAACTTAATGAGAATAGAAGTAAAAGATGTTAATAATGATTTTCATATGGTTGAAATCATGAGAAAAAGAAGTAAAAAGATTTTGAAGTTCAGTCTAAAAGCTTTCTTAAGGAAGTATGAATTGCGTAATGAATTTGAACGATCCGAATAAATTATATGAACGATTTGGTGAAATAAGTAAGGAATTGTGTTTTATAACACCAATTTCTAAGAAAAAATTAAATCGTAATCAAAGTATGTATTAAAAATGAAGAACAAACGAAGAACGCGAAGAACGTTGTTGATGGATAAATTTAAAACCATAATAGTTATAACTTGTTATTGATGAAAAAGTTTAAAATCATCGCATATAAGTTAGTTGCTTATTGCTTGGTTAGGAACGATAGAAATGTTCATGAAGAATGGATTGAACTTAGCTATAACGAAGTTATGGCGAAATTTCGTAAAAGTCGAATGAGAAGTAGAAAGTATGTAAATGAATCCAAATGTGTAGGGTTTCATAAGAATGTAAGAGAACATAGAAAACGTGAGTCGGGGACTCAAGAATTAACGAGTTTCGAGTTCGAATTACCGAATTACGGACAAACAAATGAAGAACGTTAATATCGTAAAATGAACGAATGATGAAGATTAAGCCAATTGAATGGCATGTTAACGGATTCAAAATAAATTTTTGTTCGAGGGAAGTTGAAATACGTAAGATAAGGAAGACAATGGCTTTGGAACACCTCGTTCTGAGTTATATCGAATAAGTTATGAGATCGTGAAGTAAGCGCCTCAAACTTGATTCAAGACTTAGAAAATTTTTAGAAATTTTAAGCCTGACGCCGTAGCGCCAGTTAAGGCTTGGGAGGCGGTGTCGCAACGCCAAACCAGAAAGTCCACCACTGGTAAGTGGCGTCGCAACGCTAGAGTTAGAGAAGGATTTGGCACCGCATCGCCAAACCGCGGAAGAAGGTACTGGAGACTCGCGCCGCATCGTGAGGAAGAGAAAAGGAATCGGTGCCGCATCATCGATGCAGGGCAAGGCCCAATGATGAGCTTTTAACTGCTCAACTCCTGGGAAAAGTGTACGGAAAGATAATGAATATGTAATTCACGTAATGTATTACTTAAATAAGTAATTTAAACCTTTAGTAAAGGTTGAATGGAAAGATTGAACGGGATTAAAAGACAAGGAAGGTAAACGCAATGCGGTTGCGATGAACGATCGGTCTTAGCATACAACGAACCGTGTGGCTTTGACATTAAGAAAGAATAATGAATGTGGGGTTCATGTAATGGATAACGAATAAAAGCGATTAAAACCTTGTGTAAAGGTTGAACGAGAGATTAAGAGACGAACAATGTGAACGTTAAATACGTAAATGATCCTCGTGAATCGTATTCGCATCGAACGAACTTTCTAAGTATGCCAAGGTTGAATCTCCAATGCTTTCCAATCGCTTTAAGTCTTCAATCTAATCAACTCTAGAGATTAACTACTCTACCCTACTCTATTCTACTATGGAAATCAAAGAGAGAAAGTAACAGTAGCGTGTTATTCCCCCAAGGGGTGGTATATCCCTTACATATTGAAAATACGTCTAATATATAAACCCTAATTCCACTCCCCTCTCAGTTACGTAAATTAAAATAAAGTCAGCATCTTCAGTCAACGTCACACGCGGCCACGCGCTGTCCCTTTGTAATCCTCGCGCGGGCGCACGTGTGTAAAGTAGGCTCTGTCCGGGTGCTTGCGCGGGCGCGTTTGTTGAAACCTATATAGCCGCGCGGCTTCTGCAATTTGAATTCTCAGGTTCTGCTGCTGCTTCTGCTTCTGTGTCATGCTTGGTCCTTCCTTTGTCCATCCGCGCTTAGTCTTCTGCTCCACTTGATCTTCATGCCACGCATATCCTAGCTTGTGCCTCGCTTCATGCGTCCATTCGCCTCGTGCCTTCTAATTCCACCAAATTAGGCCGTTTCTTGCACTTTTCACCAAAAGGAGTTTTAAGTATATGCAATGCAAAATAACATGAAATGCAACTAAAAACACACTAAAATGTACTTGAAATGGGCATAGTTCTCGTGAATTGGTATTCAATAAGTAGGTATAAAATCCACTTATCAAATACCCCCAAACTTAAATTGTTGCTTGCCCTCAAGCAATGCATACTAATGAACAATGAAAATGCAGCTATATTATTATGCAACTAAATTATGATGCAACTAGTCTCACAATGTTCCCGCTATTACAGAAATTCATTCCAAAATGCCTCAACGAATTTTTCCAGGTTCAAGAATACAGATTCAAACCAAACTGTAGGCATAATGTCATGCACTCAGATAATTCATAAATATTGTAGAGATGTTGTGTGTGTGTGTGTGTTGTGTTCACCAAAACTTGATTTAAGCAAAGAATACACATGCTGATTTGCTCAAAACAGAAAATTATAGATTAGCAGATACATTAAACACCAATTATGACTCTAAAATCATACATGTTATATATATATATATATATATATATATATATATATATATATATATATATATATATACACACACACTCAAGAACAACACTAATCTCCATTTACAACATGATTTCATGGATTTTAACCCCTGAAATTTATTTCTAAATGATAACCAACAGATTATATATACACTAACCCATTTATACAATTCAATTCCTCAAAAACTGGCCATAGAAATTCAATTTCCCATAAAACTCAAGAACGTAATTAAAGTTCAAAATTAAGAATTTACCCTTTATTGGATTAGCTAGATGATGACAAAGAAAACTTGAAAAAGGCATAAAAAAACTTAATAGTTACATCCTCCTTCTCTGATCACATGATTCTCTCTAGCTCTTCTCAATTTTCTCTATAACACTCTGTGTTTTCTTCCTCTACTCTAAGTCTTGGAATAAAATACATAATATAAACCAACTAAAATGCATAAACATAAACTGATGAACGCGGGTTATTAGTTTAACCAAGCAAAAGTCCTCAGCAGTTACACTAACCAAAAACCACAAGGCTTTGTTCGCCTTGCACAATAAAACTCCCACTCAAATTATTTTAATATTTTTTCTTATCATATAGTTTCCTTGTCACATCTTTATTTAGTTAATTAAATCAAATCAAATTTTACACTTCACTTATAATTACAATTACAATTATAATTTCATTACAATTATAATTTATGCTTAACAAATTAGTATATATCTAATTTAATTATTTAATTAAACTAGAACATCAGCACTACACAACACTATTATTATCAAACAATTTATTTAATTTAATTATTTTAGTAAAAAAATTCATTTAATTTAATTATTTTATTAAATTAAATCTTCAGTCCATAAAATTATTATTCATTAATTTAATTATTATAACACACGTTAACTAAATTAATGCACACTAATTTAATCAATATTTATTTATCTCAGTAAATAAATCAATTCAAATATTTATTTAATTTAATAAATATTTAAAATTAATAAAATTAATTACAAAATTCTCTTTCGTTACATCCTTCCCTCCTTAAAAAGATTCTGTCCCCAGAATCACAACTCAATAAATTCATTCATCACATACCCGCCTCATGATTTGGAGTTGGTCGTAGTGGTGTTTGCTTTGAAGATATAGAGACATTATCTTTATGGAGAGAAGTGTGAGATATATACTGATTATAAGAGTCTGAAATATATATTCACACAAAAGGATCTGAACATACGTCAGAGGCGATGGCTGATAAAAGATTATGATTGTGACGTTTTTTATCATCCGGGTAAAAGAAATGTGGTTGTCGATGCCTTGAGTAGAAAGGGTCGGGAGAAGTTGATGTTGTTAACTGCCCAGGAGGAGCTCATTTCAGTAATGGCGAAACTAGAATTAGAAATAAAATTTCGGAAAGAATCAGATGAAAGATTGTTCCAAATGGAAGCTAGTCCAACTTTAGTGGATAAGGTAAAGAACGCTCAACTACAAGATAAAGGATATAAGGAAATCAAGGAAAAAGTGTTTGAATGTAGTGAGGTGAAGTTCAAGATCCATGCCGAAGGATTACTGAGGTTCGAGGAAAGAATTTGGGTTCCATCAGTACCTCAAAATTTTGTCTGAAGCTCACAATTCAAGATATTTAATTCACACAGGAAGTACGAAGATGTATCAGGATTTACGACAACATTTTTTGGTGGCCAAATATGAAAAGAGATGTTGCAGAATGTGTCGCGAAATGCTTGACATGCCAAAAACTTAAACCGAGCATCAGAGACCAAGAGGATTACTTCAGCCGTTGGAAATACAAGAATAGAAGTGAGAGCATATCACAATGGATTTTGTGGTAGGTCTTCTGACTATTTAGAAAGGGTACGATATAATTTGAGTGATAGTGGACAAGCTGACGAAATCAGCACACTTTTTACCATTAAAAGATTAGATTCAATCTTGATCGATAGGCAAAGTTGTACATCAAAGAGATCGTTTTGAGACATGGAGTTCCATTGTCAATTGGGTCAAACAGAGATCCGCGATTCACGTCAAACTTTCGGAAGAGAGTACAAGAATGCATGGGAACATAGTTGAGAATGAGTACGGCGTACCATCCTCAAACAGACAGCCAAAGCAAACGAACAATCCAGACGTTAGAGGATACGCTGAGAGCGTGCATTATAGACTTCAAAGGAAGCTGGGATGATCATTTACCGTTGGTTGAATTCGCCTACAACAACAGTTACCACGCGAGCATTGGCATTCCACCTTACAAAGTATTGTACGACAGAAAGTGCAGAACTCCACTGTGATGGGATGAAGTTGGCGAACGTCAACTATTAGGACCAAAACTTGTACATCAGACCGCTGAGGTTGTTAAAATTATCAGAGCATGGTTAGTAGCTACTTAAGACAAACAGAAGAAATATGTTGATCAACACCGATAGAATCACAAATTTGACGTTGGAAGTTTTGTTTTCCAAAAAGTTTCTCATTAGAAGGGGAAGATTCGATTTGGTAAGAGAGGAAAGCTGAGCCCGAGGTTTATTGGACCCTTTGAGGTGATGTGAAGAGTAGAAAAAGTGGCTTACGAGGTAGCTCTACCTCCAGAATTGGAACATGTTTATAATGTTTTTCATGTTTCGGTGTTACAACCGTATAAACCCGATTATAAGCATGTTATCGAGTGCGAACCATTACAATTTAATAAAGATTTATCATGTGAAGAAATTCCTATCCAGATAATTGACAGGAAAGAACAAATGCTTAGGAATAAAGTCATACCTTCTGTGAAGGTGATATGGAAGAACCACAATGCCGAGGAAGCTATGTGTGAACTCGAAGATAAGATGATGAAAAGCTACCCTGAGTTATTTTTTGATATGTGTGTTCGATTCTGGGGACAAAATCCTTGTAAGGAGGGAAAAATGTGACGAATGAATTGTTTGTGTTATGATTTTAGGGACAGGATCTTTGTAAGGCGGGAAGAATGTAACGATCCAAAATTTTTATATATAATTTAAAATATTTATTGAATTAAATAAATATTTTAGTTGGTGTGTTTATTGTTAAATAAATAATTCATGAGTTGTGAGGAATTAACTTGATTAAGTGTAATACGTGTAAGAACCGAGAATTTCAGGAATAAATAATTATCTTGATATAATAAGAAAATAAGTAGTTATTTGAATATAAATATTGATGTGTAGTACAACGAGTAGATCAATTAATTCAAATTGAATTTATAAGTGTGAAGTTGTGATGAGAATTGAGAAATGCCTTGTGTGGCATGAGATGGGTAATTTAAGTGGTTAAACTAAGAGGATGATTAATTGTGTATGATTATGTGATTCCATATAAGGAATAAATGTGACGCCCCCAAATCCGGGTCTCTTCCAACCTGGCATATGGTGCTACACGATGCTACAGTTCACATAAACATTCATTTGAAATGCCTCAAAAGAATGAATATGTCTTACATATATTCCAAAATAATATTACCATTCCCCAGGTTCTTTATAACCGTCACATTTGTTCTTGTCATAATTTCAAATATTATCATTACAAACCTATACTATTACATAGGTAATCTACAGGTTTGCCTTAGCCTTCCATTTATCCTTGTCAGATCCTTTGGTCCATTCGGTCTAAGCTGCATTCATATGGTTCAAGCAAGAGTGAGCATAACAAGCTCAGCAAGTACAATAATTTCTTTTAAATGACATGCTTGAAACATAGGAATCGTATATCTTCAATAACTGAATAATAGTTATGAAGTACTATCAATAATTTAAAATGGTATTTCTTTTCCTTCAAAACGTTTTACAATAACAATATTCAGTAAAACATCAATTCTGATCTAAAATCATAAACATTTCATAATTTCTTTGAAAAGGACAACCCAGCACTAAGTCTGAAAGTCCGGCATAGCTTACGAGCACTTCTAGGTGATCAGCCTATAGTACTCTATATTAATCAACACTACATCCTTTAAACATATGTACGTTTCAGTTTTGGCAACCTCACGTGCCCATCGAATAATCGATGTGAAATATATTTGTTTATTCATACTCAGGCTTACCTTGAATCCATACCAAACAATTGGCGTAGGATAGCATTATCAATTCTATATTGAAAGACTTGTAAATAAATCAATTAATCTTTAAGATTAGTCTAGCCGAGTTAAAACTGGCATCGACCCTTTTCTTTAAAACCATTCATTCATTTCATAACATTAATCACTGAAAACATGGCTAACACGAAGGTTAGACAAGCGATAAGAAAACTTGCCTTCGGCGTCTGCTATAGTAAAATTACTTTTCCTTCGGGTCTTTACAGTCTCTATAACACATAACCATATAGCATACCACATTAGGTCATGAATGAACATACATGGTTCCTAATGAATCTTACCTTTCTTCTCAATCTAATCATGTATTAGATTTGTTATTATTGGTTCCGGCTTGCCATCGTTCTTTTACATTGTTCTTACCAACTTCGTTCTTAATTAAAATTATTTCATCAATACAACTCGGTTTGAGTTAATCATCCTTCCTCACGGCTTACTAACGTTCTTACGTTATTAATCGAAACTTGATCGTCATTGGTAAAGTAACAACATTAAATACCATTCACGGTTTACTTAATTATCCTTCACGTTCTTCGTTTAATTATTCTACAACTTTTAGTATAACTCTCAATTTTATTGTCATCATCGAAAATGCTACTTTAAGTTAATTAATTCATCATTAATTAACTATCTTTCATTTCGTATACTTAATTGTATTTATTTCATTAACTAAACTCGTTTCAAGTACTTATCTGCCTTTACGGCTTATTATCATTCATCGCTTCTGTAACAACCCGATATTTTCTATATAATTAAATCAGAAATTTTGCGTATAATTTTTTTATTATTTTAAGGATGAGGATTTGTACAAGATAAAGCTTATGTAATTATGTAATAAAAAAAATATTTATTACATAAATGTTTACAAATAATTTTATTTTAAAGTTATTGATTATTATAAATTATATTCTTATAATAATTAATTTTATAGCAAACATGTTTTAATTAATTATTTTCCACAAAAATATAATTATATATTATTTAAATAATATATGAAATGATTTTTAGAATAATTATAATAATTATTTATTTTATTATATGAATTTATGCAAGATTAATTAAGTTAATTATTTTAACTTAATTAATAATGTTATATATCACAATTAAAAATCAAATATGGAATCCAAAACCCTAATTTTGAATTTTGATCGAGGAATGAGAATAATAATATTATATTATTATTTGTCAGTATTATAATTAGGTATGCTATGTGTGTAAGGTTAATGTGAGGATCAGTTTTGATGGAACAATTTTAATGTTATTGTTAAACCCTAATTCAAAAGTCGGATGCCAGCTTAAGGCTGTTATGTAATAATGTTGATGTGGGTAACGACCGTTGTTATAGATATTAACCCTAATTAGGGAGAACCCTAATTTTTTGAAACCCTAATTATTATTTAGGAACCTAATTAATTAAACACCCTATTACAAATTTATAAACCTAATTAATATTTTGGAAACCCTAAATTAAAACTCAATTTGAGTTCGAGACTGCTATGTAACGGTGTGATTATGAGTAAGGTTAAGTATTATATGATTTTATGATTAATTAGGTAAACCCTAATTAATATTTAGAAATATTAATTTCTAGAAACTCTAATATTTATTTTATAAATCCTAATTTATTTAAATTGTAAACCCTAATTGTTGATTGGAAAGCTTAACTCTAATTAGTGGGTCTTAAACCTAATTAGCAAGTGCCAAGTAATTAGAAAACTAATCTAATTTAGAAAACCCTAATTACAAATTTTACAAACTAAAATTTGTTTTTGTTTTTATTTATTTATTTTTATTTTTTTGCACAAACCCTAGTTGAAAAATCCTATAATTTATGCTAAACCTTAAGGTTAAACCCTAAGGGTTTGACAAGTTACAATTTTGCCATTAAAATAATTTATCAAATGACCTTTTTGCCCCTCATGTATAATTGAAGCTAGCAATAGGTTTTGACCTTAGGGGGAGTTGGTGACCAAATCCAACCACCCCATGTGCCTTAAATCTCAGCAGATCAGCCCAATAGCCAGCCAAATATATAGCATACAAGTTGTATAAATAGATTTGAAGAGAGAGAGAGAGAGAGAAATGTCATTTGTTACTTACATTTTTCACAAACACTCAACTAGACTCTCTCAAACTCTCACCTCCGAAAATATCAAGATATAGCAGTCACAAATCAAGCCCCACGATCACCCATAACCAAATCAGTGGCTAGAATCAAGAATTTGAGCATGAAGGTATAAAACCCTAACAAAAATTTTGACCCTTGATCTTCTGTTAAAAGTTGTGATTATGTGTTGTAATTTGTTCTATTTAGTGTTTATAAGTGATCTGGGTTGCTAGATGTTAGATCCATAACATCAAGAAGCTCGGATTTGATGATTGTAAAAATCTGGAAAATTTTTTAAATGAGTCTGACAACCAAATGTCAGACCCTTTAAATCTTTGGTTGTTATCTGTTTTTGTTGTCTAAATGTTTCATCGTGTTATATGCTGTGAGATGTGTGTTCTGAAACTTTTAGTAGGACTAGATCATGCACAGGTTGTAAGATAATCGTGGTCAAAGTCAGTTGACCGACCACAAAAACTGAAAATTTGGGCAGCCAAGATATCCCAGGTGGTTCTGACAAGATTTTTAAAGCTTCTGATCTCACCGGTTTTTGATGTTTTGGGCTAGTTGTTGATTTGTTGTTGTAGCTTGATATGAAGACTACATCTTAGAGTCTTAAGATAACCTAAATACATAATGGGATCCAAGTTATGCAAGGTCAAACATGGGTTGACCGTCTGCTTATGAACATTTCTGGGTTTTCCAGAAATGTTCAAGAGCAGTTTCTGGAGACCACTTTGACCGGCTTTAATTTCTTTACTGTGTTGATGTTATATCTATATTATGTTATGTAATTGGTCTTTGACATGTATTCTATATTATGTAATCTTCATATTACACAGAGTAAGCCCACAATGCTAGATTCAAAGCCTCCAAAATAGGTACCTTGGCTGTTCTTCATTTCTGGGAACCCAGAAAATGAAGAACAGGCCTGACAACGTTTTTAAAGCCCCAGATCTCTCTTATGTTATGCTTTTTGGCCATGTTTATTGTTGAATCGTGTAGTATTACACGCGTACTACAAGATCAAAGTCATATCACACCCAGAAGCTTTATGATCTGTTACATATTGTTGGTCAAACCGAGTACCTTGGTAGCAGTCGATGAATTTATGGGCAGGCTCAAGAACACGAAGAACACCTATAGCGACGGTTCTGTCGCTATAGGTGGTCGTTAACGACAGTTTCTAAATACAAATTATATTTTTATTAAATAATTAGCATTAATTAGTTTTTAATTATGAAAAATACCAAATAAATTCCTAAAAATTATTTTAAAATACAAAAATTAGTTTTTAATTATTTTGAATATATTTCATTAATATTTAATATTTTTGGAATATTAAAAGTATTTAATTTATTTAATTATAATATTAAATAAATTATTTAAAAAAGATTTTAATACATGAAAAAATCATTTAAAATTATATTATGGTATAAGAAAATAATTTAAGTTATTTTTGATAACTTTTAATATTTTGTGATGAAATTTTATTAATAAATTAATATTAATGATATTTAAGTTATTTAATTAATGTATTAAATAAATGATGAAAAAATAGAATTAATAATTTAAAAATTATATAAAGGTTATAAAAATATTTTAAGTTATAAAATATAACTTTTGATATTTTGTCATAAAAAATATTAATATTTTAATATTAACGATATTAGATTTATTTAATAATTATATTAAGTAAATAGTTTAAAAATGGTTTTACTTATTTAAAAATCATTTAAAAAGGAAATAAATGAATTAAAATATTTTAAGTTATGACTAAGGACTTTTAATATTTTGATAAGTGATACATTAATACTTTAATATTAATGATAATTATTTAAAAATGATTTTAATTCTTTTAAAAAATCATTTAAGGATAATATTAATACTTTAAAAGTATTTTGAGTTATTATAAATAACTTTAACAGTTGGACAATGGTTTCATTAATAGTTTAATATTAATTAAATAATAATGATAATAGAATTATTTAATATTTAAATCATTTAATGATGATTTCGGTGTTTAAAAAAATCGTGATAAATGATAATAAATGTTTAAAAATTATTATAAGTCATTTAAGAATAATATGACTGTTACTTAAATAGTCTAAACAGATAGTAAGCTTCAGGATAGAGTCTTAGGCTCGATAATTACCCGATAAAACTGTCGGTACACCGACATATTTCAGAAATTGATCTGGACTTAGATAATTTGATTAGATATGTGTTTATTTGTGATTCAATGGTTGTTAAACATATGTGATAATGTGATTAGGTTATGTGCTGACTACAATAAGCAGTGCTATGTGTTATAGTATGTTATTCTAATCGATCAAATGACCTTATTAATGATAGGTGCTATATAAAGATAGAACTAAGTTACAAACTATAAGCAGCGCATCATGCAAGTATCTTACCTTTGCATTTCCTTTATGCAATGGACATGAGTAAGAAGTTTCAGAATTATATTATTATTATGCTATATTATTAACCCTATTGTGATGTATTCTACATCCGATCATTGTTTATCAACATGTTAGTATATGGTAATTCAGATATATATTCTGTTCGTTAATTTCTAAACATGGTTACACAAGTGTCCCCACTTGGATAATCATTATATTTAATCACATGTTAATATATATATATATATATATATATATATATATATATATATATATATATATATATACATGTCCAAGCTAATTGACCAGCTAGACACAGATTTCAAAAAAATCATTGAATATGATAAAACCTTTTTGTATCCAACCAAATATTTTTGGTTCGGATTCCAGACTAAGTATGAACATCCCGATCACGGGAAAACTTTTATGCGTCTAAGGCGGATAGAGTGAACAATCTTATCGTTCTTGTAATGTAGTATTGATCAATACAGGGTCCATGGGATGTACACCCTCGTGCCCGTAAGTTATGACGGTTTGCAGATGAAGTTCTGTCTAACCTTATCGAAAATTTAAAACAATGTTCATAGTATATCGACTACCTTATATATACAGTCAATACATAGTTTCAAAAATTTGTGATAGAATTGTTATATTATTATTATCGGTTCAGTTTACTTCACAACTATAAATTCGTTGTAGAAGTGATGTACAAAGAAAACATTTATTTCTTTCAGCTAATTATATTTATAATTGTTATTACTTGTTGGGCACTCAAATGCTCACCATTACTTAATTTAATTGTTTTCAGCTAAGTGTGAAAAGCTAGAAGGTTCGGCCAAGAACAAGTGAAAAGGAAAGTAAACAGAATATGTTTAATGGTATTGTAATAGTTAAGCTGTATTAAGACAATGATATGTATTATCTATCATGTAAAGAATTATAGTAAAGGTTGCGTACTTGGGATTAGACTCTGATAAATGTAAATTAAGTTTGATATTCATATTATTGTTATTATTATTAGTATTATTCCGCTCATAGAAATGGTATCGTAAAGCGCCGAGTTCGGGTTTCAAGTACCTGAATTTGGGGGCGTTATAGCTTCAGTATTAATGGCTTACGTTCAATTAATCTTTCCTTCAACCTTTAGTCGTTAATCTTAAGGACTTCAACATCTTAATGGATGTTACTTTAGGTTTGGCATGGATATAATTTACCAGCTTTCTCTTTATCTTCAAAAACATTTCTCTTTATGCTTCATTTAGTGCTGGCGCTGCGGCGCCAGCTTTTGCTCTACAACTCGCGCTGCGGCATGGGTGTTCTGTACCTAGGACTTGGTCACGACGCTACGTCGCCATCTCCTTTGATATTAGCCATGCTGCGGCGCCAACTAACAGTGTGCTATGGCTCGGCCTCGCGCTGCAGCTCCGGCCTTTCTTCCTTGAGTCGTGCTGCGGCGCGGACTCTGTGCCTTAGTAAAATTTGATAGATTTTTGACTTTGTGAGATTCTAGGGCTCGTAACTTCTTCGTTATAAGTTTAAATTGGCTCGTTCAAGAGCCTACGGTTAACAAATTACATACTCTACGTGTTCATACAAGAATTTTATCTATTTGACTTCGTTAACTAAAAACTAACCTATTAGTCCATTTTTAAGGAAAATGATAAACGTTCATGAATGTTCAACGCTCGTTTCATCGTTCTAAGTCGAAATTTGGTCATTCTCGAGTTCGCAACTCTATAATGCCAAATAAGACTTGTCTCCATTGAAAACCAATGTTTCTAAGCTCAATATCAAAATTCGACTTCCATTCCGAGAATTTCACGAATTCGACGATTATCGTCCAAACTTGTGAATTTCGCCAAAACTTCGTTACTTAAGATTTGTTCTTCGATTCAAATGGGTTCAATCCATCACACTAACATCTTGACATACATACTTCATTAACTTATAAACATGATAAGTTATTACTTATTCTTCATGAGTTTAGGACTTATAAAAGTATAAATTACTTATGATTCCATTTCTCATGATTTATCATGGCTTTAACCTTTTAACCATCATTCTCACATCTCCTTATCATACTAACTTCATTAATATAAAATATGTTACAAGTTCCTACAATTCTTCATTGGTTCATAACTTCATTTATTGGTTATCTTACAACATAACTTAATTATGGCTTAAGTCTTTTGATTAGCCATTCCTACTTCTCATTATCATACAAGTTTTACCACTACCCACTTCTCTAACAATGGAAGAGAAGGAGAATCATGGTTTAGAATCTTACCCTTGAAGTTCACTTGATTAAGCCTTAATCTTCTTCTTGCTTCTTTGAATTAACAAAGGCTAACTTCTAGCTTTTCTAGCTTTTTCTCTCTAACCAATAAGCTCTCAACTTATAAGTTATAAAGTGTTGGATGAATGAACAACCAACAAAGAGCTATATATCCTTCTATTTATAGGAAATTCCAAATGAGGGCTTAATAAGCATTAAGTTACTTTTCCCCCACAACACTTGGCTATTAAGTCTTGGTCATTAAGTATACTTGGTTACCACACTTACTTAGCCATTAAGTATACTTGCTCTCTACTTTGGATTATCCATGGTTTGCCCCATGGTTCATACTTACCCATTAGATACTTACTAGTTTGGGATTAATCTTTGGGCTTGCACATTAAATTACTTTAGGCTTCACATTACAAACACTTAGGCTTGCACATTAATTCTATTGGACTTACATATTAAATCATATTGGACTTGTACCTCCCATATAATCCATAAGTTCATTCACAGATGGCTTAAAGCCTTAGGGCGTATTCTATATGTATTATTATCGTATTCTAACTTGTATACTAATTCATATACGACATACCATCATCCATACATACTCATATAATACCTCGTATCATACTCGTATTCATTACCTTGTATAATACCTACATATTATACGAGTATCGCTTTAATTCATTATACACATTTAAATTCCTTTTCAGAAATCACGTTCCCCAATTGTTGGGTTATAAGTTCGCAGGCGAAAAACTGCATTTGCCATAACTGAAATATTATTGGATATTCCATCTCACCTCGATATTTTATCGTTATGTATTTCTCAGAAGTTCAAAAATAATTCCCGAGCAGAAATGCGTGAATAGTGTTTTTCAAAAACTTTCTCGGAAAGCTTTTATTTTCGTCTTGAAAATTCAAACACTTTAATTCTATCACCTAGCCAAAATACTATGACGATCCGATCTCTCTAGGTCATAGAACGACCTTCAAATAGCTTACTCCCATAAATAATCAATTGAATTCATTTAATCCACATAATCAAATAAAAATTTAATTCTTAAAAATCTAATTTTTTTGGGGCGTTACAATAAATACACTCTTAAACTAATAATATCACCAATATATAAGTTAAATCATATCATGTAAAATTAGTGTGGTGATAGAAATGGGAACTGGCTTGAAGTTAAACCATTTTGGCACTGCCAGGGACCGGCGCAGCTGCACCCTTCTAGCGGTATAAAGTGACGCAGCTGCGCCAGTGGTCAATCTGGGATAAGTTAGTTTACTGTAGAAATAAAATGGAACATTAATGTAAGGTGTGACATGAATAAAATCATATGATAAGAATACATTCCAATGATATAAAGTATCAAGTAGTATAATAAAATCATATATGATTTTAATACAGAAATAATTAAATATCTGTGTATTCCAAAAATTTAGAAAGGAATTACGTGTGTAAACTGAACAGTTAATATTTTTATAATATGGTTATGTGAGTAGTAAAATAATAATTATGGGAGGTACCGTGCAATAATCCCTAAATGCGTTATTTTATTGCATGTATTTAATGTACATGGATTATATGATGTGAGTACATAAATAATCCTTAATTTTTCCTAATATAGTAACAATTGTAAATTAAAACCCATTTTTGGAAAGTATAGTAACTAGCTGAACAAAAATTAAGCACATTGCTAGAAGATTTAAACTTATCAGTTACACAACAATACATGAACAGTAGCCTATGGCTAAATTACGTACCTTCCAAGTTTATATCAGTGGCTAAGCATAGGTGATGATTGCAAAGCCAATGACTATGGAGATGGCTGGTGGTGGGTTGTTAAACCACTCTCAATTAACCAATGTTTTCTTCCATTATACCATAAACTTCAACCTCAGTACAATGCAAATACCCAGTCCAAGTTTCCCTTATAAATAGCAGACCAATTTTCAGTTCTACGTTGCTTTCTCTTAGTATGTTGAAACTTTGTTAATTAGAAAGTTAATGTTTGTTGTCCAAAGAAGAGGCTAGCAATCTCAGAAGGAACTAAGTTTATTAAAGCTTAAGGAGGTATAAACTCTATTTATGTTCTTGAAGTGGGTCTTACTAAATTCTTGAAATTACTTACAATTCTATGTCAATTGATATGAATTAAATATGCTATAATGTGTTTAGGAAGTAGGTTTACATGTATGAAACATTTAATGATGGAATGGTACATGTTTAAATCAAAAAGGAGCAAAGTTGAGTAAGGCTCTGCAAAACAGAGTCTATTACTGCTGTGATTCTAGGCATGGCGCAGCAGTACCCTGTTTATACTAGGGTGTAGCGCAGCTGCGCCATACCCCAGAATCAGTTACTGACTTTTGTTATGCTATTTGTTGTGAACTTAGTATTATGACTTAAATATATACTTGAAAAGGGGTTATAGCATGAGGTAGAAATCTTTCTTATGTAGTAAAAAGTAATCAACATAAGTTAGTGAGAGATTTATAATCAAAACTTAAAGTTTAAAAAAAACTTAAAGTTTAAAAATAAACTTTGAAGTAATACATGTTCTACAAATTCTGAACTTAGTATGTTATTCACATGATTGATTTCAGATATACATAAGCATGATATATGATTCATAGATATTGTATTCATGACAAACTTGATAAGCTTTGTGTTAGGAAATGTTTTAAGGAAAATCTTGATATAACAAAGCTAATATGCATGAACACTAAGTGATATACATTCTGATCTTGTGAAAGTGTTAGCATGCCTTAACTACATATGATAAAAGCTTTAAAGTTGTCTTGTATGTGTTAAATGGCATTGTTTAAGTTTAAAATGATTTCAAAAGCAAACTTGGGTATGTTTTCAAACCAAGTGCATTAAGTATGAGTAGTTAAGTTCTAAGAGTCTAAAATAACATGTTTACATTCATTATGTCTCTATGCATGAATCTTATGTGTTTGATATAACAGTAGTAAACCAAGCATGAGTATAGGTATGTTTTAAAGCAATATCAATGCTAGCTTTGAATAAATGATACGAACACTATAAGCATGTTTAATAACAGAATGTGTGACCTCACTATGTAGACATATGGCCAAAGTTATGAAGCATGATGATTATATAGCCTTTTTATGCTCTAATTCCATGAAAATTGTAAACTAAAACTTGTAAAGGTAAACTCAAGAATGATCATACATTTATATAAAGTACTTGAGCATGTATGCATGTTAAGTGTGATTACTTGAGTATACTAAAGGATGGGATAGAAACAGGAAATGCAAAGCTTAACCCTGGTCTGGTCAGGGGATAGCGCAGTTATGTCGTCCCTAAGCCTATCCAAGGCACAATTGTGTCATCCTGCAGTCATGTATAGTTTCTGTTTCTAATCTGATGTTCGAAGCAGACTTATATGGTTACTTTAGCCTGTATTATATGACCAATATGCTTTGTAATGTGTTAAGAAGCATGTTAGATGCTAGAGTTAAATATTTAACGAGTAATTATAAATTTCAAGAATGAAGTTCGAAAAGGTATTACAAGTAAAGAATTAAAAAAGTGTTGTTGGACTTTATGGTGATATACAATCTGATTTGTGCTATGAAGATGTAGTATATGTGATGTGGTATTTAGTTACAACTAAGTTAGACGTTTATGTATACATTGGAACTTACATATATGAGTTTATGTAACTAACGAATATCCTATACGTGTAATATATTATGTTAGGATTCGAAAGAGGGTATTAAGCCTTACTTTGGTAAACTACGCTTGAGGCAAGTACTCGAACCTTACTCTTTATTAAGCATTATTTGAACTTGTGAAATTATTGATCGTACAAGTAAATATTTGAAGGAATACTATTTCGTAATGAAATTTTAAACTTTGATTCAAACGATAATTGTTCAGATATATATTGTGAAAGTAACTGTCTAAGCCATTGATTCGGCTAGATTATTGATATTTGATCGAAAGTTATCCAAACCAAATTAACTTGGTGCAAACTCTTATAATTGAGAAGAACAGCCCTCTTAGTAGGGGAATTATATATTGTCGGGAAACCAACGTGCGCACTTGAGAAAGATTAAATGTAATGCATTGACATACGGTACTTTAGTTTGATCACCTGGTGTATTCGTTTTATAGAATTGTCAGTACTATCACTGTTAATTCTAGGAGAAGTTCATAGTCCTTAGTGACTGCTCAGTATTCATTAATTTGAAATCTTGAATTGATAAATCTTTGAATATTATTGATATTTCTGTCCATAACGACTATTGTTTTTAATCATCGATACTTCTTGCTATCTTGAACTATCTTTATTGATATACCCTTGAGAAATTTAAAACTATATTGAATACACTTTTGCTATATTACTTGCTGGGCAAAATTGTTACTCACCCATGCTTTCCTTAAAAATTTTAATTAAGGCGGAACGTGGTGAACCCTTTGGCAAGGACAAGGGTAAAGAGAAGACTTTGGAGTGATTAGTTTCATATATAGTATTAGGAATGTACTATTACTATGTTGAGAAAGAACTTATTTACTATGTTATATTAAGCTATGTTTAATTTAAGTTGTGTTGTAATAGATGTTAAGTTACGAACCTTTGGGACGAGAATAATTATATTATAACAATGTAATTTATTCTATTATTCTGCCGTGTGAGATGTTGATTTATTATTAGAATTAGTACATGATGACCAAATTTGAGACAAGGGTGGTCTGAATTTGGGGGCGTCATAATTTGTTAATTAAGTTGATATTCGGTAATTTTGTATTTTGAAGTGAATTAAATTAAATGAGTATTGAATTAATTATTATGTTACATAGCGGTAATACTCTAATTTAATTTAATAATTAAATTAGAGATTTTATAATGATTAAATGAATTGTTATAATGTTGTGTTAATTTAATTTAGAAATTAAATGTGATGTACTAAGTTATTAAATAAAATTATAATGATAATTATAATTTTGTAGCAATTTGACTATGTGCCATTTTGATTTAATAAGTTGTTGTTAGCATTAATTTAAATAAATTTGAATATGTGAATTTAATTAAATAGGGTGTGACAATAAACTATATAGTAAGTGAGTTATTAAAATAAGCAAAAAGGGCTTTTAATTTATTTTTACCAAACAAGGCTTAAGAATTTTAAGTCTTTATTTTAAATTAGTTTTGCCAAACAAGCCTTAGTGGCTTTTGAATTTAAAAAATATATATATAACTTGTATGTATTAAGTATGGTTATTATTATATGTCAGATTTTTTATTTTACTTCAGTTTTTTTACGTTATGTTATATCAGCCTAAGCTAAATTCTAGAGAAAACAAAGTAGAGGAAGAGGAAAGAAGGGAGAGAGAGAGAGAGAGAGAGAGAGAGAGAAAGGATTTCTCTATAAATTTGAGAAACTAAAGAAGAATTCTTATCCTCTAACAAGGTTTAAGCAAGAAATCAAAGGTATAATCTTGGCTTTTGAGTTTTAGTTTTCTATTCGTTTTAAAGTTCTTTGTAAAATTTATATGAATGATTAATTATTGATTATATGGTTTGTATATACTAATTTGTTGACATAAACTATTTTTAAATGTTTTGTATATGATTTAGAGTAGGTTAATCCATGAAAATATGATATATGTGAATAAATTATGTTTACAAAGAAATATAGTGATGTATATATCATATGGCTTATTTTAGAATCAAAATTGATACTTAATTCATGATATAAAGTGTAAAATGATTTTTAAGTGTGTAAATACATGAAAAAAACGAAAATAATGAGTTTTAAACGGACTGCTTTGGTTGAAAAATGAATTCATAGTGATTAGTTTCACTAAGAGCATTTAAAAGGGAAGAAATAGTAGAAATAATGAAATTTAAAGGTTTCAATTTGTTTTTATGTTATTTTTATGGATTGAAGCATGTTCGAAGCATTAGTTATTGTTTCTGTAAAGTTTATACAACTTGGGTAATTTAAATTTGTTGTTAGAAAGAAGTTTTAGGCCTATTTGGCTTTCTGCTGTGGTCATTCGCGAACTGCAGAATCTGATATCGGGTACCCCCACCCCTGCGGGCGTTACCAATGTATTTTGTGCCACCCGGCGGGCATGCATAGCTGGGACAGTTTTGGTTTTTGTTGTGTGCGGTTCTTTGTATGTTACTCTAACCTAATCTAAAGAACATGATAATGTCTTGGACATATAATAAGATGTTATATCAGGTTGTTAACGTTCATATGGTGAAATGACATGGTAATTTGATAAGTTGTAAAAGAGCTAAAATGTGATGCTCATGAGAAGATTTAATGTTGATTAAACTTAAGATTTCAAACATCGGTCTTGTAATATGTGATTTGTGGTAGTAAGCAAAACTTAAACTAAGTTAACGAGTTATACTAAAAGTGGTAACTAAACTTATAAAGTTAATATTAGTGTAACTAATGACTGTTGTCAATACATATGTTATGTGTGTGGGACTTGTGATGAACGTGAGTAGTGATCGTTTAACCTACGCACGAGGCAAGTTTCCTAATCCTACATTAATTTGTCCTAACTTGATTACGTTTATGCAAGTTTCTGAACCTTACTTTTATTTTAAGCAAGTTCTTGAATTCTGTTGAGCAAAGTTTTTAACTTTATTTCCTTAATGGAAATTGTAACCTTAGCTAACCATTTTGTTCAAAAAAGGTTTATTATATCTTTTCAATGCTTTGAACTTTATTCTTAAAGCATGACTTCGATGTTTTACATTATTTATTTATGGTTCATAACCACTCTGTAATACGTTGTTGTTGAATCTTTGCATTGTCATTAAACTTTTGATTCAACTAATCCCTAGTTGATGAATGTTGAACTCTAAATTACCCTTGAAACTTATCCAAACCAAACTTGTGACAGCCTCAAATTCGGGTCCCAAATCACTGCGGATCCGGTACAATCATTCTATCACTATTGCAGAAGATATAAACATAAATTACATATACATTACATTTACACACTAACCCCAAGGTCAAGTAACCTTCACATATACAAAATTCATAACCTTTCTAACATGTAACGTTATTATCATACTATACTATTATAATTTTAACTACACACATAATCCCAAGCTGAACTTGGCTTTGTCCTTTCCTGTATTTGACATATTCGTCTTAATCTGCAATGTTAATCATGATATAGCAAGGGTGAGCAATAAGTTTGCCCAGCAAGTTTAAGTTCAATAAATTAAAGATATATCATGATAGAAAGAATTGAACAATAAGTTGGCTAAAGTTCTACAATATAATTGTGAACTAGCATGAACAAATTTTACATAGTTGAACGGACATTGAACATGAACATGAACATAAATATATATATATATATATATATATATATATATATATATATATGATCCAAATGGTAATGAAGGTGATCAACCTTTCATACATGATGAATACATGCAGTATGCACAGAGTGCGATTTAATAATTCTTAAACATGGCAATCAGAAATGATTAACCACGAGTATAATTGAATAATACAACTCGAGGTCGAGTTAAGAAAAACTTGCCTGAACCGTTGATTATCGTTACGCATTTTAATAAGCTTTGTCTGAAGACCTAATATATAAATAATATCGATATACAAATTAGAATAATATTATCACAGTATTTAAAATAACTTAAACACATTATCACAAAACCCTATCAGTCTATACAACATATACGACCTAACCTCAAGTCAAATTTTTACAGTCTGAGTCGAGTTCGGTACAATTCTAACATCCCGACGGTCTAGTCGGATAATTATCGAGTTTAAGTTTAATTAAACTCTGTCTAAACAATTAACAATTATCTTAGATAATTTTATTATCAGTCAAAATAGTTTTCATAAGCTCGTGATAATTTTTAGATAATTATTATCATTTATCATGAATTTTCATTCATTAATATCGTATTTATATGCTTTAAATACCACACAATTTCTTTATCATTAATATTTATTTAATATCAAATATTAATGAAATACATGCCATAATATAATAATTTATTTATAATATATCAAAGTATTTTTAATACCTTAAAATCACATTTATATGATTTTTAAACTATTAAATTCATTACCCGATAATTGCTTTTAATATTAAAATATTAATATTTTCGTGACGAAATATCAAAAGTTATATTTTATAACTTAAAATATTTTTATAACACTCAAATCATTTTTATATGATTTATAAATCATTAAGTATATTTTTTCATAATTTATTTAATATATTTACTAAATAAATTAATTATCATTAATATTAATTAATTAATAAAATTCGTCACAAATTATTAAAAGTAATTAAAAATAACTTAAAATATTTTCTTGTACAATAATATAATTTTTCATGATTTTTCACGTACTAAAATTATTTTTAAATAATTTATTTAATATTATTATTAAATAAATTAATTACCATTATTATTCCAAAAATATTAAATATTTATGAAATATATTCAAAATAATTAAAAACTAATTTTTAGGCTTTAAAATAATTTTTAAGAATTTATTTTGTATTTTTAATAATTAGAAATTATTTTTATCTATTTATTAATTAAAATAATTCATTTTCCGAAATTACTGTCATTAAAGGGTGCCTATAGTGACAGAACTGTCGCTATAAGTGTTCTTGGTGTTCTTGAGCCCCAACCCAGAAACTCATGTCAGTGTTCAAGGTATGTGGTTTGACCAATTTTAATTCTATGTTCCTGTTGCTTTCTGGGTTGGAATTTGTGTTAAAGTTGCAGTACTTATGTAATACTACAATAGCATACCAAGTTCATGGCCATACAACATCAGATCAGTGAGTTATAAGGCAACAAAAATATTGTCAGACATGTTCTTCATTTTCTGGGTTACCTAGAAATGAAGAACAGCCAAGGTACCTACTTAGCCGGCTTGAATCTTTGCTTTCCAAGTTAAGTTTGTGTGTTATAAAGGTTCAATACTATAGTCTTGATGTCAGGGTACAACAACATGTACTTATTTCAGTCCAACAATATCACCAAGTCAAGATCTGAGCCGGTCAAAGTGCCTGCCAAAGACTGTTCTTGGTGAATTCTGGGTTTTCCAGAAATTCATCCGGACAGTTGGTCAACGCTAGTTTGACCACTAATTAATTTTATTCTGTTTATGATTTTGGTAAGATAAAAGCTTATATGTATAGCCTACATGTTAATCTACAAGATTCAACCAACAACATGACTTAACTGACAAAGATCAGCAAGATAAAGAGCCTGCAAAAACGCTGTCAGTGATTTCTGGGTTTCTGGGTTACCCAGAAACCAGATTTCGTGAACGGTCAACGGGTTTTGACCAACAATAACTCTCAATCCGAACATGAACTGACCCCGATTCGAGTTTCAGATAAAAGCCTACATAACATACTACAAATATAAACATTTAAAACACTAAAAACATTAACAAAGACAGATCTAGGAGACCTAACATTTGACTGTCAAACACTATTTTTTCTAGATTTCCAGATTTTTGAAAACTACAATTTCGTGCATCTAGATGTTGTGGATCCATGATCTAATAACCCAGAACACTAAATGACATCCTTATACACATCTTTTAACAACAAATCATGACAAATAACATCAGATCACAAATTTAGGGTTTATACCTTCTAAGCTTAGATCTTTGATTCTGACTTTGTGATCTTGTTCTTGGGGTGCTAATGACCATAATAGAGACTGATCCACTTATGGATTTCGTGGGTAAGGAGAGAGAAAATTTTGGTTGAGTGTAAGATAGAAAATGAGCAAGATTTGTTGACTTTCTCTCCCTTTGATCCATCTAGATGATGAATGTAATGAAGTGGCTGAGATATAATAGCTCAGTTATGTTATGCTCAGTCACATGGTTGATCTAATAGGACACCAACTCCAAAATAGGGCAATAATTGCAAGCTACATCCAATAATGCAACAAAGGGCATTTTAGACTTTTTGCATACATTTTTAAGGGCATTCAAGTAACTTGCGCAGACCCTTAGGGTTTGACCCTAAGGTTTTAAAAATTAAATTTTTTTTCTAATTAGATTTTAAAATTAGAAAATTAAGATTTCTAAATTATAATTAGGGTTTCCTAATTATATTAATGATTCCCTAATCACATTAGGGCTTGTAATTAGGATCCATGTTTTCTAATTAACAATTCGATTTTCCCCTAATTATAGATTAGGGTTTCTAATCTAGAAATTAGAGTTTTCTAACTAATCAATTAGGGTTATACCCTAATTTGGTTTGTAATTAATACACTTAAGCATTTAAGCCCCTAAATTAGGGTTTTCATATTCTGAATTAGGGTTTCGAATTCCCGGAACTGAAATTAGGATTTCCAGAACCGGTTTTAGGGTTTCTTATCAATCGTTAGGGTTCTCAAACTGAACGTCGATGTTCTTAATATAATATTAGGGTTTTCCACTGATATAGCTTATTTGGTCAACCCTTGACCCTTAACCACATACTGTATATATATATAATATCATATACACAGAACATATTCACTTATATACTTAATCCTGAATAATTCACTAAAAGATTTTTAAATCCATAAAATTCCTTCTCGAAAATCTCAAATCCATTCATTGATTTTATGTCTAGGTTTATTATTTAACCTTAATTAAATATTTTAAGATTTTAATAAATATCCAAATTCTCGGGTCGTCACAAAACTTCCTTTGGTGCGGACTCGTATGTTAAAACTAAGATGAACAACCCTACTATAGAGAATTATTTACGCGAAAGCGTTAAGATGTTTGTGCACAATACACGGTATGAAGGGTTGATCCCCCTAAGTACGAGAAGGAAGTCCATATAGTCTAATGACTGTTAAAGGTTTATGTAGAAATACTTACAACCTGAGACATAGTTCATGGTCTTGTGACTCTCAGATGATTTTCAATATCAGTTCTTGATTATCGATACTAGAAAATGTTATTCAATTCAGCCAAGCTTATTCATTGCCAGTTATTATGTTTTCTTTAAGTGAGCATTTATTTTGCTCACTCTTGCATATATATAACCATTGCAGCTAAAGTTGAGAAGGTTGACAAGCCAACCACTAGTAAAGGGAAATGCAAGATGAACAAGTGTTGAAGACTTGTTAATTTTTCGAGACTTATGTTTTCAGAATTAGTTTTTAATTATGTGATGTAATTAATTTATTTTTCCATATTTGGTGAATGTTTTAAGGTTAGACAACCCTGGGATTTATTGGTTTAAGTTATGTAACCCTTTAATGGGAAGATTTATTGCTTAAATTTTATTTAATTTGGGTAGTTAGAAATGAATGTTTGGATAGTGAACACCAAATCCTGTGGGAATCAAGTACCCAGATTTGGGGGTGTCATGGAAGTACCCAGATTTGGGGGTGTCACAAGTTGGTATCAAAGCCTTAGGTTATTAACCTTAGGTGGGGAACCTTATGAAGTAACCTTATAGGAGATCAAAAACATAGAAGTGATAAACTCTTATCGAATATTAAGGAATTTATTGAAAATAATAATAAAAGACTTTATGTTCTTATGTGTTAGTAACTTATGTGCTCGCGAGTATCGAAGAGTATCATGTAGTAAATAAAACTTAGAATATTTTTGTTGTCAGGATGTCTAATGTTGAAGGATTCAGTCAGGCTAGGGAGGAGATACCTTAGGTGCCTATAGATGAGGAGCCCCAAGATATCCCTGTCGTTCGAGAGCAGTTGGTTCAGAGGGAGCCATCCCGGTTGATCACTGTTGAAGGATAGGAGTATGAGCCTGTTTCTGATCCCGAGGAGGAGGACTCTGAGGAGATAGAGGTGGAGGATGAGGAGGATCCTATGAAGTTTCCACTAAACTCCATTGCAACTAAGATGTATGAGAATTATATAACCGTAATATAGAATTATAGGATAGAGTTGAAGAGCTAGCAGATACGCGTCGGGCACTGTAGAGTAGAAGGATGAGGAGATTCAGGATCTTGACGAACGTCTTGGGAACGTGGAATGGAACTTAGTTCATACAGAGAATCATCAAGAACAATTATTCGCTGCGAATGAAAAGATGAAGACTGAAGTTGAGAAGCCAAAAGATGATCTGATGTAGGAGTTAGTTAAACGTGTGAGAGCAAAAGACGTTTAGATGAAGGCTACTCAGTAAGCAGATTGTGCTAAAGATAAGGTTCAGAAGAAAGAGGTCAGGATGACTGAAATGGACTATGCTTTTCATTCTGCGATTGATAGGGCCCAAGACCAAGTCTTTTAATATCCAGCTCAGTTTGAAAACTTGTCATGGTATATGATGGATCATAGAACGATGTTCCGTATCAAGGAAGAAGAGCGTAGAGAAGCTGCTCGACGTCTTAATATGCCAAGATAGGAAGAGTAATAAGTTATATGATTAATTATGTGTTAATTAAATTGTAAATCCCATATTTTGAGATAAATAATGGGGGAAGATGAGTATGTAATCCTGAAACATTTCAAGTTAAGGAAATTTGATGTAGATAGCAAAGATGTTATCCTTTACTATGTTTTAGAAATTATGAATGAATAAAATATCAAAGTTTATTGAAATGTTATGTGTTAAGCTTTAATCTTAGAATGTTTAAGTTAAATTTTAAATATTTCAGAAATTGAGTAGTGATCTAATAAGCGTATATCTTAAATAGAAAAATGCCTCCTAGAAGAAGACAACCACACCAACAACCACCCCCCTAAGGGTCTACTAATAATAACAATAACGAGGCTAATGCTAATCCAGTTCAACAGTTGGTGACCTTGTTAACAGGAGCACTTGCGAATCAGCCGCAAGCTCAAGTCATGATTTTCAAGGACTTCAAAGCGGTTGGACCGCCAGAGTTTCAAGGGTTTATGAATCAAGTTGAGGCCCAGACCTGGATCATGGAAATGGAGAAGGTTTTCGACATTGCCAGGGTCAACGATGAGCAAAAAGACGCCTTCGTAACATTTATGTTAAAATCTGAAGCTAGTTATTGGTGGCAGACGAATAAGGTTCGAGGGGGACAGGGAATAATAGCGTGGGATAGATTCAAAGAAATGTTTTTTGAGATGTACTTTTCGACGAGTTTCCGGAACCAGATGGAGGTTCAATTTTTGGAACTAAAGCAAGGAACCATGTCTGTGCCAGAGTTTGCTGCGAAGTTTAATGAGTTGGAAATATTTGCTCCGTATCAGGTTAATACGGATGAGCGTAAGGCAAGAAGGTTTGAACAGGGGTTGAAGCCCTGGCTATATAGCAAGGTTTCAGTGTTTCAGTTAAATACGTTTGTAAAAGTACTAGAAAAAGGCAATTATCGCGAAAGGTGGAAGCGATGCCTTAACTAAGTATAATCAAGAACAAAAAAGAGGAAGAATGAGAATGAAAATAAAGCTGGTGGAAGTAATAACCAGAAGAGGATGTGGAATGAAAATTCAAATGTAAGAGGACAATAACAAAGTCCGCATAAGAAGAAGTTTGAAGGTTGTACTACTTGTGGGAAGAACCATACTGACGTGTGTCTAAAGGGTAAGCATCTATGTTTTAATTGTGGCCAGGAGGGTCACATTGTGCCTAATTATCGAAGCTCGAAGAAGGGCGTGACATCCCCAAATTTGGACCGCCACTTGGTCACTCGAATTCGGTTCATCACGTTCTCGTAGTAATACAATAATAACTAAAATTACGCATTCACAGCGGAAGATCTAATTTAGAATAATATACAATGATTTATTATAATTATTCCCCCAAGTCTCGCAGCCTACAGTACTTAATAGATTACATAATAATATCAAATAAAGACTTATTACATAATCCTACTTAACCTTAAACATAGTCTGAAGACAGTCTTAATACAACATGACAATCTTTAACATAAAGGAACAAGCTAGTCGGTAGACTTGCCCTTACCCTTGTCTTTCCCAGAGACACTTCCTTGTTCCGCCTTAACTAAAAGGTTTTAAATAAGCAAGAATGAGCACAAATTGCCCAACAAGTAATATACAACAAGGGTAAAGAGTTTTATAACACAAGTTTGAAATATCAAAGTATCATCTCTAAGATAGTTCAGAGTCTCAGAATAATATCATGAATAACGAATATCAACAATTCTTGAATCGAATCCTTGGAATATGAAACGATAATTCAATATAGATCAACAGATATATAAGAATTCAAAGGCTATCAACGTATCCAACTGGATAAACAATTTATACTGAGCAGTCACTAAGGACTATTGAACATCTACTAGAATCATCAATATTAAACTGATAACCTAAAAGAAATAAGTGCGATAGACGATCAGTCTACAATACTCTATGTTATGCATAAGACCACTGTAATATTCACGCGTGTGTTGGGGCTTCCAACAATATACACTCTCCTTACCATAAGGGTTGTTCAACTCAGTTTTCAAGATTTTCGCACCAGTCAATTCGTTTAGACAGTTTTATAAACATGCATATAGTCTAGCTGAATTAAATGGCATAGACACTTTCACCATATTCAAGAACAATACCAAGTTCAACATGAATAATAGTTTTCACAAGAGTTTAAACATGCTAGCTCAATCGAACGAAAAAGTAAGATAACTTGCATTCAAAGAGATAAGGTTTGCTTACGATATCTGTTGAGTAAAGTAATGCAAAGGTTTAGGATACTTGCCTCAAGCGTAGTTTACCAAAGTAAAGATTATTATCAATCCAATGCACTATGATATCCTATTCATGTATAATCATATTAGTTACACAAGTTCAACATGTATATCTATTACCTTAATTTACTATCATACACAAGTGTAATTTATCAAGGCTAACATATATTGCTAGTCATCTAGTCGCATAAATCTTATACGTATGTCATCACAAGAAAATTAGTTTCTAACACACTATGTCATAGTTGAAATCACAATTTGACTTTAAAGTTATAAACACTTATTCATCATGGGATCCTATCAATAACATGCTTATTAACACATGGCACTATACTGCATATGTATTACATATTAGAGAAACAACATATGCATTCATGAAACCACAAAATAACTATAGAAATCTGATCCTACTGTAGAGTGGTGCGGCCGCACTGGATTTGAACTAAGGAGTGGCACGGCCACGCTGGTCCTTATTCAAACTAGAACATGGCTGCTCCTACAGAAGGCCAGTGTACACACGACTTGCACATATATGAATAATCATGCAAAACACATATGTTAGTATGTGGATAATAAAGGTTGACCTCATATCATAACATTAACTTAGGTCACCATCTATTCTCATTTAATCAAGACTTTAAATGTTCAATTCATAATTTTCTTACATTTAATTGTTAAACACATGTTGTGTGGTTCATAGGTCTCTACTACACATGCTTTCATTTTGCTAAACAAGTATATCAAGTTACGACGTCCCACTTCATTTATGCTTACTCTCAACCATACTTAACTAATTTCACAATGCATATAACTCACTAGGCATTCAAATTAATCACATTTATATGCATGACACACCTAATCATGATGTCTCACATACACAAGTTAAACCACATAAGCATGCTCACAAATCTTAACTCAAAGTGTATATAGAGTTTATCAAGTTTATTTCTAAAACTCCAAGTCTTCATTAGTGAAACTCATTTAGGTATGCAAGATAAATCCACATCGTCTAAATCATGCTTTCATGCTCATTTGTACACATACCCGCGTCATTTACATAAGCTAGAAAGATCATAATTTTTAAAGGCATATTATTCATCATGCTTTTTTTCAATACTTCATGTTTTCCATTAGAAAAGTCCTTTAAAGTCGAGCTATCACAACTTATCATACATGAAGCAAACATATGCCTCATGTTAGACTTCTTTACATACATATCTACGCTATTTACACATGCTCACAAGGTCAGAAGGTATATTATGTCATGTATAAAATTTCTAGTTTTCCAAATCTTTAAGCCTTCTTTGAATATCCAAATTAAAATTACCCTGTAATGGCTCACTATATACAAAACAACCTTAGTCCACATGTTAAGGTTATTTATATGCATATCTGTACTAGCATAGCATGCTCAGAATAACACAAGACCACAAAAGTAGTGCACATGACTGGCAGCCGGCGCGGCCGCACGGTCATGTATTATAGAAGTGGCGTGGCCGCGCCACTTTGAATAGAACAAAGAAATGAAGGCTTTGCTTCTGTAGAGCTTCATCACAACCTATGTCAAACCTGTATCCAGACAACTACAAGGCTCCTAGACTTGCAAACAAACTCAGACAACACCATGACATACTATTCTATATCAATTTGCAGAGAATTCTCGAAACTATAAGAATTTGACAAACTCAAAATGAAGAACGCAAGAACAAAATTTATACCTTTTTGAAGCTTGAATTGAACTCCCTCACTACTCTGATTACACTTCCCTCAATGCTCAGTGGCTCTCACTCTCAATTACACTTATCAGATAAATCTTCAAGCAACTGAGAATTGAGAAGGAGGGGAAATATATAGAGAACTCATTGTCCAGACATTGTTCTTACACTTTGGTTTGATTCAATGGAGATTGAGAAGAAATGTTAGGTATAGAAGAGTTGGCCAACTGCCCAAACTCGTAGCTATTATCGTAGCTAGCTTCATCATTTCCCTCTTAGCCTTTTTGGTTTTGTTGGATTTTACGCAATGAAGGAGTAGGCTACTATTTAAGCATTGTTAGGACACTTAATATAGGACATAGATTTTTAAATCCCAGCAATGAGTCTAAAATGTTTAGTTTGTTCTCTTACATTCCCAAAATATAATTTTAATGTGTTAATACTACTGCACAATGGAGAATTAGGAATTATTTATGCACTCACATCATATAATCCATGTATATTAGTCCAGTCTAATTCTTATCTATAACACGTATGGACTCCATTTAATTGGTCACTAATAATTTAATATCTCCTTATAACTCTATTAAAATAATAGTTTACAATATGTTCATGGTATTTTAATGTATACCCACACACATATTGTCACATAAGCATTTCATAATGTATTCATAACATATGGTCTCAATAAATATAAATCTTCTTATATGGTTTCTATATATAATAAAGTCATATTGCACTTTACACTACAAAAAAAATGGGGCTTCAGCAACAACCAATTTTCGTTGCTAAAGGTGCCAAATTTCATTGCAAAAGGTTTTTGGCAACGACTTTACTGTCGTTGCGCAATGAGCGTTGCTAATTGTTCCGCAACGAACGTTTTTTTTCGTTGCCAAAAGTAATACATTTTGCAACGAAATTTGGCTTTCATACGGAGACATCGATCCTTTAGCAACAAAATATATTGTTGCAGAATAATTAAAATTTCGTTGCTAAAAACCCCATTTCGTTGCAAATGCCTGCTAATTGGCAACAAAATGAACTAATTTTTTTTTTGCAACGACCATGCGTTTTCGTTGTAATTGACACCATTTTGCAACGACATTTTTCGTTGCAGTAAATTATGAAGATTGTTGCTTAAGCTTGCTTTCGTTGCGGAATGTAAACTTTTTAGCAACGATTTTCATTGCTAATTATATTATTTAACGACATTATGCTGAATCAGCAACGAAAATGTTTGTTGCTGGTTATTTTTCAATAGCAACGAAAGTCGTCGATTAGTAACGACATTATATGTTGCCATTTCATTATATGTGCAACGAAAGTTGAATGATTTGTAACGATAAAAAATATTACCTTTTATGTTAGTATTAGCAGCAATATCCTCTCTGTTGTTATTAGGTTGATTTTTTGTTGCCAAATATTATATTTTTAATGCCATTAGCAACGAAAATTTGTTACTAAATGTATAAAAAATTGTTGCTATATTAAAACTTTTTCAATGCTTTGACAACGAATTATATTGTTGCCAAATCAAAATTTGACATTCTTTTTGTGTACCTGACTGGCTCAATGTCCCCATAGCAAATAATGACAAAAATACAAAAAACTAAAATATTATTACCTTAATAAAATCATCCACTACATAATCATTCATTATCTTTACAATTAACCATCTAAAGCTACCACAGTTCTTCAATCAAAATATATATCTACATATATAGAGAAATTACACTTCATAATTTCGTCCCTTGTCTTCCGTAAACGTAGCACGAAAATTTGATACACAGTATTATAAGGCAGGTCGTAGAAGCAATCTTCCTGCACATATTTAAAAATAATAACAAAGTCAAGAAAATGAAGCAAATAGGTCACCAGAGGAACTTAGTGTCAAAATCAACACACAAAAACAATAGAGTTGCTACGTGGTACTAATGTACACCGTATTACTCATAAGGAGAAAAAGACAATAGAGTTGCTACATGATACTAATGTACACTGTAAATTAAGATACTTGTGTATATAAGTCAATGTAATTGAGTAGAATGAATCAAGAAATCATTAACCCAAAATCAGGTTCTTATTTTCTACCGATTACATGGACCATCTTTATTACAAGGTCATCTGACTTGATACTCCATCCTCAAAAGCATGTCCAAAAATACACCAAGATTTTGTCCTAAAAAAGAAGTCTAAAGTACACAAACTAAATGTGAAATATGACATGCATAATAATTTAACCCAAAGTGCACATATCCCCGTAAAAACATTCCACTCTCAAGTTAATTACGCTATTTGTGTGGGTCCAAATATTATTAGAACAATTTTTATTCTCTCTCCTCTAATTTGTCAGCCCATTGTACTCTTAGACATCCTTTTGAGGACACAGGTAGTAACCAACTGATCTAATCACACACTGAGGCCCCAATCCGGCACATTTAGTGCAAATTCATGGCTGACTGTTGTACCGTAAAAATCGTGTATTTTGAACGTTGCACATTGTCAAAGTCATTCATAGTGGTCTTTGAATTTTGATACAAAGCACAAAGCATTGATCCTTGTGTAAAATCAATTCAAAATGACCTTAAGAAGGAATTGCAAAAAGACATGGGAGTAAAGACTAGCAACTGACCACCACTAACAAAACACTCATTTTCTATTTATTTTTTTCATATTGTCGTATACAATTGAATTTGAAGCTGTAATAAACACATCCTATATCACTCGTACAACTTTCTTTCAAACACGTTATTCTTGGTACAAATGTTTCTTTAAATTTTTATTAACCAAACCAAGTATATCTTAAAACCAAAAGTTCATAATAACAATATCAAAAAAGTCCTTGTAAAATCAGATTCATTTTTTGATAAACAAAAATAGTTTATAAAAGAAACTGTCAAAACAGGGACAGACCCATGCACATGAGTATATAAAAGGCTCAGGAGAAAATAATATGACAGTATCAATACAGCCAATGGCAATGCTCCTAATCCTAATTTTTTCAACTCATCAGCTTTTGCGACCGATCTCGCACTATGCCCACATCATAGGTTGGGCACTTAGTTTAATAATGGCACTTAAAAGGTAATCCTAGAGAAAGAAAACAAAGTACCTTCTTTTTTATTTAAATGGTATTTGCTTTGTTATTTTTTTATGGGGATTGAAACCACCTTGAACTTATTCCTCAAGACTTCTGCCATTTCTCCCACCATTAGGTGAAACATGGTACTTGTTCTTTGCTCTACTGTTTAACTTGAAGAGTCGATCTTAACACCACAATTAAAAATTTGCTTGGGTTATGGAATTTTGAAATAGGATTCCAATAAAAAGATTAAAATTTATGACTGCTTTTTTGAGTCAAATTTCCCCTATTTTTCAAATTCATATATGGGAGAGTTTACATGTTAACATACCTTAATTTAAAATAAAAAGAAAAAAGAAAAAAAAAACACAGCGGCAAATATTTTTAAATATTTTAACCTTATTATGTTTTTTAGTAATTAATACGATAGCAGTTCTAGTAATAATGTCAGCTAAGCTTTTAGAATGCCTAAGAAAATGACACGAGATTGAGAAAAATGGACATTTATCCTTTTCGTATAATTTGAATGTATAGTCGTGCATAGAGGAGAAATCAAAGTAATAAAAATAATATTGAGTAAAAGAACAAAAATGAATTGCAGCAATTATCATACCCCAGGAATTTCTTGACTGAGCTCCATAAGGATGCACCACCTTTGATTCCAAAGCTTGAAGTCTCATGTTGATCAGAGCTGCCTTTAAATGTCTCTGGAAAAGTAACGGGACGGAGGAATGAAATCGATGACAGTTAAAGCATTAACTGTCATTATAAACAATCTCCAAAAAAAAATTTCAGAATATGAAAGTAAATCCTCTTCTGATGAAGAAAATAATGAACCTATCACTACCACACCAACGTCAAACGTGTTTTTTCAATTTATAACATAAGTCGTACAACAAAAGTGTTATGTTTACCAGTATAGGACCAAAACATGACTTGTGGACTTTGGAACCAAACTTGCAGGTTGAATCAATAGCTCGAGGGCCAAATTTTGAATATGAAAATTTTACTTTTACCTTTGTCTTTGCAGACCTCCAAGTATACAATTTCTTATATGACACCTCCCATTTAAATCCTGATTTAGAATAATGTGCCATGCCAACGTCATGCAATAGCCTTACATTTTCATAAGGAGCTGTTGAACAAAGATAATAGCAACAGAACAAGTCAGCCAACATTATTACAACTTTACTTGGGAATATCCTGTTACTCATCTCATGAAAAGCCCAATTAATGAAAATTATAAGAGTTACCTTCCGAGGGGTATGAAGGTTCCTCATCGCGGTACCTTGTCCAATCAATTTATAGGTATGAAGAAACATAAGCATTGATCAGATTTAGCAAACAAGGGATGGTGACACTGACACCAACATTAGACTACAACAAAGAATATAGACAGAAATAAATAAATAAATAAATGAGCATGTGTAAGTTGGCAAGTTTCTAACCAGCTGTAAACACTCAAATCAGTAACTGACAGCTCCAAAGGAGCTAAGTCGGTTCCCTAAAGCATACACGTAACATCTTCGATTGCTTGATATTTAGTAACCTGTTTCAAAGGAGTAGATGTAAACATTATTGCAATCATCTACAACTGAATCTGTGAGAAGTCAAAATCCCACCAAAAAAATAAAAAAAAGGAAGATGTAACACATAAATTATACTTATCTTCCTTGATGTATTTTTTAATGTGGTGTCCTACATCATCAAAGACTCTTAGTAACTAGTGCACAGATTCTACGATTGGTATCGAATCCTTATCATGTATAGATCCTTCTATAATTTCATAAACTTCTCCCTTAATATCATAAAGCTTTCTGTTGGCCACCATGAGCATAGCAGCAAACTCCACAACTTTTCCATCTATTGCAAGCTCCACGAATTCATCCTCAACATACTCAAATTCTCGTGTTGTCCCCACAAGTAAACCAAGAGTCTCTAACAGATTTTGCTGCAACAGATAGACAACTGTATATAAGTTCTCATAAATCGTTTCTATACCACTATCGTCTGATGACCCTCTCTAATATTCAAATATCTCATAATACTACAATCCACAAATAAGAAAATACATATTAAATCAAAAAGCACCAAAACATGCCATTCTTGGTAGACAAAGCAGTGTAACCAGCTTAGCGATAGTGTGCTTAGGACTCCATTCCTTTATACAGGAAAGACGGCTGTAAGAGAAAACAAGAAATCAATAAAGCATTAGAAAATTAATAAATTTTATCTAAAATTAAATCAAAAAAATTCCGCACGAGATCGCCAGTAATGCCATATAACTCGGGTATTGGTTTCGCTTAATTCATTGTTTTTAACGAAAACAGTCCTTAGAGGACTTTTTACGAACATGATGGGTGAGTTCCTTAAATGGGCAGATCTCTTAGCTATTCGTTTATGTTCTATACCCATTTCGTCTTCCTTATTTCTTCGCACAACCACGCTAATCTCCATGGCTCTTCTTTAGTCTACAAGAATCCAATTCACATAATAAACCATATATAAACATATATAACTTAACAAGTTAGCTTACTAACTTCACATTTTCCAAACTTATTTGTAATATAACTTTATAATCTTGCAAAAACCAACATCATTACATGCTATGCCAACTACTCAGCCATATAATACAACCAAATTAGTACATCTATGCATACTAAGTGATTTTGCAAATTTTACAAGCTTACTTTACTATTTAAAAAAAAACAATTTACAATTCTAACTCATTTTCCACACATGAAGCATGTAAGTCTTCTATCATCACTAACATAATCCCAACATATAGTACCAGTATAAGCAACATAACCTTATATATTATTGATCTTGCCAAATTTCAAATATAAACTAGCATGACTTCAGTTTACTGACAACACTTACTATGTTTACCCAATTATAAACTGTAATATAAACTTAACAATTTCCAACTGTTTTAGAAAAGAAAACTTATTTCACAATCCACTCCCTTCTATTCCTTTACCAACTCACATATCATAGCAACAAAGCAATTCTCAATCATCAACCAACATAATCCTAAACAACATATCATTATGTATAAGGGCTTTGCCTATAACCAATCACAGTATCATAAAACATCACTTACCCCCAATTGGATAAAATAAAAAACTCAACTAATTGATCTCAGTTTAATTGAAACAAAAATGTTTGATTATTATACCTTTGCTTTGCTTGCTAATTAAATTCGCACTTGATCTAGAATGGGTAGCTTGGGTTTAGCCGGACGGTGAGGGGAGAAGAAGGCTGGGCTCCGCAGTGAGGAAGAAGAAGGGGAAGGAGAGACCGAGTCTTTATAGGCAAATCACCTTGCCTTCCACGAAAATTTCTTGGTCCCTAAGCTTTTTGGGGCGCACGGCTTCCACCCCCGAATCGCCACCTCCTGCTTCATCTTTGTCGAGCTGTTCTCCTTCTATTCTCTTCCAGCTCCTGCTCTTTCTTCTTTCCCTTTTTCTGAAATTGCCCTAACTACTGCTACATCGTTCTTTCCTTTTTTCCCCAATTCGGGTGTTATATGGGCCATATAATATGGCCGAAGGCTATGTTTGATCGGCCTAATTTATTAATAATCCTTAGGTTTTTATTTGATTTGTTTAGTTTAAATTTTATTTTCTTTCTTTACATAATAAAATTTAATATTTCCCGTATTCACAATATATATATATATATATATATATATATATATATATATATATATATATATATATATATTATCTATATTGTTTATTATATTATGCTTAAAAAAAAAATAATATTTCTTAAACCAATTATTCTTTCACGAAAAAAATAATAATTATTGTAATAATACAGTGAGCAAAAAGGGGATAATACACTGGTTATGATAATTGAAAATCTGCAGAAACAAGCGCAAGCTTGTGCTAATAATGGGGATAATATATTTTTTGGTTACTGTATTAGGATCCGATTTTCATTGTGGTTACCGAATATTTTTTTTTTACAATCGAATAATTGTACTTTCAAAAATTAAAAAATAGTCATTACTTAAGATTTTCCTCCGAAAAAACGGACGGAATGCTGATTGTGCAAGTTGACCAGACTTTTTTGCTTACGTGGACTAGACTTCTCTTTTTTGTTATTTTTAAACAATGTGGAATAGTAAAATTTATTATCTTTAAATAATAATAATATTGATAATTTTTAAATAATAATAATTTCAAAATAATAATAATAACAATAACAATAATAATAATTTTTAAAAATTTAAAATTTTAAAAAAAAGATTATATAAATTATAAAAATATTTTTACATGAAGCTGATCTGTATTTAAAAAATAATATTTTTATTATTTTATTAGTTTAAATTATTTGTGCAAGGATAAATTTGACAAATTTTTTTTTATTCTCCATTAAAATAAAAAAAAACAAATTTCATACAAATAAGTAGAAAACAAACCCCAAAATACAATTAATTTAAAAAATTAAAATTTTGATAAAATTAATTTTATTATTATTATTATGATAATATATTATCCCAAAGCTAATAAGTCAAGTTCATTACTGTGTTTTAGTATGTGTGAGTTTGGATTAACGTTAATGTTACTCCCTAGAATCAGAACCGTTACTAGTTGGAAAGGATGGACAGATGGACGGTTCATATACAATCACGGCTGTAGTGCACTGTGATGTTGTGACACACAGACACAACACTTTTTATTAAAGCAGTCAGAAATCTAGCGAGAGAAAGAGAATTAAAATATTGTAAAACTAAAATAAATATATAAAATAAAAAGTAAATATGTTATTTAATAAAATTTATTAGTATAATAAAATAAAAATATTATTATTTTATATAATCGACCAGTCAAAATAAATAAATTTTAATAAAATAAAATTTTAATAAAATAAAATTAATTATATTTGGGGGTTTGTTCCCTACAGATTTGTACGAAATTTGTTTATTTTATTTTAATGGAGAATAAAAAATAATTTATCAAAATTACCCTTGCTCAAATAATTTAAACTAATAAAATAATAAAAATATTATTTTTTAAATACACATCAGCTTCATATAAAAATATTTTTTTAATTTATATAATCTTTTTTTTAAAATTTTAAATTTTTTAAAATTTTAAATTTTTTAAAATTATTATTATTTTGAAATTATTATTATTATTATTATTATTTAAAGATAATAAATTTTACTACTCCACTTTGTTCAAAGATAACAAAGAAGAGAAGTCTGGTCCACGTAAGCAAAAAAGTCTGGTCAACTTGCTTCACGTAAACAAAAAAGTTTGGTCAACTTACACAGTCAACATTATGTCCATTTTTTCGGACGAAAATCTTAAGTAATAACCATTTTGTAATTTTTAAAAGTACAGTTATTCGATTGTAAAAAAAAAAATTTCGGTAACCACAATGAAAATCGGACCATAATATAGTAACCAAAAAATATATTATCCCGCTAATAATGTTGATACATGATTACCACAATGTGTGAAATAAAGAAAAAAGAAAAGAATTAAGTAGTATTTTTATATTTATACACTCAAATAATCGTCTTTAATTGTTAATTGTCAACTGGACAACACAAATTTTGTTCATAAAGAATTTGTAATTAATGGCAAGATTTTTTTTGTCTTCTTTTTAATGAATATATCAAAAGTTACAAGTATATTAGGACGCATTTTTATTTATTTATTATTTTTTATTTAAAGGTCAACTGTCAGAAGAAAAAAAATTCTTTTATTAAAATTTGTTACATATTCAAAAAATATATATTTAATATTATCAAATAACCTCTAAACATCAGATAAGCTTTTGCCTAAGCTCGATGTAATGCAAATATTTATGTTTTATATTATTTTGACAGTATTGTCAAAATTATACTTTTAATACATAAAAATAATAGAATATATTTACTTTGACTTTTTCTAATTGACAATTACCTTCTTTTTTATTTTTTTTGGATGAGTAATTGATTTGGTAGGCAATCAGGTTGAATGGAAGGCAACTCATAAAGGGTGGTTGTTATTAATAATTTAATATTACCACCAATAATATAATTGATTAACGTAACATGGGTTGTACATAAAACCAGCAGTAATAACTTTAAAAGACTTTCAGAGATTCAATAATAAAAATAATTATTATTTTTATTATTTAAAATTTATTATTATTAATATAATAATAATTATTACAATTATTATTATTATTACAATTCCTAGTACAGTGGCCAAAAAGTATATTATCTCATCTTCACATGCATAAAAACAATACTAGGTAGTTTAAATATTAGTGTTACATAAATTCTAACATGATAGGTAGTTGGTCTAGTTGTTTTTGTTGAAATATAAAGTTTTTAGCTTGGAGAGGTCTAGAGTTCAACACTCGTGAGTAACATTTTCTTTAAAAAAAATTTAAACCAAGACCTCCAATTTGGAATATAGATCCAATAACCACCCAAGCACATGAACTTATTATTATTATTATTACTATTATTACTACTACTATTATTATTATTACTGTTATTGTTATTATTATTATTATTATTATTATTATCTTAATTTAAGGCAATATTTTAATAGTCGTTGCAAAAAGTTGTATAAAATATGCAACGAAAATAAAAATTATTGCCAATGAATGTGGTTCATATTAGGCAACGAAATATAGCAAAAAAAAAACTTTCGTTGTCCACGATGAGGAGAAATCAAGTGGTTAGAAATTTTGCAACGAATTTTTAACGAATTTTGTTTTTAAATTTTGCAACTACTTATGAATTTCGTTGCAAAAAGTGAAAGCCTGACACAATCTGCAACGAAGGACAAGTTTCGTTGCTAAACATACACTTTTAGCAACGACTGAAAAATCGTTGCTAAAGCCCCATTTTTAGCAACAAAAAAACTTTCGTTGCCCACGATGACGGGAAATCTAGTGGCCGAAAATTTTGCAACGAATTTCTAACGAAATTTTTTCCCGCCAATGAATTCGCAACGAAATTTTCCAACGACTTATGAATTTCGTTGCAAAAAGTTAAAGCCTGACATAATCTGCAACGAAGGACAAATTTCGTTGCTAAACATATATTTTTAGTAACGACTTATAAAGTCGTTGCCCGAAAAATCGTTGCTAAAGACCCATTTTTTTGTAGTGTTACACTTTTTATTATGCATATAAGTAGCTACTATACATATATATTTAATTATCACATACTTGCACATAGCAATTAATAAATTATTTATCTTACCAATTAATTAATAATAATATTAATTAATCCCTTCCCTATTAATCAATGACATTATAAATCTTTATAACGATTGATTAAACAAATAAGAATCTTGTTATATTTATAAACACGCTGCTTATTGCTATTATATCTCTTACACTAATAATAGTCACATATTATTAATCACCATAAATATTTAATCAATATTCTTTAATAACAATTAACAATAAATATAGATTAATTGTTCGCTTAACAATTCTTTTGATAATTAATATAATCACTATTATTTTTCATCACGGTGCCACACAAGGCATTTGAACGAGTTTATTACAACTCCACATTTTCTCACTTGTTACAATTATTCCCTTTAATATAACTGAGTTAACTCGTCTCATAACATGAAATACTTTCTATTCAAATAAATACTCATTTCCATTCATATATCTATTTATTAATATACGGAAATTCTCAAGTCTTACAAAGGGAGCTTGTTTCACTTGCGGGTCAAAGGATCATATGACTAGTGATTGCCCTAGAAAGACAGCGGGAGGTGCAAATGGAGGTAAGGGAAGCAACAGTGGTGGTACGTTAACTATCACTGGGCCAGTGCCATTGAACCGACCCACTACCATAACTTTCAATATGAACGTGCAGAATATTGTGCAGTCAAAGGATGTGGTGTCAGGTATCATTCCAATCAATGGTATTAATGCTTATGTATTATTTGATCCAGGTGCTACTTGTTCATTTATATTCAATGAATTTGCTAAGAACTTAGATTTGCCTCAGGAAGAACTAGATTTTCCTTTAAACATAGAGATTGCGAATAGGGAGGTGATTATTGTTAGGTTTATACACAAGAACTGTAGGGTGGATATAAAGGGTCACTAGATGATGATGGATTTAATACCGATTAAACTTAGGGAATTTGATGTTATACTGGGAATAGGTTGGTTATTCAATTACGGGGCAATAATTGATTGTCAAAAGAAATGTGTTAACCTTATAAATCCGTCAAAGGTGGTGTTTTATGGCAGCAAGTTGCCTAGACAAGCGAGTTGTCTAACGATGATACAGGTCAAGAAGTTACTGAGATAAGAATGTGTAGGATACCTAGCCTACATAGTCGATACTCAGAAGAAAAGTGCGAGGCTGGAAGAGATATCGGTTATTAGAGATTTTCTGGATGTATTTCCAGACAATTTACCAGGACCTCCACCAGATAGAAAGGTTTAATTTATGATTGATTTAGCGCCAGGAACGACATCAATATCTAAAACCCCGTATAGAATGGCTCCAGTAGAAATGAAAGTGCTGATAGTACAGTTGCAAGAATTACTGGACAAGAAGTATATCCAGTCGAGCGTATCGCCGTGGGGAGCGCCGATGTTATTTGTTAAGAAGAAAGATGGATCAATGCGGCTCTGCATTGATTAAAGGGAATTAAATAAGGCCACGATTAAAAATAAGTATCTATTGCCAAGGATCGATGATGAGGTTGACCAGCTGAAGGGAGCTAGGTACTTTTCAAAAATAGATTTGAGAAGTGGGTACCATCAGTTGAAGGTAAGGAAGGTGGATGTACCGAAAACGACATTCAGAACTCGGTATGGCTATTACGAGTTTCTGGTTATGTTATTTGGTTTAACCAATGCACCTGTAGCATTCATGGATTTGATGAACAGGGTGTTTAAACCTTTCTTAGAAAAATTCGTAGTGGTGTTTATTGACGATATTTTGGTTTACTCCAACACCAAGGAAGAACACGTTGAACACTTAAGGGTGACATTGGAGACATTAAGAAGAGAGAAGTTATATGCAAAATTTTCAAAATATGAATTCTGTTTAGAACGTGTGTAGTTTCTTGGGCATGTTATTGATAAGGACAAAATCTCTATAGATCCATCAAAAGTTGAAGCTGTAATAAACTGGGATCAGCCAAAGACACCGTCAGAAGTAAGAAGTTTCTTGGGGTTGGCAGGTTACTATAGGCATTTTATTCAAGATTTTTCTAAGATCGTAACTCCGTTGACGAATTTAACTAAGAAGGTAGTTAAATTTGTTTGGACGGAGAAATGTGAATAGAGTTTCGAAGAATTAAGGAAGAAATTGAGTTCAACACTTGAGTTTTCATTGCCTTATTGTAGACACTCAAAATTTTGCATTCATGTTAGTAACCGTGTTTGAGGGGAAAATCGTCTTCCACAAACAACCCTGGAAGTCACATCAACCCTAGCCCCAACATCAACCACGGGAGATCAGATCCAGTCCGAGAGATAACCCTAGAAGTCTGATCAATTCCTAGCCTCGGAGAAAACCCCGGGATATCTGTAACGATCGAGAAATTTATAATTTAATTTAAATATTTATTGAATTAAATAAATATTTTAAAATAATTTATTTATTGAGGAAAAAAATAATTGATAAATTGTGGTTAATTAATTTAGTAACTAAATTGATTAATGCTAATTAAATTGAGTAATGATAATTTTATTTGAAGGATTTAATTAAATTAAATCAATTGCTTAATATTTAAGAAAATAATTAAATTAAATGAATTGTTTAATTTAAAATAAATAAATAAATTAAATAAAGTGATGTTTCTAATTTATTAATTAAATTAGATATATAATTATTTATTAATTTTAAGTATAATGATAATAAGATTATTATTATTATTATTATGAGTGATTTAAATTAACAAAAGTAAAGTTATTAATCAAATTAAAGTGTGACAAAAGAAACTATATAATATAAGGTTATTAAAATAATCTAATTTGGGAGTTATGTGCTTAGCCAAACAAGGCCTTGTGGCCTTTGGTCTAACTTAACTGATGAAGGCACATTGTTTTAACTGAAAGAGAACGTGGGATAGTTAAGCCATATCAGTTATTTTCTTTTGCATCTTATTTTTTTCTCATAAGGCTGAAAGAGCAGAGTTGAGAGAGAGAGATAGAGAGAGAGAGAGCTTGGAAGAAGAGAGGAAAAATCAGTGATTTTGAGAGTTGGAAAAGGAGGGTTTGAGGAAGGAATTAAAATAGCAGTGTTTATGTTCATATAATATGGCCTAGAAAGTACCAATTTAAGTGATCAATTTGTATGTTAAACTGTAAATTGGGTTTTGATTAAGCTAGTTCATTAAGAAACGAAGATAATGTAGCTTGAACGAAGTGATTTGGTGAAGAATTGAAATCATAGTGTTGATTTTTGGGAAGAATGTCAAAAAATTGAGTTTTATATGAAAATGAGAAATTTGAGAAATTAAACTAGTATAATTGTTGATTAAATTGTTCTATGTTGATGAATATGTTAGCAATCATGTTTATGATAGTTTTATATTTATTGTATGTGTGAATTTCACTGTTTTGTGGGTGAAATTCGTGTTTGTTGGGCTAAAGTCAGCTACTGTTCATAGCCATCTCTGTCTCTGTCTGTGCACCAGCGCAGCTACGCTGGTGTCAAGGCAATAAAAACTGCGCAGCTGCGCCAGTCCCAAGCGCACTTGCGCCATACTCTGGTTTGAGACAGTGAAGTCTGCTTATTTTTAGGTTTTTATTTATGGACTTATATTTGCTAAGCATGCATGTTCATGATGTTAAGACATAACATAAACTACAATAACAGATTATAATGTGTTGTAATGCGAAGTGTGAGGATTTTTAAATAATTATTTAAATAAGTTATGAAAGGAAACCGAATGGGATGTTTTAAAAGTTAGAGATGAAAGATTAAGTTATGTTGGATCGTAAGGAGATTTTAGATTTGTTAAGGATGTTAACCAACATGGTTAGGTGCTAAGTTAAGGTTATGACCTAAATGATGGTTTAAACCCCTAATGCTAATGTTCATATAATTAATTGTTATTGCGATTACAATGATTTATGTAGGGTAATTGGAGACTATTTTACACTTGTGTAGCTTACCTACAAGGCAAGTTTCTAAACATATCTTTTTACATTGAGCAAGTTTTCTAATTCTATCCTGTTATTATTGAGCAAGCTTTCTAACTTCATTCTTTTATTAATGAATGCAAGTTCCTAAACTTTTATTTAACAAGACTATTGATTCTATCCTTATGTACGATTGAATAAGCACTTGTAACCTAATTCGTTACCTCGAGCGAGTTTTATTTTCTAAATCTTGGTATTATTATTCAAAGCATATATTGTTCTAATACATTGATTCAAATGATATTGTTCTAGCCCTTTTGGATATAGCACTTTGCATGTGTATCATGTTTATTCAATTATATTGTTGATATCTGATCTTTGACTTTGATAGCCTTGTTCAGTTATACATTCTTGTATTAAATCTTAAAGTAGTACGCAAATTCTTATTGATTAAACCAATCTATAAATTGAATAGTGTTCTAAAATTCTAGAAACACTGACAAGCTAGTTCCAAACTAAACTTTCTTTAGTGCAGAAATTCTAAATTCAAACTGAGACGAACAACCCTAACATAGGGGATTTTGTACGTGTAACGTTTAGATGTTTGTGCACAATACATGGTGCAAAGGGATGATCCCCCTAAGTACGTTAAGAAGAGTCTGGATAGTCTAATGACTATTAAGGTTAAGGTAATAATACCTAAATACCAGAGACATAGTTCGTGGTCCTATGACCCTCAGATATTAAAGTTTGAACTTGCTTTCTATTTCTGATTTGTAAAACAAGTTCATTATTGTTCAGCATTCGTTGTTCATTCTCATGTTGTTATTACTACTCTTTATATCAGTGAGCAATTGTTTACTCACTCTTGCATTTAACACTGCAGCTAAAGCTGAGAAAGTTGATGAGCCATCTACTAGCAAATGAAAGGGCAAAATGTCCAAGTGTTGAAGACTTATGAGAATTTTATTTTAATTGATTATGTTAAAGACTTGTTTTATTTTTATGATGTATTCCGCACACTTATGTAATAATTTTAAGGTTAGATTACCTGGGATTATTTTTAAAATGATGTAACCCTTTAATGGGAAAGACTATTATTTAAGTTATTTAAATTATGTCTTTATCCTTTATGATGTGTAGTTAGATGTAATGGTTTTGGATAGTGAACACCAAATCTTGTGGGAATGAAGTACCCGAATTTGGGGGTGTCACAGGTTGGTATCAAAGCCTTAGGTTATGAACCTTACGTGGGAAAACCTTAGGAAGTAACCTTAGGAAACAGAAAACATAGAGGTGTTTAACTCTTATTGAGTTTTAAGGAATGGATTAAGGTATCCATTGAAGCTAAACAATAAAAGACATTATGTGATATGTGTTAATAACTTATGTGCTCGCGAGTATCAAAAATGTTAAGTAAAACTTTAAATATTTTGTTGACAGGATGTCTAACGAAGGAGGATCCAGTCCAGCTAGGGAGGTGATACCTCAGGTACCTAGAGATGACGAACCCCGGGATATTCACGTTGTGCGGGAATAGCTGATTTAGGAGGATGAGCCTATGGCCGATCCCGAGGAGGTTAGTTCTGAGGAGAAAGATGAGGATGATGAGGAAGAGGATCCTGAGGAGTTTCCACCAAACTCCATATCAGCTGAGATGTATGACGCTCTGTATGACCGTAACATAGAATTGCAGGACAAAGTTGAGGAGCTGAAGGAGATGGTTAAGATGCATCATGCAATGATGGAGTAGAAGGATGCGGAGATTCAAGAACTCGAGTCATGCCTTGGGAACATAGAGTGGAACCTAGTTCATACCAAGGGTCAACATGAAGACCTATTGGCAGTAAACGAGAAGATGAAAATTGACATGGAGAAATTAAAAGATTACTTCAAAGAGGAATCAGCTAAGCGTGCAAGAGCAGAGGACGCTTGGATGAAGGTGACTCAACGTGCAGACCGTGCTGAGGCTAAAGTCCAGGTGAAGAAAGCCAAGATGAACGAGATGGATTATGCTTTTAATTCTGCGATTGATAGGGCCCAGGATCGAGTCTATTATTACCCACCTCAGTTTGAGGACTCGCCGTGGTTCGTGATGGATCGTAGAACAGCGTATCGTATTATGGAGGAGGAACGTCGAGAAGCCTTACAACGTCTTAATATGCCTAGATAGAATAAGAGTGATAATAATACGTGGTCAATTATGTGAATAAATAAACTGTGAATCCCTTATTTGAGATGAATAAATGGATAGTATGAGAATGTAATCCTGAAGCTTGTCTAGTTTAGGAAAGTGGATGTTTATAGCAGATATGCTATCTTTAATATGTTTTAAAACTTTATGAATGAATAAAAGTTTATTTGAAATGTTATGTGTTATAGCTTTCATTTTGGAATGTTTAAGTTAAACTTCAAATACCTAAGAAGTTGTGTAATGAACTAATAAGCGTATATTTTAACAGAACATGCCTCCTAGAAGAAGACAACCACGTCAACAACCACCTCCTAAGGGGATACTAATAATAATAACGAGGCCAGCGCTAACCCGGTTCAACAGTTGGTAACCTTGTTGACGGGTGCACTTACGAATCAACCGCAAGCTTAAGTCACGACCTTTAAAGAATTCAAAGCGGTTGGACCGCCAGAGTTTCAAGGGTCTATGAATCCAGCGGAAGCCCAAACCTGGATTATGGAAATGGAAAAGGTGTTCGACATTGCTAGAATTAACGAAGATCAGAAGTCCGCGTTTGCAACGTTCATGCTGAAGTCTGAAGCTAGCTACTGGTGGCAGGGAAATAAGGTTCGTGGGGGACAAGGAGTGATAGCAGGGGATAGATTTAAGGAGATGTTCTTTGAAATGTACTTTCCAGCGAGTTCTCGGAATCAGTTGGAAGTGCAATTTTTGGAGTTAAAGCAAGGAATGATGACGGTGCCAGGATATGCTGTGTAGTTTAACGAGTTTGTAAGACCCCGAATTTTATGAAATAAAAGTATTCAATTTTTCATATAATTACAATTCAGTAAATGATTAAATTGATAAAAAGTTAAAGTTATGGGTGAAATGTGAAAAATTTTTAAAATACGCAAGTGGTTATAAAATATTCATTGTTGTCGGGGAATATTCGTTTAGTCGTGAAATATTCTTTCTGTCGGAGAATATTCGTACGACGACACAGCCATTTGTGGGCCCCATAACAGAATAATTGTCGGATGAAGAAAACGACAAATTTGAGTTTCTATAAATAACGGCGTAGTTGTTACCGTTAACACTGTTGGAATACCTGGTGGTTAAAATACAGTAATACGCGTAGTTGCACAGTAGCACACGGTATTGCATAGTATTTTTTTCAATTATTGATTCTTACGTGAGAAGGCACTACTCAATAATTGTTACAGTAATTACTGTTCAATATTTTATTTTATTGAATCAATAATTGCTGCGTTGATATTTTATATTATTGTTGTTTCAATAATTGTTGCTGCACTGTATTTTCCATTATCAGATCAATAATTCATATTATTTGAATAAATATTATTAGATAGCATTATTGGCAATGCCTAGAAAGTTCTGTCTAAGGAGAGGTTTGGTCATCTAATTGCGCTCCAGTAAGGAGAAATCCTTATTGGAAAGCCCCCTCTTTCCTGGGAACGGCCTGGTTGTCATAAATGTGATTCTGTAATATTATTTGTGAATAATTAATTATTGATTCATATGATAAGGAAATATTTATTTTATGTGGATATAAATGAGGGATATATTTTTGTGGTTAAAAATGATGGAGTTAATGTTGAGGTGTTTTATCTGTATTTTTGTCAGAACGGAGGTATTGAAAATCAAATTAGGGTTTTTAAGATATTTTGCGAGGGTTATAATTTTTAATCCGACCGTTGGATCGTAGTAATATTTGGATATGTTATACATATATAAGTTGAGTATATGTCCACAAATTTTGAACCGTTAAAAATGAACGTATGATTTATTATGAATTTTACGAGATGACTGGTTCATAAATTGTTGAATTTTCGGAGTTAATCATTTTGGTGGAAAATTTTAGAATTGGTGGGCCCCACTCTTGGTTGGTGAAGAAATGTGCTGAGATTTTTATTCAAATGTGGTGGGTGAGAATAGTAGAATGTAAAGTCATCAGGTTGCAGGTTAAGTTTGCTTCGGCGTGCTAACATTTTCCTATAAATAGAGGGCTAAGTTAGAATTAAAAATCACACCAGAATTCATAAGTTTTCTCTCTTTTTCTCTCTAGATTATCAAGTGTATTTTGTGAGTATTTAGATACTTGGTGAGTTGCTATTCATCAGTGCAAGTTTCCTTCAGCGTCATATCCGATATCCAATCAGAAGTGTTGCCCTTTTGAGGTAAGGGATAGTAAGGGATTTTAAGGGTTATTATGTTTTTCAGTTCGTAATTTTTCTGACCTTCAAAAATTCTGGAAAAATTTGAAATGATATTTTGATGAGTTTTCTTGATTGTGTCCAAAAATAGTGATTTTTGGATGTATAGATTGAGAGTTATGAATTTTATGAGAAAAGACTATTTTAAAAGTAACCGCTTATAATTCCTTGTGGTTAACTCCAAAATTGATGTAATTTTTATTGGGAGTACATGTATATGATAGAAGTATACTCTGTAAATTTCAGAATTTTTGGACAAAAGTACAATTTATGATAAATGTCTAAATATTCGGCGGTTTTGGCCATATGAAAAATAGTAAATGAGTTTTAAAAATTCTGAGAAAAATATATGTTCAATATGGGACTATATTCTGCTAAATCCCAGAAAAGAAATATTTTTAGAACTGATTTGGTATTTTTCATGAAAATAGACTAGTTATGAGTAAATGAATTAAATATGTTATGTGAAGTAAGAAGATTGAAAAATAGGATTTTAATACTTGAGAATCCTATATGAGGTATATGCAGATTTTTGCTGAGAGTTTTGGTTATTGGTGATGAAATCTTATGAGTTTGGCATTTTAGAATGATTAAATACATTATTTAGTAAAGTGTAAACAATTAAAATAAATTGTTTATAAGTTTAAGAAATGTTATTCTTTCAATATCATTATACCGAAATATTGGTATAAATTTTATTGTGGAATTTCTACCTTTTTGTGTTGGGGTTACTATTCATGAGTTACTATTCACGAGTTACTATTCACAGGTACTATTCACGACAAAATTAGTTTTTTTTTCTGACCAAATTATAGTTGATTTATGAATATTACTCTTGAGATTAAAACTATATGTTGATCATATTATTTTTATTATCAGATATAACATTTTTATAACCCTAATGATGATATTCTCTTTCACTTGAGTGTAAAGATGGGTAGATTATCGGTATGATCATGACTATGGGTTCTCTTTGGCCAGTAGTGCAAAGTTGAATTGTTGACTGGTATGATCATGACCATTAAATTTATAACTGAATATCTTTAGCTTAAGTGTAAAGGTGAATTGATCAACATGATTATAATTATTGTTTATATAATTCTGAAATGATTATATATTTCTTTGAGATATTAATATATTTGGCCTATAGTGCAAATATGAACTGTTGAGGAATATCTTTGGCCTGTAGTGCAAAGATGGTCTGTTGATGAATATCTTTGGCCTGTAGTGCAAAGATGAACTGTTGTTGAATATCTTTGGCCGTAGTGCAAAGATGGATTTATTAGTATGATTATGAACATGAACTGTGATTTGGTATAACCATGATCTTTGATGTTTCAGGTAAAGACAGGTGATGAAAATATTCTTCGTCCTGGGTGCGAAGAAAAATTTAGAATCACAATTATGATTATGAGTTATTCATATGATTGTGGACCAGAATTGTTGATTGATGTTACAGGGATAAAACATTGTTGATGGATTTTTAACATGGAGAAGATAATAGACTTTATAGTCTATTTGACTCTTCTAATGGATTGCTCGTTTCGCTGTAACTATGGTTGAAAATTTTTATCATCTACCATATGTTCTAACTCTCTGATTTATTACTAATGAAGGCTATTGATAATTTAATTATCTTTAGTCATGATATTTTTTACTAAGCTAGTTGTGCTCACCCTTTTGCTTCACAATTCCTTTCAGGTAATAAGAGTGTAGCTGGGTCAAGCAAGGGTAACGGGAAAATAGAACAGTGGTCTCTAGCTGTGGATGTTCTCCCGAAGCAGTATAGAAAAGTTCACTTAGTAGTTTTATTTGGTGAATCTAATAGGGTAAGGTGTACCCAACGTTGGAACGGTAGTTTGCCATTACCATACAAGATGTCTAACGACATACAACCTCGTGTCATCATAAGACAGGGATGTGCACATCCACTTGCTGAGTATATATACGAGCACTACCTATATAATCTTGGTGTTTGTTTGAAGTATAATTCTCAATTAGAGACAGTAGAGATAATGATTTGTCAAGAGAAGACTCACCATTAGGAAGAATATGATAGTAATCTTCTCGTTTTTCTTTGGGGTCTATTGGGTCAACCAAGGATAATTCTGTGGCCATATGATATCTATCATAACCTAGATGCATGGCCTCCCATGTACGAAGGTTTCCTTGAGCACTTCCCAAAGATTCTAATTTTTAAAACAGTTTTTGACTATACCTTTATATAAGGTGTCAATGTGAGGTGATGTCCACGGTTGGAACATGAGTCACATTTGGTATATATTTGTATCCAAACTCATAGCATATGTGTTGTTGGATTTTGCACGACAATTGTTGTAATAAAGTTGTAGTTGTTTTCTGTATCATGTATCTGACGACTCAGAATGGGTTGGGTGGAATGGACCTATTTTGGGGTCATCACAGTTGGTATCAGAGCTTAGGGATATGATCTCTGGCGGAGATCGGGGAATAAAACTAGGAGGGGAGAGATGAGTAAATTCTTCGCTAGTATGTCCTACCTAAACTTATTTGTTGGTCAGTCATAATATTGGGATATTATGTGATATGTTAATTTGTTCAATTAACCCTTGTTTTGAAGCTGTATTCTAGAATGATATCTGAAATATAGGAGATGAGCAATGGAGAAATCATAATGATTTGAGAGATAGAATCTGAAATGAAAGCAAGGTATTCTCAACTCTTCGAAATACCAGATACGTAAATTTCGAGGACGAAATTTCATAAGGAGGGGAGATTGTAAGACCCCGAATTTTATGAATTCATAAGGAGGGGAGATTGTAAGACCCCGAATTTTATGAAATAAAAGTATTCAATTTCTCATATAATTACAATTCAGTAAATGGTTAAATTGATAAAAAGTTAAAGTTATGGGTGAAATGTGAAAAATTTTCAAAATACGCAAGTGGTTATAAAATATTCATTGTTGTCGGGGAATATTCGTTTAGTCGTGGAATATTCTTTCTATCGGAGAATATTCGTACGACGATGCAGCCATTTGTGAGCCCCATAACAGAATACTTGTCGGATGAAGAAAACGACAAATTTGAGTTTCTATAAATAACGGCGTAGTTGTTACCGTTAACACTGTTGGAATACCTGGTGGTTAAAATACAGTAATACGCGTAGTTGCACAGTAGCACACGGTATTGCACAGTATTTTTTTCAATTATTGATTCTTACGTGAGAAGGCACTACTCAATAATTGTTACAGTAATTACTGTTCAATATTTTATTTTATTGAATCAATAATTGCTGCGTTGATATTTTATATTATTGTTGTTTCAATAATTGTTGCTGCACTGTATTTTCCATTATCAGATCAATAATTCATATTATTTGAATAAATATTATTAGATAGCATTATTGGCAATGCCTAGAAAGTTCTGTCTAAGGAGAGGTTTGGTCATCTAATTGCACGCCAGTAAGAGAAATCCTTATTGGAAAGCCCCCTCTTTCCTGGGAACGGCCTGGTTGTCATAAATGTGATTCTGTAATATTATTTGTGAATAATTAATTATTGATTCATATGATAAGGAAATATTTATTTTATGTGGATATAAATGAGGGATATATTTTTGTGGTTAAAAATGATGGAGTTAATGTTGAGGTGTTTTATCTGTATTTTTGTCAGAACGGAGGTTTTGAAAATCAAATTAGGGTTTTTAAGATATTTTGCGAGGGTTATAATTTTTAATCCGACCGTTGGATCGTGGTAATATTTGGATATGTTATACATATATAAGTTGAGTATATGTCCACAAATTTTGAACCGTTAAAAATGAACGTATGATTTATTATGAATTTTACGAGATGACTGGTCCATAAATTGTTGAATTTTCGGAGTTAATCATTTTGGTGGAAAATTCTAGAATTGGTGGGCCCCACTCTTGGTTGGTGAAGAAATGTGCTGAGATTTTTATTCAAATATGGTGGGTGGGAATAGTAGAATGTAAAGCCATCAGGTTGCAGGTTAAGTCTGCTTCGGCGTGCTAACATTTTCCTATAAATAGAGGGCTAAGTTAGAATTGAAAATCACACCAGAATTCATAAGTTTTCTCTCTTTTTCTCTCTAGATTATCAAGTGTATTTTGTGAGTATTTAGATACTTGGTGAGTTGCTATTCATCAGTGCAAGTTTCCTTCAGCGTCATATCCGATATCCAGTCAGAAGTGTTGCCCTTTTGAGGTAAGGGATAGTAAGGGATTTTAAGGGTTATTATGTTCTTCAGTTCGTAATTTTTCCGACCTTCAAAAATTCTAGAAAAATTTGAAATGATATTTTAATGAGTTTTCTTGATTGTGTCCAAAAATAGTGATTTTTGGATGTATAGATTGAGAGTAATGAATTTTATGAGAAAATACTATTTTAAAAATAACCGCTTATAATTCCTTGTGGTTAACTCCAAAATTGATAAAATTTTTATTGGGAGTACATGTATATGATAGAAGTATACTCTGTAAATTTCAGAATTTTTGGACAAAAGTACAATTTATGATAAATGTCTAAATATTTGGCGGTTTTGGCCATATGAAAAATAGTAAATGAGTTTTAAAAATTCTGAGAAAAATATATGTTCAATATGGGACTATATTATGCTAAATCCCAGAAAAGAAATATTTTTAGAACTGATTTGGTATTTTTCATGAAAATAGATTAGTTATGAGTAAATAAATTAAATATGTTATGTGAAGTAAGAAAATTAAAAAATAGGATTTTATGACTTGAGAATCCTATATGAGGTATATGCAGATTTTTGATGTGAGTTTTGGTTATTGGTGGTGAAATCTTATGAGTTTGTTATTTTAGAATGATTAAATACATTATTTAGTAAAGTGTAAACAATTAAAATAAATTGTTTATAAGTTTAAGAAATGTTATTCTTTCAATATCATTATACCGAAATATTGGTATAAATTTTATTGTGGAATTTTTATCTTTTTGTGTCGGGGTTACTATTCATGAGTTACTATTCACGAGTTACTATTCACAGGTACTATTCACGACAAAATTGGTTTCTTTTTCTGACCAAATTATAGTTGATTTATGAATATTACTTTTGAGATTAAAACTATATGTTGATCATATTATTTTTATTATCATATATAACATTTTTATAACCCTAATGATGATATTCTCTTTCACTTGAGTGTAAAGATGGGTAGATTATCGGTATGATCATGACTATGGGTTCTCTTTGGCCAGTAGTGCAAAGTTGAATTGTTGACTGGTATGATCATGACCATTAAATTTATAACTGAATATCTTTAGCTTAAGTGTAAAAGTGAATTGATCAACATGGTTATAATTATTGTTTATATAATTCTGAAATGATTATATATTTCTTTGAGATATTAATATATTTGGCCTATAGTGCAAATATGAACTGTTGAGGAATATCTTTGGCCTGTAGTGCAAAGATGGTATGTTGATGAATATCTTTGGCCTGTAGTGCAAAGATGGTCTGTTGATGAATATCTTTGGCCTGTAGTGCAAAGATGAACTGTTGTTGAATATCTTTGGCCGTAGTGCAAAGATGGATTTATTAGTATGATTATGAACATGAACTGTGATTTGGTATAACCATGATCTTTGATGTTTCAGGTAAAGACAGGTGATGAAAATATTCTTCGTCCTGGGTGCGAAGAAAAATTTAGAATCACAATTATGATTATGAGTTATTCATATGATTGTGGACCAGAATTGTTGATTGATGTTACAGGGATAAAATATTGTTGATGGATTTTTAACATGGAGAAGATAATAGACTTTATAGTCTATTTGACTCTTCTAATGGATTGCTCGTTTCGCTGTAACTATGGTTGAAAATTTTTATCATCTACCATATGTTCTAACTCTCTGATTTATTACTAATGAAGGCTATTGATAATTTAATTATCTTTAGTCATGATATTCTTTACTAAGCTAGTTGTGCTCACCCTTTTGCTTCACAATTCCTTTCAGGTAATAAGAGTGTAGCTGGGTCGAGCAAGGGTAACGGGAAAATAGAACAGTGGTCTCTAGCTGTGGATGTTCTCCCGAAGAAGTATAGAAAAGTTCACTTAGTAGTTTTATTTGGTGAATCTAATAGGGTAAGGTGTACCCAACGTTGGAAGGGTGGTTTGCCATTACCATACAAGATGTCTAACGACATACAACCTCGTGTCATCATAAGACAGGGATGTGCACATCCACTTGCTGAGTATATATACGAGCACTACTTATATAATCTTTCTGTTTGTTTGAAGTATAATTCTCAATTAGAGACAGTAGAGATAATGATTTGTCAAGAGAAGACTAACCATTGGGAAGAATATGATAGTAATCTTCTCGTTTTTCTTTGGGGTCTATTGGGTCAACCAAGAATAATTCTGTGGCCATACGATATCTATCATAACCTAGATGCATGGCCTCCCATGTACGAAGGTTTCCTTGAGCACTTCTCAAAGATTCTAATTTCTAAAACAGTTTTTGACTATACCTTTATGTAAGGTTTCAATGTGAGGTGATGTCCACGGATGGAACATGAGTCACATTTGGTATATATTTGTATCCAAACTCATAACATATGTGTTGTTGTATTTTGCACGACAATTGTTGTAATAAAGTTGTAGTTTTTTTCTGTACCATGTATTTGACGACTCAGAATGGGTTGGGTGGAATGGACCTATTTTGGGGTCGTCACAGAGTTGGCAATGTTTACCACATATCAAGTCAATACTAATGAGCGTAAGGTGAGAAGGTTCGAACAAGGATTGAAACCCTGGCTTTATAGCAAAGTTTCAATGTTCCAGCTGAATACATTTGCTGCTATTTTGGAAAAGGCAATTATCGCGGAAGGTGGAAGCGATGCCTTGACCAAGTACAACCAAGAACAGAAGAAGAGGAAGAATGAGAATGAAAATAAGGCTGGTGGAAGTAACATTGCAAGTTACAGTCAGAAGAGGAAGTGGAACGATAATTCGACTGCGGGAGGACAGCAGGGAAATTAGCAGAAGAAAAAGTTTGAAGCTTGTGCGACGTGTGGAAAGAACCATATTGGAGTATATTTGAAGGGAAAGCGAGTTTGTTTCAACTGTGGTCAGGAAGGACACATTGCACCGAACTGTTTTAGTCCAAAGAAAGGAGCATGTTATACCTGCGGTTCAAAGGATCACATGGCTCGTGATTGCCCTAAGAAGCCAGCGGGAAGTGCAAGTGGTGGAAAAGGAAACAACAACGGTGGTGGTGCATTGACTATCACTGGACCATCACAGTCAAGCCGACCTACTGTAAGGACTTTCAATATGACCATGAAGGATGTTGTACAGTCTAAGGATGTGGTGTCAGGTATCATTCTGATTAATGGTATTAATGCTTATGTAATGTTTGATTCGGGTGCTACTTGTTCATTTATATCCGATGAATTTGCTCAGAACTTAGATTTGCCTCAGGAAGAATTAAATTATCCTTTGAGCATAGAGATTGCGAATAGGGAAGTGATTCCTATTAGATTCATATATAAGAATTGTAGTGTGGTTATTAAGGGTCAAGAAATGTTGGTAGATTTGATACCAATTAGACTAGGTGAGTTTGATGTTATCCTGGGAATGGATTGGTTATTCAATCACGGAGCAGTAATTAATTGCCAAAGGAAGTGTGTTAACCATATGACTTCGTTAGAGGTAGTGTTCTATGGCAGTAAGTCACCTCGACAAGCAAGTTGTCTGACGGTGATGCAAGCTAAGAAGTTATTGAGACAAGAATGTGTAGGATACTTAGCCTATATAGTCGATACACAGAAGAAGAGTGTGAAGTTAGAAGAGATACCGATCATAAGAGATTTTGCAGACGTATTTCCAGACGATATGACGGGTCTTCCGATGGATCGACAAATTGAGTTCATGATTGATTTACTACCAGGAATGGCCCCGATATCTAAAGCACCGTACAGAATGGCCCCGGTAGAAATGAAAGAGTTGATGGTGCAATTGCAAGATTTTCTCGACAAGAAGTATATTCAGCCGAGTGTTTCGCCATGGGGAGCGCCGGTGTTGTTTGTTAAGAAGAAAGACGGATCGATGCGGCTCTGCATTGACTATCGAGAATTAAATAAGGTCACGATTAATAATAAGTATCCATTACCTAGAATCGACGACCTGTTCGATCAGTTGAAGGGAGTGAGGTATTTCTCAAAGATAGACTTGAGAAGTGGTTATCATCAGTTGAAGGTGAGGCCAGAGGATGTACCGAAGACGGCATTCAGAACTTGGTATGGTCATTACGAGTTTCTGGTTATGTCTTTTGGTTTAACCAATGCACTTGCAGCGTTCATGGATTTGATGAACAGGGTGTTTAAACCATTCTTAGACAAATTTGTAGTGGTGTTTATTGATGATAAATTGGTATATTCCAAAACTAAGGAGGAACATGTGGAACACTTAAGAGTAACGTTGGAGACATTGAGAAAAGAGAAGTTGTACGCTAAGTTCTCAAAATGTGAGTTTTGGTTGGAACGTGTACGGTTTCTCGGTCACGTTATTGATAAGGACGGAATTTTGGTAGATCCATCAAAAGTTGAGGCTATGATAAACTGGGATCAGCCAAGGACACCATCAGAAGTAAGGAGTTTCTTAGGATTGGCAGGTTACTATAGGCATTTTATTCAAGACTTTTCCAAGATCGCGACTCTGTTGACGAATTTAACTAGGAAAGCGATTAAGTTTGTTTGGACAGAGAAGTGTGAGAAAAGTTTTCAAGAATTGAAGAAGAGGTTGATTTCAGCACCTGTGTTATCATTGCCTGATGATACAGGAAATTTTGTGGTGTATAGTGACACATTGCATAAAGGACTAGGCTGTGTGCTTATGCAGAACGGCAGAGTTATTGCGTATGCATCACGACAATTGAAAGATTATAAGAAAGGGTATCCGACTCATGACTTAGAGTTGGCGGCGGTGGTGTTTGCCCTAAAAATTTGAAGACATTATCTTTATGGAGAAAGGTGTGAGATATATGCTGACCATAAAAGTCTGAAGTATATCTTTATACAGAAAGGTTTGAATATGAGACAAAGAAGATGGTTGGGGTTGATCAAAGACTATGACTGCGAGATTTTCTATCTTCTCGAAAAGGCGAATGTTGTTGCTGATGCCTTAAGTAGAAAGGGACGGGAGAAGTTAATGATGTTGACTACTCAAGAGAAGCTAGTGTCGAAAATGACTAAGATGGAGTTCGAAATTAGATATCCGACAGAATCTGATGAAAAATTATTCCAGGTGGGAAACGGTTCAACGTTGGTGGATAAGGTGAAAAATGCACAACTTCAGGATGAAGACTGCGAAAAGATAAAACAGAAGATATCTGAAGGTGAGGAAAACAAATTCAAAATCGATTCGGAAGGGTTACTTCGATTCGAACGGAGAATTTGGGTTCCGCCAGTACCAGAAGTTAAAGGGAAAACTTTGAGTGAAGCTCATAACTCAAGATATTCGATTCATCCTTGAAGTACAAAGATGCATCAGGATCTTAGACATCATTTTTGGTGGCCGAATATGAAGAAGGATGTGGTTGAATGCGTGGCGAAGTGCTTAACGTGTCAAAAAGTCAAAGCTGAGCATCAAAGGCCAAGCGAATTATTACAACCGTTGGAGATACCAGAATGGAAATGGGAGCCTATCACAATGGATTTTGTGGTAGGTCTTCCAGTGACCCAACAAGGTTACGATGCCATTTGGGTGATTGTCGATCGATTGACGAAGTCAGTACACTTTTTGCCAATCAAGATTAGATTTACCCTAGATCGGTTAGCAAAACTGTACGTGAAGGAAATTATTTCAAGGCACGGTGTACCTGTGTCCATTGTATCAGACAGAGATCCGCGTTTCACATCAAATTTCTGAAACGATTACAAGAATGTTTGGTAACATAGCTAAGAATGAGCACAGCATACCATCCTCAAATAGACGGACAGAGTGAGAGAACCATCCAGACACTAGAGGACATGCTCAGAGCATGTATTATGGATTTCAAGGGAAATTGGGACGATCATTTACCATTGGTTGAATTTTCCTATAATAATAACTATCACGCGAGTATTGGCATGCCGCCTTACGAAGCATTATACGGCAGAAAATGCAGAACTCCGCTATGTTTGGATGAGGTTGGTGAACGTCTGTTGGGTCCAGGATTGGTACAACAGACTGTCGAGATCATTAAAGTGATTCGAGCAAGATTGATAGCTACACAGGATAGACAGAAGAAATATGCCGATCAGCATCGACAAAATAGAGAATTCGATGTCGGTAATTATATTTTCTTGAAAGTGTCTCCCTGGAAGGGGAAAATTAGGTTTGGCAAGAAGGGGAAATTAAGCCCTAGGTTTATAGGACCTTTTGAAGTGCTTCGACGAGTTGGTAAAGTGGCATACGAGGTAGCTTTACCTCCAGAGTTGGAGCATGTTCATATTTTTTTTCATGTCTCGGTATTGAGGCCATATAAGCCTGATTATAAACATGTTATAGAGTATGAGCCCTTACAATTTGAGAAAGATTTGTCATATAAGGAAGTCCCTGTTCAAATTGTTGACAGAAAAGAGCAAGTATTGAGGAATAAGGTGATACCTTCTGTTAAGGTAATCTGGAGGAACCCCAATGCTGAGAAAGCTACGTGGGAACTTGAAAGCATTATGATGAAGAATTATCCTCAGTTGTTTGCTTGATTTTGTATAGCGATTCTGGGGACAGAATCTAGTTAAGGAGGGAAGAATGTAACGAATAAATTTTTTGAGTTGTGATTCTGGGGACAGAATCCTTTTAAGGAGGGAAAGATGTAACGATCGAGAAATTTATAATTTAATTTAAATATTTATTGAATTAAATAAATATTTTAAAATAATTTATTTATTGAGGAAAATAAATAATTAACAAATTGTGGTTAATTAATTTAGTAACTAAATTGATTAATGTTAATTAAATTGAGTAATGATAATTTTATTTGAAGGATTTAATTAAATTAAATTAATTGCTCAATATTTAAGAAAATAATTAAATTAAATTAATTGTTTAATTTAAAGGAAATAAATAAATTTAATAAAGTGATGTTTCTAATTTATTAATTAAATTAGATATATAATTATTTATAAATTTTAAGTATAATGATAATAAGATTGTTATTATTATTATTATAAGTGATTTAAATTAACAAAACTAAAGTTATTAATCAAATTAAAGTGTGACAAAAGAAATTATATAATATAAGGTTATTAAAATAATCTAGTTTGGGAGTTATGTGCTTAGCCAAACAAGGCCTTGTGTCCTTTGGTCTAACTTAACTGATGAATGCGCATTGTTTTAACTGAAAGAGAACGTGGGAGAGTTAAGCTATATCAGTTATTTTCTTTTGCGTCTTATTTTTTTTGTCCTAAGGCTGAAAAAGCATAGTTGAGAGAGAGAGAGAGAGAGAGAGAGAGAGAGAGCTTGGAAGAAGATATGAAAAACTCAATGATTTTGAGAGTTGGAAAATGAGGGTTTGAGGAAGGAATTAAAATAACAGTGTTTATGTTCATATAATATGGCCTAGAAAATACTAATTTAAGTGATCAATTTGTATGTTAAACTGTAAATTGGGTTTTGATTATGTTAGTTCATTAAGAAACAAAGATAATGTAGTTTGAACGAAGTGATTTGGTGAAGAATTGAAATCACAGTGTTGATTTTTGGGAAGAATGTCAAAAAATTGAGTTATATGAAAATGAGAAATTTGAGAAATTAAACTAGTATAATTGTAGATTAAATTGTTCTATGTTGATGAATATGTTAGAAATCATGTGTATGATAATTTTATATTTATTGTATGTGTAAATTCACTATTTTGTGGGTGAAATTCATGTTTATTGGGCTAAAGTCGGCTACTGTTTATAGTCGTCTCTGCCTCTATCTGTGCACCAGCGCAACTGTGCTGGTGTCAAGGCAAAAAAAATTGCGCAGCTGCGCCAATCCCAAGCGCAACTGCGCCATACTCTGGTCTGAGATAGTGAAGTTGTCTTATTTGTAGGTTATTATTTATGGACTTATATTAGCAAAGCATGCATGTTCATAATGTTAAGACATACTGTAAGACCCCAATTTATTAATGAATAAAATCAAATTTTCTCTAAATATTATTGTGAATAATAAGGGGTTAATTTGATATAATACTTTGGTTATGGGTGAAATGTGCAAATTTTACAAAATAAGCAAGTGGTTATAAAATATTCATTTTGTCGGGAAATATTTGTTTGGTCGTGGAATATTCTTGCTGTCGGGGAATATTCGTACGACGGCGCAGCCTTGTGTGGGCCCCAGAACGAAAAGCGATTGGATGAAAAAAATGACAAGTATAAGTTGTTTATAAATAACGGCGTAGTTGTTACCGTTAATACTGTTGGAATACCCGGTGGTTAAAATACAGTAGCACACGGTATTTTACCAATTATTGATTCTTACGTAAGAATGCACTACTCAATAATTGTTACAGTAGTTATTGTTCAATATTTTATTTTATTGATTCAATAATTGCTGCATTGATATTTTATATTATTGTTGTTTCAATAATTGTTGCTGCACAGTATTTTTCATTATCAGATCAATAATTCATAATATTATTAGATAGCATTATTGGTAATGTCTAGAAAGTTCTGTCTAAAGAGAGGTTTGGTCATCTAAAATCCTTATTGGAAAGCTCCCTCTTTCCTGGGAACGGCCTGGTTGTCATAATTGTGATTCTGTGATATTATTTATGAATAATTAATTATTGATTTATATGATAAGAAAATATTTTTTTTTTTTGTGGATATAAATGAGGGATATATTTTTGTGGTTATAAATGAAGGAATTAATGCTGAGATGTTTTATCAGTATTTTTGTCGGAATGAAGGTATTAAAAATCAATTAGGATTTTTGAGATATTTTGCGGGGGTTATAATTTTTAATCCGACCGTTGGATCGTGGTAATATTTGGATATGTTATACATATATAAGTTGAGTATATGTCCACAAATTTTGAACCGTTAAAAATGAAAGTATGATTTATTATGAATTTTACGAGCTGACTGGTTCAGAAATTGTTGAAGTTTCGAAATTTATCATTTTGGTGGAAAATTTTAGAGTTGGTGGGCCCCACTTTTGGTTGGTGAAAAATGTGATGAAATATTTATTCAAATGTGGTGGGTGAGAATAGTAGCAGGTAAAGCCATCAGGTTGCAGGTTAAGTCTGCTTCGGCGTGCTAAAATTTTCTTATATATAGAGGGCTAAGTTAGAATTGAAAATCACACCAGAATTCATAAGTTTTCTCTCTTTCTCTCTCTAGATTATTGAGTGTATTTTGTGAGTATTTAGATACTTTGAGAGTTGCTATTCAGCACAAGTTTTATTCAGCCTCATATCCGATATTCAGTTAGAAGTACGGTTATTTTGAGGTAAGGGATATTATTTTCTTCTTAAATGATATTATTTACTTCAATATTATTATGCTGAAATATTGATATGAGTTTTTTTTATCAAATTTAGAACTTTTTGTGTCGGGGTTACTATTCACGTATACGGTACTATTCACGTGTACGACACTAATCACGAATACGACACTATTCACCGAAAAATAAAATTTTCCCTTTTTGTCCAAAATGTCTATTATGGTTACTATCTTTGATTGTATCCATGTTTTGATCTTAATTTTTGAATTGTGCTTCACAATTGATTATTATGAAGTATTATTGATCTTGGATAAACTGTTATACGAATCCCTACTATTTGTCCTTCTGTCTCACTGGATTCGTTTTCTTTAAGATATTTTTCATCATCTCAGTCCTGAATGATGATATTACTGAATATCTTTGGCCTGTAGTGCAAAGATGTATGATTACCTGATGAATATCTTTGGCCTATAGTGCAAAGATTAACAGGTGTTGAGATGAACATAACCGACTAGTGTTACAAATGAATATCTTTGGCCTGTAGTGCAAAGATGAATATTTGATTCAAGATGTATATTGATTGATGTTACAGGGATAAAATATTGATGATGGACTTTTAAATCTTAGAAGATAGTAGAATTATTTCTCTAGTTGAATCTTCTAATTGTTTGCTATTTCCGCTGCAGTTGTTGATCTAAAACTTTTTGTCGATTATATTCTATCAGATTTTTCCCTGTTGAATACTAATGATAATTTGTTGTATATTATCTTAGTCATAATATTCTTACTGGGCTAGTTGAGCTCACCCTTTTCCTTTTTGTTCCATTTTTCTTCTCAGGAGGTGAGAACATAGCAGGATCTAGCCGGGGTATGGAGTGATGGTTCTAGAAAGATATTTTAGCTGTCCTCACTATTTCTGTAAAATAGTGTTTGAATAATTGTAATGAGGACTTACTTGAGTGTAGATATTGTCTAGAAGACAATATTTGTATTTAAACTCACAGTATGTGTTGTCGTATTTTGCACGACAATTGTATTATTGAAGTTGTAGTTTACTTTTTGTACCATGTATTTGGCGACTCAGAATGGGTGTTGTATACCTATTTTGGGGGCGTCATAATTGGTGTCAGAGCTTAGGGATATGATCCCTGGCTGAGATGTGACGACCCGAGAAATTAGAAAAATTTTAAAATCTTAAATGATTTGTTTAAGGTCAAATAATAGACCTAGACAGAAAATAAGTGTATGTGTTTGATGTTTTCAGAAAGGAATTTTGAGGATTTAAAATTTCTTTTAGTGAATTATTCAGGATGAAGGGTATGTGTGTGTATGTTCAGGATTTCGGTATCATGTGTACAGAATGTGGTTAAGGGTCAAGGGTTGACCAGATAAATTAAACCTGTGTCAAACCCTAATCGTATATATTACGAACGTCCACGTTCAGTTATAAAAATTTTACGTTTGACAAGAAACCCTAGAAATCGGTTCTGGAAACCCTAATTTCAGTTTCGGGAATCCAAAACCCTAATTCGGTATTTGAAAACCCTAATCTGAGAAATTATCAGATAAGTATAATGCTTAAGTGCTATTAATTATAATATTAATTAGGGTAAAGCTTAATTAATTAGCAAACCCTAATTTCAAAATTTTTGAACCCTAATTGTTCTGTCATGAACCCTAATGTACTGTTATGGAATTAATTGCTAAATTAGCCATATTAATTAGAAAATATTAATCCTAATAAGTTAAAGTCATAATGTGATTGAGAAGTTATAATATAATTAGGAATCCCTAATTATAATTTTTAAATCATGATTTTCTATTTTTAAAATCTAATTAGAAAATCTTAGAATTTTAATCGCAAAATCGTTAGGGTTAAACCCTAAAATGCTAAATCCTAAATCCTAAGGGTTGTGGTAAATGTCTAAAATTCCCTTCATGATATAAATGAGAATTCTAAAATGCCCTTGTGCATTATTAAAGGAAGGAATCAATTATTAGAGTGGAAATGACTAAAATGCCCTTTTGTCCATTTTAGTACATTATTGGTGAATAATTGGTAGAAAATCTTGCCATATCTTGCAAAAACAATTGTAGGGGCTGGAGAATTTCAGTAACTTAGCCTATAAATAAGCATCTAGGCTAGCATACATGATACATTCATTGAATCATATCAATTATAGACTTTAGAGAGAGAAAAAGCCATTTTTATGCTTATTTTTGGTTCAAGCACCCAACCAATCTCTCTCAACATGGAACCAACAAAATTATGTAGTATATTAGTCCCTTAACAAAGCCCCATGATGATCAAGAACAGAATCAAAGTCAGAAATCGAAGAATCAAAGATCCAAAAAGTGGTAAATTCCCTAATTTTGAAATCCTTTGATTCTATGTTAATTGTTGAAATTTTGGTGTTAGCTAGCTTGCTATAAAAATTCTGGGCTTTTGGTATGTTATAGTACACTCAATAAGCTTTCCATAGACTCCGAAATGGACTAAATCCGACATCGGAGGAGAGAGTTATGAAATTTCTCCCAAACTACTCAAAGGTAAGAAAAACTGTTAGAGCAACATTTTTTAACATACACTTCCGGGCTAATTTCCGGGAGCTTAACATGTCCAAATATGGATTGTGATAGATGAAAATTGTAGATTAGAAAGATACGAATCTAACAAAATTGACGGATCATTAATCGGAGTTATAGATTTTATTTTATTTAAGTTTTGGTAAAGGACTCCAAAACTGCCAAAGTACAAAAAGTAAGCTGCTAATATTTTGTGAGGGCTGTTTCGGTAATTTAATTTATGAAATAAATTCCGGCCTTTTGGGAAATGAAAATATTTGGTATTAAGTACCTTGTGTCCAAAAATGAGCTAATTCTGACTTAAAATGACCGAGTTATGACCATTTCAATTTTTGTGATTTTTCGACGAAAACGGCTATAACCGGAGTTCTACAACTCCGATTACCACAAAGAGACTCATGATAACATGTGTAAGATTGTGTCAGAAGATGGGAATTTCTGGAGTTAAGCACAAGGTAGCTAATTTCTTAAGGAAATAACTAGAAATGATTTTTTGAAAAATACTAAAGGAACTCGAAAAATTATGAAAAAGTAATTTTTGTGTATGAAATATATGTATATGTGTTTGACCAAAGGATAGAAAAATAATAAGTTGATTTGGTATTTTTTCGTGAAAAAGAATAGTGATTTTAGGATACTGAAATGAAATCCGTCTTACTGAAATGATATTTCGATTTACTAAAATGTTATCTAATTTACTAGGATAACATATAAAAATGAATAACTTATAAGTACCAAGTTATGATGTGATTAAAAGAATATCAAAGTATAATAATAATATTAAGACTTAAACCTATTGTATAATACTTAACTATATGTTATGACTAACCAAAAGATCTATTATAGGTTTTATATGCTGTATAGACTGATAGGATTAAGTGGTAATATGTTTAAGTTATTTTATAATTGAGATGATATTATTCTAATATTGGAGATCTGTATTATTAATATTAGGTCTTCAGGAGAAGCTTATTATATTGCGTTACAGTAATCAACGGTTCAGGCAAGTTCTTTTTACTTAAACTCTTTTAAGAGTGGTGTTAGACAAATATGCTTATGAATTGTACTCTGTACATCTTGCATGTATAAGTCGGGTATGAAAGGCTGATCACCTTCATTATCAGTTGGTCCAGATATACTATTGTTCCTGTTCAATACTTGTTCAGTCAAAACTTTGTTCATGCTAATTCACAAATACATTGTGAAGGATAGCCAGCTTATTATTCAAACTCTTTCCATCATGATATATCTTTACCTTGTTTTTTTTAAACTTGCTGGGCAACTTTCATGCTCACCCTTGCTATATCATGATAAAACATTGCAGATAAGGCGAATACGGCCAGATACAGAAAAAGGATAAAGCCAAGTTCAGCTTGGTACAGAATGTGAAGTTAAGATGTAAAGTATGTTGAAGAATAGTATTGTCATGTGTCAGATAGTTTATGATTGTGTATTAGTAAAGGTTACTCGATTTTGGGAAATGTGTGTAAAGTTTAATGTATAAACAATCTATGTTTATATATTTCGAAAACAGTTGTAGAACGTCACATGAGATATGAGACAAGAACTAGGAGGGAAGAGACGGGGAATTCCTTCGCTAGTATGACCTGAATAAGTTTATTTGGTAATTATTTGGTCGGTCAGATATAGGGATAATATGTGACATGTCAATTAACCATTATTTTGTGGCAGTATTTGAGAATGGCAGCAGAGAACGTTAACAATAGAGTGAATAAGACTGTGGAGACACCTTTAATCACCACCCAGGGGAACGTGCAACAGGAAGACAATATTCCTCCTGTAAACAATGTTACCGAGCAAACGATGAATGATGGAATGTTTAGGAGTTTTTTGCAGTTCATGTAAAATAAGACGAGGGAGACTCGTGTGCAGAATACGGGTGAAATGATAACAACGCGTGGTTTGTCACAGCCAAGCAGTTCAAAGAATTGGGACCATCAGAATTTAAGGGAAAGCTAGATCCAATCATGGCAGAAACGTGGGTCAAGCAAATTACCAAGATATTCGATGTCTTGGGATGCACGGAGGAACAAAAGGTTCCATTCGCCACCTTTATGTTCTGCGGTGAGGCAGACTACTGGTGGGAGTCTGTAAAGCGTACCAAGCCTGACGCACTCAACATGTCTTGGGAAACGTTTCAGAAACTATTTAATGACAAGTACTTTCCTGAAAGTATTCGTCATATGAAGGAGGTAGAGTTTATTAGACTGGAACAAAACAACATGACGGTGTCCCAGTACGAGGCGAAGTTTGCAGAGTTATCCAGGTTTGCACCTCATTTGGTCGAGAATGAGGAACGAATGACAAGGATGTTTCTGAGAGGTTTAACACCCGAGATTCGGCAATATATTATCTCTCATAAATTTTCTTTATATTCAGATGTTGTAACCAGAGTTCAATTATTAGAGCAAGATAATGAGTATGTTCAACCGAGGGACCACAACCAGGGTCATACTGGTGACAGCAGTCATCGGAGCGATGAGAACCAGCGAGGAAGGAAAAATACAGACAAAAGTTGTAACCACTCGGGTGGTCATCGTGGCCATGATAATAGGAGAGGTGAGTCAAGTGGAAATTTTAAGAAGCGAAGATTTAACGATGACAGGAAGACGTCGACAGCAGCACCAGCACCAGGAACAAATTCTAGGGAAGGAGAACGACCGCCAGTTAGATGTTACAGATGCGGAGAGGAGGGACATATAAGTCCAAACTGCCCACAACAGTTTAAGATATGTTATAATTGTGGAAAGGAAGGACATATCGCTCGAGATTGTACTATAGTGAAACCAAGTCCAGCTGGGACGGTGACACTAAAGGCGGATACGGACAAAATAAAGTCGACAGTTTCTGGAGGAGCGTTTGTCGTGACTTCCCAAAACGCGAGAAATCCGAACGAAGGTATAACGGGTTAGTTAATTATAAATTCTTGCGAAGTTTATACCTTACTAGATACCGGTTCTACCCATTCTTTTATCTCTCCTGCTTGTGCTCAACGTTTAAACTTGACTCCGGAGAAATTAGACTTTGACCTATCTGTGGAGACTCCGTTAGGAGAAACTTTCATTACATCTACAGTTTATAAATCTTGCTTAATCCAAGTTGGCACAATCACATTACCTGTTGACCTTATCTCTTTAAAGATACTTTCTTTTGATGTGATTTTAGGAATTGATTGGTTAACTACTCATCATGCCAAAATTGATTATTTTCGTAAGGTTGTTAGTTTTCATATTCCTAACCAACCTGTTATGCAAATTCAAGCAACCAAACCACTAAAATCAATCGCTGTCATACCAAGCCATAAAGCCATTCGTTTATTAAAAAACGAATGTCAAGCTTTCTTAGCCCATGTCATGGACTTGAAAAAAAATTCGTCAGATTTGAATGATATTTCTGTTGTTAGTGAATTTCCTGACGTATTTCTTAAAGAATTTACTAGCCTAACCCAGAGCGTGATATTGAATTTTTGTATTGATCTTCAACCCGATACAAAACCCATTTCTAAAATCTCATATTGAATAGCTCCTATTGAACTTCAGGAGTTAAAAATCCAACTATAGAAATTGGTACCCGAGCCTCTATCTGGTGACTTCCTTTGTGGAATGCACCAAAGCCAGACTCTCCGTAAGGGACTCTATATTTGTGTGGTGGTAAAACAATAGGTGCCATTGTGACGTGCTATCCAAGATTGGGATATTAATCACAATTGAGAGCAACCGAAGTCGGTGACCAAAGTACGTAGCTTTCTGGGCTTAACTGGTTACTATTGGAGATTCGTGGAAGAATTTTCTCGAATCGCTACTCTGTTAACTTAGCTGACTCAGAAAGATACAAAATTCGTATGGAGTGAGGAATGCGAGAAGATTTTCCAATAGCTCAAGAGGCGACTCATTCGGAACCAGTTCTGACCATACCATCCTGGAAAAGCGAACGTGGTAGCTGACGCGTTGAGTAGAAGATTGTACGCGAGTACGAGTGCGATATTGTTAAACACAAAGACCTATTTTGTATAATTTATAAATGATAGAGATAGAGTTAATGAATCTAGGGACCCACGTGATGATATACAAGTAAAACCGACTATAATTGATAAAGTTAAAGCCGCTCAAGCTACGAAAATGGAGCTGATGCATATGAAGAAAAAAAGTGTAAGAAGGTGCTATTCCAGAAGCAAGAATCGATGAAGAAGGAATACTTCGAGTCAACTCCAGACTTTTTGTTCCTAACGATTTTGACTTGAAGCATAGAATAATGATGGAGGCACACAACACACCGTTTGCAATCCATCTTGGGAGTACCAAAATATATCACGATCTTCGAAAGACATTTTGGTGGAGTAATATGAAAAGAGAGATCGCGGAGTTTATCTCGAGGTGTTTAACTTGTCAACGTGTAAAAGCAGAGCATCAAGTACTAAAGGGTCCATTGCAACCACTTGAGATTTCGAAATAGAAGTGGGAACACATTACTATGGATTTCGTTACGGGTCTTCCCAAGGTGTCTCAAGGCATAGATGCGATTTGGGTCATTGTTGATAGATTAACCAAGTCTGCCCATTTCTTGCCTATACGTGAGACTTATTCCCTTGAACGTCTTGCTAGTATGTACGTGAATGAGATTGTGAGATTGCATGGCATGCCAGTATCCATAGTTTTGGATCGTGACCCAAGATTCACTTCACGATTTTGGGTTAGCTTGCAAAAAGCTATGGGCACAGATTTACGATTTAGTTCAGCATACCATCCTCAAACGGACGGGCAATCAAAGTGGACTATTTAAACCCTTGAAGATCTATTAAGACTCTGTGTTCTAGATTTCAAAGGAAGTTAGGATACGTACTTGTCACTGGTGGAATTCTCCTACAACAACAGTTATCAGAAAAGTATAGGTATGGCTCCATTTGAAGCCTTGTATGGATGAAAGTGTCATTCTCCAGTATGCTGGGACGAGGTGGGAGAAGCAACGTTGTTGGGACCAGAATTGGTACGCATAACTACGGAGAAGATCCAAATGATTCAACAATGTATAAAAACGGCACAGGATCGACAAAAGAGTTATGCGGATCTTCATCGAAAGGATGTAGAATTTAGTATTGGGGATCATGTATTGTTACGTGTTGCACCATGGAAAGGAGTTACAAGATTTGGGAAGAGAGGAAAGCTCAATCCACGATTTGTTGGTCCATTTGAAATTCTTGACCGAATAGGAAATGTGGCATATCGACTCGCATTACCTCCAAGCATGTCTCGTGTTCATAATGTTTTTCACATATCTATGCTTCGTAAATATATGAAAGACCCAAACCACATAATTGAGTTAGAACCAAACGAGATAGCCGAAGATTTAACGTACGAGGAGGTACCTGTTAAGATCTTGGATATGAAATAGCATGTTCTACGCACGAAGGTTATACCACAAGTTAAGGTTTTGTGGAGAAACCATGCTATTGAAGAAATGACCTGGGAGTTGGAATCAGAAATGAAAGCGAGGTATCCTCACCTTTTCGAAACACCAGGTATGTACGTCAATTTCGATGACGAAATTTCATAAGGAGGGGAGTTTGTAAGACCCCAACTTATTAATGAATAAAATTAAATTTTCTTTAAATTTTCTTGTGAATAATAAGGGGCTAATTTGATATAATACTTTGGTTATGGGTGAAATGTTCAAATTTTGTAAAATAAGCAAGTGGTTATAAAATATTCATTTTGTCGGGGAATATTCGTTTGGTCGTGGAATATTCTTACTGTCAGGGAATATGCGTACGACGACGCAGCCTTGTGTGGGCCCCATAACAGAAATCGATTGGATAAAGAAAACGACAAGTATAAGTTGTTTATAAATAACGGCGTAGTTGTTACCGTTAATACTGTTGGAATACCCGGTGGTTAAAATACAGTAGCACACGGTATTGTACCAATTATTAATTCTTATGTAAGAAGGCACTACTCAATAATTGTTACAGTAGTTATTGTTCAATAATTTATTTTATTGATTCAATAATTGCTGCGTTGATATTTTATATTATTGTTGTTTCAATAATTGTTGTTGCACAGTATTTTCCATTATCAGATCAATAATTCATAATATTATTAGGTAGCATTATTGGCAATGTCTAGAAAGTTCTGTCTAAGGAGAGGTTTGGTCATCTAATTGCGCGCCAGTAAGGAGAAATCCTTATTGGAAAGCCCCCTCTTTCCTGGGAACGGCCTGGTTGTCATAATTGTGATTCTGTGATATTATTTATGAATAATTAATTATTAATTTATATGATAAGAAAATATTTATTTTTTTTGTGGATATAAATGAAGGATATATTTTTGTGGTTATAAATGAAGGAATTAATGTTGAAATGTTTTATCAGTATTTTTGTCGGAATGAAGGTATTAAAAATCAATCAGGATTTTTGAGATATTTTGCGGGGGTTATAATTTTTAATCCGACCATTGGATCGTGGTAATATTTGGATATGTTATACATATATAAGTTGAGTATATGTCCATAAATTTTGAACCGTTAAAAATGAACGTATGATTTGTTATGAATTTTACGAGATGACTGGTTCAGAAATTGTTGAAGTTTCGAAATTTATCATTTTGGTAGAAAATTCTAGAATTGGTGGGCCCCACTTTTGGTTGGTGAGAAATGTGCTGAAATTTTTATTCAAATGTGGTGGGTGATAATAGTAGCAGGTAAAGCCATCAGATTACAGGTTAAGTCTGCTTCGGCGTGCTAACATTTTCTTATATATAGAGGGCTAAGTTAGAATTGAAAATCACACCAGAATTCATAAGTTTTCTCTATTTCTCTCTCTAGATTATTGAGTGTATTTTGTGAGTATTTAGATACTTTGAGAGTTGCTATTCAGCACAAGTTTCATTCAGCCTCATATCCGATATTCAGTCAGAAGTACGGTTATTTTGAGGTAAGGGATATTATTTTCTTCTTAAATGATATTATTTACTTCAATATCATTATGCTGAAATATTGATATGAGTTATTTTTTTTTATCAAATTTGGAACTTTTTGTGTTGGGGTTACTATTCACGTATACGGTACTATTCACGTATACGACACTATTCACGAATACGGCAATATTCACCGAAAAATAAAAAATTTTCTTTTTGTCCAAGATGTCTATTATGGTTACTATCTTTGATTGTATCCATGTTTTGATCTTTATTTTTGAATTGTGCTTCACAATTGATTATTATGAAGTATTATTGATCTTGGATAAACTGTTATACGAATCCCTACTATTTGTCCTTCTGTCTCAGTGGATTCATTTTCTTTAAGATATTTTTCATCATTCTCAGTCCTGAATGATGATATTACTGAATATCTTTGGCCTGTAGTGCAAAGATGTATGATTACCTGATGAATATCTTTGGCCTGTAGTGCAAAGATGAACAGGTGTTGAGATGAACATAACCGACTGGTGTTACAAATGAATATCTTTGGCCTGTAGTGCAAAGATGAATATTTGATTCAAGATGTATATTGATTGATGTTACAGGGATAAAATATTGATGATGAACTTTTAAATCTTAGAAGATAGTAGAATTATTTTTCTAGTTGACTCTTCTAATGGTTTGCTATTTTCGCTGCAGTTGTTGATCTAAAACTTTTTGTCGATTATATTCTATCAGATTTTTCCCTGTTCAATACTAATGATAATTTGTTGTATATTATCTTAGTCATAATATTCTTACTGGGCTAGTTGAGCTCACCCTTTTCCTTTTTGTTCCATTTTTCTTCTCAGGAGGTGAGAACATAGCAGGATCTAGTCGGGGTATGGAGTGATGGTTTTAGAAAGATGTTTTAACTGTCCTCACTATTTCTGTAAAATAGTGTTTGAATAATTGTAATGAGGACTTACTTGAGTGTGGATATTGTCTAGAAGACAATATTTGTATTTAAACTCACAGTATGTGTTGTCGTATTTTGCACGACAATTGTATTATTGAAGTTGTAGTTTACTTTTTGTACCATGTATTTGGCAACTCAGAATGGGTGTTGTATACCTATTTTGGGGGCGTCACAGTTGGTATCAGAGCTTCTAGGGATATGATCCCTGGCTGAGATATGAGATAAGAACTAGGAGGGGAGGGACGGGGAATTCCTTCGCTAGTATGACCTGAATAAGTTTATTTGGTAATTATTTGGTCGGTCAGATAGATAATATGTGATATGTCAATTAACCCTTGTTTTGTGGTAGTATTTGAGAATGGCAGCAGAGAACGTTAACAATGGAGTGAATGAGACTGTAGAGACACCTTTAATCACCACCCAGGGGAACGTGCAACATGAAGGCAATATTCCTCCTGTAAACAACGTTACCGAGCAAACGATAAATGATGGAATGTTTAGGAGTTTTTTGCAACTCATGAAAAATTAGACGAGGGAGACTCGTGTGCAGAATACGGGTGGAAATGATAACAACGCGCGATTTGTCACAGCCAAGCAGTTCAAAGAATTGGGACCACCAGAATTTAAGGGAAAGCCAGATCCGATTATGGCGGAAACGTGGGTCAAGAAAATTACCAAGATATTCGATGTCTTGGGATGAACGAAGGAACAGAAGTTTCCATTCGCCACCTTTATGTTCCGCGGTGAGGCAGACTACTGGTGGGAGTTTGTGAAGCGTACCCAGGTTGACGCACTCAACATGTCCTGGGAAACGTTTCAGAAACTGTTTAATGACAAGTACTTTCCTAAAAGTATTCGTTATATGAAGGAGGTAAAGTTTATTAGACTGGAACAAAACAACATGACGGTGTCCCAGTACAAGGCGAAGTTTGCAGAGTTATCCAGGTTTGCACCTCATTTGGTCGAGAATGAGGAACGAATGACAATGATGTTTCTGAGAGGTTTAAAACCCGAGATTCGGCAATATCTTATCTCTCATAAATTTTCTTTTTATTCAGATGTTGTAAACAGGGCTCAATTATTAGAGCGAGATAATGAGTATGTTCAACCGAGGGACCACAACCAGGGTTATACTGGTGACAGCAGTCATCGGAGTGATGAGAACCAGCGAGGAGGGAAAAATACAGACAAAAGTGGTAACCACTCGGGTGGTCATCGTGGCCATGATAATAGGAGAGGTGAGGCAAGTGAAAATTTCAAGAAGAGAAGATTTAACGATGACAGGAAGACGTCGATAGCAGCACCAGCACCAGGAACAAATTCTAGGGGAGGAGAACGACCGCCAGTTAGATGTTACAGATGCGGAGAGGAGGGACATATAAGTCCAAACTGCCCACAACAGTTCAAGGTATGTTATAATTGTGGAAAGGAAGGACATATCGCTCGAGATTGTACTATAGTGAAACCAAGTCCAGCTGGGACGGTGACACCAAAGGCGGATACGGACAAAATAAAGTCGACGGTTTCTGGATGAGCGTTTGTCGTGACTGCCCAAAACGCGAGGAACCCGAACGAAGGTATAACGGGTTAGTTAATTATAAATTCTTGCGAAGTTTATACCTTACTAGATACCGGTTCTACCCATTATTTTATCTCTCCTGCTTGTGCTCAACGTTTAAACTTGACTCCGGAGAAATTAGACTTTGACCTATCTGTGGAGACTCCGTTAGGAGAAACTTTCATTACATCTACAGTTTATAAATCTTGCTTAATCCAAGTTGGCACAATCACATTACCTGTTGAACTTATCTCTTTAAAGATACTTGCTTTTGATGTGATTTTAGGAATTGATTGGTTAACTACTCATCATGCCAAAATTGATTGTTTTTGTAAGGTTGTTAGTTTTCATATTCCTAACCAACCTATTATGCGAATTCAAGCAACCAAACCACTAAAATCAATCGCTGTCATACCAAGCCATAAAGCCATCGGATGCCCGAATTGAAAGTTATGAAGGTTCGAGCAGACAACACGTTGTCTGAGTGCACGTACTTCGAGATAACGGGACCGGCAAGGCCCGGGGCAACCCAGGCAACCGCAGGTAGACCTGCGGTCAACTTGGCCTATAAATAGACCAGCTCATTTGAAAAAGAAAAAAAGAAGGAAAGAGAGAAAAGTCCATCATTAATATTTTATCCCTATAACATCAATAAATAATTATTTCCAATCAACGAATTATCTATGCACTACGGGCCAAAAAAAATCGCTTGTATCACCAGTGGTCATGATCATGCCAAACACATGTCCATCTTTGCATTACGGGCCAAAAATATCAATTAACAGTTCATCTTTGCACTACGGGCCAAAGATAACTTTCAACATAATTTAAGTCTAAGAATTATGATAATGACAATAAGAATGAATCAAGTGAGACCATAACATGGATTCAATTTCAAGAATTAGATTCATAAAAGATGACTTGGACAAAGAAAAGAAATTAAATTCTATTGTGAATAGTACCTTATGAATAGTACTGTACTAATAGTGCCCATGAATAGTACCATATGAATATTACCCAGACATGAAAAGAATTCTAAATTTAATACGAAATTTCAGACAAATATTCCAGTGAAAAGATATTAGATGAAGCGCAATTCTTAAGAAATTTCTAATCATTTCAGGAATTATAGAAGCAATACTTACCATAGTAAGTTTAAATTTAGGAATATGAGATGAAATAATATCACTTACATGATATGGAGTATGAAAGAAAATGATATCCCTTACGAGTATGGAAGGAAATAATATCATTTACGAGTATTGAAAGAAAATAATATCCTTTACCTTAATAGGACAGTAGTTCTGACTGGAATAACGGAGATTATGCTGAGAAAATCTTGTACTGCTATCAACACTCAAAATATCCTTATACTCACAAGAAATACACTCAATATTATAGAGAGAGAATTTTCTGATTCTGATGTGAGTTTCATTGTTTAACTAATCAGGCTATTTATAGGAAAGTGGTAGCACACCACTTCTGACAAATTTTGCAAACACAGGATTTTTCTTCCAGCACACCTAACTTGAAACAAGCCAACAAATCCAATTTGTTCACTCCACCATTTATCACATGTTTATTAAAAGTAAAAGAATTCAAATTCAATTTGAAAACTAATTCAAATTCAATTTGATCATCTTTACTCCATTTAATTCACATGCCAAAAATATAATAATATTACCATTTAAATTATAAAAATTATACTATTATAATATCAAATTATACTATTATAATGTAATATTATAATAATATATAAATTCATTATTAGAGAAGATAATTATGGTTTCATAAAAAATAACAACTTTTCACAATTATCTCATTCTAAAATTCCTCTATTTATATCAAAATTTAAAGAAATATTTACTTACCATATTCATCAATTATTTATAATTCTTCAATAATTATTTCTAATTAATATAATATATTCATAATACTGATAAAGAGATCATTTCGAGGAAAGAGGGGGCTTTCCAATTAGGATTTCTCCTTACTGGCGCAGAATTATATAACCTAACCCCTTTCATCAACAAAACTTTATAGACATTATCAATAATGCTATCTAATAATATCATTTCAATAGTATGAGTTACTGTGTCGTGACAATTATTGTAATAACCAGATATTTTCTATATAATTAAATCAGAAATTTTACGTATAAATTTTTTTAATAAACGTGGGAAATATGTGCCAGATAATTTGTATGCATTTATGTGATAAATGTAAAATTTATTTATTACATAAATAATTTTAAATAATTTTATTTTAGAATTATTGATCATTATAAATTATATTCTTATAATAATTAATTTTATAGCAGAAATGTGTTTATTAATTATTTTATATGAAAATATGTTTATTTATTATTTAAATAATATATGAAATGATTATAGAATTATTATAATAATTATTTTATTTTATAATATGAAGTTATGTTAGTTTAATTAAGTTAATTATTTTAACTTATTTAATAATGTTATTTATGAAAGACAAATCAGATATGGAATCCAAATCCTAATTCTGGATTTGGAATAAGAAAAGAGAATAATAATATTATATTAAGTATATTTCAGTGCTATAAATATGTATGTTATGCGTGTAAGGTTAATCTGGGGAGCAATTTTATTATAATCTGGTAAAATCCTTGTATTACTGATAAACCTTAGTTTTGAAGTCAAATGAGACTTTAAAATCTACTTAGTAATTGTGTTATGTGATTCATGATATTTATAATAAATATTAATGCTAATCAGGAAAACCCTAAATATAGGAAACCCTAATTGTAAATCAAAACCATAATTTCTAAAAATTAAAAACCTTAAATAATAATTAGCTAATTGCTAAATGGAAACCTTAATTTGAAACTCAATTATGAGTTCGAGACTATTATATAACTGTGTTATATGATTTATGTGTGTATTATTTAATTTTATGATTAATTAGGTAAAAAGTGACGACCCAAGAATTTAGAATTTTTTTTAAAAATTTTAATTAATTGGTTTAAGGTTCAATATTAAAACCTAGACAGAAAATAAGTATATGCGTTTGATATTTTTGAGAAAAATTTTATGGATTGAAAATTTTATGGTGAATTATTCATGATTAAGTATATAATTGTATATGTTTTGTGCATATGATTGTATATGAGTACAATATGCAGTTAAGGGTCAAGGGTTGACCAGATAACTATATCAGTGTCCAACCCCTAAGTATATATTTAGAACATCAACGTTTAGTTAGAAAACCCGAATGTCTGATAAGAAACCCTAGAAACCGGTTCTAGAAACCCTAATTTCTGTTTCGGAAATTTAAAACTCAAATTCGGATATTAAAATCCTAATTTGGGAATTCAAACGCTATGTATAAGGTTTATGTTTTTTAATTACAAACCTAATTAGGGATAACCCTAATGATTAATTAGATTTTTAATAAATTAGAAACTCTAATTCTTGGGTTATAAACCTTAATGCATGATTATGAAACCTAATTGCTAAATTAGTAATTTTAATTAGGAAATATTAATCCTAATTAGCAAGCATGAATAATGAGTAGTAAATTTTAATATAATTAGAAAATCCTAATTATAATTTTAAAATATTAATTTTCTATTTCGAAAATCGAAATTTGGAAATCCTAGAAATTAAATTTCTAATATTTTAAGGTTAAACCCTAAACCCTAAGGGTTAAACCCTAAATCTTAAGGGTTTGGACAATTTACTAATATGACATTAAATTAAACAAAAAAACAAATGACCAATTTTCCCTTTGTGCATTATTGGAGACATGAGAATCTTGCCAAGATATTGGGTGATTGACCAAATCTAGCTTCCCCATATGGCTGAATTCAGCAACTATCAGTCTCATTTTACCAGCCATTTCTATTACAACTAATTATAAAAATAATTGAAGAGAGATAAAGTTAATAAATTTTGCTAAATTGCTACAAACTCTCAACCCACACCTTCTCTCTCTAGACCCACGAAAATATGGAATATATAAGTCCCTTATATGATCCATAGCAAGCTAAGAACAGATCATGATGATCAGAATCAAGATCAAAGCCTAAAAGGTATAAAAACCCCTAAATCTTGAAAATCTTTGTATTTGATGTTAGATGTTATAAGTTGTTGGTTAAAGTTGTGTATTAGGATGTTAATAAGTGATCTGGGTTGTTGGATTATGGATCCATAACATCTAGATGCATGAAATCAAGTTTTAAACAAATTTGGAAAATTGGAAAATTATGACCTGACAAGCGAATGTCAGAGGCTTTAAATCTTTATGTGTTAGATGTTTTATGTGTTTTATGTTTTGAAGCTGTTCTATGACATGAGGACTGTGATCTGAAACTGGAAGTAGGGTCGGATCAAGTATATATTTCATGTTATGATCAATCAAACAGCGTTGACCGTTCTCGAAATTGGAAATCTAGGCAGCCTAGATTTACCCAGATTGGTCTGATAAGCTTTTCTGAGCCTCTGATCTTGCTACGTGTTAGTGTTTAGCCCAGGTTATTGTGTTGATCTCGTAGACTGGTATAGGGACTACACGATCATGCCTCCATAACACTTATATATCTATAACAGAATCGTAGCTAATCGTGGTCAAAACCACGTTGACCAACTGCCCGGAAGGAGATTCTGGGTAACCCAGATCTTCTAGAACTTGTTTTCTGCCAGAGTTTGGTCGGCCTTGATCTTACATTTGTGTTGATGTTATTATGATATGATGTAATAGAAACGTACCCTAGCATGTGTTTTATAAGATTGAACCATTATATTATACAAACAAAACCCAGAACTCAAGTTATAAGGATCGAGTTATAGTACCATCGTCTGTTCTTCATTTTCTGGAAAACCCAGAAATGAAAAACAGCGTTGTCAGATTTTTCTGAAGCTTGAATCTCTCTGTTATGATATTGAATGACCTTGGAACATGTTTATAATTGTAGTACTACATTTGTTCAGCAACAATATCACTTTATTAGCACAGAAAACCTAAGGATCACAGATCTAGCATTAGTCAAACATACCCCATGTGAACTGGCCATGCATTTCTAGATTGATGAAGAACAGGCTCAAGAACACCTATAGCGATGGGCCTGTCGCTATAGGGCCCTTTAGTGACACTTATTTTCGAAAAATGACTATTTTTATTAAATAAATCAAATTAAATAGTTTTTAATTACTAAAAATACAAAATAAATTTCGAAAAATTATTTTAAAGTCCGAAAAATAGTTTTTAAATATTTTGAGTATATTTCACAAATATTTAATATTTTTGGAATATAAATGGTATTTAATTTATTTAATTATAATATTAAATAAATTATTTAAAAATAATTTTTATTCATGAAAAATCATGAAAAATAATATTATGGTAAAAAAAGATATTTTAAGTAATTTTTAGTGACTTTTAATATTTTGTGAGAAATTTTATTAATTAATTAATATTAATAATAATTAATTTATTTAATATCTATTTTAAATAAATTGTGGAAAAATAGAATTAATGTTTTATAAATCATATAAAAGTGATTTAAGTGTTATAAAAATATTTTAAGTTATAAAATATAACTTTTGATATTTTATCATGAAAAATATTAATATTTTAATATTAATAGCAATTACCGGATAATGAATTTAATTGTTTAAAAATCATATAAAAGGTGATTTGAATGTATTAAAAATACTTTGTGATATTATAAATATATTATAATATTATAACTTGTATTTCATTAATATTTGATTATAAATAGATTTAATGAGAATAGAATATTATGGTATTTATATTATATAAATACGTTTTTAATGATTGAAAATTTATGATAAATGATAATAATTATTTAAAAATTATTATGAAAGTTGAAAAATTATTTTGACTGATATTAAAATTATCTAAGATAGTTGTTAAGTGTTAGGCATAGTTTAATTGAACTTAAACTCGACGATTATCCGACTAAACTGTCGGGATGTTAGAATTATATCGAACTCGACTCAGACTGTCAAAATTTAACTTAAGGTTAGGTGTTATGTGTCTTATAGACTGATAGGCATATGTGATAATGTGTTTAGGAGATTTTGAATATTGTGATGATATTATTCTAATGTGTAGATCGTTATTATTTATATTAGGTTTTCAGACAAATCTATATAATTTGCATAACGGTAATCAACGGTTCAAACAAATTTTACTTAACTCTACTTAGAGTTGTTTCACTCAGATATACTTGTGGTCAATCATTACCGATTGCCATGTCCACGAATTATTTATTTGCACTCTGTGCCTAATGCATGTATGCATCAGGTATGAAAGGTTGATCACCTTCATTACCATTCGGTCCAGATATCATTGCTATGTTCATGTTCAATGCTCATTCAGCTATGAAAGTTTTTTCATGCTAGTTGTCAATTATATTGTAGAATTATAGTCAGCTTTTTATTCAATTCTTTCTATCATGATATATCCTTAAATAAATTTATACTTGCTGGGCAAACTTATGCTCACCCTTGCTATAACATGATTAACATTGCAGATTAAGAAGCATACGTCGGATACAGGAAAGGATAAAGCCAAGTTCAGCTTGGAATTTTATGTGCAGCTTAATTGTAATAGTATAGTATGATAATAATGTTGTATGTCAAATAGGATAATGAATTATGTTTATTTGAAGGTTACTCGACCTTGGGGAAATAATGTGTAAAATTTATTGTGTAAAAAATTTATGTTTATATCTTCTGCAAATTGTAATAGTTATAGAATGATTGTAATAGTTGTAGAATGATTGTATCGGATTCGCGGTGATTTGGGACCCGGGTTCAGGACTTTCACATAAACCCTAATTAATATTTAGAAATATTAATTTCTAAAAACCCTAATATTTAAATTATAAACCCTAAATTGTAAACTGTGAACCCTAATTGCTATTTTAGCAAACTAAATGTTAATTAGTGAACCTTAAACCTAATTTTCATGTTTTATATTATTAGAAACCTAAACTATTTTAGAAAAATCTAATTTGTAATTTTTAGAAACTAAATTTTCTATTTTTGGTCTAACTATTTTTTTTTCAAATTTTATGCTAAACTTAACCCTAAGGGTCAAACCCTAAGGGTCAAACCCTAAGGGTTTGCCATATTACAACTTTGCCATTAAAATTACAAGCTATAGACCAAAATGCCCTTATGCATATTATTTAATAGTTGCTTGCAAATCTTGTCATAATCATGAGCTGGTGACAAACTCTTATTAACCCCATGTGACCAAAATCTCAGCAATATCAGCATATTAGATCAGCCTTATACATTTTACCATCATATATATAGATTGAAAGAGAGAAAAAGTTCATTTTATTGTCATTTGTTCAACCAATGCTCAACCAACCGAACCAGATTATTTTTGTGCGGATTTCGATAAAGACTGAGGTACAATTTTTGCGCCCCAGGGCGGATATGAGAAACAGATCAGACCAGCAATACTTTATAAGTACAGGGCATACCGGGCTAATTACCCACTATGTCTGTAAGTTAAGAAGGTTTGCGGATAAATTTCCATAAAACCTTTGCGAAAATGAAAATTCATAGTCTATATGACTCCTCAGCACAATTTAAAATTTTTTACTATTGTGAGGGATGTTGTGGGTAGCATGTGGCGATGAGTATGAATGGTGTAAGCTGTATGGTATACGGTGCAAGATAAATTTCGGGGATGAAATTTTTAGAAGAAGGGGTGAATGTAACGACCCAAGAATTTAGAAAATTTTTAAAATTTTTTAATTAATTGGTTTAAAGTTCAATATTAGAACCTAGACAGAAAATAAGTGTATGCGTTTGATATTTTTGAGAAGAAATTTTATGGATTTAAAATTTTCTGGTGAATTATTCAGGATTAAGTATATAAGTGTATATGTTCTATGTATATGATTGTATATGAGTACAGTATGTGGTTAAGGGTCAAGGGTTGACCAGATAACTATATTAGTGTCCAACCCCTAAGTATATATTTAGAACATCAACGTTCAGTTAGAAAATCCTAACGTCTGATAAGAAATCCTAGAAACCGGTTCTAGAAACCCTAATTTTTGTTTCGAGAATTTAAAACCCTAATTCGGATATTAAAATCCTAATTTGGGAATTTAAATGCTATGTATAAGGCTTATGTTTTTTAATTACAAACCTAATTAGGGATAACCCTAATGATTAATTAGATTTTTAATAAATTAGAAACCCTAATTCTTGGGTTATAAACCTTAATGCATGATTATGAAACCTAATTGCTAAATTAGTAATTTTAATTAGGAAATATTAATCCTAATTAGCAAGCTTGAATAATGATTAGTAAATTTTAATATAATTAGAAAATCATAATTATAATTTTAAAATATTAATTTTCTATTTTGAAAACCGAAATTTAGAAATCCTAGAAATTAAATTTCTAATATTTTAGGGTTAAACCCTAAACCCTAAGGGTTAAATCCTAAACCTTAAGGGTTTGGACAATTTACTAATATGTAATTAAATTAAAAAAATAAATGACCAATTTGCCCTTTGTGCATTATTGGAGGAGACATGAGAATCTTGCCAAGATATTGGGTGATTGACCAAATCTAGCTACCCCATATGGCTGAATTCAGCAACTATCAGTCTCATTTTACCAGCCATTTCTATTACAACTAATTATAAAAATAATTGAAGAGAGATAAAGTTAATAAATTTTGCTAAATTGCTACAAACTCTCAACCCACACCTTCTCTCTCTAGACCCACGAAAATATGGAATATATAAGTCCCTTATATGATCCATAGCAAGCTAAGAACAGATCATGATGATCAGAATCAAGATCAAAGCCTAAAAGGTATAAAAACCCCTAAATCTTGAAAATCTTTGTATTTGATGTTAGATGTTATAAGTTGTTGGTTAAAGTTGTGTATTAGGATGTTAATAAGTGATCTGGGTTGTTGGATTATGGATCCATAACATCTAGATGCACGAAATCAAGTTTTAAACAAATTTGGAAAATTGGAAAATTATGACCTGACAAGCGAATGTCAGAGGCTTTAAATCTTTATGTGTTAGATGTTTTATGTGTTTTATGTTTTGAAGCTGTTCTATGACATGAGGACTGTGATCTGAAACTGGAAGTAGGGTCGGATCAAGTATATATTTCATGTTATGATCAATCAAACAGCGTTGACCGTTCTCGAAATTGGAAATCTAGGCAGCCTAGATTTACCCAGATTGGTCTGATAAGCTTTTCTGAGCCTCTGATCTTGCTACGTGTTAGTGTTTAGCCCAGGTTATTGTGTTGATCTCATAGACTGGTATAGGGACTACACGATCATGCCTCCATAACACTTATATATCTATAACAGAATCGTAGCTAATCGTGGTCAAAACCACGTTGACCAACTGCCCGGAAGGAGATTCTGGGTAACCCAGATCTTCTAGAACTTGTTTTCTGCCAGAGTTTGGTCGGCCTTGATCTTACATTTGTGTTGATGTTATTATGATATGATGTAATAGAAACGTACCCTAGCATGTTATAAGGATCAAGATATAGTACCATCGTTTGTTCTTTATTTTCTGGAAAACCCAAAAATAAAAAACAGCGTTGTCAGATTTTTCTGAAGCTTGAATCTCTCTGTTATGATATTGAATGACCTTGGAACATGTTTATAATTGTAGTACTATATTAGTTCTACAACAATATCACTTTATTAGCATAGAAAACCTAAGGATCACAGATCTAGCATTAGTCAAACATACCACATGCGAACTGGCATGCGTTTCTAGGTTGATGAAGAACAGACTCAAGAACACCTATAGCGACGGGTCTGTCGCTATAGAGCCCTTTAGTGACACTTATTTTCGAAAAATGACTATTTTTATTAAATAAATCGAATTATATAGTTTTTAATTACTAAAAATACAAAATAAATTCTGAAAAATTATTTTAAAGTCCGAAAAATAGTTTTTAATTATTTTGAGTATATTTCATAAATATTTAATATTTTTGGAATATAAATGGTTTTTTATTTATTTAATTATAATATTAAATAAATTATTTAAAAATAATTTTTATACATGAAAAATGATGAAAAATAATATTATGGTAAAAAAATTTTTTTTAAGTTATTTTCAGTGACTTTTAATGCTTTGTGAGAAATTTCATTAATTAATTAATATTAATGATAATAGAATATTGTGGAAAAATAGAATTAATATTTTATAAATCATATAAAAATGATTTAAGTGTTATAAAAATATTTTAAGTTATAAAATATAACTTTTGATATTTTGTCATGAAAATATTAATATTTTAATATTAATAGCAATTACCGGATAATGAATTTAATTGTTTAAAAATCATATAAAAGGTGATTTGAAAGTATTAAAAATACTTTGTGATATTATAAATATATTATAATATTATGACATGTATTTCATTAATATTTAATAATAAATAGATATTAATGATAATAGAATATTGTGGTATTTATATTATATAAATACGTTTTTAATGAATGAAAATTTACGATAAATGATAATAATTATTTAAAAATTATTATGAGACTTGAAAAATTATTTTGACTGATATTAAAATTATCTAAGATAATTGTTAAGTGTTAGACAGAGTTTAATTGAACTTAAACTCGACGATTATCCGACTAAACTATAAGGATGTTAGAATTATACCGAACTCGACTCAGACTGTCAAAGTTTAACTTGAGGTTAGGTCTTATGTGTGTTATAGACTGATAGGCCTATGTGATAATGTGTTTAGGTGATTTTAAATAGTGTGATGTTATTATTCTAATGTGTAGACCGATATTATTTATATTAGATTTTCAGACAAAGCTAGATAATTTGCGTAACGGTAATCAACAGTTCAGACAAGTTTTACTTAACTCTACTTAGAATTGTTTCATTCAGATATACTTGTGGTTAATCATTACCGATTGTCATGTCCACGAATTATTTATTCGCACTCTGTGCCTAATGTATGTATTCATCAGGTATGAAAGGTTGATCATGTGAGACCCCGAATTTTATGAAATAAAAGTATTCAATTTTTCTATTTTGGTAAATGGTTATATTGATAAAAGGTTAAAGTTAAGGGTGATATGTAAATTTTTTTAAAAGTAAACAAGTTGTCATAAAATACATGGTCACTATTCACGAGTTACTATTCACAGGTTACTATTCACCCAAATTACTATTCACTCTAGTATTGTTCACTCGAGTATTTAGGACACTTTTTGTGTCGGAGTTACTATTCATGAGTTACTATTCACGAGTTACTATTCACGGGTTACTATTCATCTAAATTACTATTCACTCTAGTATTACTCACTTGAGTATTTGAGACACTTTTTGTGTCAGAGTTACTATTCACGAGTTACTATTCACGAGTTAATATTCAGGAGTTACTATTCATCCGGACAATATATTTATTTTCGGTCCAAATCATTTTTGGGTACAATATTATTCCATGAGAAAATGTGCTAATTTTTCAGACCGTTGGTTGAAATTATATTAGTAAATCAATAATTCATTTAAATATATTATTATAATATTATATTATAGTAGTATAATGTGATTATATGATAGTATGTTTTTTTTATAATTTGAATGGTAACATTATTATAGTAAATTCATGGTATACAAGTAAAATGAGGTGAAAGAGAACAATTTGAATTTGAATTCTGATAATGTAAGCGATGATGTCATCGGAACGATGAGGTAAGCAATGATGTCATCAGAAGGATGATGTAAGCAATGATGTCATTTGATCGATGATGTATGCAATGATGTCATCTGATCGATGATGTAAGCAATGATGTCATAAATTATGGCGAAAAGACTATTTTACCCTTACTCTACCAAGCTTATAAATAGAAGCTCATTCCTTCATTATTTCTTACGAATTCACTGAACTCTAGAGAGAGAAACTATAGAGAGAAAGAAGAAGAGTATTCTGCCACTTAACTACTTCTTTATTTCAGTTCTTCTTTAAAATGGTAAGGGGTGTTATTCTTTCTTATTCGTGAAGAGAACTTATGTTATTCTATTCTTTATTATTCTGTTGGAATAACCTGTATGCGTGGTTTACCCTATACTTGGTGGAATGACCTGTATTTGCAGTTTACCCAATACTTGGTGATCTTCTTCTGTTATTCCATTCTTTATTATTATGTTAGAATAACCTGTTTATGCGAAGTACCGCATACTTGGTGAAATTCTTTTATTATTTCGTTCTTTACGATTCTGTCGGAATATCCTGTCGGTGTGAATTTCACCTGACCTGGTTCCATCATTTATTATTCCGCATTTATTATTCTGTCGGAATATCCTGTCGGTGTGAATTTCACCTGACCTGGTTCCATATTTATTATTCCGCATTTATTATTCTGTTGGGAATAACCTGTCTGTGCGGTCTCTATCGCATGCATGGTGAATCCTTCTGTTATTCCATTCTTTATTATTCTGTTGGAATAACCTGTCTATGTGGATTGCCACATGCATGGTGAATGATCCTTTATATTCATTCCTTATTAAATTGTGGAAATGATCTGTATACGTGGATTACCGCATGGCTGGTGAAAATCCATTTGCAGTTTCATATATTCTTTATTATATTCATTTGGTTAAAGTTTTGATTTCTATACTCCATGAAATTAGTGGAATATCCTTGATATTTGCGCTTCATCCAATATCTTTTCATGAAAATATTCTTCTGAGCATTCTTGATTGTTACTTTACAAAGAAGTATCATGTTGACAATTTGGATATTATTAGTTCCTGGATAAACTAATTCTTGAACTTGTTTAATTGAATTCCTATAACATTGTCATCATCCTCATGTTTATTTTATGTTAAAAGTCATCTTTGGCTTACGTACATAGATGGACTTAGTATGATTATGACCAGGGATCATTCGGTATAATCATGAACTGTGATGTTATAAGTGGTGTGGTAAAAGTCCTCAGTGGCTTGTAATGCATTGATAGACAGTTTGTGGTATGATTATGACCAGGGATTTTTCGGTATAGTCATGATCATTGATGATTTAATGAATATCCTTGGCCCGTAATACAAGGATGATTAGAAGATGTGGTTTATTTATTAAGCCGAGTCTCAGTGATAAAAGTTGATGAAAAAATATTTTTAAATCATAGAAGATTGTCGGTTTTATTCTCTACTTGACTCTTCTAATGGATTGCTTATTCCGCTGCAGTTAAACTTGATGTCTATTGTATTTTATCAGTTTAACATTGTTGAAGACTATTGATAATTTATTCTTCATTATCTTAGTCATAATATTTCTTACTGGGCTAGTTGAGCTCACCCTTTCTTTCAATGTTCTCTTCAGGAAATGAGAATATAGCTGGGACGAGTCAGGGAAAGGAGTGATGGTCCAGAAGATAGCATTAGTAGTCCTCACCATTCTGTTAAATAGTGTGACAATAAATATAATGAGGACTCCTTGAGTATGGATATTGTCTAGATGACAATATTCCTATTAGAACTCTCAGTTTATGTATTGTCGTATGTTACACGATATTTGTATAATTAAGTTTGTATTTGTATTTTGTACCATGTATCTGACGACCCGAGATTGGTGATGTATACCTAATTTTGGGGGCGTCACAGTTGGTATCAAAGCTTAGGGATATGATCCCTGGCTGAGATGTAAGATAAGAACTAGGAGGGGAGAGACGGGGAATTCCTTCGCTAGTATGACCTACCTAAGTTTATTTGGTATTTAATTGGTCGATCAGAGTATAGGAATAATATGTGATATGTTAATTAACCCTTGTTTTGTGGCAGTGTTTGAAAATGGCATCTAACAATGTTGAGATAAGCATTGGAGCAAAATAATATGACCATATCGCAGTACGAGGTTAATTTTACAGAGTTATCCCGGTTTGCATCCCATTTGGTCGATAATGAGGAGCGAATGATGCGAAAGTTTCTAAGAGGTTTGAAACCCTATATACGTCAATACTTCATTCTCATGTTTATATTTTGTTGAAAGTCATCTGTGGCCTGTAGTGCACAGATGGACTTGGTATGATTATGACCAGGGATTATTCGGTGTAATCATGACCGTAATGTTACAAATGATGTGGTAAAAATCCTCATTTGCCGTAGTGCATTGATGGACAGTTTTTGGTATGATTATGGCTATGGATTCTCTTTGGCCGTAGTGCAAAGACTAATTGTTTTATGGCATGATCAGGACCGTTGATGAAAACACGATTATCTTTAGCACGTAGTGCATGGATAATTCGTGGTCGTGATACTAAAGAATATCCTTGGCCTGTAGTGCAGGTATGATTCGATGATGTGGATTAATTATTGAGCTGAGTCTCAGCAATGAAATATTAATTCATAGATGTGGTAAAAGTCATCTGTGGCTTACGTGCATAGATGGACTTGGTATGATTATGACCAGGGATTGTTTGGTATAATCATGACCGTAATTGAAAACACGATTATCTTTGGCACGTAGTGCATGGATAATTCGTGGTCGTGATACTATTAAGCTGAGTCTCAGCATTATTGATTTTACAGTTGTATATCCTTGGCCTGTAGTGCGAAGATTAACTGTTGATTATTGGTTATACAGTTATAAATCTTTAGCCGTAGTGCAAAGATGAATTTATTAGTATGATTATGAGCAGGAATTGTGATTTGGTATAACCATAATTTTTGATGTTTCAGGTGAAGATAGGTGATGTAAATTTTCTTCTTCCTGGGTGCGAAAAGTAATTCAGAATCACAATTATGATTATGAGTTATTCATATGATTGTGGACAGAAATTGTTGATTGATGTTATAGGGATATGGTCACTGACGGAGATATTAGTCTAGAAGACGAGTAATATACTTCGCTAGGGTGTGACTTATATAAGCTGAAATTGTTTACTTAATAAGTGGATAAATTGTGGTATGTCGATTAACCTTTGTTTTGAAGGTATATTCTAGAATGATATTCGAAATACAGGAGATGAAAAATGGAAAAAATCATGATAGAGCGGAATTATCCGGAAAGGTACAATCCGAAAAGAAAGTAAGGTATTCTCATCTCTTCGAATATCAGGTACGTACGTTAATTTCGAGGGCGAAATTCCATAAGGAGGGGAGATTGTGAGACCCCGAATTTTATGAAATAAAAGTATTCAATTTTTCTATTTTGGTAAATGGTTAAATTGATAAAAAGTTAAAGTTAAGGGTGATATGTAAATTTTTTTAAAAGTAAACAAGTTGTCATAAAATACATGGTCACTATTCACGAGTTACTATTCACGGGTTACTATTCACCCAAATTATTATTCACTCTAGTATTGTTCACTCGAGTATTTAGGACACTTTTTGTGTCGGAATTACTATTCATGAGTTACTATTCACGAGTTACTATTCACGGGTTACTATTCATCTAAATTACTATTCACTCTAGTATTACTCACTCGAGTATTTGAGACACTTTTTGTGTCGGAGTTACTATTCACGAGTTACTATTCACGAGTTAATATTCAGGAGTTACTATTCACGAGTTACTATTCACCCGGACAATATATTTATTTTCGGTCCAAATCATTTTTGGGTACAATATTATTCCATGAGGAAATGTGCTAATTTTTCAGACCGTTGGTTGAAATTATATTAGTAAATCAATAATTCATTTAAATATATTATTATAATATTATATTATAGTAGTATAATGTGATTATATGATAGTATGTTTTTTTTATAATTTGAATGGTAACATTATTATAGTAAATTCATGGTATACAAGTAAAATGAGGTGAAAGAGAACAATTTGAATTTGAATTCTGATAATGTAAGCGATGATGTCATCGAAACGATGAGGTAAGCAATGATGTCATCAGAAAGATGATGTAAGCAATGATGTCATTTGATCGATGATGTATGCAATGATGTCATCTGATCGATGATGTAAGCAATGATGTCATAAATTATGGCAAAAAGACTATTTTACCCTTACTCTACCAAGCTTATAAATAGAAGCTCATTCCTTCATTATTTCTTACGAATTCACTGAACTCTAGAGAGAGAAACTATAGAGAGAAAGAAGAAGAGTATTCTGCCACTTAACTACTTCTTTATTTCAGTTCTTCTTTAAAATGGTAAGGGGTGTTATTCTTTCTTATTCGTGAAGAGAACTTATGTTATTCCATTCTTTATTATTCTGTTGGAATAACCTGTATGCGTGGTTTACCCTATACTTGGTGGAATGACCTGTATATGCGGTTTACCCAATACTTGGTGATCTTCTTCTGTTATTCCATTCTTTATTATTATGTTGGAATAACCTGTTTATGCGAAGTACCGCATACTTGGTGAAATTCTTTTATTATTTCGTTCTTTACGATTCTGTCGGAATATCCTGTCGGTGTGAATTTCACCTGACCTGGTTCCATCATTTATTATTCCGCATTTATTATTCTGTCGGAATATCCTGTCGGTGTGAATTTCACCTGACCTGGCTCCATATTTATTATTCCGCATTTATTATTCTGTTGGGAATAACCTGTCTGTGCGGTCTCTATCGCATGCATGGTGAATCCTTCTGTTATTCCATTCTTTATTATTCTGTTGGAATAACCTGTCTATGTGGATTGCCACATGCATGGTGAATGATCCTTTATATTCATTCCTTATTAAATTGTGGAAATGATCTGTATACGTGGATTACCGCATGGCTGGTGAAAATCCATTTGCAGTTTCATATATTCTTTATTATACTCATTTGGTTAAAGTTTTGATTTCTATACTCCATGAAATTAGTGGAATATCCTTGATATTTGCGCTTCATCCAATATCTTTTCATGAAAATATTCTTCTGAGCATTCTTGATTGTTACTTTACAAAGAAGTATCATGTTGACAATTTGGATATTATTAGTTCCTGGATAAACTAATTCTTGAACTTGTTTAATTGAATTCCTATAACATTGTCATCATCCTCATGTTTATTTTATGTTAAAAGTCATCTTTGGCTTACGTACATAGATGGACTTAGTATGATTATGACCAGGGATCATTCGGTATAATCATGAACTGTGATGTTATAAGTGGTGTGGTAAAAGTCCTCAGTGGCTTGTAATGCATTGATAGACAGTTTGTGGTATGATTATGACCAGGGATTTTTAAGTATAGTCATGATCATTGATGATTTAATGAATATCCTTGGCCCGTAATACAAGGATGATTAGAAGATGTGGTTTATTTATTAAGCTGAGTCTCAGTGATAAAAGTTGATGAAAAAATATTTTTAAATCATAGAAGATTGTCGGTTTTATTCTCTACTTGACTCTTCTAATGGATTGCTTATTCCGCTGCAGTTAAACTTGATGTCTATTGTATTTTATCAGTTTAACATTGTTGAAGACTATTGATAATTTATTCTTCATTATCTTAGTCATAATATTTCTTACTGGGCTAGTTGAGCTCACCCTTTCTTTCAATGTTCTCTTCAGGAAATGAGAATATAGCTGGGACGAGTCAGGGAAAGGAGTGATGGTCCAGAAGATAGCATTAGTAGTCCTCACCATTCTGTTAAATAGTGTGACAATAAATATAATGAGGACTCCTTGAGTATGGATATTGTCTAGATGACAATATTCCTATTAGAACTCTCAGTTTATGTATTGTCGTATGTTACACGATATTTGTATAATTAAGTTTGTATTTGTATTTTGTACCATGTATCTGACGACCCGAGATTGGTGATGTATACCTAATTTTGGGGGCGTCACAGATCACCTTCATTACCATTCGGTCCAGATATCATTGCTATGTTCATGTTCAGTGTTCATTCAGCTATGAAAGTTTGTTCATGCTAGTTGTCAATTATATTGTAGAATTATAGTTAGCTTTTTATTCAATTCTTTACATCATGATATATCCTTAAATAAATTTATACTTGCTGGGCAAACTTATGCTCACCCTTGCTATATCATGATTAACATTGCAGATTAAGAAGTATACGTCAGATACAGGAAAGGATAAAGCCAAGTTCAGCTTGGGATTTTATGTGCAGCTTAATTGTAATAGTATAGTATGATAATAATGTTGTATGTCAAATTGGATAATGAATTGTGTTTATTTGAAGGTTACTCGACCTTGGGGAAATAATGTGTAAAATTTATTGTACAAACAATTTATGTTTATATCTTTCGCAAATAGCAATAGTTATAGAATGATTGTACCGGATCCGTGGTGATTTGAGACCCGGGTTCGGGGCTTTCACAGTTGGTATTAAAGCTGTAGGTTATAAACCTTAGGTAGGGTTACCTAAGACTAATAACCGCAGTGATTAGGATAAGTACTAACTCAAATAGAGTTAGTGTGTCGGTATGATTCAAAGACGAATCGCGACGGGTTATAAAAGATACATAGTTCCCTAACTCTGATAATAAAAGTGAACAGTAGTGATGTGTAGATCGAGTCTACAGTGATAGAAGATCATTAAACAAAACGATCAAGACATAGAAATGAATCATATTATATACGATGAGATCACCCCGTGATCTGATATGGATCAAGCAAATGATTGACAAGTTTAATGCAGGATTGCTGTGTGACAGTTGTACTATGAATTGGTACAGATTCAGGAAAGGATTACGAATACGGATTAAATGAAATTCGTATTGAGAAGGGAGTTAAGATTAAGTTGGAATTTCAATTGAGGACTCATGTCAATAACAAAGTTGTATGATTCCTTATTATGGGCGGGGAATTGTACTTGGTGTAAAAACCACTTAGTTTCTGGTACTGATAATTAATCATTGAAATGTCTGTATCGCGCTATTTGCTATATGCGTGTTGAGAAGGTGATTCTTTTCCCATGTTTATAACAGATAGATAGGTTATAGGTAGAGAATATAAGGATAAGTACGAGTTCTTAAAACTCATACTTATGGTATGTTCGTGACTCATAATTATATGAAATGTTTATGAACCCCTCAGCGAATGGACGCCAAAGGTCTGTCTAGGACAATTTATTAAACTCATATGATTGTGGCAAGTTCCTGAACTCATAAGTGTTGTAAGTTTGATGAATTGGGTATAGTTTTGTGTGAATAGAGTATTAAGGATAATAGGAATAGATAGGCTGTTTAAGAAAATGATTATTAGTGGAGACATATGTTTTCCAAAATTCCTAGCTATGCTAGACTTTGAACTTTTTGGACATCAAGCTAAATACACATTATGTGCCTTTTTGAAACTGAATTTTTATTCTCAACTTCGGGTGACCATTGTGTATGAGTGGACTTCGGGCCATCGACACGTCGTTACCTGTTGAGTAATAAAACAGATTTACAAAGATTTTTGGAACGGTTTAAAGTACAGTCTATGCTAATTGTTTCATCTAGACAATAATGAATTGAAATATCAAAATATATTTTTATTTATCACTTATGTACCATGTAACCTGGTGCAGAGATGATAAAAAGTTGATGGAGTTATAAATGCAGGGATACTTAGTGTTGAATTGATCTAAAATCGTTGTTCCACTATTGTATAATGTGTTATGACAAAGTTATACAATGACGACATCTTTGAACGGGCTGTTAATACAGTACGGCATAATGATGTCATTTTAGAACTAATTTTAAAAGTTTAATTTGCCAACGGGGTTTGGCTACACACCTTCTTAATTCGATTGAAGTTGATTATTGATATGAGTCCAAGCTATTCGATTCGGCTAGATCAACTTTTATGAAAACTCTAAGCGTTCTTTGAAAATTATCCCGAACCAGATTATTTTTGTGCGGATTTCGATAAAGACTGAGGTACAATTTTTGCGCCCCAGGGCGGATATGAGAAACAGATCAGACCAGCAATACTTTATAAGTACAGGGCATACCGGGCTAATTACCCACTATGTCTGTAAGTTAAGAAGGTTTGCGGATAAATTTCCATAAAACCTTTGCGAAAATGAAAATTCATAGTCTATATGACTCCTCAGCACAATTTAAAATTTTTTACTATTGTGAGGGATGTTGTGGGTAGCATGTGGCGATGAGTATGAATGGTGTAAGCTGTATGGTATACGGTGCAAGATAAATTTCGGGGATGAAATTTTTAGAAGAAGGGGTGAATGTAACGACCCAAGAATTTAGAAAATTTTTAAAATTTTTTAATTAATTGGTTTAAAGTTCAATATTAGAACCTAGACAGAAAATAAGTGTATGCGTTTGATATTTTTGAGAAGAAATTTTATGGATTTAAAATTTTCTGGTGAATTATTCAGGATTAAGTATATAAGTGTATATGTTCTATGTATATGATTGTATATGAGTACAGTATGTGGTTAAGGGTCAAGGGTTGACCAGATAACTATATTAGTGTCCAACCCCTAAGTATATATTTAGAACATCAACGTTCAGTTAGAAAATCCTAACGTCTGATAAGAAATCCTAGAAACCGGTTCTAGAAACCCTAATTTTTGTTTCGAGAATTTAAAACCCTAATTCGGATATTAAAATCCTAATTTGGGAATTTAAATGCTATGTATAAGGCTTATGTTTTTTAATTACAAACCTAATTAGGGATAACCCTAATGATTAATTAGATTTTTAATAAATTAGAAACCCTAATTCTTGGGTTATAAACCTTAATGCATGATTATGAAACCTAATTGCTAAATTAGTAATTTTAATTAGGAAATATTAATCCTAATTAGCAAGCTTGAATAATGATTAGTAAATTTTAATATAATTAGAAAATCATAATTATAATTTTAAAATATTAATTTTCTATTTTGAAAACCGAAATTTAGAAATCCTAGAAATTAAATTTCTAATATTTTAGGGTTAAACCCTAAACCCTAAGGGTTAAATCCTAAACCTTAAGGGTTTGGACAATTTACTAATATGTAATTAAATTAAAAAAATAAATGACCAATTTGCCCTTTGTGCATTATTGGAGGAGACATGAGAATCTTGCCAAGATATTGGGTGATTGACCAAATCTAGCTACCCCATATGGCTGAATTCAGCAACTATCAGTCTCATTTTACCAGCCATTTCTATTACAACTAATTATAAAAATAATTGAAGAGAGATAAAGTTAATAAATTTTGCTAAATTGCTACAAACTCTCAACCCACACCTTCTCTCTCTAGACCCACGAAAATATGGAATATATAAGTCCCTTATATGATCCATAGCAAGCTAAGAACAGATCATGATGATCAGAATCAAGATCAAAGCCTAAAAGGTATAAAAACCCCTAAATCTTGAAAATCTTTGTATTTGATGTTAGATGTTATAAGTTGTTGGTTAAAGTTGTGTATTAGGATGTTAATAAGTGATCTGGGTTGTTGGATTATGGATCCATAACATCTAGATGCACGAAATCAAGTTTTAAACAAATTTGGAAAATTGGAAAATTATGACCTGACAAGCGAATGTCAGAGGCTTTAAATCTTTATGTGTTAGATGTTTTATGTGTTTTATGTTTTGAAGCTGTTCTATGACATGAGGACTGTGATCTGAAACTGGAAGTAGGGTCGGATCAAGTATATATTTCATGTTATGATCAATCAAACAGCGTTGACCGTTCTCGAAATTGGAAATCTAGGCAGCCTAGATTTACCCAGATTGGTCTGATAAGCTTTTCTGAGCCTCTGATCTTGCTACGTGTTAGTGTTTAGCCCAGGTTATTGTGTTGATCTCGTAGACTGGTATAGGGACTACACGATCATGCCTCCATAACACTTATATATCTATAACAGAATCGTAGCTAATCGTGGTCAAAACCACGTTGACCAACTGCCCGGAAGGAGATTCTGGGTAACCCAGATCTTCTAGAACTTGTTTTCTGCCAGAGTTTGGTCGGCCTTGATCTTACATTTGTGTTGATGTTATTATGATATGATGTAATAGAAACGTACCCTAGCATGTGTTTTATAAGATTGAACCATTATATTATACAAACAAAACCCAGAACTCAAGTTATAAGGATCGAGATATAGTACCATCGTCTGTTCTTCATTTTCTGGAAAACCCAGAAATGAAAAACAGCGTTGTCAGATTTTTCTGAAGCTTGAATCTCTCTGTTATGATATTGAATGACCTTGGAACATGTTTATAATTGTAGTACTACATTTGTTCAGCAACAATATCACTTTATTAGCACAGAAAACCTAAGGATCACAGATCTAGCATTAGTCAAACATACCCCATGTGAACTGGCCATGCATTTCTAGATTGATGAAGAACAGGCTCAAGAACACCTATAGCGATGGGCCTGTCGCTATAGGGCCCTTTAGTGACACTTATTTTCGAAAAATGACTATTTTTATTAAATAAATCAAATTAAATAGTTTTTAATTACTAAAAATACAAAATAAATTTCGAAAAATTATTTTAAAGTCCGAAAAATAGTTTTTAAATATTTTGAGTATATTTCACAAATATTTAATATTTTTGGAATATAAATGGTATTTAATTTATTTAATTATAATATTAAATAAATTATTTAAAAATAATTTTTATTCATGAAAAATCATGAAAAATAATATTATGGTAAAAAAAGATATTTTAAGTAATTTTTAGTGACTTTTAATATTTTGTGAGAAATTTTATTAATTAATTAATATTAATAATAATTAATTTATTTAATATCTATTTTAAATAAATTGTGGAAAAATAGAATTAATGTTTTATAAATCATATAAAAGTGATTTAAGTGTTATAAAAATATTTTAAGTTATAAAATATAACTTTTGATATTTTATCATGAAAAATATTAATATTTTAATATTAATAGCAATTACCGGATAATGAATTTAATTGTTTAAAAATCATATAAAAGGTGATTTGAATGTATTAAAAATACTTTGTGATATTATAAATATATTATAATATTATAACTTGTATTTCATTAATATTTGATTATAAATAGATTTAATGAGAATAGAATATTATGGTATTTATATTATATAAATACGTTTTTAATGATTGAAAATTTATGATAAATGATAATAATTATTTAAAAATTATTATGAAAGTTGAAAAATTATTTTGACTGATATTAAAATTATCTAAGATAGTTGTTAAGTGTTAGGCATAGTTTAATTGAACTTAAACTCGACGATTATCCGACTAAACTGTCGGGATGTTAGAATTATATCGAACTCGACTCAGACTGTCAAAATTTAACTTAAGGTTAGGTGTTATGTGTCTTATAGACTGATAGGCATATGTGATAATGTGTTTAGGAGATTTTGAATATTGTGATGATATTATTCTAATGTGTAGATCGTTATTATTTATATTAGGTTTTCAGACAAATCTATATAATTTGCATAACGGTAATCAACGGTTCAAACAAATTTTACTTAACTCTACTTAGAGTTGTTTCACTCAGATATACTTGTGGTCAATCATTACCGATTGCCATGTCCACGAATTATTTATTTGCACTCTGTGCCTAATGCATGTATGCATCAGGTATGAAAGGTTGATCACCTTCATTACCATTCGGTCCAGATATCATTGCTATGTTCATGTTCAATGCTCATTCAGCTATGAAAGTTTTTTCATGCTAGTTGTCAATTATATTGTAGAATTATAGTCAGCTTTTTATTCAATTCTTTCTATCATGATATATCCTTAAATAAATTTATACTTGCTGGGCAAACTTATGCTCACCCTTGCTATAACATGATTAACATTGCAGATTAAGAAGCATACGTCGGATACAGGAAAGGATAAAGCCAAGTTCAGCTTGGAATTTTATGTGCAGCTTAATTGTAATAGTATAGTATGATAATAATGTTGTATGTCAAATAGGATAATGAATTATGTTTATTTGAAGGTTACTCGACCTTGGGGAAATAATGTGTAAAATTTATTGTGTAAAAAATTTATGTTTATATCTTCTGCAAATTGTAATAGTTATAGAATGATTGTAATAGTTGTAGAATGATTGTATCGGATTCGCGGTGATTTGGGACCCGGGTTCAGGACTTTCACATAAACCCTAATTAATATTTAGAAATATTAATTTCTAAAAACCCTAATATTTAAATTATAAACCCTAAATTGTAAACTGTGAACCCTAATTGCTATTTTAGCAAACTAAATGTTAATTAGTGAACCTTAAACCTAATTTTCATGTTTAATATTATTAGAAACCTAAACTATTTTAGAAAAATCTAATTTGTAATTTTTAGAAACTAAATTTTCTATTTTTGGTCTAACTATTTTTTTTTCAAATTTTATGCTAAACTTAACCCTAAGGGTCAAACCCTAAGGGTCAAACCCTAAGGGTTTGCCATATTACAACTTTGCCATTAAAATTACAAGCTATAGACCAAAATGCCCTTATGCATATTATTTAATAGTTGCTTGCAAATCTTGTCATAATCATGAGCTGGTGACAAACTCTTATTAACCCCATGTGACCAAAATCTCAGCAATATCAGCATATTAGATCAGCCTTATACATTTTACCATCATATATATAGATTGAAAGAGAGAAAAAGTTCATTTTATTGTCATTTGTTCAACCAATGCTCAACCAACCCTCTCTCTCTCTCTCCAAACCCACAAAATTTATTAGCATACCAGTCACAAAATCAAGCCCTACTATCACCATAACAGATCTAGAAGCCAAGAATCAAAGCTTATTCATGGAAGGTATAAAGCTAACCCTAGAAATCTGATCATGTATGTTATGTTAGAAGTTATGATTTGGTGTTGTAATGTTTTGTTTATAGTGTTATTAAGTGATCTAGGTTGATAGATGATAGATCCATAACTTCTATAAGCTCAGATATAGTGTTTTTGCAAATCTAGAATTTTTTATTTTTGTGTTTGACAGCCAAATGTCAGTCCTCATAGATCTGTAATGATTATGTGTTTTTGTGTTTTAAAGGTTGATACTTGTAGTATGTTATGTGGTCTATGATCTAGAACTTGAATCATGACCATAGTATGTGTAGATTGAAAGTTATTAAGGGTCAAAGGTCGTTGACCGACCATGGCCGAACAAATTATGGGTAACCCATAAACTTGTTTTCAGCGTCTGACAATGTTTTGGAAGGCATAGATCTGCCAGTTGTTAAGTGTTATAATGATGTGTTTGTGTCCAATTTATAACCTGGTATATGTACTTTATATTTGTGTCTTTAAATCCTTTAAACAAAAAACTGATCGAACATAGCGAATGGTCAAACCTGGCCATTCGGTCACGACTGCAGTTTCTGGAAAACCCAAAAATTGTATGAACAATTTTTCTGACAGCCTTTGACCGAGCTATATATGACGAATGTGTTGTTTTTGAACTGATCTGTTAATTTATATATGTTCCTTGCCATTAGTACAACATGTTAGAATCATTAGCTAAACCATTTAATGACCAGAACCTTTAGCAAATCGAGCTAGAAAATGGCACCATGAGACTGCCTGGGTTTCTAGGTTACCCAGAAAACCTAGGAATATTCTGACAGAGGCTTTAGACGCTCAGATCGTTTTGTTGTGTTGTTGTTTGGCCTAGTTTGTTGGTCTTAATTGTAGTGTTGCATAACCACTACAAGAACAATGTTTTATCTCGCCTAGAAACCTCATAGAGTAAAAGTTATCCCTAGTCAAAGTAGTACACTCGTTCTCTGACAATGATGTTCTCGGTTTAATGAAGAACACCTATAGCGACGGTTATGTCAGTATAGGCAGTTTTTAGCGACAATTAAATTCTGAAATTAATTATTTTATTAAATAAATAGATAAATTTAGTCTTAAATAATTAAAAATATAAATTAAATTACTAAAAATTATTTTAAAATCTAAAAATTAGTTTTTAATAATTTTTAATATATTTCTTAAATATTTAATATTTTTAGAATATTAAAGGTATTTAATTTATTTAATTATAATATTAAATAAATTATTTAAAAATAATTTTAATACTTGAAAAATCATTTAAAATCATATTATGTTATAAAAAATATTTTAAGTTATTTTTAATGACTTTTAATATTTTGTGATGAAATTTTATTAATAAATTAATATTAATGATAATTAATTTATTTAATAAATGTAATAAATAAATTATGAAAAATAGAATTAATAATTTAAAAATCATATAAAAATGATTTAAAGGTTATAAAAATATTTTAAGTTATAATATATGACTTTAAATATTTAAATGTAAATTTCATTAATCATTAAATATTAAATGATATTTGATTTATTTAATAATTATATTAAGTAAATAGTTTTAAAATGGTTTTATTAACTTAAAAATTATTTAAAAAGGATATAAATGAATTAAAAATATTTTAAGTTATAATTAATAACTTTTAATATTTTGATAAATAGTACATTAATATTTAAATATTAATGGTAATTATTTAAAAATGATTTTAAATATTTTATAAATCATTTAAGGGTATTATTAATACTTTAAATGTATTTTAAGTTATTATAAATAACTTTACTATTTTAGCAATGGTTTCATTAATAGTTTAATATTAATTAAATATTAATGATAATAGAATTATTTAATATTTAAATCATTTAAAAATTATTCCGGTGTTTGAAAAATCATGATAAATTATAATAATTAATTAAAAATTATTATAAGTTAATTAGAAATATTATAACTGATATTTTCAGTTATTAAACTACAGGATAGAGTCTTAGACTCGATAATTACCCGATAAAGCCGTCGGTTCACCGACATGTTTCAAAAATTGATTTGGACTTAGATAATTTGATTAGATACGTGTTTGTTTGTGATCCAACGACTGTTAATCATGTGTGACAATGTGATTAGGTTATGTGCTGACTGCAATAAGCAGTATTATGTGTTACGATATGTTATTCTAATCAGTAAAATGATCTTATTACTGATAGGTCGCTATAAAAGATAAAACTAAGTTGCGTATTGTAAGCAGCAGACCAGGAAATATCCTATCTTTGCATTTTTTTTATGCAATGGACATGAGTAAGAAAGTTTCAGAATTATATTATTATTGTACCAGATTATTAACCCTATTGTTATATATATTATATCCGATCATTGATTATCAACATGGTATTATATTATTATTCAGATATTTATTTTGTTCGTTACTTTTTAATTATGGTTATACAAGTGTCCCCACTTGGATAATCATTGTATTTAATCACATGTTGATATATATATATATATATATATATATATATATATATATATATATATATATATATATATATAAATGTACCTATTGATTGCCAGTATGTATACATTAAGTAAAAGTCGTCTAAGCTATTTGATCTGCTAGACACAGATTTAAAAATATCGTTGAGTATGATAAAACCTTTTTGTATCCAATCAAATTGTTTTGGTTCGGATTTCCGACTAAGTATGAACATCCCAAATATGGTAAAACGTTTATGCGGCCAAGGCGAACGGAGTGAACGATAATATCGTTCTTGTATGTAGTATTGATCAATACAGGGCATAACGGACTGATTACCGTCCCTCTCCCCTTGCCTGTAAGTTATGACGATTTACGTATGAAGTTCTGCTAAACCTATTCGAAAATTAAAAATAATGTTCATAGTATGTGACCTTAACCCTATTTATAGTCAGTACGTAATTTCAAGAATTTGATATAGAGTTGTTATGTTATTATTATCGGTTTAGTTTACTTCAAAACTATTGATTTGTTGTAGAAGTGATGTACAAAGAAAATATATAATTCTTTCAGCTAATTATATTTATAATTGTTATTATTTGTTGGGCACCCAAATGCTCATTTTTGCTTTAAATTTAAATATTTTCAGCTAGGCATGATCAACCCGAAGGTTCAGTTAAGAACAAGTGAAAAGGAAAGCAAACAAAATATGTTTATTGGTATCTTTTATAATAGTTAGACTGTATTAATGCAATGATATGTATTATCTATTATGTAAAGAATTATAGTAAAGGTTACGTACTTGGGATTAGACTCTAATATATGTAAATTAAGCTTGATATTTATATTACTGTTATTATTATTAGTATTATTCTGCTCATAAAAATGGTATTATAAAGCACCGAGTTCGGGTTTCAAGTACCTGAATTTGGGGGCGTTATATTAGGGTATCAGAGCTTTAGGGTTAGAAACTTTAGGTTGGGTTAAACCTTAGGCTATAACCTTAGAACAGATGAAAACGTTGAAAATATAAATAACTCATTTAGAGTTTAAAAGGAGATGAATTGAATAAATTCATCGTCAAATAAAATAAAAAATAACTTATATAAAACTATTATTTGCTGAGTATATATATTATATGCTAATCAAGATATTTTGTGTGTAGATGTCAGATAGAAAGAATTAGGATACCCTCAGATCGTAAAGAAGGAGTCAACCTCCATAACCGAGCCAATATCAAAGCTAATAGCTGAAATAGAGGCTCACATTGAAAGCAACCCTGTTAAAGTGGATATTGTGAAAAGTATAGTACCGGACCCAGAAACGATAGTATAACTGATAGGTAGAGTATAGTTAAAGAATATATGGTCACGCTCGAGTTCTTAAATTCATATGTTTGTGGTGAGTTCTTAAACTCATAATGTTTGGTAAGTTTGACGAACTTGGTATAGTTAGGTGTGATTGGATTATTGAGGATAATGAGAATATATAGAATACTAAGTAATCGATCCTTAGTGAAGGCGTAAGAAATAAGTAATATTAGTTAAATATGTATTATTCTATGATGTGTATATGATAGGTATGTATGTGTAATGTAATATTCTTAACTTTTGTATAAGTTGTAGCAGAGATTCCCGACTTTTGAGTCATAAAGGGATAGCGGATGTTTAAAGCAGTATGTACTATGACATGAAAAGTGCTATGATTATGAATCTATATTGGATTAATGAAATAAGTTGGTATAAAGATAGTATTTATTTATCTGAACACTAGTTAATTCAGTAAACCAAAGTTTTCAAAATCTAATATTTTGAGTACATGATTATTTGAATAGAAATTTTTGCGTTATACGATAAACGTATACAATAAGGCTTAGAATGTAAGTTAATCAGGAATAATTTATGATAATCCCACCAAGACAAAGACGAAACCAATGGACAGAAGAACCTGTCGACAAAGCTGAAGGACAACCAGACCCGATGCAGAATTTTACGATTATGGTCGCTCAAGATATGCAGAATGAAATACCAGCCACGAAAAATAAGCTAGATAATTAATTAGCGATCTTCAAAGACTTCAAGGCGGTCATACTGCTAGGATTTAGAGGATCAACTGACCATGTAGAAGCGTTTGTGATAGCTAGGGTAACGGAGGGGCAAAAAACTGCTTTTGCCACCTATATGTTGAAAGGAGATAATTTTGATAATACTGGAAATAGGCCGGGAGTGTGTTTAAAAGGAAAGTTTGTGTGCTATAAGTGTGGGCATGAGAGATATATCTCTCCTAACTGTCCCAATCCAAGAGTGTATAGTGGGTGTTTTATTTCTGAATCAATGGGGCATAAGGTGAAAGACTGTCCAAGAAGTAGAAGGGAAACAAGGAATTCGAATACGGGGAAAGGCAGCAGGACATTGGCGACAACGAGACCAACTTCAACAAACAAACCAACAGAATCAACCGCAAGAGTCTTCATCATGACTATTTAGGATTCGACAGCAGCCGGGGATGCAACTCCAGGTATTATTCGAACAAATTTTATTTTCTTATATATTATTTTCTTATATATAGTAAATTATTTTATAAAGAAATTTTGAAGGAGGAATTTGAGTTCTCTTAGAAATCAAATTTTTAGGCAAGCAATATGCTAAATAGTTAAAGATCGATTCGATCAATTATGATCAAGATCTACTTGCAATGATTGTGTATGCTATGTACCCTTGTAGGTATAGGTTTTAAAACGGTGATTCTGGGGACGGAATCTTTATAAGGGAGGGTGAATGTAATAACCCGATATTTTCTATATAATTAAATCAGAAATTTTGCGTATAATTTTTTTTTATAATAAATGTGGGAAATATGTGCCAGATAATGTGTATGCATTTATGTGATAAATATAAAATTTATTTATTACATGAATAATTTTAAATAATTTTATTTTAGAATTATTGATCATTATAAATTATATTCTTATAATAATTAATTTTATAGTAGAAATGTGTTTATTAATTATTTTATATGAAACTATGTTTATTTATTATTTAAATAATATATGAAATGATTATAGAATTATTATAATAATTATTTTATTTTATAATATGAAGTTATGTTAGATTAATTAAGTTAATTATTTTAACTTATTTAATAATGTTATTTATGAAAGACAAATCAGATATAGAATCCAAACCCTAATTCTGAATTTGGAATAAGGAAAGAGAATAATAATATTATATTAAGTATATTTCAGTAATATAAATATGTATGTTATGTGTGTAAGATTAATCTGGGGAGTAGTTTTATTATAACCTGGTAAAATCCTTATATTACTGATAAACCCTAGTTTTGAAGTCAAATGAGAGTTTAAAATCTTTTTAGTAATTGTGTTATGTGATTTATGATACCTATAATAAATATTAATGCTAATTAGAAAAATCCTAAATATAAGAAACCCTAATTGTAAATTAAAATCATAATTTCTAAAAATTAGAAACCTTAAATAATAATTAGCTAATTGCTAAATGAAAACCCTAATTTGAAACTCAATTATAAGTTTGAGACTATTATATAACTGTGTTATATGATTTATGTGTGTATTATTTAATTTTATGATGAATTAGGTAAACCCTAATTATTATTTAAAAATATTAATTTCTAGAAATCATAATATTTAAATTATAAACTTTAAATTGTAAATTGTGAACCCTAATTGCTATTTTAGCAAACTAAATGTTAATTAGTGAACCTTAAACCTAATTTTCGTGTTTTATATTATTAGAAACCTAAACTATTTTAGAAAAATCTAATTTGTAATTTTTAGAAACTAAATTTTTTATTTTTGGTCTAACTAAATTTTTTTCAATTTTGTGCTAAACATAGGGTTAAACTCTAAGGGTTTGCCATGTTACAACTTTTCCATTAAAAGTACAAGTTATGGACCAAAATGACTTTATACATAATATTTAATAGTTGCTTGCAAATCTTGTCATAATCTTGAGTTGGTGACCAACTCTTACTAACCCTATATGACCAAAATTTCAGCAATATCAACACATTAGATCAGTCTTATACATTTTACCATCATATATATAGATTGAGAGAGAAAAAAAGTTCATTTTATTGCCATTTGTTCAACCAATGCTCAACTAACCCTCTCTCTCTCCAAACCCACAAAATTTATTAGCATACCAGTCACAAAATCAAGCCCTACTATCACCATAACAGATCTAGAAGCCAAGAATCAAAGCTTATTCATGGAAGGTATAAAGCTAACCCTAGAAATCTGATCATGTATGTTATGCTAGAAGTTATGATTTGGTGTTGTAATGTGTTGTTTATAGTGTTATTAAGTGATCTAGGTTGATAGATGATAGATCCATAACATCTATAAGCTCAGATCTAGTGTTTTTGCAAATCTGGAATTTTTTATTTTTGTGTGTGACAGCCAAATGTCAGTCCTCATAGATCTGTGATGATTATGTGTTTTTGTGTTTTAAAGGTTGATACTTGTAGTATGTTATGTGGTCTATGATCTAGAACTTGAATCAAGACCATAGTATGTGTAGATTGAAAGTTATTAAGGGTCAAAGGTCGTTGACCGACCATGGCCGAACAAATTATGGGTAACCCATAAACTTGTTTTCAGCGTCTGACAATGTTTTGGAAGGCATAGATCTGTCAGTTGTTAAGTGTTATAATGATGTGTTTGTGTCCAGTTTATAGCCTGGTATATGTACTTTATATTTGTGTCTTTAGATCCTTTAAACAAGTAACTGATCAAACATAGCGAATGGTCAAACCTGGCCATTTGGTCACAACTGCATTTTCTGGAAAACCCATAAATTGTATGAACAATTTTTCTGCCAGCCTTTGACCGAGCTATATCTGACGAATGTGCTGTTTCTGAACTGATCTGTTAATTTATATATGTTACTTGCCATTAGTACTACATGTTAGAATCATTAGATAAACCATTTAATGACCAGAACCTTGAGCAAATCGAGCTAGAAAATGGCACCATGAGACTGCCTGGGTTTCTGGGTTACCCAGAAAACCCAGGAACATTCTGACAGAGGCTTTGGATGCTTAGATCTTTGCATAACCACTACAAGAACAATGTTTTATCTCGACCAGAAACCTCATAGATTAAAAGTTATCCCTAGTCAAAGTAGTACCTTCGTTCTCTGATAATGATGTTCTGGGTTTGATGAAGAACACGAAGAACACTTATAGCGACGGATATGTCGCTATAGGCAGTCTTTAGCGACAATTAAATTCTGAAATTAATTATTTTATTAAATAAATAGAGAAAATTAGTTTTAAAAAATTAAAAATATAAATTAAATTACTAAAAATTATTTTAAAATCTAAAAATTAGATTTTAATAATTTTTAATATATTTCTTAAATATTTAATATTTTTAGAATATTAAAGGTATTTAATTTATTTAATTATAATATTAAATAAATTATTTAAAAATAATTTTAATACTTGAAAAATCATTTAAAATTATAGTATGTTATAAGAAAATATTTTAAGTTATAAAATATGACTTTCAATATTTAAAGGTAAATTTCATTAATCATTAAATATTAAATGATATTTGATTTATTTAATAATTATATTAAATAAATAGTTTTAAAATTGTTTTATTAATTTAAAAATTATTTAAAAAGGATATAAATGAATTAAAAATATTTTAAGATCTAATTAATAACTTTTAATATTTTTATAAATAGTACATTAATATTTAAATATTAATGTAATTATTTAAAAATGATTTTAAATGTATTAAAATTCATTCAAGGGTATTATTAATACTTTTAAAGTGTTTTAAGTTATTATAAATAACTTTACTATTTTGGCAATGGTTTCATTAATAATTTAATATTAATTAAATATTAATGATAATAGAATTATTTAATATTTAAATCATTTAAAAATGATTCCGGTGTTTGAAAAATCATGATAAATTATAATAATTAATTAAAAATTATTATAAGTCAATTAGAAATATTATGACTGATATTATTAGTTATTAAACTATAGGAGAGAGTCTTAGACTCGATAATTATTCGATAAAGCCGTCGATTCACCGACATGTTTTAGAAATTGATCTGGACTTAGATAATTTGATCAGATACGTGTTTGTTTGTGATCTAATGACTGTTAATCATGTGTGACAATGTAATTAGGTTATGTGCTGACTGTAATAAGCAGTATTATGTGTTACGATATGTTATTCCAATCAGTAAAATGGTCTTATTACTGATAGGTCGCTATAAAAGATAAAACTAAGTTGCGTATTGTAAGCAGCAGACCAGACAAGTATCATACCTTTGCATTTTCTTTATGCAATGGACATAAGTAAGAAAGTTTCATAATTATATTATTATTGTACCAGATTATTAACCCTATTATTATATATATTATATCCGATCATTTATTATCAACATGGTATTATATTATTATTCAAATACTTATTCTGTTTGATAATTTCTAATTATGGTTATACAAGTGTCCCCACTTGGATAATCATTGTATTTAATCACATGTTGATATATATATATATATATATATATATATATATATATATATATATATATATATATATATATATATATATATATATATATATATATATATATATGCTGAGTAAGATCTTTTTAATCAACCACTCTTTTCTTTTTCAAAACCTTCTTCTTCGCATTATTCTGAAGTCACCTAACATACTTGTAGTCCATCTAGTTCGTTTCAAACCTTTTGTAAGTCTCTTGGGTGAGCAGTGTCGGGTTTTAGAACATAGGTATGAGTCTACTTAAGGGTATGAGGGTATGCATGAACGAATAATGATTAAGAATTATTTTTGAAATTTGTAAACATGAGTAGATTATTTAGATCCAGCTCTTCTGTTAGTAACATGTCAGCTTTTCCCCCGGTTCTAGATATAGTCAATCAAGAAGAACATAGTTATGAAAACCTTAGTCAAGTTCTACATGATTGGAACATACCCAGAGTCTCTCCAAGAGAAATTTATTAGTAATCCTTTTTAGATAATTTTAAAACTGATTATATTGTTAAAACAGTTGAAAAAGTCTATGCAATTAATAAAGAATATGAAAATTGTAGTCTCTTGTCTCCTGATGTTATTAAAAAACATAGGAAGAAAGGTTATAATTTCATTCATATAGGTCTTGTTCAAGTAGCAGTTAAACCACTTAACATCAAAGGAATCAATTCAAGTATCTACCTCTACCTCAGAGATGCTAGATTTTTGAATTATCACCCCAGTATTATAGGTATAATGGAATCAAGTCTGCATAATGGTCCAATCCATTTCAATTGCTTTCCTGATTTCACATTAAGCATAAATGATCATAATCTATTAAAAGCATTAACTTTAAATATTAAAACTGCTGGTGAAATAACTTATATGATTGAGGGCTCTCAGCCTCTTGCTTTGATTTATAGGATCGATTACATGACCATGAAAACGAACTTGAACGTTCATGCTCTTAATAAAAGTCCTAAAGATCAAACAGTTTTAATCCAAAGTTCAACTAGTGATGCTAATGTCCAGATTCCGAGAACCATCCTCTAGAAAGACATTACCTTACCTAGTCAATGGACTTTACCCAGTGAAATACCCCAATAACCTGTAGTCAACAACTTATTAAATGTTGAAAATATTAGGCAATTTTCTAATGGAACGGTTAAAATAAGTTTTGAACGTAATAGATGTCCAGTTATCATTGAGGATTTTACTAGTTCTTCGTCTCCTTCAGTACATACTCGAAGAAATAATAAAGTATTTAACCCTTCAATTAGAGATATAAAATTAAAGGGTATCCTAAATCAATGTCAAGCTAGTCATCCTTGCTATACTCAAAAGGATCCCGTTGAAGAAGAAGGTTCTTCCTCTCCAACGTCTTCTGAGTATCCTACTCAGTCTAACTTTGATGCTTTTATTAACAAACAGCTAAGAGTCATTAAAAGAGAGTTCGTTTTGGATTGGACTTCTCTTGTTGAAGATTTCAATTCCAAATCTAATAAGGTTGAAAGACATTTATTTAGAACTAATCACCCTACAGAGAAAGAACGTGATAAAATAGTCAATAGATGGAAAAGATTTATAAAAAATGAACAGATAAAAATTACTTTTTACGAATGGTATGATCAATATCAAAGTAAATGTAATGTTATTACCAAAACCCAATGGATTAAAGAAGATAAATCAAAAGTTTCTTCCTGTCATCCTCCTTTGGAAACTGTTCTTATTCTAGTTAAAAACGCTTCAGTAGTTGCCAGTCCGTTTAAAATCTCAGATGGCAGTAAAGATGATAAAAAAATTATTGAACAAAATAATTGCACAAATCAATATATAGCAACCATAGGAAAACAGTTAGATAAAATTGAAGAAAAATTCGATGAGTCAGTTATTAAAAAACCAGATTCAAAGATTGAAAGCCCTTTAATTAAATTACCAGAAAATAGAAGTAAGTTAGGTCTACCTAGTAAAGATAGTGAACTTACTCATGCTATTGATAAGTTATTTAAAAAATTAAAGACAGAAGCTAGTTCAAGCGGTACTATAGCTCTTATTGATCAAATTCAATCTGATAATGAAAGCAATAGTTCATCCGACCAGTCTAATGCAGTTTCTGATCTTAATGTTCAACTGAAAAAATTAACTGTTAGTAACACTAGCATTACCAGAAATTGGTATTCTAGACCAACTCTTCCGGATTTATAGTTCGAAGAGAGAAATCTAGATAAATAATTTTCTGTCTCCTCCAATGAAATTTATGAATGGAACATAGATGGTTTTAGTAAACAAGAAATTTTAAATAAACTAAATCACATGTCAATGGTAGCTAATAGCTATATTACTAAATTCAACAATCTGTCTCAACCTGACATAATTGAATTAATAGCTAGTGGATTTACGGGTATTCCAAAATCTTGGTGGGAAAAACATCTCACATAAGATTCTAGGTTGTCAATAATCCATGCTATCCAGTTAGACGATGACAACAATCCCATCTTTGATGAAGATGTTGGTATTGGTCCCCCAGATGGGGTCAATACGTTAATATTTACAATTATTAAACACTTCGTCGGAACTCATAGTAACATTACTGAAAGAATTCACGATCAGTTAAGTAACTTCACTTGTCCAACTCTAAGTGATTTTAGGTGGTATAAAGATGTGTTTACTTCTAGGGTTATGATGCGTAATGATATTAATAAGCCATTTTGGAAGGAAAAGTTCGTTAATGGTTTACCATCGTTATTCGCTCATAAGGTCCGTGAAGAATTAAGTAAAAATTTAGGATATATTAATTGTGATAATTTAACATACAGTGATATTCTAAATAATATTCAAAAAATTGGTTTTAAAATGTGTATTGATTTCAAATTAGCTAAATAAGTTGGTAAAGACAAAAATAAAGCCAAATATGAGTTAAGAATGTTTTGCGAACAATATGGTTTACCTCCCATTGCTCCCTCTAGAAGAAAGGACAGACATAAACATATTGAGCCCCGTAAAAGTCACAAACGTCATAAAAGAAAACATAGTCAAGATAAAAATAAAAATCAAGACAACTATTACACTAAACCTAAGTCATCTCGTAATAAATCAGCAAAAAAATCAAAGAAGTTTGATAAAAGTAAAATTGTTTACCACAACTGTGGACAAAAGGGACACTACAAAAGTGAGTGCAGAGTTAAGAAAAAATTAGCCCAGTTGAATATCTCAACTGAAGACACTGAGCAGTTGTTAGAACTAATGAGAATAGAAAATAACATTAGTATTGATGAAGGATCTGACATTCCTGATTCTCCTTGTAGCAGCACTAGTAACAATCAGTCAAACAGTGATAACGAAGTTACTATATGTGCTGAGAATTACAATAATAATTGTTGTGTTAAACAATTAAATGTAGTTACCAAAGAGGATGAGGAAAGCTCTTTGTTAATCGATTTAATTAGTAAGATCACCGACCCTTAGTTAAAAATGCAATATACAAAATAGTTAAAAGATCTGTTAACCAAAGATAAAGGAGTTAAGGATAAGATACTTAGAGCTAACGAAAAGCCTATTTCTAGTCTTAATAAAACTCTTGAAAGATTAAAATCTCAAGTTAAAGAAGTTACCCTTCCTGAATTAAATCAAGAAGTTAATAAACTTAAAAAAGAAATCTCTAATTTGAAATTAGATGTTTCTAATCTAAGAAAAGAGATTGAAGATAAAAAATCTAATCTTCAAGTACACGATTCCTCTTCAAGTGATGAAAATCATGAAGAACCTGAATCATCTGGTGCTAAAGAAGATTCTGATCTTTTTATTCAAGGACTCTTACTTAAAAGAATTAAAGATATTACTATACAGAAATGATATATTTATGTCAACTTAGTCATTGATAAAACTTTCTCAATACAACTCCCCGCCTTAGTTGATACTGGAGCAGATTTAAATTCTATTCAGGAAGGTCTTATTCCCACTAGGTATTATGAGAAGACTAGTGAAAAACTTAATTAAGCCAATGGTAGTCAAATGGAAATAAAATATAAACTACCTAAAGTTCATATTTGTCAAGGCAATATGTGTTTTAAAATGACATTTGTTTTAATTCACAATCTTACATATAAGATCATTTTAGGATTACCGTTTATATATTTATTATATCCATTTACCACCAGCAATAAAGGGTTAACCTGTGAGCATTTAGGTAAGAGAATAACATTTAAGTTTTTTATTAAACCAAAAGAAAGAGATTTAAAATTTATTCTGGATGAATCTATTTCTAAATCATTAAATTTATTAAACTTCAAGTTTAATCATTTAAAATTTCTAAAAGAAGAAATTAAATACAAGCAAGTTGAAGAATAACTTAAGAGTAATTGGGTTCAAGAATAGATTACCGAGTTAAAAACCTATTTAAAGGAAAATCTTTGTTCTGACTCTCCTAATGCCTTTTGGCATCAGAAGAAGCATGTAGTTAGGCTTCGTTATGCCAAGGAATTTAAAGAACATTTAATTCCTACTAAGGCTAGGCCTATACAATTGAGTCATGAACAAATGGAATTATGCAAGAAAGAAATTAATGATTTGTTAACTAAAGGTTTAATCAGACATAGTAAATCCCCTTGGTCATGTCACGCCTTTTATGTTAATACTGAAGCTGAAAAAGAAAGAGGTATTCCTCGTCTAGTTATTAATTACAAACCATTAAATAAAGTTCTAGAGTGGATTAGGTATCCCTTACCCAACAAGGAAGATCTCCTTAGTAGGTTAAGTCATGCCACCATCTTCAGTAAATTTGACCTAAAATTCGGTTTATGGCAAGTTGCCATACATCCTGATGATAGGTACAAAACAACATTCACCACTCCATTTGGTCATTACGAATGGAATGTTCAGTCATTTGGTTTAAAAAATGCCCCTAGTGAATTCTAGAATATTCTTAATGATATTTTGAATCCCTTCAGTCATTTCATCATTTTTTATATCGACGACATTCTTTTTTTTTTAGGAAAATTGAAGAACACTTCAAACATTTGAATTCGTTCTTTAAAACAGTTAAGACCAATGGTCTTGTCCTGTCTCTTTCTAAGTACAACTTGTTTCTGACAAAAGTCAGGTTCCTTGGTCTGATCTATACGAAACCATCAATCTTCAAGATGCTCATGATCCATTCTCTTGACCGTACAGTTATCGAGCTCCTGCTCTGGAAACATTTGTTGCTTAGGCCCCCTGGCCACTCCAGTCACGCGCCCCTGCCCCGTGGCAGCCCCAGTCACGCGCTTTCACAGCGTCATTTAGTCAAAAGATTCGGTTTTCCATCGAAAGTTCAGTCACATGCATTGGGCCCCACCTGTTCTCCACTGCAGGCATAAGTCAAAAGGAGACATCTACTTTTCCACCAAAAGTAGACTTTTACTTTTCCTTTTACTTTCACTTTACTTTAGTAAATGTAATATGTTTCTTACTTTTACTTTACCCTCAGTTAATGTAATAGTTCTATCCTTGATCTATAAAAGGATTCAAAACTCATTTAGAATTCAAGTTTTCATTTAGAGAGACTTAAAAAGACTCAGAGATCCTTCTTTGACGAATCTTTAGGCTCTTACCCATTTAGCCTCTCTCAACCCCTTTTATTTTTCTTCAATGTTCTAAGTTAACTTGTAAATCATTTTATTTTCTTGCTTCTTGTAAATATTTTAGCTTATGTTCAGTTAGCAATAAAATTTATATTTTTAGTAAATTAACTGTGTTTGTATGCGCTTCTCTTGTTCTTCTTCTCTCCTCTTTTATTCTTCCTGCTTCCGCCCCAAATGGTATCAAAGCCAAGTTGTTTCTAACTGCTGAGTAAGATCTTATTAATTAACTACTCTTTCCTTTTTCAAAACCTTCTTCTTTGCATTATTCTGAAGTCACCTAACATACTTGTAGTCCACCTAGTTCATTTTAAACCTTTTGTAAGTCTCTTGGGTGAGCAGTGTCAGGTTTTAGAACATAGGTATGAGTCTACTTAAGGGTATGAGGGTATACATGAACTAATAATGATTAAGAATTATTTTTGAAATTTGTAAACATGAGTAGATTATTTAGATCCAGCTCTTCTGTTAGTAACAAGTCAGCTTTGCCCCCGGTTCCAGATATATTCAATCAAGAAGAACATAGTTATGAAAACCTTAGTCAAGTTCTACATGATTGGAACATACCCAGAGTCTCTCCGAGAGAAATTTATTAGTAATCCTTTTTAGATAATTTTAAAACTGATTATATTGTTAAAACAGTTGAAAAAGTCTATGCAATTAATAAAGAATATGAAAATTGTAGTCTCTTGTCTCCTGATGTTATTAAAAAACATAGGAAGAAAGGTTATAATTTCATTCATATAGGTCTTGTTCAAGTAGCAGTTAAACCACTTAACATCAAAGGAATCAATTCAAGTATCTACCTCTACCTCAGAGATGCTAGATTTTTGAATTATCACCCCAGTATTATAGGTATAATGGAATCAAGTCTGCATAATGGTCCAATCCATTTCAATTGCTTTCCTGATTTCACATTAAGCCTAAATGATCATAATCTATTAAAAGCATTAACTTTAAATATTAAAACTGCTGGTGAAATAACTTATATGATTGAGGGCTCTCAGCCTCTTGCTTTGATTTATAGGATCGATTACATGACCATGAAAACGAACATGAACGTTCATGCTCTTAATAAAAGTCCTAAAGATCAAACAGTTTTAATCCAAAGTTCAACTAGTGATGCTAATGTCCAGATTCCGAGAACCATCCTCTAGAAAGACATTACCTTACCTAGTCAATGGACTTTACCCAGTGAAATACCCCAATAACCTGTAGTCAACAACTTATTAAATGTTGAAAATATTAGGCAATTTTCTAATGGAACGGTTAAAATAAGTTTTGAACGTAATAGATGTCCAGTTATCATTGAGGATTTTACTAGTTCTTCGTCTCCTTCAGTACATACTCGAAGAAATAATGAAGTACTCAGCCCTTCAATTAGAGATATAAAATTAAAGGGTATCCTAAATCAATGTCAAGCTAGTCATCCTTGCTATACTCAAAAGGATCCCGTTGAAGAAGAAGGTTCTTCCTCTCCAACGTCTTCTGAGTATCCTACTCAATCTAACTTTGATGCTCCTATTAACAAACAGCTAAGAGTCATTAAAAGAGAGTTCGTTTTGGATTGGACTTCTCTTGTTGAAGATTTCAATTCCAAATCTAATAAGGTTAAAAGACATTTATTTAGAACTAATCACCCTACAGAGAAAGAACGTGATAAAATAGTCAATAGATGGAAAAGATTTATAAAAAATGAACAGATAAAAATTACTTTTTACGAATGGTATGATCAATATCAAAGTAAATGTAATGTTATTACCAAAACCCAATGGATTAAAGAAGATAAATCAAAAGTTTCTTCCTGTCATCCTCCTTTGGAAACTGTTCTTATTCTAGTTAAAAATGCTTCAGTAGTTGCCAGTCCGTTTAAAATCTCAGATGGCAGTAAAGATGATAAAAAAATTATTGAACAAAATAATTGCACAAATCAATATATAGCAACCATAGGAAAACAGTTAGATAAAATTGAAGAAAAATTCGATGAGTCAGTTATTAAAAAACCAGATTCAAAGATTGAAAGCCCTTTAATTAAATTACCAGAAAATAGAAGTAAGTTAGGTCTACCTAGTAAAGATAGTGAACTTAGTCATGCTATTGATAAGTTATTTAAAAAATTAAAGATAGAAGCTAGTTCAAGCGGTACTATAGCTCTTATTGATCAAATTCAATCTGATAATGAAAGCAATAGTTCATCCGACCAGTCTAATGCAGTTTCTGATCTTAATGTTCAACTGAAAAAATTAACTGTTAGTAACACTAGCATTACCAGAAATTGGTATTCTAGACCAACTCTTCCGGATTTATAGTTCGAAGAGAGAAATCGAGATAAATAATTTTTTGTCTCCTCCAATGAAATTTATGAATGGAACATAGATGGTTTTAGTGAACAAGAAATTTTAAATAAACTAAATCACATGTCATTGGTAGCTAATAGCTATATTACTAAATTCAACAATCTGTCTCAACCTGACATAATTGAATTAATAGCTAGTGGATTTACGGGTATTCCAAAATCTTGGTGGGAGAAACATCTCACAGAAGATTCTAGGTTGTCAATAATCCATGCTATCCAGTTAGACGATGACAACAATCCCATCTTTGATGAAGATGTTGGTATTGGTCCCCCAGATGGGGTCAATACGTTAATATTTACAATTATTAAACACTTCGTCGGAACTCATAGTAACATTACTGAAAGAATTCACGATCAGTTAAGTAACTTCACTTGTCCAACTCTAAGTGATTTTAGGTGGTATAAAGATGTGTTTACTTCTAGGGTTATGATGCGTAATGATATTAATAAGCCATTTTGGAAGGAAAAGTTCGTTAATGGTTTACCATCGTTATTCGCTCATAAGGTCCGTGAAGAATTAAGTAAAAATTTAGGATATATTAATTGTGATAATTTAACATACAGTGATATTCTAAATAATATTCAAAAAATTGGTTTTAAAATGTGTATTGATTTCAAATTAGCTAAATAAGTTGGTAAAGACAAAAATAAAGCCAAATATGAGTTAAGAATGTTTTGCGAACAATATGGTTTACCTCCCATTGCTCCCTCTAGAAGAAAGGACAGACATAAACATATTGAGCCCCGTAAAAGTCACAAACGTCATAAAAGAAAACATAGTCAAGATAAAAATAAAAATCAAGACAACTATTACACTAAACCTAAGTCATCTCGTAATAAATCAGCAAAAAAATCAAAGAAGTTTGATAAAAGTAAAATTGTTTACCACAACTGTGGACAAAAGGGACACTACAAAAGTGAGTGCAGAGTTAAGCAAAAATTAGCCCAGTTGAATATCTCAACTGAAGACACTGAGCAGTTGTTAGAACTAATGAGAATAGAAAATAACATTAGTATTGATGAAGGATCTGACATTCCTGATTCTCCTTGTAGCAGCACTAGTAACAATCAGTCAAACAGTGATAACGAAGTTACTATATGTGCTGAGAATTACAATAATAATTGTTGTGTTAAACAATTAAATGTAGTTACCAAAGAGGATGAGGAAAGCTCTTTGTTAATCGATTTAATTAGTAAGATCACCGACCCTTAGTTAAAAATGCAATATACAAAATAGTTAAAAGATCTGTTAACCAAAGATAAAGGAGTTAAGGATAAGATACTTAGAGCTAACGAAAAGCCTATTTCTAGTCTTAATAAAACTCTTGAAAGATTAAAATCTCAAGTTAAAGAAGTTACCCTTCCTGAATTAAATCAAGAAGTTAATAAACTTAAAAAAGAAATCTCTAATTTGAAATTAGATGTTTCTAATCTAAGAAAAGAGATTGAAGATAAAAAATCTAATCTTCAAGTACATGATTCCTCTTCAAGTGATGAAAATCATGAAGAACCTGAATCATCTGGTGCTAAAGAAGATTCTGATCTTTTTATTCAAGGACTCTTACTTAAAAGAATTAAAGATATTACTATACAGAAATGATATATTTATGTCAACTTAGTCATTGATAAAACTTTCTCAATACAACTCCCCGCCTTAGTTGATACTGGAGCAGATTTGAATTGTATTCAAGAAGGTCTTATTCCCACTTGGTATTATATGAAGACTAGTGAAAAACTCAATTCAGCCAATGATAGCCAAATGGAAATAAAATATAAACTACCTAAAGTTCATATTTGTCAAGACAATATGTGTTTTAAAATGTCATTTGTTTTAATTCGCAATCTTACAGATAAGATCATTTTAGGATTACCGTTTATATATTTATTATATCCATTTACCACCAGCAATAAACAGTTAACCTGTGAGCATTTAGGTAAGAGAATAACATTTAAGTTTCTTATTAAACCAAAAGAAAGAGATTTAAAATTTATTCAAGACGAATCTATTTATAAATCACTAAATTTATTAAACTGCAAGTTTAATCATTTAAAATTTCTTAAAGAAGAAATTAAATACAAGCAAGTTGAAGAATAACTTAAGGGTAATTGGGTTCAAGAAAAGATTACTGAGTTAAAAACCTATTTAAAGGAAATTTTTTGTTCTGAATCTCCTAATGCCTTTTGGCATCGGAAGAAGCATGTAGTCAGACTTCCTTATGCCAAGGAATTTGAAGAACATTTAGTTCCTACTAAGGCTAGGCCTATACAAATGAGTCATGAACAAATGGAATTATACAAGAAAGAAATTAATGATTTGTTAACTAAAGGTTTAATCAAACATAGTACACATTCTTGGTCATGTCTAGCCTTTTATGTTAATAATGAAGCTGAAAAAGAAAGAGGTATTCCTCGTCTAGTTATTAATTACAAACCATTAAATAAAGTTCTAGAGTGGATTAGGTATCCCTCATCCAACAAGGAAGATCTCCTTAGTAGGTTAATTCATGCCACCATCTTCAATAAATTTGACCTAAAATCCAGTTTCTGGCAAGTTTACATACATCCTGATGATAGGTACAAAACAACATTCACCACGGATCCAGTTCCACTAAAGATGATAATGAAGATGATGAAGACACGGATCCATACGGAACCATCAATCTTCAAGATGTTTTAGGATCCATGGGATCTTGTATTTACTAATGAATAGAAGGAAAACTGAGATTCCCTCATGTTTTGACAAGTATCTATTGTGATTACTGAAATGACTGAGTTGAGCTTTAAAAGGATCTGGGAGAAGCTCAAAACAGGAACCAAATCTAGACCACCAAAGGGTGAACTAGAAGGGGATTTGACCCTTAAATTTGTGGTCAAATTATAGGAACCACGAATGACTATGATCCTCATTTTGATGGAGGAAGATCTTGTTCCAGGCTTTAATGTAATCAAAGTAACAATATGAGTTAGTTTGATTAGAAAGTTGCCTTAGAGCAGAATGATGACCTCCCCAATTGGAATAATTAAGAATTTGCTTAATGTATAGCGAATGATAAAGAATTCTAGATTCATTATCTTTGGAGAAAATGGGCTTAATAAAGACTGACTTAGTTTCCAAAAGGATATCCTTATAATACGCAAGGGATTTATAAGGAGCCCAAGGAACGAAATGCCATCCAGTAGGAAAATACTGGGCAGCGAGCTTAATGGGATCGTCTTTCGGCTTCATGTGTAATTCTAAATGGAATAAATGTTGTTCTCATTTAAGAATATACTCAAAAGCGGGATAACTGGGTTTAGACGTGGTTGCCCTTATTTGATTACAAAAAAGAATCAACTAGTTTTGGCTAACTGGCTAAAACAGATGAAAAGGGCTTAGGGACAGTGTCTAAGACCTGAAATTTATTAACTGGGTTGGGTTAAGGAACTGGATTAACTAGGTGAGAAACAAGAGTTCCCTTTAATTGATTACTTGGGCCTGAAGGGCGGCCCTGACATCGAGAAGGAGATCCTCCTCGCACACTCATTGTGATGATATTGTACTTGTGTTAATAAAATCACGAGTAAGAAAATATGGGACTGAATTGTTACTACCTTTAACATACTCAATGTCAAAAATAAAAATGCTTAATAAGGTTTGCCATCTAGCGAATGAATGCTTAGAAGCAATGTTTTCAACATCTTTTTCAAGAATGAATTTAGCTAATTTGCAATCTATTTTGACTAGAAACTTCTGATTAAGCAAGTCACTCTAAAATTTATTAATACATAAAACTAATGATAAAATCTCTTTTTTAATAGTACTGTATTTTAACTGTGTTGTATTCCATGCGCTAGAATGAAATCTGATGATTTGTTCTGGAGAACTGGGAGTTAATTTTTGTTTGAGGATACCTCTGAATTCGATGTCTGAGGCATCAGTCTCAACTATTTTGAATGCTGAATCATTTGAAATGCCAAGGCAAGGTAAAACCTTAACATATTTTTTGACTTGTTGGACGACAGAAGTATGAATGTCAGTCCATGGTGGAGGATTATTTTGCAAACGCTGAAAGAGAGGTTTGTAAATCTTCCTGAAATCTTGATATAACTTGCCAATATAATTGAGCGAGCCCAAAAATCTCTGCAGTTGTGTTCGGTTGGTTATCTTATCTGGAAATCGGTCGACGAATTGAATAGCTCTGTCAATAGGCCGAGTGAGTCCGTGATAGAGGATCAGACCAAGGAACCTGGCTTTTGTCAGAAACAAGCTGCACTTGGAAGGAGACAAGACAAGACCATTAGTCTTAACTACTTTAAAGAACGAATTCAAATGTTTGAAGTGTTCTTCAGTTGTCCTGGAAAAAACAAGAATGTCGTCGATATAAAAAATGATGAAATGACTGAAGGGATTCAAAATATCATTAAGAATATTCTGGAATTCACTAGGGGCATTTTTTAAACCAAATGACTGAACATTCCATTCGTAATGACCAAATAGAGTGGTGAATGCTATTTTGTACCTATCATCAGGATGTATGGCAACTTGCTAGAAACCAGATTTTAGGTCAAATTTACTGAAGATGGTGGCATGACTTAACCTACTAAGGAGATCTTCCTTGTTGGGTAAGGGATACCTAATCCACTCTAGAACTTTATTTAATGGTTTGCAATTAATAACTAGGCGAGGAATACCTCTTTCTTTTTCAGCTTCATTATTAACATAAAAGGCTGGACATGACCAAAGGAATTTACTATGTCTGATTAATCCTTTAGTTAACAAATCATTAATTTCTTTCTTGTATAATTCCATTTGTTCATCACTCATTTGTATAGGCCTAGCCTTAGTAGGAATTAAATGTTCTTCAAATTCCTTGGCATAAGGAAACCTGACTACATGCTTCTTCCAATGCCAAAAGGCATTAGGAGAGTCAGAACAAAGATTTTCCTTTAAATAGGTTTTTAACTCAGTAATCTTTTCTTGAACCCAATTACTCTTAAGTTGTTCTTCAACTTGCTTGTATTTAATTTCTTCTTTAAGAAATTTTAAATGATTAAACTTGTAGTTTAATAAATTTAATGATTTAGAAATAGATTCATCTTGAATAAATTTTATATCTCTTTGTTTTGGTTTAATAAGAAACTTAAATGTCATTCTCTTACCTAAATGCTCACAGGTTAACCCTTTATTGCTGGTGGTAAATGGATATAATAAATTTATAAACGGTAATCCTAAAATGATCTTATCTGTAAGATTGCGAATTAAAACAAATGATGTTTTAAAACACATATTATCTTGACAAATATGAACTTTATGTAGTTTATATTTTTTTTTTCTATTTGACTACCATTGGCTGAATTGAGTTTTTCAGTAGTCTTTATATAATACCTAGGGAGAATAAGACCTTCTTGAATACAATTCAAATCTGCTCCAGTATCAACTAAGGTAAGGAGTTGTATCGAGAAAGTTTTATCAATGACTAAGTTAACAGAAATATACCATTTCTGTATACTAATATCTTTAATTCTTTTTAAGTGAGATTCCTTGAATAAAAAGATCAAAATCTTCTTTAGCACTAGATGATTCAGGTTCTTCATGATTTTCATCATTAGAAGAGGAATCATGTACTTGAAGATCAAATTTTTTATCTTCTATCTCTTTTCTTAGATTAGAAACATCTAATTTCAAATTAGAGATTTCTTTTTTTAGTTTATTAACTTCTTGATTTAATTCAGGAAGGGTAACTTCTTTAACTTAAGATTTGAATCTTTCAAGAGTTTTATTAAGACTGAAAATAGGCTTTTCTTTAGCACTAAATATCTTATCCTTAACTCCTTTATCTTTGGTTAACAGATCTTTTAACTATTTTGTATATTGCATTTTTAATTAAGGGTCGGTAATCTTACTAATTAAATCGAATAACAAAGAGCTTTCCTCATCCGCTTTGGTAACTACATTTAATTGTTTAACACAACAGTTATTATTTTAATTCTCAGCACATATAGTAACTTCGTTATCACTATTTGACTCCTTGTTACTGGTGTTGCTACAAGGAGAATCAAGAATGTCTGATCCTTCATCAATACTAATGTTATTTTCTATTCTCATTAGTTCTAACAACTGCTCAGTGTCTTCAGTTGAGATATTCAACTGGGCTAATTTTTGCTTAACTATGCACTCACTTTTGTAGTGCCCCTTTTGTCCACAGTTGTGGCAAACAATTTTACTTTTTATCAAACTTCTTTGATTTTGTTTGCTGATTTATTACAAGATGACTTAGGTTTAGTGTAATAGCTGTCTTGATTTTTATTTTTATCTTGATTATGTTTTCCTTTATGACGTTTGTGACTTTTATATGGCTCAATATGTTTATGTCTGTCCTTTCTTCTATAGGGAGCAATAAGAGGTAAACCATATTGTTCGCAAAACGTTCCTAACTCATATTTGGCTTTATTTTTGTCTTTACTAGATTGTTTAGCTAATTTGAAATCAATACACATTTTAAAACCAATTTTTTGAATATTACTTATAATATCACTGTATGTTAAATTATCATAATCAATATATCCTAAATTTTTACTTAATTCTTCACGGACCTTATGAGCGAATAACGATGGTAAACCATTAACGAACTTTTCCTTCCAAAATGGCTTATTACTATCATTACGCATCATATCCCTGGAAGTAAACACATCTTTATACCACCTAAAATCACTTAGAGTTGGACAAGTGAGGTTACTTAACTGATCGTGAATTCTTTCAGTAATGTTACTATGAGTTCCGACGAAGTGTTTAATAATTGTAAATATTAACGTATTGACCCCATCTGGCGGACCAATACCAGCATCTTCATCAAAGATGGGATTGTCGTCATCGTCTACCTGGATAGCATGGATTATTGACTACTTAGAATCTTCTGTGAGATATTTTTCCCACCAATATCTGAGAATACCCGTAAATCCACTAGCTATTAATTCAACTATGTCAGGTTGAGACAGATTGTTGAATTTAGTAGTATAGCTATTAGCTACCATTGACATGTGATTTAGTTTATTTAAAATTTCTTGTTCACTAAAACCATCTATGTTCAATTCATAAATTCTATTAGAGGAGACAAAAAATTGTTTATCTAGATTTCTCTCTTCGAACTGTAAATTCGGAGGAGTTGGTCTAGAATACCAATTTCTGGTAATGCTAGTGTTACTAACAATTAATTTTTTCAGTTGATCATTAAGATCAGAAACTGCATTAGACTGCTCGAATGAACTATTTCTTTCACTATCAGATTGAATTTGATCAATAAGAGCTATAGTACCGCTTAAACTTGCTTCTGTCTTTAATTTTTTAAATAACTTATCAATAGCATGAGTAAGTTCACTATCTTTACTAGGTAGACCTAACTTACATCTATTTTCTGGTAATTTAATTAAAGGGCTTTCAATCTTTGAATCTGGTTTTTTAATAACTAACTCATCGAATTTTTCTTCAATTTTATCTAACTGTTTTCCTATGGTTGCTAGATATTGATTTGTGTAATTATTTTGTTCAATAATTTTTTTATCATCTTTACTGCCATCTGAGATTTCAAACGGACAGGCAACAACTGAAGCGTTTTTAACTGGAATAAGAACAGTTTCCAAATGAGGATGACATGAAGAAACTTTTGATTTATCTTCTTTAATCCATTGGGTTTATGTAATATCATTACATTTACTTTGGTATTGATCATACCAATTGTAAAAAGTAATGTTTATCTGTTCATTTTTTATAAATCTTTTCCAACTATTGACTATTTTATCACGTTATTTCTTTGTAGGGTGATTAGTTCAAAATAAATGTCTTTTAACCTTATTAGATTTGGAATTGAAATCTTCAACAAGAGAAGTCCAATCCAAAACAAACTCTTTTTTAATGACTCTTAGCTGTCTGTTAATAGGAGCATCAAAGTCAGATTGGGTAGGATACTCAGAAGACGTTGGAGAGGAAGAACCTTCTCCTTCAACGGGATCCTTTTAAGTATAGCAAGGATGACTAGCTTGACCTTGATTTAGGATTCCCTTTAATTTTATATCTCTAATTGAAGGGTTACTGAGTACTTCAGTATCCCTTTGAGTATGTACTGAAGGAGACGAAGAACTAGTAAAATCCTTAATGCTAACTGGATGTCTATTACGTTCAAAACTTATTTTAACCGTTCCATCAGAAAATTGCCTAATATTTTTAACATTTAAAAAGCTGTTGACTACAGGTTGTTGGGGTATTTTACTGGGTAAAGTCCATTGACTAGGTAAGGTAATGTCTTTCTAGAGGATGTTTCTCGGGATCTGGACATTAGCATCACTAGTTGAACTTTGGATTAAAATTGTTTGATCTTTAGGACTTTTATTAAGAGCATGAACGTTCAAGTTCGTTTTCATGGTCTTGTAATAGATCCTATAAATCAAAGCAAGAGGTTGAGAGCCCTCAATCATATAAGTTATTTCACCAGCAGTTTTAATATTTAAAGTTAATGCTTTTAATAGATTATGATCATTTAGGCTTAACGTGAAATCAGGAAAGCAATTGAAATGGATTGGACCATTATGCAGACTTGATTCCATTATACCAATAATACTGGGGTTATAATTAAAAAATCTAGCATCTCTGAGGCAGAGGTAGATACTTGAATTGATTCTTTTGATGTTAAGTGGTTTAACTGCTACTTGAACAAGACCTATATGAATGAAATTATAACCTTTCTTCCTATGTTTATTAATAACATCAGGAGACAAGAGACTACAATTTTCATATTCTTTATTAATTGCATAGACTTTTCAACTGTTTTAACATTATAATCAGTTTTAAAATTATCTAAAAAGGTTGACTGATAAATTTCTCTCGGAGAGACTCTGGGTATGTTCCAATCATGTAGAACTTGACTAAGATTTTCATAACTATGTTCTTCTTGATTGACTATATTTGGAACCGGGAGCAAAGCTGACCTGTTACTAACAGAAGAGCTGGATCTAAATAATCTACTCATCTTTACAAATTTTAAAAATAATTATTAATCATTATTCGTTCATGTATACCCTCATACCATTAAGTAGACTCATACCTATATTCTAAAACCCGACACTTCTCACCCAAGAGACTTACAAAAGGTTTGAAACAAACTAGGTGGACTACAGGTATGTTAGGTGACTTCAGAATAATGCAAAGAAGAAGGTTTTGAAAAAGGAAAGAGTAGTTGATTAAAAAGATCTTACTCAACAGTTTGAAAAAAGTTGGCTCTGATACCATTTGGGGCGGAACCAGGAAGAAAAAAAGAAGAGAGAAGAAGAACAAGAGAAGCGCATACAAACACAGTTAATTTACTAAAAATATAAATTTTATTGCTAATTGAACATAAGCTAAAATATTTACAAGAAGCAAGAAAATAAAATGACTTACAATTTAACTTAGAACATTGAAGAAAAATAAAAGGGGTAGAGAAAGGCTAAAGGGGTAAGAGCCTAAAGATTCGTCAGAGAAGGATCTCTGAGTCTTTTTAAGTCTCTCTAAATGAAAACCTGAATTCTAAATGAGTTCTGAATCCTTATATAGATCAAGGATATAACTATTACATTAAATGAGGGTAAAGTAAAAGTAAAAAACATATTACATTTACAAAAGTAAAGTAAAAGTAAAAGAAAAAGTAAAAGTCTACTTTCGGTGGAAAAGTAGACGTCTCCTTTTGACTTATGCCTGCAGTGGAGAACAGGCGTGGCCCAATGCAAGTTACTGAACTTTCGATGGAAAATCGAATCTTTTGACTGAATGACACTGTGAAAGCACGTGAGTCGGGCTACCACAGGGCAGGGGCGCGTGAGCGTGTGACTGGAGTGGCCAGGGGGCCTGAGCAACAAAGGCTGCTAGAGCAGGAGCTCGGTAACTATACGGTCAAGAGAATGGATCTTGAGCATCTTGAAGATTGATGGTTCCGTATGGATCCATGTCTTCATCAACTTCATTATCATCTTTAGTGGAACTGGAGTTTTTAGAGAAGGAAGAAGCTGATTCTGATGCTTCAACTTCCTCATGTAACTTATCAATCCTCTTGTGGATTGCATCAGCAAGAGCTATTAGCTCTGCAGTTGAACACTTATTGACACTGGTAATATCAACAGGATGAGAAAGTCCTGCATGAGATTTCACTGGTTTTGATTTACTGGAGGAACTATCTGCCTGAACAGTACTGACTAGAAGAACCTTTATAGGAGCAATGGAAAATTCTTTTTGAACTTGCCCAACTATCCTATAGTCGCCGAATTTATCCCACCATTTGATAAAAAACTGGCAAGACACATAAGCAATTGGAGAGACTGAGGTTTGAGTCGTCGGATTAGAAGACGACGGGGACTGAAAAGTGGTGACTTCATATGGAGTTAGAACGATATATTACCATTTCAGGATCCACGGGATCTTGTATTTACTAATGAATAGAAGGAAAACTGAGATTCCCTCATGTTTTGACTGGTATCTATTGTGATTACTGAAATGACTGAGTTGAGCTTTAAGAGGATCTGGGAGAAGCTCAAAACAGGAACCAAATCTAGACCACCGAAGGGTGAACTAGAAGGGGATTTGACTCTTAAATTTGTTGTCAAATTGTAGGAACCACGAATGACTATGATCCTCATTTTGATGGAAGAAGATCTTGTAACAGGCTTCAATGTAATCAAAGTAATAATATGAGTTAGTTTAATTAGAAAGTTACCTTAGAGCAGAAGGATGACCTCCCCAATCGGAATAATTAAGAATTTGCTTAATGTATAGCGAATGATAAAGAATTCTAGATTCATTATCTTTGGCAAAAATGGGCTTAATAAAGATTGACTCAGTTTCCAAAAGGATATCCTTATAATACTCAAGGGATTTATAAGGAGCCCAAGGAACGAAATGCCATCCAGTAGGAAAATGCTGGGCAGCGAGCTTAATGGGTTCGTCTTTCGGCTTCATGTGTAATTCTAAATGGAATATAAGTTGTTCCCGTTTAAGAATATACTCAGAAGCGGGATAACTGGGTTTGGACAAGGTTACCCTTGTTTGATTACAAAAAGGATCAACTGGTTTTGGCTGACTGGCTAAAACAGATGAAAAGGGCTTAGGGACAGTTCCTAAGACCTGAAATTTGTTAAATGGGTTGGGTTGAGGAACCGGATTAACTGGGTGAGAAACAAGAGTTCCCTTTAATTGATTACTAGGGCCTGAAGGGCGGCCCTGACCTCGAGAAGGAGATCCTCCTCGCACACTCATTGTGATGATAATGTACCTGTGTTAATAAATTCATGAGTAAAAAAATCTGGGACTGAATTGTTACTACCTTTAATGTACTCAATGTCAAAATAAAAAATGCTTAATAAGGCTTGCCATCTAGCGAATGAATGCTTAGAGGCGATGTTTTTAACATCTTTTTCAATAATGAATTTAGCTGATTTGCAATCTATTCTGACTAGAAACTTCTGATTAAGCAAGCCACTCTAAAATTTATTAATACATAAAACTAATAATAAAATCTCTTTTTTAATAGTACTATATTTTAACTTTGTAGTATTCCATGCACCAGAATGAAATCTGACCATTTGTTCTGGAGAAGTGGGAGTTAATTTTTGTTTGAGGATACCTCTGAATCCGATGTCTGAGGCATCAGTCTCAACTATTTTGAATGCTAAATCATTTGAAATGAGAAGGCAAGGCAAAACCTTAGCATATTTTTTGACTTCTTGGACGACATAAGTATGAATGTCAGTCCATGGTGGAGGATTGTTTTGCAAACGCTGAAAGAGAGGTTTGCAAATCTTCTTGAGATCTTGGTAGAACTTGCCAATATAATTGAGCGAGCCCAAAAATCTCTGCAGTTGTGTTAGGTTGGTGATCTTATCTGGAAATTGGTCGGCGAATTGAATAGCTCTGTCAATAGGCTGAATGAGTCCGTGATAGAGGATCAGACCAAGGAATCTGATTTTTGTCAGAAACAAGCTGCACTTGGAAGGAGACAGGACAAGACCATTGGTCTTAACTATTTTAAGGAACGAATTCAAATGTTTGAAGTGTTCTTCAATTGTCCTTGAAAAAGCAAGAATGTCGTCGATATAAACATTGATGAAATGACTGAAGGGATTCAAAATATCATCAAGAATATTCTAGAATTCACTGGGGGCATTTTTTAAACCAAATGACTGAACATTCCATTCGTAATGACCAAATAGAGTGGTGAATGCTATTTTGTACCTATCATCAGGATGTATGGCAACTTGCCAGAAACCGAATTTTAGGTCAAATTTACTGAAGATGGTGGCATGACTTAACCTACTAAGGAGATCTTCCTTGTTGGGTAAGGGATACCTAATCCACTCTAGAACTTTATTTAATGGTTTGTATTTAATAACTAGACGTGGAATACCTCTTTCTTTTTCAGCTTCATTATTAACATAAAAGGCAGTACATGACCAAGGGGATTTACTATGTCTGATTAAACCTTTAGTTAACAAATCATAAATTTCTTTCTTGCATCATTTCATTTGTTCATGACTCATTTGTATATGCCTAGCCTTAGTAAGAATTAAATGTTCTTTAAATTCCTTGGCATAAGAAAGCTTGACTACATGCTTCTTCCGATGCCAAAAGGCATTTGGAGAGTCAGAACAAAGATTTTCCTTTAAATACGTTTTTAACTCAATAATCTTTTCTTGAACCCAATTACTCTTAAGTTGTTATTCAACTTGCTTGTATTTAATTTCTTCTTTAAGAAATTTTAAATGATTAAACTTGTAGTTTAATAAATTTAATGATTTAGAAATAGATTCATCTTGAATAAATTTTAAATCTCTTTCTTTTGGTTTAATAAGAAACTTAAATGTTATTCTCTTACCTAAATGCTCATAGGTTAACCCTTTATTGCTGGTGGTAAATGGATATAATAAATATATAAACGGTAATCCTAAAATGATCTTATCTATAAGATTGCGAATTAAAACAAATGACGTTTTAAAACACATATTGTCTTGACAAATATGAACTTTAGGTAGTTTATATTTTATTTCCATTTGACTACCATTGGCTGAATTGAGTTTTTTACTAGTCTTCTTATAATACCTAGTGGGAATAAGACCTTCTTGAATACAATTCAAATCTGCTCCAGTATCAACTAAGACAGTGAGTTGTATCGAGAAAGTTTTATCAATGACTAAGTTGACAGAAATATACCATTTCTGTATAGTTATATCTTTAATTCTTTTAAGTGAGAGTCCTTGAATAAAAAGATCATAATCTTCTTTAGCACCAGATGATTCAGGCTCTTCATGATTTTCATCACTAGAAGAGGAATCATGTACTTGAAGATCAGATTTTTTATTTTCAATCTCTTTTCTTAGATTAGAAACATCTAATTTCAAATTAGAGATTTCTTTTTTAAGTTTGTTAACTTCATGATTTAATTCAGGAAGGGTAACTTCTTTAACTGGAGATTTGAATCTTTCAAGAGTTTTATTAAGACTGAAAATAGGCTTTTCTTTAGCTCTAAATATCTTATCCTTAACTCCTTTATCTTTGGTTAACAGATCTTTTAGCTATTTTGTATATTGCATTTTTAACTCAAGGTCGGTAATCTTACTAATTAAATCGATTAACAAAGAGCTTTCTTCATCCTCTTTGGTAACTACATTTAACTGTTTAACACAACAGTTATTATTGCAATTCTCAGCACATATAGTAACTTCGTTATCACTATTTTACTCATTGTTACTAGTGCTGCTACAAGGAGAATCAGGAATGCCAGATCCTTCATCAATACTAATGTTATTTTCTATTCTCATTAGTTCTAACAACTGCTCAGTGTCTTCAGTTGAGATATTCAACTGGGCTAATTTTTGCTTAACTCTGCACTCACTTTTGTAGTGCCCCTTTTGTCCATAGTTGTGGCAAACAATTTTACTTTTGTCAAACTTCTTTGATTTTTTTGCTGATTTATTACGAGATGACTTAGGTTTAGTGTAATAGTTGTCTTGATTTTTATTTTTATCTTGACTATGTTTTCTTTTATGACGTTTGTGACTTTTACGGGGCTCAATATATTTATATCTGTGCTTTCTTCTAGAGGGAGCAACAAGAGGTAAACCATATTGTTCACAAAACGTTCCTAACTCATATTTGGCTTTATTTTTGTCTTTACCAACTTGTTTAGCTTATTTGGAATCAATACACATTTTTAAACCAATTTTTTGAATATTACTTACAATATCACCGTATGTTAAATTATCATAATCAATATATCCTAAATTTTTACTTAATTCTTCACGGACCTTATGAGCGAATAACAATGGTAAACCATTAACGAACTAATAAATTTCAGAGTGACTTGCTTAATATATATATACCTATTGATTGCTAGTATGTATATATTAAGTAAAAGTCGTCTAAGCTATTTGATCAGCTAGACACAGATTTAGAAATATCGTTAAGTATGATAAAACCTTTTTGTATCTAATTAAATTATTTTGGTTGGGATTCCCGACTAAGTATAAACATCCCGAACATGGAAAAACTTTTATGCGCCCAAGGCAGACAGAGTGAACGATAATATCGTTCTTGCTTGTAATATTGATCAATACAGGGCATAACGGGCTGATCACCCCCCGTGCCCGTAAGTTATGACTGTTTGCGGATGAAGTTCTGCTAAACAACTTCGAAAATTGAAAATAATGTTCATAGTATGTCACCTTAACCCTATTTATAGTTAGTACGTAGTTTCAAAAATTTGATATAGAGTTGTTATGTTATTATTATCAGTTCAGTTTACTTCGCAACTACTGATTTGTTGTAGAAGTGATGTACAAAGAAAATATTTAATTCTTTCAGCTAATTATATTTATAATTGTTATTACTTGCTGGGCACCCAAATGCTCATTCTTGATTTAAATTTAAATATTTTCAGCTAGGCATGATCAACCCGAAGGTTCAGTCAATTACAAGTGAAAAGGAAAGCAAACAAAATATGCTTATTGGTCTGTTTTGTAGTAGTTAGACTGTATTAAGGCAATGATATATATTATCTATCATGTAAAGAATTATAATAAAGGTTGCGTACTTGGGATTAGACTCTGATATATGTAAATTAAGCTTGATTTTTATATTATTGTTATTATTATTAGTATTATTCCGCTCATAGAAATGATATTGTAAAGCACCGAGTTCGGGTTTCAAGTACCTGAATTTGGGGGCGTTACAATTATTGAATTAATAATGCTTGTAATATTACAGGTCATGATTATACCGAATAATCCCTGGTCATAATCATACCAATCAACAGTCCATCTATACACTACGGGCCAAAGATGGCTTCCATCACAATATAAGCATGAGGATGATGATAATGATATAAGAATTCAATTAAATGAGAGCAAGGATAAATTTTAAAAATTTTATAATTTATTTTATCCAGAATTCAATAATGTCCAAATTGTCAATATGACATTGCTTTGTGGAGTAAAATTCAAGAATAATATTGTATCAAAAATGATTTGGACGGAAAATAAATCAATTTTTATCGTGAATAGTACCCCGGGTGAATAGTACCCGAGTGAATAGTACCTCGTGAATAGTCCTCCGGCATGAAAAGATTAAAAATTATCAAGAATGTTCAGAAAAATATTTCTGTGAAAAGATACTAGATGAAACGCAAATTTCAAGGATATTCTACTAATTTCACGGAGTATAGAAGCAATACTTTAACAAAATGAGCGTAGAATTCAGAATCTGAAACGAAATAATATTAATTACATACTACAGAGTATGGATGAAAATATTTTTTCTTACGAATATTGAACAAAAATAATATCCCTTGCCTTAAAAGGAGAGTATTTCTGACTAGTAGGGCGGGGATATTCTTGAAAAAAACTTGCACTATTTTCTACACTCAAAGCTTCCTTAAACTCTAAAGAAATACGCTCAATATTATAGAAGAAGGATTCTCTGATTCTGGGTGTAATTTTCAATTCTAAACTTAGCATCTTATTTATAGGAGAGTGGAATGATACTATTTAGAAACGGACGCACAGTGGGAAAATCACGGACGAATTCGGCTGAAATCTAATTTTACTATGCAGTACTATACAAACATTATGTATAATAAAATATAATATATTCTATTTTACATAAAAAAATAAAACTTATAATATATATATATATATATATATATATATATATATATATATGAGTAAGTGGGGGTCCAAATAACACGCCAAACTTACAACAAATACTTCATAAAAATCCTCTCTTTTTATCTCAATTCACTTGACTTCACAAAACATATTTTTAAACAAAAATTATTCATCAATAATATAACTTGCAATATTAACAAACAGATCATTCCTAGGAAAGATAGGGCTTTTCAATAAGAATTTCTCCCTATTGGCGAGCAATTAGGTGACCAAACCCCTTTACTCGATAGAACTTTCTAGACATTGTTAATAAAGCAAATAATAATATGAATAACTTTTTTTATCTCAATTATTGATTTAATAATATAAGATATTGTGACAATAATTGAATCAATAACGTGAGATACTATGCAACAATTATTGTAACAATAATTGAGTATAACTGAGTGACTTCTCACATAAGCATCAATAATCAATACCGTGTACTACTATGCAACCATGCGTATTACTGTACTTTTATCACCGGGTATTTCAACAGTTAACGGTAAAACTTTTGCCTTTATTTTTATAAAAAGATATTTCTGTCGTTTTCTAACTCCGATAATAATTTCATTGTGGGGTCCACCAATGATTGTTTCGTCGTATAAATATTTCCTGTTAAAACAAATATTCACCGACTAATCGAATATTTTATGATAACTTGCTTACTTTGCAAAATTTATAAAGTAAAATTTATAAATATTATCCACAAATATAACATTATAACAAATTCACACCTTAATATTCAAAAATGATATTTAGAGAAAAAAAAATCATCTTTATTCATAAAAGTTAGGGTTTTACAACCTCCCCTTCTTATGAAATTTCATCCTCGAAATTGGTGTACGTACCTGGTGTGACACCCCCAAATTCGGGTACTTCAATTTCTACGGGATTTGGTGTTCATTGTACAAACATCATATGTCTATCTACCCATAATAATTGAAAACCATAAAATAGGTATAATTAAATCCTCACCTTAAGGAGTTACAACATCTGAAAATAAATACAACAATCCCATGTCATACTAACCTAAAATCTCAAATGCGGACCTTTCGTTCTTAACTATAATGTTATTATTACGCAAGAGTGAGCACGATTGCCCACAAGTATAATAATATAACAAAAATATAATAACATGCGAGTGAATCAAAGACTTCTGAAATAAGAAACTCAACTTTTGAATCAAGAATGAATAACAAGAATCAAAAGAACTTCTGAGGGTCATAAGACCTTGAAGTACATCCTAGGTTGTCAAGTATTTATACTCGAAACCTTTAACAATCATAAAATTATGGACTTTTCTTCTCGTACTTAGGGGGATCAGCCCTTAGTACCATATTGTGCACAATATCTCAACGCTAAAGCATAAGTAATCCCCTATAACAGGGTTTTTCATCTCAGTTTGATATTAGAGTTCACACCAAAGGAAGTTTAGTTTGGATAAATTCAACAATAGTTCTAAAATTTAGAACGCTCATCAACTATGGGCTAGTCGAATCAATAAGGGTTCGCTAGTCTTACAATGTTTCAAAATGAACTGATACTCAATTTGAATAAAAATTCTAAAAAGGTATACAATCGAATAAGTATTGTATAACTGAATTCATGCTTTGAAAGAATTATAGCATCTAATATGAAATCTCACTACAAGAAAACTGCCTATTCCGACTGACGTATCATCGACGGATTAAATTCGATCGAAATAGGATTCTGTTCGAGGGAATAATGTGTCGGATATAAGTCCCTCAGAAATACAATAATTAGGATGGAATTCAGTCGAACTTAGTCCTCCCCAGTTGGCGCCAAGTTTTGTGCCACCGCAAAAAGTAATTTCGACGAAAAAACATTAATTCCGAGAGACTTTTCGTCGAACTTAAACTATTTTCGAGAGACGTATGTCCGACTGACATTCCGTCGGAGATAAAAATAAAAACCTTTCATCTTCTTCCTTTTCATTTCAGACGCTCGTTTAATTTATCTCTCTCACTCCTCCTTGATCTCATCCTCATCGCCCCCACCCTATCTCATTCTCTTAGTCTCAGTCGATCTCCTTCCCTCTTTCATCCTCCCCGCCCCAACACTAGTCCCCCCAGTACTCTCCTTCCCTCTCTCATCCTCCCCACCCCACCCATCCGGTCACCGCCGGTCCCCCGCCACCCCTTTTCCCTGCCACCATACGTTTGCCTCTCTCTTTCTCTCTATCTCTTCACCACTCTCTGCACTCAGCCCCACTACCGGCCACCCTTCCACACAGCGCCACTGCCGGTGACCCTCCCTTACACAATCGATGTCGACGACTCGCATTCTGCCCGGGTTGGACTCTGCTTTCTCCTTCTCCTCCTTTAACCGATTTTCAAACTAGCTAAGGCCTAAGGTTAGTAATGGTTTATTTGTATAATTAGGTATAATTTCCTGCCCTATATTGTGCATATTACACTGAAATTGGTACTATATATATATATATATATATATATATATATATATATATATATATATATATATATTCATCTATTGATGATAATTACTGCTACTATATATATTTCGGATTCATTGCTGAAATTGGGACTTAAGTGTTAATTGTCAATATAAGGGTTATTATTTGTGTTCTGCCGAAATAGGTTATATCCATTTGTGTTCTGCTGAAATTATAAGGGTTATTATTTGTGTTAATTGCCTAACTGTTGTGAAAATTGGGTTGCCAAAATTGTGTTATGCCTAACTGTTATGCAAACTGCTGTGCAAATTGGGATTGCAGCTTATGTTGCAGCTTCTGTTTAGTGTATAGCATCTGGTAAATGTTTCAATTTATTTTTCTGTATGCAATTACGCATGATATTTCCGATAGAATTTTTGACTGAATTTCTGTTAGAAGTCTTCAATTGCAAATTTTGTGGGCCCATGTAACTATTTAAATATGTTACTTAATTAATTTTCCAATACTAAAATAACCTAGTTTATAGTAATATTTACTTAGTTTTGTACTACTAAATAAAATAAAATAATATTATAAATAATATAAACATAAATAAAATAATATAACATGATATAATATAAAATAATAAAATTAAATAACATAAGATAAGATAATTTAAGATAAAATGAAATGAAATGAAATAAAATAATTAAATTAAAATAAAATAATTGTTCCTAAATGAAATAACTTAAATTATATCTAATAGATAAATAACATTAAATAATATAATATAATATAATATGAGTAATAATAAGATAAGATAAAATAAAATACAAAATAATAATAATAAATTATAATAATTTAAATTTAATAAAATATAATGAAAAAAAACAAATAATATTTAATTTAATAAAAAATATTTTAAAATATATAATATAATACAAATAAAATACAATTCAATAAAACATAAAATAAAATAAAAATAATAGAATAAAATATAATTTAATTTAATTAAATTAAAATAATTTAAATTTAATTTAATAACAAATTTAGTAAAAAAATTTAAAAACTATATAATATAATACAAGATAAATTAATTAGAAACCCGTTTGACAAGTAGGAGTGAATGTTGAACAGTACGTAGTCTCTATAGATTCCAAATAACAATTCTCATAAACTAAGCATCACTTACTTAGTTTATCATTAATTGGCAAAATAAATTAAGTAGCTAGGAGTGAATGTCGAACAGCAGTAGTCTCTATAGATTCCAAATAACAATTCTCATAAACTAAGTACCACTTACTTAGTTTATCATTGGTAAAATAAACCAAGTAGGAGTGAATGTCGAACAATAGTCTTTATAGATTCCAAATAACAATTCTTATAAACTAAGTAACACTTACTTAGTTTATTATCATTGGCAAAATAAACTAAGTAGCATTTGCTTAGTTTGCCACAATTTTTAATTTATAAATGCAATAATACTCTCCCTACATATATGTACTCTTTCTTGTACGCAGGTTTTGACATAGCAGTTGCACCTAATAGTACTCCAACCAGTTCCTCGACAACAATTAAAAAAAAAGGGCTCGTAGTTCCTATTTGTGTCCTATACTCGAATAATAAAGGTAATTGAATTACTGCAGACATTCCTCACTGTTCCATCATAATAGATGGCAACATCCGGAAGGAGTGCCAGTAAGTTGTTGAACAAAGTTCTAGGTTAAGCAACCCTCTAAATGAGTGACCGATCACTTCTCTCATAGGATTGAATTATCTCCCCATATGGGTCCAATCCATGTTATAAACAGCTTCTCACCACTCTGAATTCCTCAGATGGGTAGTTCTCACAGAACGTCTCGATCACCTCTTGTATGAGAACTATCCATTTAAGGAATTCGGAGTGGTGAGAAGCTGTCTATATCATGGATTGGACCCATATGGGGAGATGATTCATTCCTAGCAGAGAAGTGGTCGTTCGTTCATCTAGAGGGTTGCTTAAGCTGAAACTCTGTTCAATAGCTTAATGGAACTTCTTCAGGATGTTGTCATCTGTTATGATGGAACATTGAGGAATGTTTGCAGTAATTGAATTAACTTTATTATTCAAATATAGGAAATAACAGGAACTACGACCTTTTTTTTTCCGGTTGTCGACTCAAGTAGAGATTTCACACAACAATTCTCATAAACTAAGTAGCATTTGTGTAGTTTGCCATAATTTTTAATAAACTAAGTAGCATTTTCAATTATATATGTACTATACTTTGAAACTTAGAAACAAATTTGACATACACTCAATAGGGGTGAATGTCGAACAGTCCCCAGTTTGGGACTGTTATTGGATGTTATGTCTCTCACTTAGGCCGGTGCAAATACGAAACGGTACATTTTTTGTTATTTTGAGGATTAATCAACTGTTATCTCTATATGTTCTCCGAGTGCATACTTAGATTAAGTTATCTTAGTCTATTTCGTGTGCTTGAAAACCATGTGGAGGTGCTGCCGAAATTTTCTTGAAACTCATGAAACGTACTCAACGTGTTTGCACTAGTGAGGAGATGCATCCAATAATGGGATAGAGGCCTTACCCCTGTCCTGTAGAGATACTAGGTAAATCTAATTCACACATGAATATCCAAATTAATTTAATGCGTACTTCTGTGTAGTTAAAAATGTAAGCCGACCAGAGTTGGATGTACCATAAGATACCCAGTGATGGGAGGGGATTAGTCTCAGCTTATCGTGTTGGGGTTTTAGATTTCTTGAATAATGCATTATAACATACGGATGATCCACACGAGAAGATGCGATGCCCGTGTGTCAAGTGTAAAAATCTGATTTGTAAGAAAGTCGACGAGATTAAATTCGACTTATTTTCTCATGGATTTGTGGATGGGTACTTCGTATAGACTCATCACGGGGAATCAGAAGTGATTGAAAATATTGTGGAACAACCAATTCCACAGGATTCATACATTGAAAACTATGATTCAGTTGAGATTTTGGTCGATGCTTATGGCCCTACTACTATTGATTGGGCTGAATATGAACCTTCTTCAAGCAGTGCGAAGCAAGTGCCAAATGATACAGCCGCTGCCTTTTACAAGTTGCTATATAAATCTGGGGTCCTGTTGTATCCGAAAAATGATACGAACACCAAGTTTTCTACAGTGACGAAGCTCTTACACTTCAAGAATGATCACGGCTGTAGTGAGAGAGGTTTCAATGATTTGCTTGCTATAATTGGTCAGTTCTTACCCAAGGATCATACTCTTCTTGCGAATTATTACAAAGTGAAGAAGATGGTCAAGGGGTTAAATATGGGGTATCAAAAAATTGATGCTTGTGAGAAGGATTACATGTTATACTATGGGGAGGACAGCGATAAGGGACAGTGTGATATATGCAGCTTATCGCGCTACAAGGTTACAAAACGTGGGGGGAAGGAGAAACATGTTCCCAGGAAAATCTTACGGTACTTTCCACTTGCGTCGAGACTTCAGCGGCTATTCATGTCGTCTCATACTGTTCAACATATGAGTTGGCACCGAACAAGGGATGTCGTGCCTGGTCAGCTGACTCACGCGGCGGATGGAGATGAATGGAAGAGATTTGATGTAAATGATCCTGAGTTTGTAGAAGAAGTTAGGAATGTTAGGCTTGGCATGGCTACTAATGGCTTTTACCCTTTTAATAATTTTAGCCAGCCGTACTCAGTTTGTACTATGTTAAATACAATTATTACAGATGTACCTCGTCGACGACACCGAGGGACGAACCTCAGTATCTTTGGTCATCCGTCGGTAGTGCCATTTACAGTAGCGGTGGATGTCGTTTCCCAGCAGTAAGTGTTACTATATTCGTACTATTTCTATCAGTTATTACAAAACACAATTCACATAACACATATTGTTATACTTTTTCTATAGTATACTAGACCCGGTGGCTAAGCACACCCTACATGCGATTTGTTTGACGCATCTCCCGAGAGGGTGCATGTGGTTCAGTCAGTATGTGCGGTACGATGCCACTTTTATGCAGACCGTCTTGCGGGAGTTCCACGTAAGTTAAGCATATTATCACCACATAGTTGTATTGGGATGACGAAATCAATTGTTCTTAATTTTAAATAATCTATTGTTATAGGTTTATTATCGATTTGACCCGAGCATCTCTCAGTCAGCTGGCGATGCTGTGATTGAGCATCGCGTCGCTACGAATTACTCTGGATGGCTGTATGAGATGCGACAGAAGGTAGCCCGGGCAGTTGTGGACCAGCCCGGGACCACCATCAGAGATCATCAGCCCCACATAGTCTCCGATTTAGCCTGGGAGGCTATGTGTGCGCACTGGGAGACTGATGACTTCAAGAAAAAGTCTGAGCAGACGAAGAAGAACCGTGGTCAGCTCTGGATAGTACACACCATTGGTTCTCAGTCGTTTGAGGAGGCAAAGACGGTAAGTGCATTGTATTTAGTTATTTATGTGTCAAGTTCTCACACAAATATTAAGACCTATTTTATGAATATGTGTATTAGGCATTGGGGAGGACCTTGGGCCGAGATCCTACCATGCTAGAGTTTTGGGATCGAGCCCACATGACTAAGGACAAGCGTGCTTTTTCGTAGGAAGCTTTAGCTATCCGGGTAAAACTCATCTTACTATTTAGCTTTTAATAATATTCAATCGTAAATAAAATGATATAATTAACATACGTATACAGAATACATTACAGGACCAATTTTAGAAGCTTCGGGACGAGTGTATAGCTGAGCTAGAGACTATTAGGAGGGGTTCTGAGCCGTTAGATTTCGCCACCCCTCTTCCCGATATTGTATTAGATCGGGATGAGGAGCTGAGACTATGGGTCGCGTCTCAGGATCCCCCTACTAGCAGTACTGGCAGATATCGAGTGTTGGGTCTACCGAGGATACCCGCATATACACTTCCTGGAGGTAATATTTTTTTATGTTTCACGAAATTATCCAAATTTATCACATTATATAAATTATTATTAGTAATCGAATTTGTATCTCTTTATAGGCTCCAGCCAGCGCCAGCGTACGAGAGCACATAACAGACCATCTCATACGGGCGCTGGCATGGATGATGATATCTTTCGGCGGCTGATAGGGGTCGTGTCGGATAGGTTCCATACCAATCCGGTCTTTCAGAATTAGCAGTTGCCTTCCAGTTTTTGTCTTCACCAGATTGCTCAGGATATTATAGCAGGGGCCTCTGCAGAGAGTATGGGATTACCTCGGGAAGAGTTTGACGCTTGGAGCACCGAGATGCTTCGGATGGTGATTACCCTCTTGGAGGAGGCTTTTCGTCCGCCCCCACCTACTCAGGTATTCTTATTGTTTATGTTTTTCAATTAAGGCTAGTTTGTTAATTCTCTCTCTCTCTCTCTCTCTCTCACACACACACACACACACACACACACACACACACATATATATATATATATACGGACTAATGATTTATATTTTTGATTCTATCAATAGGGTGGCGATGGCGAGCAGGCTGGCGATGATGAGCAGGAGCACGAGGCTGATTTCCATACACGAGAGCAGCGTCGTTCACCTCTGCCCGATGATGATACTTTTACTAGTTTATAGTATATTTGTATATATTCATGATATGGTAGAACTTTTGTATATATTGTATTGTCTAATTGCGTCTGTACAACTATTGTAAATTATATTGTTTAACATTTATGGAACATTAGCTTATATGTGTAATTGGTTAGCTTATAATACGTTTTGATGGATATTTGAATGTGAATGTGAATGTGAATGTGAATGATAATGAGTTGAAGATTACGTTTTAGTGCTACGTTGCATATTTGAATGTGAGATACAGGTTTATATTACTGTGTATTGGGTTGTGACAGGTTACAGGTACATTAATGGGTTTAAACACTTGGAAACTGAACTTTTAAAATATGTATTTTTAAAAAAATAGTTAATTCCGACAGAATAGGGTATTTGCGATGGAACGTCCCTCGGCGATAACAAATAACCAATTTTTAATAAATTCCAGAATATTCTAATTTCAGACATAAATACTCTATCTTCGACGTACCGTATCCGTCGTAAATAAACTATGTCCGATGCAAAGTCCGTCGAACTTAATAAGTAGTCATTTTTTATGAATATTGGGTTATTTTAATTTTCAGCCGGAAATAAGATACGTCGAGGGAACAATTCTGTCAGAAATATGGCCTATTTTATCCGATGAAAAGTTTTGTCCTATATATTCTGTTGAAAATAGTTAATGTTCGACGCAAATCCGTCGAAGATAATTTCGTGGAAGATAAGTAATACTCGACAGAATTTTTGATGGATCTTATTTTCGACGCGATTATTTACGACCGAATTTCAGACGGATATTTCCGTCGGAAATAGCGTTTGTTCGACGGAACAGACTTATGACCGAAAGAATATGACCGTCAGAATATTCCATAAGCTACGATTAATTCACGTTCTTTATTAAATCCTACATATTAATACATTCACAATACCCATTAATCAATAGTTCAATATACCATCGAATCCTAACATTAGTCTTTGAATATGTTATTGGACTTTTAAGTCTTATTAATTAATTACATAACAAAAGTTAACTAACATATTATTATATGTTTAACATGTCTTCATGTTCATTACATTAGGTTTTAAAAACACATTTTCAAACTTGAACACTTAGAAAAATTTCTGAAGTTCTGCAGGTAGGGCGCAGGCGCGCTAGCTTTGTACTTTAAAACGGCGCGGGCGCGCTACACGGCGCGGGCGCGCTACATTTGCTCTTTAAAGAGGCGCTGGTGCGCTGCACGGCACGGGCGCGCTCAATTCGTTCTTTGGAGCGGCGCGACCGCACTACGACGCAGACCCTGTAACGCCCCGAAAAATCGAACATTTTGTAATTACTTTTAATAATGAATAAAATAATATTATTTATTATTATTGTGTATTGAGAAGATGAATGTTGTTCTATAACCTAGAACCGCTAGAACGTCATAGTATGTTAACTACGTGAATGAATTAAAGTGTTTGAATTTCCAAGACGAAAAGAAATGTTTTCTGAGAAAGTTTACGAAAATCACTATTTATCGGTTATCGCTCTGGAGTTATTTTTAAACTTCCGAGAAATACGTAACGTTAGAATCTCGAGGCGAGATGGATTATGTAATAATAATCTGAGTATGGAAAACGCAATAAATCGCATACGGACTTAATTTGGGATTATAGGTATTAAAACCTAATGAAAGGAATTAAGGTAATATTGTATAGAGATTAAGTCCAATATGTATAAAGTGCAAACTTATCTGGGATTAATTATTAAGCCCAAGTAATTGGTTAATGAATCCCAACTTGATTAATGCAAGCCCAACAAGGAAATAAGCTATTATTATTAGCAAGCCCAAGGGATAAGTTAATTGAATTAGCATTGAGCCCAAACTATGATCCATTAGCTAATGAGGATCTATGGGGCAACCCATGGGTAAACTTGATGGGTCAAACCAAGTGAGAAATGAGTAAGTGTGATGGGCAAACAAGAAGAGTGATTCCCAAGAACTTTGTGTGGTGGTCAAGAGAAGTGATGAGCACACAAATGAATAGTACAGAGGTGGAATTGATTAGATTAATTGAGGAGGTGGGATTAAGGAGGTGGAGGGCCTAAATGACTATAGTGCCCCCACTTTGCCAAGCCTATAAATACAAGAGCCACAATTCAATTGTTGGTTATTTCATTTCATCCAAACTTCTCTCAAGTATAGCAACTTATTTGTTAGAACCAATAAGCACTTATAAGCTACTTCAACCATTGATAGTTTCCAAAGCAAATAGAAGTCTTCAAGGGTAAGACTCCTCTCTTATATCTTCATCTCTTCTATAATAGGATTGATAGAGAAGGGGGAGGGTTGGATGATAGCATGTAATAAGTTACTAAAGAATGAATTTAAGCCGAATAAGTTGAAAAAGCAACTTGAACATTAATAAGTTGCTAGAACCAGGAAGAACCCATCATATGATGTTTAGTATGTGGAATATAGCATGAAAACTTTGATTAAAAGACTTAAGTTAATAATAAGTCATGAGCATGAAGATTTCTAACCCTTAAGCTAAATAAGTTAATAACTTATGAGAATAAGTCAAAACCTACTTTGATTATAAGTTGGAATAGCAAATAACTTGTAATGATCTTATGTTGATTAAAATCCATTTAGAACAATTAGTAAATAAAGATTTGTCGGACTTCACACGATTGGACGATTATCGTCAAATTCGTGAAATTCTCGAAATGAAAGTTATATTTTGTGTTCGAAGTCGGAAACGCTGGTTTTCAATGGAGACAAGTCATTTTAGTCATTTTAGAGTTGCGGACTCGAAAATGACCGGATTCCGACTTAAAACGAAGAAACGAGCGTTGAACGTTCGCGAACGTTTATCGTTTTCGTTAAAAATGAACTCATAGGTGAATTTTGAGCAAACGAAGTCAAATAGATAAAATTTTTGTATCAACACGTAGATTATGAAATTTAAGAACCGTAGGCTTTTGAACGGACCAATTCAGACTTAAAACGAAGAAGTTATACGTCCGGGAAGTTAGTAAAAATTTCCAAAACTGCAAACATTTTCTAAGGCACAGAGTTCGCGCCGCGGCGCGACTCTAAGCCTAATTGCCCGCGCCGCAGCGCGAGTCACAAGGCAATCCTTGGCGCCGCAGCACCAGTCCAAGGAAGTTGGTAGTGAAGAAAGATTTCAAGTATGGAAAGAAAGGGAACTTAATAGTAATGTATTAAGATGTAATCATAACATGATTAAGACATTGTAAAGTACTTGTAAAACCCTAAATAACGAATCTAAATTAGGAATTACATTGAGATGAATGGTAAGATATAATAGTAATCATACTTGATTGTGTATGACTTAATGTGGTACGTGATTATGAATTGTAGACTCATAAAGACTTAAAGTACTGTACGAGTATTAACCAGTAATCAGACACTAAAGGCAAGTACTCTAACCCTTGTTCCAGTTCGATCTGGACAAGTCTTTGTGATTCATATATTCTTCGCATGAGTTAGTATTTGAAGGATGTCAAAGCCAATTCTTTCGACTAGACATATGCTATGTTATTCTATCAAGTGTTGATAAGGATTTACCGAACTAATATTGTTGGGGTTTTCAAAAGTAGATTATGTATGTTCAAATTATTTTGTCGTCAAACGACAGGCACGTGAGGTTGCCACAACTTAAACGTACACACGTTTAATGGAAGTAGTGTTGATCAACATAGAGTACTATAGGATGATCACCTAGACGTGCTCGTAAGCTATACCATACTTACGGACTTCGTGCCGGGATGTCCTTTTCAAAGTATTAATGAAATGTTTACGGTCTTGAACCGGAATTGATGAGTTACTGAATATTGTAGCCTTAAAACGTTTTGAATGAAAAGGGATGCTATTTTAAATTCTCACTAAGTACTTCGTAACTATTGGCCAGTTACAGAAGATATACGATTCTTATGTTTCAAGCATGCTATTGTTATTAGAATTGTTGTACTTGCTGAGCCAGTCATGCTCACTCTTGCTTGAACCATACGAACACAGCTAAGATCGAGCGTACCGAAGTCTCAGGCAAGGATAAAGGCAAGGTGAAGATGGACCCGTAGCATACTTATCTAATAGTATAGCAAGACTGTTTGTAATATATTGCTATTTATGACAAGAACAACTGAAAGGGTTACCAAGAACCTGGGGATGTAATATTATTTTGAATATATATAAGCTATATTGGTCCTTTTGAGACTATACAATGGAATGTTTGAATGAATAGTAGTACCGTGTAGCACCATCTGTCGGGTTGAAAGAGACCCGAATTTGGGGGCGTCACAGACCCAGATTATGCAGTTCGCGAAAAATGTAGAACAAGCCAAAATCTACCAATTTCTTTATTCATACATGAATTTAAACATACCCAGACATTATAATATAGACATAATCATTAGTCAACCTTCCTATCATGATTTTAACAAGTTAAAACATACAATTACTTGAATCAATTCATGTAATTTCAGTGTTATTGGTGATTTTGAAATTATTGAACATGAAACAGAAAAATTGGCATTACGGGTTCGTTATAGCACCAAATCTGTCCATTCAAAGTTTTATTTCTACGTTTTAACATACATAAGGATACACAAGTCATGTAAATTTATGATACAACATATGATTAGCACATTAAATTTGTACGTAAGGGCCATATGGCCATATATATACTTTTATACCCTGTAACCATTAAAATAATCCAATTACTATATATTTATATACAATTGATGTTATGAAAACATACATAAATATGACAAAAACATATTATGATGGCATATATATATATATATATATATATATATATATATATATATATATATATATATATATATATATATATATATATATATTACTCTTAGCAACTACAGAGACTTGAAAACCATTATTTTATAAAAACTTTAATGACGTAAATTAAAACTTTAGTTTAAGGGTTTACCCTTGATTACTCCGCCTGGATCACATAAGGATGATAATCACTTTTAATTTTCAACAATTCTTCTCCTTTACTCTCACAGATCCTCAAATTCTCTCTGTGAACTTGTTTATTCCAGACTTAGAAAATAAAAGAAAGCGTATATAATTATAAGAACTGACGCTGTGTGGTCAGTTAATCCGATCATGGGTTAACTGCTCCCAACTTTCCATAGGGCCTTGTTTGGCTATTCTTAACAAACTCATTTCCATTTAATTTAATTAATCCTTATAATATAGTTTTAATCACGCAACACCCAATTACACAATAAATCAAATATCTTATTTAATTTAATTTAAATAAAATATAATAATTTCTCATTAATTCAAACAGTCACATAATTAATTTTCTCATTTATTAATTATGTCAAATGGTTAATTCTCTAATTAATTATTAATTAAAGTAATATCTGTGCTTATTAAATAATTCATTTAATTCAATAAGCTCACTTAAATACATACTTTGAATAATAAAATTCTCCATATTAATTTAATCAATATAACACATAATTAAATTAATCCACCATAATTTTATCAATTAATTATTTAATCTAATAATTAAATCATCGAAAAATATTTATTTAATTCAATAAATATTCAAATTAAATTACAAAATCTCATTTGCCACATCTTTCCCTCCCTTAAAAGGATTATGTCCCCAGAATCACGACTCAATCAATTCGTCCCATTACATTCTCCCCCTTTTCAAAGATTCTGTCCTCAAAATCGCTTACACATAAATTAAGTAAATAAATATGGATAATTCTTCATCATATTCTCTTCAAGTTCTCACGTAGCTTCTTCAGCGTTGTGTTTCCTCCAAATTACCTTAACAGAAGGTATGATTTTATTTTTGAGAACTTGTTCTTTCCTGTCGACAATCTGAACAGGAATTTCTTCGTAAGACAATTTTTTTTAAAATTATAGGGGTTCATATTCAATCACATGCTTATAATCAAGTTTGTATGGTCGTAAAACTGAAACATGGAATACGTTGTGGACATTCTTGAGTGCTGGAGGTAAGGCTACCTCATACGTAACTATCCCAATTCTTCGCATTACTTCAAAGGGTCCAATGAATCTTGGGCTTAATTTTCCATTCTTACCGAACATGATCTTTCCCTTCCAAGGAGAGAATTTCAAAAACACATAACTACTCTATTCAAACTGTGACACCCCCAAATCTGGGTTACCCGACCCCCGAGTTTGGTGTTCACGGTCCACAATATAATAACATCTAACCACCCGTTTATATAGAAATAGTAATACATATCACATTAACATATATTGTTAATAAATAAGTCTCAGGTCCACTAACCTTAACATTACAGACATACCCCTTAGATATACATAAAGGGTTTACAATGCAATATAATAATAATACTGTGCATTATACTAATTTATCACTATGCCTTTTCCTTTATTCTTCTTCGCAACACCTTCTACAACTTCGTCCCTAGCGGAAAAGTTTTATTTAGCAAGAGTGAGCAACAAATATGCTCCGCAAGTTAAGACATATAATAAATGTATAAGAATCAATACGAACAAACTATCTAATTTGATAGAATGATACCAAAGTTCGGGGAACTTTGAAATAACTGAACAAATCTCCAATTTCTAACAAGTCTTTTCACAAACTATACAACACAATAATTTGATAATGAAAGAATACAGCGCTTTCAAAATTTGTGCGATATTCTAATGATTAATCAAGAATCAATTCTATGCATTAACAAAGTGGAATATTTTCCAGAGTTATGCTGAGTGATCATACAAGATCTAGAACTTCTCTTCTCGGGTATCTATCAAAGATTTACTTTGATATATACGCAGGTGTATCAGATAACCATAAAGATTAAATCATACCCCTCTGCAAGTATAACAAGTGATCAACTTTATTATACCCTATATTATGCATAATATTTAGAATACGCGCAATGGCCGAATATACGACAAAAAATTCTACCCTTTTTATAATAAAAGGTTATTCTTCTCAATCTTACAAACAGAAGTTGTATTACAATAACGAAATATGATGATTTCAATTTCTAATCTCTGATTTTCTCTTCTCGAACCTATCAGGTTTACTTTATCGATCTAGCCAAAATAATTGGCATTGATCTATCAATAATAATTGAATTATCTTCTCGCTTCTATCAAGTTCTAACAAATGTTCGTTTAGCCAGAATAATTAGCTAAAACATTTATCAACATAATTCGATAATAAACATGAATTATCTGTACTGTCAATACTAGCTTCTACAGATATGAATATCCAATAACAATAATTCTACGAATATATATTTTTCGAATCAGTAATTCAATTTGAATTATTAAACTTTCACTAACTGCGAATAATCAACAATAAATTCTTGGACATGGTCTAATTAGCAATAATTAACCACCAATAATAATTGAACAATATTAACTCAAGGTTGAGTTAGGAAACTTGCATTCTCCGTGGATTACAGCTACACAAAATACTTATCTGCGTTCGTAAGACCTATAATCAATAATATCGGCCTCACAACTACTATCATAATTTATAACACATAGCACTGTAATTCATAGTCAATCTTCTCCTAGACACATTACCACATAGCCACATCAGTGTTTATAACCTATATAAACACTTATCAAGTCTAACTAGTTCGGTCTGGTTGGACTTTGGTCTCATCTCGGTGTTCTGGTCACCCTATCCGACAGTTAACACATTTATTGTCAAATAAACTCGATCTCTAAGCTTCAATATTATTTTAGATAATTCAAATATCATTTATAATATTTTTCGGAAGCTTTTAATAATTTATAAGCAATTATTATAATTTATAATAATTTTTCAAACACTTAAATCATTTTTAAATGATTCAATTATCAAATAATCTTATCATAATTAATATTTAATAATATTAAAATATTAATGATATACTTGTCAAAATATTAAAGTTATTAATAATAACTTAAAATATTTTTAATTCATCAATATTCTACATCAATGATTTTTAAAATAATTAAAATTATTTTTAAATCATCACCATTAATATTTAAATATTAATGAAATTATCATCAAAATATTAAAAGTCATTAATTATAAATTAAAATATTTTTAAATCCTTCTTCTCATTTTTAAATCAATAAAATCATTTTTAATTCATTTATTTAATATAATAATATAATAAATCTATTATCATTAATATTAATTTATTAATGAGAATTCTCCAAAAATATTGAAAATTATATTTTATAATCCAAAATATTTTCTAACACTTTATTCTTATTTAAAATAATTTTTAAATTAATAAAATCATTTTTAACTTATTTATTTAATTTAATAATTAAATAAATCTAATATCATTAATATTAATTTATTAATGAAAATTCTTCAAAAATATTAAAAGTTATACTTTATAACTCAAAATATTTTTAAATGCATTTTTCTTATTTAAAATGATTTTTCATAATATTAAATTATTTTTCTCTAATTTATTTAATATACTAATTAAATAAATTAAATCTCATTTTTATTCAAATAATTAATATTATTAATGAAAAATATCCCAAATAATTAAAAGTTATTATTTAAAATTTAAAATGATTTTTAAAACCATTTTTGGTAATTTTTATAATTTATTTTCTATTTTTAAATATTTTTCAGAAAATCAGAAAATAAAATAAATAAAAACCGTTGCTAAAGCCTATAGCGACACTTGTCTGTCCTCTTAGGTGTTCTTGAGCTAAAGAACACTTTAAGACCCGAGTTCAAGCTTACTCGTTTGACCACTTGTGATTCTTAATCAAAACATGATTTTGGCTAACTTAGACACTGATCGTGTAGTGGAAATGTAACTCTACAATATTCAATCAGAATCATGGTCATACAACAAACAAACAATTAGATCTAGCCTCTCAAAGTCACTGTCAGATCACATCTGGGTTTTCTGGGCAACCTAGAAACCCAAGGCAGTTCGAGTGTCTCATTTCGAGCTCAATTAGCTAAGTGTTCTGGTTCTTATTTTGGTGATTTCTTGGTTCATACTCGTAGTATGAATAACAAGGAATAACACTACAATAATAGATCAATTAAACAACAACCAAATCTCAAGTTACAGCTCAGTCAAACTCTGTCAGAACGGGTGTCCATAGAGTTTCTGGAAATTCCCTGAAATGCTAAGTCAAGCTTGAATGGCTACTTTGACCGACCACTCCATTCGATCTATTAATTATTTAAAGGATATAAATACATAAATCTAAAGTGCATACAACAGGCTACAAGTGTAATACAACAACAACAACAACAAAACGTATAAAACCTGACAGATCTTAAGCCCACAAAACGTTGTCAGACGCTGATTATAGCTTTCTGGGTTACCCAGAATTGGCCCGGTCATGCCCGGTCAACGGGTTTTGACCGTTAATAACTACAAATCCATACATCGAATGACACCGATTCCACTTGAAGATTAAAGACAACATGTCAAGCTACAAATACAAAGCTTAAAACAACTCAAAACATAAAACACATAAAGATCTAAGGCAACTGACATTTGCTTGTCAGAGCACTCTTAGACCCAAGAACAATTTTGAAAATTTTCACTTTTTTCCAACTTTGATGCTATGGATCCATGATGGATTAACATAGATCATCTAAAAACATCACATAACATAAGATTAAACACTTAAACACAAAATTTTTCTTAGCAACTTGGATCAAAAATCAAATTAGGGTTTATACCTCTCTTACTCAAATCTTGATCTTGATCTTCCTAACAGATATTGGGTGATCTAAGGGCTTTAGTTGGGACTGAAATACTTAACAAAATCGGAGGGTTGGGAGAGAGAGAGAGTTGTTGAGAGTTAGTACAAAAATGGCAACTTTAGTGGACTTTCTCTCTCTTTAAATCAATATATAATATGATATGGTGCAAGATCTGATGTTGCTATCACTTAGAGGCTGGTTTGCTGAGATTTAATAAGTCACAAAGTCAAGATAGTTGTTCACCCACTAAAGTCTTGGTAATTATACAAGTTACCTAAATAAAAATTGAAAAAGGGCGTTTTTGTCATTAGCAATATATTTTTAAGGGCAATCTTGATAATGTCTAAACCCTTAGGGTTTAACTCTTAGGGTTTAACCCTAAGGTTCTAAACCTTAGGTTTTACACCCTTAGTTTCTAGAATTTTTTCTAATTAAGGTTTTTAAATTAGAAAATTAAGATTTAAAGCTATAATTAGGGTTTTAAATAGAAATTAATATTTTTAAAATATAATTAGGGGTTCCTAATTATATTAACATTTACTAATCACATTAGGCTTGCTAATTAGGATTAGGATTTCTTAATTAGGGTTTAGGATTCTCGAATTTAAAATTAGGGTTTCCCAGCTTTTGATTAAGGTTTCTAACTCTGCGTTAGAGTTTCTAATCCTGAGATTAGGGTTTCTAATCCCTTTTTAGGATTTACTAATTTTGAACCTTATCCGATCAATCATTGATCGATAATTCTAAATAGTACAGACACGTATTTCATAATATAATTATTTTAATGGCATTTTCTATCGAATCCCTATCTAGAAATAAGGGTTAGGGTTTCTAAAACTGTTAAGCACAACTCTACTCTAATTTCTCAGTCAATACACAAATTGACCAATTCTCACTGCTCGTATCACAGATACACAGCACAATATTGATAATTAATATTAATATTTAAAAAAAAATAAGAAAAAAAATCATTCGTAAATTCGGATTATTCGAAATCCCGGGTTATCACATTCACTCCTCCTTAAAAGGATTTCGTTCTCAGAATCACCGCTTTCTTATTCTCTACAATCTTTTAAAGTTGTATCATCAATTCATTTTATCAACACAATATTCATTTGTGTTTTAAATTCTATCCCGTGACTTAGATCTATAAAAGAAACCAATTCACAGTAATATCTAACCACGAGTACTCGCGTATTTAAATTTCTAAATAAAATCGTTACCTACTGCCACCTCCTGAGTATCAACTGCATCTTACGCCGTCATGTTGAATGTACGAGCCGTTGGTCTTCCTGGCTGTGCAGGTCCTCGAATCGCCAAGGTTTTGCTACCGGGTCCCTTGTTAGCAATCCACTTCTTCCTATTCCTTTTTGGACAATTTCGGACCAGATGATCGGTCGATCCACACGCAAAACAACCTTGAATCTTCTTCGAACTGGGACAATTGGGTGACATGTGTCCCTCTTGCCCACAATTGAAACAGACTCTTTTTTTCTTCAAACAACCTCCTTGATGACGCTTCTCGCAAACTACACACGGCATATCCTATTCTCTTTTAGATTATTTCCTAAATTAACATTATCATCCCTCTTACGTTTATTAAAATCCCTACCTCCATTACCACCTATCATATTATTTCCTTCAGCCTCATTTCTTTGTTCTTGACTAATCTTTAACACAGCTTCCATTTCTCCCTCAGCGATAATGGCTTTTTCCAATAAAGTTGAAAATGAATTAATTTGCAGCACATCTAACTTCTCGAGTACCAACGATTTCAATCTGTTCCTAAAACATCGTGTTTTAAGCTCCTCAGTGTCCACTCGACGTGAGGCAAATTTTGCTAACTCGTCGAACTTGACAAAATATTTTGCCACGGACATATTCTTCTGCTTCAGATTCAAAAATTGCTCTTCCATATTTTCTTTAGACCTCCCTTCCTTGGCGGCATTATCTGATAAAAATATTACATTAATTCTCCTTTACTACACAGATTTTTATTAATAACATAATAAGAAATAAAAATTTCTCATATAATCGCATGTTTATTCAAATAGTTCATAGCACATTTAGTACTTAACACATATTACTATCCCTTTTTAAATCATATCAGGATTAACAACACAATTTTACACAAAAAGTTATAATTTTCCATTCACAAATAACTATTCCCAGTTCATCAAACTTACCACACCTAGGGTTTCAGGAACTTGCCACAATTATACGAGTGTATGAACTTATCCTAGTCAGACCTTTGGCGTCCATTCGCTGAGGGGTTCAAAACATCTCATATAATTATGAGCCATGAACTTACCATAAGCATGAGTTTTAAGAACTCAAAAATTAATCTTAATCTTATATTCATATAGAAAATAAAGATTTCATTCATACAAACATATATATTTACATATGTTCACACATCGTTCTCGATATACTATCAAAAGGTACTATCGCTTAAACTTAAGCTATCTACCGTCCACTCCCTTCACCAGTCTTCTTTTTGTTAGGATACTTGTTGAATCCGTGACCCGTTCTCCCACATAAATAAAACACTTCCTCATATTCGACTTAGGAAAATGTAAATAAATATGTCTTTCCTGCTAACAATTGAAGCACACGTTCTTCCTCATCATGCATTATCCCGCGTGAGTCTTTCCACACTTACTACAGGCTTGCTTCTCCTTCGGGTTTGAATTTTTAGAATTAGGGCTGTCGTTGTTCCTCTTTCTCTTTTTCTTGCCTTTCTCCTGCTTGATTGTTCCTTCAGACGATCCACTACCTTCAGTCTTCATTCTTTCCACATGCGCTTTCAGCTCGTTCCATTCTTCAGTCATTCCGCATAACGCTCGCTCCGTCTTCCACAACTCCTCTAAGAGAAATACTTTACTCCGGAGTTCCTGTACTTCTGTAGATACTTGATCTAGTTCTCCTACTTTGTTCTTACTCTCTTTCTCCACCTTAGCTTCTTCAGAGTCCGCCTCCTCATCACCACTCATATACATCTCGGGATAATCGTCATGATCACTCCCCAGATTTACCATACGTTCATCTTTTCCCACCTTCTCAACTGATTCGCTTTGTGCTGGCACCTCGACTACTGGCACTGGTGCAAGAGCCGCTAGCATCTCCGCACTCATTTCATCTTCTCCAAACATCCTACCATCAGTCTAAATGACTTGATTAATACTTCTCCAATACAAACTTCTCACACAATGTGTCCACATATCTCACTATCGATATATTTCGGCAATCCCTCACTTAGTACTCTAAATGAGTATTATCTATCTCGCTTATGGTTATAATCCTAGGGTTTTTCCCACCCCACTTAAGGTTTATAACCTACAGCTCTGATACTAACCTGTGACACCCCCAAATCCTGGTTACCTGACCCCCGAGTTTGGTGTTCATGATCCACAATATAATAACATCTAACTACCCATTTATATAGAAATAGTAATACATATCACATTAACATATATTGTTAATACATAAGTCTCAGGTCCACTAACCTTAACATTACAGACATACCCCTTGGATATACAAAAAGGGTTTACAATGCAACATAATAATAATACTGTGCATTATACTAATTTATCACTATGCCTTTTCCTTTATTCTTCTTCGCAGCACCTTCTGCAACTTCGTCCCTAGCTGAAAAGTTTTATTTAGCAAGGGTGAGCAACAAATATGCTCCGCAAGTTAAGACATACAATAAATGTATAAGAATCAATACGAACAAACTATCTAATTTAATAGAATGATACCAAAGTTCGGGGAACTTTAAAATAGCTGAACAAATCTCCAATTTCTAACAAGTCTTTTTTCACAAACTATACAACACAATAATTTGATAATGAAAGAATACAACGCTTTCAAAATTTCTACGATATTCTAATGATTAATCAAGAATCAATTCTATGCATTAACAAAGTAGAATATTTTCCAGAGTTATACTGAGCGATCATACAAGATTTAGAACTTCTCTTCTCGGGTATCTATCAAAGATTTACTTTGATATATACGCAGGTGTATCAGATAACCATAAAGATTAAATCATATCCCTCTGCAAGTATAACAAGTGATCAACTTTATTATACCCTATATTATACATAATATTTAGAATGCGCGCAATGGCTGAATATACGACCAAAAATTCTGCCCCTTTTATAATAAAAAGTTGTTCTTCTCAATCTTACCAACATAAGTTGTATTACAATAACGAAATATGATGATTTCAATTTCTAATCTCTGCTTTTCTCTTCTCGAACCTATCAGGTTTACTTTATCGATCTAGCCGAAATAATTGGCATTGATCTATCAATAATAATTAAATTATCTTCTCGCTTCTATCAAGTTCTAACAAATATTCGTTTAGCCATAATAATTAGCTAAGACATTTCTCAACAAAATTTGACAATAAACATGAATTATATGTGCTGTCAATACTAGCTTCTACAGATATGAATATCCAACAACAGTAATTCTACGAATATATATTTTCTGAATCAGTAATTCAATTTGAATTATTAAACATGCACTAACTGCGAATAATCAATAATAAATTCTTGGACATGGTCTAATTAGCAATAATTAACCACCAATAATAATTGACCAATATTAACTCAAGGTTGAGTTAGGAAACATGCCTTCTCCGAAGATTACAGCTACACAAAATACTTATCTGCGTTCGTAAGATCTATAATCAATAATATCGGTCTCACAATTAGCACCATAATTTATAACATATAGCACTGTAATTCACAGTCAATCTTCTCCTAGACACATTACCACATAGCCACATCAGTGTTTATAATCTATATAAACACTTATCAAATCTAACTAGTTCGGTCTGGTTGGACTTCGGTCTCATCTCGGTGTTCTGGTCACCATATCCGACAGTTAACACATTTATTGTCAAATAAACTCGATCTTTAAGCTTCAATATTATTTTAGATAATTCAAATATCATTTATAATATTTTTCAGAAGCTTTTAATAATTTATAAGCAATTATTAAAATTTATAATAATTTTTTAAACACTTAAATCATTTTTAAATGATTTGATTATCAAATAATCTTATCATCATTAATATTTAATAATATTAAAATATTAATGACATACTTGTCAAAATATTAAAGCTATTAATAATAACTTAAAATATTTTTAAATCATCAATATTCTACTTAAATGATTTTTAAAATAATAAAAATCATTTTTAAATCATCACCATTAATATTTAAATATTAATAAAATTATCATCAAAATATTAAAAGTCTTTAATTATAACTTATAATATTTTTAAATCCTTCTTCTCATTTTTAAATGATTTTTAAATCAATAAAATTATTTTTAATTCATTTATTCAATATAATAATTAAAAAAATCTATTATCATTAATATTAATTTATTAATGAGAATTCTCCAAAATTATTGAAAATTATATTTTATAATCCTAAATATTTTCTAACACTTGATTCTTATTTAAAATAAGTTTTAAATTAATAAAATCATTTTTAACTTATTTATTTAATTTAATAATTAAATAAATCTAAAATCATTAATATTAATTTATTAATGAAAATTCTTCAAAAATACTAAAAGTTATATTTTATAACTCAAAATATTTTTAAATACATTTTTCTTATTTAAAAAGATTTTTGATAATATTAAATCATTTTTCTTTAATTTATTTAATATACTAATTAAATAAATTAAATATCATTTTTATTCAATAATTAATATTATTAATGAAAAATATCCCAAATAATTAAAAGTTATTTTTCAGAATTTAAAATGATTTCTAAAACCATTTTTTGTAATTTTTATAATTTATTTTCTATTTTTAAATATTTTTCGGAAAATCAGAAAATAAAATAAATAAAAACTGTCGCTAAAGCCTATAGCGACACTTGTCTGTCGTCTTAGGTGTTCTTGAGCTCAAGAACACTGTCAGACCCGAGTTCAAGCTTACTCGTTTGACCACTTGTGATTCTTAATCAAAACATGATTTCGGCTAACTTAGACACTGATCGTGTAGTGGAAAAGTAACTCTACAATATCCAATCAGAATCATGGTCATACAACAAACAAACAATTAGATCTAGCCTCTCAAAGTCACTGTCAGATCACATCTGGGTTTTCTGGGCAACCCAGAAATCCAAGGCAGTTCGAGTGTCTCATTTCGAGCTCAATTAGCTAAGTGTTCTGGTTCTTATTTTGGTGATTTCTTGGTTCATACTCGTAGTATGAATAACAAGGAATAACACTACAACAATAGATCAATTAAACAACAACCAAATCTCAAGTTACAGCTCAGTCAAACTCTGTCAGAACGGGTGTTCATAGAGTTTCTGGAAATTCCCTGAAATGCTAAGTCAAGCTTGAATGGCTACTTTGACCGACCACTCCATTCAATCTATTAATTGTTTAAAGGATATAAATACATAAATCTAAAGTGCATACAACAGGCTACAAGTGTAATACAACAACAACAACAACAAAACGTATAAAACCTAACAGATCTTAAGCCCATAAAACGTTGTCAGACGCTGATTATGGCTTTGTGGGTTACCCACAATTGGCCTGGTCATGCCCGGTCAACGGGTTTTGACCGTTAATAACTACAATTCCAGACATCGAATGACACCGATTCCACTTGCAGATTAAAGATAACATGTCAGGCTACAAATACAAAGCTTAAAACAACTCAAAACATAAAACACATAAAGATCTAAGGTAATTGACATTTGCTTGTCAGAGCACTTTTAGACCCAAGAACAGTTTTGAAAAATTTCACTTTTTGCCAACTTTGATGCTATGGATCCATGATGGATCAACATAGATCATCTAAAAACATCACATAACATAAGATTAAACACTTAAACGCAAAATTTTTCTTAGCAACTTGGATCAAAAATCAAATTAGGGTTTATACCTCTCTTGCTCAAATCTTGATCTTGATCTTCCTAACTGATATTGGGTGATCTAAGGGCTTTAATTGGGACTGAATTACTTAACAAAATCAGAGGGTTGGGAGAGAGAGAGAGTTGTTGAGAGTTAGTACACAAATGGCAACTTTAGTGGACTTTCTCTCTCTTTAAATCAATATATAATATGATATGGTGCAAGATCTGATGTTGCTATCACTTAGAGGCTGGTTTGCTGAGATTTAATAAGTCACAAAGTCAAGATAGTTGTTCACCCACTAAAGACTTGGCAATTATACAAGTTACCTAAATAAAAATTGAAAAAAGGCATTTTTGTCATTAGCAATATATTTTTAAGAGCAATCTTGATAATGTCCAAACCCTTAGGGTTTAACCCTAAGGTTCTAAACCTTAGGTTTTACACCCTTAGTTTCTAGAATTTTTTCTAATTAGGGTTTTTAAATTAAAAAATTAAGATTTAAAACTATAATTACGGTTTTAAATAGAAATTAATATTTCTAAAATATAATTAGGGTTTTCTAATTATATTAACATTTACTAATCACATTAGGCTTGCTAATTAGGATTAGAGTATCCTAATTAGGGTTTAGGATTCCCGAATTTAAAATTAGGGTTTCTCGGCTTTCAATTAGGGTTTTTAACTCTGCGTTAGAGTTTCTAATCCTAAGATTAGGGTTTCTAATCCCTTATTAGGGTTTACTAATTTTAAACCTTATCCGATCAATCATTGATTGATAATTCTAAACAGTACAGACACGTATTTCATAATATAATTATTTTAATGGCATTTTCTATCGAATCCCTATCTAAAAATTAGGGTTACGGTTTCTAAAGCTGTTAAGCACAACTCTACTCTAATTTCTCAGTCAATACACAAATTGACCAATTCTCACAGCTCGTATCACAGATACACAACACAATATTGATAATTAATATTAATACTAAAAAAATTTTAAAAAAAATTAATCGTAAATTCAGATTATTCAAAATCTCGGGTTATCACAAAAACTCAACATTTTTACGGTGTGGATCGACTTATTTCTTCTGCCTATCTTGAGCTGCTACTAGTCTTGTTCGGATCACTTTGACTATCTCTGCTGTCTGATGTACCAGTTCTGGACCTAGTAATTGTCTCTCACTGTCTTCATCCCAGTAAAGCGGAGTTCTGCACTTTCTGCCGTATAACGCTTCATAAGGCGGCATGCCAATACTAGCGTGGTAACTGTTGTTGTAGCCAAACTCTACGAGCGGTAGATGGTCATCCCAATTTTCTTTAAAGTCCATTATACAAGCTCTTAACATATCTTCTAATGTTTGAATCGTTCTTTCACTTTTCCCATCTGTTTGAGGGTGATAAGCCATACTCATTCTCAACTGCGTACCTATGCATTCCTGTAGATGTTTACAGAAGTTCGATGTAAAGCGCGGATCCCTATCGGAAACAATTGAGACCGAAACTTTGTGCCTCGAAACAATCTCTTTTATATATAATTTTGCCAACTGGTAGAAGTTAAATTTGATTTTGATCAGAAGGAAATGTACGGATTTTTTCAGTCGATCAACGATAACCCATACTGCGTCATAGCCTTTCTGAGTGGTCGGAAGGCCAACTATGAAATCCATCGTAACGTGTTCCCATTTCCATTCTGGGATTTCTAACGATTGTAGCAAACCACTTGGCGTCTGATCCTCTCCTTTCACTTTCTGACATGTCAGACACTTAGCAACACACTCTACAACATCTAGTTTCAAATTTTCCTACTAGAAATGTTGTCGAAGATCTTGGTACATCTTGGTACTATCAGGGTGAATCGAATATCGTGAGCTATGAGCCTCACTCAAAATGTCTTCCTTAATCTCTGGCACTACCGATACCCAAATTCTGTTTTCAAATCTCAGTATTCCTTTATTGTCCATCTTGAATCACGGTTCGGTTTCTTCGGACATCTTCTTTTTCACCTTTTCACATTCTTCGTCCTGAAGTTTAGTCTCCTTAACTTTATCCAACAAAGTTGTACCGGATTGCATCTGGAACAACTTCTCATCAATTTCCATAGGATACTTTACTTCTAATTCTAACTTCTCCATTGCTGAAATTAGTTCCTTCTGAGTGGTCAACGTCATCAATTTCTCTCAACCCTTTCTACTTAAGGCATCGACAACCACATTGGCTTTACCCGGATGGTATAAAATCTCGCAATCATAGTCCTTAATTAACTCCAACCACCTTATTTGGCGCATATTCAAGTCCTTTTGTGTAAAATATATTTCAGACTCTTGTGGTCTATATATATTTCACACTTCTCCCCATAGAGATAGTGTCTCCAGATCTTCAAAGCAAAAACCACGGCAGCTAACTCCAAATCGTGGGTCGAATACCCCTTCTCATAATCCTTCAATTGTCATGACGCATACGTAATGACTCTGCCATTTTGTATAAGCACACAACCAAGTCCTTTATGCGACACATCACTATAAACCACAAAATTTCATGTGTCATCCGGAAGAGATAACACAGGTGTTGTACTCAACCTCTTCTTAAGTTCTTGAAAGCTTTCCTCACATTTCTCTGTCCAAATGAATATCATTGCTTTTCTAGTTAAATTCGTCAACGGATTTGCGATCTTAGAAAAGTCTTGAATGAATCTTCTGTAATATCTTGACAATCCAAGAAAACTCCGTACTTCTGACGGCGTTGTCGGCTGATCCCAGTTTATCACGGCATCGACTTTGGATGGATCCACCAAATTTCCGCCCTTATCAATCACATGTCCGAGAAATTGTACCCACTAAATCTAAAATTCACATTTCAAAAACTTGGCATACAACATTTTCCCTTTGTAACGCTTCTAACGTCATCCTCAAATGCTCTTCATGTTCTTCCTTGGTTTTTGAGTATACCAAAATGTCATCGATGAACACCACCACGAATTTATCCAAAACGGCTTAAACACTCCATTCATTAAGCCCATGAATGTTGTAGGAGCATTCGTTAAACCAAATGACATCACCAAAAATTTATAATGACCATATCGCATTCTGAACGCTATCTTCGGTACATCCTCTGGTCTCACCTTCAGTTGATGATACCCACTCCTTAAGTCTATCTTGAAAAAGTATCTTGCTCCCTTCAATTGGTCAAATAAGTCTTCGATCCTCGATAATGGATATCTATTCTTAATCGTGACCTTATTTAGTTCTCTATAGTCGATGCAGAGCCGCATCGTCCCGTCCTTCTTCTTTACAAATAACACCGGCGCTCCCCAGAGTGATACGCTTGGTTGAATATATTTCTTATCCAGTAACTCTTGCAATATCGTCTCTATAGTCGATCACGAACTCAACCTCTCTGTCTGGCGGAAGTCCTGGCAAATCGTCTGGAAATACGTCTGTGAAGTCCCTCACTACTGGTATCTCCTTTATTTTTGAATTCTCTTTACGACTGTCGACTATGTAAGCTAGATATCCTACATAGCCTTGTCTTAACAACTTCCTGGACTGCATCATCGTCAGATAACTCGCTTATCTAGGTGACTTACTACCATAAAATACAACCTTTGACGGAGACATAAGGTTAATAAGCTTCTTCTGGCAATCAATTATATCCTCGTAATTGAACAACCAATCGATTCCCAAGATAACGTCAAATTCCCCAAGTCTGATATGGATAAGGTCTACGTTCATAAGATTACCCTTGATACAATTCTTATGTACATACTTAACAGGGATTGTTTCTCTATTCGTAATTTCTATGTTCATGGGGTATTCTAACTCATCCTTAGGCAATTCTAAGTTCTTAGCAAAGTCATCAGATATAAATAAACAAGTAGCACCCGAATCAAATAATACATAAGCATTAACTTTATTGATCGGAATGATACCTGACACCACATCACAAGACTGCACAACATCTTGCACTGTCATGTTGAAAGTCCTGTCGGTTGGTCTGTTGGTTGCGGTTGGTCCCGTGATAGTCAAACCACTTCCACCGTTGTTTCCCCTATTTCCTCCTAATCTTGGCCCTCCAGATCCCTTCTTAGGATAGTCCCTTGCCAGATGGTCATTTGAGCCGCACGTGAAGCAAGCACCCTTCTTTGGGTTAGGATAGTTAGGTGCTATGTGGCCTTCCTGACCACAATTATAGCACACTCGTTTTCCTTGCATGCAAACTCCCAGATGAGTTTTTTTACAGGCCGGGCATGCCTCAATCCTCTTCTTCTGACCTCCTTGTTGATTTCCAATTGATGAGTTATCGGACCACCTTCTCTTCTGATTGTTACTTCCTATCATGTTACTTCCACTGGCCTTATTAATTCCCTCATTCTCACTCTTCTTCTTCTTCTTATCCTGATTATACTTAGTCACCGTATTGCTTCTACCTTCAGCGAGTATGGCTTTTTTTAGTACTCCAGCGAATGTGTGACGCCCACAAATCTAGGTTACCTGACCTCCCGAGTTTGGTGCTCACGATCCACAATATGAATAACATCTAACTACCCATTTAATTATGAATAGAAATTTACTACACATTAACTGATATAGTTAATACATTCGTCCCAGGTTATCTAACCTTAAACTTATAAACATACCATTTAGATATACAAAAAAGGTTTACAAAAGCAACATAATAATTATGCTAACCATAGCTATCACAGCATAACACCTTTGCCTTTGTTCTTCACAGCGCCTCCAGTCACTTTGTCCCTAGCTGAAATGTTTTATTTAGCAAGGGTGAGAAACAAATTTGCCCCGCAAGTTAAGATATACAATAAATGTATAAGTATCAGAATAATAAACTATCTATTTTGATAGAATGACACCAAAGTTCGGGGAACTTTGAAATAGCTGAACAATTTATTAATCAATAACAAGCCTTCTCGCATTCTAGGCAACACAATAATCTGATAATGAAAGAGTACAATGCTTTCATGTTTCTACGATATTTTAATGAATAATCAAGAATCAATTCTATCCAATAACAAAGTGGAATGTTTTCCTTATTAATGTTGAGCGATCCGGTGGATCTTGAACTTCTCTTCTCGAGTAACTATCAAAGTTTTGACTTTGATATACACAGGTGTATCAGATTTTCGTAAAGATTAAATCATACCCCTCTGCAAAGTATATAAAGTGATCAGCTTCATTATACCCTATATTATGCATAATACTTAAAACGTGCGCAATAGCCGAATATACGACCAAATATGTGCCCTTTATATATAAAGGTTGTCCTTCTCAGTCTTTGAATCAGAATTTGATTTAACAACGAAATACAATGATTTTAATATCTAATCACTTCTCTTCTCTTCTCTTCTCAAACCTATCAAGTTTTCTTTTTTGATCTAGCCGAAACAATTGGCATTGATCTATCAATAATAATTGAATTACCTTCTCTTCTCTTCTTGAACCTAACAAGTTCTAACAAATGTTCGTCTAGCCAGAACAATTACCTAAGACATGTCTCAATATGATTAAACAATAGACAAAATTTAACAGTACTATAAACAATCAATAAAAGCTTCTACGGATGAGAATATCCACCAACAGTTATTCTACAAGTATATTCTCAGAATCACTAATTTAATTTGAATTAATAAACATACACTAACTGCGAATAATCAACAATAAATTCTTAGACATGGTCTAATCAACAATAATTAACCATAATAATATTTGAAAGTATTAACTCAAGGTTGAGTTAAGGAAACTTGCCTTCTCTGTGGATTACTGCTACACAATATACTTATCTGCGTTCGTAAGACCTATAATTAATAATATCGGTCTCACTATTAGCACAATATTTTATAACACATATCACTGTAATTTACTGTCAATCTTTCTCCTAGGCACATTATATCATAGTCACATTAGTGTTCATAACCTATATAAACACTTAACAAGTCTAACTAGTTTGGTCTGGTTGGACTTCGGTCTATTCTCGATGTTCTGGTCACCCTATCCAACAATTTACACCTTTATTGTCAATTAAACTTGGTCTCGAAGCTTTAATATTATTTTAGATAAGTCAATTATCCTTTATAATATTTTTCGGAAGCTTTTAATAATTTATAAACAATTTATAATAATTTTTCAAACACTTAAATCATTTTTAAATGATTTAATTATCAAATAATCTTATCATCATTAATATTTAATAATATACAAATATTAATGTTATACTTGTCAAAATATTAAAGTTATTATTAATAACTTAAAATATTTTTAAATCATCAATATTCTACTTAAATAATTTTTAAATTACTTAAAATCATTTTTAAACCATCACCATTAATATTTAAATATTAATAAAATTATTATCAAAATATTAAAAGTCATTAATTATAACTTCAAATATTTTTAAATCATTTTTCTCATTTTTAAATCAATAAAATCATTTTTCTATCATTTATTTAATTTACTAATTAAATAATTCTAATATCATTAATATTAATTTATTAATGAGAATTCTCCAAAAATATTGAAAATTATATTTTATAATTCAAAATATTTTCTAACACTTTATTCTCATTTAAAATAATTTTTAAATCAATAAAATCATTTTTAACTTATTTATTTAATACATTAACTAAATAAATCTAATATCATTAACATTAAATTATTAATAAAAATTCTCTAAAATATTAAAATTTACATTTTATAACTCAAAATATTTTTAAATACTTTATTCGTATTATAAATTACTTTTCATAATGTTAAATTATTTTTCTCTAATTTATTTAATACACTAATTAAATAAATTAAATATTATTAATATTCAAATAATTATAAATAATAATGAAAAATATCCCAAATAATTAGAAGTTATTTTTCAAAATTTAAATTAATTATTAAAACCATTTTTGTAATTTTTATAGTTTATGTTCTATTTTTAATCATTTTCTGAAAAATTCAAAAAATATAAATAATTTAAACAGTCGCTGTAGCCCTTTAGCGACGTTTTCTGTCGTCTTAGATGCTCTTGAGCCTCATGAACACTATCAGACCGGTGTTTAAGGTCCTTAGTTTGACCACACTTTAATCTCGGTTCTTACATGTTCTGTCCAATCTAAAAGTCAGATCTTGTAGTGTTTATGTTACACTACAACGAACACCAACAATATAGGTCATATCACACAACACCATGAAGATCCAAACCCTTAAATTCACTGTAAGAACGTTTCTGGGTTTTCCAAAAACCCAGGTAGTTCGACTGGTCACTTTATATATCATTTCAAGTTAGGTTCCAGTCATGATACCTGTGATTTCATGGTTTAAATCTGTAGTCCTTATGTCAAGGTACATATACATAACATTATTTCAGTCTAACAATAACAGGATCACCATGTATCATTCGGTCAAACTATGTCAAAAATTCAGTTCATATGTTTTTTGGAATTTCTAGAAAACAGACAATCATACCGGATGATGTACTTTGACCATCCACTACATCCGATCAGTTGATGTTTTAAGGGATCTACTGGCCAAGATCTATAGTCCACGTTACCGGCTACAATCTAGTTAGAAAAACAACATCAAACCTTCAATCATCTGACAGATCAAGGCTTTAGAAAATGTTGTCAGTCGCTGATTATACTTTCTGGGTTACCTAGAAATTGACTTGTCATGCCTGATCAACAGGTTTTGACCAAGAATTTCTTGAAATCTGGAAATCGAGTAGCTTGGATTCCACCTCCAGATCATAGACCTCATGTCATAGTATGGATTAAAACTTTAAAACAACAAAAAACATAAACGAGGAAGGATTTGTGGCCACTGACATTCGGTTGTTAGACCACATTTCAAGCTCAAGAAAAGTTTTTGAAAAACACCATTTTAAGGCACTTTGATGCTATGGATCCATGATGGATCATCATAGATCATCATAAAACAACTTCTAACACAAATATAAACACTTAAACACAAATTTTTCTTACTACATAAGATCAAATAGGTTTAGGGCTTTTATACATTCTTTGTCCAATCTTTGATCTATGGTCTCCTTAGCTGATTTTAGTGATCTAAGGGTTGTTTATGGGACTAATTCACTTGTATAATTCGGAGGTTTGGGAGAGAGAGAGTTGGTTTGGTATTTGAGAGAAAAGTGACTAAGTTAGTAAGTTTTCTCTCTCTCTAATCTTTCTAATATTTGATACAATGTATCTAAGCAATGCTAGGTGTTATAGAAATCAGACTGTGGCTGAGATTTTTAAGTCACCAAGTCAAACTAGTAGGTCACCAACTCTTGATTTGGAAATATTTACAAGTTAGATAATAAAAATAACAAAAAGGGCATTTTTGTCACTTGCATTCTAAATTTAATGACGTGATGGTCAATTGTCCAAACCCTTAGGGTTTAACCCTAAGGTTCTAACCCTTAGACTTTATAACATCCAATTCTAGAATTTTCTAATTAGGGTTTTTAAATAGAAAATTAAGATTTCTAAAATGTAATTTAGGGTTTTAAATAGAAAATTAAGATTTCTAAAATGTAATTTAGGGTTTTAAATAGAAATTAATATTTCTAAAGTATAATTAGGGTTTCTTAATTATATTAATGTTTACTAATCACATTAGGCTTGCTAATTAGGATTAGTGTTTCCTAATTAGGGTTTAAGATTCCCAAATTTAAAATTAAGGTTTCCTGGCTTTCGATTAGGGTTCTTAACTACACGTTAGGGTTTCTAATCTTGAGATTAGGGTTTTTAATCCCTTATTAGGGTTTACTAAATTTATACCCTACCCGATCAATAATTCTAAATAGTACTAACACGTACCCATCAATATAATTATTTTAATTATATTTTCTATCGAATCCCTATCCGAACTTAGGATTAGGGTTTCTAACTTTTTTAAGCACAACTTTACTCTTATTTCTCAGTCAATACACTAATTGACTAATTCTCACTGCTCGTATCACAGATACACAACACAATATTGATAATTAATATTAATATTAATTAAAAAAAATTATTCGTAAAATTCGGATTATTCAAAATTCCAGGTTATCACATTCACCCCTCCTTAAAAGGATTCCGTCCTTGGGCTCACCGCTTCCTTACTTCCTACAATCTTTTAAAGTTGTATCATCAATTCATTTTTGTCAACACAATATCAATTTGTGTCTCAAATTCTTACCTGTGGCTTGGATCTATAAAAAAAAACAATTCACAGTGATATCTATCCCATATTACCCACGTAATTTAATTTCTCAACGAATTCATTACCTGTCGCCACTTCATGGGCAGCTACTGCATCTGGAACTATCATGCTAAAAGTGAATGTTGTTGGTCTTCCTGGCTGTGCAGGTCCTCGAATCGCCAAGGTTCCACTACCGGGTCCCTTGTTGGCACTTCCCCTCTCTACATTTCTCTTCGGACAATTTCGGACCAGATGATCGGTCGACCCACACACAAAATAGCCTTGTACCTTCTTCGGATTGGGACAATTGGGTGACATGTGTCCCTTTTGACCACAGTTATAACAGACTCTTTGTTTCTTCAAACAAACTCCTTGATGATGCTTCCCGCAAACTACACACGGCGTACCCTTCCTCCTACTTTCTTTTGGATTATATCCTGAATTAACATCACCATCCCTCTTACGTTTATTAAGATCACTACCTCCACTACCACCTATTATATTATTTCCTTCAGTCTCCTTTCTTTGTTCTTGACTATTCTTTAATACAGCTTCAATTTCTCCCTCAGCGATAATTACTTTTTCCAATAAAGTTGAAAATAAATTAATTTGCAGCGCATCTAACTTCTTGAGTACCAACGATTTCAATCCGTTCCTAAAACATCGTGCTTTAAGCTCCTCAGTGCCCACTCGATGTGGAGCAAATTTAGCTAACTCATTGAACTTGACAAAATATTCTGTCACTGTCATATTCTTCTACTTCAGATTCAAAAATTGTTCTTCCATTTTTCCCTTTAGACCTCCCTTCCTTGGCGGCATTATCTAATAAAAATCTTACATTAATTCTCCTTTTCTACACTGATTCTTATTAATAACACAATAAGAATAAAAAAAATTCTCATATAATCACATATTTATTCAAATAACACATAGTACATTTAGCACTTAACACATAGCACTATCCCTTTTTAAATAATATCGGGATTAATAACACAACTTTAAACAAAAGTTGTAATTCTCCGACTTTAAACAAAAAGTCAAAATTCTCAATTCACACATAACTATTCCTAGTTCATCAAAATTACCACACCTAGGGGTTCAAGAACTTGCCACTATTATATGAGTGTATGAACTTATCCTAGTCAAACCTTTGGCGTTCATTCACTTAGGGGTTCAAAACATTTTATATAATTATGAGTCAAGAACTTACCATAAGTATTAGTTTTAATAACACATAAATTAATCTTAATCTTATATTCATATAGAAAATAAAGATTTCATTCATACAAACATATATATATTTACATATGTTCACATACTATCAAAAGATACTATCGATTAAACTTAAGCTATCTACCGTCCACTCCCTTCTCCCGTCTTTTTCCTTGCTGGGACACTATTGAATCCGTAACCCGTTCTCCCACATGAAAAATACTTCTTCATATTTGGTTTAGGACAATGTAAAGAAATATGTCCTTCCTGCTTACAATTGAAGCACACATTTTTTCACATCATGCATTCTCGCACGTGAGTCTGTTCGCACTTTCTACAGACTTGCTTCTCCTTCGGGTTTGAATTTTCAAAATTATCGTTGTCGTTGTCCCTCTTTCCCTTATTCTTGTCTTTCTGCTGCTTGATTGTTCCTTCAGACGATCCACCACCTTCAGTCTTCATGCCTTCCACCTGCGCCTTCAACTCGTTCTGTTCTTCGGTCATTTCGCATAACGCTCGCTCCGTTTTCCATAACTTCTCCAAGAGAAAAACTTTGCTCCTGAGTTCTTGGACTTCTGTAGATTCTTGATCTTGTTCTCCAACTTTAGTCTTATTCCCTTTCTCCACCTTAGCTACTTCAGACTCCGCCTCCTCATCACCACTCATATACATCTTGGGATAATCATCATGATCACTCCCCAAATTCACTATGGGTTCATCTTTCCCCACTTCTTCAACTGACTCGCTCTGTGCTAGCACCTCAGCTACTGGCACTGGTGCGACAACCGCTAGCATCCCCGTACTCATTTCATCTTCTCCCGATATCCTACAATCAGTTTAAACAACTTGATTAGTACTTCACCAGTACTATGTATCCACATATCTCACTATCGATACGCTTCGACAATCCCTCACTTAGTACTTTAAATGAGTATCGCTTATGGTTATAATCCTAGGGTTTCCCCCCCCACTTAAGGTTTATAACCTACAGCTTTGATACCAACATGTGACGCCCCCAAATATAGGTTACCTGACCCCCCGAGTTTGGTGCTCATGATTCACAATATGAATAACATCTAACTACCCATTTAATTATGAATAGAGATTTACTACACATTAACTGATATAGTTAATACATTTATCCTAGGTTATCTTGTAACGACCCCAAAATAGGTCCATTCCATCCAACCTATTCTGAGTCGTCAAATACATGGTATAGAAAAAAACTGTAACTTTATTACAACAATTGTCGTGCAAAATACAACAACACATATGCTATAAGTTTGGATACAAATATATACCAAATGTGACTCATGTTCTAACCGTGGACATCACCTCACAATGACACCTTACATAAAGGTATAGTCAAAAACTGTTTTAGAAATTAGAATCTTTGGGAAGTGCTCAAGGAAACCTTCGTACATGGGAGGCCACGCATCTAGGTTATGATAGATATCATATGGCCACAGAATTATCCTTGGTTGACCCAATAGACCCCAAAGAAAAACGAGAAGATTACTATCATATTCTTCCCAATGGTGAGTCTTCTCTTGACTTATCATTATCTCCACTGTCTCTAATTGAGAATTATACTTCAAACAAACACCAAGATTATATAGGTAGTGCCCATAGATATACTCAGCAAGTGGATGAGCACAACCCTGTCTTATGATGACACGAGGTTGTATGTCATTAGACATCTTGTATGATAGTGACAAAACACCCTTCCAACGTTGGGTTCGCCTCACCCTATTTTCTTCACCAAATATAACTACTAAATGATGACCACCGTTCTATTCCCTTGTTACCCCCGCTCGACCCAGCTACACTCTTATTACCTGAAAGGAATTGTGAAGCAAAAGGGTGAGCACAACTAGCCCAGTAAAGAATATCATGACTAAAGATAAATAAATTATCAATAGTCTTCATCAATAATAAATCAGAGATTTAGAACATATGGTAGATGATAAAAAAAATTCAACCATAGTTGCAGCGGAACATGCAATCCATTAGAAGAGTCAAATAGACTATAAAGTCTATTATCTTCTCCATGTTAAAAATCCACCAACAATATTTTATCCACGTAACATCACTCAACAGTTCCTTTCCACAATCATATGAATAACTCATAATCATAATTGTGACTATAAATTTTTCTTCGCACCCAGGACGAAGAATATTTTCATCACCTGTCTTTACCTGAAACATCAAAGATCATGGTTATACCAAATCACAATTCTTGTTCATAATCATACTAATAATTTCATCTTTGTACTACGGGCCAAAGATATTCGTCAACAGTTTATCTTTGCACTACTGGCCAAAGATATTCAACAACAGTTCATCTTTGCACTACAGGCCAAAAATATTCAACAACATATCATCTTTGCACTACAGGCCAAAGATATTCATCAACAGTTCATATTTGCACTACAGGCCAAATATATTCATCAACAGTTCATATTTGCACTACATGCCAAATATATTAATATCTCAAAGAATTATAATCATTTTAGAATTTATATAAACAATAATTATAACCATGTTGATCAATTCACCTTTGCACTTAAGCTTAAGATATTCAATTATAAATTCAATGGTCATGATCATACCAGTCACAATTCAACTTTGCACTACAGGCCAAAGAGAACCCTAGTCATGATCATACCAATAATCTACCCATCTTTACACTCTAGTGAAAGAGAATTTCAACATCAGGGTTATAAAAATGTTATACATGATAATAAAATCAATATAATCAATACATAGTTTTAATCTCAAGAGTAATATTCATAACTCAACTATAATTTGGTTAGAAAAAGAAACTAATTTTTATCGTGAATAGTAACTCATGAATAGTAACTCATGAATAGTAACCCCGACACAAAAGATAGAAATTCCACAATAAAATACATACCAATATTTCGGTATAATGATATTGAAAGAATAACATTACTTAAATTTATAAACAATTTATTTTAATTGTTTACACTTTACTAATTAATGCATTTAATCATCATAAAATGCCAACTCTTACAATTTCATCATCAATAACCAAAACCCTCATCAAAAATATGCATATACCTCATATAGGATTCTCAAGCCATAAAATCCTATTTTCCAATTTTCTTTCTTCACAAAACATATTTAATTCATTTACTCATAACTAGACCATTTTTATGAAAAATACCAAATCAGTTCCAAAAATATTTCTTTTCTGGAATTTAGCATAATATAGTCCCATAGTGAACATATATTTTTCTCAGAATTTTTAAAAGTCATTTACTATTTTTCATATGGTCAAAACAACCGAATATTTAGACATTTATCAAAAATTGTACTTTTGTCCAAAAATTCTGAAATTAACAGAGTATACTTCCATCATATACATGTACTCCCAATAAAAATTTCATCAATTTTGGAGTTAACCACAAGAAATTATAAGCAGTTACTTTTAAAATAGTCTTTTCTCATAAAATTCATAACTCTCAATTTATACATCCAAAAATCACCATTTTTGGACACAATCAATAAAACTCATCAAAATATCATTTTAAATTTTTCCAGAATTTTTGAAGTTCAGAAAAATTACGAAACTGAAAAACATAACAACCCTTAAAATCCCTTACTATCTCTTACTATCCCTTACTATCCCTTACCTCAAAAGAGCAGTACTTCTGATCGGTATAAGGCTGAAGAAAACTTGCACTGATGAATAATAACTCACCAAGTATCTAAATACTCACAAAATACACTCAATAATCTAGAGAGAGAAAGAGAGAAAGCTTATGTTTCTGGTGTGATTTTCAATTCTAACTTAGCCCTCTATTTATAGGAAAATTTTGGTAGGTTTGACCTGCAACCTGATGGCTTTACCTGCTACTATTCCCACCCACCACATTTGAAATATAATTCAGCACATTTCTTCACCAACCACAAGTGGGACCCACCAATTCTAGAATTTTCCACCAAAATGACTAACTCCAAAAATTCAACAATTTCTGAACCAGTCATCTCGTAAAATTCATAACAAATCATACGTTTATTTTTAACGGTTCAAAATTTGTGGACATATACTCAACTTATATATGTATAACATATCCAAAAATTACCACGATCCAACGGTCGGATTAAAAATTATAACCCCCGCAAAATATCTCAAAAACCCTGATTTTTAATACCTCCATTCCGACAAAAATACGGATAAAAATCTCAACATTAACTCCTTCATTTTTTAACCACAAAAATATATCCCTCATTTATATCCACATAAAATAAATATTTTTTTATCATATGAATCAATAATTAATTATTCACAAATAATATTACAGAATCACATTTATGACAACCAGGCCGTTCCCAGGAAAGAGGGGGCTTTCTAATAAGGATTTCTCCTTACTAGCGCGCAATTAGATGACCAAACCTCTCCTTAGACAGAACTTTCTAGACATTGTCAATAATGTTATCTAATAATATTATTCAAATAATATGAATTATTGATCTGATAATAGAAAATACTGTGCAACAACAATTATTGAAACAACAATAATATAAAATATCAACGCAGTAATTATTGAATCAATAAAATAAAATATTGAACAGTAATTACTGTAACAATTATCGAGTAGTGCCTTCTTACGTAAGAATCAATAATTTCAAAAATACTGTGCAATACCGTGTGCTACTGTGCAATAACGCGTATTACTGTATTTTAACCACCGGGTATTCCAATAGTGTTAACGATAACAACTACGTCTTTATTTGTAAAAACTCAAATTTGTCGTTTTCTTCATCCGACAGTTATTCGTTATGGGGCCCAAAATAGCTGCGCTGTCGTACGAATATTCCCCGACAGAAAGAATATTCCACGACCAAACGAATATTCCCCGACAACAATGAATATTTTATAACCACTTGTGTATTTTGAAAAAAATTTATATATCACCCTTAACTTTAACATTTATCAATTTAACCATTTACTGAATAGAAAAATTGAATAATTTTATTTCATAAAATTCGGGGTCTTACATATCTAACCTTAATATTACAAACATACCCTTTAGATATACAAAAAGGGTTCACAAAAGCAACATGATAATAATGCTAACCATAGCTATCACAGCATAACACCTTTGCCTTTATTCTTCATAGCACCTCCAGTCACTTTGTCCCTAGCTGGAATGTTTTATTTAGTAAAGGTGAGCAACAAATTTGCCTCGCAAGTTAAGATATACAATGAATGTATAAGTATCAGAATTATAGACTATCTATTTCGATAGAATGGCACCAAAGTTCAGAGAACTTTGAAATAGCTGAACAATTCATTAATCAATAACAAGTCTTCTCGCATTCTAGGCAAAACAATAATCTGATAATGAAAGAGTACAACGCTTTTAAGTTTCTACGATATTCTAATGAATAATCAAGAATCAATTTTACGCAATAACAAAGTGGAATGTTTTTCAGATTTATGCTGAGCCATCTAGTGGATCTTGAACTTCTCTTCTCGAGTAACTATCAAAGTTTTGACTTTAATATACCCAGATGTATCAGATAACCATAAAGATTAAATCATACCCCTCTGCAAGTATATAAAGTGATCAGCTTCACTATATCCTATATTATGCATAATACTTAAAATGCGCGCAATAGCCGAATATACGACCAAATATGTGCCCATTATATATAAAGGTTGTCCTACTTAGTCTTTGAATCAGAATTTGATTTATCAACGACATACAATGATTTCAATATCTAATCACTTCTCTTCTCAAACCTATCAAGTTTTCTTTTTCGATCTAGCCGAAACAATTGGCATTGATCTATTAATAATAATTGAATTATCTTATCTTCTCTTCTCGAACCTAACAAGTTCTAACAAATGTTCGTCTAGCCAGAACAATTAGCTAAGATATGTCTCAATACGATTAAATAATAGACAGAATTTAACTATACTATAAGCAATCAATAAAAGCTTCTACGGATGTGAATATCCAACAACAATTATTCTACAAGTATATTCTCAGAATCACTAATTCAATTTGAATTAATAAACATACACTAACTGCGAATAGTCAACAATAAATTATTGGACATGGTCTAATCAACAATAACTAACCACAATAATATTTGAAAGTATTAACTCAAGGTTGAGTCAAGGAAACTTGCCTTCTCCGTGGATTACTGCTACACAATGTACTTATCTGCGTTTGTAAGACCTATAATCAATAATATCGGTCTCACTATTAGCACAATAATTTATAACACGTATCACTGTAATTTACAGTCAATCTTTCTCCTAGGCACATTACCTCATAGTCACATTAGTGTTCATAACCTATATAAACACTTAACAAGTCTAACTAGTTTGGTCTTGTTGGACTTCAGTCTATTCTCGCTGTTCTGGTCACCCTATCCGATAATTTACACCTTTATTGTTAATTAAACTTGGTCTCTAAGCTTCAATATTATTTTAGATAAGTCAATTTTCCTTTATAATATTTTTCGGAAGCTTTTAATAATTTATAAACAATTTATAATAATTTTTCAAACACTTAAATCATTTTTAAATGATTTAATTATCAAATAATCTTATCATCATTAATATTTAATAATATAAAAATATTAATGTTATACTTGTCAAAATATTAAAGTTATTATTAATAACTTAAAATATTTTTAAATCATCAATATTCGACTTAAATGATTCTTAAATTAATTAAAATCATTTTTAAACCATCACCATTAATATTTAAATATTAATAAAATTATCATCAAAGTATTAAAAGTCATTAATTATAACTTAAAATATTTTTAAATCATTTTTCTCATTTTTAAATCAATAAAATCATTTTTCTATCATTTATTTAATTTACTAATTAAATAATTCTAATATCATTAATATTAATTTATTAATGAAAATTCTCCAAAAATATTGAAAATTATATTTTATAATTCAAAATATTTTCTAACACTTTATTCTCGTTTAAAATAATTTTTAAATCAATAAAATTATTTTTAACTTATTTATTTAATACATTAATTAAATAAATCTAATATCATTAATATTAAATTATGAATGAAAATTCTCTAAAATAATTAAAAGTTACATTTTATAACTCAAAATATTTTTAAATACTTTATTCTTATTAAAAATGATTTTTCATAATAATAAATCATTTTTTTCTAATTTATTTAATACACTAATTAAATAAATTAAATATCATTAATATTCAAATAATTATAAATATTAATGAAAAATGTCCCAAATAATTAGAAGTTACTTTTCAGAATTTAAAATAATTATTAAAAACATTTTTGTAATTTTTAGAATTTATTTTATATTTTTAATCATTTTTCGAAAGAATCAGAAAATATAAATAATTTAAACCGTCGCTGTAGCCCTTTAGCGACGCTTTCTGTCGTCTTAGGTGCTATTGAGCCTCATGAACACTATCAGACCGATGTTTAAGGTCCTTAGTTTGACCACACTTTAATCCCGGTTCTTGCATGTTCTGTCCAATCTAAAAGTCAGATCTTGTAGTGCTTATGTTACACTACAATGAACACCAATAATATAGGTCATATCACACAACACCATGAAGATCCAAACCCTTAAATTCACTGTAAGAACGTTTCTGGGTTTTCCAAAAACCTAGGTAGTTCGACTGGTCACTTTCTAGATCATTTCAAGTTAGGTTCCAGTCATGATTCCTGTGCTTTCATGGTTTAAATCTGTAGTCCTTATGTCAAGATACATATACATAACATTATTTCAGTCTAACAATAACAGGATCACCATGTATCATTCGGTCAAACTATGTCAAAAATTCAGTTCATATGTTTTCTGGAATTTCCAGAAAACAGACAATCATACCGGATGATCTACTTTGACCATCCACTACATCCGATCAGTTGATGTTTTAAGGGATCTACTAGCCAGGATATATAGTCCACGTTACCGGCTACAATCTAGTTAGAAAAACAACATCAAACCTTCAATCATCTGACAGATCAAGGCTTTAGAAAACGTTGTCAGACGCTGATTTATACTTTCTGGGTTACCCAGAAATTGACTTGTCATGCCCGATCAACGGGTTTTGACCAAGAATATCTTGAAATCTGGAAATCGAATTTCTTGGATTCCACTTCCAGATCACAGACCTCATGTTAGAGTATGGATTAAAACTTTAAAACAACAAAAATCATAAACGAGGAAGGGTTTGTGGCCACTGACATTCAGTTGTCAGACCACATTCCAAGCTCAAGAACAGTTTTTGAAAAACACCATTTTAAGGCACTTTGATGCTATGGATCCATGATGGATCATCATAGATCATCATAAAACAACTTCTAACACAAATATAAACACTTAAACATAAATTTTTTCTTACTACATAAGATCAAATAGGGTTATGGCTTTTATACCTTCTTTGTCCAATCTTTGATCCATGATCTCCTTAGTTGATTTTAGTGATCTAGGGGCTGTTTATGGGGCTGATTAACTTGTATAATTCGGAGGTTTGGGAGAGAGAGAGTTGGTTTGGTATTTAAGAGATAAGTGACTAAGTTAGTAAGTTTTCTCTCTCTCTCTCTCTAATCTTTCTAATATTTGATACAATGTATCTAAGCAATGCTAGGTGTCATGGAAATCAAATTGTGGCTGAGATTTTTAAGTCACCAAGTCAAACTAATAGGTCACCAACTCTTGATTTGGAAAGATTTACATGTTAACTAATAAAAATAACAAAAAGGGCATTTTTGTCACTTGCATTCTAAATTTAATGGCATGATGGTCAATTGTCCAACCCCTTATGGTTTAACTCTAAGTTTCTAACCATTAGGTTTTACAACCTCCAATTCCAGAATTTTCTAATTAGGGGTTTTAAATAGAAAATTAAGATTTCTAAAATGTAATTTAGGATTTTAAATAAAAATTAATATTTCTAAAGTATAATTAAGGTTTCCTAATTATATTAACGTTTACTAATTATGTAACGCCCGAGAAAATCAAATTTTTAGAAGAATTAAAATTTTATTTAATTTTAATGATTAAATGAATTTAATTGATTATTTATGGGAGCAAGCTAATTGAAGGTCGTTATATGACCTAGATATGTCAGAATGTCGTAGTATTTTGGCTACGTGATAGAATTAAAGTGTTTGAATTTCCAAGAAGGAAATAAAAACTTTTTGAAAATTTTTCCGAAAAACACTATTCACGTATTTTTGCTCGGGAATTATTTTTGAACTTCCGAAAAATATGTAACGATAGAATATAGATGTGAGATGGAATATCCAATAATATTTCAGTTATGAAAAACGTAGTTTTTTGCTTGCGGACTTAAAACCTAACGATTGGAGAAAATGACTTTCGAGAAGGAAATGTAATGTGATTAATGAATTAAGCGATTATCGTATAATACGTAGGTATTATACAAAGTAATGAATATGAGTAGGATACGAAGTATTATACGAGTATGTGTGAATAATAGAATGGCGTATACGATGAATACATATACAAGTTAGAATACGAGATGAATACGTAAGTTATACGTTATAAGGCTTTAAGCCAAATGTATTGAGTTAGTAGGATTGTGTAGGAAATATTAAGTCCAATGGGATTTGATAAGGCCCATATATAAGGAGGATTAAGTCCAATGTAAATTAAATATGCAAGCCCAAAGTAAATTAATGTAAGTCCAAAATGATTAGGTAGGTTAGTTAAACCTAAGCCTAAGCTAAGATCCAATGAGTTAAGGTGATCCATGGGGCAACCCATGATCATGTGGTAAATCTTGGTGACCAAGTGTTGTGGTGAGCAAGAAAAGAAACTTAAAGGCTAAGTGTTGTGGGGAGAAAGTAAACTTAATGACCAAGAAGACTTAAGGGCTATGCAATGGATAACTTAAGAAGTGGCCAAGCAAATAATGTGGAGGCCAAGTTAACTTAATGCCTAAGTTAGGAATAGTAAGGAGGTGGATGACCTAATGACCAAACTACCCTAACCTATCAAGTCCTATAAATAGCAAGCTTCCATTTCATTTGTTGGTTGTTAGTTTTTCATCCAACTTCAGTTGAGAGCTTATTTGGTAGAGAGAATAAGCACATATAAAGCTATACTTTCTTTGTTAGATTTTCCACCAACAACTTATAGCTTATTGGTTTGAGAGAAAAAGCAAGGAAAGATAGAAGTTAGCCTTTGTTATTTCAAGAAGCAAGAAGAAGATTAAGGATTAGCAAGTGTTAATCAAGAGTAAGTATTCTTGAACCTTGATTCTCTTTCTCTTCCATTGTTAGAGAATGGGGTATTGGTAGAACAAGCATGCTAAGAAAAGGTTGGAATAATGAATCAAAGGGCTTAAGTCTTAATAAGCCGTATAAGTCATGAATAAGTAATTCATTCGTAAATAAGTTATGAACTCATAATAAATGTATAAGAACTTGTGAGAACTTGTAACATGTTCACATTTATAAAGTGAGTATGATAATAAGAAGTAAGAAGAATGGTTAAAAATCATTAACCACAATAAGCAATATGGAAAGAAGACATAAGTCATGAAAATGGAAATATAAGTAATCCATATTTTCATAAGTTACAAAATCATCAAGAATAGGTAATAACTTATCATGTTTATAAGTTAATGTAGTATGGGTGTCAAGATGTTAGTATAATGGATTGAATCTAATTAAAACGGTTTAAAAATATCAAGTAACGAAGTTTCGCCGGAATTCACACGATTAGACGACAATCGTCGAATTCGTGAAATTCTCGGAATGGAAGTCAAATTTTGATATTGAGCTTGGAAACGTTGGTTTTCAATGGAGACAAGTCATATTTGGCATTATAGAGTTGCAGACTCGAAAATGGCCGGATTACAACTTAGAACGAAGAAACGAGCATTGAACGTTCACGAACGTTTATCGTTTAAGTTAAAAATGGACTAATAGGTGAATTTTTAGCAAACGAAGTCGAATAGATAAAATTCTTGAATCAACACGTAGAGTATGTAATTTGTGAACCGTAGGCTCTTGAACGAGCCAATTCGGACTTATAAAGAAGAAGTTACGAAGCCGGAAATCTCACTAAAAGAAAAGTTTGTAAAATTTTTCTGGTGCTGAGCACTGGCGCAGCGGCATCAGTCAAGGCAAAAAGAGTCACGCCGCAGCGCCAAAGTGGCCATCAGCCCCTAGAGAGTCACGCCGCAGCGTGACATAAAACGCAGAGACTGGCGCCGCGGCGCCGAGTCCGAATTTTTGAGTATTAGGTGGTGACGCCGCATCGCGGCACCAAGTGTAATAGTCGGCACTGCAGCGCCAACCTTAAACCCTAGACAGTAAATAATGGTTTCAAGTAGAGGATGAAGGAAAATTGTTTAGCAATGAACTAAGGGACTTAATAAAATATTGTTAAGTCATAACTAAACCTCAAGTGTAATCACTTAGAGTTAAAGCAAGTTACTTGAATGTAAGCAGGAACGGTGTACAATAATTGTACATAACCAATGACAATTAAGTGTCGATTAATAACATAAGGACGTTAGTAAGCCATGAGGAAAGATGTTTAACTCAAAACGAGTTGTACAAATGAAATAACTTCACTTAAGTTATTGAAAAGGCATAAGTTGGTAAGAATGATGTAAAGAATGACGGAAAGCCGGTAGCAATAATAACAAATCTAATAAGGGATTAGATTGAGAAGAAGGATTAGATTCTTTAGGAGCTATGTATGTTCATTCATGACCTAATTTGGTATGTTATGCGATTATGTGTTGTAGAGACCGTAAAGACTCAAAGGAAACGTAATTATACTATAGCAGACGCTGAAGGCAAGTTTTTTTCTTAAACGCTTGTCTAACCTTCGTGTTAACCAGGTTTTCAAATGATTCAAATTATGAGATACAAGTATGGTTTTGAAAAAAGAGTCGATGCCAGTTTTAGCTCGACTAAACTAATCTGGATAGATTGATTGAACTATTTTCAAGTCTTTCAATATAGAATTGCTAACGCTATCCTACGCCAACTAATTGGTACGGATTCAAGGTAAGCCTGAATATGAATAAACAAATGTAATTTCATCGAGTATTCGATGGGCACGTGAGGTTGCCACAACTTAAATGTACACACATTTAATTGATGTAGTGTTGATCAACATAGAGTACTATAAGCTGATCACCTAGAAGTGCTCATAAGAATGTCGGACTTACGGACTTCGTGTCGGGCTGTCCTTTTCAAAGAAACTATAAGACGTTCACGTCTTGAACCAGAATTGATGAATTGATGAATATTGTTATTGTAAAATGTTTTGAAGGAAAAGAAACGCTATTTTAAGTTATTGATAGTACTTCATAACTATCATCCAATTATTGAAGATATACGATTCCTATGTTTCAAGCATGCTTTTAAAATGAAATTGTTGTACTTGCTGAGCTTGTTATGCTCACTCTTGCTTGAACCATATGAATGCAGCTTAGACCGAATGGACCGAAGGATTCTACAAGGATAAAGAGAAGGCTAAAGTGAACGTGTAGATTACCTATGTAATAGTATAGGTTTGTAATGATAATATTTGATATTATGACAAGAACAAATGTAACGGTTATAAAGAACCTAGGGAATGGTAGTATTGTTTTAGAATATATATAAGACATATTCGTTCTTTCGAGGCATTTTAATTGAATGTTTGTGTGAACTGTAGCACCGTGGAGCACCATATATCGGGTTGAAAGAGACCCAGATTTGGGGGCATCACAAATCACATTAGGCTTGCTAATTAGGATTAGGGTTTCCTAATTAGGGTTTAGGATTTCTAAATTTAAAATTAGGGTTTCTTGGCTTTCGATTAGGGTTCCTAACTATGCATTAGATTTTCTAATATTGAGATTAGGGTTTTTAATCCCTTATTAGGGTTTACTACATTTATACCCTACCCGATCAATAATTGATCAATAATTCTAAATAGTACTAACACATACCCATCAATATAATTATTTTAATTATATTTTCTATCGAATCCCTATCTGAACTTAGGATTAGGGTTTCTAACTTTGTTAAGCATAACTCTACCCTTATTTCTCAGTCAATATACAAATTGACTATTTCTCACAGCTCGTATCACAGATACACAACACAATATTGATAATTAATATTAATATTAATTAAAAAAAAATTATTCGTAAAATTTGAATTATTCAAAATCCCGGGTTATCACAGAATGTCTTCAACTGAAACATCGACACTTTACTATACAACAAGGGCTTCAGTCATTGTTCAAACCTTCTTGCTTTTCTCTCATCTGTGTGCAGTTGATATGTGGCGAACCTAGCCAACTCATTGAATCTTGCTGCATAATCTGGCACAGACATATTTTCTTACTTCAACTCCAGAAATTGTACCTCCATTTGGTTCTGCGAGCTTGTCAGAAAGTACATCTCGAAGAACATCTCCTTAAACCTCTCCCAAGTGATCACACCTTCTCCTCCACGAACCTTATTTGCTTACCACCAATAACTAACTTTGAATTTCAGCATAAACGTTGCGTAGGCAGTTTTCTGGTCCTCTCTGACACTGGCGACATAAAAAACATTCTCCATCTCCATAACCCAAATTTGAGCTTCAATTGGGTTCATGGAGGCTTTAAACTCTGGCGGTCCCACCGCCTTGAAGTCCTTGAATGTATTATTTAGTGGAGCTTATGGTTGATTATGAATCGCTCCAACTAATAAGTTCACCAATTGCTGAACGGGGTTAGCATTGGCGTTATTGTTGTTGTTTGTCGATTCTTCTTGAGCTGGTTGATGGTTTGGTCTTCTTCTCAGTGGCATATTTCTGTTAAAATATACGCTTATTAGATCTTTATCAAATTCTCTAAATATTTAAGTCTTAACTCAAGCAATATAATATAATCACTTAACACATTTTCTCAAATAACTTGATATATTTATTTAATCAAAAGTTTAAACAAACTACGATAACATCACTGCTATTTACATCAACTATCCCGAGATAAAGAATCTACAGGATTAAAAACATCTTTAACTACCAGATAGGTTTTCACATAATTAAACTATTCCTATCTTTGCCTGTTAAGGCGTTGAATAACCTTGCTACGTTCTTCTTCCATAATGCGGGACATCGTCCTACGATCTAGCATGTACGATGGTAGTCCTTCGAACTAAATTGGGTATGTCATAACTCGATTTTGGGCCTCATTCAGTGCATTATGAAGTGTAGAGTACATTGAAAGTAGTATGCACACAAGTCAATCATGTTTGATGATAAAACATATACTTTGTAACAATCTTTATTAAAGGATTTTAATTATCTACATGATGATGTTTTATAATATGTGATAAACCCATAGTTTTAAGCAATACTTTTAGAATAATGATGATGATCATTCTAATGAGATATAAATTCTTAGAAAGCTTAAAGCTAAAATAGTTCCCAATCGTTGGATTACTAAATTGGGGATTAGTGAATTCGGATAGATTGGTACATACGTTGCTTGCTCATTGGACGAGGATGATTGATCTCATGATCATTTGTGTGGAGACACTAAAGTAAGTATGTAGGTGCTTATTAGAGAATAAGTTCGCTGAACGTGGCTCGCTAAAGAATACCTAATGGAGTTTTACTCGTCTGTCAATAGGAATTCCTGTAGAGATAGTAGTACAAGTGATCTTTGGACTTGAGATCATCATAGTATCTTGTGTATGATGAGTTATAGTTTGACTTATTCCTTAAGACCCTTAGGGTATATCAAAGGGTATGCTCGAGTATAATAAGTTGTATATGGAGATAATGTATGATCAATAAAGAAACTACTACTTCTAGTAAAAGAAGAGAAATGACTTATGTGATTCGATAAATAACAACCCAGTAGTCCTTAGCTAAGGCAGGATAAAATTAGAAATGAGTTTCTAATTTGAATTATTTGGAGTTGTGCATTTAAGAGTCGAAAAACATATAATTAAATAAAATAAGACTTGACAGTAATTCCATGTCTTATATTTAATTGGGACATTGTATGGTGAAATGATTGAATTGTACGGTAACTATTTACTCAAAGGTTCTTTTCTGATTAATGTTGAAATCTATATTATCTGAAAAGTCGTTGATCGCTAGGGAGGCTTATCCCTATTATAGAATAAATATTATTTATTTAAATAAATTAATAGTTTAATTTATTTATTTAAATAAGATTAGAATTGTTCTAATTGATTTATTCACAACCGGTTTAATATGGAGAACCTAAAGGGTCACACCATAAAAGGAAGAATAATTATTTAAGAAGTTAATGACATAATCGTAATAATAAATTAAGTATATTTAATTTAATATATGGTGATAGAATTAATTAAATAGCTTAATATTTATTATTTAATATTTTGGAAATATTAAATATAAATTAATAAGAGAAGTCTTATTATTATTATTACTATTACTATTATTTAATTCCTAAAGGAGTTTGGAAATTTATTAATAAAAGTACTCTCATATATCCTAATAAGATTATGAGGTCAATTAATTGAAAGAGTTTAATTAATTATTCCTAATAAGATTGGGAGCCTAATTAATTAAAAGAGTTTAATTAATTAAAATAAAACCCAATTTCTAAATTGTTAAGGAGGGTTGCCCACATCTATAAATAAGATGAGTCTTATTATGGGTGTAAGATTTGTTGTTGACTTTTTGACAACAGAAGTAGTTCCAATTGTTGGAGGGTACGCTCATTTTCTATGAGAGATAGAAAAACTAGGGTTTTGCCAAATACTCATCTTCTTGAATCTTTCTTCTTCCTTAGTGGATCACCTATAGAGGCCAAACACTTGGGTGGCTAACATTGATCAAAGGAAGGAACCAAACCCGGTGGATTCAAGTTGAACGCGAAAAGGATTGGAGGTGAACTTGTACATGAGGAAGCTCGAATCTTCAAGGGTATGATTCTTATTCATTATCTCTTCGTTTAATTAATAATTGTGCATAAAGGATGATCCGGGTATATGGTTTGTAAAATTTTAAAACTCTAATTTTTCATGCTTTCGCTTATTTTATTCAATTTGATTGCGTTCATGAATATTACAAACCTAACAGTGGTATCAAAGTCAAACCTTTATGCTAATTATTAATTATCAAATTTGATATGTATATTGATATGTGTTTAGAATAATTTAATTGGGCATAATTTTGTTGTATAAAATCTGTTAAAAAAATCGCGAATTCGCGAATTCGTTGCGCTAGATATCATAATCATGTGGGTCATCATGGTGCATCCAAGTCCCTTTTAAAAGTTACATGTAATACCTTTTTTTGAAACAGGTGATACCTTTTATCATGGTACATGTAATACCTTTTAAAAAAGTTACAGGTGATATTTTTTTTAAAAAGGGTCAATGATTTGATGAGTCACAGATTCATGTATCTTTAATATATATATTTTATTTAAACTGTACAGTCTTAACTTCTATATATATATATATATATATATATATATATATATATATATATATATATATATATATAAACTGTCGTATGGTTATATATAATATTCTTAATTATTTTATAATTAAAATAAAACTTTATTTTAATTTTAAAATAAAAAGTTTATTTTAATTTTAAAATAAAAAGTTTATTTTAATGTTAAAATAAAAAATTTATTTTAATTTTAAAATTGGATTTCATGCTAACTAATTAGAGTTAGAATTGGATTCCATGATAACTAATTAGAGTTGAAATTGGATTTCATATTTCCTTAAATAAAGGAGTTTATTTAGATATGAAATAAGATTTCATATTATTCAAAATAAAAGAGTTTATTTGTGAATAGGAAAAAGAATACTAATTTTCTTTAATAAAGGAGTTTATTTAGATATAGAATAAGATTTCATATTATTCAAAATAAAAGAGTTTATTTGTGAATAGGAAAAGAATCCGTGTATCCTTTAAATAAAGGAGTTTTATTTATTTTTTCTTGGAATTAGATTCCATAATTAATTAAAATAAAGGAGTTTATTTTGATTAAAGATTTTGATTAAAATAAAATAGTTTATTTTATTCAAAATTGGATAAATTAAAATAAAATAGGTTTATGTTGATTTAAATTTGGATTAAAATAAAGGAGTTTATTTTGATTCAAAATTAGATTTTATATTAACTAAATTTTCCCATTAAATGATATCAATATATATATTGAATATTTATTATTCATGAGATGAATGTTATTTATTGATGCAAATGGTGATGCGTATGATAATAAATGGGATTGATTATGGACTATTAACCAATGTGATTGGATTTTATTTTAGTTGGATGCATGGATGTATGAGCTTTATTAAATGGGGTCTGCGTACCTCGTCTTCTCTAATTTTTCTTAATGTAAATTTTAACTCCCTCCTATGTACTTTCTATTGACTGCTGATCAAGGTTTCTATTTATTTTAAATAGTTTTGTAATAGGAATAATTAAAATTAATTTTGAAGAATTGGAGATCAAGAAGCAAGGAGCGCGTGAAGACCCGTTTGTAATGGAGCCCGTGTTTAAATATAATAGTTATATTTAAATATTAATTTTTGCACCCCTAGGATTTGACCTTTTGGTTTACTTGGTAGCTCTAGTGAACCAAACTAGAATAAAAGTCCATAATCAATCCAGGTAGAATATAGTATTCTATATGTGAATGCTTATACTATATATATTATATATTATGCAAACATGCTTCACATGTTAATTAATATGACGCGTATTACATATATATATATATATATATATATATATATATATATATGTGTGTGTGTGTGTGTGTGTGTGTGTGTGTGTGTGTGTGTGTGTGTGTGTGTGTGTGTGTGTGCATGTGCGCTAAACAAGATGAGACAAATTAATAACAAACTCCTCAAATATTTTATATTAAGTTGTAACGTTCAAAGATATTTGGAATATCGAACGTCGCCTTCTAGCATGATAGAAACAATAGAGTATTGAATATTTAATATGAGTTTGTTGTGCACACACAAGGAAAGTATTAAATATATAAGATGTTATTTTTATTACATATGATGTTAATAAGAAATTGAACATTACTGCTCTGTTGTGCACACAAAAGGGCTGTAGTTTTCTCTTCACTTATATGAAAATGCTGGGTATGACTTAACTTAGATCATTTTAGTTCGGATGTGCACACACTTGACCATTATGATCTAAGAGGAAAAATACAAGGAGTTGCATAGTTGATGTAATTGACAAGTGTTGTCTACTATTTATTTATATATAGTTTGTTGTGCACACACAAGGCTATATATATTTGAATTGGGATCCTTATCCTCACTAGCATATCTTTAATTAGATATTCCCGAACTATATATATTGAGGGTAATATAGTTTGAAGAAAATAATGAGAGATACCAATTTAAAATAAGACCTAATTTATTTTGGTAATTAATAAAAGAATGTATGCTAAAATGTTGTTAATTACAAATTTATTTACAGAATTTTAATATGTCTAAAATTACTATCACTGCGTAGCATATTAGATGCTAAATTAACTGGACCGAATTAAACGGATTGGTTAAGGAATTTGAGAATACTTCACATGGTTGAAAAGTTATCTTATGTCCTTAATACGCCTATCCCTGCAATGGTTGCAGACAATGCCTCTGAGGAAGCGATTGCTACTTTTAGAAAGTGGCAAGATGATGCACAGTTGTCTCAATGCATCATTCTCGCATCCATGAGTAACGTGCTTCAGCGTTAGCATGAAACTATAGATGCTCCTACTATATTCCTGCACATCAAGTAGTTGATGGCGAGGAAAGTAGGACTGATAGATATCAGATATCTAAGGAGTTCTTTCGATCTAGAATGACCGATGACACTACAGTACAGATAAAAGTCCTTAACATAATCAATTTGATTGATCAATTAGGACAACGGGTTTTGTCATGGATGGAGAGTTGAGCTAAGATTTGATCTTGCACTCACTCCCGGACTCCTTTCACAATTATTGTGAATTTGTCATACGAACAAGCTAGATATCAGCCTCGCTGATTTGCTTAACATATTAAAAAATGTTGAGAGTCACTTTTCAACTAAGAAATGCCATGTCTTACTGGTAGGGGCCAAAGGATCTTCTGAAAAGAAGAAAGATTCTAAGAAGGTAAATAGAAAAGGCAAAAACAAAGGATAATAAAAACAAAACTGATATGGATAACAAAGGAGTTTCCTTCCACCGCAAAAAGCCAGGACAATGGAAAAGAAACGGCGAGAAGCATCTTACAGAGGCTAACCAGAAGAAGCTTAGTGAAGTTTCGGTTATAAATACAATTTTGTTCATGATTGAAATAAATTTTTCTTTAAGTTAAAGTTCTACTTGGATATTGGACACCGTCTTTGATTCCCATAAATATGGATTTATGAAGGGACCAAGCAGAAGTAGAAAGCTAAACAACGAATAAGTCATCCTATGTGTGGAAAATGAAGCAAAGGTTGATGCATTAGCCATATGAACTTATTGTTTAGCACTGCTTACGGGCAAGTCTATTAAGTCAATAAGTTGTTATTGTATTTTAGTTCTCGAAGAAACATTATATCAATTTTATTGTTTGACAATTAAATCTTTGGTATTATAATTAAGAACAATTGTTGTTCTATTTATAATAATAATATTTTGTATAGAACTGAAATATTACTTAATGGATTTAGTATACTTGACTTGCATGAAAATAATTTTGCAAATTGAACAAACTAGTATAAGAAAAATAGATGATCATTCAAAGAGTTAAATGTGTGTATTTGCTGAAATACAAGTGTGAATTATTTAAAAGGTTCAAAGAATTCAGAAGTGAAACAAATTGACAAAGTATTAAGAATTTTTTATTAGATCAAGGAATAAATACTTGTGCAATAAGTTTCTAGATTATCTCCAATAGTTTTCTCATAATAGACGCCTCTTGATATGCAATAATTGATTGATATATCTGAAAGGTAAAATTATACCTTGTTGAACATGGTACGGTCCATAATGATTTTACCGACATTCCAGTATCCCTCTGGGGTTATCCCCTAGAAATGGCTTCATATCTACGAAAAAAGTAACCTCAAAATCCGGCCACAAGACTCCATAAAAGTTATGGACAGGAAGGATTCCTAATTTTAAGTAAGTTAATATAAGGAGTTGTCTAGCTTATGTGAAAAGGTTTCAAAGGATAAGCTTGAGACAAGATTTGACAAGTACAGATTTGTGGGAGATCATAAAGTAAGTTTAGAGTATATGTTCTATAATCCTACTTAACGAAAGGTGTTTGTTGCAAAACACGCTGCCTTCTAAGATAAAGATGTTTATCATTGAAGGGGCTAGTAGGAGGATAATACATCTTGAAGAGTTCAAGAACTACAAAACACTATAAGTCAAATAAGAGGAACCTGTATATAGACCTATTGTACCACAATCGAATCATAAATCTGGAATAGTACCGAAGATACCTAGGAGGTATGGATTCATCATAGATGATCATGATGATGTACACAACATAGAAGATGATGATCCAATTGCATATAGTGAGGTAAGAGTTCTAGTATGTACAAAAGGGTTAGTGGGAGAGCCATGACATTCCTAATATTATATGTTGATATACTATGGATAAGGAATGACATACTAATGCTACAATCAGTAAAGATAAAGTTGTCTAAACATTCCTCTATGAATAATTTGGGAAGAGTATCTTAATTGGGGATACAAATCTATATAAATAGATTTGAGAGGATGCTCGACATAACCCAATAAACATATATTCATTTGAGACTAAAGTCGTTTAGCATGGAAAACTCCAAGAGATGTCTCTTGTTGATGATCCATGGAATGTATCTCTCTTAATAGTCCCCATAGACTGATAAAAGAGAGATCGCATGAGTAACTATCCTGTATGCAATGAAATGTACGAAACCTGATGTTGATCAGACATATTCTGGAGAAGTTCACTATGAGTCAGTGAAAAATATCTTAAAGTACTTAACTGGCACTAAGGATGTGATCATATTCATGGTGGGTCTAAATTAAAACTAGAGGGCTTAACAAACTCAAGTTTTTCAAACAGACCAAGACGACAGAAAATTCACTTTAAGGTAAAATGTTACCTTAAACAGTGGTGCAGTGAATTGGAAAGGTTCCAAACAGCAAAGAGTTATTGGTTTAGTGATAAAGATAAAGTATATAGCTGTAAATAAAGCTGCAAGTTGATTGTTTGGATGAAAAGTTCATTACAGAACTTGGAATAGTTCCTAAGTCTCATCTTGGATCTAAACATGTGTTGTGGCACTTTCACTTGATTATAAGAATCATTGAAAGATGAGAAATCACTATAGAGATAGTGGACTCTCAAGAACAACATTACATATCCATTTACTGCAGCTTATTCAACAGCAGGATAATCGTCACATAGAGAAGAAGAGTATGAGATACCATGACGATTGGCTTTAGTGCAAGTGGGAGATTGAAAGTAGTATGCACACAAGCCAATCATGTTTGATGATAAAACATATACTTTGTAACAATCTTATTCATTCATTAATAAAAAGTATTAACTTATTAAATGCTTTTAATTATCTACATGATGTTGTTTTATAATATGTGATAAACCCATTGTTTTAAGCAATGATTTTAGAATAATGATGACGATCATTCTAATGAGATCTAAATTCTTAGAAAGCTTAAAACTAAAATAGTTTCCAATCGTTGGATTACTAAATTGGAGATTAGTGAATCCGGATAGATTAGTACATACGTTGCTTGCACATTGGATGAGGATGATTGATCTCATGATCATTTATATGGAGACACTAAAGCAAGTATGTAGGTGCTTATTAGAGAATAAGTTCACTGAACGTGGCTCGCTAAGGAATACTTAATGGAGTTTTACTTGTCTGTCACTAGGAATTCCTGTAGTGATAGTAGTACAAGTGATCCTTGGACTTGAGATCATCATAGTATCTTGTGTATGATGAGTTATACTTTAACTTATTCCTTAAGACCCTTAGGGTATATCAAAGGGTATGCTTGTGTATAATAAGTTGTATATGGAGATAATGTATGATCAATAAAGAAACTACCACTTCTAGTAAAAGAAGAGAAATGTCCTATGTGATTCGATAAATAACAACCCAGTAGTCCTTAGCCAAGACAGAATGAAATTAGAAAGGTGTTTCTAATTTGCATTATTTGGAGTTGTGCATTTAAGAGTCGAAAAATATATAATTAAATAAAATAAGTCTTGACAGTAATTTCATGTATTATATTTAATTGGGACATTGTATGGTGAAATAATTGAATTGTATGGTAACTATTTACTCAAAGGTTCTTTTATGATTAATGTTGAAATCTATATTTTCTGAAAAGTCGTTGATCGCTAGGGAGACTTATCTCTATTGTAGAATAAATATTATTTATTTAAATAAATTGATAGTTTAATTTATTTATTTAAATAAGATTAGAATTGTTCTAATTGATTTATTCACAACCGGTTTAATATAGAGAACCTAAAGGGTCACACCATAAAAGGAAGAATAATTATTTAAGAAGTTAATGGCATAATCGTAATAATAAATTAAGTATATTTAATTTATTCTATGGTGATAGAATAAATTAAATAGCTTAATATTTATTATTTAATATTTTGGAAATATTAAATATAAATTAATAAGAGGAGTCTTATTATTATTATTACTATTATTATTATTTAATTCCTAAAGGAATTTGGGAATTAATTAATAAAAGTACTCTCATATATCCTAATAAGATTAAGAGTCCAATTAATTAAAAGAGTTTAATTAATTATTCCTTATACGATTGGGAGCCTAATTAATTAAAAGAGTTTAATTAATTAAAATAAAATCTAATTCCTTAATTGTTAAGGAGGGTTGCCCACATCTATAAATAAGAGGAGTCTTATTATGGGTGTAAGAGTTGTTGTTGACTTTTTGACAACAGACGTAATTCGAATTGTTGGAGGGTACGCTCCTTTTCTATGAGAGATAGAAAAACTAGGGTTTTGCCAAATACACATCTTCTTGAATCTTTCTTCTTCCTTGGTGGATCACCTCTAGAGGCCAAACACTTGGATGGCTAACATTGATCAAAGGAATGAACCAAACCCGGTGGATTCAAGTTGAATGCGAAAAGGATTGGAGGTGAACTTGTACATAAGGAAGCTCGAATCTTCAAGGGTATGATTCTTATTCTTTATCTCATCGTTTAATTAATAATTGTGCATAAAGGATGATCCGGGTATATGGTTTATAAAATTTTAAAACTCTAATTTTCCATGATGCCGCTTATTTTATGCAATTTGATTGCGTTCATGAAAATTACAAATCTAACATATGTCTCCCCAAGCTTAGCCTTCTTCGCACGACAATCCTCTTTTGCAAGTTCAGCACGACGTGATTCCTTTACCCAGACCTCCTCTGGTATGGCCAGCCTTGCTGAGTTCTCTTTCAGTTCATTCCTCAACTTCTCTATTTGCTCGGACCTCTCCTCAGTTTGACCCTTCTGGTAAACCAAATCCCACTCTACGTTTCCTAGACGTGTGTGAAGAGTCACAACTTCCCTATCCCTCTGCTCGATGGTAAGCTGCTGAATAATCATCCGCTCATTCAGCTCCTAAACAGTATCACGTAATCATCCGCGCTCTATTCGTTCTTTGGAGTGGCGCGGCCGCGCTACGACACAGACCCATATTCTATAGTTCGCGAAAAATGCAGAACAAGCCAAAATCTACCAATTTCTTTATTCATACATGAATTTAAACATACCAAGACATTATAATATACACATAATCATTACTCAACCTTCCTAGCATGATTTTAACAGGTTAAAACATATAATTACTTGAATAAATTCATGTAATTTCAGTGTTCTTGGTGATTTTGAAAATATTGAACATGAAATAGAAAAATTGGCATTACGGGTTCGTTATAACACTAAATCTGTCCATTCGAAGTTTGATTTCTCCATTTTAACATACATAAGGATACACAAGTGTAAATTTATGATACATCATATGAGTAGGGCAGTAAATTTGTACGTAAGGGCCATATGGCCATATATATACTTTTATACTATGTAACCTTTAAAATAATCCAATTACTATATATTTATATACAATTGATATTCTGAAAACATACATAAATATGACAAAAACATATTATGATGGCATATTAGCATATATATACACAAGTATTACTCTTAGCAACTACAGAGACTTGAAAACCATTATTTTATAAAAACTTTAATGACGTAAATTAAAACATGAGTTTAAGGGTTTACCATTGATTACTCCGCTTGGATCACACAAGGATGATAATCACTTTTAATTTTTCTACAATTCTTCTGCTTTATTCACTGATCCTCAAATTCTCTATGTGAACTTGTTTATTCCAGACTTAGAAAATAAAAGAAAGCGTATATAATTATAAGAACTGACGATGTGTGGTCACTTAATCCGATCATGAGTTAACTGCTTCCAACTTTCTATAGGGCCTTGTTTGGCTATTCTTAACAAACTCATTTCCATTTAATTTAATTAATCCTTATAATATAGTTTTAATCATGCCACACCCAATTACACAATAAATCAAATATCTTATTTAATTTAATTTAAATAAAATATAATAATTTCTCATTAATTCACATAGTCACATAATTAATTTTCTCATTTATTAATTATGTCAAATTGTTAATTCTCTAATTAATTATTAATTAAAGTAATATTTATGCTTATTAAATAATTCATTTAATTCAATAAACTCACTTAAATATATATTTTGAATAATAAAATTTCCCATATTAATTTAATCAATATAACTGATAAGTAGGTTTTATACCTACTTATTGGATATCAATTCACACAAAATATGCTCATCTCAAGTACATTTTAGTATATTTTTAGTTGCATTTCGTGTTTTTTTGCATTGCATGTATTGAGAACTCCTCTGGTGTGAAAATGCAGGAAATGGTATAGCTCGGCGTTGGTAGGTGGCATGAGATCAGTGAAGGCATGATACGAGGGTCGAGTGGAGAAAAGAAAATGAACATTGATGGACAAAGAAGCGAAAGCAGCATGTCAAAGGAACAATATCAGTATGACAAGGAGGCAGCAGCAGCAGAACTCAAGGATGCAAAATGCAGAAGCCGCGCGGCCGTGCGGCTACACGAGCTAGAACTCGCGCGTCCGCGCCTGGAACCGGCAGAAGCTAAATTTCCAAACCAGCGCGCCCACGCATATTTTGTATGGGGATCGCGCGCGGCCGCGCGCATCATCGATTACTGTTGTTTGACTTTATTTTAATTTTGAAATTTGAAGTGTTTGAGTAGAGATAAACTACTCTGGTTGGTACCAGACTCATATTATTATTGTTTTTTATCAGTTTTTCAATATTAGAGAACTAGGGTTCCAAGCGTTGAACACAATTCCAAAGAGGGTTGGGTTTATATTGAATATTTTTCTTCATCTTCTTTTGGATTGATTCATTGAATAAGAACTACTTTCATTTTGCTGGATAATATTGGAGATTTGTACAACACTTTTGGATTATAATATTCAATTGGGTTTGATCGATTCTATCTTCTCTCTCAACGGTTTTATTTATTTTTCTTGTGTTGCTATAATCCCATAATGGCTTTCGGTTCAAAAATGAACTAAATTCCATTATGGGGTTCTAACGGATATTGATATATAGTCTAATATTAATGGCCTGATTGCTTGATTGTGTGGTTATCATGGAATTTCTATTATGATTGATGGGATTGCATGAATGTTTGATCACCATTAATTTTATGTACATATATGGAATTGAAAAATGACATGTTAGTATGGTTGTAATCATGATAGAATGTGTTTATGAGGCTGAATTGTTTAGCTTTATATTTCGTGAACCAGATAGAAATATACGGTTTCACCGTGTGTAGTGTAATAAGAGCTTACGCTTCAATTCAATATTGTTGCAATTTCACATAGAAATATAGTGATTTTGATTTTATTGATGATTACATGATTTCTATTGCACGTAGGGGTTATGTAAGTAGGGCATAATGCATTGAAAAATGGTTGTGTCTAGTTTTTGTGCTCTTGGCTAATTTTCTATGATACATGTATAATCTTGCATGATGGTATTATTTAGATGAAATATGAATTAAAGTTAGAATCTCATTATTTCCATATTTGATTTATTATTCTATTATTCTTCTTTTATTCGATAATTGAGTTTAGATTCATTCAAAATTATAGCATTCATTAAAGCATATAAAAAATAGTGATGCAGTTGATGCATAATAATTTAATTTAAAACCTTTCTCCGTGGATCTATACTTTTCTTACTATGTACTACGTATTGACCCATGTATGCTTGCATGAGTTAGAGTCCTTTTATTATAACTAAAAAGGAGGCAACAAGTTTTTGGCGCCATTGTCGGGGAAAGGCGTTTAATTGTATTATTATCATCAGTTTTAAGTTATATTGTATGACTTAGACAAATATAATCTTATCTCATTTCTATTTTTGTTTTTGTTGTAGGCATTTTTATAGAGTATATGCACACTCGATCTTCCAATCCTGAGTTAACACCTTTACAGGATAACATCAACGGTAGGGGTTAGAAATCAAGAGCGCGTAGAAATATACAAGAAGGGCTAGAGATTACAACATCTAATATGGCAGCCGCGGAACAAAGAGACGAGCAAAGGGAGGAACACAGGGCTTTAAGAGACTACTCTATGCCGAATATTAATGGACTGCAGTCAAGTATAGTCAGACCATCGATAACAGCTAATACCTTTGAGATAAAGCCGGGCACGATTCAAATGGTGCAGAATTCGGTACAGTTTGGGGGCACTGCTACAGATGATCCTAATGAACACCTGTTTAGTTTCATCGAAATATGTGATACTTTCAGATACAACGGGGTGATAGAGGATGCTATCAGACTAAGGCTGTTTCCATTTTTATTGCGTGATAAAGCAAGAAGTTGGTTTCACTCTTTGGCTTCGGGATCTATAACCACATGGGAGGACCTAGCACAGAAATTCTTAGCCAAGTTTTTCCCAATGGCTAAGACTGCGAAGATGGGGACAGAAATTTCCCAGTTTGAGCAACAACAGGGTAAATCTTTATATGAAGCCTGGGAGAGATACAAAGAGATGCTAAGGAAGTGTCCACACCATGGCATGCCGGATTGGATGGTGATCAACACATTCTATAATGGATTGGGATGGCAATCAAGATCGATTGTAGATGTAGCTGCAGGAGGAGCTCTATGGGCCAAAAGTTATGAAGAGGCCTATAACCTTATCGAGATAATGGTAGCAAATGATTTCCAAAACCCTACAAACAGGATGCCACAGCCCAGAGTTGTAGGTTTGTTAGAAGTGGATGTTATCACACAATTGTCAACACAGATGGCATTCATGCCAAAGAAGATTGACTCATTGACAGAGACTAAGGCGAAGACAGTTGCCTTTGTATGTGAGATTTGTATAGGATAACATTCAACGGACCAATGTGCTATCAGTTCGGAGTCTGTGTAATATGTGAGCAACTATAGGAAGGATCAAGGTCAATTTCAGAACACATACAGGGCTAGCAACCACAATCATCTAAATTTTAGTTGGTCAAATAATCAAGGAAGTCAACAGAATCAGTTTCAACCGAATAATCAATTTCAATCACGGTCAGCGCAGCAACAGTTTGCACCAAGACCACGTTACCCACTGGGATTCTCTCAACAACAACATCATACTGCAACTGCACCTCAGCAAGAAAAGAAGACAGAGATGGAGCAGATGATGATGAAGTACATGGAAAATACAGAAGTGATGATTAAAAGCCAAGCAGCGGCTATAAAAAATTTGGAAACTCAAATGGGTCAAATGGCGAGCATGCTTAACAACAGGCCCCAGGGTTCATTGCCAAGTACTACAGAGACAAATTCAAGAAGAGAAGGGAAGGAACAATGTCAGGAAATCATACTTAGGTCTGGGAAGCAGTGTACAGGAAATCAACCAGGCGCGCCCGCGCCATGTTTACAAGGGGAAGATGTGCGACCGCGCGAGGCAGAAAAGTTATCTGAGAAGAAAGCAAGTAAGGAAGATTTTGAGTTACAGCAGGAAGAGAAGGATAAAGCAGGTTTAGTTGAGAAGCCCGCGAATCAAATACCACTAGTTCACCCTTCGGTTCCATATCAACAAAGATTGAATAAGCAGAGGGAAGATAAGCAGTTCAACAAGTTTTCGGAGGTCTTTAAAAAATTGCAGATTAATATACCTTTCGCTGAGGCATTGGAACAGATGCCTAGTTATGCAAAGTTCATGAAGGTATCTTGTCAAGGAAGAAGATATTATAAGATTTTGAGACAGTGGCCTTGACAGAGGAATGCAGTACAGTGCTTTAGCGTAAATTACCTCCAAAGCTGAAGGATCCGGGCAGTTTCACAATTCTGTGCACAATCGAAAAGATGAGCTTCGGCAAATGTTTGTGTGATCTTGGGGCAAGTAGTAATTTGATGCCCTTGTCAGTATTCAATTAGTTGGGATTGCCGGCTCCAAGGCCGATAAATATTTCTTTACAGCTAGCTGACAGATCCATCACTTATCCACGAGGAATTATTGAAGATGTGTTATTAAAAGTGGATAAATTCATCTTTCCGGCTGATTTCATCATTTTAGATTATGAAGAAGATAGGAGTATACCAATCATACTTGGAAGACCATTCCTAGCCACAAGAAGGACCTTGATAGACGTTCAGAAAGGGGAACTCACTATACGTGTTCATGATCAGGAAGTCACTTTCAACGTATTAAAGGCAATGAAATTTCGAACAGATGAAGAGGAATGCTTCAGGGTTGATTTGGTAGACAAGGTCTTAATTGATGAAGTAGAGAGTTTGGTGGAAAATGAACCATTGAGAAGTGTTATGGCTAGAAATTCAGAATTAGAGGATGAGGAATTTGAAGAACTTGTGCATTTTCTTGATACTACTCCACAGTTCAGAAAATTAAAAACTCCTATTGAGCAATTGAAGAAAGCTGGAGAGACGTCAGTGAAATTGAAGCCATCTCTTGAGACACCTCCAAAACTTGAATTGAAACCACTTCCCAACCATTTGAGGCATGCATTTTTAAATAAAGATTTAAAGTTACCTGTGATTATTTCTTCTGCGCTAACATCTTTTCAGGAAGAAAAACTGCTACGAGTCCTTGGAGAGTTCAAGTTGGCTATTGGATGGACTATAGCAGATATAAAAGGGATCAGTCCTTCTTTTTGTATGCATAAGACCTTGCTGGAAGATGATAGCAAGCCGTCGGTGGAGCAACAAAGAAGACCTAATTCGATCATGAAGGAAGTGGTCAAGAAAGAAGTATTGAAATGGCTGGATGCAGGCATAATCTATCCGATTTTAGATAGTTCATGGGTGAGCCCAGTGAAATGTGTACTGAAGAAGGGTGGTATGATCGTGGTTTCAAATGAGAATAATGAGTTGATTCCAACACGAACAGTGACGGGGTAGAGAGGCTGTATGGATTACCGCAGGCTTAACAAAGCCACAAGGAAAGATCACTTTCCACTGCCATTTATCGATCAGATGTTAGATAGACTAGTAGGTCACAAGTATTATTGCCTTCTGGAAGGGTATTCAGGCTACAATCAGATTGTGATAGGTCCAGAGGATCAAGAAAAGACAACCTTCACATGTCCATATAGAACTTTAACTTTCAGAAGGATGTCTTTTGGTCTATGCAATGCTCCAGCCACTTTTCAGAGATGCATGATGGCTATTTTTTCGGATATGGTGGAACAAAATGCGGAGGTATTCATGGATGATTTCTCAGTATTTGGGGATTCTTTTGATTTATGTCTTGAGAATTTGGTGATGATCTTGAGAAGGTGTGTTGAAACAAACTTAGTACTGAATTGGGAAAAGTGCTATTTTATGGTACATAAAGGAATAATTCTGGGACACAAGGTTTCGAAGAAGGGACTCGAGGTGGACAGGGATAAACTAGAAACTATTGAGAATTTGCCGCCACCTACCTCGGTAAAAGGTGTTCGCAGTTTTCTTGGACATGTAGGCTTTTACCGCAAATTCATAAAAGACTTCTCCAAGATAACTAAACCACTTTGCAGTCTATTGGAGAAGGATGCACAGTTCAATTTTGATGAGGCTTGTGTGTTGGCATTTGAGCACTTGAAGGGGAAACTAACTTTAGCACCAGTTATTAATGCACTAGATTGGGATTTGCCATTCGAATTAATGTGTGATGCCAGTGATTATGCTGTGGGGGCTATTTTGGGTCAGAGAAAGGAAAAGATTTTTTATGTAATCTATTATGCCAGCAAGACCCTTACAGATGCACAGTTGAACTACACCACCACAAAGAAAGAATTACTGGAAATTGTGTATGCTTTTGATAAATTCAGAGTGTATCTGATTGTTACGAAGGTGATAGTGTACACGGATCACGTGACAATCCGACACTTAGTGGCAAAGAAGGATGCAAAGCCCCGTTTGATCAGATGGATATTATTATTGTAGGAATTTGATTTTGACATGAAGGACAGAAAGGGCACTGAGAACCAAGTGGCGGACCACTTATCTCGACTAGAGAATCCGGAAAGGGAGGGAGACGACAAAGTTGTAATTAATGAATCCTTTCCAAATGAGCAGTTATTTCTGGTGAAAGGGGAAGTGCCATGGTTTGCAGACTGCGCAAACTACTTGGTGAGTAAGATGGTACCTTTTGACTTAGTGGGTCATCAAAAGAAGAAATTTCTGCATGATGTTAAATGGTTTATATGGGATGATCCATATTTGTTCAAACAATTTCTTGATCAGATGATAAGAAGGTGTATCCCATATAGTGAGATCGAGAGGATTCTACAGGATTGTCATGCTTTTGTGTATGGGGGTCACTATAGTGGAGAGCGAACAACAGCTAGAGTGCTACAAGCAGGATTCTACTAGCCGACAATTTTCAAGGATGCATACAGTTTCTTCCAGAGATGTGACAGATGTCAGAGAGTTGGGAACATTTCGAAAAGAAATGAAATGCCATTGAATACGATCCTCGAAGTGGAAATCTTTGATGTATGGGGGGTTAATTTCATGGGACCTTTCGTTTCTTCATGTGGTAATCTATATATCTTGCTAGCAGTGGATTATGTGTCGAAATGGGTAGAAGTGGCAGCTCTTCCAACAAATGATGCCAAAGTAGTCCTCAGGTTTTTATAAAGAAGTATCTTCACAAGGTTTGGGACTCCAAGGGCCATCATTTGTGACGAAGGCAGTCATTTTTGCAATAGGCAGTTCACAGCTTTGTTGGCTAAATATGGGGTGAATCATCGCATTGCTACAGCGTATCATCCACAAACGAATGGCCAAGCAAAATTGTCAAATCGGGAAGTTAAAAGAATTCTTGAAAAAGTTGTGAACCCCACTAGAAAGGATTGATCCTTAAAGTTCGATGATGCTGTTTGGGCATATAGGACTGCATACAAGACTCCGTTGGGCATGTCACCTTTTCAGATAGTTTATGGCAAAGACTTTCACCTTCCTATGGAGCTAGAGCATAAGGCATATTAGGCGATTCAGAAGCTCAATTTTAATTTGAAAGCCGCAGGAGAGAAACGCCTACTCCAACTCAATGAGTTGGATGAATTCTGATTACAAGCGTATGAAAATTCTAAGCTAATCAAGGAGAATGTGAAGAAATGGCATGATCGCAAGACCATAGGGAGAACATTTGAGCCGGGACAAAGAGTTTTGCTTTTCAACTCCAGACTTAAACTTTTTCCTGGGAAGCTAAAATCAAGATGGTCAGGGCCATTTACAGTGAAGACTGTCTTCCCACATGCTGCAATAAAAGTATTCGATAAGTTCCCGGACAAGCCGTTTAAAGTGAATGGACAGCGGCTGAAGCATTACTTTGGTGGCGAGGTTGACAGACAAAAAGTCACCTCGATTCTTTCTTCGACATGAGACTCAAAGACAGTCAAGCTAATTGACTATAGCTTAGCGTTTGATGGGAGGCAACCCATTGTTTCTATCTCTACCTCTTGTTTAGTTCTATTTTAAATTCTATTTGATGTATCATGTGTAGAATTAAATGTTATAGTTTAGTTAGTGTGAACATGTTGTAAGACCCCAACTTTTATGAATAAAGATGAATTTTCTATAAATATCATTTTTAAATATTATGGAGTGAATTTGATATAATGTTATAGTTGTGGGTAATATTTATAAATTTTGCAAAGTACGCAAGTTGTTATATAATATTCGATTGGTCGGGGAATATTCGTTTTAATAGTAAATATTTGTACGACGGCAAAATCATTAGTGGACCCCACAACGGAATTATTGTCGGATTGAGAAAATAACAAAAATATTTTTTTATAAAATAACGGCAAAGGTTTTACCGTTAACTGTTGGAATACCTAGTGGTTAAAATACAGTAATACGCGTTGTTGCATAGTAGCACACGATATTGCACAATATTGTTGAATTATTGATTCGTACGTAAGAAGGCACTACTCAATAATTGTTACAGTAATTACTGTTCAATATTTTATTTTATTGGTTCAATAATTGTTGCGTTGATATTTTATATTATTGTTATTTCAATAATTGTCACTACATAGTATTTTCCATTATCAGATCAATAATTCATATTATTTGAATAATATTAGTAGATAGCATTATTAGCAATATCTAGAAAGTTTTGTCAATGAGAGGTTTGGTCACCTAATTGCGCGCCAGTAAGGAGAAATCCTTATTGGAAAGCCCCCTCTTTCCTGGGAACGGCCTGGTTGTCGTTATTGTGATTCTGTAATATTATTTGTGAATAATTCACTATTGATTTATATGATAAAGAAATATTTATTTTATGTAGACATAAATGATGGATAAGAAAATATTTATTTTATGTGGTTATAAATGAAGGAATTAATGTTGAGGTGTTTTATCAGTATTTTGTCGGATTGGAGGTATTAAAAAATCAAATCGGTGTTCTTAAAGCTCTGTTGCGTGAGTTATAATTTTAATCTGACCGTTGGATCGTTGTGATTTTTGGATATGTTATACATATATAAGTTGAGTATATGTCCACAAATTTTGAACCATTAAAAATTAACGTATGATTTGTTATGAATTTTGAAAAACGTCTGTATGTGGATTTCGGATATTTTCTGTTTGGAATTTAGAAAAACTTTATTCTACAAAGTTGTTGAGAATTAAATTTTCTATGGAAAGGACATGAGGTTTGAATTTTTCTGATAACAGGGCTATTTATTATGAATTATTAAAATTTTAGAAATTAAAATATTTTTATTAAAAATTGGGTGAGACCCACTTTTGTTTTTGAAAACATGTGAACTGCTAAATTCTTCCAAGATGGTTGCTCAAACAATTCAAATGAAGTGTGCGTGGAGAAAAGAAAGAAAAAAATAATATTTTATTATTTTAGTCTCCTTTGGCGTTCTAACATTTCCCTATAAATAGGGCGCTTAGGTTAGAATTGAAAATCACACCAGAATCAGAGAATTCTTATTCTATATTCTTGAGCGTATTTCTTTAGAGTTTTAGAAAGCTTTGAGCGTAGAAAATAGTGAAAGTTTTCTTCAAGAATATCCCCGCTATACCAGTTGGAATACTATTCTTTTCAAGATAAGGGATGTTATTTTTGTTCAATATTCGTTTGAAATAATATTTTCTTCCATACTCTGCAGTATGTAAGTAATATTATTTCGTTTTATATTTTGAATTCTATACTCGTTTTGTTAAAATATTGGCTTCTATACTCCATAAAACTAGTAGAGTATCCTTCATATTTGCGCCTTATCTAGTATCTTTTTATGAAAATATTATTCTGAGCATTCTTGATAAGTTTTTAACTTTTTCATGTCAGAGTACTATTCACGGGATTACTATTCCTGAAGTACTATTCACGGGATACTATTCACTCGGGTACTATTCACCCGGGTACTATTCATGATAAAAATTGATTCGTTTTCGGTCCAAATTATTTTTGGTACAATATTATTCTTGAATTTTACTCCACAAACCAGTATCATGTTGATAATTTGGACGTTATTAATTTCTGGATAAATTAAATTATAAATCTTTAAAAATTTATCCTTGAACTTGTTTTATTGAATTCGTATATCATTGTCATCATCCTCATGCTTATATTCCGTTGAAAGTCATATGTGGCCTGTAGTGGATAGATGGACTTGGTATGATTATGACCAGGAATTATTCGGTATAATCATGACCGTAATATTACAAATGATGCGGTAAAAGTCATCATTGGCCCATAGTGCATTGGTGGACAGTCGTTGGCATGATCATGACCATTGATGAATACACGAATATCCTTGGCCCGTAGTGCATGGATAATTTGTGGTCGTGATACTAATGAATATCCTTAGACGTAGTGCAGGGATGATGTGGATTATTTATTAATCTGAGTCTCAGCGATAAAAGTGATGAAAAACCTTTTAAATCATAGAAGATAGTAGATTTTATTCTCTACTTGACTCTTTTAATGGATTGCTTGTTCTGCTGCAGTTAAACTTGATGTTTGTTATATTTTATCAGTTTAACACGGTTGAAGGCTAACAATAAATTATTATGCATTATCCTAGTCATGATATTTCTTACTGGGCTAGTTGAGCTCACCATTTTACTTTCATTGTTCTCTTCAGGAAATCAGAACGTAGCCGGGACTAGTCGGGGAACGGAGTGACGGTCCAGATGATAGCATTAGTAGTACTCACTATTCTATGAAGTAGTGTGATAATAAATGTATTTAGGACACCATTTGAGTTGAATACTGTCTAGAAGATAGTATTCATTTTAAAACTCTCAGTTTATGTTTTGTCGTATTTTACACGACAGTTGCATTATTAAGTTGTATTTGAATTCTGTACCATATATTTGGCGACTCAAGATGGGTGATGTATACCTATTTTGGGGGCGTCACAGTTGGTATCAAAGCTTAGGGATATGATCCCTGGCTGAGATGTTAGACAAGAACTAGGAAGGGAGTGACGGGGAATTCCTTCGCTAGTATGACCTACCTAAGTTTATTTGGTATTTAATTGGTCGGTCAGAGTATAGGGATAATATGTGACATGCCAATTAACCCTTGTTTTGTGGCAGTATTTAAAAATGACATCCGAGAATGTTGAGAATAGCAATGGAGCACGGGAGACCGCTGAGTCTCCGCAGATTAATAATCAGGATAACGCGCATCAGGAAGACGACAATCCTTTTGCAAATAATAACACTGACCAAATGATGAACGATGGAATGTTCAGAGGCTTTCTGCAATTCATGCAACATCAGGAAAGAGAGACTCCTTTCCAAAATGCAGGTGGAAACACTGGCAACTCTCGGATGGTCACTGCTAAACAGTTCAAGGAGCTGGGACCACTGGAGTTTTTTGGAGAGCCAAAACCATTTAAGGCGGAGACGTGGATAAAGCAGATCAACAAGATATTTGATGTCTTCGGATGCTCCGAGGAGCAAAAGGTTCCCTTTGCCACCTTCATGTTGCGGGTAGAAGCAGATTACTGGTGGGAATCTGTAAAGCGTACTCAACCTACCGCACTGAAGATTTCTTGGGAGAAGTTCCAAGAACTGTTCAACGACAAGTACTTTCCCGAAAGTATTCGTCACATGAAAGAGTTAGAGTTTATTAAACTGCAGCAAAACAACATGACCATGTCACAGTACGAAGCCAAGTTTGCTGAGTTGTCCTGGTTTACGTCCCACTTAGTTGATAATGAGGAGACAATGACGCGAATATTTCTAAGAGGTTTAAAACCCGAGATTCGTCAATACCTTATCTCTCACAAACTTTGCTTGTATTCAGATGTTATGAATATGACTCAGTTATTGGAACGTGATAATGAGTCAACCTAACCAAGAGAGAGCAGCCGACAAAATGATAATACCAGTGGTAACAGTCATCAAAACGGTGACACTAAACATGGAAGGAATCAACATGCTAGAAATGGTAACCACTTCGGTGGTAATCATGGCCAAGACAATAAGAGTAAACATTTCAAGAAGAGGAAATTCAACAATGATGGAAAGACGTCTGCACCAACAACCGTTGTTAAGGAAGGAGACCGACCACCTATCATATACTTCAAATGCGGAGGGGAGGAACACATCAGTCCAAACTACGCGATGCAGTCCAAAGGGTGTTATAATTGTGGAAGAGAAGGTCACATAACCCGATTTTGTCGTGCACCGAAGACAAGTTCAGCTGGGATGGATGCATCAAAGGCCGTTCCAGAAAAGTCAAAGCCTGCAGTTCAAGGGAGGGCGTTTGTCGTGACCTCCCAAAAAGTAAGGAACCCGAATGAGGTCATCACGGGTAAGCTTATCATAAACTCTAGCGAAGTTTATACCTTACTTGATACTAGTTCTACCCATTCTTTTATTTCTCCTACTTGCACTCAACGTTTAAATTTGACTCCGGAGAAATTAGAATTTGACTTATCTTTTGAAACTTCGTTGGGAGAAACCTTCATTACATCTACTGTTTATAAGTCTTGTTTGGTTCAAATTGGTATCCTCACATTACCTGTCGATCTTATTTCATTGAAAATACTTGCATTTGACATAATTCTAAGGATTGATTGGTTAACTACTCATCATGCAAAAATTGATTATTTTCGTAAGGTTGTTAGCTTTCATATTCCTAACCAACCTATCATGGGAATTCAAGCAACCAAACCATTAAAATCAATCACTGTCATCTCAAGCCATAAAGCTATTCGTTTATTAAAAAACGGATGTCAAGCTTTCTTAGCTCATGTCACGGATTTAAACAAAAATACGTCAGTTTTGAATGATATTTCTATTGTTAAAAAATTTCCTGACGTATTCCCTGAAGAACTTCCTGGCCTACCCCAGAGCGTGAAATTGAATTTTTTATCGAACTTGAACCCGGTACAAAACCCATTTCCAAAGCCCCATATCGAATGACTCCTATTGAACTTCAAGAGTTAAAGATCCAATTACAGGAATTGCTAGACATCAGTTTCATTCGTCCTAGTACGTCTCCTTGGGGTGCTCATGTTCTATTCGTGAAGAAGAAAGATGGGAGTATGCGACTTTGTATTGATTATCGGGAGTTAAATCATGTCACCATCAAGAATAGGTACCCATTGCCACGTATTGATGACATGTTTGACCAGTTGCAAGGCGCCAATTTCTTTTCAAAGATCGATCTTCATTCTGGATATCATCAGTTAAAGGTTAGAACCGATGACATTCCAAAGATGGCTTTCTGAACTCGGTACGGGCATTATGAATTCCTAGTCATATCTTTTGGATTGACTAATGCTCCTGCTGCCTTCATTGATATGATGAACCGAGTATTCAAAGAATATTTGGATCACTTTGTGGTCGTCTTTATTGATGACATCCTCATATATTCCAAAAGCCGTGAAGATCATGAGCAACATTTGAGACTGATACTCCAAAAGCTTTGTGAAAACAAGCTTTATGTCAAGTTAAAAAAATATGAGTTCTGGCTTGAGGAAGTATCATTCCTTGGGCATGTAGTATCAAGTCATGGAATATCTGTTGACCCAGCAAAGATTGAAGCTATTCAAAGCTGGGAGCAACCTCAATCAGTAACCGAAGTACGTTTCTTTCTCGGCTTAGCTGGTTATTACCGGAGATTCGTAGAAGGGTTTTCTCGAATCGCTACTCCATTAACTCAGCTGACTCGGAAAGATACAAAATTCGGCTGGAGCATAGAATGTGAGAAGAGTTTTAAAGAAATCAAGAGGAGACTTATTTCAGCACCTATTTTGACAATACCATCTAGCTCGGAGGGATTTGTCATCTACAGTGATGCTTCGGACAAAGGGTTAGGATGTGTTCTCATGCAACATGGGAAAGTCATAGCCTATCTATCTCGACAACTCAAAGAATATGAGAGGAATTATCCTAATCATGATCTAGAGTTAGCAGTTGTTGTCTTCGCACTTAAAATTTGGAGGCATTACTTGTATGGGGAGAAAGTGGAGATCTTTACGGATCATAAAAGCCTCAAATATTTCTTCACCCAAAAGGAACTCAACATGCGGCAACGACGTTGGCTTGAACTGTTGAAAGATTATGATCATACCATTCAATACCATCCTGGTAAAGCGAACGTAGTAGCTGACGCATTGAGTAGAAGATCATATGCGGGTACGAGTGTGATATTGTCAACGCAAAGGCCCATTTTATATGACTTGCAAAGGATGAAGATAGAGTTAAAGACTCCAGGAACCCATGTGATGATAGCGAATATACGAGTAGAACTAACTTTAATCGATAAAGTTAAAGCTGCTTAAGCTACAGACCTGGAGCTGATGCATATGAGGAAGAAAGTGCAAGAAAGTGTTATACCGGAAGCAAGAATCGATGAAGAAGGAATACTTCAAGTTAACTCCAGACTTTGTGTTTTTAACGACCCTGATTTAAAGTATAAAATCATGATGGAGGCGTACAACACACCGTTTGCAATCCATCCCGGGAGTACCAAAATGTATCATGATCTTCGACATACATTTTTGTGGAGCAATATGAAGAGAGAGATCGCGGAGTTTATCTCAAGGTGTCTAGCTTGTCAACGAGTCAAGGAAGAACATTAAGTACCAAAAGGTCCATTACAACCACTTAAAATTCTAGAATGGAAGAAGGAGCACATTACCATAGATTTTGTTACCGGTCTTCCTAAGGTTTCTCAAGGCATAGATGCGATTTGGTTCATTGTTGATAGATTGACCAAGTCGGATCATTTCTTACCTATACGAGAAACTTATACACTTGAACGTCTTGGTCATATGTATATAAACGAGATTATAAGATTGCATGGTATGCCAGTATCCATAGTTTCTGATCGAGACCCAAGATTTACTTCACGATTTTGGGTTAGTTTGCAGAAAGTTATGGGCACAAATTTATGATTAAGCTCGGTATATCATCTTCAGACAGACGGGCAGTCAGAGAGGACTATTTAAACTCTTAAAGATCTATTAAGACTCTGTGTCCTTAACTTCAAGGAAAGTTAGGATAAGTTCTTACCATTGGTGGAGTTTTCCTACAACAACAGTTATCAAACAAGTATTAGCATGGCTCCATTTGAGGCGTTGTATGGAAGAAAGTGTCATTCTCCAGTATGTTAGGATGAGGTAGGTGAAGCAACGTTGTTGGGACCGGAGTTGGTATGTATGACTACGGAAAAGATTCAAACGATTCGACAACGTATAAAAACCTCACAAGATCGATAAAAGAGTTATGCTGATCTTCATCAAAAGGACGTGAAATTCGATATTGGAGATCATGTGTTGTTACGTGTTGCTCCATGGAAAGGAGTTACGAGATTTGGAAAGAGAGGAAAGATCAATCCTCGATTCATTGGCCCATTTTTAATCCTCGAACGAGTAGGAATTGTGGCCTATAGACTCGCCTGACCGCTAAGTATGTCTCGTGTTCACGTTTTTCACATATCTATGTTACGTAAATATGTGAAAGACCCGAACCACATTATTGAGTTAGAACTGGACGAAATAGCGGAAGATTTAACGTATGAAGAGGTTCCTGTTAAAATCTAGGATAAAAAGGAGCATATTTTACGCTCCAAGGTTATACTTCAAGTCAAAATTTTGTTGAGAAACCACGATGTTGAGGAAATGACCTGGGAGTTAGAATCTGAAATGAAATCAAGGTATCTTTGCCTCTTCGATATACCAGGTACGTACCTTAATTTCGAGGGCAAAATTTAATAAGAAGGAGAGGTTGTAAGACCCCAACTTTTATGAATAAAGATAAATTTTTTATAAATATCATTTTTAAATATTATGGAGTGAATTTGATATAATGTTATAGTTGTGGGTAATATTTATAAATTTTACAAAGTACGCAAGTTGTTATATAATATTCGATTGGTCGGAGAATATTCGTTCGTTTTAATAGGGAATATTCATACAATGGCACAATCATTGGTGGACCCCACAACAGAATTATTGTCGGATTGAGAAAACGACAAAAATATTTTTTTATAAAATAACGACGAAGGTTTTACCGTTAACTGTTGGAATATCTGGTGGTTAAAATATAGTATTACGTGTTGTTGCACAGTAGCACACGGTATTGCACAGTATTGTTGAATTATTGATTCTTACGTAAGAAGGCACTACTCAATAATTGTAACAGTAATTACTATTTAATATTTTATTTTATTGGTTCAATAATTGTTGCGTTGATATTTTATATTATTGTTATTTTAATAATTGTCACTGCACAATATTTCCCATTATCAGATCAATAATTCATATTATTTGAATAATATTATTAGATAGCATTGTTGGCAATGTCTAAAAAGTTCTGGTAAGGAGAGGTTTGGTCACCTAATTGCGCGCCAATAAGGAGAAATTCTTATTGGAAAGCCCCCTCTTTCCTGGGAACGGCCTAGTTGTCATTATTGTGATTCTGTAATATTATTTTCGAATAATTCACTATTGATTTATATGATAATGAAATATTTATTTTATGTAGACATAAATGATGGATAGGAAATTATTTATTTTATGTGGTTATAGATGAAGAAATTAATGTTGAGGTGTTTTATCAGTATTTTGTCGGATTGGAGGTATTAAAAAATCAAATCGGTGTTCTTAAAGCTCTGTTGCGTGAGTTATAATTTTAATCCGACCGTTGGATCGTTGTGATTTTTGGATATGTTATACATATATAAGTTGAGTATATGTCCACAAATTTTGAACCGTTAAAAATTAACGTATGATTTGTTATGAATTTTAAGAGGTGTTGAAAAACATCTGTATGTGGATTTCGGATATTTTCTGTTTGGAATTTAGAAAAACTTTATTCTACAAAGTTGTTGAGAATTAAATTTCCTATGAAAAGGACATGAGGTTTGAATTTTTCTGATAACAGGGCTATTTATTATGAATTATTAAAATTTCAGAAATTAAAATATTTTTATTAAAAATTGGGTGAGACCCACTTTTGTTTTTGAAAACATGTGAACTGCTAAATTCTTCCAAGATGGCTGCTCAAACAATTCAAATGAAGTGTGCGTGGAGAAAAGAAAGAAAAAAATAATATTTTATTATTTTAGTCTCCTTTGGCGTTCTAGCCTTTCCCTATAAATAGGGCGCTTAGGTTAGAATTGAAAATACACCAGAATCAGAGAATTCTTATTCTATATTCTTGAGCGTATTTCTTTAGAGTTTTAGAAAGCTTTGAGCGTAGAAAATAGTGAAAGTTTTCTTCAAGAATATCCCCGCTATACCAGTTGGAATACTCTTCTTTTCAAGATAAGGGATGTTATTTTTGTTCAATATTCGCTTGAAATAATATTTTCTTCCATACTCTGCAGTATGTAAGTAATATTATTTCGTTTTATATTTTGAATTCTATACTCGTTTTGTTAAAATATTGGCTTCTATACTCCATAAAACTAGTAGAATATCCTTCATATTTGCGCCTTATCTAGTATCTTTTTATGAAAATATTATTCTGAGCATTCTTGATAAGTTTTTAACTTTTTCATGTCAGAGTACTATTCACGGGATTACTATTCCTGAAGTACTATTCACGGGATACTATTCACTCGGGTACTATTCACCCGGGTACTATTCATGATAAAAATTGATTCATTTTCGGTCCAAATTATTTTTGGTACAATATTATTCTTGAATTTTACTCCACAAAGCAGCATCATGTTTACAATTTGGACGTTATTGATTTCTGGATAAATTAAATTATAAATCTTTAAAAATTTATCCTTGAACTTGTTTTATTGAATTCTTATATCATTGTCATCATCCTCATGTTTATATTCTGTTGAAAGTCATCTGTGGCCTGTAGTGCATAGATGGACTTAGTATGATTATGACCAAGGATTATTCGGTATAATCTTGACCGTAATATTACAAATGATGTGATAAAAGTCCTCATTGGCCCGTAGTGCATTGGTGGACAGTTGTTGGCATGATCATGACCATTGATGAATACACGAATATCCTTGGCCCATAGTGTATGGATAATTTGTGGTCGTGATACTAATAAATATGCTTGGCCGTAGTGCAGGGATAATGTGGATTATTTATTAAGCCTAGTCTCAGTGATAAAAGTGATGAAAAACCTTTTAAATCATAGAAGATAGTAGATTTTATTCTCTACTTAACTCTTCTAATGGATTACTTGTTCCACTGCAGTTAAACTTTATGTTTGTTATATTTTATCAGTTTAACATGGTTGAAGGCTAACGATAAATTATTCTGCATTATCTTAGTCATAATATTTCTTACTGGGCTAGTTGAGCTCACACTTTTGCTTTTATTGTTCTCTTCAGGAAATGAAAACGTAGCCGGGACTAGTCGGGGAACGGAGTGATGGTCCAGATGATAGCATTGGTAGTCCTCACTATTCTATGAAATAGTGTGATAATAAATGTATTGAGGTCACCATTTGAGTTGAATACTGTCTAGAAGACAATATTCGTTTTAAAACTCTCAGTTTATGTTTTGTCGTATTTTACACGACTGTTGTATTATTAAGTTGTATTTGAATTTTGTACCATGTATTTGGCGACTCAAAATGGGTGATGTATACCTATTTTGGGGGCGTCACACGTATTATCAGGTGATATTAGTTAATGTGTAATCATCAGTTCGTGTGTGATTTTGAAGGATTGATATCTGATATTGATAATTGTTGATTGCACAGGTGTATTGGAGTGGAGTAGTCACTGCTTTAAGAACTGGGAGCTGCAGAATGAGATTACAGAATGCAGCAGGAACGCCCGCGCTATGATAGCAGTACAAAATTGCGCACCCGCGCTGCATGTCTAAGTAACACAAAAAAAAGGCACTCGCACGCCCGCGCCATGTCTACGGTGGAAACACGCGCGGCCGCGCCCGACACCGGAAGTTGGAATTTTTTTTATTGTGTTTTAAAGACGTGTTTAAAAACATCTCTTCTTCATTTGAAATAACAGAAGTTATGTTCCTTTGGTCTCTACACCACGCACGATTCCTATTCTCCAAACAGTTACAAATTGAAGTTGTAAATTATCTTCTCCATCCATTCATCTCATCCCACGTCATGCGCATCAGTTACTCTACCCACATCAAACCTCTCACTTATAAAACTAGGGCTTCAATGGGTTTGTGCAACATAAGTTTGGGGGTATTCAGTCATCAGTTATCACTCACAATTTTACCAGGCAAGTCATCTTCTCTTCATTCAGTCTCAAATGGGTCCTAAGGGTGCTCGATCTCGCACCCCTGAATCATCATCTTCAAGCAGTCAAAGTGGAGATAATGTTGATTTGTTATAGTTTATCAACTTGGATGCTCAAATAGAATACTACCGACATGTGGGGAAGTCGTTTGTTCGTGAGCGAGGGTTCAAGCCCGACTCACAGGACGGACAGCTAGTGCAAATGATTCAAGAAAGGTGTTGGCATGTTGTGTGTTCTACCCCAGTGGCTTCGCCTATGACTGTTGTGCGGGAGTTCTATGCTAATGCGCGGGAAACAATGAATGGGTTTTCTTTTGTTCGTGGGATTGAAGTGGACTACAGACCGAGAGCTATTCCTCAAGTGTTCCATTTGCCCGACCCTCCGGTTGGACGAACAAATTGGTTGTAGGCAGAACGTTTGGAAACATATTTGGACGTTCTTATCACTGATCTGTATATTCCATGGACCTAGTGGACATGCACTCTTGGCACGAATCACCCCAAGACATTTCCATCTTCCACTCTCAATAGTTATGAAAAAGCCTGGAATCTCTTTATGTGTGCCAAACTTATGACATCTTCTCACCAGCATGAAATTACAGTGGAGCGAGTAATTATATTATGGGGAATCATTGTTGGAAAATATATAGACGTGGGTCACTTGATGAAACAGAATATGATGAGATATATACAGGGAAGTACTACATCGAGTATTCCACATGCTTCAATAGTGACGCATTTTTGTGGCAAGGCAGGAATTAGGTGGATGGATGAGCAGTTGCAGTTCCCGAGCCAAGACATTACGCATGCTACAATCGTAAGATTAGAAGATTGGTAAGGGGGTACACCGCATCCAAGAGGAAAGGGTTTTATTTTGTGTCTTGCATCGTCTACACCTTCATTGCAGCCCTCCAAGTCAAATGAAGCAGGCACATCAACCCAAGCAACTGCTACTACTGTGGATCGACAGCTCTGAAGGTTGGAGTGTAAGGTCGACGCTATGTACGACAATTTTACAGCGTTTGCTATGGGTCTGACGAGGTCGTTAGCGGAGGCGTTTGCGCAGCAGGGAACTATACTTGAGTGGCCACAGTTTGGGACTGCCGTGCCATTTCCACCACCGGATTCACCACCCGAAGAGGGTGGTGCAACTGATCAATAGGGGAGTTTCTCTAACCGTATACCTTCATTCATTGAGACAATGAATAGTTCAAATTTGGGGGTATTAAATGGGTAGTAGGGTAGTTGTGTGTAGTGTTTGCATGATTAGTTTAAATTTTTCGTAGTATTATATGTGTTAGTTATATGTTTAGTTGCATGTCTCGCATTTCTAGCTTTATGGAAGTTATGTCTAGCCTATGATGAAAGTGAATGTTGAAGGATTGTTGAGTATTTTGGATAACATAAACTTAGATATAAAATTTTACATGATGTAATCCAAGGATGCTGTTTAGATGCTTTCAGTTTGCACGGACGTGTTCACTAATGCTTGTAGGCATAAGAGTTATGTGTTGTATTGCTTGATAGAAAACGTGGTTTTAAAAATAGAATTATTTGGAAAATGAACTTAGACTATGAAAAACATTGATAATCAAGTTTTGGGGACACATAGGTATGCTATAAAAAAAAGAAAAAAAAGAAAAAAAGAAAAAAAAAAGAAAGAAGAAAAAAGCAATAATGTGGCTAGTCTTATTTCGGGGCCTTTGTTACTTGAGTAAGTACGCCCGTAGAGGTGTCTTAACACCTAGAGCCCTAAGGTCTTTTATGGTTTGGGATTCGTTGGTTGAAAGCTCGCTAAGGGGTAGCATTGATAGCCTAATGGAATGAGGCATTGCACAGTCATATGAAAAAAAAATATAGCAATAAACACCGCGGGAAAGAGCAAAAATCGCCCTCGTGAGTAGAAATAAAGTAGTTTAAACCCATTGTTGAATCTTAATTTGTTTTGATATGTAGAATAGTCTTTGCTGCATGAGTATATATGAATCTTGATTTAGATTGTGATTTTCTGTTTAGAGCAGCTTAGCCTGTGTATTCTTTGTTGTAATCAAGTTTTGGTGAACACAACACACACATAGCATCTTTATTGCATATATGAATTATTTGAGTGTATGATATTATGCCTATAGTTTGGTTTGATTTGTATTCTCGAATCTGGATAATTTGCTGAGATATTTTGGATTGAAATTCTGTTATAACTAGAAGAATGTGAGACTCATTTGCATCTTAATCTAGTTGCACAACATGTAGTTGCATTCTTAGTGTTTAATGTCGTATGCATTGCTTAAGGGCAAGCAATAGTTCAAGTTTGGGGGTATTTGATAAGTAGGTATAAAACCTACTTATTGGATATCAATTCACGCAAAATATTCCCATCTCAAGTACATTTTAGTATGTTTTTAGTTGCATTTTGTGTTATTTTGCATTACATGTATTGAGAACTCCTCTGGTATGAAAATGCAGGAAATGGTATAGCTCGGCGTTGGTAGGTGGCATGAGATCAGTGAAGGCATGATACGAGGGTCGAGTGGAGAAAAGGAACTGAACATTGATGGACAAAGAAGCGAAAGCAGCATGTCAAAGGAACAATAGTAGCATGAAAAGGAGGCAAGAGCAGCAGAACTCAAGGATGCAAAATGCAGAAGCCGCGCGGCTACACAAGCTAGAACTCGCGTGCCTGCGCCTGGAACGGGCAGAAGCTAAATTTCCAAACCCGTTCGCCCGCGTATATTTTGTATGGGGATCGCGCGCGGCCGCGCGCGTCATTGACTGCTGTTGTTCGACTTTATTTTAATTTTGAAATTTGAAGTGTCTGAATAGAGATAAACTACTCTGGTTGGTACTAGATGCATATTATTATTGTTTTTATCAATTTTTTAAAATTAGAGAACTAGGGTTCGAAGCGTTGAACACAATTCCAAAGAGGGTTGGGTTTACATTGAATATTTTTCTTCATCTTCTTTTGGATTGATTCATTGAATAAGAACTACTTTCATTTTGCTAGAAAATATTGGAGATTTGAACAACACTTTTGGATTATAATCTGCAATTGGGTTTGATCAATTCTATCTTCTCTCTCAACTGTTTTATTTATTTTTCATGTGTTGCTATAATCCCATAATGGCTTTCGGTTCAGGAATAAACTAAATTCCATTATAGGGTTCTAACGGATATTGATTTGTAGTCTAATATTAATGGCCTGCTTGCTTGATTGTGTGGTTGTCATGGAATTTCTATTATGATTGATTGGATTGCATGAATGTTTGATCACCATTCATTTTATGTACTTATATGGAATTGAAAAATGACATGTTAGTATGGTTGTAATCATGATAGCATGCATTTATGAGGCTGAATTGTTTAGCTTTATATTTCGTGAACTAGATAGAAATATAATGTTTCACCGTGTGTAGTGTTATAAGAACTTGCGCTTCAATTCAATATTGTTGCAATTTCACATAGAAATATAGTGATTTTGGTTTTATTGATGATTACATGATTTCTATTGCACGTAGGGGTTATGTAAGTAGGGTATAATGCATTGAAAAATGGTTGTGTCTAGTTTTCGTGCTCTTGGCTAATTTTCCATGATACATGTATAATCTTGCATGATGGTATTATTTAGATGAAATATGAATTAAAGTTAGAATCCAATTATTTCCATATTTGATTTATTATTCTATTATTCTTCTTTTATTCGTTAATTGAGTTTAGATTCATTCAAAATTATAGCATTCGTTTAAGCATGTAAAAAATAGTGATGCAGTTGATGCATAATAATTTAATTTAAAACATTTCTCCGTGGATCGATACTTTTCTTACTCTGTACTATTTGTTGACCCATGTATGCTTGCATGAGTTAGAGTCCTTTTATTATAACTAAAAAGGAGGCAACAATAACACATATAATTAAATTAATCTACCACAATTTCATCAATTAATTATTTAATCCAATAATTAAATCATCGAAAAGTATTTATTTAATTCAATAAATATTTAAATTAAATTACAAAATCTCATTTGTTACACCTGGTATGTCGAAGAGGTGAGGATACCTTGATTTCATTTCAGATTCTAACTCCTAGGTCATTTCCTCAACATCGTGATTTCTCCACAAAACTTTGACTTGAGGTATAACCTTGGAGCGTAGAATATGTTCATTCTTATCCAAGATTTTAACAGGTACCTCTTCATACGTTAAATCTTCTACTATCTCGTCTTGTTCTAATTCAATAATGTGGTTCAAGTCTTCCACATATTTACGTAACATAGATATGTGAAAAACGTTATGAACACGAGACATACTTGGCAGTAAGGCGAGTCTATAAGCCACAGTTCCTACTCGATCGAGGATTTCAAATGGGCTAATGAATCGAGAATTGAGCTTTCCTCTCTTTCCAAATCTTGTAACTCCTTTCCGTGGAGCAACACGTAACAACACATGCTATCCAACATTGAATTTCACGTCCCTTCGATGAATATTACCATAACTCTTTTGTCGATCTTGTGAGGTTTTTATACGTTGTCGGATCCTTTAAATCTTTTTCGTTGTCATGCATACCATTTCTGGTCCCAACAACGTTGCTTCACCCACCTTATCCCAGCATACTGGAGAATGACACTTGCGTCCATACAACACCTCAAATGGAGCCATGCCTATACTTGCTAGATAATTGTTGTTGTAGGAGAATTCCACCAATGGCAAGAACTTGTCCCAACTTCCTTTGAAGTCTAGGACACAGAGTCTTAATAGATCCTGAAAATGATTCTGACTCTGAGTAAGATGACGACGAGGATATTGCAATGCTGGTAAGAAGACTCAAAAGGTTCAAGTGTAAAGGCAGAAGCAACATACCTAAGAAATTCAGCAACAACAACAGTCAGGAGCAGATCAACGACCTATGCTACAATTGCAAGAAGCCTGTCCATTTTATTGCAAACTGCAACAAACCTCTTAGAGAAGAACTCAAAAGAAGAACAACTCCAAAGAAGGAGTTCAGAGGCAACAAAAGGCTCCAAAAGAAAGATAAAGGTCTTGTAGGTAGAGGATCATGGAGTGACTCAAATAATGACACAACTCTCTTGTCTGGAGATGATGAAAATCCTAGGGTAGCAAACCTATGTCTAATGGAAAAAATGCAAATGATAAGAAAAGCTATGACCATCATGAAGTAAGTATCGATGAGGTATTCGACTTTAACTCTCCTGATGTAGATAATAATGATTTAAAAACTGCACTACATGGCATAACAACCGATCTGCAACAATACATAAAGTGGTTCAGAGTTCTGTCTAAAGATTACTCTCTCCTTTAAAAAGAGAAAGAGAAAGAGAAAGTTTAGGAAGAACTGGAAATATCTCTTCTAAATGCTAACTCTCTTTCTAAATTTGAGGCTGGGAATAAATTCCTAAGACAGACAAATGAACTTAATGCACAAAGAGAGTCAAATCTAACCTCTAAGACTGAGGAACTAGAAAAGACTATCATACTGTGGAATAGATCCTCTTCATCCATGGACTCCCTGATCTCTAGTCAGAAAAGTGCATTTGACATAACAGGTTTAGGTTTTGGGGAATCCACCTCAAAACTATATGTGGAAAATTCAAAGGAAACTAACATCAGTAGTGCTTCAAACATCAATAGAAGCATTGCATTTGTGAAATCCTCGCAGAAGGAAGAACCGGTCCATCCCTACTCTTCTGATCAAATCTATGCTCCAAGGCATAACGGATCTCATGTTGGCCTAGGATTCAGGAAAGAGAAGAGTAACTTGGTCACTACTCTCCAACCTCAAAGGATTGTAGAGTCGAGCAAAATTAACTCCACGAACCAACCTTGTAGGAATAGTAGAGTTAAGTTTCACTCTTCACAAATTATGAATCATAAGGATACATGGAAAAAGAACAATTAGTATAAAGGAAGGACTACCAAAAATCCACTTAAGTCCAAATGGAGAAAGAATCCACACACACACACAATCATGCATCATGCTAGATGTTTTGTATGTGATAAAATTGGTTATAAGGCTGCAGTATGTTACAATAATCTTCTGCATATTGAACCCAAAATCAAGCAGATTTGGGTCCCTAAGGGTACTAACAAGATAGGATCCATACAAGTATGGGTACCAAAATGAGAGCTTAAACCTCACTACAGGAACAGAGCTCCATAATCACAACTTGGTATCTGGACAGTGGATGCTCACGACACATGACCGGGAACAAAGCCCTCATGTTTAACTTCACAAAGAAGGAGGGTCCAACCGTCATCTTTTGAGACAATAGCTCTGGCAAGACAAGAGGTTATGGCTCAGCTAGGAATGGTGCAGTGTCCTTCAACAAAGTAGCCTACGTGGAAGGACTAAAGCACAATCTTCTGAGCATAAGCCAACTCTACGATAAGGGTCATCAAGTTACCTTCCTCAATAATCAGTGTCAAGTCAGAGATCTGAAGACCTCTTCTATAAAGCTGACCGGAACAAGAGAAGAGAACATCTACACTATTAATCTTGGTCAACTAAGTTCTGACGAGACAATATGCTTTCTGGCTAAAGCCTCTGAAGAAATGAGCTGGTTATGGCATATAAGGTTGTCTCATCTTAACTTTAAAAGAATGTCAAAACTGGCCTCCAAGGATCTTGTAGCATGTTTATCAGAGTTCAGCTTTGTCAAAGAAAGGTCATGCAATGCTTGTCAACTTGGAAAACAAACTAGAAGCTCATTCAAAAGCAAAACTGTCAATTCAATTGATAAGCCCCTGCAGTTACTTCACATGGATCTATTTGGGTCAATTCCGACAACAAGCCTTAGAGGGAAGAGATACTCATTGGTTGTAGTGGATGACTACACCAGATTTATAGGGGTGTTCTTTTGAAACTCAAAAGATGAAATAAGCCCCCAACTCATCAAGATGTTTAAGCTGCTGATGAAAGAAAAAGGTGAGAAAATCAAGGCTATAAGAAGTGACCATGGTAGAGAATTTTACTTCTTTGAGATGGATCAGTTTTGCACAGACAATGGCATCAGTCACAACTTCTTAGCTCCACGAACTCCACAGCAAAACGGAGTAGCTGAAAGAAAGAACATAACGCTGATTGAAGGGGGAAGAACTCTACTAGTAGTAGCTCGTCTGCCTGAGTACTTCTGGGCAGAAGCTGTCAATACTGCTTGCTATACTCAGAATAAGTCTCTTGTGTAATCTCCATTAAAGAAGACTCCCTACAAACTATGGAGAGGAAGAAAGCCAAATGTCAATTATTTTCATGTGTTCGGCTGTGCATGTTACATTCTCAACAATGTAAAATAGTATCTGACTAAGTTTTAACCCAAGTCAGATGAAGGAATCTTTATTGGATATGCCATAGATAGCAAAGCCTATAAAGTGTTAAACAAGTAGATACTAAGTGTTGAAATCTCTATTCACATCATATTCAATGAAATAGACTCAGACAAAATTATGCTTCAAGACACTACGATCGACAACTCAGACACTACGAACGAGGTGTTCGAGCTCGACACCACGATCGTAGCTCCAGAAGATGAAATCGTCGAGCTTGAAGAAGAGATCATAGAGAGAGAGCTACACCGGACGACGAACCTCTATATCAAGAGTCAGAAGTTAATCTTGAAGAATTCAGACAAGAAGGCACTAGAACTGATGTTCCAACAGGGAACAGATGGGCAAGAGATCACACTCAAGACCTGATCATTGGAGACCCAAATGCAAGAGTCAAGACCAGATCTGCCACCCAGAATGAGTGTTTCTATTTAAGCTTTTTGTCTCAATTGGAACCCAAAAAGATAAAAGATGTTTTGGAAGACTCGAGTTAGATAGAAGCCATGTAAGAGGAACTAATTTAGTTTGAATGAAGAAAAGTATAGAGATTAGTTCCAAGACCAAGAAGTCACCCAGTTATTGGCACCAAATGGGTCTTCAGAAACAAGATGGATGAAGATGGAGTAATCATAAGGAACAAGGCAAGACTAGTAGCCAAAGGTTATTCCCATGAAGAAGGCATCGACTACGACGAGACCTTTGCACCTGTTGCCAGATTAGAAGCCATCAGGATATTCATTGCTTTTGTTGCCCACATGAAGTTCAAAGTCTTCTAGATGGACGTCAAGAGTGCATTTCTGAATGGTGAACTTCAAGAAGAAGTATATGTGGAGTAACCTCCAGGTTTCATAAATTTGACTCTCCCTAATTATGTTTATAAATTAGACAAAGCCTTATGTGGACTTAAACAAGCACCTATAGCATGGTATGAAACACTTACTAACTTTCTTATTAAAAATGGTTTCACTAGAGGTAGAGTAGATACCACATTATTTCTTAGGAAACACAAAAATAAAGTTTTATTAGTTCAGATATATGTAGAAGACATTATCTTTGGTTCTACTGATGAAAATATGTGTAAGAGATTTGCCAAGCTTATGCAGAGCAAAGTTCGAAATGAGTATGATGGGTGAGCTAAATTTCTTCCTTGGATTACAAGTAAAGCAAACTGATGAAGGTATCTTCATTAACCAAGCCAAATACATTAAAGACTTACCTAAGAAATATGGCATGGAATCAGCCTATCCCATGAAAACACCAATTGCTCTAGTAACTAAGCTTTACAAAGATGAGAAAGGTAAAAGTATTGACATTACTCAATACAGAGGTATGATAGGCTCTCTTCTATATCTAACTGCCAGTAGACCAGGCATAATGTTTGCAACATGCAAATGTGCTGTCAGAACCCGAATTTTCAGAAAATATTAAAATAAGAATTTAGTAGATAAAATTCTTAAAGCATGAGATGGGTTCGAACCAGAATATATAAATGTGTTACGAGGTATGCGGTATTGTGTTACATAGGATGATATGAACTATGTAATAAGTGACGTTGTATTTAATAAATATATATCAATATTATACATTTGTTATAAATCGTACAGATGAATTAGTAAGAAGATGGATAAAATTTATCTATCGCTATTAAATAATTTATGTGAAATTATTTTATCATATTAAGTTGGTGATATTAAATATCTTTGATAATCACTAATTTCTTGAGTATCTGTACGAGTAAGTATTAAGTCTAAGGTAGTGCAACCGTACCCTTTAATGGTGGATGTATAGAAGCTGGGCTAAACGATTCCTTCAGAGAGCGGAGGTATATACGAATTAGTAACAGATCTAACTCACTATGAAAACAGTGTAGACGAGACGAAAACTAATTTGTTGGTTGTTTGTGGGAAACCACTCAGTGTACTATATTGAATACCATTAAAGACTTGATGAATGCTAGGTTTGGACTTATACATATGTACGTTGTTGACGAGAGAAGAAAATCGATATATCTTTAGATAAATATTTTTAGAGATTTATGGACTAATATTGGGATATGGTTAAATATATAGATTAAAGAAATAAGAGTTGAACTTGAAGTTTAATCTCTAAATTATTGAAGAATGTAGTAATTGAAGATTTATTTTGGTTAGTATAATGAGATAGCATGTATGGAGCATGTTAAAGGATTTGTGAAATAAGTTCTGTTTTGATTAAAGGATAACATGTATGCGTCCTAACTTGAGGTGGCACGGCCGCGCCACTCTCAAGTCTAAGACCTGAGAGGTCGCGCCGGTCTGTAGACAGTTCAAGATGAGTTTGTGTAATCTGATGAGTTTATGTAATCTGATGAGTTGTGTAATCTGAACTATAGGAATTGTATATTAGTGGCTAATATGTTATCATATGGGTCATCTTTAATATTTATAGTGCCCATGAATGGATTAAGATAGCAAAGCATGAATTGAATGAGAGTTAGTTATGAAAATTAACTAAACAAGAATAAAAATTAGTTAACTTAAATTAAGTTAAAAATTATATTATGGAATAATATAATTTAAGTATTAAAGCCTCGTGAGGCAGTGGCGTGATAGTAAATTGAATGAATGGAGTAATTCACTTAAATAAAATGATGAATTAATATATGTGCTTTACATGAAGAAAATGAAATGATTATGTTAATTAATTTTAGTATTTTTATACATTACATAATATGGTAATATGTGAAAGGGTTTAATATTTGAAAAATGTTAATGTAAAGATTGAGGAAGTTGTCTTGGGACAATCGAATATAGTGTATAATTTAAATAATTAATAGAGTATATATTAATTATTTTAAGTGCAAAGGTTATACATATTACAAGTGTTAGGTAAGCTAAATAATTTAGTATTGAGGTGAAATGTGTCACACAAACTTTATATTAAATAATGTGTAAAATAGGAAAAATATGAGGAGTAGTATCATATAATTACCTACTGCTTAAAATTAAATGAGGTGTGATAGTTAATTGTGGTTAAGAATATACAAAAATATAGAGTAAAAGTAATTAAATCATAAAGTTGATTTACATAAATTTGTTCATCTCATCCTATGTGATGAGACAATTATATGTGTACTCTAAAAGATGGAAGTAAATAAATATGTGTTATTAAAATATTTATTTCAATACCGATGTGTAAGTAAATAGTAAAAGAAGATATTAAGTTATTAGTGAGCAATTAAATTAAGACTACACGTGTTATAAATATTAAATTAAGTGGACTAATGTACATGAATTATATGATGTGAATACATAAATAATCCCTAATTTTCCTAATATAGTAACTATTGTACATTAAGATTACATTTTGGGAAATTAAAGTAACTTAACTAAGCTAGTTACTGAGATATAAGCTTGTCCCATTTTGTGAGTCTCATCTCATTCATCATGTGAATAGGCCATTGGCCTAGCCTACTGTTGCTACTAAAAACAAGAAGGCTGATGATGAGAGTTGGTATTACTTTCCACCAACTCTTTCTTAACTGATGGCTTCCCCTTGTTACCGTTGGTTTAAATTCTTGGGCAAAACTCCCAATTGGACAATAGTTTGGCTATATAAGGAAGCCTTCCCCTTCATTCTCAAGGCTGATAAATTGCTGAGATTGTTGTTATTGCATAGAGAGAGTGAGGTTACTGAATTTGAGCTATAATCAGAAGTCTAAGGGACAATGTTTAGTCATTTAAGCTTCACAAAGGTATAATTATTAAATCATGTTCTAGAGTTTGAGTTTGAAGAATTCCTAAGAATTAGAATGGATTTCTTGATAATTAGGCTTAAATTGAATGTCATGGTATTATCGAAATTTTATGTTCGATATGATATTAATGTATTGTTCTGAGAATGCTAAATGAAAGTGTATTAATTGTTTGGGCTAGAATCTGCAAAAGTAGAGGCCAAGTATGGGTTGGTGCTGAAGTGGCGCGGCCGCGCCACTTCCTAGTACAATCCCAGCGCGGCCGCGCCATAGACCAGTCTTGAATTCAAGTTTTGTTGCTTTCTGGTATTCCAGACATGTTAGTTTGACTTAATTGAGTATGTAAAGGGACCTAGCATGTAATTTAAAGTTGCTTTGTAATAATAAGTTGTATTAGTTGGATTATAATGATTTTAAAATAGAAAACTTGAAGTTTTGTAAAGCAAAACATGATGGACCTTATATCGTTTAAGTTCTGACCTTTCTAGCATGTATGCTAGGGTATCTTATGCTTCTAGACATGACGGATATGATCGCCATCTAGCTAAGCATGATTTAAACTTTTCAAGCATGGTTTATGATGAGATTTCAAGTGTTAAACTATTCAACCTTGGTGTAAATGAGTAGTGTACATATGAGCATGCATATGTGGCTTAGTTAAATGTACAAATGAGTATAAGTTATGATTAGAAGTTACTTTATATACTAATTAGGTTTAGCATGAGTTTTTAAAAGAAAACTTGAAGTTTTTAAAATAAAACTTGACGAACTTTATGCCTTTTAAGTTTCGACGTTGGGAACATGTGAATGTGGTCTAGTTATATGTGTGGACGAGTAAGGAATGTAATTTCAAGATACATTGCACATAAAAGGTTGTCAAGCTCGATTTAGTATGTGTTTTAAGGAGAAATTTTAAAGTTTTAGAAACTAATGTTGATGAGCATTGTATTACTTGCATTATGACCTTATAAGCAAGCACGATAGGGTTGTTTATACCTTTAAGCATGAATGATAAGTGCACTCAATTAGTTAAGCATGACATAAGTTATTTAAGCATGTTTTAAAAGTAAGAACTGTACAAATTGTGTGTAAATGAGTTTGATACACAAAAACATACATATTAAGGATTGTTTAATATCGTTATGTGAATTAACATAGCGAGTTCCTTGTTGGAATGACCTATTTAGCCTCGATAAAAGAGTTTTGAAAGAGGAAGTTGTGTGCTTGATTCAAGTTTTATCTCCAAGTTATTTTAGATCTCTAAGAAGGTGTTCTATTGGGTCGATCGACTATTGGATATGTTAATCCTAGTTGAGCAAATGAGTTCAAAGAAACTAAAAGTTTTAGAAGTTAAAATCAACGTTAACAAGTGTGGGAAACAAAATTTGTTTTAATCCATATCTTTATGTGTTGGTACTGTGTTCAAAAATATTAAGGTGCTAGCAAGAGAACTAGATTTTTGAAAATGTCAATTCTAGTTTTGGCAGGGAGTAGCGCGACCGCACCACTCCCAAGCTTATTCTCAGCGCGGCCGAGCCGTGCTGCAGAGTGGTCAAGAGCAGTTGTTAACTGTCTCGAATTTAGAACATGCCTATAGATATACTTTAAAGACTATACAAGATGAAGTAAGATTGTTTCGAAAGGATAAGCATTAGAGTATAATGAGCTAACAACATAGCTACCCTAAGCGGATATTGGAGAAGTGAAATGAAATAATATTTGTTCTTATATTAAGAGCGTATAAAATGTATGACTGATGAATATGAATCCATGATTATATAACTGTGTAGGAATACACGCAGTGCAGATAAGCTTTAGGTAGTTAAGTCGTAGTTGATAAACTACGAATCAGGCAAGTCTTTCAGTTCCTATTTGATATATGAATTCTATAACTGTTAGTTGAGCTATATTATGCTATGATAATATTGATGTATATATATGAAATGTATATGAGATATGTATGAATGTTAAAAGTTGATATTTAATGATATGCTTGTGAAGTAAATCTCTATGCTTGTTATGTGAGAAGTAATATGCGTAGTAAATATTAATTGATTATGAATGCATGAACTGAATATGCTATTATATGCTACGTGCTGCATGAAAACTCTCAGAATTGCTGGGCTATCGAGCTCACCCTTGCAAATAACAACTTTTGCAGGTTAAGGACTTATGTTAAAGATTACATGCTACTTGATTGATAGAGATCAGTAGTATAGAAGGAGATTGATTTATTTATTTAAATATATGCTCTTGAACCATGATTAGGTTCTAGGAGATGTACATAATAGTAGTTTACGATGTGTAATATATGTTAAGTTGTAAAGTTGTACTATGAGGTACATAGAGGAATTCAAATGGATATGTAGAAATTTATACAATAATTGAATAGAATGAACCATATTATAATTTGATTCAGGGATTTGTAATTGATTCAAGTTAAGAAATTAATAAAAGATTATTTTTCAAAGGAGATTGAAAAAGTTTAAATTATTCTGCATATTTTTATAACATCGAATATGATGTTAATGATCAAGATTTGTAACTTATAAAAGTTTGGGGTCATTACATAGATCTTAGAAATGGAAAGAATTTATATTCTAAATTGTAATAAGCAAAGTTATATTCATTAAGTTATGAATAAAATATATAAATAGTTTGACGATAGTAGTATCATGTTGGACCGGATCCAAGGTTCGAATGGACCCGGATTTGGGGGCGTCACAGGTTGGTATCAAAGCTGTAGGTTATAAACCTTAGGTAAGAGTACCTTAGGCTATAACCTGAGGGAGAGAGAAAGATAAAGATTAAAATATATATAAGCAAAGATTCAAAGAAGAATCTTGAAATATCTAGAGAATGAGAATTCAGGAGCTTCCTAACTCCGGTAATAAAGATGTTAAGATGATGTCTATAAGATGGATATGACAAACATAATAAGAATGAACTTGAGTAGAGTTTAGTTGATAATGGAAAAGAATCCTAAGTTAACCGATGATCACGACGTGATCAGAATGAGCAATGAAGTGATAAATAGTCTATAACGACTAAGTGGGTATAGCTTGATGCTATAAGAGAAGGTACTATGTAATGGTATGAGATAAACTTATGTGGAGTTGTAAATGATGAGATACGAAAAATTCGTATTAAGCAAAGAGTAAGTTAAGAGTGAGATAGAGTTAAGTGGGATTTCAGTTGAGGACTCATGTGAGAGCTAACTTGTACAAACCTTTGTATAGGCGGAGCTCATGCTCGGTTCCTCACAATGATAATCAATGGAATATCGGTGTCGCGCTATCAATATGCTTATGGTGAGAATGTGATTCTTTTCTCATATCATATTTGATAGATAGAGACTATTAAGATTAAGATAGAGAATATTAAGATTAGGCACGGTTCTTAAAACTAATGCATATGGTAAGTTCGTGACTCATAATCATGTGGTATATTTTGAACCCCTCAGCGAATGGACGTCTATGGTCTGACTAGGGTAAGTTCCTAAACTCATATGATTATGGCAAGTTCCTAGATTTCCAAAGTGTGGTAAGTTTAATGAACTATATCGGGTATATATATGTTATGAATTTACAAATTTTGGTATAATGAGCATTGATGGTGTTAAAGATTGATAGAATGAAGCAATGGAGTAAGGATTGAAGTTTGATGGAGAAACATGGATTTTCTAAATCTTCTAGCTCTGCTAGGTTTTCAAAATTTATTGACTTTGTGCTGATGCTTGCACTTCTATTTTTTTGAAAAAAAAACATTGGATCATGTGATTGAACCAGTGATGTTTTAAAAATAATACCATTATCCATATGTCTATGCTAATTGTTTTGGCTAAGACAAAAATGATTTGAAAATTTTCAAAAGGTATTTCTAACCATGTGCATCATTTGATATGGTGTAAAAATGGTAAACGATGGAGTCATCAATGCAGTCGAACCTAGTGTTGGTTGTGATCGAAAGATCGTCAGCCCACTATGTTATGATGTAATATGACAAATTCATATAATGACGGAATCCTCAATGTACTATTGATCTGGTACGGTATCACGACGTTATAAAAGAATTTTGGTTTCTTGTAAATTATGAAGAAGGCCAATTAAGTTGGCTAAATTATTTCGATTGATGTCCGAGTTATTGATAAAGTCTAAGCTATTTGATTCGGCTAGACGGCTGTTGAAAAATATTTATGGAATTCAATCATTCTTGAGTATTTATGCCAAACCAGTTGCTCTGGTGCGGATTCAGATGTGGAAAAGCTGAGGTGAATAACCCTATAAGGGGATATGTTTTTGGGGACAATGGTTCTGAGCGTAATGCATATAGTCGTTAAAAAACACTACTTTGCGGCCCAACGTAGTGGTACAATAGGTTGGCCACCTAGTGTACGTGTGGAGGGTGTTTTTCAGTCATTGTGATCGATAAACACTCTGGTTTGCAGTGTGAAGGATTGTGTTGATGCACTAGTTCACGCTCTTGTGTGACCCCTCAGCATAATTTGGAATCTGAGTTATTCATACTACTTTTCGATTATTGAAAAATTGTGGAAGACTCTTATTCTTCTGTGTGATGAATGTAGTGAGTAGAATGTTCCTTAGAAAGGAGAATGTGGTAGAATGTAAGTGAGTAAGTTATAATAAAACTTCTGAAAAAAGAATGGATAAAATTATTCAAAAGAATATGTAATATTCAGAATAGCACCTAGTAGATGAGGTTTTAGTGATTCCGAGGACGGAATCCTTATAAGGGGGAGATTATGTAAGAACCCGAATTTTCAAAAAATATTAAAATAAGAATTTAATAGATAAAATTCTTATAGCATAAGATGAGTTCGAACCAGAATATATAAATGTGTTACGAGGTATGTGGTATTGTGTTACATAGGATGATATGAACCATGTAATAAGTGACGTTGTGTTTAATAAATATATATCATTATTATATATTTGTTATAAATCATATAGATGAATTAGTAATAAGATTGATAAAATTTATCTATCGATATTAAATAATTTATGTGAAATTATTTTATCATAGTAAGTTGGTGACATTAAATATATTTGATAATCACTAATTTCTTGAGTATTTGTATGAGTAAGTATCAAGTCTAAGGTAGTGCAATCGTACCCTTTAATGGTGGATGTATAGAAGCTGGGCTAAACGATTTCTTCAGAGAGCGGAGGTATATACGAATTAGTAACTGATCTAACTCACTGTGAAAATAGTGTAGACGAGATGGAAACTAATTTGTTGGTTTTTTGTGGGAAACCACTCAGTGTACTATATTGAATACCATTAAAGACTCGATGTGTTCTAGGTTTGGACTTGTATGTATATACGTTGTTGACGAGAGAAAAAAATCAATATATCTTTAGATAAATATTTTTAGAGATTTATGGACTAATATTGGGATATGGTTAAATGTATAGATTAAAGAAAGAAGAGTTGAACTTGAAGTTTAATCTATTAATTATTGAAGAATATAGTAATTGGAGATTTATTTTGGTTAGTATAATGAGATAGCATGTATGGAGCATGTTAAAGGATTTACGAATTAAGTTCTGTTTCGATTGAAGCAAAACATGTCTGCATCCTAACATGAGGTGGCGCTGCCTCACCACTCTTAAGCCTAAGACCTGAACGGCCGCGCCGGTCTGTAGACAGTTCAAGATGAGTTTGTGTAATCTGATGAGTTGTGTAGTCTGAACTATAGGAATTGTATATTCGTGGCTAATATGTTATCATATGGGTCATATTTAACAACTATAGTGTCCTGAATGGATTAAAATAGCAAAGCATGAATTGAATGAGAGTTAGTTATGGAAATTAACTAAACAAGAATAAATATTAGTTTACTTAAATTAAGTTAAAAATTATATTATGGAATAATATAATTTAAGTATTAAAGCCTTGTGAGGCAGTGGCGTGATAGTAAATTGAATGAATGGAGTAATTCACTTAAGTAAAATGGTGAATTAATATATGTGCTTTACATGAAGAAAATGAAATGATTATGTTAATTAATTTTAGTATTTTTATACATTACATAATATGGTAATATGTGAAAGGGTGTAATATTTGAAAGACGTTAATGTAAAGATTGAGGAAGTTGTCTTGGGGCAATTGAATATAGTGTATAATTTAAATAATTAATAGAGTAGATATTAATTATTTTAAGTGTAAAGGTTATACACATTACAAGTGTAAGGTAAGCTAAATAATTCAGCATTGAGGTGAAATGCGTCACACAAACTTTATATTAAATAATGTGTAAAATGGGAAAAATGTTAGCAATAGTATCATATAATTACCTACTGCTTAAGATTAAATGAAGTGTGATAGTTAATTGTGGTTAAGGATATACAAAAATATAGAGTAAAAGTAATTAAATCATAAAGTTGATTTAAATAAATTTGTTCATCTCATCCTATGCGATGAGACAATTATATGTGTACTCTAAAAGATGGAAGTAAATAAATATGTGTTATTAAAATATTTATTTCAATATCTATGTGTAAGTAAATAGTAAAACAAGATATTAAGTTATTAGTGAGCAATTAAACTAAGTCCACACATGTTATAAATATTAAATTATGTGGACTAATGTACATGAATTATATGATGAGAATACATAAATAATCTCTAATTTTCTTAATATAGTAACTATTGTACATTAAGATTACATTTTGGGAAATTAAAGTAACTAAACTAAGCTAGTTGCTGAGATATAAGCTTGTCCCATTTTGCGAGTCTCATCTCATTCATCACGTGAATAGGCCATTGGCCTAGCCTAGTGTTGCTGCTGAAAACAAGAAGGCTGATGATGAAAGTCGGTATTACTTTCCACCAACTCTCTCTTAACTGATGGCTTCCCCTTCCTCCCGTTGGTTTAAATTCTTGGACAAAACTCCCAATTGGACAATAGTTTGGCTATATAAGGAAGCCTTCCCCTTCATTCTCAAGGCTGATAAATTGCTGAGATTGTTGTTATTGCATAGAGAGAGTGAGGTTGCTGAATTTGAGCTTTAATTAGAAGTCTAAGAGATAATGTTTAGTCATTTAAGCTTCACAAAGGTATACTTAAATCATGTTCTAAAGTTTAAGTTTGAAGAATTCCTGAGAATTAGAATGGATTTCTTGATAATTAGTGTTAAATTGAATGTCATGGTATTATCAGAATTTTATGTTTGATATGATATTAATGTATTATTCTGAGAATGCTAAATGAAAGTGTATTGGTTGTTTGGGCTACAATCTGTAGAAGCAGAGGCTAAGTCTGGGTTGGTGCCGAAGTGGCGCAGCTGTGCCACTTTCCAGAACAATCCCAGCGCGGTCGTGCCATAGACCAGTCTTGAATTCAAGTTTTGTTACTTTCTGGTATTCCAAGCATGTTAGTTTGACTTAACTAAGTATGTAAAGGGACCTAGCATGTAATTTAAAGTTGCTTTGCAATAATGAGTTGTATTAGTTGGATTATAATGATTTTAAAATAGAAAACTTGAAGTTTTGTAAAGAAAAACATGATGGACCTTATATCGTTTAAGTTCTGACCTTTCAAGCTTGTATACTAGGGTATCTTATGCTTCTAGACATTACGGATATGATTGCCATCTAGCTAAGCATGATTTAAACTTTTTAAGCATGGTTTATGATGAGATTTCAAGTGTTAAACTATTCATCCTTGGTGTAAATGAGTAGTATACATATGAGCATGCATATTTGGCTTAGTTAAATGTACAAATGAGTATAAGTTATGATTCAAAGTTACTTTGTATACCAATTGGTTTTAGCATGAGTTTTTAAAAGAAAACTTCAAGTTTTGAAAATGAAACCTGACGAACCTTATGTCTTTTAAGTTTTGACGTTGGGAACATATGAATGTGGCCTAGTTATGTGCGCGGACGAGTAAGGAATGTAATTTCAAGATACATTTCACAAAAAAGGTTGTCAAGCTCGATTTAGTATGTGTTTTAAAGAGAAATTTAAAAGTTTTAGAAACTAATGTTGATGAGCATTGTATTACTTTCATTATGACCTTATAAGCTAGCATGATAGGGTTGTTTATACCTTTAGCATGAATGATAAGTGCACCCAATTAGTTAAGCATGACATAAGATATTTACGCATGTTTTAAAAGTAAGAACTATACTAATTGTGTGTAAGTGAGTTTGATACACAAAAGCATGCGTATTAAGGATTGTTTAGTATCATTATGTGAATTGACATAGCGAGTTCCTTGTTAGAATGACCTATTTAGCCTCGATAAAAGAGTTTTGAAAGAGGAAGTTTTGTGCTTGATTCAAGTTTTATCTCCAAGTTGTTTTAGATCTCTAAGAAGGTGTTCGATTGGGTCGATCGACTATTGTATATGTTAATCCTAGTTGAGCAAATGAGTTCAAAGAAACTAAAAGTTTTAGAAGTTAAAATCAACGTTAACAAGTGTGGGAAACAAAATTTGTTCTAAGCCATTTCTTTATGTGTTGGTACTGTGTTCAAAAATATTAAGGTGCTAGCAAGAGAACTAGATTTTTGAAAATGTCAATTCTAGTTTTGGCAGGGAGTAGCGCGACCGCACCACTCCCAAGCTTATACTCAGCACGGCCGAGCCGTGCTGCAGAGTGGTCAAGATCAGTTGTTAACTGTCTCGAATTTAGAACATGTCAATAGATATACTTTAAAGACTATACAAGATGAAGTAAAATTGTTTCGAAAGGATAAGCATTAGAGTATAATGAGCTAACAACATAGCTATCCTAAGCAGATATTGGAGAAGTGAAATGAAATAATATTTGTTCTTATATTAAGAGCATATAAAATGTATGACTGATAAATATGAATCCATGATCATATAACTATGTAAGAATACACACAGTGCAGATAAGCTTTAAGCAGTTAAGTTGTAGTTGATAAACTACGAATCAGGCAAGTCTTTCAGTTCCTATTTGATATATGAATTCTATAACTGTTAGTTGAGCTATATTATGCTATGATAATGTTGATGTATATATATAAAATGCATATGAGATATGTATGAAAGTTGAAAGTTGATCTTTGATGATATGCTTGTGAAGTAAATCTCTATGCTTGTTATGTGAGAAGTAATACGAGTAGTAAATATTAATTGATTATGAATGCATGAACTGAATATGCTATTATATGCTACGTGCTACATGAAAACTGTTAGAATTGCTGGGTTGTCGAGCTCATCCTCGCAAATAACAACTTTTGCAGGTTAAGGACTTACGGTAAATAATACATGCTACTTGATTGATAGAGATCAATAGTATTGAAGGAGATTGATTTATTTATTTAAATATATGCTCTTGAACCATGATTAGGTTCTAGGAGATGTACATAATAGTAGTTTACGATGTGTAATACATGTTAAGTTGTAAAGTTGTACTATGAGGTACATAGAGGAATTCGAATGGAGATGTAGAAATTTATACAATAATTGAATAGAATGAATCATAGTATAATTTGATTCAGGGATTTATAATTGATTCAAGTTAAGAAATCAATAAAATATTATTTTTCAAAGGAGATTGAAAAAGTTTAAATTATTTCATATATTTTTATAACATCTAATATGATGTAAGACAGGAATGGTAATGACCAAGATTTATAACTTATAAAAGTTTGGGGTCATTACATAGATCCTGGAAATGGAAAGAATTTATATTTTAAATTGTAATAAACAAAGTTATATTCATTAAGTTATGAATAAACTATATAAATAGTTTGACGATAGTAGTATCGTGACGGACCGGATCTGAGGTTCGAAGGGACCCAAATTTGGGGGCGTCACATGCGCTAGATTTTAAGCTAATCCTAAGGAATCACACTTAACTACTGTAAAGAGAATTTTCAGGTATCTCAATGGCACACCTCACTTGGGACTTTGGTATCCCAAGGAGTCCTCCTTTGAACTGACAAGATATACAAATGCTGATTTTGCAGGCTGCAAGATCAGTAGAAAAAGTACCAGTGACACTTGTCAGTTGCTAGGAAACAGACTTGTGTTCTGGTTTAGCAAAAGAAGCAAAATTCAGTATCTACCTCAACAGCTGAATCTGAATACATTGTTGCTGGCAGTTGCTGTGCTCAAATCTTATTGATGAAAAATTATCTAGCAGACTATGAGTTTGATTTCAAATCTATACCTGCTCATTATGATAACACAAGTGTCATAACAATAACACATAATCATGTCATGCATTCTAGGACTAAGCATATAGATATAAGATATCATTTTATTAGGGATCATGTCCAAAATGAAACTATATCTTTACAATACATCCCTACTGAAAATCAACTTGCTGATGTCTTTACGAAACCTTTAGATGAATCCAGATTCAATAAATTGATAAGTGAGTTAGGTATGTTAAATCTACAACCATAAAACTCTATGCTCTAGTTTGTGCCAACCATGTAGATAAAAAGGCTATATTAAAATCGTAGAGATAACTAAAGAGAAACCATGATCATAGAATAGTCTCGACATGGCAGAGAAGCATCCTATGATGACATCATTCCTATCAAATCCAAGTAACCTGTCTGAGAAGAGCCTCAGGGACAAACCTGACCCTTAGTTCGGTCTAAGAGGCTGGCCCTTCTTGTGCTACCTTAACCTAGAAGGAATGCTAAGTTAGAGTTCATCACATGGAGCAGGACAGACAATGATCGTAGAGTAGAATCAGCAATGACCTCATCAATCGTAGAGTAGCCTCGACGATCGTAGTCTTCCCAAAGGATACACTAGCTCAGGGGAAGCTAAGGGCAGATCAGTATTTTCCACATTATTTAAAATCATGGAGCCCGACAGTACTCGACACGCGCCCTACTATGCAAATCGTGAGGAGGAAAGTTACAAATACATATTGAAAATGTTTTTGACAATTCACCTCAGAATTTCAAAAGCTCATTTCTCTCTCTCTCTCAAAAGAAACCCTAGCCTTCAGAACGATCAACCAACCTCTTTCCAAGAAAATCAATGGTTGCTTCCAATGTCATATCTGGTTACCAACTCTACTTTGACGAGTTCAAGACAGTTGACCCTCAGTTCCACAAGATTCTATCTCTTCTGAAGAAAGATGGTCTTGAAGAAGCTCTGAGCACCAGCACAAGGATCTACTCGAAGCTGATGAAAGAGTTCTACAACAATGGAGTCTTTGAAGACGACATTATCACTACAAGGGTCAAGGGGGAACAAATTAAACTCAAGGCTGGAGATATAAACCTAGCCCTTGGTTTCAAATCAAAGGGACTAGTATCTATGGATGTCATCGACTTCCATGAAGGTCTGAAGAAGATGCACCACACGAAGTTTCAGAACGTCAAGGGGTACAAGAAGAAAGAGTTTCCCCAGAAATATGAATTTATGGCTGACATTGTTGGAAAGTGCATATGTTGTAAAAGCTCTGGTCACGAATCTGTGAATGAAATTCAACTAAAGCTCATGAAAACAATCTACTTTAGAATTCAACTCTACTATGGGGCTCTGCTCATAAACTGGATTGGGAAGTGGATACTCGGCTCAAAGAAATCAAATAGCTCTGGAAAAATGCTCTATGGGAGGTACATAAACATAATCATGTAATCTGCTTTGGGTGACAAAATTAGGGACAAGGAAGGGGAACCCATGAACCCCAACAGAAGAATGACCCAGTAGCTGTTTCAAAACTGGAAAAGAAACCTTGCTAAAAATGTAAGGATGATGTCTGAATCTAGTGGGGGGATTAGGGGAGTAAAGATATCTGTGTTACCAGGAAACATGTCAGATGTGAAAGAAGATGAAGAAGAAGGAGAAGTCAATCAAAAGAAACCCATTGCTTTGACCAGAAAAAGTAAAGGTAAGAGGAAAGTGAATGTTTAAGCAACAGAAGAACCTCAAGGCCCAACTACAAATGTGCCTTAAGAAAGTTCGAGCACTAAAATTCTAAAGGAAATGAAGAAGAAGAAGTTGCAGTCTGAAGAGGAAGAAGACAGAGCCACCATCTCTTAGCTGCTTAAAAAGGGAAAATGCAGCCGCAAGACAAAGAAGTCTTCACTATCCTCGATCGTAGAGTCATTACTAATCGTAGAGTCCATACTTATAATCAGTCCAGAAGTGGATACTGTAGTAGTATCTCAGCCTGAACCAACTGTCAGGGCTGAAGCGAAAGAGAGCATCAAGGTTGCAGCTCAGCCCAGAAAGACAAGGAGAAAGCTTGTCAAGAAATATGTTCTTGAAAATGAGAAAGCCTTAAAGGAAGAAGAAAGAAAAATAGTTGCAGAAAAGGAGCTTCTTGAAATTATTGTGCTAATAAGTGCTCTAATTCAGGAGGAGCTGCCTGAAGAACAAATGAATGATCAGATTGAGGGGGAGACTCTCGAAGTCCCTGTGCTAGAAAGTGCTATAGCTGAGGGGGAGATACAAGAAGATATGGAAATCGATGGTGTGAAAGCTATGGTGGGAGAAATAGCTGAAGATCAGACAAGAAATGAGGAGATATTTGAAGTGGTGGACACTTCAAATGAAGAAAATGATAACTGCCAATGAATAGGCTCATCAAAACTGAATAGTACTCTATCAATAATAACAAAAGATTGGAATCAAAATATGGAATATATATCTGAGGGTCATAAGACCATAAACTATGTCCACAGTTGTAAGTAATCTTTCAACTTCAACTTTAACAGTTTATGACTACAAGGACTTCTCATACTTAGGGGGATCAGCCTTTCGTACAATGTCTTGTGTACAAACATCTTAACGCATTGCGTATCCCCTATAATAGTACAAGTCCGCACCAAATAAAGTTTGGTTTGGATAAGCTTTCGAGGGAAATTTGAAGTTTAACGATCAACAACTAGAGAACTAGTTGAATCAATAAGGTTTGATAACACAACAATTGATCAATAATAACATATTATGGAACAATTAATAATCGGAAGTGAACTAACTATATATTGAACTCATGCTTAGAAACAACTACAAAGCATAGGTATTGAATGATAGTAAACCTTGCTTGAATAATATTAAGCTAGGGCTATGAATTATTAACTATACATTAAGTAGTAGCAAGCTGAAAATAAAACTTGCTCATTATGAGAATAACTTGTGTCAAGTAATTGAAATAAGACAATTCGACATTAGAAATTAGAATTCAAGAAAATTACATTCACAATACACAAATGACAATAAAGAAACTTGTCTAACAATAAACAAGTTAGAATACATCAATAAGTATTAGAATTCAAAGCTTGTTCGAATAAAGTTAAAGTCATAGCTTGCTTAAATAATGATTAGGAATACAAGAATTCGCTTAATGAAAGTTTAAAATAAGAAACTTGCTCAATGTAAAAAGATAAGGTTTAGAAACTTGCCTCGAGCGTAAGCTATAATATTAAACTCACGTTCACCTACACATAGGTTTAGAACCACCATCTATTAGATATACTAACATTCACATTCCAACATAACACATATTTCTAGTTAGACTTATTATTTTAGCACAAGTCTTAGGCTACCATACAAATATCAGAAATTACAAGTGTTAACCTTCACAACACCTGTTTACTATTCACCATGCTCACTAAGTTCTAATATACCACGTTCATCACTTACTAATCATTCTAAACTTTGAATTTATCAATTACATATCTTGGTTATGTTTTAACCTTCTTACTACATGTTTGACACATTAACATAACCTTAGACCAAGTGGTAAGGCTACCCCAAAATCTGCAGCAGCAGCAGAAGGCTCTGCCTCAGATCAGTGTATGGCGCAACTGCGCCATACACAGCGCAACTGCGCCTGCGCAGCTGCGCAATTTTTAGCCTTGGCACCAACGCAGCTGCGCTGGTGCACAGACAGATGCAGAGACGGCTATGAACAGTAACCGACTTTAGCCCAACAAACACGAATTTCACCCACCAAACAGTAAAATTAACATATAAAATAAATACAAAACTGTTATAAACATGATTGTTAACATATTCAACCACTTAGAACAATTTAACAACACTTTTAACTATTTTAATTTCTCAAATTTCTCATTTTCATATAAAACTCAATATTTTTGACATTCTTCACAAAAATCTACACTGTGATTTCAATTCTTCACCAAATCACTTCGTTCAAACTACGTTTCCTTCGTTTCTTAATGAACTAGCATAAACAAGCTTCAATTTGCAATTTAGCATATGAATTGACCATCAAAATTGATACTTACACAAGCCACATAAGAAAATATTCATACAAACATACACTGTCATATTTTTTTCTACTGTTATCCGAAAATAACATGCAATTTCCTTGTTTAAACACTAGTTCTAACATCACAAACACATATAATCACCATAATTTAATTATATAGCAACAATTCAAAACATATGAAATTCAGAGAGTATAATATTATTGCCGTGGAACATATATATATATATATATATATATATATATATATATATATATATATACTAAGGTTTAGATAAAATACCTTCACTTAGCTTGTAATCTTTGCTAACACCACTGAATTTGCTTTGGAAAACTCAAGAATTCCCTCTCAACTCTCTCTCAATTCTCTGTATTCTCCTCTTAGGCTTAGCAAAACTAAAACTAGAACTGATAACAAGTATACGTAAAATAAAGTAACTGCTATGGCCTTAATACGCCTACTAATTATAATGTCAGTTACAAAACAACGTATATATTATAAATATATTATATTTATTATTTTATTTATATTATTATAATTCAACATTTGAAAATTCAAAAGCCATAAGGCTTTGTTTGGCAAAAATATTTAAAATTTAAAGACTTAATATATTTAAGCCTTTTTTGGGTTAAATAAATTTAAAACTACTTTAATTATTTTAATAAACAATTTAGTTTATAATTTATAATCACATATAATTTATTTGGATTTCCATATCCAACATTAACTAAATAAATAAATTCAACATACTATATTTTAAATAAAAATTCCACTTAAACAATTATCACAAAATTATAATTTCGTTATAATTTTATTTAATAATTTAACACACCAATTTAAATTATTAATTTCAATCAACAATATAACCTCTCATGTTATATTACAACTCTCTAAATTACAAATTAATTTAATTTAAAATATTATCTTATAAATTTAATTCATAAATATTTACTAACAACCATTACATTAATAAAATATTTATTTCCTCAATTTCACAATAGACATATCAAATAAATATTTATATTATTCAATAAATATTTAAAATTACAACTTGAAATTCCAGATCATTACAATAGATATAAGAGAGCAAACTACAATCAGTTGTTCTCCTAGTTACCGATGGTGCCCTATCACAGAGCCCAAGTTCTCAACTATTGGGATCATATTTTCTGGACTTTCAAAGCCTATCCAGGAATCTCGGTGCTAGCTCATGGATTCCCAGATAACCTCACGTTTGCTCAGAAGCTGATCACTAACCATCCTCCTTTAGAAACTGGGCGTGAGGTACAATCAATTCCCATCTCTTTCAGAGTTAATCACTGTCCTCCATCAAATTTCAACCAATTCTATGAATTGCCAAGATGGTTGGAAGTGATTCTTCACCCACTGAACCAATTTCTAGCTATAGAATCCCAACATTCTGTAATTGATGAACCAAATATACCTAACTTTATATTGACAATCTCCCACCATTTCAGACTCTACGAATATCGATCATACTCAAATCGTAGAGTCACCCACTCAACCAGCATCAACAGCCTCTCCTCCCACAACTCAAACCCCCATACCTGAAACTCCTTCGGACATTCCTTCCAACTCAACTAGCAATTATTTTGATCTTGTTATTGCTCTCCCAAACCTGTAAAACCAAAATAGAAGAGCCTCTCCTCCAGGCACCCAGCAAATACTAGAGCTTCTATTAGATCTTCCAACCAAATCTGAGTTGTCTAATGCATCACAGAAAGTGACTATAGACATTCAAGAAGATCTTAAAACTCAATCTCTGCTTGTTCATACAAGGATAAACCACTTGATAGTTGATACTAACACCCTTCCCAATAATCTGAGTTCTTAGCTCATAAATAAACTTAGGGAGATCATCAAGGAAATGATCCACAACATTAACAAAAGGGATCAAATTCACTTTCAGTTTGCCCGGAAGCACAAAGAAGCAGTTATCCTTCTACAGAGACTCAAGAAACTCAAAATAAACTTATTATGGAAAGTCTCTCAGGCCTACGATCTTCCATTAAAGAATTCAAAGATTACTCTATGAATCAGATACAATAAACATACACTGTCTTGACCATTCTACGAAAGCACAACTCTCAAACTTACTCTCTGGTTAAAGAAAATCATTAAGATACTACTCAATCCAGGAATCAGCTCTACGAACTTGTCCAAGGCATGAATCATCTGTCAGATGACATTCAAACCCTTGATGGTGACATAAAGGGGGAGAATAAAGGGGAAGGAGAGAAAGGTAAAGGAAGAGGAAAACAAATTGCTCAATCTTCAAGGAGTTCTCCCATAAGACAGCATCGCTATCAGACTCCACGATCCGAACAGTAACAGCGCAAACTAATTCTCATGGAGCAACCGCGAAGGAGTCGAGGGCCATCTCCTAGCTCATAAGGAGTAACCACTACTGGCCTAAACATGCCAGTTGGAGATCCTGCCTTTATGAACAGACATGATCATGGAGAATGGCTAAGTCAAAGCGAGATGGAAGACATTACATGGGGAGATGAAGCTAGCAGAAGGAGAGTTGCAAAGCATGCCAATCCTCCAAGAAGCAAAAGGCAGAAGAAATAGAGATGAGTTGAAATTTATTTCTTATTGATGTAACTATGTTGTATTGTAATATCTATCTTTACAAACATCAATAAATTCATGCTTATTCTCTAGAGATTTCAGCTGCTCACGAAAACATTAAGTCATATTTACTTTCTAGCAACTACAACTAGAAATTGATGATTATGATACAAATCTACTTGGTAATGTCAATATCAAATAGGGGGAGATTGTTGGGTATTGCATATTTATTTGATGTTGAAAGTAAATAATCATGCTTATATTTAAAGTCATTCAAAGAACATATGTACAAGGACTTAGATGATAGATCAAAATTGTTAGGTTGATCTGTGCTTTATGTTTATCATTCTTTAAATGAATGTATAGAAGAAAAGATTAAAGCTGTTAGAATGATCTATTTTGAGATATAATAAATCGGCATCAACAGAATCGTAGCCTGTCGAGCCAGTCGAGGGATTGCAGTAGCCAAGGCAGAATCGTAGAGTATCAAAAAAGTTGCTACAAAATCATAATCTACTTTGGAGAACCTCACTCATAATCGTAGAGTTGATCCAAATGCCTATCGAGCCCAATCAAGAATTGTAATCTGTTCTTGGAAGCGTAAAGTCTGTAAATCAATCAAGGAAAGATCGTAGTCTACCAGTACTTAAGAGAAATCATAGTGTTCTCCTCTATCAGTCCAAATCAAGCACTAATGTGACAAGACACCACGATCATGATCGCAGTGCATCATCTGTCTCCATCAGAAGCATCGAGCTTTGTCCATTTGTTGAAGAATAAAATATAACAAATGAGAAATGGATTATAGACGTTGAGACTCTTGGGAATCCCAATGATCCAACACTCATCCTTAGTATATAACGAAGAAACGTATTAAAGTAGCTAAGAAAAGTACTACATGTCAGCTGAAAATACCATTTCAGATGTTAGGTGAGATAGTAGTCTGCTGTGTCAGTGGGTTAGACGGCTGAACATAAGATTTTTAGGAAGTCACCGTCAGTGCTCAGAAATGTCAAATACAATTAATGCTTCAACGGATGCTTTCAAACGGACATATTTCAAAGCCACCTTATATACAAATCAGATGCAGATGAAAGGAAGCAAACAAGCACCCAAAAAAGCTAAAGAACACTCAAATGCCAAATTTACGGTCTAGAAAGAAAGTTTGCTCAGCTACTCAGTTCTTTCTAACACATGATTAATGGAAATTGAGTAGCACAACTCAAGAACTAAAATCTCATAAAGTGAAGTAAGAAGTTTCAAGTCTGCTTGACTTGAAGAGTTCTAAGTGAACTAAGAAGTTCCAAGACTGCTAGTCTTGAAGGAATCTAAGTAATTCGAATATTGTAATGACATCCTTAGTGGATTTCCTACTCGAGGAGTAGAAGAGTGGACTAGGAGCCTTGAGTGCTCTGAACCACTTAAAAATACTATGCCTTTTATATTCTTTATATAACTACTATATCTGTCATAACTGCTTATCACCTATTAACTTGGTTTATTTTAAAGGGAAACAAACAAATCTCAAATTTCGCTGTGATTAAATCATTAACAAATCTGACAAGTATTTTGTAAAAGAAAATCTTAAAATATTTATTCAACCCCCTTCTAGATAACTATTGTGCCTCTGGGAACTAACAGTATTAGGAGGTAAAATTAGTTAAAGGGGTTTAATTAATTATCCCTATTAAGATTAGGGAGCCCAATTAATTAAAGGAGTTTAATTAAATAAATAATACCTTATTTTAATTAAATAGGATTACCTGATATCTTTATGAGAGGAGTCTTATATCAGATATCAGATATCAAATATACGTGATTCTAATAGTTAGAGAGTACGCCCCCTTTTTCTATAGAGATAGGAAAAACTAGGGTTTAAGCCAATACACCCTTCTTCTTGAAAATTCTTCTTCGTTAGTGGATCATCAGTAGAGGCCATACACTTGGGTGGCTAACATTGATCAAAGAATTAATCTACCCATAGATTCAAGGAGATAGCGGAGACGTAGGATTTGAACTCGTACCTGTAGAAGCTTGTATCTATAAGGGTATGATTACATAACTTATTGTTCTTCGTTTTAATTAATAATATGCAAAAAGGATGATCCGAGTAATTGTTTTGTTAAAATTTTAAAATCTGATTTTATTTCACTTCTGCTATTTTTGCAATTTGATTGCTTACATCCCCCCTTATAAGAATTTCGTCCCCGGAATTACACATAAGGTTACTCAAAAAGATGTGGATAATTTTTTCTCATCTTTTCCTCGAGTTCCCACGTAGCTTCTTCAGCATTGTGGTTCCTCCAAAGAACCTTTACATAATGTATAACCTTATTTCGTAACTTCTGCTCTTTTTTATCTAAAATTTCTATCAGAATTTCCTCGTACGACAAATCTTTTTCGACCTGAATTGGTTCATACGATATCATTTTCTTATAGTCAGGCTAATATGGTCGTAACACTGACACATGAAACACATTATGAATATGTTCCAGTTCATGAGGTAGAGCTATCTTGTACGCCACTTCGCCTATCTTCCTCAAGATCTCAAATGGTCCAATAAATCTCGGACTCAACTTACCTTTCTTTCCAAATCTTATCTTCCATTTCTAGAGAGATACTTTCAAAAATGCATAGCTTATCACTTTAAAATCTGTCTTCTTGCGATGTAAGTCTACAAACTTCTTCTGGAGATATTGAGCTGCTACCAGCTGGGCTCTAATCACCTTTATGATCTCTACTGTCTGCTACACTAATTATGGTCCCAATAGCCCGCGTTCACCAACTTCATCCCAGCATAAGGGCGTTCTGCATTTCCTCCCATACAATGCTTTGTACAGTAGCATTCTAATGCTGGTGTGATAACTATTGTTGTATATGAACTCTACTAATAGAAAATGATCCTCCCAGCTACCTTTGAAGTCCATCACATAAGCTCTGAGCATGTCTTCAAGTGTTTGAATCGTTCTCTCACTTTTCCCATCAGTCTTTGGATGATACAAGATGCTCATCTGTAGTTGCGTCCCCATTATTTCTTGAAGACTCTTCCAAAAGTTTGACGTGAATCGCGGATCTCTATCCGATATAATAGATACTGATACTCCATGTCTCGAGATAATTTCTTTGATATATAATTTGGCTAGCTGGTCCAAACTATACCTAATCTTGATTGGCAAAAAGTGAGTTGACTTCGTAAGACAATCTACAATCACCCATATGGTGTAGTGCCCTTTTTGCGTTACTGGAAGTCCCACCACAAAATCCATCGTGATTTGCTCCCATTTCCATTCTAGAATTTCAAACGGTTGTAGTAATCCACTCAGTTGTTGATTCTCTGCCGTGACTCTCTAACAAGTTAGACATCTGCTGACTCATTCTACAACCTCTCTCTTCATGTTTGGCCACCAAAAGTGTTGACGGAAATCTTGATACATCTTTGTGCTTCTTGGGTGTATCGAGTACCTCATACTACGCGCTTCTTGCAAAATCTCCTCTCTTAGTTCTGGTACTGACGGTACCCAAATTCATCCTTTGAATCTCAGCAGTTTGGTGCCATCAATCTTGTATTTTAATTCGTCGCCTTCAATTAACCGCTTCTTGATGTTGTTGCAATCTTTGTCCTTCTCTTGTGCCTCTTTAACCTTATCTAATAAGGTCAGGCTTGTTGCTAATGTAAATAATTTTTTATCGGTCTCCATCGTACACTCGATTTCCAATTCCAGTCGTTCAAAATCTTTCACTAACTCCTCTCGAATGGTCAATTTCAGTAACTTCTCCCTGCCTTTTCTGCTCAGGGCATTTGCCACTACATTTGTTTTGCATGGATGGTACAAAATCTCACAATCATAAGCTTTGATCAATTTTAGCAATCGACACTGCCTCATATTTAGCTTTTTCTGTGTGAAGATATGCTTTAGACTTTTATGATCCGTATATATCTCACACTTTTTTCCATACAAATAATACCTCCAAATCTTTAAGGTAAAAACTACCACTACTAACTCTGTGACACCCCCAAATCCTAGTACTTCATTTCCTCAAGATTTGGTGTTCACGTAATCAAAACATTCATTACTAACTACCCAATTGATAAAATTGAATAAATAAAACCTGCCCATACAGGATTAAACTTAAATAAAAATCTCCCAGGTTATCTAACCTTTACAAACATTCATTCATGCGGAAAATAAATTAATATAAACTTCATTACAATCCTTAAACAAGTCTGAAAATAAACTATTCAATCTATTACAGGTCTTCAGCATTGTTTCATCTTTCCTTTCCCTTTACTGGTGCTAGGTACATCACCAGTTTCAACCTTAGCTGTAAAAAATTTTACAGGCAAGAGTGAGCAAACAAGGCCCACTTGAAATAATAATAAATAAATCAGTTAACTTTACATCATGTACCAACATTAGGTTTAATAGAACTGAACAATAAATTCTATTACTTTCTAAAAACTTTAATCAATTACTGAGGGTCTATTGACCACGAATCATGTCCACAGTTATAAGTAATTTTTCAACTTAAACTTTAACAGTCATAAGACTATAAGGACTTCACGTACTTAGGGGGATCAACCCTTCGTACAATGTATTGTGCACAATCATTTCAACGCTAAGCGTAACCTCTTATAAAAGAGTTGTTCTTCTCAGTATTTAGAATACAAGTCCGTACCAAAGTGAGTTTGGTTTGGATACATCATGGGGTAATTTAGAATTTAACGGTAATCAACTAAGGGTTAGTTGATTACAAACAACATAACTGTATACTATGGAATAATCATAGTTGAATTGATATTTATAAACTAACATCATGCTTTAGGAATAATTTAATAGCATAATCATGGAATAATTATAACATGCATCCTCATAAACCAATAGATACACGAGCTTAATCAACAATAAACAATCTAACTCTACGAAAGTGTAAAGTTAGCAATTTGTACAATTGAAATGGAATTAAAGCGATAATGTGTTTAACGAATTCAAACTTGCACAATGAAGTTTGGAGTTAGAGAACTTGCATAAGTATAACATAACAGTGAAAAGTAACCTTGCTGAATAATAAAGTAGAAAAGGTTAGGGAACTTGCCTCGCGTGTAGGTTAAACAATTACTAATCACATTCACCCCAAGTCCTACACATATCATATGCATTGATAATACACATTAGTTACACTAACATTACCTTTATGAGTTCCTTTATTACTCTTAGTATAGCTACTAACTAAGTTTAAGTTTAAACACAGCACATCTTTCATGAACATTACATTTTAGCTTTATTACAACTACCTAAATGATCATGCCATTACACCACGTGTACATTAACAACTTGATATAACATCCTAATACATGTCCAACATGTTATCATTAAGTTATACTAATACCCAAAGGGTTGCACTTGCATTCGTGCATCCCGACGCCCTCCGATTGGCTCCAAATACACAACAGTCATAAAGATGACCATTTTTACTACTATTACAGACCTCAAATAAAAATACTTAAAGAATGAAAGTTGTAGTTCTACTCGTCCTCTTTCCGAATCATCTTGAATTACCTAAATCGGAGTTCGTATGAAAAAGTTATGGCCATTTTACTACAGGAGGCCAAAACTGCCCAACTAGGCCACTTTTCCGGCGCTGGGGCGCGGGACACGGCGCTGGGGCGCGGGCCACGGCGCTGGGGCGCGGATATGGCGCTGCGGCGCGAACCATGGCGCTGGGGCGCAGACATGGCGCTAAGGCGCCACTAAAGTACTACTGGAGTCGCGCCGCGGCGCCAGACTCCAGAATCCGGCGACAGCCTCGACAACAGTACCAGAAAAACCAATTTGGCCAAAAAGCTCGAATCTAATAAGTCGATTATCATGTAAATTGCATACAGACATCATATAATCGTATACTAACGACTTCTAACATGTTTCTACTCATCAATTAGCACAAACATCAAATATTCAACACCCAATTTTAATATTTTTGGCAAAACTCTATATTTTGATATTTTTCATGAAAACCAATACTGTGATTTTGTTATTCAATCAAAACAGAAATTTCCAAGCATCATGATTATGATTTTACACTCTAGCAATTCTTATAATCAATTTATCAATACAACAACTAATTAAACCTTAATTTCCATTTTAAAAATAACCCATTCTCATTCATAAAATTCTCTGTAAAATAATTTCTTCATAAAATATATACATACATGAATTAAACTCTATATAATCATGCATAACTCATGAAACACAACTACAATTGCTAATTATATAAACTTATAACCAAAACAACCAAAATTTCTTTTCATAAATTTTTCACAGAAACTTTTTGGGAAAAAAAAAACTTTTATAGTTTTGTAAAGAAGAAGATGGCCTACCTTGGATTATGAAGAAGATGATGGTCCTAACTCTTTGATTGTCAAGCTTTTCTCCAAAAACTGTTAATAATCTCTCAATTCTCTCTAGAATTCTCTCACTTTTCTTCTTTTCTTCTTCTTCTTCCTCTGAGTTCTTTCTTTCTCTATTTTCCTTCTTCTGAACTCTTTTCTCTCTCTAACATACGTACTAAAATATAACGTATATAATTATAATTATAATAATTGTATATTATAAATATAAGATATATAACTGACATCAGTTAAAGGTTTTGAAAATCAAAAGCCATAAGGCTTGTTTGGTTAGTCTAAATAAAATAACTCATTAATCTTTATGCCTTGTTTGGTAAAACTCAATTAGATAAAGAGTTATTATGCCATAAGACATGTTTGGTAAAACCACATTAAACTCTTTTAATTTATTTTGGTAACTCCTATATAGCAAGGTTATTAGTCACACCTTTATTAAATTAATAAATCAATTAAACGCTAATCTATTAAATTACTTTAACACATAAACAATTATAATTCTTTTTACAATTATAATTTCATTTAATCAACTAACATTTCAAACTACAATTTCTCATTTAAATATTATTATTTATTTAAAATCATTATAAGCTCTCTAGCTTATTAAATTAAACTCCATTATTATAAAATCTCATAATAATTAATTTATTTAGCTCCTTACTTATTTACTCAATAAATAATTAATTAAATCACATCAACTCAAATTGCCATATAATTTAATAAATATTTAATATTGCCAATAAATATTTAATATTTAATATTTAATTATTTATTCAACAAATAATTAAATAAACCACATCACTCAAATTTTACAATTATTTATTCAACAATAACATATCCAATAAATATTTATATAAATCAATAAATATTTATAACTTACATTTAAAAAAAATATGGAATGTTACATCATTCCCCTCTTAAAAGGATTCTGTCCTCAGAATCACAACTCAAACAACACATTCGCTACATTCTTTCCTACTTACAAAGATTCTGTCCTCAGAATCGAAGACACAGATTAAACAAATAACTCAGGGTATTCTATCAACATTTTCTCTTCGAGTTTCCACGTTGCTTCTTCAGCGTTGTGGTTCCTCCAAATCACCTTCACAGAAGGTATCACTTTATTCCTGAGCACTTGTTCTTTCCTGTCGACTATCTGGATTGGAATCTCTTCATAAGACAAATCTTTCTCGAACTGCAATGGTTCGTACTCGATTACGTGCTTGTAATCGGGTTTATATGGTCGTAACACCAAAATATGAAAAATATTATGAATGTTTTCCAACTCTGGAGGTAGAGCTACCTCATAAGCCACTTCTCCCACTCTTCGCAACACTTCAAAGGGTCCAATAAACCTCGGGCTTAGTTTTCCCTTTTTACAGAAACGAATTTTCCCCTTCCAAGGAGAAACTTTTAGGAATACATAGCTTCCTACGTCAAATGCACGATCTTGCCTGTGTTGATCAGCATACTTCTTCTGTCGGTCTTGAGCTGCTACTAATCTTATCCTGATGAGTTTGATAACCTCAGCAGTTTGTTGCACCAATTCTGGTCCTAACAGTTGACGTTCTCCAACTTCATCCCAGTACAGTGGAGTTCTGCACTTTCTGCCGTATAACGCTTCGTAAGGCGGCATGCCGATGCTCGCGTGATAACTATTATTGTAGGCGAATTCCACCAACGGTAATTGCTCTTCCCAGCTTCCTTTGAAATCCATGACGCATGCTCTCAACATATCTTCTAATGTCTGGATCGTTCGTTCGCTTTGGCCATCTGTTTGCGGATGATATGCCGTACTCATTCGCAACTGTGTTCCCATACATTCTTGTAGTCTCTTCCAGAAGTTTGATGTGAACCTCGGATCTCTGTCTGACACAATTGACACTGGAACTCCATGTCTTGCAACGATCTCTTTAATATATAGTTTTGCCAGCTGATCAAGATTGAATCTAATCTTTATTGGCAAAAAGTGTGCAGATTTTGTCAGTCTGTCTACTATTACCCAAATCGCATCGTATCCTTTCTGAGTAGTTGGAAGACCCACCACAAAATCCATCGTGATATGCTCCCACTTCCATTCCGGTATTTCCAACGGTTGAAGCAATCCGCTGGGTCTTTGATGTTCGGCTTTTACTCTCTGACATGTTAAGCACTTTGCTACACATTCCGCGACATCCCTTTTCATATTTGGCCACCAAAAATGTCGGCGCAAATCTTGATACATTTTCGTGCTCCCTGGATGAATTGAATATTTTGAGCTATGAGCTTCGATCAAAATTTCTTCTTTCAGTTCTGGTGCTGCTGGAACCCAGATCCTTCCCTCAAACCGTAGTAACCCTTCGGTGTCGATCTTGTATTTTACATCACCGCCTTCAATCAAATTCTCTTTGATTTTCGCACACTCTTCGTCTTGTAGTTGGGCACTCTTCACTTTGTCCATTAAAGTTGGACCAGCTTCTATCTGAAATAATTGTTCGTCGGATTCCTGTGGAAATTTGATTTCCAGTTCTAACTTTGTCATTGCTGAAATGAGCTCCTCCTGAGTTGTTAGCAGCATTAATTTCTCCCGACCTTTCCTACTTAAAGCATCCGCAACCACATTCGCTTTGCCCGGATGATAAAAGATCTCACAATCGTAATCTTTTATCAGTTCCATCCACCTTCTCTGACGCAGGTTCAAATCTTTCTGAGTGAAAATATACTTCAGACTTTTGTGGTCTGTGTAGATCTCACATTTCTCTCCATAAAGATAGTGTCTCCATATCTTGAGAGCAAATACCACTGCAGCCAATTCCAAATCATGAGTCGGATACCCTTTCTCATAATCTTTCAATTGTCTTGATGCATAGGCAATAACTTTGCCGTTCTGCATAAGAACACAACCCAACCCTTTGTGTGAGGCATCACTATACACCACAAAATTTCCTGTATTATCTGGTAGGGTTAACACAGGTGCCATACTTAGCTTTTTCTTCAAATCTTGGAAGCTCTCTTCACACTTTTCTGTCCAAACGAATTTCACAGCTTTTCGTGTCAAATTTGTTAACGGAGTGGCTATCTTAGAAAAATCTTGAATGAATCTTCTATAATAACCGGCCAGCCCCAAGAAACTCCTCACCTCCGAAGGTGTTCTTGGTTGTTCCCAATTGATTACAGCTTCCACTTTCGATGGATCTACTGAAATCCCATCTTTGTCAATCACATGACCCAAAAATTGTACACGGTCGAGCCAAAATTCACACTTAGTGAATTTTGCGTACAACTTTTCCTTTCTTAGTGTCTCCAATGTCAGACGTAAATGTTCCACGTGTTCTTCTTGAGTTTTGGAATACACCAGAATGTCGTCGATAAACACCACTACGAACTTGTCTAAAAATGGTTTAAATACCCTGTTCATCAAATCCATGAACGCGGCAGGGGCATTTGTTAAACCAAAAGACATCACCAGAAACTCGTAATGTCCATACCGAGTTCTGAATGCCGTTCGTGGTATATCCTTCTTCCTCACTTTCAACTGGTGATACCCACTTCTCAAATCAATTTTCGAAAAGTATTTAGCACCCTTCAACTGGTCAAACAAGTCATCTATTCTTGGCAACGGGTATTTGTTTTTAATAGTGACTTTGTTTAACTCCCTGTAATCAATGCAAAGACGCATTGACCCGTCCTTCTTCTTCACGAATAAAACTGGCGCTCCCCACGGCGATACACTTGGTTGAATATACTTCTTGTCTAGCAGTTCTTGCAACTGTACCATCAGTTCCTTCATTTCTATCGGAGCCATTCTGTACGGAGCCTTTGATATCGGTGCTGTTCCCGGCACTAAGTCGATCACGAATTCAATTTCTCTGTCCAACGGAAGTCCTGGCAAATCTTCTGGAAACACGTCTTCGAATTCTCTCACTACCGGTATTTCTTCTAATTTCACAACTTTCTTCTGAGTATCGACTATGTAAGCTAAATAGCCCACACAACCTTGACTCAACAACTTCTTGGCCTGCATAGTCGTCAGACATTTCATTTGTCTTGGCGACTTGCTACCATAAAATACAACCTTTGACGGAGTCATAAGGTTTACACACTTCTTTTGGCAGTCAATTACTGCTCCATAATTGAACAACCAATCCATTCCCAAAATTACATCAAATTCCCCGAGTCTAATCGGAATCAAATCTACTAACAAGATATTCCCCTTAATGTTTACCCTACAGTTCTTGTAAACGAACCTAACAGGGATTATTTCCTTATTCGCAATTTCTATGTTCAAAGGAAAATTCAGTTCTTCTCTAGGCAATTCTAACCTTTTGGCAAATTCATCAGATATAAACGAGCAAGTAGCACCCGAATCAAATAATACATATGCATTAATATCATTGATTGGGATAATACCTGACACCACATCTTTTGATTGCACAGCATCTTGCACAGTCATGTTGAAGGTTCTGGCTGTGGGTTTGTTTGATGCTGCAGGTCCTGTAATAGCCCACGTACCTCCATTGTTACATCCTCCATTGTTTCTGGTTGTCCCTCCCTCCTTCTTCTTAGGGCATTCACGAGCAAAAATGATCCTTGGATCCGCACGTGAAGCACGCCTTCTTCTTTGGTTGAGTGCAATTTGGGGCGATGTGACCCTCCTGGCCACAATTGTAGCAAACTCGTTTCCCCATCAAGCACGCACCCTTGTGAAATTTCCCGCATGTCGCACATGCTTCAAACTTTTTGTTTTGCTGGTTACGCTGCTGGTTTCCAGCTCCCCCGTTCCCATTCCACTTCCTCTTCAAGCTGTTGTTGTTGCTGTTGTTGTTGTTATTTCCACTGCTGCCACCTCCATTCTTCATTTCATTCTCATTCTTCTTCTTCTTTTGTTCCTGGTTGAATTTGGTCACCGCCTCTCCTCCACCTTCAGCGAGTATTGCTTTCTCCATTACTGCTGCAAATGTCTTCAACTGGAACAGGGAAACCCTACTGTACAGCCAGGGCTTCAGTCCCTGTTCAAACCTCTCGCTTTGCGTTCGTCTGTGCTAACCTGATATGGAGCAAACCTCGCCAACTCGTTGAATTTTGCGGCATACTCGGATACCGACATCGTCCCTTGCTTCAGCTCCAGAAACTGTACTTCCAGCTGACTCTTTGAACTCTCCGGGAAATAGGTCTCGAAGAACAGTTCCTTGAACCTATCCCAGGTCATCACTCCTGGCCCTTCCCGAGTTTTATTGGCTTGCCACCAATAACTAGCTTCTGCTTTCAACATGAAAGTTGCGAAAGCAGTCTTCTGCTCATCCCCTACCCTAGCGACATCGAACACCTTCTCTATTTCCATAATCCAGGTTTGTGCCTCGACCGGATTCATTGACCCGCGAAATTCAGGTGGTCCGACCGCCTTAAACTCCTTAAACGTTATGCCTTGGTTTTGAGGTTGATTCTGCAACGCTCCTGTCAATAGTGCCACTAGTTGTTGAACGGGATTCGCATTAACACTGTCATTAGCTTCTTCGGTGGTTCTCTATCGTGTTGGTTGACGTCTGGGAGGCATTTTCTATTAAAGAAATCATCTATTAGACCACTACTCAACTTCTTTACGTATTTCTAATTAATTTGCCTCAACAAAGAAATAATCACATAGCACATAACACTTTGAATAAAATAATAACTTTTATTTATTCATAACTTTTGAAAACATAACACAATAGCATCTCTGCTATCTACATTACTTTCCTGAACTACAAAAGTTTCAGGGCAACATCATCATTCTCATATCCCATGGTTACTTAACACTCGGGACTTACACATTATTTAACACTTATTATTTGCAAAACAGACAAATTTCCTACGATGATCTATTAAGATAATCAGTCGCCTTTTGACGCTCTTCTTCCATAACACGGAACATGGTTCGGCGATCTAACACGTATGATGGTAGAGTCTCGAACTGAATTGGATAACCCATGACCCGATCTTGAGCTCGATTGATCACGGTATTGAATACTTTATCCATCTCTTCCATCTTCATCCTCTTTGCTTGTGCGTCCCTTACTGCTCTTCCAGTTCGTTGATAAGCTTCCTCGTATGCGTCTTCAGCTCTCGCCCTCTTGGTAGCTTCTTCATTCAGCTTTTTCTTCAGTTCCACGACCGTCTCGATCAGTTGTTCCTTCTCCCCTTCAGTCTGTGTCAGCTTCTCCTCGGCGTTTGTCAGTCGTTCATCACGATCCTGGATCTCGCCGTCTTTTTGTGTAATTGTAGTCTGTTGTTCAGCTACTACCTCCTGTAACTCCTCAACTATATCCTGAAGTTCCACGTTACGGTCATGCACCTCATCGTATACACGTCCAGCAATCGAGTTGAGCGGAATCCTTTCCTCCTCATCCTCGTCATCCTCATCCTCCTGTGGTAACTCCACGGGATCCTCCTCGTCTGTCTCCACATCATCATCCTCATCCTCAACTACTGTGACCAACGGGGCTGACTCCTGTGGCAGTAGTTGTTCCCAAACTACCTGAATGTCGCGAGGCTCCTCCTCTATAGGCATTAGAGGTCCCTCCTCCCTAGTCTGACTAGATTCTCCGACATTAGTCATCCTGACAACAAAATTTTAAAGTTTTAGTTATTAATCATTCTAATTGACACTCGCGAGCACATAAGTTATAAACACATAAGCACATAAGTGTTTTATTACTTCTTTCTTAAAACTCGATAAGAGTTAACTCCACTATCTTTTCAAAAGGTTACTTCCTAAGGCTTTTTCCCCCACCTAAGGTTCATAACCTAAAGCTCTGATACCAACCTGTGACACCCCCAAATCCTGGTACTTCATTTCCTCAAGATTTGGTGATCACGTAATCAAAACATTCATTACTAACTACCTAATTGATAAAATTGAATAAATAAAACCTGCCCATACAGGATTAAACTTAAATAAAAATCTCCCAGGTTATCTAACCTTTACAAACATTCATTCATGCGGAAAATAAATTAATATAAACTTCATTACAATCCTTAAACAAGTCTGAAAATAAACTATTCAATCTATTACAGGTCTTCAGCATTGTTTCATCTTTCCTTTCCCTTTACTGGTGCTAGGTACATCACCAGTTTCAACCTTAGCTGTAAGAAATTTTACAGGCAAGAGTGAGCAAACAAGGCCCACTTGAAATAATAATAAATAAATCAGTTAACTTTACATCATGTACCAACATTAGGTTTAATAGAACTGAACAATAAATTATATTACTTTCTAAAAACTTTAATCAATTACTGAGGGTCTATTGACCACGAATCATGTCCACAGTTATAAGTAATTTTTCAACTTAAACTTTAACAGTCATAAAACTATAAGGACTTCACGTACTTAGGGGGATCAACCCTTCGTACAATGTATTGTGCACAATCATTTCAACGCTAAGCGTAACCTCTTATAAAAGAGTTGTTCTTCTCAGTATTTAGAATACAAGTCCGTACCAAAGTGAGTTTGGTTTGGATACATCATGGGGTAATTTAGAATTTAACGGTAATCAACTAAGGGTTAGTTGATTACAAACAACATAACTGTATACTATGGAATAATCATAGTTGAATTGATATTTATAAACTAACATCATGCTTTAGGAATAATTTAATAGCATAATCATGGAATAATCATAACATGCATCCTCATAAACAAATAGATACACGAGCTTAATCAACAATAAACAATCTAACTCTACGAAAGTGTAAAGTTAGCAATTTGTACAATTGAAATGGAATTAAAGCGATAATGTGTTTAACGAATTCAAACTTGCATAATGAAGTTTGGAGTTAGAGAACTTGCATAAGTATAACATAACAGTGAAAAGTAACCTTGCTGAATAATAAAGTAGAAAAGGTTAGGGAACTTGCCTCGCGTGTAGGTTAAACAATTACTATTCACATTCACCCCAAGTCCTACACATATCATATGCATTGATAATACACATTAGTTACACTAACATTACCTTTATGAGTTCCTTTATTACTCTTAGTATAGCTACTAACTAAGTTTAAGTTTAAACACAACACATCTTTCATGAACATTACATTTTAGCTTTATTACAACTACCTAAATGATCATGCCATTACACCACGTGTACATTAACAACTTGATATAACATCCTAATATATGTCCAACATGTTATCATTAAGTTATACTAATACCCAAAGGGTTGCACTTGCATTCGTGCATCCCGACGCCCTCCGATTGGCTCCAAATACACAACAGTCATAAAGATGACCATTTTGACTACTGTTACAGACCTCAAATAAAAAAACTTAAAGAATGAAAGTTGTAGGTCTACTCGTCCTCTTTCCGAATAATCTTGAATTACCTAAATCGGAGTTCGTAGAAAAAGTTATGGCCATTTTACTACAGGAGGCCAAAACTGCCCAACTAGGCCACTTTTTCGGCGCCGGGGCGCGGAACAGTGGCGCTGGGGCGCGGGACACGGTGCTGGGGCGCGGGCCACGGCGCTGGGGCGCGGGACACGGCGCTGGGGCGCGGACATGGCGCTGCGGCGCGAACCATGGCGCTGGGGCGCGGACATGGCGCTAAGGCGCCACTAAAGTACTACTGGAGTCGCGCCGCGGCGCCAGACTCCAGAATCCGGCGACAGCCTCGGTAACAGTACCAGAAAAACCAATTTGGCCAAAAAGCTCGAATCTAATAAGTCGATTATCATGTAAATTGCATACAGACATCATATAATCGTATACTAACGACTTCTAACATGTTTCTACTCATCAATTAGCACAAAACATCAAATATTCAACACCCAATTTTAATATTTTTGGCAAAACTCTATATTTTGATATTTTTCATGAAAACCAATACTGTGATTTTGTTATTCAATCAAAACAGAAATTTCCAAGCATCATGATTATGATTTTACACTCTAGTAATTCTTATAATCAATTTAGCAATACAACAACTAATTAAACCTTAATTTCCATTTTAAAAATAACCCATTCTCATTCATAAAATTCTCTGTAAAACAATTTCTTCATAAAATATATACATACATGAATTAAACTCTATATAATCATGCATAACTCATGAAACACATCTACAATTGCTAATTATATAAACTTATAACCAAAACAACCAAAATTTCTTTTCATAAATTTTTCACAGAAACTTTTTGGGAAAAAAAAAAACTTTTAGAGTTTTGTAAAGAAGAAGATGGCCTACCTTGGATTATGAAGAAGATGATGGTCCTAACTCTTTGATTGTCAAACTTTTCTCCAAAACCTGTTAATAATCTCTCAATTCTCTCTAGAATTCTCTCACTTTTCTTCTTTTCTTCTTCTTCTTCCTCTGAGTTCTTTCTTTCTCTATTTTCCTTCTTCTGAACTCTTTTCTCTCTCTAACATACGTACTAAAATATAACGTATATAATTATAATTATAATAATTGTATATTATAAATATAAGATATATAACTGACATCAGTTAAAGGTTTTGAAAATCAAAAGCCATAAGGCTTGTTTGGTTAGTCTAAATAAAATAACTCATTAATCTTTATGCCTTGTTTGGTAAAACTCAATTAGATAAAGAGTTATTATGCCATAAGACATGTTTGGTAAAACCACATTAAACTCTTTTAATTTATTTTGGTAACTCCTATATAGCAAGGTTATTAGTCACACCTTTATTAAATTAATAAATCAATTAAACGCTAATCTATTAAATTACTTTAACACATAAATAATTATAATTCTTTTTACAATTATAATTTCATTTAATCAACTAACATTTCAAACTACAATTTCTCATTTAAATATTATTATTTATTTAAAATCATTATAAGCTCTCTAGCTTATTAAATTAAACTCCATTATTATAAAATCTCATAATAATTAATTTATTTAGCTCCTTACTTATTTACTCAACAAATAATTAATTAAATCACATCAACTCAAATTGCCATATAATTCAATAAATATTTAATATTGCCAATAAATATTTAATATTTAATATTTAATTATTTATTCAACAAATAATTAAATAAACCACATCACTCAAATTGAACAATTATTTATTCAACAATAACATATCCAATAAATATTTATATAAATCAATAAATATTTATAACTTACATTTAAAAAAAAATATGGAATGTTACATAGGATATGTGATGTGTATGAAGTTACAACTAAGTTAGACGTTTATGTGTACGTTGAACTTACCTATATGAGTTTATATGACTAATGGGCATCCTATACATATAATACACTGTAATAGGGTTCAAAAGTGTTGGTTAAATTACGTGGATAGACTACGCTTAAGGCAAGTATCTGAACTATCCTTTACATTGTGCAAGTATCCTAAACTCTTGCATTACTTTATTCAATGGATACCGTAAGCAAACCTTATCTCTTTGAATGTAAGTTATATTACTTTCTTGTTCAATTGAGCTAGTATGTTAAACTATTGAGAAAACTATTATTCATGTTAAACTTGGTATTGTTCTTGAATATTGTGAAAATGTCTATGCCATTTGATTCGGCTAGACTATATGCATGTTTATAAAACTATCCAAACCAATTAACTGATGCAGAAATCTTAAAAACTGAGTTGAACAACCCTTATGGTAAGGGGAGTGTTTATTGTTGGAAGCCCCAACACACGCGTGAATATTACTGTGTAGTTATGCATAACTTAGAGTATTATAGACTGATCATCTATAATACTTGATTCTTTTGGGTTATCAGTTTAATAGTGGTAATTCTAGTAGATGTTCAATAGTCCTTAGTGACTACTCAGTATAAATTGTTTATCCAGTTAGATACATTGATAGCCTTTGAATTCATATATATATATATATATATATATATATATATATATATATATATATATATATTTATGTTGATTTATATTGAATTATCGTCTTTATTCCAAGGATTTGATTCAAGAATTGTTGATATTCATTATTCGTGATATTTTTCTGAAACCTTGAACTATCTTAGAAGTGATACTTCGATATTTCAACCTCGTGTTATAAAACTCTTTACCCTTGTTGTATATTACTTGCTGGGCATTTTGTACTCATTCTTGCTTATTTAAAACCTTTCAGTTAAGGTGGAATATGGAAGTGTCTCTGGGAAAGACAAGGGCAAGGGCAAGGCTACAGACTAGCTTGTTCCTTTATGTTTTCGATATTATTATGCAATCTATTAAGTACTGTAGGTTGCGAGACTTGGGGGAATAAATATAATAAATCATTGTATATTATTCAAAATTAGATCTTCCGTTGTGAATGTATGATTTTAGTCATTATGGTATTATCATGAGAACGTGATGAAGCGAATTCGAGTGACCAAGAGGCGGTCCGAATTTGGGGGCGTCACAGAAACAGTGACATTAACCGAAGAGTGCTGCGCAAATATCCAGAATAAATTACCACCGAAGTTGAAAGATCCAGGTAGTTTTACTATTCCGTGCGAGTTTGGTAATCAGTTCTCGGGAAGAGCGTTGTGTGATTTGGGGGCCAACATTAACTGTGACAACCCGAGAAAATTAGACAATTTATTAAAATATTAAATGATTGATTTAAGGCCAAGTAATAGACCTAGACAGAAAATAAGTGTATGCGTTTGATATTTTTGGGATGGAATTTTGAGGATTTCAAAATCCTGTGTAGGCTTTCGGTGAATTATTCAGGATTAAGTGTATATGTGAATATGTTATGTGTATATGGTCATCTATGTGTTCAGAATGTGGTTAGGGGTTAAGGGTTGACCATATAAATTTTATCAGTGTTAAACCCTAATATTATATTCGAACGTCAACATTTAGTTAGAAAACCCTAATGAACCGGTTCTGAATCCCTAATTTTAGTTTCGGAAATCTGAAACCCTAATTCGAAACTTGAAAACCCTAATATGGGAATTTAAAGGATAATTATAATGCTTACGTGATATTAATTATAATATTAATTAGGGTAAAGCTTAATTAATTAGCAAACCCTAATTTTAGATTTTTAAACCCTAATTGTTCCGTCAGAAACCCTAATATAAAATTATGGATATATTGCTAAATTAGCAATTTAAAGTGGGATAAATTAATCCTAATTAACAAAATTGATTTATGAATGGGAAAGTTTAATTTAATTCGAGAATCCTAATTACAATTTAGAAATAATAAATTTCTATTTTTGGAAACGCTAAGGGTTAATAACCGTGAATTTTAAGTCACTATATATGTATGTACATTATTTATTTTTAAAACTTTGTGTTATACAGTGATTTAATATGTGACAACATATGTGAAGTGGTGCATGGATCAATAAACATATATACTATAGTTATGAATATATACATTTATAGATTTCATTAAAAAATGAAAGTTTCGTAACCTAATTATGCATTAGGTGAGACAATTAAATAACCCAAGAGTTATGGCAATAAGGAAATGTTAGTATTTAATATGTATACCAACTTAAGTGGATAATCTTGTTATTTCAAGTGACTAATAATTTTAAACCTATTTCTTGTAAACCTAATTAGGTTATGAGCTAAAGTCACATGTATATTAATTAAATTCCATAACATTGAGAATAGAAGCCCTAAATAAACAATTAGGGTAATATATATTAAAATTATTAAACTATATTTATTATATAGCCCAAAACAATTAAAGGAAAAGCCCAAAAGAAATAAAATGCAGGCCCACACTTAGCCTACTTGATTAAGAGTATTTTAGACATTTGATTAATCTAATTTGTGCATTAAAATAAAGGTAAAATGGATGAGTTATTGGGCATGGAATAGCTGGCCATGTTAAGCCTTTTAAGGCAAAGAAATCAAGCTAATCAAGTTCCAAAAGTAGGAAGTCTTACACACAAGGACAAGTGTGTCATGCCACCATTGGTGGAAAATCTTATTAGCATCCTTAATGGCATGATTAGGAAGGGATAAGGCTAACCCTTTTGTCCAAGGGACAAAAAGAACATGGGGGATATTAGCATCCCATTTCATTTCACCAACATCTTGTTACATTTCATTTTATTTCCATTTCATTCTCCACCATTCCTCTTCTTCTATTTTCTCCCAAACCATCAAAACACCAAGAGAGAAAGAGAAAGAGGGATTCAGATCTTGTGGGGAAGAAGAGGAGGAAGTGTTTCATGCATCCCAAGTTCCTAACTTACTTAGGAAAGAAAAGGAGGGCATCCAACAAGATAAGGTATGAAATCAAACTCTAGTTGTTTTTCTTTCACTAAATCTTGTATAACTCAAGCTTTACAACTTGGATTTGTGATCCGTCGAAGGGGGGGGGGGGTGCTAGATGCATGAGTTATCTAGTAAACCCAAGTGGTAGAACACAAATCTAGCAAGTTTTGAAGCCATGGGGACTATTTTTCCCAAAACAGTCCACATAGTATATTGAGGCTTTGAAACCCTAAAATAGCTACTGTTCTCATTTTTCTTGAGGCTGTTTCGGTCAGTTGCATGTCTTTTAAAAATCTGAAAAAAATCACAGAGGTACCTGAAGAAGTTATCTACGTGTAGGAAAAGAACGGACGCGTTTTGATTTATGGGTTGTGCGTAATGGCTATTTCCGCAAAAGGACTCCGAAATATTAACACTCGAATTTATCAGTGTGTATACACTAGAAAATTCCGAAAGTTTTACAGTAGGTTCATATATGTTATGAGAGTATACCCTGAAAATTTCAGATTTTTCTGAGCAAAACTCGATTTATGAAAAATGAAGCAATATCCTAGTGTTTTGGGCACTTTAAAAATAGTAAATCATTTTTTAAAATTTCAAAAAACTTTGGGGATCATTGTGGGTTCATATACTGTCCAAATCCAGAAAATGAGAATTTTTGGAGTCAGTTTGCTATTTTTCCTAAAAATGTTTAAGTTATGAATAAAATGAAATAAATAGTTAAATGATATCTTAAATAAGAAAAATGTGATTTTAATGCTTGAATACTCCTAATATATAATGTTATGACTATTCTAGGGCATTTTGGTAATTTACAATAAGAAATTTTATTTATGACCTTTTACGGATATTAAATAAGAGGTTTAATAAAGGGTGAACAATTAAAATAAATTGTTTATTGATCTAATAAATTATTAAAATGTTATTATGATATTACTAATATTAGAATATGATATTGTAAGTAAATAAAAATATTAAGATTAAAACTTCATTAAAGTATTATTAAATGATTAATAATCTTAGATTAAAATATTATTAAAAGATTAATAATATTAAAATAAAGTATTATTACATGATTAAAATATTATTAAGTACATAATAATATTTGAGATTAAATAAAATGTTATGAATGTTATAACATTAGTAAAGTAATAAAATATTATTAAATAATTAATAATATTAGTAAATAAATAAAATATTAATACGATTGGTAAATGACTAAAAGTATTATTAATTGATTAATGATACTAAAGAATAAGTAAGATATTATTAACGTAATAATATTAATACATGATTAAAATATAATTAAAAGAATTATTAATATTAGTAAAGTATTAAAATATTATTAAGATATTAATAATATTAGTAAGCGGATAAAAGTGTTATTAGTGAACTAGTAATACTAAGAGAGGAATTAAATATTATCAAAATTAATAATATTAAGTGAATTAAAAGTAGTTGTTATCTGAAAATTTTTACAAGTCAATGAAAATTATTTTGACTGATAGGAATTTTTTTTAAGATATTGTTAAGTGTTTAGGCAGAGTTTAATTGAACTTAAACTCGATGATTGTTCGACTTGACCGTCAAGATGTTAGAATTTTGTCGGGTTCAACTCCGACTTAAATAGTCTGACTTGATGCTAAGTCTTATGTGTATTGTAGACTGATAGGATTATGTGCTATTTGTTTAGATTATTCTATGTGTATATATATATAATAGTATTATATTGTGATGATATTATTCTAATATTGGAGATCTATATTACTAATATAAGGTCTTCGGATAAAACGTTATAAATTGTGTAGCGGTAATCAATGGTTCAGGCAAGTTTTACTTAACTCTACTAAGATTTGTTTTATTCAGATATGCTTATGGTTAATCATTGTTGATTGTCGTGTGGAATTGTACTCTGTACATATTGCATGTATAAGTCAGGTATGAAAGGCTGATCACCTTCATTACCAGTTGGTCCAGATATATTTGTTCATGTTCAATACTTGTTCAGTCAAAAGTTTGTTCGTGCTAGTTCTCAATTATATTGATGAATTATAGCAGCCTATTATTCAGACTCTTTCAATCATGATATATCCTTAAATTGTATTTAAACTTGCTGGGCAACTTTCATGCTTAGCCTTGCTCTATCATGATAAACATTGCAGATAAGCGAATGCGTTCGGATACAGGAAAAAGGATAATGCAAAGTTCTGCTTGGGATAAAATGTGTAGCTAGTTTGTAATACTATACTTTGATAATAATGTTAAGGTTTAGATAGTTTATGATTAGTGTATAAGTTAAGGTTACTCGATTTTGGGGAATAGTGTGTAAAGTGTATTGTATAAATAATTTATGTTTATATCTTTCGAAAATAGTTATAGAATGATTGTACCAGATCCGTGGTGATTCGGGACCTAGATTTGGGGCTCTCACAGTTGGTATCAAAGCTGTTGGTTATGAAGCTTAGGTAGGAATACCTAAGACCAATAACCGCAGTGATAAGGATAATATCTAACTCACATAGAGTTAGTTGATCGGTAAGATTCAATGACGAATCTCGACGAGTTATTAACACACGGAGTTCCCTAACTCTGATATTAAAGTTAAACAGTAGTGGTGAATAGATCGAGTCTAAAAGACTGAAAGTACAGGGATAGGAGATCGTAAAACAAAACGATCAAGACATAGAAATAAATCGTAATATATACGATGAGATCACTCCGTGATCTGATAAGGTTATAATATAGGAAAAGAATCAATTTGATGATTGGAAAGTTTACAACAATATTGCTATGTGAATTGGTACAGATTCATGAAATGATTATGAATACGGATTAAATAAAATTCGTATAGAGATGGGAGTCAGTATTAGGTTGGGATTTCAATTGAGAATTCATGTCGGCAGCTGAGTTGTATGACTCCTTGTATGGGCAGGGAATTGTACTTGGTGTAAAAATCACTTAGTTTCTGGCACTGATAATCATTGAATTATTTGTGTCGCGCTATTTGCTATATGCATGTTAAGAGGGTGATTCCTGTCTCATGTGTATAACAGGTAGATAGGTCATAGATAGAGAATATAAGGTTAAGTACGAGTTTTTAAAACTTATACTTATGTGACAATCTTGACTCATAGTTATATGAAATGTTTATGAACCCGTCAGCGAATGAACGCCAAAGGTCTGACTAGGACAAGTTCTTAAACTCATATGGTTGTAGCAATTTATGAACTCATAAGTGTGGTTTGACGAACTGGGTATAGTTGTGTGTGAATGGAGTATTAAGGATAATAGGAATAGATAGATTGTTAAGAAAATGATATTAGAGGAGACATAAGTTTTCCAAAATTCCTAGCTATGCTAGACTTCGAAATTTTGACATCAAGATAAATATGCACTATGTGCTTTTAAAAAAAAATGTAGACTCGTAATCATTTTTGAAACGGTTTAAAGTATAGTTTATGCTACTTATTTCGGCTAGACGCAATTGATTTGAAATATCAAAAGTTATTTTATTTATCACTCATGTACTATGTAACCTGGTGCAGAGATGATAAAAAGGTGATGGAGTTGTAAATACAGGAATACTTAGTGTGAATTTGATCTAAAATCGTTATTCCACTATTGTATGATGTGTTCTGACGAAGTCATACAATGACGACATCATCAAACGGACTATTAATACAGTGCGGCATCATGACGTCATTCTCGAAAATGTTTTTTTAAAAAAATTTAATTTGCCAACGGAGTTTGGTTACACCTAAATAATTCGATTGAATTGAATTATTGATATAAGTCTACGCTATTAGATTCAGCTAGACTAATGTTTATGAAAACTCTAAGTGTTCATTGAAAGAAATTTCCTGAACCAAATTATTTTGGCGCGGAATTCTATGAGAAGATTGAGGTGAACTATGTTGTTTGGATAAATAATCCAATCTAGTCGCGTAAATATTCGCTTGACATGATTAATATGTTATGCATGACGTAAGAGTACGATAGGCTAATCTCCTAAAGTACTAGCAACGATAGTTTACCTTCTTTGTGATTGTAAACCTACCAAGTAAAGTAAAGTTTTGCGGTATGAATACCGTAAAAACTATGTGTTCATGGTTTATATGACCCCTCAGCAATTTGAAAACTTTTTCTCTTGTGAGTGGTGTATTGGGTAGCATGTGATGATGTGTGAATGGTATAAGCTGTTTGGTGTAAGGTGTAAGGTGAATTTCAGGGAAGAAATTCTTAGAAGAAGGGGTGAATATGACAACCCGAGAAAATTAGACAATTTATTAAAATCATAAATGATTGATTTAAGGTCAAATAATAGACCTAGACAGAAAATAAGTGTATGCGTTTGATATTTTTGGGATGGGATTTTGAGGATTTCAAAATCCTGTGTAGGCTTTTGGTGAATTATTCAGGATTAAGTGTATATGTGAATATGTTCTGTGTATATGGTCATCTATGTGTTCAGAATGTGGTTAAGGGTTAAGGGTTGACCAAGTAAATTTTATCAGTGTTAAACCCTAATATTATATTCGAACGTCAACAATCAGTTAGAAAACCATAATGATTGATAATAAACCCTAAAATCGGTTCTGAAACCCTAATTTTAGTTTCGGAAATTCGAAACCCTAATTCGGAACTTGAAAGCCCTAATCTGGGAATTTAAAGGATAATTATAATGCTTAAGTGATATTAATTATAATATTAATTAGGGTAAAGCTTAATTAATTAGTAAACCCTAATTTCAGATTTTTAAACCCTAATTGTTCTGCTAGAAACCCTAATGTAAAATTATGGCCTTAATTGCTAAATTAGCCATTTAAATTGGGATAAATTAATCCTAATTAGCAAGATTGATTTATGAATGGGAAATTTTAATTTAATTCGAGAATCCTAATTATAATTTAGAAATATTAATTCTCTATTTTTGAAAACCATAAGGGTTAATAACCATGAATTTTAAGTCACTATATATGTATGTACATTATTTATATTTAAAACTTTGTGTTATACAGTGATTTAATATGTGACAACATATGTGAAGTGGTGCATGGATCAATAAACATATATACTATAGTTATGGATATATATATATATATATATATATATATATATATATATATATATATATATATATATATATATTTATAGATTTCATTAAAAAATGAAAGCTTCGTAACCTAATTATGCATTAGGTGAGACAATTAAATAACCAAAGGGTTATGGTAATAAGGAAATGTTAGTATTTAATATGTATACTAACTTAAGTGGATAATCTTGTTATTTCAAGTGACTAATAATTTTAAACCTATTTCTTGTAAACCTAATTAGGTTATGAGCTAAAGTCACATGTATATTAATTAAATTCTATAAGATTAAGAATAGAAACCCTAAATAAACAATTAGGGTAATATATATTAAAATTGTTAAACAATATTTATTACATAGCCCAAAACAATTAAAAGAAAAGCTCAAAAGAAATAAAATGCAAGCCCACACTTAGCCTACTTGATTAAGGTTATTTTAGACATTTGATTAATATAATTTATGCATTAAAATAAAGGCAAAATGGGTGAGTTATTGGGCATGGAATAGCTGGCCATGTTAAGCATTTTAAGGCAAAGAAATCAAGCTAATCAAGTTCTAAAAGTAGGAAGTCTTACACACAAGGACAAGTGTGTCATGCAACCATTGGTGGAAAATCTTATTAGCATCCTTAATGGCATGATTAGAAAGGGATAAGGCTAACCCTTTTGTCCAAAGGACAAAATTAACATGGGGGATATTAGCATCCCATTTCATTTCACCAACATCTTGTTACATTTCATTTTATTTCCATTTCATTCTCCACCATTCATCTTCTTCTATTTTCTCCCAAACCATCAAAACACCAAGAGAGAAAGAGAGAGAGGGATTCAGATCTTGTGGGGAAGAAGAGGAGGAAGTGTTTCATGCATCCCAAGTTTCTAACTTACTTAGGAAAGAAAAGGAGGGCATCCCACAAGACAAGGTAAGAAATCAAACTCTAGTTGTTTTTCTTTCACTAAATCTTGTATAACTCAAGTTTTACAACTTGAATTTGTGATCCGTCAAAAAGGGGTGCTAGATACATGAGATATCTAGTAAACCCAAGTGGTAGAACACAAATCTAGCAAGTATTGAAGCCATGGGAACTGTTTTCCCCAAAACAGTCCACATAGTATATTGAGACTTTGAAACCCTAAAATAACTACTGTTCCCATTTTTCTTGAGGCTATTTAGGTGAGTTGCATGTCTTTTAAAAATCTGGGAAAAATCACAGAGGTACCTTAAGAAGTTATCTACGTGTAGGAAAAATAATAGACGCGTTTCGATTTATAGGTTGTGCGTAATGGCTATTTCAGTAAAGGACTCTGAAATATTAACACTTGAATTTCTCACTGTGTATACACTGGAAAATTCCCCTCAGTTTTATAGTAGGTTCATATATGTTATGAGAGTATACCCTGAACATTTCAGATTTTTCCGAGCAAAACTCGATTTATGAAAAATGAAGTAAGATCCGAGTGTTTTGGGCACATTAAAAATAGTAAATCATTTTCTAAAATTTTAAAAAACTTTGGGCATCATTGTGGGTTCGTATACTGTCCAAATCCAGAAAATGAGAATTTTTTGAATCAGTTTGCTATTTTTCCTAAAAATGATTAAGTTATGAATAAAAGGAAATAAATAGTTAAATGATGTCTTAAATAAGAAAAATATGATTTTAATGCTTGAATACTCCTAATATATAATGTTATGACTATTCTAGGGCATTTTGGTAATTTACAATAAGAAATATTATTTATGACCTTTTACGGATATTAAATAAGAGGTTTAATAAAGGGTGAACAATTAAAATAAATTGTTTATTGATCTAATAAATTATTAAAATGTTATTATGATATTAATAATATTAGAATATGATATTGTAAGTAAATAAAAATATTAAGATTAAAACTTCATTGAAGTTTTATTAAATGATTAATAATCTTATATTAAAATATTATTAAAAGATTAATAATATTAAATTAAAGTATTATTAAATGATTAAAATATTATTAAGTGAATAATAATATTTGAGATTAAATAAAATGTTATGAATATTATAACACTAGTAAAACAATAAAATATTATTAAATGATTAATAATATTAGTAAATAAATAAAATATTAATACGATTGATAAATGACTAAAAGTATTATTAATTGATTAATGATACTAAAGCATAAATAAGATATTATTAACGTAATAATATTAATGCATGATTAAAATATAATTAAGAGAATTATTAATATTAGTAAAGTATTAAAATTATATTAAGATATTAGTAATATTAGTAAGCGGATAAAAGTGTTATTAGTGAACTAGTAATACTAAGATGGGAATTAAATATTATCAAAATTAATAATATTAAGTGAATTAAAAGTAGTTGTTATCTGAAAATTTTTACAAGTCGATGAAAATTGTTTTAACTGATAAGAAAATTTTCTAAGATATTGTTAAGTGTTTAGGTAGAGTTTAATTGAACTTAAACTCGATGATTGTTTGACTTGATCGCCGGGATGTTAGAATTTTGTCGGGTTCAACTCCGACTTAAATAGTCTGACTTGATGCTAAGTCTTATGTGTATTGTAGACTGATAGGATTATGTACTATGTGTTTAGGTTATTCTATGTGTATATATATAATAGTATTATATTATGATGATATTATTCTAATATTGAAGATTTATATTACTAATATTAGGTCTTCGGATAAAGCGTTATAAATTGCGTAGCGGTAATCAACGGTTCAGGCAAGTTTTACTTAACTCTACTAAGATTTATTTTTTTCAGATATGCTTATGGTTAATCATTGCTGATTGCCGTGTGGATTGTACTCTATACATATTGGATGTATAAGTCAGGTATGAAAGGCTGATCACCTTCATTACCAGTTGGTCCAGATATATTTGTTCATGTTCAATACTTGTTCAGTCAAAAGTTTGTTCGTGCTAGTTCTCAATTATATTGATGAATTATAGCCAGCCTATTATTTAGACTCTTTCAATCATGATATATCCTTAAATAGTATTTAAACTTGCTAGGCAACTTTCATGCTCACCCTTGCTATATCATGATAAACATTGCAGATAAGGCGAATACGTTCGGATACAGGAAAAAGGATAATGCCAAGTTCTGCTTGGGATAAAATGTGTAGCTAGTTTGTAATAGTATAATTTGATAATAATGTTATGGTTTAGATAGTTTATAAATTGTGTATAAGTTAATGTTACTCGATTTTGGGGAATAGTGTCTAAAGTGTATTGTATAAATAATTTATATTTATATCTTCCGCAAATAGTTATAGAATGATTGTACCAGATCCGTGGTGATTCGGGACCTGGATTTGGGGCTCTCACAATTGGTATCAAAGCTGTTGGTTATGAAGCTAAGGTAGGAATACCTGAGACCAATAATCGCGGTGATAAGGATAAAACCTAACTCACATAGAGTTAGTTGATCGGTAAGATTCAAAGACGAATCTCGGCGAGTTGTTAAGACACGGAGTTCCCTAACTCTGATAATAAATTTAAACAGTAGTGGTGAATAGATCGAGTCTAAAAGACTGAAAGTACAAGGATAGGAGATCGTAAAACAAAACGATCAAGACATAGAAATAAATCGTAATATATACGATGAGATCACTCCGTGATCTGATAAGGTTATAATATAGGAAAAGAATCAATTTGATGATTGGAAAGTTTACAGCAAGATTGCTATGTGAATTGGTACAGATTCAGGAAATGATTATGAATACGGATTAAATAAAATTCGTATAGAGATGGGAGTCAGTATTAGGTTGGGATTTCAATTGAGGATTCATGTCGGCAGCTGAGTTGTATGATTCCTTGTATGGGCAGGGAATTGTACTTGGTGTAAAAACCACTTAGTTTCTGGCACTGATAATCATTGAATTATTTGTGTCGCGCTATTTGCTATATGCATGTTAAGAGGGTGATTCCCGTCTCATTTGTATAACAGGTAGATAGGTCATAGATAGAGAATATAAGGTTAAGTACGAGTTCTTAAAACTTATACTTATGTGACAATCTTGACTTATTGATATATGAAATATTTGTGAACCCCTCATCGAATGGACGCCAAAGGTCTGACTAGGACAAGTTCTTAAACTCATATGATTGTGGCAATTTATGAATTCATAAGTGTGGTTTAACGAACTGGGTATAGTTGTGTGTGAATGGAGTATTAAGGATAATAGGAATAGATAGATTGTTAAGAAAATGATATTAGTGGAGACATAAGTTTTCCAAAATTCCTAGCTATGCTAGACTTCGAAATTTTGACATCAAGATAAATGTGCACTATGTGCTTTTAAAAAAAATGTAGACTCGTAATCATTTTTGAAACGGTTTAAAGTATAGTCTATGCTACTTATTTTGGCTAGACGCAAATGATTTGAAATATCAAATGTTATTTTATTTATCACTCATGTACCATGTAACCTGGTGCAGATATGATAAAAAGGTGATGAAGTTGTAAATACAGGAATACTTAGTGTGAATTTGATCTAAAGTCGTTATTCCACTATTGTATGAAGTGTTATGATGAAGTCATACAGTGACGACATCCTCAAACGGACTGTTAATACAGTATGGCATCGTGACGTCATTCTCGAAAATGTTTTTTTAAAAAAAATTAATTTGCCAACGGGATTTGGCTACACCTAAATAATTCGATTGAATTGAATTATTGATATGAGTCTACGCTATTAGATTCAGCTAGACTAATGTTTATGAAAACTCTAAGTGTTCATTAAAAGAAATTTCACGAACCAAATTATTTTGGTGCAGAATCCTATGATAAGACTGAGGTGAACTATGTTGTTTGGATAAATAATCCAATCTAGTAGTGTAAATATTCGCTAGACATGATTAATACGTTATGCATGACGTAAGAGTACGATAGGCTAATCTCCTAAAGTATTAGCAACGGTAGTTTACCTTCTTTGTGATTGTAAACCTACCAAGTAAAGTAAAGTTTTACGGTATGAATACCGTAAAAACTATGCGTTCATGGTCTATATGACCCCTCAGCAATTTGAAAACTTTTACTCTTGTGAGTGGTGTATTGGGTAGCATGTGATGATGTGTGAATGGTGTAATTTGTTTGGTGTAAGGTTTAAGGTGTAAGGTGAATTTCGGAGACGAAATTCTTAGAAGAAGGGGTGAATGTGACAACCCGAGAAAATTAGGCAATTTATTAAAATCTTAAATGATTGATTTAAGGTCAAATAATAGACCTAGACAGAAAATAAGTGTATGCGTTTGATATTTTTGGGATGGAATTTTGAGGATTTTCAAAATCCTGTGTAGGCTTTTGGTGAATTATTCAGGATTAAGTGTATATGTGTATATGTTATGTGTATATGGTCATCTATGAGTTCAAAATGTGGTTAAGGGTTGACCAGATAAATTTTATAAGTGTTAAACCCTAATATTATATTCGAACGTCAACATTCAGTTAGAAAACCCTAATGACTGATAAGAAACCCTAAAACCGATTTTAAAACCCTAATTTCAGTTCCGAGAATTTAAAACCCTAATTCAAAATTTGAAAACCCTAATATGAGAATTTAAAGGATAATTATAATGCTTAAGTGATATTAATTATAATATTAATTAGGGTAAAACTTAATTAATTAGCAAACCCTAATTTTAAATTTTTAAACCCTAATTGTTCCGTCAAAAACCCTAATATAAAATTGTGGACTTAATTGCTAAATTAGCAATTTAAATTGGGATAAATTAATCTTAATTAACAAGATTGATCAATGAATGAAAAAGTTTAATTTAATTCGAGAATCCTAATTACAATTTAGAAATATTAATTTTCTATTTTTGAAAACCCTAAGGGTTAATAACCGTGAATTTTAAGTCACTATATATGTATGTACATTATTTATATTTAAAACTTTGTGTTATACAGTGATTTAATATGTGACAACATATGTGAAGTGGTGCATGGATCAATAAACATATATACTATAGTTATGGATATATATATTTATAGATTTCATTAAAAAATGAAAGCTTCGTAACCTAATTATGCATTAGGTGAGACAATTAAATAACCAAAGGGTTATGGTAATAAGGAAATGTTAGTATTTAATATGTATACTAACTTAAGTGGATAATCTTGTTATTTCAAGTGACTAATAATTTTAAACCTATTTCTTGTAAACCTAATTAGGTTATGAGCTAAAGTCACATGTATATTAATTAAATTCCATAAGATTAAGAATAGAAACCCTAAATAAACAATTAGGGTAATATATATTAAAATTGTTAAACTATATTTATTACATAGCCCAAAACAATTATAAGAAAAGCCCAAAAAAAATAAAATGCAAGCCCACACTTAGCCTACTTGATTAAGGTTATTTTAGACATTTGATTAATATAATTTATGCATTAAAATAAAGGCAAAATGGGTGAGTTATTGGGCATGGAATAGCTGGCCATGTTAAGCATTTTAAGGCAAAGAAATCAAGCTAATCAAGTTCTAAAAGTAGGAAGTCTTACACACAAGGACAAGTGTGTCATGCAACCATTGGTGGAAAATCTTATTAGCATCCTTAATGGCATGATTAGAAAGGGATAAGGCTAACCCTTTTGTCCAAAGGACAAAATTAACATGGGGGATATTAGCATCCCATTTCATTTCACCAACATCTTGTTACATTTCATTTTATTTCCATTTCATTCTCCACCATTCATCTTCTTCTATTTTCTCCCAAACCATCAAAACACCAAGAGAGAAAGAGAGAGAGGGATTCAGATCTTGTGGGGAAGAAGAGGAGGAAGTGTTTCATGCATCCCAAGTTTCTAACTTACTTAGGAAAGAAAAGGAGGGCATCCCACAAGACAAGGTAAGAAATCAAACTCTAGTTGTTTTTCTTTCTCTAAATCTTGTATAACTCAAGTTTTACAACTTGAATTTGTGATCCGTCAAAAAGGGGTGCTAGATACATGAGATATCTAGTAAACCCAAGTGGTAGAACACAAATCTAGCAAGTATTGAAGCCATGGGAACTGTTTTCCCCAAAACAGTCCACATAGTATATTGAGACTTTGAAACCCTAAAATAACTACTGTTCCCATTTTTCTTGAGGCTATTTAGGTGAGTTGCATGTCTTTTAAAAATCTGGAAAAAATCACAGAGGTACCTTAAGAAGTTATCTACATGTAGGAAAAAGAACGGATGCGTTTCGATTTATAGGTTGTGCGTAATGACTATTTCAGTAAAGGACTCTGAAATATTAACACTTGAATTTCTCACTGTGTATACACTGGAAAATTCTGAAAGTTTTACAGTAGGTTCATATATGTTATGAGAGTATACCCTGAACATTTCAGATTTTTCCGAGCAAAAATCGATTTATGAAAAATGAAGTAAGATCCGAGTGTTTTGGGCACATTAAAAATAGTAAATCATTTTCTAAAATTTCAAAAATCTTTGTACATCATTGTGGGTTCGTATACTGTCCAAATCCAGAAAATGAGAATTTTTGGAATCAGTTTCCTATTTTTCCTAAAAATGATTAAGTTATGAATAAAAGGAAATAAATAGTTAAATGATGTCTTAAATAAGAAAAATGTGATTTTAATGCTTGAATACTCCTAATATATAATGTTATGACTATTCTAGGTTATTTTGGTAATTTACAATAAGAAATATTATTTATGACCTTTTATGGATATTAAATAAGAGGTTTAATAAAGGTGAACAATTAAAATAAATTGTTTATTGATTTAATAAATTATTAAAATTTTATTATGATATTAATAATATTAGAATATGATATTATAAGTAAATAAAAATATTAAGACTAAAACTTTATTAAAGTATTATTAAATGATTAATAATATTAGATTAAAATATTATTAAAAGATTAGCAATATTAAATTAAAGTATTATTAAATGATTAAAATATTATTAAGTAAATAATAATATTTGAGATAAAATAAAATGTTATGAATGTTATAACATTAGTAAAACAATCAAATATTATTAAATGATTAATAATATTAGTAAATAAATAAAATATTATTACGATTGGTAAATGACTAAAAGTATTATTAATTGATTAATGATACTAAAGCATAAGTAAGATATTATTAACGTAATAATATTAATGCATGGTTTAAATATAATTAACAGAATTATTAATATTAGTAAAGTATTAAAATATTATTAAGATATTAATAATATTAGTAAGCGGATAAAAGTGTTATTAGTGAACTAGTAATACTAAGAGGGGAATTAAATATTATCAAAATTAATAATACTAAGTGAATTAAAAGTAGTTGTTATCTGAAAATTTTTGCAAGTCTATGAAAATTATTTTAACTGATAAGAAAATTTTTTAAGATATTGTAAAGTGTTTAGGCAGAGTTTAATTGAACTTAAACTCGATGATTGTTCGACTTGACCGTCGGGATGTTAGAATTTTGTCGGGTTCAACTCTGACTTAAATAGTCTGACTTAATGCTAAGTCTTATGTGTATTGTAGACTGATAGGATTATGTGCTATATGTTTAGGTTATTCTATATATATATATATATATATATATATATATATATATATATATAAATAGTATTATATTGTAATGATATTGTTCTAATATTGGAGATCTATATTACTAATATTAAGTCTTTGGATAAAGCGTTATAAATTGCGTAGCGGTAATCAACGGTTCAGGCAAGTTTTACTTAACTCTACTAAGAGTTGTTTTATTCTGATATGCTTATGGTTAATCATTGCTGATTGCCGTGTGGAATTATACTCTGTACATATTGCATGTATAAGTCAGGTATGAAAGGCTAATCACCTTCATTACCAGTTGGTCCAGATATATTTGTTCATGTTTAATACTTGTTCAGTAAAAAGTTTATTCGTGCTAGTTCTCAATTATATTGATGAATTATAGCCAGTCTATTATTCAGACTCTTTCAATCATGATATATCCTTAAATTATATTTAAACTTGCTGGGCAACTTTCATGCTCACCCTTGCTATATCATGATAAACATTGCAGATAAGGCGAATGCGTTCGGATACAGGCAAAAGAATAATGCCAAGTTCTGCTTGGGATAAATGTGCAGCTAGTTTGTAATAGTATAGTTGGATAATAGTGTTAGGATTTAGATAGTCTATGAATTGAGTATAAGTTAAGGTTACTCGATTTTAGGGAATAGTGTGTAAAGTGTATTGTATAAATAATTTATGTTTATATCTTCCGCAAATAGTTGTAAAATGATTATACCAAATCTGTGGTGATTCGGGACCTGGATTTGGGGCTCTCACATTAAAACCATGGTATGATAATTGTTGTTGATGGACAAGTTTAAAACCATCGCGTATAAGTTAGTTGCTTATTGCTTGGTTAGGAACGGAAGAAACGTTCATCAAGAACGGATTAAAACGTAGCTATAACGAAGTTATGACGAAATTTTCGTAAAAGATGAACGAGAATTAGGAAGTTAGTAAATGAACCCGAACTTGTAGGGTTTCATAAGAATGTAAGAGAATGTAGAAAACGTGAGTCGTAGACTCAAGAACGAACGAGTTCCGAGTTCGGATACGGACGAACGAGCGAAGAACGTAAAAAGCGTAAAAATGATCAAAGGGTGTAAATTAAGCCAATTGAATGGCACATTAAAGAATTCAGAATGAAGCTCTGTCCAAGGGGTATTGAAGTATGTAAGATAAGGAAGAGAATGGCTTCCGAACGACCTCGTTCCGAGTTATAACAAAGAAGTTATGAGATCAGGAAGTACGCGTCTCAAACTTGGTGCAAGACTTAGAAAATTTTGTAGGGTTTTGGCTTGGCACCGCAGTGCCGGCTAAGCTTGCAGAAGTGGCATCGCAGCGCGAGCTCGGAGCCTCAGGTACTGTTAGTTAGCGCCGTAGCGCGATAAATAATGAAGGGTATGGCGCCGAAGCGCCAGACTAAAGGGAAGAGAGAGAAGTGGGTCGCGTCGCAGCGCGAGAGAAAGGAAGGGGCACGGCGCCGCAGCGCCGGTGCAAGGCAAGGCCCATAAATGAGACTTTATGTGCTCAATTATTGGGGGATGTGCAAGAAAGAATTATGAACATCTAGTTCACGTAATATAACACTTAATCAAGTGTTCTAAACCTTTATGAAATGTTGAACGAAAAGATTAAAAGAGATTAAAAGATAGAGAATGTAAGCGCTAGATTACGTAACCAATATCCGGGGACCGTAGTCGTAATGAACGAACGTGAGGGATTGCTATGATTGTGACTCCTTTGACGTTGAGTGATGAAGGTAATGAATAACATTCCGATGTTATGTCATGGTAAGGGGAGATAAGTGTAAAGTGTTTAGACGCTATGAACGTAACGTTGTTGCGATGAATGGTCGGTCTTAGCATACAACGAATGGTATGGCTTCGACATTAAGAAAGAATAATGAACATGGGGTTCATGGAATGGATAACGATGTAGAGCAATTAAAACCTTGAGTGAAGGTTGAATGAGAGATTAAGAGACGAGCAACGTAAACGTGGAATACGTAAGCGATCCTCGTGAATCGTATTCGCGTCGGATGAACGTTCTAAGTATACAATGGTGGTATGAGTTAGACGTTGACACAAGTAGTAAGTAAGATATGATTTATCAAGAAAAGCCATAACAAATGGTAATGAGATTAATGAAAGTCTGAGGGTGAGTCGGATAAAGAATGTTGGAATGAAGTAAGCGTTAAACACTTTAGCTAGCTTGAGGGTTGAGTGTACGTGAATATTAAATGGGCAGAACCTACACTCCGTGTATGGTTTGACCTAAGGTAATGAAGAATGTTGTTTAACCGTGAACGATGAAGAAAATGAATGGAAGATAATAAGTATAGCGTAAAGAAGCCGAGTTAATGTTATAACTTGGACAACGTTCCGAGTTGAATGAACCGGACGTTGTAAGGTTTTAATAAGTTAATATAAAATGTTTAACGCTATAATCTCATAGTATTAACATTGAAGGATCGTTCCGAGTATACAAATGACTGTATGACTTAGACGATAAAGAATGAATCCTGAGGTATGACATTTAGTTTCCAGAAAGTCGTAAGGAATAAGAAGTTAACTTAATGAACTTGATAGTTTAATAGTTCAGATAAGTTAGATGAATTTAAGTTGTGGTATAATCGTAACCTTTGATGGTTGTCATATGGACTACTAGCAGAGAAGTGATGTAGAAGTTATAAGAAGAAGATATGAATATAAATCATCCAAGATGATAAATGTATGAATAAGACATCTCCGTATGTCATAAAGTCGTAAACTGGTAATGAAAGTTAGTCGCGTAAGCTTAAATTACAAGAACGCGAACCTTAAGAAGTAAAGTTAAGTAAACCAATGCGTAAGTCAAGTATATGACTAATTGGTATACGTGCTATTTTCTTATGTGCTATATAGGAATTGGAATGAGCAGTTCAGCGTAAACTATAAGCTGTAGCTGTGCGTAAGGCAAGTTTTTTCTAACTTCATTCATATTTTACATGAATGCTAGTTTCTTAAACTTCTCAGATGTTGAACTTGAGAAGTTCTGTATGTGCGCGAATGTGTGATATTTGTACAAAGTGGTAGAATGTATAAGGCCTGGTGCCACAATGTGAACACTTCGGTGTTTCTTTGAGATGAACTGTTTCATGATTGAACTGTTCAATATAAGTATGTTTTGTTTGTACATGAACCGTTATTGTTAAGTCTGTGCTAATGATTCTAGCCAGACAAGATATGTATGGAAAAAGGTAGAAGAATGAAAGTAGTGTAAAGAGTATGTGATGAATGTTGTAAAATGATAGGAATCGAGACTATTCCTATTATTCAAGTTGCTTTATAACCTTTGTTCGGTTATTGAAGTTCTAAAGAATGTTTAAACTCTTGAAGTTGTTTGTTCAACTGTTATGACTTGCTGGGCAATTGAATGCTCACACTTGCTTTAAATGAAAAATATTTTCAGCGAACGACGTTAGAAAGAACTTAAGGATCCCGTAAAGATCAAGCTGATCGGTATCCAGATGAAGTGTCATTCAGTATGTGAATGTGCGTGAAGATTAAATGAAGACTTGTAATATAGAGTGATAGAATTAAACTATAGACTAGTCTAATGAACGTTTATGTATTCTTGGTGGCGGATGAAAGTCAGTTGTGCAAGATGTAAAGAATAATGTAATTACCATTATTTGTAATGAAAGATATTTTAAGGTTTCAAGAACTTGGGTTTTGAGAATGTATGTGATTATATTTAGCTATATAATGATGTGTGTTTGGAAGGTGATGGGATCGTGACGCACGGAGTCCAGGTCTGAAAGTAGACCAAATTTTGGGGCGTTACAGAGTGGTATCAAAGCTATAGGTTATAACTCTTAGGTAAGAGTACCTAAGACTATAATCTTAGAGAGAAGGATAAGAAAATCATTGAGATAAACGATTAAGGAAGAAGATCACCACATGATCATAGTAAATCGTAGTAACAGATGAGCTGTTAAACGATGAATGATTTATAGCTAATGTTATGAATGAATGGTACTACGAAGTAGTACGGGAAGAAGAACTCAGATTGAGTTGAGAAGGATATCATAAGAATTAAAGAAAATTTGTATTAAGTAAAGAGAAATTTAGAAGTTCTAAGATTTCAATTGAGGACTCATGTGATGGCTGAGTTGTATGAACCTTTGTATGGGCAAAGGTTTGTGCTTGGTGTAACAACTACTCAGTTTATTACAGTGATAATCATTAGAATTGGTTGCGCTATTAAGGTGTATATGACGAGAAGGTGAATCTTTTCTCATGTATATACTTGATAGGTAGAGAATGATAAGGTAGGTGCGAGTTCTTGAAACTCATACTTATGGTAAGTTCGTGACTCATAATAATATGGTATGTTTTCGAACGTCTCAGCAAATGGACGCCTAAGGTCTGTCTGGATGTTCTTAAACTCATACTATTATGGAAAGTTCCTAAACTCATAATGTGTGGTAAGTTGATGGACTGTATTAAAGTATAGAGATGTTTAGACTGGAAATGAAGTATTTTCAGTATGCTTAGCATTGAAGGTGCTAGAGAAGATTAAGTATTGTCGCAGTAAGACAATGAAGGAAGATGGAGAATAGGATATTCCAAATCCTCTAGCTATGCTAGATTCCGAAGTTTATTCAAATCGTGCTGAAAGGTACATTTTGAAAAAGAAAGAATTGGTTCAACTTTTGGAACCAATGGATTTTAAAAGAGCTATTCTTTTTATGTCTATGCTTGTTGCTTCAGCTAGACAGAAGTTGATTTGAAATATCAAAATGAATTTTATATCATCTATGCATTTGATGCAATGATGGTAAAAAGATGGAGTTGTTAATGCAATTGAACCTGGTGGGATGTGATCTTAGGATCAACAAATCGCTATGGTATGATGTATAATGACGAAGTCATAAATTGACGAAGTCCTCAACGTACTGTGAAAAGTGTGGTATCATGACGTCATAAAACGTTTTGATGCATTGCAAAAAGAATTTAAAGAAGTAGTCGATGTCAATTGAGTTAACTAGACGAATATTTCAAGTCGATGTCCAATTTATTGGTATGGTCTAAGCTAATTGATTTGGCTAAGACAAATGGTATGTCATGTTATAAGAAAATTGAGCTTTCTTTGAAAAATTTATGCCAAGCCAAATTATTTTGGTACGGAATCTAATGATTAAGTCTGAGGTGAACATACCCTGAAATGGGGATATACGATGGGTTGATCACCTACGTATGGAAAGAGGTAGTTTACCTTCTTTGTGATTGTAAACTTACCGTGGAAAGAAAGGTTTACGACGAAAGGCTGTTTAACCTAGTAAAGAGTTCATGGTTAATTTGACCCCTCAGCAAATGTATGAAATGTTTTAAAGGATATTTTACATTCCTCGATATTCCTTCTACTTCATGATTCTTGATAGGTTATGGATGTTGGAATGATGGAAAGATAACTTCTTTGAAGAGAAGTTGAGAAGAAGTGTAAGCTAAAATTTCGAGGATGAAATTCTGTGAAGAAGGGAAGAATGTGAGAACCCGGGTAAGGGTTTAGTTTTAAGAAATTCTAAGGATGGAATTTTTATAAGGAGGGAAGAATGTAACAACCTGGAATTTTGGATTATCCAGAATTTAGGTTTAAAGAATTAGTTATTAATAAAATGAATTTTTATTAATACTAGTTTGTGCTATGTGTTTATTAATCGTTCTATGACTTAGGATGATTATAAGTCGGGAGTATTCTGGATACGAGCTAGTTTAAGCGAGTAAGAATTTTCAAGAGGAAATAGAATTTTTCCGGGAACAAAAATATTTCCGGGGAAAAAGATGAAATAGGCACTATTCCTCAGTTTCTGCTCGGAGTTTTATTTTGAAATTTCGAGAAGTTATTGATTATGTAAAATGTTGAGACGTGATGGAATATTCAATAATATTTCAGTTATGACAAAAATGAAGTTTTCGCATGCAGACTCAAAACCTAAGGGTTAGGAAAAGTGATTTTCAAGAATTTTATGAGTATGTATAATAACTAGGGTTATTATGCGTGAGAGACACGAGTATAATACTAGTTATTAAATGAGTATAGCAAGAAGATTAGTATGACGTATAATACGAATATCGTACAAACAATATACGAAGAGATTACGAGAATACGAGAATGGAATGCGTAGAATACGACTAGTCTTAATGGACTTTGAGTTCATGGACTTTGTAGAATCCAACTGGACTTGGATTATGTCAAGCCCAATGATTTGTGAAATCAAGCACAAGATAGGCCCAATAAGAATTAGGGTTAAGGCCCAAACCAAGAAAAGAAACTGTGGATCGAACCGATGGATAAACGGATGGGTAAGAACCATTAGGGCAACCCATGGGATGACCCATGGACATGTGGGTCGGCCACTTGGCCACCAAGTAAGGGTGGAGGCCAAGTTTACTTGGTGGCTAAGTATTGGAGGAGGTGGGAATAGTAAGGAGGTGGGGGTGAAATGACCAATTTGCCCTAAGCTTTGGTTTTCTATAAATAGGAAGCTAGATTTCATTATTTTGAGATTTTGAAAATCCTACACCTTAGAGAGAGAGCTTGAGAGCTTGGAGAAGAATAAGAAGGAAGAGATTGAGCATGAAGGCTCGGATCAAAAGTGATCGTGAAATAGAAAAGCTCGTAAATCGCCGGCTTTGTATAACGGAAGAAGATTAAAGAAGAACGGTAATCCGAACCCTAGTTCTTCTAATATTTTTTCTTTAAGTTTTTCTATGTTTAAAACATAGCTTAAGGAGAATAAGAAGTAAAAGAAGTTAGGAATGATTTCATATGGTCGAAATTATGAGAAAATGAAGAAATAAGAGTTAGAAGTTTATTTTATAAATTTATTAAGAAAGTATAAGATTCGTAATGATTTTGAGCGATCCGAATGAATCTTATGAACGAGTAGGTGAAATAAGTAAGGAATGATGTTCTATAACATCAAATTCCAAGAGAAAGTAGAATCGTAATCAAAAATATAGTTTAGAACAAAGAACGAATGAAGAACACGAAGAACGTTGTTGATGGACAAATTTAAAACCATCATAAGATAATTGTTGTTGATGGACAAGTTTAAAACCATCGCAGGATAATTGTTGTTGATGGGAAAGCTTAAAACCATCGCGTATAAGTTAGTTGCTTAGTGCTTAGTTAGGAACGGAAGAAACGTTCATGAAGAACGGATTAAAATGTAGCTATAACGAAGTTATGGCGAAATTTTCGTAAAAGATGAACGAGAATTATGAAGTTAGTAAATGAACCTGAACGTATAGGGTTTCACAAGAATGTAAGAGAATGTAGAAAACATGATTCGTAGACTCAAGAATGAACGAGTTCCGAGTTTGGATGACCGAATTACGGACGAACGAGCGAAGAACGTTAAAAGCGTAAAAATGATTGAATGGTGTAGATTAAGCCAATTGAATGGCACATTAACTAATTCAAAATGAAGTTCTGTCAAAGGGGTATTGAAGTACGTAAGATAAGGAAGAGAATGGCTTTGGAACAATCTCGTTTTGAGTTATAACGAAGAAGTTATGAGATTTGGAAGTACGCGTCTCAAACTTTGTGCAAGACTTAGAAAATTTTCTAGGGTTTTGGCTCGGCGCCGCAGTACCGGCTAAGCTTGCAGAAGTGGCACCGCAACGCGAGCTTGGAGCCTCAGGTACTGTTAGTTGGCGTCGCAGCGTCAGAGATAATGAAGGGGTTGGCGCCGTAGCGCCAGACCAAAGGGGAGAGAGAGACGTGGGTCGCGCCGCAGCACGAGAGAAAGGAAGGGGCACGACGCTGCAGCACCGGTGGAAGGCAAGGCCCAGAAATGAGACTTTATGTGCTCAATTACTCGGGGATGTGCAAGAAAGAATTATGAACATCTAGTTCACGTAATGTAACACTTAATGAAGTGTTCTAAACCTTTATGAAAGGTTGAACGAAAAGATTAAAAGATAGAGAATGTAAGCGCTAGATTACGTAACCGATATTCAGGGACCGTAGTCGTAATAAACGAACGTGAGGGATTGCTATGATTGCGACTCCTTAGACGTTGAGTGATGAAGGTAATGAATAACATTCCGATGTTATGTCATGGTAAGGGGAGATAAGTGTAAAGTGTTTAGACGCTATGAACGTAACGTTGTTGCGATGAATGGTCGGTCTTAGCATACAACGAAGGGTATGGCTTCGACATTAAGAAAGAATAATGAACATGGAGTTCATGGAATGGATAACGATGTAGAGCAATTAAAACCTTGAGTGAAGGTTGAATGAGAGATTAAGAGACGAGCAACGTAAACGTGGAATACGTAAGCGATCCTCGTGAATCGTATTCGCGTCGGACGAACGTTCTAAGTATACAATTGTGGTATGACTTAGATGTTGACGAAAGTAGTAAGTAAGATATGATTTATCAAGAAAAGCCATAACAAATTGTAAGGTATGAATAAGTTAATATAAAATGTTTAACGCTACGATCTCATAGTATTAACATTAAAGAATCGTTCCGAGTATACAAATGATTGTTTGACTTAGACGATAAAGAATGAATCATGAGGTATGGCATTTAGTTGCCAGAAAGTCGTAAGGAATAAGAAGTTAACTTAACGAACTTGATAGTTTAATAGTTCGGATAAGTTAGATAAATTTAAGTTATGGTACAATCGTAACCTTTAATGGTTGTCATATGGACTACTAGTAGAGAAGCGATGTATGCTGAGTCCTATAGAAGTTATAAGAAGAAGATATGAATGTAAATCATCCAATATGATAAATGTATGAATAAGACATCTCCGTGTGTCATAATGCCATAAACTGGTAATGAAAGTCAGTCGTGTAAGCTTAAATTACAAGAACGCGAACCTTAAGAAGTAAAGTTAAGTAAACCAATGCGTAAGTTAAGTATATGACTAATTGGTATACGTGCTATTTTCTTATGTGCTATATAGGAATTGGAATGAGCAGTTCAGCGTAAACTATAAGCTATAGCTGTGCGTAAGGCAAGTTTTTTCTAATTTCATTCATATTTTACATGAATGCTAGTTTCTTAAACTTCTCAGATGTTGAACTTGAGAAGTTCTGTATGTGCGCGAATGTGTGGTATTTGTACAAAATGGTTGAACGTATGAGGCCTGGTGCCACAATGTGAACACTTCGGTGTTACTTTGAGATGAACTGTTTTGTGATTGAACTGTTCAATACAAGTATGTTCTGTTTATACATGAACCGTTATTGTTAAGTCTGTGCTAATGATTCTGGCCAAATAGGATATGTATGGAAAAAGGTAGAAGAATGAAAGTAGTGTAAAGAGTATGTGATGAATGTTGTAAAATGATAGGAATCGAGACTATACATATTATTCAAGCTGCTTCATAACCTTTGTTCGGTTATTGAAGTTCTAAAGAATGTTTAAACTCTTGAAGTTGTTTGTTCAACTGTTATGACTTGTTGGGCAATTGAATGCTCACACTTGCTTTAAATGGAAAATATTTTCAGCGAACAACGTTAGAAAGAACTTAAGGATCCCGTAAAGATCAAGCTGATCGGTATCCAGATGAAGTGCCATTCAGTATGTGAAAGTGTGTTACGATCAAGTGAATACTTGTAATATAGAGTGATAGAATTAAACTATAGACTAGTTTAATGAACGTTTATGTATCCTTAGTGGCGGATGAAAGTCACTTGTGCAAGATGTAAAGAATAATGTAATTACCATTATTTGTAATGAAAGAGATTTTAAGGTTTCGAGAACATGGGTTTTGAGAATGTATGTCATTATATTTAGCTATATAATGATGTGTGTTTGGAAGGTGATGGGATCGTGACGCACATAGTCCGAGTCTGAAAGTAGAACAGATTTTGGGGCGTTATATATATGATGAGATCACCCCGTGAACTGATAAGGTTATAGTATGGAGAATAATCAAGCAAATGATTTAAAAGTTTACAATAAGATTGTTGTGTGTCAGTTGTTCTATGAATTTGTACAGATTCAGAAAAGAATTATGAATATGGATTAAATAAAATTCGTATTGAGAATGGAGTTAGGATAATTATTGAAATGTCTGTGTCGCGCTATTTGCTATATTCGTGTTAAGAAGGTGATTCTTTTCTAATGTGTATAATAGATAGATAGGTTATAGGTAGAGAATATAAGGTTTAGTTACGAGTGATTCTTTTCTCATGTGATTCATAATTATATGAAATATTTTTGAACCCTTCAGCGAATGGACGCCAAAGGTCTGACTAGGATAAGTTCTTAAACTCATATGATTGTGAAAAGTTCTTGAACTCATAAGTATGGTAAGTTTGACGAACTAGGTAGAACTAAGTGTGAGTGGAATATTGAGGATAATAGGAACAGATAGGTTGATTAAGCAATTGATTTTTAGTGGAGACATAGGTTTTCCAAATCTCCTAGCTATGCTAGACTTCAAAATTTTTGACATCAAGCTAAATACGCACTATGTGCCTTTTTGAAATGAATTTTTATTCTCAACTTCTGGTGACCATTATGTATGTGTGAACTTCGGGCCACCGACACATCGTTACCTGTTGAGATGATAAAATTGAATTGAAATGGTTTTGAACGGTTTAAAGAATAGTCTATGCTACTTGTTTCAACTAGACGATAATGATTTGAAATATCAAAATATATTTTTATTTATTACTTATGTACAATGTAACCTGATGCATAGATGATAAAAAAGTGATGGAGTTGTAAATACAGGAATACTTAGTGTTGAATTTGATCTAAAATCGTTGTTCTACTACTGTAAGATGTGTTATGACAAAGTCACTCGATGACGACATCCTGAAACGGGCTGTTAATACAGTACGACATCATGACGTCATTTTCAAACTAATTTTAAAATTTTAATTTGCCAACAAGGTTTGGCTATACCTAAATATTTTGATTGAATTAAATTATTAATATGAATCTATGCTATTTGATTCGGCTAGACCAATGTTTATGAAAATCCTAAGCGTTCTTTGAAAATTTTCTCGAACCAAATTGTTTTGGTGCGGAATCCGATAAAGACTGAGGTAAGAAAATTTTTTGCACCTAAGGCGGATAGAGGGAACGGGGAAAAATTGTTCCAACCCACAGTACTTGGCCAGTACCGGGCATAATGGGCTAATTACCCACTATGTCCATAAGACTAGAGCGATTTGCGGATGAATTTCCATAAAACCTTTTCTAAAATGAAAGTTCGTAGTCTATATGACTCCTCAGTATGATTTGAATAATTTAACTCTTCTGAGAGATGTTTTGGGTAACATGTGGTGATGAGTATGAAAGGTATAAGGTGTAAGGTAAATTTCGGGAATGAAATTTTTAGAAAAATGGGTGAATGTGACAACCCGAGAATTTAGAAAATTTATTAAAATCTTAAAAGATTTAATTAAGGTTAAATAAAAAACCTAGACAGAAAATAAGTGTATGGATTTAGCATTTTTAAAGGATTTTTATGGGTTTAAAAATTTTTGTGGAGAATTATTCAGGATTAAGTATATAAGTGTATATGTTCTGTGTGTATGGTCATATATGTGTACAGAATGTGGATAAAGGTCAAAGATTGACTAGATAAATTATATCAGTGTCAAACCTTAAGATTATATTCGAACGTAGACGTTCAAATTAGAAAACCCTAACGACTGATGGGAAGCCCTAATTTCAGTTTCGGGAATTTAAAACCCTAATTTGGATTATTAAAACCCTAATTTGGGAATTCAAATGCTAAGTATAAGGTTTAAGTGTAATTAATTACTTAATTAGGGGAAAAATCTACCAAATTAGTTAGAAACCCTAATTTCAAAATTTGAAACCCTAATTGTTCTGTTAGAAATTCTAATGTACAATTATTGACCTAATAGCTAAATTAGCAATTTTAATTAAGAAATATTAATCCTAATTAGCAAGCTTGAATTATGATTAGGAAATCTTAGTATAATCAGAGAATCCTAATTTTAATTTAGAAATGGTAATTTTCTATTTTAAAAACCTAAATTAAAAATCTTAGAATTATTTTTTTAACCTTAGGGTCAAACCCTAAGGGTTAAACCCTAAGGATTTGATCAAAAGACATTTGTGCCATTAAAATTATAAGACAAATGACCAGTTTACCCTTTGTGCATTATTGTAGGAAACTTAAGAATCTTGATATAATTGTGGTTGGTTACCAACTTTTGACTTCCACGTGACAAATACCAGCCATCTTGCCCCTTGGATCAACCATATACATTGCATTGTATCAAAATAAATAGATTAAAGATAGAGAAAATACATACTTTATTTCTCATTTTCTCCAAGACATTCTCTTTCCTCAATTTTTGAAATCTGGAGTGAGAGAGAGTGAGAAACAAAACTAAGAACACTTTATAGGTTGCCAAGTATCAGAATCAAAAGTCAGATTTAAGATCAAAACTAGAAAAGGTATAAAAACCCTAAACTTAGAAATCTATGTGATCCATGTTATTTGTTGTTGTTTATGGTTTTAAGTTGTGTAATAGGATGTTATTTAGTGATCTGGGTTGTTACCTCCTAGATCCATAACATCTAGATGCACGAAATTGAATATTTCATAAATTTGGAAAAAAAATTAAAACATCGTCTGACAAGCAAATGTTAGACTTCATATATCAGTGTCTGTTAACGGTTTTAGTGTTTTAAATGTTTGAACTTGTAGTATGTTATGTGGTCTTTGTTCTGGAATTTGAATCATGGTCAGATCATATCTAGAACTCAAGTTATGAGTGGTCAAAATTAGTTGACCGATCAGAAATTCTGAGTTTCTTGGCAACCCAGAAACCAAGAATTTCTGACAGCCACTTTTGAAGCTTTAGATCTTGCTGTTGTTTTATAGCTTGGTCAAGTTATTGTTTTGATCTTGTAGATTGGTATAAGGACTACGTATCCAAGCCTATAGATTACCCAGATCCATAACATAATCAGAGATAGGAGTGGTCAAAGAAGCGTTGACCATCAGTCGGTTGAACATTTCTGGAAAACCTAGAAAGTTCAAGAACCGCTTCTGACCAGTACTTTGACCGGCTTAAATCACGAGTTGGTTTTGTTATTTGACTGAACTAGTGTTATACTATTGTTCTATGACATAAGTACTACTACGAGGTACCATAAAACCACTTATAACATGACCAGAGATCGGATTATTCAAGGTTCAAAAAGCGACCCTTGTAACTGTTTGAGTTTCTGGGCAACCCAGAAACTCAAGAACACGTCTGACAACAATTTCTGAAGCTTAGATCTGGCAGTTCTGATATATTTTGGTCATGAAATCGACTGATAGTTGTAGTATTACATGTGTACTACAACATTAACAAAAATACAAACCCAGAATCCTTATGATCTAAGATCAACGATCGGTCAAAGTAGGCACTCTGGTAATGGTTTTGAATATTCTGGGTTTGATGAAGAACACTCAAGAACACCTATAGTGACGGTTCTGTCGCTATAAGGCCATTTAGTGACAGTTAATTACGAAAATTAATTATTTTTATTAAATAATTAGTATTAAATAGTTTTTAATTATTAAAAATACATACAAAATTACTAAAAATTATTTTAAAGCCTAAAACTTGGTTTTTAATTATTTTGAATATATTTCATTAATATTTAATATATTTTAAATATTAATGGTATTTAATTTATTTAATTATAATATTAAATAAATTACTTAAAAATGATTTTAAAACTTGAAAAATCATTAAAAAAATATATTATGTTATAAGAAAATATTTTAAGTTATTTTTAATGACTTTTAATATTTTGTGATGAATTTCATTAATTAATTAATATTAATGATAATTAATTTATTTAATAAATATATTAAATAAATTATGAAAAATAGAATTAATGATTTAAAAATTATATAAAAATAATTTAAAGGTTATAAAAAATTTTAAGTTATAAAATATAACTTTTGATATTTTGTCATGAAAAAAATTAATATTTAATATTAATGGAAATTATTGGTTAATAGATTTAAAGGTTTAAAAATCATATAAATATGATTTTAAAGTACTAGAAATACTTTGAGATATTATAAATATATTATAATATTATGACATGTATTTCATTAATATTTAGTATTAAATAAATATTATTGATAATAGAATATTGCGGTATTTAAATTAGATAAATATGATATTAATGATTGAAAAATTATGATAAATGGTAATAATTATTTGAAAATTATTACGAGCTTATGAAAAATATTTTGACTAATAATAAATTATTTAAGATATTTGTGAACTAGTTTAAACTGAGTTTTAGGGATATTAGGCTCGAGAATTATCTGACTAGGTCATCGGGATGACGAAATTGTGTTGGTTTTAACTCAGACTAAAATAGTTTGACTTGATACCGAGTCTTAGGTAGTTTGTGGACTGATAGGATTATGTGTTATGTGTTTAGGTTATTTTATAATTATATAAATAGTATTATACTGTGATAATATTATTCTAATATTTAAAGATCGGTATTATTTATTTTAGGTTTTCAGACAAAGCTAAATAAATTGTGTAACGATAATCAACAGATCAGGCAAGTTTCCTTGAACTATTCTTTTAACTTGTGGTTAATTGATTATCACGTCTATGAAATGTTAAATCGTACTCTGTGCATATTGTATGTGTTCATCAGGTATGAAAGGTTGATCACCTTCATTACCATTCGGTCCAGATATAATTGATATGTTCATGTTCAAATGTTAGTTCAGCAATGAAAATTTATCCATGCTAGTTCACGATTATATTGTTGAATGTCAGCCATCTATTATTTAAAATCTTTCCATCATGATATATCCTTAATTTATTGAACTTAAACTTGTTGGGCAAACCTGTTGCTCACCCTTGCTATATCATGATAAACATTGCAGACTAAGGCGAATACATCAGATACAAGAAAAGACAAAGACAAGTTCAGCTTGGGATAATATGTGTAGCTAGAAATGTAACAGTATTGTATGTTAATGACATTGTATGTTAGATAGGATATTGATTCAGGTATTATGTGAAAGTTGTCGACCTTGGAAAATATTGTGTAATGTTTAATGTATAAACAATTTATATTTATATATTTCGAACTAGTTATAGAATAATTGTACTAGATCCGCGATGATTTGGAACCCGAATCTGGGGACGTCACATAATCAGATTGCCATAGCGCCGGAGGATCAAGAAAAAACCACGTTCACGTGTCCTTATTGTAATAACCCGATATTTTCTATATATTTAAATAAAAAATTTTGCGTATAAATTTTTTATTATTATTTTAAAGGAGGGAATATGTATAAGGTAAAGCATATGTATTGATGTGATAAATAACAATATATTTATTACATGAATAATTACAAATAATTTTATTTTAGAATTATTGATCATTATAAAGTATATTCTTATAATAATTAATTTTATGGTAGGAATGATTTTATTATTTATTTTCCATAAAAATATGATTATTATATTATTTAAATAATATATGAAATGATTATTAGAATTATTATAATAAATATTTTATTATATGAATTTATTCAAATTAGTTAAGTTAATTATTGTAATTTAATTAATCATGGTGCGTATTAATTTGAAAGATATATCAGATATGGAATCCAAACCCTAATTCTGGATTTGGAATAAGGAATGAGAATAATAATATTATATTAAATATAATTCAGTGCTATATGTAGACACTCGAAATTTTCTGTACACCTGTCACTAACATTGCAGGAGGAAAGATTCGTCTTTTAAGAGGGAACCCTGAAAGACAATCCATATCCATGCCGGATACTACCAGAAGTTTAACATCAACCCCGGATCGCAATCTGGGAGCAATAATTCCAATCTCGGAGATAACCCTGAGGCATGCAGATCAATACCGGAACACACACCGGAGAAGACCGATTAATCTCGAAGATAGCCCCGAGGTATCTAGTCTCAGTCCCAACCATGGGAATAGCCACTAACCTTGGTGATAACCCCAAGGAACGCAATTTCGACGATAACCCCGGAAATGCTTGTTACAAGTGCGACCAGCTTCAATCTCGGCGCTCACAACGAGATACGATGTACCAGCCTGACGATAACATCGGGAAGACAGGCACACCTCAAGGATGACAATGAGGACCTTCAACAAATTGCAACAGTCCAATCTCAGCGAAGCTGAGCAACGTCTGCTTTATCAGCCCAATCCGGCGATAACACCGGTGAGGGGCAACATCGTCATCTGACCAACACGATGTCACGCCACGTCGTTTCAACATATCTACGCAACAATGTCCCACAAGAGTAATCAATCCCGAGTGACTATTGTACGGGGTAACGGATGAAAGTTGAAGCTTGAAGACCAGAGGGCACCGTCCCATCTTCAATGACTTCGCACAAACTCTAATTCCATGCCATCGTACAACTCTCGACAACGGCGGTCTGAAATAGGTCCTGTATACCTCAAACGGATGCCCGTATTGCACTTCTGAAAGTTTAAGTGGACATTACAGTGCCCAAGTGCACGTACTTCGAGACGACCTGAGCCAAAAAACCCGAGCCCACCCGGGTTTCCTCTGGTACACATGCGGCTCAGCCGCAGGTACACCTGTGGCTCCACCCTCTATAAATAGAGGGATTCGGGTGGCCATTTTGTAAGAGAAAAAGGCGAGGAAGCCCTGCCCAATTTGCTCTACACTCATCCCATGCAGTGTACTTTCCCCTTTTAAACACTTGTGAGCTCATATATAGCCCTTTTGTACCTATAAAAGTCTGTGTTTACTCACTATAAAGATATAGAAGTCTTCTTTGGCAGCCCACTGTAAGCCTTCTTACACACTTTAGAGTCATTCTCTTCATCTTTGCACACACCCTTCTACACGTTGAGAGTCGTGTTGCTTGCTTTTGCCCGGACTTCGGTCCGTGGTTTCATTTCAGTATATATATATATATATATATATATATATATATATATATATATATATATATATATATATATATATATATATATATATATGACTAACATTATCGAGTTATGCCTCGATTGAGCCTAGACTTCGGTCTGGAGCGTTTTTATGCTTTAATATATATATATACTTATATATATTATCTGTGGTCGAACTCTGTTCGATGAGCCTGGATTTTACATCCGGAGCGTTTACGTGCTTTAATATATATATATATATATATATATATATATATATATATATATATATATATATACTGTGGTCGAACTCTGTTCGATGAGCCTGGATTTTACATCCGGTGCATTTTTTCGCTTTTATATAAATATATATATTTACATTTCGTCCTGCCTGGAGTTCACATCGTGGCGGTTGATTGCTTTGTATAGCTTTCTTTACATTTCGTCCCGCCTGGAGTTTCCTCAGTGGCAGTTGATAGCTTTTACAACTTTATTTATATTTCTGATCCCCCATAGAGGTGCTTCGTGATTGGTGATCATGTATGTATATATATATATTTATAGGTTTTATATATATACCTACTTACTGCGTTTATATCAATTGCGACATCATGTGAGCCTAGGAATCATGTGATCACAGATTTAGTCCTCTAAATCTAGATTCGGTTCCCGTAATGGACCTTTTCAGTTGTAAGCAGCTTGTAAATATATATGTGATGTTTGGATTCCCTCATATCGTTCTGATACCCACGAGGAATTCAGCACCTTTTTGTAAAGTATTTTTGTACGGATGCTTCGCATCTGTCAAATAAAATCAATCTAGCCGAATACTGAATAAAATGGGAGTGTAAAAGGTCTCAATTACTATTGAGCATCAGGGTTTGAAAAACGTCTTTTATAAAACATCACTGCCATATCTTGCTTAAAATTTAATTTTTACATAAAATTCAAACCCTCTGTATATAGGTGCGAACGAGGCCTTACACTACTTCCAAATAACAACACATTGACCCACACACACACATTCAGATAACAGTTTCTTGAAAAGAGGCGGTCACCGTGGTAACACGGATGTCGGGGGGTGCCTAACACCTTTCCTCCGCATAACCAAGTCCCCAGACCCTAATGAATCTCGGTTTCACCGACCCGTTTAGCAATGTCATATCACTGGGTCAATGTGCAAACCTTTTCTTGGTTGTGTTGGTACAACCATTTAAAAAACCAACTGGCAACTCTTATAGTCCAATCATCAACATTATACATGTCGGACCTTTTTCACTTGTTTTTTCAAAAAAATTTCACCTAAAATGAGAACACCAAAGAACAAGTAACGAAAAGGGACAATTAAAAATCCCGACGTCGACAGGTGGCGACTCTACTGGGGACTCCAGTAAGAGGACTTAAGCCGCTATTATAATTTTTTCAAAACTGTTATCTGCTTGTGTGTGGATGTTGCATTTACATTTTGTGATGAATGTGTACGAATGCATTTCCTTACTTAGTGCTTCGCACTATAAACTGCTTATGATATTAGTGCTTCGCACTATAAACTCCCTGTGATATTAGTGCTTTGCACTATAAAATTGCTTGTGATATTAGTGCTTCACACCATATCAGCTTGTGATATTAGTGCTTCGCACATGTCATCATTTTCATACAGTAAGACGCGATGTATGTGAATGTATGTTGTGTGGTCCCTCCACTAGGAGGCTATCCCGTCGGTGTTTGATTATTGGACTCGTGAGAAGACTAATTCTCTGAGGCTCAAGAAAGGCACCACCCAAATTTGCTCCAGTTGAAAGACCGGATTAACTTCCCGTCAAGTAGATTGCGATGATTTGGGAACCTTCATGCCAAAAAGCCGCGAGAGTAACCTAAGATAGGTCAGCCTCTGATAAACCCAAAACGGAGGAAAGTCTCTTCATGCTCTCATTTCAAATTACTTGTAAAGCATAATTACTTATAAAGCATAATTACTTGTAATTGTCCTCCATATCTATTTCCATGTAATGAGAAATATGAAGAAATGTGTACACATACATGCTACAAACAGCTGACATCCGTTTTGTAGGATAAAATTCCTAAACTAGACGCATCGTATAGCATGTTATTATCCACCTTCCCTAAAGACTAAACTATGCAAGTCTTTTGCAAGGAATCAATCGGACCTACCACCCGTTCAAAGTCCAAAAAGGCAACAGGCCTGCAGTCAATCATGTCGTCATTCGACCAGACTAAACTTAATCCAGTTTCTCGCAAAGAATTCGACGGATTAAGCAAACAGATTATAGATTTGGCTGTTTTACTAAAAGAATTACACCAGTCTACACAGGGTCAGAAAATACCCATACATGCTGAATCCTCCACACAAGGAGGAACCAAGGTCATTATAATACCTGAACTGCAGTTGGATCCGACCAACAAAACTAATGATGCCGCCCATCCCACTAGAGATCCAGACACTGGTGACATCAAAAAGAAAGTCCTCCAAATGGAAGAGACTCTTCGCACTATCAAAGGAATTGGAACCCACGGGAGTGTTTCATATGCCAATTTGCGTATTTTCCCTGGTATTCATTATCCAGAAAAATTTAAGACTCCTGACTTTGAAAAATATGGCGGGTTAGGAGATCCTTACACTCATCTAAAGGTGTTTATTGGAGAACTAGGATCTTATGCAGAGGATGAAAAACTCAGAATGTAACTGTTCCAAAAAAGTCTAACTGGAGAAGCCCGTTCGTGGTACACAAGATTAGACAATTCAAAGATCCATGGTTGGGAAGAGCTAGCACACGCTTTCCTCACCCAATACATCTTTCAATCTCAAATGGCTCCTGATTGGTATCAAATTACCAAGATCAAGAAACAGTCTAATGAGTCTTTCAGAGAGTATGCTCAGAGGTGGAGACGCCTGGCTGCTCAAGTTAGTCCTTCCATGACAGAATCAGAGATGGTCATAACTTTCATAGACATACAAGAAGAACCTTTCTATGAAAGAGTTTTAGCCGGCATCGACAAACCATTTTCTGAAATGGTCAAACATGGGGAGATGGCTGAAATGAGATTGAAATCCGGAAAGATTCAAGACCTAGCTACACTCAAAGCTGTTGCTGATCACATCCAATCTGGAAATTATGGGAACAACCCCCGGAGGATCCATAAAAAGAAAGAAGAGGATGTTTCCTGATACTACAGGGTCAAAAAGACAGTCAAAACATGCCTATTCAACGGAGAAATTATACTCCCTTTCAATCACAGTCTGCGAACCCTCCAGTACCAAAAGGTGGAGAAGTCAAACGACCTCGAGTATTCATACCCTTAGGGGACACCCTCGAGAATATTCTCAATCTTCTAACAACATAGAAGAAAATCACGCATCTGCTTCCACCAGCCAGCCCTAATGGTCGGGGTTTTAATGCTGCTCAGAAATGTGCTTATCATGCCGGGGCACCTGGACATGATACTTAGGACTGTTGGGCCTTGAAACACAAAATCCAAGACCTGATAGACAACGGTGAAATCGTGGTCACCAAACCCGATCAACCTCACGTTCAAGACAACCCCCTTCCTCAACACAAGGAAGAAGAGGTCAAAATGATCAATTGGAGTAGTGGACAAAGTTCCAATTTCAGCTGTGAATCCTCCCAGACCCCCAAAGATGGTGATGACAGATGGGATTATGCCAAGTTCCAATTCACAATGGAACGAAAGATGAAAGCTCTCTGTAAACAAATTGAGCAATTGGCAGAACTGGTGACTTATCAGCATCAAGTGACTCGTCAGCTAATTAGCTAGGAGCATGCCAGTCTCCTACCTATTGTCATGAATATTCCCTCTTCGCTTTCAGAAAATGAAATACTGGAAGGTAAAGTGATGAAGAGAGTGAATGCTAAGGCCCGTCAGGATTTTACCAACAAAAGGGAATTCACATATTTGGGCCAACCTATGGAGGAAATCCTTCATATGTTAATCAATGAAGGAAGGATTAGTTCCTTTCTACCTCCAATCAACCCCCGTTCAGGATGATACAACTCTGAGGGAGTATGTCAATATCATTCTCAATCTCGCGGTCACAACACAGAAGAATGCTGGGCACTCCGCCACCTTATTCAAAATTTAATCAACAGTGGCGTACTGCGTCTGGCAGATAACGACACTGTGTTACGGGCAAGTGAGGATTCATGTCCTACTAGGTGGAAGAGTGTAGTAGCAGTCATATCCGCTGAAAATGATGGGGTTAATAAATCACTTGTCATGCTAGTAATTCAACTCAAGGGAATCAACAATCCTTTGAAAGTGGCGGCTCCCGAGCCAATCAACTTGCCGTGCAGAGCATAATATCCTATTGTTAGCTTGCGCGCATTTCCATGGAATTATGGAGAAGGTGAAGGATCCACCCCACATATAACTGCTGCAGTGTCGAAGGAGAATCCACTGTATCTTCCCCAACGGGTAATGAAGCCTGTCATCAAGTTTAAGGGGAAAGTACCCATTGAGAAGATTGAAAATTCCTCCGCAGTATGGGTCATAACGAAGCCAAGGTGGTTTTAAGCTTGAAAGAAGCTCCACAACATATATCAATCTTGGACTTGGTCCTGACTTCCGAGAATCACCGGAAGGTCTTGTTAAAGGTTTTAGAAGAAGCCTATCTACCGACATCAGTTGATACGGAAAAGTTTCAACATCTGGTTGATCACATTTTCAACAACAATGTGATATCCTTCACTGATGATGACATACCGCCCGAAGGGACCGGTCATTGCAAACCGTTGCACATTGCTGTCTTGTCCTCCGGATATATGGTGGCTGGAGTTTTAATAGATGGAGGTTCCTCTCTGAATATTTGCCCATACGCTACCTTGGTGAAGATGAATATCAATCCCAATCGAATTCAGAGTAGCCATACCATTATCAAAGCTTTTGATGGAGCCCGCCGTAACTCGGTCAGAGTAGTTGAGCTGCCAATTGAGATTAGTCCTCATACATTCTGCGTATCTTTCCATGTGCTCAAGATAGATTCGGGATACAACCTGCTCTTGGGACGACTATGGATTCACATGGCAGGGGCAGTCCCCTCCACTCTTCACTAATAGTTGAAATACATCATCAACAATAGCCTGGTCACAGTCAACGCTGAACTGGAGATTCCTCAGCACGGGGACATGCCGCTCATCAATGCCAATAAGGATGTTGAGCCAATTAGTTTTCATGCTTTGGAAATAAGCAATACCTAATACCATGCTATTGGAACGCCACTGCCCGAACCCCATATTTCTGCCGAGGTAATGTCGGCCACGCAAGAAATGATGTCGTTGGGTCATAAACCGGGACAAGGGTTAGGTAAAGATTGCCAGGGTGTCAAGTATCCTATTCAATTAACCCAGAAAATTGGGACATCTGGACTAGGCTATTCTGCCAGCTTTAGTCACAGGAATCCTCATAAGCATCAGCAGATTCCTACATCTTCAACCATACGGCGTTTAGCTTCGCCTTCAAGCTCTGAGTCCGCACAACCTCCCGTAAAGGTGCCAGCCAATATAATGGCGATGTTATTTCCCAAGCCGGTACCGGTGAAGGAGAATGAAATCTTTGTTCCAGATCCCGCAGTGGAGGAAGAGGAATGAAGAATCAAGCAAGACATCATCAGGATGATGTCCGGCATATGCATCATTGTTCATGATGAGCATACCAAAAAATACACCCCAGACGATGACTGCCCAGACGTAATGGCTATCATTCGGGACAGGGAAGATGATGATTATCCCTCTATTACTGCGGTTCACCCAGAATTTGCTCTTGCCAATTGGAACAGCATTCCTAGCATTGGTCGTCAAGGGTAAAGCGGGCGAAAACTCTTTCTGCCCTGTAGATATAATAACTGCTTACTTTTCTATACAGTATTAGCGGTTTATTTTGCCAGTATATGCTAACATTGTGCATAATCAACACATTTCATATATACTAAGTGAAAGCATATTTTTTTTCAGGACTCTGAATTTAGATGTGCCAGTACTTGCTGATACGGTGCCTCTTCTCCACAAGGATTGTACCTTTGATGTAGAGATGAATTCAGCCTTGGTGGATATTCCGGATGACGTTGAGGTACCTCCAGAAATTCAAGAATGGGTCAAAGATATACCCAAACCCAACCTTGATCAAACCACTCCTTTCAATCTCGGAACCTTAGAAAACCCTAAGTTAATCTAGATTGGTTCAGACCTTACCCCAAACCAACGGAATGACATGGTTATGCTACTAACCCAGTTCCAGGATGTCTTTGCATGGTCTCATGAGGATATGGTGGGTTTGTCCACTGACATTGTCCTTCATCTCATTCCCATTAAAGAGGGATTTAAGCCAGTCAACAAAAGCTTCGACGATTGAAACCTGAATGGAGTTTAAAGGTGAAAGAATAAATTGTGAAACAGTTTCAAGCCGGCATCATAATGGTGTCTACATATCCTGAGTGGATATCCAACATCGTGCCCGTGCCATTTGCTTAAAAGATAGCTTTCCCGTGCCATTTATCCACATTCTCATTGACAATACTGCGCAATACGACATGTACTCCTTTGTAGATTGCTTTGCGGGGTATCATCAGATCATGGTTGCCGAGAAAGATCCTGAAAAAACTGCTTTCATCACTCCTTGGGGAACTTTTTGCTATAAACGGTTGTCATTCGGCCTCATCAATGCTGGAGCTACCTATCAACGAGCTATGATGGCTCTTTTCCACGACTTAATGCATAAAGAGATCGAGATCTACGTGGATGACATTATTGTCAAGTCCCAGAAGGAGGTTGACCATATAGACCATCTCAGGAAGTTGTTCAACAGGTTGCGTAAGTACAACTTGAAGTTGAATCCAGCTAAGTGCGCCTTTGGCGTTAATTCAGGCAAGTTGCTAGGATTTCTAGTCAGCCACAAAGGGATAGAGCTGGATCCGACTAAAATCCAAGCCATCACTGAAATGCCCATTCCTCAGACAGAAAAGGAAATATGGGAATTTTTGGGAAGAATCAACTTCATTAGCAGATTTATCTCTCAGCTCACAGCAACCTGTGAGCCAATCTTCAAGCTATTAAAGAAGAACTCCTCCATGAAATGGAATGAGGAGTGCCAGAATGCCTTCCTTACAATCAAGAAATAGCTAATTAAAGCTCCCATCTGGGTACCACCTAGGGATGATGTTCCCCTATTTATGTATCTGTCCGTAAGTTACAATGCCATAGGTTGCATGCTGGGACAGAAGGACGATAGAGGCCTAGAACGAGCTATCTATTACATCAGCAAAAGATTCAGCAGCAGTGAACACAAGTACACTCTGATTGAAAAGACGTGTTGTGCTTTAGCATGGGCTGCCATGAGGTTACAACATTATCTTCATGGTCACACAACCCATCTCATATCCCGCGTGGATCCTCTCAAGTACGTGTTCAGTAAACCTATACTGAATTGTCGACTGTCCAGATGGCAGTTGATCCTACAACAATTTGACATCGTATATATGACTCAAAAGTCCATCAAAGGTTAAGGAATTGCGGATTAATTGGCTGCCGCACCATCAGGGGATTTCTAACCCTTGGAGATATATTTTCTCGATGAAGGAGTAATGACAGTTCAGCAACACCATCAGTAAGATACACGCCAAACGTGGAAGATGTATTTCGATGGAGCTATTAATATGGAAGGTTCTGGAGCTGGAGCAGTTCTAGTATCTGAAACGGGGGAGCAGTATCCCGTCGCCGTCAAATTACAGTTTGTCAGCACCAACAATACGGCTGAGTATGAAGGCTGTCTTATAGGGTTAAAACTTGCCCATTCAATGGGCATCAGGCGGTTAACTGTCCTTGGAGATTCAGAATTGGTAATCAGACAATCCACCGAAATCTATCAAACCAAGGAACTACATTGCTGCCTTACCATCGGCATGTTTTAAAGATGGCTTTGGGATTCGAAGAAATATCATTTCTACACATTCCTCGTAATAGGAATGATTTCGCAGAACTTTGGCCTCCTTAATTCGCATATCAGACAATGAACACTTGCCAAGCGTCACAATTTCCCTGCACAAGGCCCCAGCCTATGAGAATTACGTTGGAGAAGTATCAGATGAGCTACCTCCCATCCAACATCCTTGGTATCAGCATATCAAGGAATATCTGCGAGATGGATGTACACCCGCTGAGGCGAGCCCGACTGAACAAAGGCAGATCCACTGACTGGCTATAAAATTCTACATGAGTGGAGATGCGCTCTACAAAAGAGATGCAGGATTAGGTCTCCTCAGATGTTTAGACAAAGATCAAGCCCAAAGGCTTATGGATGAAATCCATAGCAGAGTCTGTGGCCCCACATGAGTGGCCCCCTCCTTGTCAAGAAAGTCCTCAGGACAGGACATTATTGGCTATCTCTCAAAGCTGATTGCAATGACCACGTCAGGAGATGCTATCAGTGCCAGATTTATGGGAATCCTATACACGCCCCTCCACGGGAACTTCACAATATGAGTTCACCTTGGCCCTTCTCAATGTGGGGAATGGACATTATTGGGCCCATTGAACCTAAAGCCAGTAATGGTCATCGATTTATCTTTACCATGATCGACTACTTTACCAAGTGGGTAGAAGCAGCCTCCTTCCCCAGGGTTACTAAAGAAGTCATCATTGCTTTCATCAGAAACAATGTTATTTGTCGATATGGGCAACCAGAGGTGATTGTGTCCGACAATGCCAAGAACCTCAACAACAAAATGATGGGGGAATTATGCAGTAAATTCCATATTAAACACCTCAACTCAGTTATCTATCGTCCGAAGATGAATGGTGCTGTTGAAGCGGCTAACAAGAACATCAAGAAGATTATGCAAAAGATGTCCACCAATCACAAAAATTGGCCTGACCTATTGCCTCTGATTCTGTTAGCCTACAGAACCTCAATGCGCACTTCCACTGGGGCAACCCCCTACACATTAACCTATGGGATGGAAGCAGTGCTCCCCATAGAAGTTGAGATGGAATCCCTTAGAGTATTGATAGACGATCAGTTGGGTGAAGACCAATGGGTACAAGATAGGTATCACCAATTGTCTCTAATAGACGAAAGGCGAACCGCAGCTATCTTCCATGGTATGTTATATCAGCAAAGGATCGCCCGATCCTACAACAAAAAAGTTCGGCTACGGTAATTCAGATAACATGACTTGGTTTTGAAGAAAATACTGGACAACCAAGATCAGTCTAAGGGAAAATTTACTCCTAACTGGGAAGGCCCGTTTATTGTCAAGGAAGTATTGTCAGGAGGCGCTCTCAGATTGCAAGAAATGAATGACGATGAATTTCCGCAACTCATCAACTCAAACGCCGTGAAATGATACTATGTCTGAAGTTACCATCAAATAAACATCCTGGTAGTAAACCATCAGGTCACCAGTCATTCCGGTTCTTTATACCTTTACCACAAACAACTTTGCAACACTTTGCCCCTCAGGAAAACATACCTTTCAAGCCAGCAGCCTGGCTTTCTCCTTTGCGTTCCTACAACTTAGGTCATCCCACCGTGGATTGAACCTCTTGCGTATACAGTTTGGCTACCCATACATGGGATCAAACTTTTCACCTACAGTTTATCCTCAACCTAGGATTAAACTTTCTCCTCCCCGTACTCTGACCTGCACATGGGATTACGCTTTACATCTCACCTTGAGGGGCGAACTACGTCGACCTGATCTCCTCCTCAATAGGAGTACATAGGCAACCATTTCATATGGCTCGGTCGCAATAAAAAAAATAACAAAAACATTCCTACACCATTCCTGTCACATACATCGTTAAACCTCTTACACCAGGTTCGAACTACGTAGACCTGATCTCCTCTTCAATTGGAGTACGTAGGCAGCCACTCATGGTGCGGTCTCACCCCCTACCAAAACACAAACCCTTGTCAGTTGGTACTGTGATCATCTTTCAATCCACTACATTTCATTTGGCTTCAGACCAAAGGGATGTAATTACCTGAACTCCTCCTAAATAGGAGATTCAGCGACCATCTAAGCTGCGGTCATACCTTGAAGAGAAACACCAATCCATAAGAGATGGAATTAACTAGGCTTCTCCTAAATAGAAGTACTGGCGACCATCTGTGGTGCAGTCAATCTCAAAGAGGAAAACCACACTCCTCTCCTCATTTCCATACAAAAACCAGTCCCAAGACACCGAAAGATGGTAGGGATACATACAGATCGATGATCCATTATGAACTATCCAGAGACAACTCAATGTCCATCCACCTAGGAATAATTCAGAATACATCAAGATCACAAGCCCTAAAGCAGCAGGCAAAATATCAAGCAAGTAGCAAAGCGATCTAAAAGGGAAGTGATCCAAAAATATATTTCCCTGTCATATGTATAATGCTGTTTGATATACACAATGTAAACTGTACATGACAAAATGGCTAAGCTAGCCTGTGCAGAAAAATACAAGATCACCTACAAGTCAGGGTATATGCGAGCTAACAAGCCCAACATGGTGTCCCTCTCAGAAGATGGAGGTAAAGCTGTGGTCTCCTGTATGAGAATATCCACACGACCCAATAGATCTGCAGTCATCTGCATGGTGACCATATAATCATCAATATATGTGCTCATCTCCGTGATCATGCCAGTGGTAAGGGGCCTCACTGCAGTGCTATCTGTGATGGCTACATCCCGGGTAGATATGGCGATATCCCGCTCAACTATCACTGCATCTCTGGCTGATATAGCCTCATCCCACTCAACGACGGTGGCATACCTACGAGCCAATGCCTCGTCTCTCTCCAATAGAGCGGCCTCCTTCCCATCAAGATCAGTCGACATCATAGATCGAATCTGATCTCTCTCAAAGATCATTAGATGAAGACCCTGCTCTAAGTACCGTGCTGAGTTCTGAATCACAACAGTACTGGTACTAGGAGAATCCGGAAGAAATGTTGGCAACTCAGCATTGGACTCCTCTTCGATGTAGGTATCAATGTCCTCCATGGGCTCTACATCATCCAACTCACGCTCCGGTACTGCAAACACTGCTGCAGCCGATAAAATCTCTGTCTCCATCCACGCGGAATACTCTACAGAATAACCAGGATGACTGACAGAAAAAGCCGCTATCTCGCGCCGATCCCAGCAGGCATATACCTGAGATCGGTCCTCTGCTGAGAGGTACCGAGAAGCTGAATGCTGACCTGTCGCCCCCTCAAAAGGATGAAAATCCTAAAACTGGTCGAACTGCGACATCACGACCAATGGGTGATAAGTGGTCACTCCCCTCAAACTAGCCAGAGGGAGATAGTCCATGCCCGGAGCATGAGTAATGAAGCTGTATGGTGAGCTAAGCCCCGAACACGGCAATATGCTGAATGGATCTTTGATATCTACCAATAATGTGGGTCAGGACAGAGCATCTATACACTCTGATGGCTGAAAAGAGTATGACATAGCTACATCATGGGTAAAGCAGTACCCATGTCGTCTAAGAGTGCCAATCGGTCTCAAGTGTGACATGAACCACACATATAGCATAACTGAACTCCCAGTGAACACTCCTGTCGGATAAGTTCATCAGTAGGATGTCGACCGCAGGGTCTCTGCTATAATCATAGGTACAATGGTATGACCCTCCCTAAGAGCTCTCACGACCATGACAACTCCTATATCTATCTCATCCATATACCGCGGCATATACATATATGACAATACACATAGCATCAGTACGTCAACTCTGGCCAAACGCCAATAATCCTCCGATGCGGTGAAATCCTCGGAATGTCGTGAATAGCTATCCTCCGAGCCAAATCTGTCGTACAGAAAACGCTGGGATATCACGTGGCCAGATGTCAACTCATCCTCTACCACTCTGCGCCTCAATCCTGTGAGATTTATGAATCGTCTACTCATGTCTCCCAAAGCCAGATGCATGCAAGGTCTATCTAAGGGCAGCATCGTCAAATGTGCATACTCCTCTAGAGTAGGAGTCAACTCATGGGTGCCGAACCAGAATACCTGCTTATCCGGTAGCCAATGCTCTATCATCCCGTCCACAAATCCTGTGAGAACCTGAAAAGTCAAAAAGGTCATGGTATGCTGCAATAAATGATTTATAGTCACCCTGTCTGGTGGTGATATGCTATCATGCCACGATCGCATACCCGATGCCACCACTGACGGTGGGGTATGATCTATACGGCTAACTGTCGAAGAAGACAACTGTGTGGGCCGTGTCATAAGACCATCCAGGGGTCAATACTGAATATCTCTGGACATACATACATATGCATAACATGATACATGCATAACATATAGTAGATGGCAATATGATATAGGGAATGAAAAAAAAACAGTGCATACATTCCTAAATATATCGTCATCTTATACATCATCTCTGTACAGCTACAAATACAGGGAAATGGGGCACAGCCACCCAATATCTAACAGAGGCCTATCAAAAGATATAACAAGAATACATAACAGAAGAAGACAATGGTGTTGATGTCCACATCATCAATCCTGTCCACCTGATGTAACTCTTCCTGAGTCACTGTATCTCTATCAATAGGGATGTCAGGCCTATATAAAGGAGGATCTACACCGGCAAAACCGAATGGGTCACCTGAGGGGCCAGCGCCTGAGCTTGAAGGATCAAATGAAGCCGCCTCTGCTGGATCTTTGCCCAAATGCCAGATAAATATGTGTGTCTGGTTCAACTGCCGGGTCAAACTATCAATCTGGGTCATATGAGTCGGATCTCGGACACAAGCTATCCAATCTGTCACCATCAAGGATCCTGGAACCATGTCCCCCATAAACTGTGTGGTGCGGGACTGAGCTCCAATAGTGCGAGGGGACCACCACCACTGATGGAACGTCTCTTGAGTACATGGACCCTCTAACAATGCAAAACTGTCAACTCCCAACAAGGGGATATCAGTGACGGGTGACTGCGATACAGGCCAATAACACCTGGCAGGAGGCAAGATCGGTATACGAATCTCCCCTGTGGTGCTCCTAATAGCACACTCTCCTAAATAGAGCTCCCAGCCTCCATCTGTGAAGAGAGGAACTCTCCTGGTGGAAATCACATACTCGACTCCAGTCGGGTATCCATCCTCAAAACCCACGGTCAGGTGTTCCCCGGAATAGGGAAGCCATGTGATGGTATCAGCCGTCAGCAACTCCAGCTTCATACGGTAATGAGTGAATCCCTCAGCTATAAGAACCTCTGGCAGAATCGAGTGATGCCATCATCGTCCTCGTGGATAGGTGTCTAAACCTAATGCACTCACATGGCGCAAGCATGGAAGCCTCTCATAGGCCCAAAACTGCCAACACAAAGGCAAATATATGCTGTCAGTTAACACTCTTATCCTATACATGGTAAATGGCAAGAGAAATACTCACTAGCAAAAATGGGTAAAATTCTAGCCAAGCCTCGGTCAAAACCTGTGAGCACATACTCATGCAATCATACTCTATAATACGGTCCACATCACGTGTGGCGCTGATCAAAGCGAAAGATACCGTAGAAGAGTTATATGCTATGAAGCAGCCTCTAATGATCATCAAGAACAATCGCCGCAGAACGTGATCCCTGATTCTGACATCATCAGGCATATGCTCACTCAATAGCCCGCTCATAGTATCTATGCTCAAAGGACCTGAACGGACAGTCCTGCCTTTGAGCGCTGCCGCCGGAACTCCTAATAAGGATCTAACGGCAGTAGGGGTAATATTTGCCATGCAAGGCACTGGCTCCCCTCCAAATTCTATACCTGTGATAAATCACCAATCTATAGGTGTCATCATCACCTTGCAATCTAGCAGATGGAGTGACTAAGTCTGATGAAACTATCGCTCAGACAATGCCCTGAGGTAACCCCAGGGACAACGACGGGGAAGGATGGAGAAAAATGCCCCAAATCCCCACTCATGCACTACCGCTCTATAGTCAGGATGAAGCGCCTGATACATGGAGTGAATGCTGAACCAGTTCTCTCGAGGCTGTGTAAAACCAGGAACCTGCATGAAATGCAGATCAACATCAAAACCCTTTAATCCTCATCAATAGGAAAAAAGGAAGATCAAAGTCTAACGCCATACCTTGTTAGCATGCAAATGTATCGATGGATGTCTGCCCAAATCACCCAGCAACTCTGGGTTCACCACCTGAATGCTCAAAAGCTCCCTACAAGGGACAGGTGTAGCAGGAGCGGGGTCCTCTATCGGAATATCCGCCTCCTCGTCCTCAACGTCTGGAACATCTACCTGAACAGGACGTGTCACGCCCTCCACCAACCGACGAGGCTGTCTGACAGAATGGGGACGAGGCACTTCAGAAGCCCTTCGCCGTACGCCAGAAGTGGTCCTATAGGAACTGCTCGGCTGATCCGGATCCATAGTGTCTGGACAATAAGTCTCCAAATCACCTCAGAAAGGGTGTGGTATTTCCTTACTTGGAGCTTTCTAGAATGCATTTTATGACTATATGCATGCATGCATTTACTTTAACATATAATAGAGTTAAAATGCATGACTAACCAATGCCTACATTTGGAAAATTTTTGCCATAGTCCCCTTTGAAAATAAGACTATCCAAATGCATACAGGCATGTCTAGGTGGCCATTCAGTAGCACACCTGCCCCAAAGTCATATACATAATATATGCATTAAAAATTAAAATTATCATGCATCAGGCCAACCTCAATACTAGGAGTACTTTTTTTTGCTACCTTATGCTCATTGGACCTCAAATAGGACAAAAAATAGCAGAAAAAGGTGCCAATTTGACTGTCTCAAAAGTTAAAATTTTTCACAGCATTATGTTCAGCATGGTTTAATACTAACATTTACTGTGTTGGATATTTTTTATCTAGTCATTTGTGCATACATAATCACTACTATGTGTTTAGATGCATTTCATGCGATAACTCAAAATCCAATGGACATAAATGAGAGAAAGTACAGGCATATGTTACTAGGATAGTGTAGAACACTCGTACGGTGATAGAATTTATAGAAAGCAGCCCGAACTCAGCAGATCTGAATGAGGCTCACGTATTTTCCTTCGCACAACAAGTTGAGATTGACTTGTGAGACCAACCAGCTGGAATTTATCATCCACGGTTTGCCACAGGCCCATCTGTGGCTGCAGCAGGTGCACCTGTGGCACCCCCATGCGGGTTCCATCCCTCCGACTCGGTCCAGTTGAAGTTGGAAAGAAGTTCTTACAAGCTGAAAAGGCCAAATCAGGGATAAAAACGCTACGCGATTGAGCAGAATAGCCTAAAACTCTGGTTTTTCTGGATCCAACTGTGGCTTCCTTTTCATCCATTGGTATTCGCCCGAACACAGGGTTTACTATACCAATGATTCAAGTCTGTGCATACCACATTCGGGAATACTGTACAGAGGTCCGATGCCGTCAACGTAAGGTTGTCACCCCAATCTTTTCACACAAGCTAATCCCCGACGGGGGTTACAACGTGAAATCCCCGGCGGGGGTTACAACGCATGCTCATCCGTTGACACACAAATCAATAAAGGTCAAGTAGCCTTGACATTATTATAGCCAATAGTGATTTAAACCTATCAGAGCTCTGAAGCTATTCGAGGTTTTCACACCCGACCGCTCAGATCCCCGGCGGGGGTCACAACGCAATGTTCCGTTGATTCACACGTCGGCGAAGGTCAAGCAGCCTCGACAGTATATCCCACAAGATTTTTCAGCCGTTGATTCACATGTTGGTGAAGTACACGTCAACGAAGGTTAGGCATCCCTGACAGCATTTGCTGTTGGAAGTAAACCCAACAGAATCTTGGCATATTCTGGTAATACTAACCAGGAGAGGTCAATGTCATCAAAGAGGATAGATGATGGAATATGTTATACACATCCTCAAACAGATCAAGCTTTATCCCCACAGATCTCTTACACATAAGAGGTATATCTGTAGGATCAAGTCATTATCCAGGAAGGTGGTGATAACTCTAACATCAACATCCTACCAAAATCAGATTACACATCAAATCTAGTCATCATTGCCAATCCCCAGTTGAACCCTAGCGTGTTGGGCTACAACCCCGTACACATGCATCGTACATTTGCATCATGTTGCTATTGATAGTACCATGTTCGTCTTGTTACATTTCAAGTGTCTAGGATTCTTTATCCTACCCATGCATCGCCATGCATGAGTATGATAAAGAGGGGCATCTGTAGACACTCGAATTTTTCTGTACACCTGTCACTAACATTGCAGGAGGACAGATTCGTCTTTTAGGAGGGAACCCTGAAAGACAATCCATATCCATGTCGGATACTACCAGAAGTTCAACATCAACCCCGGATCGCAATCTGGGAGCAACAATTCCAATCTCGGAGATAACCCCAAGGCATGCAGATCAATACCGGAACACACATCGGAGAAGACCGATTAATCTCGGAGATAACCCCGAGGTATCCAGTCTCAGTCCCAACCATGGGAATAGCTACCAACCTTAGTGATAACCCCAAGGAACGCAATTATGACGATAACCCCAGAAATGCTTGTTACAAGTGCGACCAGCTTCAATCTCGGCGCTCACAACGAGATACACTGTACGAGCCCGTCGATAACATCGGGAAGATAGGCACACCTCAAGGATGACAATGAGGACCTTTAACAAATTGCAGCAGTCCAATCTCAGCAAAGCTGAGCAACGTCTGCTTTATCAGCCCAATCCGACGATAACACCGGTGAGGGGCAACATCGTCATCTGACCAACACGATGCCACGCCACGTCCTTTCAACATATCTATGCAGCAATGTCCCACAAGACTAACCAATCCTGAGTGACTATTGTACGTGGTAACAGATGAAAGTTGAAGCTTAAAGACCGGAGGGCACCGTCCCATCTTCAATAACTTCGGACAAACTCTAATCCCATGCCATCGTACAACTCTCGACAACGGCGGTCCGAAATAGGTCATGTATACCTCAAACGGATGCCCGGATTGCACTTCTGAAAGTTCGAGTGGATATTACAGTGCACGTACTTCGAGACGACCCGAGCCGATAAACCCGGGCCCACCCGGGTTGCCTCTGGTACACCTGCGGCTCAGCCGCAAGTACACCTGCGGCTCCACCCTCTATAAATAGAGGGCTTGGGGTGGCCATTTTGTAAGACAAAACGGCGAGGAAGCCCTGCCCAATTTGCTTTGCACTCATCCCAGGCAGTGTACTTTCCCCTTTTAAACACATGTGAGTTCATATATAGCCTTTTTGTACCTACAAAAGTCTGTGTTTACTCACTTTAAAGATATAGAAGTCTTCTTTGGCAGTCCACTGTAAGCCTTCTTACACACTTTAGAGTCCTTTTCTTCATCTTTGCACACACCTTTCTACACATTGAGAGTCGTGTTGCTTGCTTTTACCCTGACTTTGGTCCGTGGTTTCATTTTAGTCTATATATATATATATATATATATATATTTACTTATATATTGACTAACATTATCGAGTTATGCCTCGACTGAGCCTAGACTTCGGTCTAGAGCGTTTAAATGCTTTAATATATATACTTTTTATATATTATCTGTGGTCGAACTCTGTTCGATGAACCTGGATTTTACATCCGGAGCGTTTACATGCTTTAGTATATATATATATATATATATATATATATATATATATATATATATATATATATATATATATATATATATATATATATATATATATATATATATATACTAACTGTGGTCGAACTCTGTTCGACGAGCCTAGATTTTACATCCGGTGCGTTTACATGCTTTAGTATATATATATACTAACTGTGGTCGAACTCTGTTCGACGAGCCTAGATTTTACATCCGGTGCGTTTATTCGCTTTTATATAAATATATATAATTACATTTCGTCCTGCCTGGAGTTCACTTCGTGGCAGTTGATTGCTTTGTACAGCTTTCTTTACATTTAGTCCCGCCTGGAGTTTTACAGCTTTTACAGCTTTATTTATATTTCTGATCCCCCATGGAGGTGCTTCGTGGTTGGTGATCATGTATGTGTGTGTGTGTGTGTGTGTGTGTGTGTATATATATATATATATATATATATATATATATATATATATATATATATATATATAGCTTTTATATATATACTTGCTTACTGCGTTTATATCAATTGCGGCATCATGTGAGCCTAGGAATCATGTGATCACAGATTCAGTCCTCTGAATCTAGATTCGGTTCCCGTGATGGACCTTTTCAGCTGTAAGCAGCTTGTAAATATAACTGTGATGTTTGGATTCCCTCAGATGGTTTTCATACCCACGAGGAATTCAGCACCTTTTTGTAAAGTATTTTCGTACGGATGCTTCGCATCTGTCAAATAAAATCAATCCAGCCGAAAACGGAATAAAATGGGAGTGTAAAAGGTCTCAATTACCATTGAGCATCAGGGTTTGAAAAACCACTTTTATAAAATATCACTGCCATATCTTGCTTAAAATTGAATTTTTACATAAAATTTAAACTCTGTGTATATAGGTGCGAACGAGGCCTCGCACTACTTCCAAATAACAGCACATTGACCCACACACACATATTCAGATAACCGTTTCTTGAAAAGAGGCTGTCATCATGGTAACACGGATGTCGGGGGGTGCCTAACACCTTCCCTACGTATAACCAAGTCCCTGGACCCTAATGAATGCCAGTTTCACCGACCCGTTTAGCAGTGTCACATCACTGGGTCAATGTGCAAACCTTTTCTCGGTTGTGTTGGTACAACCATTTAAAAACTAACTGGCGACTCTTATAGTCCAATCGTCGACATTATACATGTCAGACCTTTTTCACTTATTTTTTCAAACAAATCTCACCTAAAATGAGAACACCAAAGAACAAGTAACGGAAAGAGACAATTAAAAATCCCGACGTCGACACTATAAATATGTACTGTATGTATAGACAGATAATGGTTGGTCAATTATGGTGTATCATGACAAAACCTTGTATTATTGTAAGAAACCCTAATTTAAAACTCAAACCGGAGTTTAAGATCGGTCAAAAATTATGTTATGTGATTAATGTCAATTATTATAGATATTAATTTTAATTAGGAAAACCCTAATTATAGAAAACCCTAATGGTTAGTTAGAAACCCTAATTTCTTAATTAGTAACCCTAATTTCTAAATTAGTAACCCTAATTGTTAAATGTAAGACCTAATGTTAATTAGTGAATACTTAAACCTAATTATCATGTTTTATATAATTAGAAAACCTAAGTTAAGTAAGGAAATCTAATTTAGAAATTAAGAAACTAAATTTTTATTTTTAGCTTAAATTGAAATCCTAGTAAACTAAAATTTTGAAAACCTTAGGGTTAAATCCTAAGGGTCAAACCCTAAGGGTTTGGCAAGATTACAATTGTGCCATTAAAATTGCTAGCCAAAAGATATTTTTGCCCTTATTGCATAATTGAAGATAACTTGTGTATCTAGCAAAAATATGTAGTAGGTAACCAACCAAGGTTGCACATGTGACTAAAATCTCCTGCCATCAGCCATTCATTTTAGCTACAAACATTGTATGATCATCTATAAGGATCAAGAGAGAGAAAAGTGGCATAAAAGTCTCATTCATACACAAACACTTAACCTAAACTCTCTCTCTCTCCAACCCTACGAAATACACTCATAGATCAGTCCCAAATCAAGTTCAAATCATCACCATAACAGATCAAGAAGCCAGAATCAAGCATTGTTCAAGTTAGGTATAAACCCTAAAAGCCAAATTTGATCTTTGATTACGTGATAGATGTTGTGTTTTAATGTTAAAACATGTTGTTTGTAGTCTATATAAGTGATCTGGGTTGATAGATGTTAGATCCATAACATCTATAGGCTCGAATTTGAGGTTTTTCAAAATGTGGAAAAAAAAAATTTGTCTGACAACGAATGTCAGACCTTATATGTTAGTGATTGTTAATGATTTTTGTGTTTTGAAAGTTTGTAGATGTAGTATGCTATGCGATCTTTGATCTAAAACTGGAATCATGCTTATATCATGTATATATTGCACGCCATTAGTGGTCAAAGGCCGTTGACCGGCCATGACTAGGCAAATCTGGGCAACCCAGAAACTGCCCAGAACGTTCTGACAGCATGTTAATGCTTTTAGATCTTACTTGTTTTTGTTGTTTTGTTCTTGTTGTTGTAATAGAATTGTAATATGGTATATGGACTACATATTAAAGATTTTATATCACCTAAGTGGTAAACAGGGTGAAGGTAGTGGTTGGTCAAAGTTGTATAAAAGTTCACGAAATATGTTTTTGGAATTTCCAGAAAATCACGAACATGTCGTCTGACATAGTTTGACCGGATTCTAGTTTATGATTCTGGTGTAGTTTAACTGATTTTATGAATGTTATATGTACTCTGTCATGTATACTACAAGTTAGACCCATTAGACCACCATAACATCAACCGGAACCCTGATATGTTTAAGTCTCAAAGTGTACCCTCGAAGCTGACTGGGTTTCTGGGTTACTCAGAAAAAACCCAGGAAGCTCTGACAGCTACTTTACGAGCTTAGATCTCTCTGGTATTATGTTGTTTTTCCACGATTGTTGTTGGATCGTGTAGTGTTACATTATTACTACACCATCTGACCAAAAAACATGCCTAGAAACATATTGACCGGATCATTGTGCTTGGTCAAACCTACCCACTTAATACTGGCGTGTGAATATTCTTGAGCCTCGAGAACACCTAAGGCGACATATTCTATCGTTAAAGGCTATAGCGACATGTTTATTCATTTTAATTTTCAAAAATCATTTAAAAATAGAAATTAATTATTAACAAATTCCAAAAATAGTTTTAAAAATTATTTTAAGTTATAAAAATTAACTTTTTATAATTTGACATATTTTTCATAAATATTAATATTTATTTGAATATTAATGATTTTTAATTTATTTAATAAATACATTAAATAAATTAATTAAAAATGATTTTATTATATTAAAAATTATTTTAAATTATAATAAGGTATTTAATAATATTTTAAGTTATAAAATATAACTTTTAATATTTTAAAGAAAATTTCATTAATTATTTAATATTAATGATATTAGATTTATTTAATAATTATATTAAATAAATTAATTAAAAATGATTTTAGTATTATAAAAATCATTTTAAATGAAAATAAATAGTTCAAAAATATTTTAAGTTATAAAATATAACTTTTAATATTTAAAGGTAAATTTCATTAATAATTTAATGTTAAATGATATTAGAGTTATTTAATAATTATATTAAATAAATAGTTTAAAAATAGTTTTATTAAAATAAAAACCATTTGAGAAGGATATAAATGATTTAAAAATATTTTAATTAATAATAAATGACTTTTAATATTTTGGTGAATAATACGTTAATATTTAAATATTAATAGTAATTATTTAAAAATAATTTTAAATGTTTTAAAAATCATTTAAGGGTAATAAAAATATTTTAAAAATATTTTGAGTTATTATAAATAACTTTAATATTTTGACAATGGTTTCATTAATAATTTAATATTAATTAAATATTAATGATAATAGAATTATTTAATATTTAAATCATTTAAAAATGATTCAAGTGTTTGAAAAATCATGATAAATTATAATAATTAATTAAAAATTATTATAAGATTATGAAAAATAATATGACTGATATTTAAATTATCTAATTGAATATGTAATTAAAGACTAGAGCTCTAGCCTCGATAATTACCCCATAAAGTCGTCGGTACACCGAAATGTTTCAAAAATTGATCTAGACTTAGATAACTTGACTAGATTTGTGTATGTTTATGATCCACTGACTACTAAACCTATGTGACAATGTGATTAGGTTATGTGCTGACTGTAAATAGCAGTACTACGTGATATAATATATTATTCTAATCTAATGAATGATCTTATTAATGATAGGTTTCGATATAAAAGATAAAACTAAGTTGCATTATTGTAAGCAGCAGCTCATGCAAGTATCTTAACTTTGCATTTCCTTTATGCATTGTACATGAGTAAAAAAGTTTCAGAATTATATTATTATTGTGCAAAATTATTAACTCTATTATTATCAATTATGTATCCAACCTTTTGTATTCATACAAGTTCTTAAATTATCCGATCATTGTTTATCAATATAGTACTATTGTTGTAGCGCCCCCAAATCCGAGTATCTTCCAACCCGATACATGGTGCTATACTGTACAATCATTCATACATTCATTCAATTGAAAGTCTCAAACAACGAGCATAACTTCTATATATTTAAAGTAATATTTTCATTTCCCAGGTTCTAAACCCATTACAAAGGTACTTTATCATAATATCAGTTACATTACAACATTAGACCTATTCTATTACAAGACAGCTTAACAATCAGCCTTAGCTTTTCCTTTATTCTTTTTCGATCCTTCGGGACGTTCAGTCTTAGCTTCATTCATATGGTTCAAGCAAGAGTGAGCATAACTAGCTCAGCAAGTATAACAATTCAATAACAACATGCTTGACACATACGAATCGTATATCTTCAATAACTGAACAATACTTATGAAGTACTATTATTAATTCAAAATAGCACTTCATCATTTCTTTCAAAATATTTTTCAATCATAACAATATTTAGTAAAATATTTACTCCGGTCAAAGACCTCGAGCATTCATTCTTTATTGAAAAAGGACAACCCGGAAATAAGTCCGTAAGCCCGATATTACTTACGAGCACTTCTAGGTGATCAGCCTATTGTACTCTATGTTGATCAACACTACATCCATTAAACGTATGTACGTTTAATCATGTGGCAACCTCACGTGCCTGTCGTTTTACCGACAAAACATTTGTTTAACATTTCAGTCTTCTTTTGAAAACCATATTGAGTAGTTGACAAAATACAACAACATTTGATAATAGATGAATAAATTAGCAAGTCTAGCCAAGGGATTGGCTTTAACTTTAACATACCTTAATTCATGCGAAAGAATACATGAACCTCAAAAACTTGTTCAGATTGAACTGAGACAAGAGTGAGAATACTTGTCTTTAGCATCCGCTACCGTAAATTAACTTTATGTTAAAGTCTTTTAAGTCTTTACAATACATGATCACATAATGCCTTGCATTAGGTCACATATAATCAAGTATGTATATGACTATATCTTACCATTCTTCTCAATCTAATTGTGTATTAGATTCAGTTATTATTCGTTCCGGTTTATCATTATCCTTGCATTTATATTCGACTAAGTTATCTCAACTTTTATACAACATCCTTAAGGTTTGACAAAGTTTAAACAAAGTTACATTACATTCCTTAAGTTGTGTTTACTTTCAAAACAATTAGCTTTCCTTTCTGTGTACTTAGAAACATTTATTACTATCTTTGTTCTGAGACTGGCGCTGCAGTGCCAGCTTTATGCTTACATCTCGCGCTACGTCGTGAGCCTTATACTAGCATTGTTCTGGACTTGGCGCTGCGGCGCGAGTCCTTACTTAATGGGCCACGTTGCGGCGCCACACTCCAGAAACTTTTTATACTGTACATGGCGCTGCGGCGCCACAAATTGTACTACGGTTCGCGCTGCGACGAACTCTTGCAGTGTGCTCAGCTACTGTTACGCGCTGCGACACGACTCATTTAGCCTAGGGTTGGCACCGCGGTGCCAACTCTGTGCACCAGAAAACAATTTCAGTTTTTAAATTTTGTGAACTTCCCGGACGCATAGCTTCTTCGTTATAAGTCTGAATTAGCTCGTTCAAAAGCCTACGATTCACAAATTACGTAATCTACGTATTCATGCAAGAATTTTATCTATTTGACTTTGGTTGCTAAAACTTTACCTATTGATTCATTTTTAACGAAAATAATAAACGTTCGTGAACGTTCAACTCTCGTTTCTTCGTTCTAAGTCAGAATCCGGTCATTTTCGAGTCCGCAACTCTTAAATGCCAAATATAACTTGTCTCCATTGGAAAAAAACAGTTTCGAGTTTAAGCACAAAATTTGACTTCTATTCCGAGAAGTTCACGAATTCGACGATTATCGTCCAATCGTGCATTTTCTGGCAAATCTTCATTCTTATGATTTGTTCCACATTACCAATGAATTCCATTCATAATGTGAACATCTTAACATACTTATTACAACAACTTATATTCATTGTTGGATTTTAGATTTATTTCTTTATGAGTTTATAACTTTATCAAATTATAAACTACTTAAGATTTCATTGTTCATGACTTATGACAATTAAAGTTTCTTAATCATCATACCTTATATGTTCTTAACATATAACTTTACTTATGTATACATGATACATATGATCATACAATTTCTTTTACATCCATATCATTTCTCTTAATAAACTCATTAAAAGTTCATACTACTTTCACATAAGTTTATAACTTATGCTAGCTTAAATGACTTATTACCAACTTATGTGACTTAAGTTCATTGCTTACTCATTCTTCTTACTTTTTAACATTCATGTTCCTTAATACAAACTTTTCTTATTAACCTATCATGGCAGAGATAGAAGATAATGGAGAAGAAGTCTTACTTTTGAAGTCTTGGTAAGTAGCTTCTTCTTCTTCTTCTTACTTATGGAAGTGACTTATTTGTAACTTAATCTCTCTAACACTTAAGCACTTTGTAATAAGTTGGATTATTTGAACAAGTGTTAAAAGACTAGCAAGCCTTCTCTATTTATAGAATTTGCAAGGTTATGGTAGTTTGGTCTTTAAAACAATCCCACCTCCTTACTATTCATTACTTGTAAGGCACAACATTTATCCTATGCTTGGCCATTACTCTTATTACTTGGTCACCACATTACTTGGTCACCACATTCAACCATATAAATATGGTTTGCCCCATAGGTCATACCACTCATGGGTTCTAGCTTGGGCTTGGATTAAATAAATCCTTGGACTTTACATTATCAAACACTAACTTGTTTATTAACCAATAATTGGGCCTTAACATTTAATTTACTTGGACTTTAATAATTGTTAATCAATCTTCCAAGTCAATTAACATTATCTAGAACATATAATTTATGTATTATTTTCGTATTCCAATTCATATAGAATTTATATATGATAATTCATTCTTAATACTAACTCGAATAATACTTCGTATTATACTCTTTTCATTACTTTGTACAATACCTAAGTATCATACTTATTTATTACTATTTCGATTTCCTTATCGTTTATAATTTAAGTCCACGAGCGAAATATTACATTTTCCATAATTAGATTTTTATTACATATTCCATTGTAGACACTCGAAATTTTCTGTACACCTGTCACTAATATTGTAGGAGAGAAGATTCGTCTTTTAAGAGGGAACCATGAAAGACAATCCATATCCATGCCGGATACTACCGGAAGTTCAACATCAACCCCGGATCGCAATCTGGGAGTAATAATCTCGGAGATAACCCCGAGGCATGCAGATACAATACCGGAACACACACCGGAGAAGACCGATTAATCTCGACGATAACCCCGAGGTATCCAGTCTCAGTCCCAACCATGGAAATAGTCACCAACCTTAGTGATAACCCCAAGGAATACAATTTTGGTGATAACCCCGAAAATGCTTGTTACAAATGCAACCAGCTTCAATCTCGGCGCTCATAACGAGATCCATTGTACCAGCCTGGCGATAACATCGGGAAGACAGACACACCTCAAAGATGACAATGAGGACCTTCAACAAATTGTAGCGGTCCAATCTCAAGCGAAGCTGAGCAACGCCTGCTTTATCAGCCCAATCCGGTGATAACACCGGTGAGGGGCAACATCGTCATCTGACCACACGATGTCACGCCACGTCGTCTCAACATTGCTACGTAACAATGTCCTACAAGACTAACCAATCCCGAGTGACTATTGTGCGGGGTAACGGATGAAAGTTGAAGCTTGAAGACCGGAGGGCACCGTCCCATCTTCAATGACTTCGCACAAGCTCTAATCCCATGCCATCGTAAAACTCTAGACAACGGCGGTCCGAAATAGGTCCTGTATACCTCAAACGGATGCCCGAATTGCACTTCTAAAAGTTCAAGTGGACATTATAGTGCCTGAGTGCACGTACTTCGAGACGACCCGAGCTGAAAAACTCAGGCCCACCCAGGTTGCCTCTGGTACACCCGCGGGTCAGCTGCAGGTACACATGCGGCTCCACCCTCTATAAATAGAGGGCTTGGGGTGGCCATTTTGCAAGAGAAAACGGCGAGGAAGCCCTGCCCCATTTGCTCTGCACTCATCCCAGGCAGTGTACTTTCCCCTTTTAAACACATGTGAGTTCATATATAGCCGTTTTGTACCTACAAAAGTCTGTGTTTACTCACTCTAAAGATATAGAAGTCTTCTTTGGCAGCCCACTGTAAGCCTTCTCACGCACTTTAGAGTTCTTTCTCTTCATCTTTGCACACACCCTTCCACATGTTGAGAGTCGTGTAGCATATTTTGCCCAGACTTCGGTCCGTGGTTTATTTTTAGTTTGTATATACATATATATTTATTTATATATATGGACTAACACTATCGAGTTATGCCTCGATTTAGCCTAGACTTCAGTCTGGAGCGTTTATTTGCTTTCCTATATATATATATATATATATATATATATATATATATATATTTATATATATAAACTGCGTATCGAACTTTGTTCGATGAGCCTAGACTTCGGCCTGGAGCGTTTACTGCTTTAATATATATATATATATATATATATATATATATATATATACACACACTTATATATATATATATATATATATTAACTGTGTGTCGAACTTTGTTCGATGAGCCTAAACTTCGGTTTGGTGCGTTTACTTGCTTTCCTATATATATACTTATATATATTAACTGTGTGTCGAACTCTGTTCGATGAGCCTGGATTTTACATTCGGTGCGTTTATATGCTTTTATATATATATATATATATATATATATATATATATATATATATATATATTTACATTTCCTCCCACCTGGAGTTTACTTCGTGGTGGTTGACCGTTTTTACAGCTTTCTGTACATTTCGTCCAACTTGGAGTTTACTTCGTGTTGGTTGATCGTTTTTACAGCTTTCTGTATATTTTGTCCCGCCTGGAGTTTCCTCCGTGGTGGTTGATAGCTTTTACAGCTTTATTTACATTTCTGATCCCCCATGGAGGTACTTCGTGGTTGGTGATCATGTCTGTATATATATATATTTACAGCTTTTATATATATACTTGCTTACTGCATTTATATCAATTGCGGCATCATGTGAGCCTAGGAATCATGTGATCACAGATTCATCCCATTGGATCTAGATTCGGTTCCCGTGATGGACATTTCCAGCTGTAAGCAACTTGTAAATTATATGTGATGTTTGGATTCCCTCATATGGTTTACATACCCACGAGGGATTCAGCACCTTTTTGTAAAGTATTTTCGTACGGATGCTTCACATCTGTCAAATAAAATCAATCCAGCCGAATACGAAATAAAATGGGAGTGTAAAAGGTCTCAATTACTATTGAGCATCAGGGTTTGAAACCTCTTTTATAAAACATCACTGCCATATCTTGCTAAAATTGATTTTTTACATAAATTCAAACCCTGTGTATATAGGTGCGAACGAGGCCTCACACTACTTCCAAATAACAGCACGTTGACCCACACACACACACACACACATTCAGACAATAGTTTCTTAAAAAGAGGAGGTCACCATGGTAACACGGATGTCGGGGGATGCCTAACACCTTCCCTCCGCAAAACCAAGTCCCCGGACCCTAATGAATCTCGGTTTCACCGACCCGTTTAGCAGTGTCACATCACTGGGTCAATGTACAAACCTTTTCTCGGTTGTGTTGGTACAACCATTTAAAAAACCAATTGGCGACTCTTAACAGTCCATCGTCGACATTATACATGTCGGACCTTTTTCACTTATTTTTTCAAACAAATCTCACCTAAAATGAGAACACCAAAGAACAAGTAACGAAAAGGGACAATTAAAAATCTCGACGTCGACATGTGGCGACTCTACTGGGGACTCCAGTAAGAGGACTTAAGCCACTATTACAATTTTTTCAAAATTGTTACCTGCTTGTGTGTGGTTGTTGTATTTACATTTTATGAAGAATGTGTACGAATGCATTTCCTTACTTAGTGGTTCGCACTATAAACTGCCCGTGCTCTTAGTGCTTCGCACTATAAACTGCCCGTGCTCTTAGTGCTTCGCACTATAAACTGCTTGTGATATTAGTGCTTCGCACATTAACTACTTGTGATATTAGTTCTTCGCATATGTCATCATGTCATACGGTAAGACGCGATGTATGTGAATGAATGTTGTGTGGTCCCTCCACCAGGAGGCTATCCCGTCGGTGTTTGATTACTGGACTCGTGAGAAGACTAATTCTCTAAGGCTCAGGAAAGGCACCACCCAAATTCGCTCCAGTTGAAAGACCGGATTAACTTCCCGTCAAGTAGATTGCGATGATTTGGGAACCTTCATTCCAAAAAGCCGCAAGAGTAACCTATGATAGGTCAACCTCTGATAAACCCAAAACGGAGGAAAGTCTCTTCATGCTCTCATTTCAAATTACTTGTAAAGCATAATTACTTGTAATTATCTTTCATATCTATCTCCTTGTAATGAGAAATATGAAGAAATGTGTACACATACATGCTATAAACAGCTGACATCCGTTTTGCAGGATAAAATTCCTAAACTGGACACATCGCATCTCATGTTATTATCCACCCTAAAGACTAAACTATGCAAGTCTTTTGCAGGGAATCAATCGGACCCATCACCCGTTCAAAGTCCAAAAAGGCAACAAGCCTACAGTCAATCATGTCGTCATTCGACCAGACTGAACTTAATCTAGTTTCTCGTAAAGAATTCAAAGGATTAAGCAAACAGATTACAGATTACAGATTTGGCTGTTCTACTAAAAGAATTACACCAGTCTACGCAGGGTCAGAAAATACCCGTACATGCTGAATCCTCCACACAAGGAGGAACCCAGGTCGTTACAATACCTGAACTGCAGTTGGATCCGACCAACAAAACTCATGATGCTGCCCATCCCATTGGAGATCCAGACACTTGTGACATCAAAAAGAAAGTCCTCCAAATGGAAGAGACTCTTCGCACTATCAAAGGAATTGGAACACACGTGAGTGTTTCATATGCTGATTTTTATATTTTCCCTGGTATTCATTATCTAGAAAAGTTTAAGACTCCTGACTTTGAAAAACATGACGGGTTAGGAGATCCTTACACACATCTAAAGGTGTTTATTGGAGAACTTGGATCTTATGCAGAGGATGAAAAACTCAGAATGCAACTGTTCCAAAAAAGTCTAACTGGAGAAGCCCGTTCGTGGTACACAAGATTAGACAATTCAAAGATCCATAGTTGGGAAGAGCTAGCACACGCTTTCCTCACCCAATACAATTTTCAATCTCAAATGGCTCCTGATCGGTATCAAATTACCAAGATCAAGAAACAGTCTAATGAGTCTTTCAGAGAGTATGCTCAGAGGTGGAGACGTCTGGCTGCCCAAGTTAGTCCTTCCATGACAGAATTAGAGATGGTCATAACTATCATAGACATACAAGAAGCACCTTTCTATGAAAGAGTTTTAGCTGGCATCGGCAAACCATTTTTTGAAATGGTCAAACATAGGGAGATGGCTGAAATGGGATTGAAATCCGGAAAGATTCAAGACCTAGCTGCACTCAAAGCGGTTGCTGATCACATCCAATCTGGAAATTATGGGAACAACCCCCGGAGGGTCCATAAAAAGAAAGAAGAGGATGTTTTCCTGATACTACAGGGTCAAAAAGGCAGTCAAAACATGTCTATCCAGAGGAGAAATTACACTCTCTTTCAAGCACAATCTTCAAACCCTCCAGTACCAAAAGGTGGAGAAGCCAAACGACCTCAAGTATTCACACCATTAGGGGACACCCTCGAGAACATTCTCAATCTTATAACAACGTAGAAGAAAATCATGCATCTTCTTCCACCAGCCAGCCCTAATGGACGGGGTTTTAATGCTGCTCGGAAATGTGCTTATCATGCCGGGGCACCTAGACATGATACTCAGGATTGTTTGGCCTTCAAACACAAAATCCAAGACCTGATAGACAACGGGGAAATCGTGGTCACCAAACCCGATCAACCTCATGTTCAAGACAACCCTCTCCCTCAACACAAGGAAGAAGAGGTCAACATGATCAATTAGAGCAGTGGACAAAGTTCCAATTTTAGCTGTGAATCTTCCCAGACCCCCAAAGATGGTGATGACAGATGGGATTATGCCAAGTTCCAATTCGCAATGGAACGAAAGATGAAAGCTCTTTGTAAACAAATTGAGCAATTGGCGGAACTGGTGACTTATCAGCATCAAGTGACTCGTCAGCTAATCAGCCAGGAGCATGCCAGTCTCGTACGTATTCTCATGAATATTCCCTCTTCACTTTCACAAAATGAAATGCTGGAAGACAAAGTGACGAAGAGAGTGAATGCTAAGGCCCGTCGAGATTTTACCAACAAAAGGGAATTCACATATTTGGGCCAACCTATGGAGGAAATCCTTCATATGTTAATCAATGAAGGAAGGATTAGTTCCCGTCTACCTCCAATCAATCCCCGTTTGGGATGATACAACTCTGAGGGAATATGTCAATATCATTCTCAATCTCGCGATCACAGCATAGAAGAATGTTGGGCACTCCGCCACCTTATTCAAAATTTAATCGACAGTGGCGTACTGCGTCTGGCAGATAACGACACTGTGTTACGGGCAAGTGAGGATTCGTGTCCTACTAAGTGGAAGAGTGTAGTAGCAGTCATATCCATCGAAAGTGATGGGGTTAACAAATCACTTGTCATGCCAGCAATTCAACTCAAGGGAATCAACAATCCTTTGAAAGTGGCCGCTCCCGAGCCAATCAACTTGTCGTGTAGAGCAAACTATCCTATTTTTAGCTTGCGCGCAGTTCTGTGGAATTATGGAGAAGGTGAAGGATCCACCTCACATACAGCTGCTGCAGTGTCGAAGGAAAATCCACTGTATCTTCCCCAACGGGTAATAAAGCCTGTTGTCAAGTCTAAGGGGAAAGTACCCATTGAGAAGATTGAAAATTTTCTCTGCACTATGGGTCATAACGAAGCCAAGGTGGTTTTAAGCTTGAAAGAAGCTCCACAACAGATATCAATATTGGACTTGGTCCTGACCTCCGAGAATCACCGGAAGGTCTTGTTAAAGGTTTTAGAAGAAGCCTATCTACCGACATCAGTTGATACGAAAAAGTTTCAACATCTAGTTGATCACATTTTCAACAACAATGTGATATCCTTCACTGATGATGACATACCGCCCGAAGGGACCAGTCATTGTAAACCGTTGCACATTGCGATCTTGTCCTCTGGATATATGGTGGCGAGAGTTTTAATAGATGGAGGTTCCTCTCTAAATATCTGCCCATATGCTACCTTGGTGAAGATGAACGTCAATCCCAATCAAATTGGTAGTAGCCATACCATTATCAAAGCTTTTGATGGAGCCCGCCGTAACTCGGTCGGAGTAGTTGAGCTGCCAATTGAGATTGGTCCTCATACATTCTACGTATCCTTCCATGTGCTCAAGATAGATTCGGGATACAACCTGCTCTTGGGACGACCATGGATTCACATGGCAGGGGCAGTCCCCTCCACTCTTCACCAACAATTGAAATACATCATCAACAATAGACTGGTCACAGTCAACGCTGAACCAGAGATTCCTCAGCACGGGGACATGTCGCTCATCTATGCCAATAAGGATGTTGAGCCAATTAGTTTTCATGCTTTGGAAATAAGCAATACCCAATACCATGCTATTGGAACGCCATTGCCCGAACCCCAGATTTCTGCCGAGGTAATGTCGGCTACATAAGAAATGATGTCGTTGGGTCATAAATCGGGACAAGGGATGGGTAAAGATTGCCAGGTTGTCAAATACCCTATTCGCTTAACCCAGCAAATTGGGACATCTGGACTAGGCTATTCTGCCAGCTCTAGTCACAGAAATCCTCATAAGCATCATCAGATTCCTACATCTTCAACCATACGGCGTTTAGCTTCGCCTTCAATCTCTGAGTCCGCACAGCCTCCCGTAAAGGTGCCAGCCAATATAATGGCGATGTTATTTCCCAAGCCGGTACCGGTGAAGGAGAAATAAATCTTTGTTCCAGATCCTGCAGTGGAGGAAGAGGAACGAAGAATCAAGCAAGACGTCATCAGGATGGTGTCTGGCATACGTATCATCGTTCATGATGAGCATACCAACAGATATACCCCAGACAATGATTGCCCAGACATAATGGCTATCATTCGGGATAGGGAGGATGATGATAATCCCTCTATCACTGCGGTTCACCTGAAATTTGCTCTTGCCAATTGGAACATCGTTCCTTGCATTGGTCGTCAAGGGTAAAGCGGGCAGAAACTCTTTCTGCCCTGTAGATATAATAACTGCTTACTTTTCTGTACAGTATTAGCGGTTTATTTTGCCAGCATATATGCTAACACTGTGTATGATCAACACATTTCATATATACTAAGTGAAAGCATATTTTGTTTCAGGACTCTGAATTTAGATGTGCCTGTGCTTGCTGATACGGTCCCTCTTCTCCACAAGGATTGTACCTTTGATGTAGAGATGAATTCAGCCTTGGTGGATATACCGGATGACATTGAGGTGCCTTCAAAAATTTAAGAATTGGTCAAAGACAAACCCAAACCCAACTTTGATCAAACCACTCCTTTCAATATTAGAACCTTAGAAAACCCTAAGTTAATCCAGATTGGTTCAGACCTTACCCCAAACCAACAGAATGACATGGTTATGCTACTAACCTAGTTCTAGGATGTGTTTGCATGGCCTCATAAAGATATGGTGGATTTGTCCACTGACATTGTTCTTCATCTCATTCCCATTAAAGAGGGATTCAAGCCAGTCAAGCAAAAGCTCAGACGATTGAAACCTGAATGGAGTTTAAAGGTGAAAGAAGAAATTGTGAAATAATTTCAAGCTGGAATCATAATGGTGTGTACATATCCTGAGTGGATATCCAATATCGTGCCCGTACCTAAACTTGGAGGAAAGGTACGAGTTTGCGTGGACTACCGGGACTTGAACAAAGCTTGCTTAAAGGATAGTTTTCCCATGCCATTTATCCACATTATCATTGACAATACTGCGCAATACGACATGTACTCCTTTGTAGATTGCTTTGCGGGGTATCATCAGATCATGGTTGCCGAGGAAGATTGTGAAAAAACTACTTTCATCACTCCTTGGGGAACTTTTGGCTATAGAAAGTTGTCATTTGGCCTCATCAATGGTGGAGCTACCTATCAACGAGCTATGATGGCTCTTTTCCATGACTTAATGCATAAAGAGATTGAGATCTATGTGAATGACATTATTGTCAAATCCCGGAAGGAGGATGACCATATAGACCATCTCAGGAAATTATTCAACAGGTTGCGTAAGTACAACTTGAAGTTGAATCCAGCTAAGTGTTCCTTTGGCGTTAAATCAGACAAGTTGCTTGGATTTCTAGTCAGCCACAAAGGGATAGAGTTGGATCCTGCCAAAATCCAAGCCATCACTGAAATACCCATTCCTCAGACAGAAAAGGAAATACGGGAATTTTTGAAAAGAATCAACTTCATTAGCAGGTTTATTTCTCAATTCACAGCAACCTGTGAGCCAATCTTCAAGCTATTAAGGAAGAACTCCTCCATGAAATGGAATGAGGAGTGCCATAATGCATTCCTTACAATCAAGAAACAGCTAATCAAAGCTCCCATCTTGGTACCACCCAGGGATGATGTTCTCCTATTTATGTATATGTCCGTAAGTGACAATGCCATGGGCTGCCTGCTGGGACAAAAGGACGATAGAGGCCTAGAACGAGCTATCTATTACCTCAGCAAAAGATTCAGCAGCAGTGAACACAAGTACACTCTGATTGAAAAGACGTGTTGTGCTTTAGCATGGGCTGCCATGAGGTTACAACATTACCTCCATGGTCACACAACCCATCTCATATCCCGCGTGGATCCTCTCAAGTACGTGTTCAGTAAACCCATACTGAATTGTCGACTGTCCAGATGGCAGTTGATCCTACAACAATTTGACACCGTATATGTGACTCAAAAGTCCATCAAAGATCAAGGAATTGCGGATCAACTGGCCGCCGCACCATCAAGGGATTTCAAACCCTTGGAGACGTATTTCCCTGATGAAGGAGTAATGACAATTCAGCAACACCATCAGTTCTAGTATCTGATACGGGGGAACAGTATCCCGTCGCCGTCAAATTATAGTTTGTCAGCACCAACAATACGGCTGAGTATGAAGGCTATCTTATGGGGCTAAAACTTTCTCATTCAATGGGCATCAGGCGGTTAACTGTCCTTGGAGATTCGGAGTTGGTAATCAGACAATCCACTGGAATTTATCAAACCAAGGAACTACATTTACTGCCTTACCATCGACATGTTTTAAAGATGGCTTTGGTATTCGAAGAAATATCCTTTCTCCACATTCCTTGTAATAGGAATGATTTCGCAAACGCGTTAGCAACTTTGGCCTCTTTGATTCGCATATCAGACAAGGAACACTTGCCAAGCGTCACAATTTCCCTACACAAGGCCCCAGCCTACGGGAATTACGTTGGAGAAGTATCGGATGAGCTACCTCCCATCCAACATCCTTGGTATCAGCATATCAAGGAATATCTGCGAGATGGATCTACACCCACTGAGGCGAGCCCGACTGAACAAAGGCGGATCCACCGACTGGCTATGAAATTCTACCTGAGTGGAGATGCGCTCTAACAAAGAGATGCAAGATTAGGTCTCCTCAGATGTTTAGACAAAGATCAAGCCCAAAGGCTTATGGATGAAATCCATGGCAGAGTCTGTGGCCCCCACATGAGTGGCCCCCTCCTTGTTAAGAAAGTCCTCAGGACGGGACATTATTGGCTATCTCTTAAAGCTGATTGCAATGACCACGTCAGGAGATACTATCAGTGCCAGATTCATGGGAATGCTATACACGCCCCTCCACGGGAACTTCACAATATGAGTTCACATTGGCCATTCTCAATGTGGGGAATAGACGTTATCGATTTATCCAGTAATGGTCATCGATTTATCTTAACCATGATCGACTACTTCACCAAGTGGGTAGAAGCAGCCTGCTTCTCCAAGGTTACTAAAGAAGTCATCATTGCTTTCATCAGAAACAATGTCATTTATCGATATGGACAACCAGAGGTGATTGTGTCTGACAATGCCAAGAACCTCAACAACAAAATGATGGGAGAATTATGCATTAAATTCCACATTAAACATATCAACTCAGACATCTATCGTCCGAAGATGAATGGTGCTGTTAAAGCGGCTAACAAAAATATCAAGAAGATTATGCAAAAGATGTCCACCAATCACAAAAATTGGCCTGACCAATTGCCTCTGACTCTGTTAGCCTACAGAACCTCAATGCGCACTTCCACTGGGGCAACCCGCTACGCCTTAACCTATGGGATGGAAGTAGTGCTCCCTATAGAAGTTGAGATGGAATCCCTCAGAGTATTGATAGAAGCTCAGTTGGATGAAGACCAATGGGTACAAGATAGGTATCACTAATTATCTCTCATAGACGAAAGGTGAACCGCGGCTATCTTCCATGGTAAGTTATATCAACAAAGGATCGCCCGATCCTACAACAAAAAAGTCTGACTACGGCAATTCAGACAACATGACTTGGTTTTGAAGAAAATACTGGACAACCAAGATCAGTCTAAGGGAAAATTCGCTCGTAACTGGGAAGGCCCGTTTATTGTCAAGGAAGTATGGACAGGAGGCGCTTTCAAATTGTAAGAAATGGACGGCGATGAATTTTCGCAACTCATCAACTCAGACGCCATGAAATGGTACTATGTCTTAAGTTACCCTTAAGTAAGCATCATGGTAGTAGACCATCAGGTCACCAGTCATTCCGGTTCTTTAAACCTTTACCACAAATAACTTTTATACACTTTGCCCCTCAGGGAAACATACCTTTCAAGCCAGCAGCCTGGCTTTCTCCTTTGCGTTACTACAACTTAGGTCATCCCACCGTGGATTGAACCTCTTGCGTATACAGTTTGGCTACCCATACATGGGATCAAACTTTTCACATGCAGTTTATCCTCAACCTAGGATTAAACTCTCTCCTCCCCGCACTCTGACCTGCACATGGGATTACGCTTTTCATCTCTCCCTGAGGGGCGAACTACGTCGACTTGATCTCCTCTTCAATAGGAGTACGTAGGCAACCATTTCATATGGCCCAGTCGAAATAAAACAAAATCAACAAAAACATTCCCACACCATTCTTGCCACATACAGCGTTGAACCTCTTAAACCAGGTTCGAACTACGCAGACCTAATCTCCTCTTCAATAGGAGTACGTAGGCAGCCATTAATGCTACGGTCTCACCCCCTACCAAAACACAAACTCTTGTCAGTTGGTACTGGGATCATCCTCCAATCCACTACATTTCATTCGGCTTCAGACCAAAGGGATGGAATTACCTGAACTCCTCCTAAATAGGAGATTCGGTGACCATCTAAGTGGCAGTTGTACCTCGAAGAGCAACACCAATCCATAAGAGATGGAATTAACTAGGCTTCTCTTGAATAGAAGTGCTGGCGACCATCTGTGGTGCGGTCAATCTCAGAGAGGAAAGCCACACTCCTCTCCTCATTTCCATACAGAAACCAGTCCCAAGACACCGAGATATGGTAGGGATACATACAGATCAATGATCCATTCTGAATTATCCAGAGACAACTCAATGTCTATCCATCGAGAAGGAATTCAGAATACATCACGATCTCAAGCCCTGAAGCAGTAGGCAAAACATCAAGCAAGTAGCAAGCCATATCTAAAAAAGAACTGATCAAAAATATATATTTCCCTGTCATATATATAATTCTGTTTGATATACACAATGTAAATTGTACATGACAAAATGGCTAAGCTAGTCTGTGCAGGAAAATACAAGATTATCTACAAGTCAGGGTATATGCGAGCTAACAAGCACAACATGGCATCCCTCTCAGAAGATGGAGGTAAAGTTGTGGTCTCCTATATGAGAATATCCATGCGACTCAACAGATATGTAGCCATCTGCATGGTGACCATATGATCATCAATATATGTGCTCATCTCTGTGATCAAGCCAGTGGTAAGAGACCTCACTGCAGTACTATCTGTGACGGCTACATCCCGGGCAGATATGGCAATATCTCACTCAACTATCACTGTATCTCTGGCTGATATAGTCTCATCCCGCTCAACGACGGCGGCATCTCTACGAGCCAAGGCCTCGTCTCTCTACAATAGAGCGACCTCCCTCCCATCAAGAGCAGTCGACATCATAGATCGAATCTGATCTCTCTCAAAAGTTATCAGATGAAGACTCTGCTCTGAGTACTTTGTCGAGTGCTGAATCCCAACAGTACTGGTACTAGGAGAATCCAGAAGAAATGCTGGCAACCCAGCATTGGGCTCCTCCTCGATGTAGGTATCAATGTCCTCCATGGGCTCTACATCATCTAACTCGCTCTCCGGTACTGCAAATACTGCTGCAGCCGATAAAATCCCTATCTCCATCCATGCAGAGTACTCTGCGGAATAACCAGGATGAATGACAGAAAAAGCCGCTATCTCACACTGATCCCAGCAGGCGTATACCCGAGATTGGTCCTCTGCTGAGAGATACCAAGAAGCTAAACGCTGACCTATCGCCACCTTTAAAGGATGAAAATCCTAAAACTAGTCGAACTGCGACATCACGGCCAATGGGTGATAAGTGGTCACTCCCCTCAAACCAGCCAGAGGGAGATAGTCCATGCTCGGAGCATGAGTAATGAAGCTGTATGGTGAGCTAAGCCCCAAACACAACAATATGCTGAATGGATCTCTGATATCTGCCAAGAATGTGGACTAGGATAGAGCATCTATACACTCTGATGGCTGAAAAGAGTATAACATAGCTACATCATGGGTAAAGCAGTACCCATACCGTCTAAAAGTGTCAATCGGTCTCAAGTGTGACATTGACCACACATATAGCATGACTGAACTCCCTGTGAACACTCCTGTAGGATACGTGCAACAATATGATGCCGATCGCAGGGTCTCTGCTACAATCATAGGTACAATGGTACGACCCTCCCTGAGAGCTCTCACGGCCATGATAACGCCTATATCTATCTCATCCATATACCGCGACATATACACATATGACAATACACATAACATCAGTACGTCAACTCTGCCCAATCGTCAATGAGCCTCCGGTGTGGTGAAATCCCCGGAATGTCGTGAATAGCTATCCTCCAAGCCAAATATGTCGTACAAAAAATGCTGGGATATCACGTGGCCAGATGTCAACTCATCTTATACCACTCTGCGCCTCAATCCTGTGAGATTCATGAATCGTCTGCTCATGTCTCCCAAAGCCAGATGCACACAAGGTCTGTCTAGAGGCAGCATCGTCAAACGTGCATACTCCTCCAGAATAGGAGTCAACTCATGGGTGCCGAATCAGAATACCTTCCTATCGGTAGCCAATGCTCTATCATCCCGTCCACAAATCCTGCGGGAACCTAAAAAGTCAAAAAGGTCATGGTATGCTACAATAAATGATCTACAGTCACCCTGTCTGGTGGTGACATGCTATCATACCACGATCTCATACCCGATGCCACCACTGACGGTGGGGTATGATCTATGCGGCTAACTGTCGAAGAAGACATCTGTGCATGTCGTGTCATAAGACCATCTAGGGGTCAATACCAAGTATCTCTGGACATACATACATATTCATAACATGATACATGCATAACATATAATAGATGTCAATATGATATAGGGAATGAAAAAATAGTGCATACATTCCTAAGTATATCATCATCTAATACATCATCTCTGTATAGCTACAAATACAGGGAAATGGGGCACAGCCACCCAATAGCTAAAAAAGGCCTATCAAAAGATATAGCGAGAATGGAGTACAATCACCCAATATCTAGCAGAGGCCTATCAAAAGATATAACGAGACTATACATCAGAAGAAGACAATGGTGTCGATGTCCACATCATCAATCCTGTCTACCTGATGTAACTCCTCTTGAGTCACTGGATCTCTATCAACAGGGATGTCAGGCCTATATAAAGGAGGATCTACGCCGGCAAAACAAAATGGGTCACCTGAGGGGCCAGCGCCTGAGCCGGAAGGATCAAATAAAGCCGCCTTTGTCGGGTCTCTGCCCAAATGCCGAATAAATATATGTGTCTGGTCCAACTACCTGGTCAAACTATCAATCTGGGTCATATGAGTCGGATCTCGGATACAAGCTATCCAATCCGTCATCATCAAAGATCCTGGAACCATATCCCCCATAAACTGTGTGGCACGGGACTGAGCTCCAATAGTGCGAGGGGACCACCACCGATGGAATGTTTCCTGAGTACATAGATCCTCTGACAATGCAAAATCGTCAACCCCTAACAATGGGATATCAGTGACGGGTGACTGCGATACAGGCCAATAACACCTGGCAGGAGGCAAGATCGATATACGAATCTCCCATGTGGTGCTCCTAATAGCACACTCTCCTAAATAGAGCTCCCTGCCTCCATCTCTGAAGAGAGAAACTCTCCTGGTGGAAATCACATACTCGACTCCAGTCGGGTATCCATCCTCAAAACCCACGGTCAGGTGTTCCCCGGAATAGGGAAGCCATGTGATGGTATCAGCCGTCAGCAACTCCAGCTTCATACGGTAATGAGTGAATCCCTCAGCTACAAGAACCTCTGGCAGAATCGAGTGATGCCATCATCGTCCTCGTGGATAGGTGTCTAAACCTAACACACTCACGGGACGCAAGCATGGAAGCCTCTCATAGGCCCAAAACTGCCAACACAAAGGCAAACATCTGCTATCAGTTAACACTCTTAACCTATACGTGGTAAATGACAAGAGAAATACTCACCAGCAGAAATGGGTAAAATCCTAGCCAAGCCTCGGTCAAACCCTGTGAGCGCATACGCATGCCCCGGAGGAAATAGGCAAAGGTGTAGGAGCCCCAATCACACTCTCCAATACGGTCCACATCACGTGTAGCGCTGATCAAAGTAAAAGATACCGTAAAAGAGTTGTCTGCTATGAAGCAGCCTCGAATGATCATCAGGAACAATCGCTGCAGAACGCGATCCCTGATTCTGACATCATCAGGCATAGGCTCACTCAATAGCCCGCTCATAGCATCAACGCTCAAAGGACCTGAACGGATAGTCCTACCTTTGAGCGCTGCCGCCGGAACTCCTAATAAGGATCTAACGGCATTAGGGGTAATATTTGCCATGCAAGGCACTGGCTCCTCTCCAAACTCCATACCTATGATAAATTGCCAATCCATAGGCGTTATCATTACCTCGTAATCTAGCAGATGGAGTGACTGAGTATGATGGAACCATCACTCAGACAATGCCCTGAGGTAACCCCAGGGACAACGACGGGGAAGGATGGAGAAAAATGCCCCAAATCCCCACTCATGCACTACCGCTCCATAGTCAGGATGAAGCGCCTGATACATAGAGTGAATGCTGAACCAGTTCCCTCGAGGCTGTATAAAACCAAGAACCTGCTTGAAATGTAGATCAACATTAAAACTCTTCAATCGTCATCAATAGGAAAGAAGGAAGATCAAAGTCTAACGCCATACCTTGTTAGCATGCAAATACATCGATGGATGTCTGCCCAAATCACCCAGCAATTCTGGGTTCACCACCTGAATGCTCGGAAGCTCCCTGCAAGAGATATGTGTGGCAGAAGCGGGATCCTCTATAGGAATATCCACCTCCTCATCCTCAACGTCGGGAACATCTACCTGGACAGGACGTATCACGGCCTCCACCAACCGTCGAGGCTGTCTGACAGAATGGGGATGAGGTACTTCAGAAGCCCTCCGCCGTACACCAGAAGTGGTCCTATAGGAACTGCTCGGCTGATCCGGATCCATAGTATCTAGAAAACAAGTCTCTAAATCACCTCAAATAGGGTGTGGTATTTCCTTACCTACATTTGAAATTTTTTTGCCATAGTCCCCTTTGAAAATAGGACTATCCACATGCATACAGGCATGTCTAGGTGGCCATTCAGTAGCACACCTGCCCCAAAGTCATATACATAATATATGCATTGAAAAATTAAAATAATCATGCATCAGGCCAACCTCAATATCAGGAGTATTTTTCCTTGCTACCTTATGCTCATTGGACCTCAAATAGGACAAAAAATAGCAGAAAAAGGTGCCAATTTGACTGTCTCAAAAGTTAGATTTTTTCACATCATTATGTTCAACATGGTTTAATACTAACATTTACTATGTTGAATATCTTTTATCTAGTCGTTTATGCATACATAATCACTACTGTGTTTAGATGCATCTCATGCGATAACTCAAGATCCAACGGACAGAAATGAGAGAAAATACAGGCATATGTTACCAGGATAGTGTAGAACACTCGTACGGTGACAGAATTTGCAAAAAGCAGCTCGAACTCAGCAGATCTGAAGATGGGTCACGTATTTTCCTTCGTGCAACAAGTTGAAAGTGACTTGTGAGACCAACCTGCTGGAATTTATCATCCATGGTTGGCCGCAGGCCCATCTGCAGCTGTAGTAGGTGCACCTGCAGCACCTCCATGCTGGTCCCATCCCTCAGGCTCGGTCCACTTCGAGTTGCAAAGGAGTTCTTACAAGCTGAAAAGGCCAAACCCGGGATAAAAACGCTACGCGATTGAGCAGAATAGCCTGAAACTTTGGTTTTTCTGGATCCAACTGTGGTTTTCTTTTCATCCATTGGTATTTGACCGAACATAGGGTTTACTATACTGATGATTCAAGTTTTTGCATACCACATGCGGCAATACCGTACAGAGGTCCTGTGACACCCCCAAATCCGGGTTACCTGACCCCCGAGTTTGGTGCTCACGATCCACAATATAAATAACATTTAACTACCCATTTAAATATAAATAGTAATACATAAGTCATTAACATATATTGTTAATACATAAGTCCCAGGTCCACTAACCTTAACATTACAGAAATACCCCTTTAGATATACAAAAAGGGTTTACAATACAATATAACATAATAATATTGTTCATTATAACTACTCCAACATCTTGCCTTTGCCTTTGATCTTCTTTGACTCGCTGGCCTCTTCGTTCCTAGCTGAAATGTTTTATTTATAGCAAGGGTGAGCAACAAGTTTGCCCCGCAAGTTAAGACATACAATAAAGGTATATGAATCAACAAGAACAGACTATCTATTTTGACAGAATGAAACTAAAGTTCGGGAAACTTTGAAATAGCTGAACAAATCGTTAATCAATAACAATTCTTCTTGTATTCTAGGCAACACAATAATTTGATAATGAAAGAGTATAACACTTTCAATGTTTCTACGATATTCTATTGAATACTCAAAAATCAATTCTAAGCAATAACAAAGTGGAATAATTTCTAGATTTTTGCTGAGTGATCCCACCAGATCTTAGAACTTATTTTCTCGGGTATCTATCAAAGATTTACTTTGATACATACGCAGGTGTATCAGATAATCATAAAGATTAAATCATACCCCTCTGCAAGTACTTAGAGCCGGTCAACTCCTTGTACCCTATATTATGCATAATACTTAACAGCGTGCAATGGTCGAATATACGACCCAAAGTGTTTCCTTTATATAAAAGGTTGTTCTTCTCAGTTTCAGAATCAAGATTTTGATTTTACAACAAAATAGTGTGATTTCAAATTCTATCTACTTATCGATCTAACCGAAACAACTGGCATCGATTTATCAATAACAATTGATTTCTCTTCTCGTATTTATCAAGTTCTAATAAATGTTTGTCTAGCCAGAATAATTAGCTAAGACATTTCTCAATATAATTTGACAATAAACAGGAATTATCTGTACTGTTAATATTAGTTTCTACATATATAAATATCCAACAACAGTAATTCTACGAATATATATTTTTCGAATCAGTAATTCAATTTGAATTTTAATCATGCACTAACTGCGAACAATCAACAATAAATTCCCTGGACATGGTATAATTAGCAATAATTAACCATTATAATATTTGAATGAATATAACTCAAGGTTGAGTTAGGAAACTTGCCTTTCGCGTTGATTACAGCTACACAATATAATTAACTGCGTTTGTAAGACCTATATTTAACAATATCGGTCTCACAATTAGAACAATCATACATAACACGTAACACTATATTTTACAGTCAAACTTCTCCTAGACACATTACTACATAGCCACATTAGTGTTTATAACCTATATAAACACTTAATAAGTCTAACTAGTTCGGCCTGGGTGGACTTTAGTCCATTCTCGGTGTTCTGGTCACCCTATCCAACAATTAACACATTGATTGTCAATTAAACTTAGTCTCTAAGCTTCAATATTATTTTAGATAAATCAAATATCGTTTATAATATTTTTCGGAAGCCTTTAATAATTTATAAACAATTATTATAATTTATAATAAATTTTCAAACACTTAAATCATTTTTAAATGATTTAATTATCAAATAATCTTATCATTATTAATATTTAATAATATCAAAATATTAATAACACACTTGTCAAAATATTAAAGTTATTATGAATAACTTAAAATATTTTTAAATCATCAATATTCTACTTGAATGATTTTTAAAGTAATTAAAATTATTTTTAAATCATCACCATTAATATTTAAATATTAATGTAATTATTATCAAATTATTAAAAGTCATTAATTATAACTTAAAATATTTTTCTCATTTTTAAATAATTTTTAAATCAATAAAATTATTTTTAATTCATTTATTTAATATCATAATTAAATAAATCTAATATCATTAATATTAATTTATTAATGAGAATTCTCCAAAAATATTGAAAATTATATTTTATAATTCAAAATATTTTCTAACACTTTATTCTTATTTAAAATAATTTTTCATAATATTAAATGATTTTTCTCTAATTTATTTAATACACTAATTAAATAAATTAAATACTTTTAATATTTAAATAATTATAAATATTAAAGAAAAATATTCCAATTGGTCAAAAATTATTTTTCATAATTTAAAATAATTTTTAAAACCATTTTTGGTAATTTTTAGAATTTATTTCTATTTTGTATTTATTTTTCGAAAATTCAGAAATTAAAATAATTAAAACCGTCGTTGTAGGTCTTTAGCGACAGAAAGCATCGTTGTTGGTGTTCTTGAGCTCAAGAACACTGACAGCTTCGCTATCAACCTGCCTTGTTTGACCGGCCATCGGTGTAATACGTTTATGGGTTAGCTTAAACTGTGATTGTGTAGCCAAAATATAATACTACAACACAACCAACAACTTGATCATACAACAACAAATTTGCAAGATCTGAAGCCCCAAAGTAGCTGTCAGAAGCTTCTGGGCTTTCTGGGTTTTCCAGAAACCCAGACAACTTCGACTGTCTACTTTGTGGTTAAATTCTCTTCTAGCTTCGGTGGTCGAATCAGTTATGTTATGGTCCAAAGTTATAGTACTAGTGTCAAGGTACATGAATATAACAACAAGTTAGTTTATCAACAACAGACCCACAAGATACGACTCGGTCAAACTCTGACAAAAACTTTGTTCATACGTCTTCTAGAAATTCCAGAATTGCAAAAACAGTGCGAATGGTCTACTTTGACCACCTGCCATGATCTATCTGTTGATTTTTTTTAAGCGTTATAAAGACCCAGATCTATAGTATATTATACAGGCTATAACATGGTCACAACAACATCAACAACATATATCATAACTGACAGATCTGTTGCTTGAAAAATCTTGTCAAGCGCTGATTTCAAGTTTCTAGGTTACCCAGATTTCATCCGGTCAACGTCGGTCAACGGTCTTTGACCGTTAATAACAAGAAATCTGGACATGTAATGGTTATGATTTCACTTCCAGATTACAGTCCTTATGTCAGACAACAAATCCAAAACACCAAACAACAAAAATTATTAACACACACGAATCTGTGGCGCCTGACATTAGCTTGTCAGACCACAAATTGTGTTCTTGACAGTTTTGAAAAACTTCGATTTTTACCAACTTTGATGCTATGGATCCATCATGGATCATCATAGATCAACTAAAAACATTATATATCACTTATAAAAACACAAAAACAAAAATTTTTCCCAAGCATACAAGATCAAAAGTAAACTAGGGTTTATACCTCTTCTTGCTAGATCTTTGATCTTAATCCTCCTCAGTTGTTCTTGGTGATCTAGGGACTGATTCTATGACTGATCTACTAGTAATTTTTGAAGCTTTTAGTGAGAGAGGGAGTTGGTGAGAGTAAATTGTCCAAATGAGCAATTTTATGAACTTTCTCTCTCTTAGATCCTATATATATATATCATGATATGGAGTTGTTAGATGTAATGTGTTGTCACTAAGAGGCTGAATTGGCTGAGATTTTAAGTCACAAGTGTCAAAATAGTTGGTGACCAACTAAAGTTAAGCCAAAATTGCAAGTTAACTTTCTAAAATAAACAAAAGAGCATTTTTGTCATTTCTAAAATACAATTAATGGCATTCTTGTCATTTGTTCAAACCCTTAGGGTTTAGGGTTTGGGTTAGGGTTTAGGGTTTGAACCCTTTAGGATTTAGGGTTTGAACCCTTTAGATTCCAATTTAATTTCTAAAATTTTCAAATTTCGGTTTCCAAAATAAAAAATTAATAATTCCAAATTACAATTAGGATTCGATAAATATATTAATAGTTCCTAATCCTAAAATTCAATCTTGCTAATTAGGATTTATATTCCTAATTAAAATTGCTTAAATTAGCAATTAAGGTCTAAATGGTCATTAGGGTTTATAACCCACGAATTAGGCTTTTAATTACAAAAATAATTTTTCTAAATTACAATTAGGGTTTGTAAAATAGAAATTAATATAACTAAAATATAATTAGGGTTTTCTAATCATATTAAAGTTTAATACACATAATAGGCTTGCCAATTAGGATTAGGGTTTAGGATTCTCAAATTTAAAATTAAGGTTTCCCGGCTTTTGATTAGGGTTTCCAACGGTACGTTAGAGTTTTTGATCTTGAGATTAGAGTTTCTAATCTCTTATTAGGTTTTATTAATTTAAAACCTTATCCGATCAAAATTCTATACATTACAAACACGAACTCATTAAAATAATTATTTTAATTATATTTTCTATCGAATCCCTTTTCAGAAATTAGGATTAGGGTTTCTAAAGCTGTTAAGCACAACTCTACTCTAATTTATTAGTCAATACACAAATTGACTTTCTCGATACACGTATCACCGATACTTGTCACATAAATGATAATTAATATTAATATTAATTAAAAAAAATTTATTCGTAATTTTTGATTATTCGAAATCTCGGGTTATCACATTCACCCCTCCTTAAAAGGATTCCGTCCTCGGAATCACCGCTTTCTTATTCTCTATAATCTTTTAAAGTTGTATCATCAATTCATTTTTATCTACCCAATATTCATTTGTGTCTCAAATTCTAACATGTGACCCGAATCTATAATAGGAAACAGTTCACAGTAATATCTGACTTATAATTCTCGCGTAATTTAAATTTCTAAAGCGAAATTGTTACCTGCTACCACCTCCTGGGCAGCCACCGTATCTTGCACCGTCATGTTGAATGTACGGGCCGTTGGTCTTCCTGGCTGTGCAGGTCCTCGAGTTTCCAAGGTTCCACCACTGGGTCCCTTGTTAACACTTTCCTTTTCTGTATTCTTCGTCGGACAGTTCCGAACGATATGATCAGTCGATCCGCATCCAAAGCAACCTTGAATTTTCTTCGGACTGGAACAATTGGGTGACATATGCCCCTCTTGTCCGCAGTTATAGCAAACTCCCTTCTTCTCCAAGAAAACTCCAGTATGGTTCTTCTCACAATTCGCACATGGCTCCCTTCCTTTCCTATTATCTTCTGTTTTATTACCCGACTGGGTATTCTGATTCCATTTCCTCTTGTTAGGGTTACTTCCACCACTGCTTCCACCATCATTTGTCTTCTTCTTCTTCTCCTGATGAAATCGAGACGCAACCCCGCTCCCTCCTTCCGCAATTAACGCTTTTTCCATCAAGGCCGCGAACGTGTTGATCTGCAATACCGCTACCTTGTTGAATATTCCCGGCTTCAGTCCGTTCTCAAATCTTCTGGCCTTCCTTGCTTCTGTGTCCACCTGATGAGGTGCAAATCTTGCCAACTCGTTGAATTTGGTAGAATATTCAGATACCGACATGTTCTCCTACTTAAGTTCTAGAAACTTGACTTCCATTCTGGATTACATACTCGGCGAGAAGAAGTTGTCAAAGAACAGTTCCTTAAATCTTGTCCACAACACCACCTCTGTACCCGCTCTCGCTTGGTTTATCTCCCACCAGTAATTAGCTTCTCCCTTCATTAGATAAGTTGCAAAAGCCGTCTTTTGTTCCTCCGCTACTCTGGCGATAACGAATGCTTTCTCCATCTCCTTCACCCAAGTTTGGGCTTCAATAGGATCTGTGGTACCTTTGAATTCAGGCGGTCCTACTGCTTTAAAGTTCTTGAAATTAGCCAATCTATCAGCTGACTGATTCCTCACTCTTCCTCTTCTTGCGGGAGCTCTATTCTCCATAGCTTGGGCTATCATATCCGTAAAGTTTTGCATCGGGTCAGCTTGACCTCCTTCATTATTCACTGACTGTTCTTCTCGTTGGTTTTGATTCTGTCGTCTAGGCAGCATGATCTTATTTAAATAAAAATCTTATATTAATTCTCTTTCTTTACACAAATTCTTAACACAATAAGAATTTAACACATAATTCTCAAATAATCGCATATTTATTCAAATAGCACATAGTACTTATAGTACTTAACATATTACTATTCCTTTTTAAAACATATCAGGATTAATAACACAACTTTACACAAAAAATTGCTATTCTCCATTCTCACACAGTTATTACCAGTTCGACAAACTTACCACACTTATGAGTTCAGGAACTTGCCACAATTATATGTGTGTATGAACTTATCCTAGTCAGACCTTTGGCGTTCATTCGCTGAGGGGTTCAAAATATTTAATATAATTATGAGTCACTAACTTACCATAAGTATGAGTTTTAAGAACAAACAAATTAATCTTAATCTTATATTCATATAGAAAATAAGGATTTCATTCATAAGACATATATATATTTACATATGTTTAAACATCATTCTCGATATTACAACACTTAATATCATAAACTTCTACCCAAAAGATACTATTACATATATCTAAGTTATCTACCGACCACTCTCTTCACCAGTCTTCTTCTTGATGGGACACTTGCTGAATCCGTGACCCGTCTGCTCACATGAAAAACACTTCCTCAAATTCGGCTTAGAATAATGCAGATAAATATGTCCTTCCTGCTTGTAGTTAAAGCACACGTTCTTCCACATCATGCATTCTCCTGCGTGAGTCTTTCCACACTTGATACAGGCTTGCTTCTTTTTCGGGCTTGATTTTTTAGATTTAGGGTTTTCTTTTTCCCTCTTCCTCTTCTTCTTGTCCTTCTTACTGGTTCCTTCAGATGATCCACCACCTTCAGCTTTCATTCTGTCCACCTGCGCCTTGAGCTCGTTCCTTTCTTCAGTCATTTTGCGTAATGCTCGCTCTGTCTTCCACAACTCCTCTAGAAGAAACACTTTACTTCGGAGTTCCTAGACTTCTGCAGATTCGTGATCTTGATCTCCAACTTTGACCTTATTCTTTAACTCTACCTTAGCTGGCTCAGACTCTGCCTCCTCATCTCCACTCAGATACATCTCGAGATAATTGTCATGATCGCTCCCCAGATTAACCATGGGTTCATCATCTCCCACCTTCTCAACTGATTCGCTTTGTGCTGGCACCTTTACTTCTGGCACCGGTGCAACAGCCGCTAGCATCTCCGCACTCTTTTCACCTTCTCCAGACATCCTACAATCAGTTGAAATAACTTGATTAGTACAAAATTCTCACACTATGTGTCCACTTATCTCACTATTGATACACTTCGGCAATCCCTCACTTAGAACTCTAAATGAGTTTTCTCTATCTCGCGTATGGTTATAATCCTAGGGTTTCCCCCCACCCCACACAAAGTTTATAACCTACAGCTCTTCTACTAGCTGGTGACACCTTGGTCACTACAGCTCTGATACCAACCTGTCACACCCCCAAATCCGGGTTACCTGACCCCCGAGTTTGCTGCTCACGATCCACAATATAAATAACATTTAACTACCCATTTAAATATGAATAGTAATACATAAGTCATTAACATATATTGTTAATACATAAGTCCCAGGTCCACTAACCTTAACATTATAGAAATACCCCTTTAGATATACAAAAAGGGTTTACAATACAATATAACATAATAATATTGTTCATTATAACTACTCCAACATCTTGCCTTTGCCTTTGATCTTCTTTGACCCGCTGGCCTCTTCGTTCCTAGCTGAAATATTTTATTTATAGCAAGGGTGAGCAACAAGTTTGCCCCGCAAGTTAAGACATACAATAAATGTATATGAATCAATAAGAACAGACTATCTATTTTGATAGAATGAAACTAAAGTTCGGGAAACTTTGAAATAGCTGAACAAATCGTTAATCAATAACAATTCTTCTTGTATTCTAGGCAACGCAATAATTTGATAATGAAAGAGTATAATGCTTTCAAAGTTTCTACGATATTCTATTGAATACTCAAGAATCAATTCTAAGCAATAACAAAGTGGAATAATTTCTAGATTTTTGCTGAGTGATCCCACCAGATCTTAGAACTTATTTTCTCGGGTATCTATCAAAGATTTACTTTGATACATACGCAGGCGTATCAGATAACCATAAAGATTAAATCATACCCCTCTGCAAGTACTTAGAGCCGGCCAACTCCTTATACCCTATATTATACATAATACTTAACAACGCGCAATGGTCGAATAGACGACCCAAAATGTTCCCTTTATATAAAAGGTTGTTCTTCTGAGTTTCAGAATCAAGATTTTGATTTAACAACGAAATACTATGATTTCAAATTCTATCTACTTATCGATCTAGCCGGAACAACTGGCATCGATTTATCAATAACAATTGATTTCTCTTCTCGTATTTATCAAGTTCTAACAAATGTTTGTCTAGCCAGAATAATTAGTTAAGACATTTCTCAATATAATTTGACAATAAACAGGAATTATTTGTACTGTCAATATTAGTTTCTACAGATATAAATCTCCAACAACAGTAATTCTACGAATATATATTTTCCGAATCAGTAATTCAATTTAAATTTTAATCATTCACTAACTGCGAATAATCAACAATAAATTCCCTGGACATGGTATAATTAACAATAATTAACCATTATAATATTTGAATGAATATAACTCAAGGTTGAGTACAGCTACACAATATAATTAACTGCGTTCGTAAGACCTATATTAAACAATATCGGTCTCACAATTAGAACAATCATACATAACACGTAACACTGTATTTTACAGTCAAACTTCTCCTAGACACATTACCACAAAGCCACATTAGTGTTTATAACCTATATAAACACTTAATAAGTCTAACTAGTTCGGCCTGGGTGGACTTCGGTCCATTCTCGGTGTTCTGGTCACCCTATCCGACAATTAACACATTGATTGTCAATTAAACTTAGTCTCTAAGCTTCAATATTATTTTAGATAAATCAAATATCGTTTATAATATTTTTCGAAAGTTTTTAATAATTTATAAATAATTATTATAATTTATAATAATTTTTTAAACACTTAAATCATTTTTAAATGATTTAATTATCAAATAATCTTATCATTATTAATATTTAATAATATCAAAATATTAATAACATACTTGTCAAAATATTAAAGTTACTATGAATAACTTAAAATATTTTTAAATCATCAATATTCTACTTGATTGATTTTTATAGTAATTAAAATTATTTTTAAATCATCACCATTAATATTTAAATATTAATGTAATTATTATCAAAATATTAAAAGTCATTAATTAAAACTTAAAATATTTTTAAAATATATTTCTCATTTTTAAATAATTTTTAAATCAATAAAATTATTTTTAATTCATTTATTTAATATCATAATTAAATAAATCTAATATCATTAATATTAATTTATTAATGAGAATTCTCCAAAAATATTGAAAATTATATTTTATAATTCAAAATATTTTTAACACTTTATTCTTATTTAAAATGATTTTTCATAATATTAAATCATTTTTTTCTAATTTATTTAATACACTAATTAAATAAATTAAATACTTTTAATATTTAAATAATTATAAATATTAAAGAAAAATATTTCAATTGGTCAAAAATTATTTTTCATAATTTAAAATAATTTTTAAAACTATTTTTGGTAATTTTTAGAAGTTATTTCTATTTTTTATTCATTTTCCAGAAATTCAGAAATTAAAATAATTAAAACCGTCGCTGTAGGTCTTTAGCGACAGAAAGCGTCGCTGTTGGTGTTCTTGAGCTCAAGAACACTGACAGCTTCGCTATCAACCTGCCTTGTTTGACCGGCCATGATTCTCGGTGTAATACGTTTCTGGGCTAGCTTAAACTGTGATTGTGTAGCCAAAATGTAATACTACAACACACAACCAACAACTTGATCATACAACAACAAATTTGCAAGATCTGAAGCCCCAAAATAGCTGTCAGAAGCTTCTGGGCTTTCTGGGTTTCCCAGAAACCCAGACAGCTTCGACTGTCTACTTTGTGGTTAAATTCTCTTCCAGCTTCGGTGGTCGAATCAGTTATGTTATGGTCCAAAGTTATAGTACTAGTGTTAAGGTACATGAATATAACAACAAGTTAGTTTATCAACAACAGACCCACAAGATACGACTCGGTCAAACTCTGACAAAAACTTTGTTCATACGTCTTCTAGAAATTCCAGAATTGCAAAAACAGTGCGAATGGTCTACTTTGACCACCTGCCATGATCTATCTGTTGATTTTTTTTAAGTGTTATAAAGACCCAGATCTATAGTATATTATACAGGCTATAACATGGTCACAACAACATCAACAACATATATCATAACTGACAGATCTGTTGCTTGAAAAATCTTGTCAAGCGCTGATTTCAAGTTTCTAGGTTACCCAGATTTCATCCGGTCAACGTCGGTCAACGGTCTTTGACCGTTAATAACAAGAAATCTGGACATGTAATGGTTGTGATTTCACTTCCAGATTACAGTCCTTATGTCAGACAACAAATCCAAAACACCAAACAACAAAAATTATTAACACACACGAATCTGTGGTGCCTGACATTAGCTTGTCAGACCACAAATTGTGTTCTTGATAGTTTTGAAAAACTTCGATTTTTACCAACTTTGATGCTATGGATCCATCATGGATCATCATAGATCAACTAAAAACATTATATATCACTTATAAAAACACAAAAACAAAAATTTTTCCCAAGCATACAAGATCAAAAGTAAACTAGGTTTTATACCTCTTCTTGCTAGATCTTTGATCTTAATCCTCCTTAGTTGTTCTTGGTGATCTAGGGACTGATTCTAGGACTGATCTACTAGTAATTTTTGAAGCTTTTAGTGAGAGAGGGAGTTGGTGAGAGTAAATTGTCCAAATGAGCAATTTTATGAACTTTCTCTCTCTTAGATCCTATATATATATATATCATGATATGGAGTTGTTAGATGTAATGTGTTGTCACTAAGAGGCTGAATTGGCTGAGATTTTAAGTCACAAGTGTCAAAATAGTTGGTGACCAACTAAAGTTAAGCCAAAATTGCAAGTTAACTTTCTAAAATAAACAAAAGAGCATTTTTGTCATTTCTAAAATACAATTAATGGCATTCTTGTCATTTGTTCAAACCCTTAGGGTTTAGGGTTTGGGTTAGGGTTTAGGGTTTGAACCCTTTAGGATTTAGGGTTTGAACCCTTTAGGATTCCAATTTAATTTCTAAAATTTTCAAATTTCGGTTTCCAAAATAAAAAATTAATAATTCTAAATTACAATTAGGATTCGTTAAATATATTAATATTTCCTAATCCTAAAATTCAATCTTACTAATTACGATTTATATTCCTAATTAAAATTGCTTAAATTAGCAATTAGGGTCAAAATGGTCATTAGGGTTTATAACCCACGAATTAGGCTTTTAATTAGAAAAATAAATTTTCTAAATTACAATTAGGGTTTGTAAAATATAAATTAATATAAGTAAAATATAATTAGGGTTTTCGAATCATATTAAAGTTTAAGACACACAATAGGCTTGCCAATTAGGATTAGGGTTTCCTAATTTAGGATTTAGGATTCCCGAATTTAAAATTAGAGTTTCCCGGCTTTCGATTAGGGTTTCCAACGGTACGTTAGAGTTTTTGATCCTAAGATTAGAGTTTCTAATCTCTTATTAGGTTTTATTAATTTCAAACCTTATCCGATCAAAATTCTATACATTACAAACACGAACTCATTAAAATAATTATTTTAATTATATTTTCTATCGAATCCCTTTTCAGAAATTAGGTTTACAGTTTCTAAAGTTGTTAAGCACAACTCTACTCTAATTTATTAGTCAATACACAAATTGACTTTCTCGATACACGTATCACCGATACTTGTCACATAAATGAAAATTAATATTAATATTAATTAAAAAAAATTTATTTGTAATTTTTGATTATTCGAAATCTCGGGTTATCACATTCACCCCTCCTTAAAAGGATTCCGTCCTCGGAATCACCGCTTTCTTATTCTCTATAATCTTTTAAAGTTGTATCATCAATTCATTTTTATCTACCCAATATTCATTTGTGTCTCAAATTCTAACATGTGACTCGAATCTATAATAGGAAACAGTTCACAGTAATATCTGACTTATAATTCTCGCGTAATTTAAATTTCTAAAGCGAAATTGTTACCTACTACCACCTCCTAGGCAGCCACCGTATCCTGCGCGAATGTACGGGCCGTTGGTCTTCCTGGCTGTGCAGGTCCTCGAGTTGCCAAGGCTCCGCCACCGGGTCCCTTGTTGACACTTTCCTTTTCTGCATTCTTCCTCGGACAGTTCCGAACGATATGATCAGTCGATCCGCATCCAAAGCAACCTTGAATTTTCTTCGGACTGGAACAATTGGGTGACATATGCCCCTCTTGTCTGCAGTTATAGAAAACTCCCTTCTTCTTCAGGCAAACTCCAGCATGGTTCTTCCCATAATTCGCACTTGGCTCCCTTCCTTTCCTATTATCTTCTGTTTTATTACCCGACTGGGTATTCTCATTCCATTTCCTCTTGTTAGGGTTACTTCCACCACTGCTTCCACCATCATTTGTCTTCTTCTTCTTCTCCTGATGAAATCAGACGCAGCCTCGCTCCCTCCTTTCGCAATTAACGCTTTTTCCATCAAGGCCGCGAACGTGTTGATCTACAATATCGCTACCTTGTTTAATATTCCTGGCTTCAGTCCGTTCTCAAATCTTCTCGCCTTCCTCGCTTCTGTGTCCACCTGATGAGGTGTAAATCTTGCCAACTCGTTGAATTTGGCAGCATATTCAGATACCGACATGTTCTCCTACTTAAGTTCTAGAAACTTGACTTCCATTCTGGATTGCATACTCGGCGAGAAGTAGTTCTCAAAGAACAGTTCCTTAAATCATGTCCACAATACCACCTCTGTACCCGCTCTCGCTTGGTTCGTCTCCCACCAGTAATTAGCTTCTCCCTTCATTAGATAAGTTGCAAAAGCCGTCTTTTGTTCCTCCGCTACTCTGGCGATAACGAATGCTTTCTCCATCTCCTTCACCCAAGTTTGGGCTTCAATAGGATCTGTGGTACCTTTGAATTCAGGCGGTCCTTGTGAGGGCCCCGAATCCAGGTCCCAAATCACCTCGGATCCGGTTCGATCATTCTATACAACTATTACTATTTGCGGAAGATATAAACATAGATTGTTTATACATTAAACTTACACACTATTTCCCAAGGTCGAGTAACCTTAACTTAATACACATTTCATAACTTTTCTAACATATAACATTATTAACATACAATACTAATACAATTTAGCTGCACACCTATCCTAACGCTGGAACTGTCTTTAACCTTTTCCTTGTATTCGACGCATTCGCCTTAATCTGTAATATTTTATCATGATATAGCAAGGGTGAGCATGAAAGTTGCCCAGGAAGTTTAACTTCAACAATATAACGATATATCATGATTGAAGAGTTTGAATAATAAGCTGGCTATAATTCAACAATATAATTGTGAACTAGCAGGAACAAGTTTATGACTGAACAAGTATATAACATGAACAAATATTTCTAAATCGAAGGGTAATGAAGGTGATCAGCCTTTCATACCTGACTTATACTTGCAATATGTACATAGTACAATTATACATGGCAATCAGCAATGATTAACCATAAGCTTATCCGAACAAAACACTCTTAGTAGAGTTAAATAAATACAAACTTGCCTGAACCGTTGATTACCGCTACACAATTTATATCGCTTTATCCGAAGACTATTAGTAATATAGATCTCCAATATTAGAATAATATCATCATAATATAATACTATTATATATAAAGACATACATAGAATAACCTAAACACATAGCACATAACCCTATCAGATCTATTCAGCACATAAAACTTAGTATCAAGTCAGACTATTTAAGTCCGAGTTGAAACCGACACAATTCTAACATCCCGGCGGTCTAGTCGGACTTTTATCGAGTCTAAGTTCAATTAAACTCTGACCTAACACTTAACAATTATCTCAGCTAATTTTATTAACAGTCGAAATATTTTTCGTAAGCTCGTAACAATTTTCACATAATTATTACCATTTATTATGAATTTTAAATCATTAAAAACGTATTTAAATGAATTAAATACCACATAATTCTTTTATCATTAATATTTATTTATTATCAAATATTAATGAAAATCATCACATAATATTATAATATATTTATAATATATCAAAGTATTTTTTTAATACCTTAAAATCATATTTACATGATTTTTAGACCGTTAAATTCATTATCCGGTAATTACTATTAATATTAAAATATTAATATTTTAATGACAAAATATCAAAAGTTATAGTTTATAACTTAAAATATTTTTATAACACTTAAATCATTTTATATGATTTATAAAGCATTAAATCCATTTTTTCCTTAATTTATTTAATATAGTTATTAAATAAATTAATTATCATTAATATTGATTAATTAATGAAATTCATCACAAAATATTAAGTCACTGAAAATAACTTAAAATATTTTCTTATAACATAATATTATTTTTCATGATTTTTCATGAATTAAAATTATTTTAAAATAATTTATTTAATATTATAATTAAATAAATTAAATACCATTTATATTCCAAAAATATTAAATATTTATAAAATATACTCTAAATAATTAAAAACTATTTTTCAGAATTTAAAATAATTTTTCAGAAATTATTTTGTATTTTTAATAATTAAAAACTATTTTTATCAATTTTTTAAATCATTTTCAGAAAATAGAAAATAAAACTGTCACTAAAGAGCCCTATAGCGACAGACCCGTCGCTATAGGTGTTTTTGAGGTGTTCTTAAGCTTTTTCGGAACTTCATCGGCAGTTTCAAGGTACCACGTTTGACTACAAATTAATTCGTGTTCTTGTTGCTTTTTAGGATTTTAATGGTGTTAGGATTGTAGTACTGATATAGTACTACAACCACAAACTGAATTCATGGTCATACAACATCAAATCAGAGAGATCTAAGCCCTCAAAATCGTTGTCAGACACTGTTCTCAGAATTCTGGGTTTTCCAGATTTAAAGGTACCTACTTTGCAGCTTTTAATCTTGAAGTCCACGCTTTGTTAATGTGTTATAAAGGTTCATACTTGTAATAGAGATGTTAAAGAACAACTCTATGGCATCAGATCAGTCTAAAATCAACAATACACGATAATTTGAACCGGTCAAAGTACCTGCCAGACTTGTGTTCTTGAGATATCTAGGTTTCCTAGATTTCTTCATAAAACAGTAGGTCAACCCAGGTTTGACCTGGTATAACTTTGATTCTGTTACTCATTCGGGTGATATAAAAGCTTCTATATGTAGTCGATATGACAGACAACAATATTAAAACCACAACTTGGCCCAACAATTAAACAACAGCAAAATTAGAGACCTTAAAAAGCTTGTCAAACCTACCTTTAAAAATTTGGGTTTTCCAGAAATTATTTCCATGATCGGTCAACCATGTTTGACTGATTATAACTTGAGATCTACACATGATCTATCCCTGTTTCCAGTTCCAAATCATAGAAAACATGGCATACTACAGATCTATAACACAAAATACACCAAACACCAAACAAACACAGATCTATGAGGTCTGACATATGACTGTCAGACCATTTTTACAAAATTTTCCAGATTTAACAAAATTGCTATTTCGTGCACTATGATGTTATGGATCTGGGATTTAACAACCCAGATCACTAAATGACACCTTATTACATATTTCTAAACAACAAATCACAACATCAAACATCGAATACAAAGATTTCAAAGTTCTAGGGTTTATACCACTTTGAAGCTTGAGCTTTAATTCTGATCTTGATGAACTGATCTTTGATATTTATGGACTGATCATTGCTTATCCTATCTCACTTTCTCACTTTAAAATTTTGGATTTTAGAGAGAGAAAAGCTTTGGCAAGAATAAGAAATAAAGTAGCCTATTTCTCTCTTTCTAATCCTTATAAAATGATACAATGTATCTATACTTTGCTATGTGTCACATGTGGCTGAGATTTAAGACACACGAGAGTCAAAGGTTGATCACCAAACACAAATCTTGGCTAGATTTACACTCAATCTTATTAGAAAATGTGACAAAAAGGGCATAATAGTCATTTCCATACTATTTTAATTTCTAGAATGGTCTTTTGTTGCAACCCTTAGGGTTTAGGGTTTGGGAAAAATTTAGGGTTTAGGGTTTAACCCTTAATTTTGCAATTTAATTTCTAACATTTCTGAATTTCGATTTTCAAAATAGAAAATTAATATTTCTAAATTATAATTAGGATTTTCTAATTATATTAAAATTTCTTAATCACTAATTAAATCTTGCTAATTAGGATAAGTATTTCCTAATTAAAATTACTAATTAAGCAATTAGGGTCAAAATCACGGATTATGGTGTATAACCCAAAATTACGATTTTAAATAGAAAATAATTTTCTAAAATATAAATTAGATTAGAGTTTTCTAATTACTCATAACTTGAAAATTAAGATTAATATTTCCTAATTAACATTAAAAGTATTTAATTAACACTTTCGTTTGTCCCGAATTATAAATTAGGGTTTCTAACCTAGAAATTAGGATTTTCAAAAATGTGGAATTATGGTTTGCTAATTAATTAAGTTTTTCCCTAATTAATATTATAATTGTTAGCACTTAAACAATATAATAATCATTTAAGTTCCCATATTAGGGTTTCATGCACCGAGTTAGGGTTTTGGATTCCCGGAACTGAAATTAGGGTTTCCAGAACCGGTTTCTAGGGTTTCTTGTTAAACGCTATGGTTTTCTAACCGAACGTTGACGTTCTTAATATATACCTAAGGTTTGTTACAGATATCAATTATCTGGTCAACCCTTGACCCTTAACCACATATTGTACACATATACACAGAACATATTTACGTATTTCCTTAATCCTAAATATTCACCTAAATCCTTCACAGAATTTTGAAATCCTCAAAATTCCTTCTTAAAAATATCAAACGCATACACTTATTTTCTGTCTAGGTTCTAATTTTGAACCTTAAATCACTAAATAAATTTTAAAAATATTCAAAATTCTCGAGTTGTCATATTCACCCCTTCTTCTAAAAATTTCGTCCCTGAAATTTACCCTACACCTTACACCATACATCATATACCATACACCATCACATGCTATCTAATACATCTCTCACCAGGGTTAAAATTTTCAAATTGTGCTAAGGGGTCATATAGACCATGAACTACTGAGGTTTATAGGTATTACTACATGCTACCTATTTCAATTAAGAAAAAGGTATTCTACCCCATACAAAGGTTAACAGTATGTTTACAATCACAAAGAAGGTAAACTACCGATGCGGGTACCTTAGATGATCAATCTATTGTACCTTAGTAATCGGAACGACTATATGCATTCTTAGATTGGAATATTTTATCCAATTAGTATATCCCCATTTTCAGGGTTGTTCACCTCAGACTTATCATAAGATTCCGCACCAAAATAATTTGGTTCGGGAAATTTCTTTCAATGAACACTTAGAGTTTTCATAAATTTTAGTCTAGCTGAATCGAATAGCATAGACCCATATCAATAATTCAATTCAATCGAATTATTTAGGTGTAGCCAAACCCCGTTGGCAAATTAAACTTTTGAAAATATTTTCGAGAATGACGTCATGATGTCGTACTGTATTAACAGTTCGTTTGAGGATGCCGTCATTATATGACTTTGTCATAACACATCATACAATAGTGGAACAACGATTTTAGATCAAATTCACACTAAGTATTCCTGTATTTACAACTCCATCAATTTTTTATCATCTCTGCACCAGGTTACATGGTACATGAGTGATAATTAAAACATATTTTGATATTTCAAATCGTTTGCGTCTAGCTGAAATAAGTAGCATAGACTATACTTTAAACCGTTTTAAAAATGATTACGAGTCTACATATTTTATTTTAAAGGCACATAGTGCGTATTTAGCTTGATGTCAAAATTTCGAAGTCTAGCATAGCTAGGAGTTTTGGAAAACTTATTTCTTCACTAGTAATCATTTGCTTAACAATCTATCTGTTCCTATTATCCTCAATATTCTGTTTACACACAACTATACCAGTTCGTCACACCACACTTATAAGTTCATTTGCTTGCCACAATCATATGAGTTTAAGAACTTGTCCTAGTCTGACCTTTGGCGTCCGTTCGCTGAGGGGTTCATAAACATTCTATATAACTATGAGTCAAGTATGTCACATAAGTATGAGTTTTAAGAACTCGTACTTAACCTTATATCCTCTACCTATGACCTATCTATCTTTTATACACACGAGAAAGGAATCACCCTTTCAACATGCATATAGCAAATACCGCGACACAATATTTCAATGATTATCAGTATCAGAAACTAAGTGGTCGTCAAACCAAACTCGGCCACTAATCAATATAGGAAGCTAAGTGCACAATTCCCCGCCCATACAAAGAATTGGTCAACCTAACCACTATATCGATCAGGAAGCTAAGTGATTCTAAAACCAAGTACAAATTCCCTGCCCATACAAAGAATCATACAACATAGCTGCTGACATGAGCCCTCAATTGAAATTCCCACCTAATCTTAACACCCTTCTCAATACGAATTTCATTTAATCTGTATTCATAATCCATAACTCTCTCATGAGTTTTCCTGGTACTATTTCATAGTACAACTTACACACAACATCTTGTTGTAAACTGTTCAATCATTAGATTGATTCTTCTCCCTGCTATCACCTTATCAGATCACGGGGTGATCTTATCGTATTTATTACGATTTATTTCTATGTCTTGATTGTTTTGTTTTACGATCTTCTATCACTGTACTTTCAGTCTTTTAGACTCTATCTATTCACCACTACTGTTCAACTTTATTATTAGAGTTAGGGAACTCATTATCTTATACCTCGCCGAGATTCATCTTTGAATCTTACCGACCCAACTAACTCTATGTGAGTTAGTAATTATCTTAATCACTGCGGTTATTAGTCTCAGGTATTCCTACCTAAGCTTCATAACCAACAGCTCTGATACCAACTATTACTATTTGCGAAAGATATAAACATAGATTGTTTATACATTAAACTTACACACTATTTCCCAAGGTCGAGTAACCTTAACTTAATACACATTTCATAACTTTTCTAACATATAACATTATTAACATACAATACTTATACAATTTAGCTGCACACCTATCCTAACGCTGGAACTGTCTTTAACCTTTTCCGTGTATCCGACGCATTCGCCTTAATCTGTAATGTTTTATCATGATATAGCAAGGGTGAGCATGAAAGTTGCCCAGCAAGTTTAAATTTAATAATATAACGATATATCATGATTGAAGAGTTTGAATAATAAGCTGGCTATAATTCAACAATATAATTGTGAACTAGCAGGAACAAGTTTATGACTGAACAAGTATATAACATGAACAAATATTTCTGAACCGAAGGGTAATGAAGGTGATCATCCTTTCATACCTGACTTATACATGCAATATGTACATAGTACAATTATACATGGCAATCATCAATGATTAACCATAAGCTTATCCGAACAAAACACTCTTAGTAGAGTTAAATAAATACAAACTTGCCTGAACCGTTGATTAGCGCTACGTAATTTATATCGCTTTATCCGAAGACCTAATATTAGTAATATAGATCTCCAATATTAGAATAATATCATCACAATATAATACTATTATATCTAAAGACATACATAGAATAACCTAAACATATAGCACATAACCCTATCAGATCTATTCAGCACATAAAACTTAGTATCAAGTCAGACTATTTAAGTCCGAGTTGAAACAGACATAATTCTAACATCCCGGCGGTCTAGCCGGACTTTTATCGAGTCTAAGTTCAATTAAACTCTGACCTAACACTTAACAATTATCTCAGCTAATTTTATTAACAGTCAAAATATTTTTCGTAAGCTCGTAACAATTTTCACATAAATATTACCATTTATCATGAATTTTAAATCATTAAAAACGTATTTAAATGAATTAAATACCACATAATTCTTTTATCATTAATATTTATTTATTATCAAATATTAATAAAAATCATCATATAATATTATAATATATTTATAATATATCAAAGTATTTTTTTAATACCTTAAAATCATATTTATATGATTTTTAGACCGTTAAATTCATTATCCGGTAATTACTATTAATATTAAAATATTAATATTTTTATGACAAAATATCAAAAGTTATAGTTTATAACTTAAAATATTTTTATAACACTTAAATCATTTTTATATAATTTATAAAGCATTAAATCCATTTTTTCATAATTTCTTTAATATAGTTATTAAATAAATTAATTATCATTAATATTGATTAATTAATGAAATTCATCATAAAATATTAAAAGTCACTGAAAATAACTTAAAATATTTTCTTATAACATAATATTATTTTTTATGATTTTTCATGAATTAAAATTATTTTTAAATAATTTATTTAATATTATAATTAAATAAATTAAATACCATTTATATTCCAAAAATATTAAATATTTATGAAATATACTCTAAATAATTAAAAACTATTTTTCAGAATTTAAATTAATTTTTCGGAATTTATTTTGTATTTTTAATAATTAAAAATTATTTTTATCAATTTTTGAAATCATTTCCAGAAAATAGAAATAAAACTGTCACTAAAGAGCCCTATAGCGACAGACCCGTCGCTATAGGTGTTCTTGAGCTTTTCCAGAACTTCATCGGCAGTTTCAAGGTACCACGTTTGACTACAAATTAATTCGTGTTCTTGTTGCTTTCTGGGATTCTAATGGTGTTAGGATTGTAGTACTGATGTAGTACTACAACCACAAACTGAATTCATGGTCATACAACATCAGATCAGAGAGATCTAAGCCCTCAAAATCGTTGTCAGACACTGTTCTCAAAATTATGGGTTTTCTAGATTTAAAGGTACCTACTTTGCAGCTTTTAATCTTGAAGTCCACGCTTTGTTAATGTGTTATAAAGGTTCATACTTGTAGTAGAGATGTTAAAGAACAACTCTATGGCATCATATCAGTCTAAAATCAACAATACATGATAATTTGAACCGGTCAAAGTACCTGTCAGACTTGTGTTCTTGAGAAATCTGGGTTTCCCAGATTTCTTCATAAAAAACAGTCGGTCAACCCAGTATAACTTTGATTCTGTTACTCATTCGGGTGATATAAAAGCTTCTATATGTAGTCGATATGACAAACAACAATATTAAAACAACAACTTGGCCCAACAATTAAACCACAGCAAAATCAGAGACCTTAAAAAGCTTGTCAGAGCTACCTTTAAAAATCTGGGTTTTCCAGAAATTATTTCCATGATCGGTCAACCATGTTTGACTGATTATAACTTGAGATCTACACATGATCTATCCCTGTTTCCAGTTCCAAATCATAGAAAACATGGCATACTACAGATCTATAACACAAAATACACCAAACACCAAACAAACACAGATCTATGAGGTCTGACATATGACTGTCAGACCATTTTTACAAAATTTTCCAGATTTAACAAAATTGCTATTTCGTGCACTATGATGTTATGGATCTGGAATTTAACAACCCATATCACTAAATGACACCTTATTACATATTTCTAAATAACAAATCACAACATCAAACATCAAATACAAAGATTTCAAAGTTCTAGGGTTTATACCACTTTGAAGCTTGAGCTTTAATTCTGATCTTGATGAACTGATCTTTGATATTTATGGACTGATCATTGCTTATCCTATCTCACTTTCTCACTCTAAAATTTCAGATTTTAGAGAGAGAAAAGCTTTGGCAAGAATAAGAAATAAAGTAGCCTATTTCTCTCTTTCTAATCCTTATAAAATGATACAATGTATCTATACTTTGCTATGTGTCACATGTGGCTGAGATTTAAGACACAAGAGAGTCAAATGTTGATCACCAAACACAAATCTTGGCTAGATTTACACTCAATCTTATTAGAAAATGTGACAAAAAGGGCATAATAGTCATTTTCATACTATTTTAATTTCTAGAATGGTTTTTTGTTGCAACCCTTAGGGTTTAGGGTTTGGGAAAAATTTAGGGTTTAGGGTTTAACCCTTAATTTTGCAATTTAATTTCTAACATTTTCGAATTTCGGTTTTCAAAATAGAAAATTAATATTTTTAAATTATAATTAGGATTTTCTAATTATATTAAAATTTCGTAATCACTAATTAAATCTTGCTAATTAGGATAAGTATTTCCTAATTAAAATTACTAATTAAGCAATTAGGGTCAAAATCACGGATTAGGGTGTGTAACCCAAAATTATGATTTTAAATAGAAAATAATTTTCTAAAATATAAATTAGATTAAAGTTTTCTAATTACTCATAACTTGAAAATTAGGATTAATATTTCCTAATTAACATTAAAAGTATTTAATTAACACTTTCGTTTTTCCCGAATTATAAATTAGGGTTTCTAACCTAGAAATTAGGATTTTCAAAAATGTGAAATTAGGGTTTGCTAATTAATTAAGCTTTTCCCTAATTAATATTATAATTGTTAGCACTTAAATAATATAATAATCATTTAAGTTCCCATATTAGGGTTTCATGCACCGAGTTAGGGTTTTGGATTCCTGGAACTGAAATTAGGGTTTCCAGAACCAGTTTCTTGGGTTTCTTGTTAAACGCTATGGTTTTCTAACCGAACGTTGACGTTCTTAACATATACCTAAGGTTTGTTACAGATATCAATTATCTGGTCAACCCTTGAACCTTAACCACATATTGTACACATATACACAAAACATATTTACTTATTTTCTTAATCTTGAATAATTCACCTAAATCCTTCACAGAATTTTGAAATCCTCAAAATTCTTTCTTAATAATATCAAACGCATACATTTATTTTCTGTCTAGGTTCTAATTTTGAACCTTAAATCAATAAATAAAAATTTTAAAAATATTCAAAATTCTCGGGTTGTCACAGTCCCACTGCTTTAAATTCCTTGAAATTAGCCAATCTATCAGCTGGCTGATTCCTCACTCTTCCTCTTCCTGCGGGAGCTCTATTCTCCAGAGCTTGGGCTATTATATCCGCAAAGTTTTGCATCGGGTCAGCTTGACCTCCTTCGTTATTCACTGTCTGTTCTTCTCGTTGGTTTCGATTCTGTCGATTAGGCGGCATGATCTGATTTAAATAAAAATCTTATATTAATTCTCTTTCTTTACACAAATTCTTAACACAATAAGAATTCAACACATAATTATCATATAATCGCATATTTATTCAAATAGCACATAGTACTTATAGTACTTAACATATTACTATTCCTTTTTAAATCATTTCAGGATTAATAACACAACTTTACACAAAAAGTTGCTATTCTCCATTCTCACACAGTTATTACCAGTTCGTCAAACTTACCACATTTATGAGTTCAGGAACTTGCCACAATTATATGAGTGTATGAACTTATCCTAGTCAAACCTTTGACGTCCATTCGCTGAGGGGTTCAAAACATTTCATATAATTATGAGTCATTAACTTACCATAAGTATGAGTTTTAAGAACAAACAAATTAATCTTAATCTTATATTCATATAGAAAATAAGGATTTCATTCATAAAACACACACACACACACACACACACACACACACACACACATATATATATATATATATATATATATATATATATATATATATATATATATATATATATATATATTTACATATGCTTAAACATCATTCTCGATATTACAACACTTAATATCATAAACTTCTACCCAAAAGATACTATTACATATATCTAAGTTATCTGCCGACCACTCCCTTCACCAGTCTTCTTCTTGATGGGACACTTACTGAATCCGTGACCCGTCTGCCCACATGAAAAACACTTCCTCAAATTCGATGCAGAGAAATATGTCCTTCCTGCTTGAAGTTTTTGCATACCACATGTGGCAATACCGTACAGAGGTCCTGTGACACCCCCAAATCCGGGTTACCTGACCCCCGAGTTTGCTGCTCACGATCCACAATATAAATAACATTTAACTACCCATTTAAATATGAATAGTAATACATAAGTCATTAACATATATTGTTAATACATAAGTCCCAGGTCCACTAACCTTAACATTACAGAAATACCCCTTTAGATATACAAAAAGGGTTTACAATACAATATAACATAATAATATTGTTCATTATAACTACTCCAACATCTTGCCTTTGCCTTTGATCTTCTTTGACCCGCTGGCCTCTTCGTTCCTAGCTGAAATGTTTTATTTATAGCAAGGGTAAGCAACAAGTTTGCCCCGCAAGTTAAGACATACAATAAAGGTATATGAATCAACAAGAACAGACTATCTATTTTGATAGAATGAAACTAAAGTTCGGGGAACTTTAATATAGCTGAACAAATCGTTAATCAATAACAATTCTTCTTGTATTCTAGGCAACGTAATAATTTGATAATGAAAGAGTACAACGCTTTCAAAGTTTCTACGATATTCTATTGAATACTCAAGAATCAATTCTAAGCAATAACAAAGTAGAATAATTTCTAGATTTATGCTGAGTGATCCCACCGGATCTTAGAACTTATTTTCTCGGGTATCTATCAAAGATTTACTTTGATACATACGCATGCGTATCAGATAACCATAAAGATTAAATCATACCCCTCTGCAAATACTTAGAGCCGGCCAACTCCTTGTACCCTATATTATGCATAATACTTAACAGCGCGCAATGGTCGAATATACGAACCAAAATGTTCCCTTTATATAAAAGGTTGTTCTTCTCAGTTTCAGAATCAAGATTTTGATTTAACAACGAAATACTGTGATTTCAAATTCTATCTACTTATCGATCTAGCCGAAACAACTGGCATCGATTTATCAATAACAATTGATTTCTCTTCTCGTATTTATCAAGTTCTAACAAATGTTTGTCTAGCCACAATAATTAGCTAAGACATTTCTCAATATAATTTGACAATAAACAGGAATTATCTGTACTGTCAATATTAGTTTCTACAGATATAAATATCCAACAACAGTAATTCTACGAATATATATTTTCCGAATCAGTAATTCAATTTGAATTTTAATCATGCACTAACTGCGAATAATCAACAATAAATTCCCTGGACATGGTATAATTAGCAATAATTAACCATTATAATATTTGAATGAATATAACTCAAGGTTGAGTTAGAAAACTTGCCTTTCGCGTTGATTACAGCTACACAATATAATTAACTGCGTTCGTAAGACCTATATTCAACAATGTCGGTCTCACAATTAGAACAATCATACATAACACGTAACACTGTATTTTACAGTCAAACTTCTCCTAGACACATTACTACATAGCCACATTAGTGTTTATAACCTATTTAAACACTTAATAAGTCTAACTAGTTCGGCCTTGGTGGACTTCGGTCCATTCTCGGTGTTCTAGTCACCCTATCCGACAATTAACACATTGATTGTCAATTAAACTTAGTCTCTAAGCTTCAATATTATTTTAGATAAATCAAATATCGTTTATAATATTTTCTGAAAGCTTTTAATAATTTATAAACAATTATTATAATTTATAATAATTTTTCAAACACTTAAATCATTTTTAAATGATTTAATTATCAAAAAATCTTATCATTATTAATATTTAATAATATCAAAATATTAATAACATACTTGTCAAAATATTAAAGTTATTATGAATAACTTAAAATATTTTTAAATCATCAATATTCTACTTGAATGATTTTTAAAGTAATTAAAATCATTTTTAAATCATCACCATTAATATTTAAATATTAATGTAATTATTATCAAAATATTAAAAGTCATTAATTATAACTTAAAATATTTTTAAAATATTTTTTTCATTTTTAAATAATTTTTAAATCAATAAAATTATTTTTAATTCATTTATTTAATATCATAATTAAATAAATCTAATATCATTAATATTAATTTATTAATGAGAATTCTCCAAAAATATTAAAAATTATATTTTATAATTCAAAATATTTTCTAACACTTTATTCTTATTTAAAATGATTTTTCATAATATTAAATCATTTTTCTCTAATTTATTTAATACACTAATTAAATAAATTAAATACTTTTAATATTTAAATAATTATAAATATTGAAGAAAAATATTCCAATTGGTCAAAAATTATTTTTCATAATTTAAAATAATTTTTAAAACCATTTTTGGTAATTTTTAGAATTTATTTCTATTTTTTATTCATTTTCCAGAAATTCAGAAATTAAAATAATTAAAACCGTCGCTATAGGTCTTTAGTGATAGAAAGCGTCGCTGTTGGTGTTCTTGAGCTCAAGAACACTGACAGCTTCGCTATCAACCTGCCTTGTCTGACCGGCCATGATTCTCGGTGTAATACGTTTCTGGGCTAGCTTAAACTGTGATTGTGTAGCCAAAATGTAATAGTACAACACACAACCAACAACTTATTCATACAACAACAAATTTGTAAGATCTGAAGCCCCAAAGTAGCTGTCAGAAGCTTCTGGGGTTTCTGGGTTTCCTAGAAACCCAGACAGCTTCGACTGTCTACTTTGTGGTTAAATTCTCTTCCAGCTCCGGTGGTCGAATCAGTTATGTTATGGTCCAAAGTTATAGTACTAGTGTCAAGGTACATGAATATAACAACAAGCAGTTTATCAACAACAGACCCACAAGATACGACTCGGTCAAACTCTGACAGAAACTTTGTTCACACGTCTTCTAGAAATTCCAGAATTGCAAAAACAGTGCGAATGGTCTACTTTGATCACCTGCCATGATCTATCTGTTGATTTTTTTAAGCGTTATAAAGATCCAGATCTATAGTATATTATACAGGCTATAACATGGCCACAACAACATCAACAACATATATTATAACTGACAGATCTGTTGCTTGGAAAATCTTGTCAGGAGCTGATTTCAAGTTTCTGGGTTACCCAGATTTCATCCGGTCAACGTCGGTCAACGGTCTTTGACCGTTAATAACAAGAAATCTGGACATGTAATGGTTGTAATTTTACTTTCAGATTACAGTCCTTATGTCAGACAACAGATCCAAAACATCAAACAACAAAAATCATTAACACACACGAATCTGTGGCGCCTGACATTAGCTTGTCAGACCACAAATTGTGTTCTTGACAGTTTTGAAAAACTTCAATTTTTACCAATTTTGATGCTATGGATCCATCATGGATCATCATAGATCAACTAAAAACATTATATATCACTTATAAAAACAAAAAAACAAAAATTTTTCCCAAGCATACAAGATCAAAAGTAAACTAGGGTTTTATACCTCTTCTTGCTAGATCTTTGATCTTAATCCTCCTTAGTTGTTCTTGGTGATCTAGGGACTGATTCTAGGACTGATTTACTAGTAATTTTCGAAGCTTTTAGTGAGAGAGGGAGTTGGTGAGAGTAAATTGTCCAAATTAGCAATTTTATGAACTTTCTCTCTCTTAGATCCTATATATATATATATGATATGAAGTTGTTAGATGTAATGTGTTGTCACTAAGAGGCTGAATTGGCTGAGATTTTAAGTCACAAATGTCAAAATAGTTGGTGACCAACTAAAGTTAAGCCAAAATTGCAAGTTAACTTTCTTAAATAAACAAAAGGGCATTTTTGTCATTTTTAAAATACAATTAATGGCATTCTTGTCATTTGTTCAAACCCTTAGGGTTTAGGGTTTGGGTTTGGGTTTAGGGTTTGGACCCTTTAGGATTTAGGGTTTAAACCCTTTAGATTTTCAATTTAATTTCCAAAATTTTCAAATTTCGGTTCCAAAATAAAAAATTAATAATTCGATATTACAATTAGGATTCGATAAATATATTAATATTTCCTAATCCTAAAATTTAATCTTGCTAATTAGGATTTATATTCCTAATTAAAATTGCTTAAATTAGCAATTAGGGTCAAAATGGTCATTAGGGTTTATAACCCACGAATTAGGCTTTTAATTAGAAAAATAATTTTTCTAAATTACAATTAGGGTTTGTAAAATAGAAATTAATATAACTAAAATATAATTAGGGCTTTCTAATCATATTAAAGTTTAATACACACAATAGACTTGCCAATTAGGATTAGAGTTTCCTAATTTAGGGTTTAGGATTCCCGAATTTAAAATTAGGGTTTCCCGACTTTCGATTAGGGTTTCCAACGGCACGTTAGAGTTTTTGATCCTGAGATTAGAGTTTATAATCTTTTATTAGGTTTTATTAATTTCAAACCTTATCCGATCAAAATTCTATACATTACAAACACGAACTCATTAAAATAATTATTTTAATTATATTTTCTATCGAATCACTTTCCAGAAATTAGGATTAGGGTTTCTAAAACTGTTAAGCACAACTCTACTCTAATTTATTAGTCAACACACAAATTGACTTTCTCGATACATGTATCACCGATATTTGTCACATAAATGATAATTAATATTAATATTAATTAAAATAAATTATTCGTAATTTTTGATTATTCGAAATCTTGGGTTATCACAGGTCCGATGCCGTTAGCGTAAGGTTGTCACCCCAATCTTTTCACACAAGCTAATCCCCGACGGGGGTTACAACGTGAAATCCCCGGCGGGGGTCACAACGCATGCTCATCCATTGACACACAAATCAACGAAGGTCAAGCAACCTTGACGTTGTTTCAGTCGATGGCAAGTAAACCCATTGAAGCATGGAAATTTGTCCAATCATTGTGTACATTTGTATTCATCACTCCCCAGTGGATCCCCGGTGGGGGTTACAACGCATGCTCATCCGTTGACACACAAATCAACGAAGGTCAAGCAACCTTGACGTTGTTTCAGCCGATGGCAAGTAAACCCATCGAAGCATGGAAAGTTGTCCAATCATTGCGTACGTTTGTATTCATCACTCCCTAGTGGATCCTCGGCGGGAGTTACAACGCATGCTCATCCGTTGACACACAAATCAACGAACGTCAAGCAGCCTTGCCATTATTACATTCGATAGCGATTTAAACCTATCAGAGCTCTGGAGCTATTCGAGGTTTTCACACCCGACAGCTCAGATCCCCGGCGGGGGTCACAACGCAATGTTCTGGTGATCTACATGACAGCGGAGGTCAAGCAGCCTTGATAGTATATCCTACAGGATTTTTTAGCCGTTGATGCACATGTTGGTGAAATACATGTCAACGAAGGTCAGGCATCCCTGACAGCATTTGCTGTTGGAAGTAAACCCAACAAAATCTTAGCATATTCTGGCAATACTAACCAGGAGAGGTCCATGTCATTAAAGAGGATAGATGATGTAATATGTTATACACATCCTCAAATAGATCAAGCTTTATCCCCAGAGATCTCTTACACAAAAGAGGTGCATCTACAGGATCAAGTCATTATCCAGGAATTTGGTATAACTCCAACATCAACGTCCTGACAAATTCAGATTACACATCAAATCTGGTCATCGTTGCCAACCCCCAGTTGAAGAAATAGGGAGCCAGCAATCATCCCCAATGTGTTGGGCCACAATCCCGTACACATGCATCATTGCATTTGCATCATGTTGCTATCCATAGTATCATGTTTATCTTGTTGTATTTCAAGTGTCTAGGATTCTTTATCCTACTCATGCATCGCCATGCATGAGTATGATAAAGAGGGGCGTCTGTAGGCACTCGAAATTTTCTGTACACCTGTCACTAATATTGCAGGAGAGCAAATTCGTCTTTTAAGAGGGAACCCTGAAAGACAATCCATATGCATGCCGGATACTACCAGAAGTTCAACATCAACCCCGGATCGCAATCTGGGAGTAATAATCTTGGAGATAACCCCGAGGCATGCAGATACATTACCGAAATACACACCGGAGAAGATCGATTAATCTCGGAGATAACACCGAGGTATCCAGTCTCAGTCTCAACCATGGGAATAGCCACCAACCTTGGTGATAACCCCAAGGAATGTAATTACGGCGATAACCCCGGAAATGCTTGTTACAAATACAACCAGCTTCAATCTCGGCGCTCACAACGAGATCCACTGTACCAGCCCGGCTATAACATCGGGAAGACAGACACACCTCAAAGATGACAATGAGGACCTTCAACAAATTGTAGCAGTCCAATCTCAGCGAAACTGAGCAACGCCTGCTTTATCAGCCCAATCCGGCGATAACACCGGTGAGGAGAAACATCGTCATCTGACCACACGATGCCACTCCACGTCGTCTCAACATAGCTACACAACAATGTCCCACAAGACTAACCAATCCCGAGTGACTATTGTGCTGAGTAACAGATTAAAGTTAAAGCTTGAAGACCGGAGGGCACCGTCCTATCTTCAATGACTTCGCATAAGCTCTAATCCAATGCCATCGTAAAACTCTTGACAACGGCGGTCCGAAATAGGTCCTGTATACCTCAAACGGATGCCCGGATTGCACTTCTGAAAGTTCGAGTGGGCATTCCAGTGCCTGAGTGCACGTACTTCGAGACGACCTGAGCAAAAAAACTCGGGCCCACCCAGGTTGCCTCTGGTACACCTGCGGCTCAACCGCAGGTACACCTGTAGCTCCACCCTCTATAAATAGAGGGCTTGGGGTGGCCATTTTGCAAGAGAAAACGGTGAGGAAGCCCTGCCCAATTTGCTCTGCACTCATCCCAGGTAGTGTATTTTCCCCTTTTAAACACCTCTGAGCTCATATATAGCCCTTTTGTACCTACAAAAGTCAGTGTTTACTCACTCTAAAGATATAGAAGTCTTCTTTGGCAGCCCATTGTAAGCCTTCTCACACACTTTAGAGTTCTTTCTCTTCATCTTTGCACACAACCTTCCGCACGTTGAGAGTCGTGTTGCATATTTTGCCCGGACTTCGGTCTGTGGTTTATTTTTAGTTTGTATATACATATATATTTATATATATGGACTAACATTATCGAGTTATGCCTCGATTGAGCTTAGACTTTGGTCTGGAGCGTTTATTTGCTTTCCTATATATATATATATATATATATATATATATATATATATATATATATATATATATATATATGAACTGCATATCGAACTTTGTTCGATGAGCCTAGACTTCGGTCTGGAGCGTTTACTTCTTTAATATATATATACTTATATATATTAACTGTGTGTCGAACTTTGTTTGATGAGCCTAAACTTCGGTTTGGTGCGTTTACTTGCTTTCCTATATATATATACTTATATATATTAATTGTGTGTCGAACTCTGTTCTATGAGCCTGGATTTTACATCCGGTGCGTTTATATGCTTTTATATATATATATATATATATATATATATATATATATATATATATATATATATATATATTTACATTTCGTCCCACCTGGAGTTTACTTCGTGGTGGTTGATCGTTTTTACAGCTTTCTGTACATTTTGTCCCGCCTGGAGTTTCCTCCGTGGCGGTTGATAGCTTTTACAGCTTTTTTTACATTTTTGATCCCCCATGGAGGTACTTCGTGGTTGGTGATCATGCATGTATATATATATTTACAGCTTTTATATATATACCTGCTTACTGCATTTATATCAATTGCGGCATCATGTGAGCCTATGCATCATGTGAGCCTAGGAATCATGTGATCACAGATTTATCCCATTGGATCTAGATTCGGTTCTCGTGATGGACATTTTCAGCTGTAAGCAGCTTGTAAATTATCTGTGATGTTTGGATTCCCTCAGATGGTTTACATACCCACGAGGGATTCAACACCTTTTTGTAAAGTATTTTTATACGGATGCTTCGCATCTGTCAAATAAATTTGATCCAGCCGAATACGGAATAAAATGGGAGTGTAAAAATCTCAATTACTATTGAGCATCAGGGTTTGAAACCTCTTTTATAAAACATCACTGCCATATCTTGCTAAAATTGAATTTTTACAAAAATTCAAACCCTGTGTATATAGGTGCGAACGAGGCCTCGCACTACTTTCAAATAACAGCACGTTGACCCACGCACACACATTCAGATAACAGTTTCTTGAAAAGAGGCAGTCACCGTGGTAACATGGATGTCAGGGGGTGCTTAACACCTTCCCTCCGCATAACCAAGTCCCCGGACCCTAATAAATCTCGATTTCACCGACCTGTTTAGCAGTGTCACATCACTGGGTCAATGTGCAAACCTTTTCTCGGTTATGTTGGTACAACCATTTAAAAAACTAACTGGCGACTCTTAACAGTCCATCGTCGACATTATACATGTCGGACCTTTTTCACTTGTTTTTTCAAACAAATCTCACCTAAAATGAGAACACCAAAGAACAAGTAACTGAAAGGGACAATTAAAAATCCCGACACTACTGCGGCCAGTTCCAGATCATGAGTAGGATAAACTTTCTCATAATCCTTCAACTGCCGTGACGCATACGCAATGACTTTGCCATGTTACATAAGCACACAACCAAGTCCCTTATGCGAAGCATCACTATACACTACAAATTTCTTGTGTCATCTGGCAATGACAAAACAGGCGCTTCACTTAATCTTTTCTTCAGTTCTTGAAAACTGTCTTCACATTTATCCGTCCATACGTATTTCACCGTCTTCCTTATTAAATTAGTCAACGGGATAGCTATCTTTGAAAAATCATGATAAATCTTCGATAGTACCCTGCTAACCCTAGGAAACTCCGCACCTTAGTCGGCGTTTTCGGCTGTTCCCAATTCATCACTGCTTCTACCTTCGCTGGATCTACTGAAATCCCCTCTTGGTCAATGACATAACCTAAAAACTCCACCTTTACTAGCCAAAATTCACATTTACTGAATTTCGCATATAACTTCTCTTTCCATAGTGTCTCCAACACTAATCTTAAGTGTTCAGCATGATCTTCTGGCGTCTTAGAATAGACTAGAATATCATCGATAAACACTACGACGAACTTGTCCAAATATGGTTTGAACACTCTTCTCATCATATCCATAAATGCAGCTGGTGCATTCGTCAATCCAAATGACATTATCAGAAACTCGTAATGACCATAACGAGTCCTGAATGCCATTTTTGGTACATCTTCCTTTCTGACCTTCAACTGATGATACCCCATCCGCAAATCTATTTTAGAAAAATACTTTGCCCCTTTCAATTGATCAAAGAGATCATCGGTCCTGGGCAATGGGTATTTATTCTTTATCGCTAATTTGTTCAACTCCCGATAGTCGATACAAAGTCTCAACGATCCATCCTTCTTCTTGACAAACAACACTAGTGCCCCCACGGAGAAACACTTGGTTGAATGTACTTTCTGTCCAATAGTTCCTGTAGCTGAAACATTAGTTCTTTCATTTCCATAGGCGCCATACGGTACGGTGCCCTTGAGACTGGTGCCACTCCTGGCACAACGTCTATCACAAATTCGATCTCCCTATCCGGCGGTAACCCCGGTAACTCACTTAGAAATACATCCATGAACTCATTTACTATAGGTATTTGTTCCATGGTTGCTCCCATTCTCTGGGTATCCACAACATGGCGTAGGTAACCTACACAACCCTTCCTTAATAATTTTCTAGTTTGTGTCATCGTAAGGCAACATGGACGTCCCGACAACTTACTACCATAAAATACTACAGGAGGTTGCTTCAACGTCTTAATGCTCACACACTTCTTTTGGCAATCTATAATTGCTCCATGATTAATTAACCAATCCATTCCGAGAATTAGGTCGAATTCTCCTAACTTTATCGATATTAAATCTACCGATAACTTATAACCTCGTACATCTATGCAACAACTCCTATGAATATTTTCAACATGAATTATCTCTTCATTTGCTACCTTAATGTTCAAAGGTATAGGTAATTTTTCGGGAAATAATTCTATTCGTCTAGCAAAATCACATGCCAACTTACAGCTATTAGTTCCCTTATTTCCTTCCGTCCCCTTCTTCAGGCAGTTCTTCGCTATGTGATCAGTTGATCCATATACAAAACATCCGTGATTTTTCTACAGATTTGGACAGTTAGGCGAAATGTGCCCTTCCTGTCCATAATTATAACATACTGCCTTTCCTTTGAGACAGACTCCTAAGTGAGTCTTCCCGCAGGTTTTACAGGCCTCCATCCTTCTCTTAGAATTCCCTTGTTTTACTCCGGTATTCCCAGAGTTATAGCCCTTCCTCTTTTGACCGTTGCCACTTCCACTGGATCCCTCGGTCTTGATTCCTCCATCAACCTTGCCCTTGGTTTTCTTATCCTTGTGGTACTGGCTGAGAGCCTCTTTCCCACCTTCGACAATTATTGCCTTTTCTAATATGGTTCCAAAGGAAGTACTTTGGAACACAGAAATCCAGCTATAGAGCCAGGGTTTCAAGCCCTGCTCGAACCTTCTAGCCATTCTCACTTCAGTGTCCACTTGATGTGGAGCAAATCGTGCCAGTTCATTAAACTTGGCGGCATACTGGGGAACTGTCATATCTCCTTGTTTCAATTCAAGAAACCTCATTTCCATCCTCCCTTGCATACTCGTGGGAAAATAGTTCACGAAGAAAATCTCCTTAAACCTCTCCCACGTTACATTTCCTATATCGGCCCTAGCCTGGTTTGCCTCCCACCAGAAGTTGGCCTCTCCTTTCATCAAATAGGTTGCAAAGGCAACCTTTTGACCCTCCTCAACATTTGCTATTACAAATGCTTTCTCAATTTCATTTACCCAAGTCTGGGCTTCTATAGGGTCCGTAGTTTCTTTGAACTCCGGCGGACCTACACTTTTAAAATTCTTAAAAGTAGTAGCTCGTACTACTCCCAGAATCACAGGTACATTAGCCCCCGTTCTATTAAATGCAGTCGTTAAAAGATTAACGAACTCCTGCATTGGATTAATTGGACCACCCTCCGGTTGGTTAACATTAGTGCCTTGATTTCGTTGTTTCCTTCTTGGCGGCATTTTGCTGTTAAGAAAACAACACATCATTATTACTTTATTCTTGTTGGTTTGTTATTATTTGTAATAAAATAATAACTCATACTCATTACTCAATATATTCCATAAAAAGACTTATATTGATTCATAACTTGTAGTATAACACTACATTGTTTACATTACTCAGACTTAGCTGATTACATTGTCATCCCGCAATTACTTTCCAAAAATTGGGATTTTACAAAAGACTACCCTTTATTATACAAAAGAGAGTTTTACGTCACTACTAGATACATAATATTTACATATCTAAGCTACTCTAGCTATTGCTAGGTTACATCTGCCTTAGGGCATTTTCAAAATCTTTGCTGGCCAGACCGACAATAACATCTCTACTGATAGTATGTCGAGTCTGTCCTGCTTCTATCGAATACCCAACTACCTGCTGCTGGAAATCCACATGAGAACTCCTATGTATATAGGACATCCTCTCCAACTTCTGCTGTTTAGTCTTTAGCTCCTACTTGAGCTCAAAGACTTCACATTTCAGCTCTCGGACCTTGTCCTTAGCTAGAATTCTATCATCGTGCTCCTCTTCCCACATTCCCTCCATGCTAGTCTTGTCCTCACGGACAGCTTGGAGTTCCTCTTTCAACTCCTTAACCTATTGGCAGTAATGGATATTCCTATCCAGTACTAACATAAACAATGCCTTCATCGATTCCCCCATAAACAATTCCTCTATAGGTGGAACCTAATCAAAGGATATCACGTCCACCTCCTCCTCTAGCATGCCATCAAATATAGACATGTAGTCTAAATCGTCTGAATCTCCAGACTTGATTGTCACCACCTCTAGTTCTACGGCTACAGGATTTGGTAGTATCTCTACCCGATTAACCGAATCCTCGCTCACTACATGTATGTCTCTATACATATCATTTTCTCCTGACATCTACAATAAAAGAATATAGTTTGATTAGTACACGTTAGTAAAATAATAGAAACACATAACATAATATAATGCATTTTTATAGGGTTACTTTCCATCTTTTACTTCTTTATTCTTTCTTAAGGTTATGACTTAAGGTTCTATTTTCCCCCTTAAGTTTTATAACCTAGGCTTTGATACCAACTTGTAACGCCCCCCAAACCCGGGTATCTTCCAACCCGACAGATGGTGCTATACTGTACAATCATTCATACATTCATTCAATTGAAAGTCTTAAAGAACGAGCATAACTTCTATATATTTAAAGTAATATTTATATTTTCCAGGTTCTATACCCATTACAAAGGTACTTTGTCATAATATCAGTTACATTACAACATTAGACCTATTCTATTACAAGACAGCTTAACAATCTGCCTTAGCTTTTCCTTTATCCTTTTTCGATCATTCGGGACGTTCAGTCTTAGCTGCATTCATATGGATCAAGCAAGAGTAAGCATAACTAGCTCAGCAAGTATAACAATTCAATAACAACATGCTTGATACATACAAATCGTATATCTTCAATAACTGAACAATAGTTATGAAGTACTATTATTAATTCAAAATAGCACTTCATCTTTTCTTTCAAAATATTTTACAATCATAACAATATTTAGTAAAACATTTACTCCGGTCAAAGACCTCAAGCATTCATTCTTTATTGAAAAAGGACAACCCGGAAATAATTATGTAAGCCCGATATTACTTACGAGCACTTCTAGGTGATCAGCCTATTATACTCTATATTGATTAACACTACATCCATTAAACATATGTACGTTTAATCATTTGGCAACCTCACGTGCCTGTCGTTTTACCGACAAAACATTTGTTTAACATTTCAGTCTTCTTTTCAAAACCATATTGAGTAGTTGACAAAAGACAACAACATTTGATAATAGATGAATAAATTACCAAGTCTAGCCAAGGGATTGGCTTTAACTTCAACATACCTTAATTCATGCGAAAGAATACATGAACCTCAAAAACTTGTTCAGATTGAACTGAGACAAGAGTGAGAATACTTGTCTTTAGCGTCTGCTATCGTAAATTAACTTTATGTTAAAGTCTTTCAAGTCTCTACAATACATGATCACATAATGCCTTACATTAGGTCACATATAATCAAGTATGTATATGACTATATCTTACCCTTCTTCTCAATCTAATTGTGTATTAGATTCATTTATTATTCGTTCCGGTTTATCATTATCCTTGCATTTATATTCGACTAAGTTATCTCAACTTTTATACAACATCCTTAAGGTTTAACAAAGTTACATTACATTCCTTAAGTTGTGTTTACTTTTAAAATAATTAGCTTTCCTTTATGTGTACTTAGAAACATTCATTACTATCTTTATTCTGAGACTGGCGCTGCAGCGCCAGCTTTATGCTTACATCTAGCATTGTCCCGGACTTGGCGCTGCGGCGCGAGTCCTTACTTAATGGACCGCGCTGCGGCGCCACACTCCAGAAACTTTTCATACTGTACATGGCGCTGTGGCGCCACAAATTGTACTACGGTTCGTGCTGCGGCGAATTCTTGCAGTGTGCTCGGCTACTGTAATGCACTGCGGCGCGACTCATTTAGCCTAGGGTTGGCGCCGCGGTGCCAACTCTGTGCACCAAAAAATATTTTCAATTTTTAAATTTTGTAAACTTCCCGGACGCATAACTTCTTCGTTATAAGTCCGAATTGGCTCGTTCAAAAGCCTACGATTCATAAATTATGTAATCTACACATTCATGCAAGAATTTTATCTATTTGACTTTGGTTGCTAAAACTTCACCTTTTGATTCATTTTTAACGAAAATGATAAACGTTCGTGAACGTTCAACGCTCGCTTCTTCGTTCTAAGTCGGAATCCGGTCATTTTTTAGTCTGCAACTCTTAAATGCCAAATATGACTTGTCTCCATTGGAAAACAACGGTTCTGAGTTTAAACACAAAATTTGACTTCTATTCTGAGAATTTCACGAATTCGACGATTATCGTCCAATCGTGCAATTTCCGATAAATCTTCATTCTTATGATTTGTTCCACATTACCAATGAATTCTATTCATCATGTGAACATCTTAACATACTTATTACAACAACTTATATTCATTGTTGGATTTTAGATTTATTTCTTCATGAGTTTATAACTTTATCAAATTATAAACTACTTAAGATTTCATTGTTCATGACTTATGACAATTAAAGTTTCTTAATCATCATACCTTATATGTTCTTAACATATAACTTTACTTATGTATACATGATACATATGATCATATAATTTCTTTTACATCCATATCATTTCTCTTAATAAACTCATTACAAGTTTATACTACTTTCACATAAGTTTATAACTTATGCTAGCTTAAATGACTTATTACCAACTTATGTGACTTAAGTTCATTGCTTAGTCATTTTTCTTACTTTTTAACATTCATGTTCCTTAATCCAAACTTTTCTTGTTAACCTATCATGGCAGAGATAGAAGATAATGGAGAAGAAGTCTTACTTTTGAAGTCTTGGTAAGTAGCTTCTTCTTCTTCTTCATACTTATGGAAGTGACTTATTTGTAACTTAATCTCTCTAACACTTAAGCACTTTGTAATAAGTTGGATTATTTGAACAAGTGTTAAATGACTAGCAAGCCTTCTCTATTTATAGAATTTGCAAGGTTAGGGTAGTTTGGTCTTTAAAACAATCCCACCTCATTACTATTCGTTACTTGTAAGGCACAACATTTATCCTATGCTTGGCCATTACTCTTATTACTTGGTCACCACCTTAACTTGGTCACCACATTCAACCATATAAATATGTTTTTCCCCATGGGTCATACCACTCATGGATTCTAGCTTGGACTTTACATTAACAAACACTAACTTATTTATTAACCAATAATTGGGCCTTAACATTTAATTTACTTAGACTTTAATAATTGCTAATTAATCTTCCAAGTCCATTAACATTATCTAGTACATATAATTTATGTATTATTTTCGTATTCCAATTCATATAGAATTTATATATGATAATTCATTCTTCATACTAACTCGTATAATACTTCGTATTATACTCTTTTCATTACTTTGTACAATACCTAAGTATCATACTTATTTATTACTATTTCGACTTCCTTATCGTTTATAATTTAAGTCCACGAGCGAAATATTACATTTTCCATAATTAGATTTTTATTAAATAATCCATCTTACCTTGTTATTTCCATCATTACGTATTTCTCAGAAATTCAAAATTATATCCCAAGCAAATCCCGATGAATAGTGTTTTTTTCGGAAAATTTCTCGAAAAACTTTTATTTTCGTCTTGGAAATTCAAACACTTTAATTCATCCACGTAGCTCAAATACTACGACATTCTAACATCAATAGGATATATAACGACAACCTTCTTGATAACACATAGAATAAGATTTTATTATTATTTAATTTAATAAAATTATTTTACAATAAGATCCAAATTTCTCGATCATTACAATTGTACAATCAATATATTTATTTTGTTCGTTAATTTCTAAATATGAATATACAAGTGTCATCACTTGGATAATCATTGTATTTAGTCACATGTTAATATATACTAATTGATTTCTAGTATGTATACGTTGACTTAAAAGTCGTCTAAGCTATTTGATCCGGCTAGACACAAACTTAAAAATATTATTGAACAAGATAGAACTTTATTATTATCCAATCAAATTATTTTGGTTCGGATTCTCGACTAAGTTTGAACATCCCGTACATGAGAAAACTTTTGTGTGCCAAAGGCAGATAAGATGAACGATAATATCGTTCTTGCATATAGTATTGATCAATACATGGCATAACGGGCTGTTCACCTCCGTGCTTGTAAGTTATGACGGTTTACAGATGAAGTTCTGTTTAACCTTTTTGAAACTATAAAATAATGTCCATAGTCTATCGACTGATCTCCATTTATAGTCAATACGTAGTTTCAAAAATTTGATATATAATTGATATGTTGTTATTGTTGGTTCAACTTACTTTACAGCTGTTGATTCGTTGTAGAAGTGTCATTCAAAGAAAATATTTAATCCTTTCAGCTAATATTTATTGTTGCTATTACTTGCTGGGCACCCGAATGCTCATTCTTGCTTAATTTAAATATTTTCAGTTAAGTGTGATCCACTAGAAAGCTCTGCCAGGAACAAAGGAAAAGGAAAGGTTGCAGAATAAGTTATACGCTATCTTATGCAATAATTATACTTTATTAAGATGATGATACTTATTAATTATCGTGTAATAAATGTTTAAAGGTCGTGTACCTGGGGATTTAGACTCTGATATGTAAATTAAGTTTGATATCTATATTATTGTTATTATTATTAGTATTATTTCGCTCATAGAAATGGTATCGTGAAGGATTGAGTTCAGGTTTCAAGTACCTGAATTTGGGAGCGTCACACTTATGGTACGTTTGCCTTCCAGCGTATGTCTTTTGGTTTGTGTAATGCTCCGACAACTTTTTAACGGTGCATGATGGCCATCTTCTCGAATATGGTCGAACATAACTTAGAACTGTTCATGGATGACTTCTCTGTGTTTGGTGATAGCTTCGATTTATGCTTGAAGAATTTGGTTTTAGTATTGAAGCGTTGTGTGGAGACGAATCTAGTTCTCAACTGGGAAAAGTGTCACTTCATGGTGCAAGAAGGAAAAATTTTGGGGCATAAAGTTTCCATAGCAGGGCTAGAGGTTTATAAAGGAAATATTGAGACGATTGAGAAGCTACCTCCACCAACATCTGCGAAGGGAATAAGAAGTTTCTTGGGACATGCGGGTTTCTATAGACGATTTATTAAAGATTTTTCCAAAATTTTGAAACCCTTGTGTTCCCTTTTGGAGAAAGATGTGCCTTTTAAGATGGATCAGTTGTGCCTAGACGCATTCGAATTAGTGAAAAAGAAATTGGTCTCAGCTCCAATCATAGTGGCTCCTGACTGGACTTTACCATTTGAGCTGATGTGCGACGCTAGTGACTACGCAGTTGGAGCAGTATTGGGACAACGACGAGATAAAATCTTTCACACTATTTACTACTCCAGCAAGACGTTGACGGATGCTCAATTGAATTACACTACCACTGAAAAAGAATTACTTGCGGTAGTGTTTGCCTCTGACGAGTTTAGAGCCTATGTAATAAGAACCAAGGTAATTGTCTACACTGATCATTCCACAATAAAGTATTTGATTGAGAAGAAGGATGCCAAACCACGGTTCATACGGTGGGTGCTTTTGCTGTAAGAATTTGATTTGGAGATCAGAGATAGAAAAGGTACCAAAAACCAGGTGGCGGATCATCTTTCGTGATTAGAAAATGCGAAGATTCAAAAAAAAGACGAAGTCATGATAAATGAGATGTTTCGCAATGAACAACTTCTTCAAGTTACAACTTTTTCAAGTTACAACTTTAGTGCCATGGTATGCAGATTACGTAAATTGTCTGATCAGTAATGTGTTACCTCTGGATTTGAATTCGCAACAACGGAAAAAGTTCCTTCACGATATCCAACAAAACTTTTGGGAAGAACCTTTTCTGTTTAAGACTTGTGCGGATCAAATGATTCGGCGATGTGTGCCACATGAGGAGATGGATAGTATATTAAGTCATTGCCACTCATCATATTACAGATGTCACTATGCAGGTGATTGGATAGCAGCCAAAGTGTTGCAGTCGGGATTTTTCTAGCCTACCTTGTTTAAAGACGTATATCTCTATGTGCTAAAGTGTGATCGGTGCCAACGGGTAGGTAATATTTCCAAACGCAATGAAATACCACTTAATACAATTTTGGAGGTTGAGCTATTTAATGTGTGGGGAATTAACTTCATGGGACCCTTCCCATCATCCTTTAATAATCAGTACATTTTGTTGGCGGTAGACTATGTTTCAAAATAGGTAGAAGCCGCGGCATTACCCACTGACGATGCCAAGGTGGTACTACGGTTCTTGAAGAAGAATATTTTCACACGATTTGGTACACCGAGAGAGATAATTAGTGATGAGGGAACTCACTTTTGTAATAAGCAGTTCACTAAATTGCTCAGCAAGTATGGGGTCAGACATAAGATTTCGGCAGCATATCATCCACAAACCAATGGCCAAGCAGAAGTCTAAAATAGGGAAGTCAAGCGAATTTTGGAAAGTTGTAAATCCGTCACGTAAGGATTGGGCAATGCGATTAAATGATGCCATATGGGCATATTGAATAGCTTACAAGAACCCTATCGGCATGTCACCGTATCAAATGGTCTATGGAAAAGCGTGTCATCTTCCGGTAGAGTTAGAACATAACGCATATTGGGCCATTCGAAAGCTGAATTTTGACCTACAAGTAGCTGGTGAGAAACGGTTACTATAGCTAAATGAGATGGATGAATTCTGGCATAACGCTTATAAGAACGCCAAACTGTACAAAGAGAAAATCAAAACATGGCACGATCACAAAATCCTCGATTGAAAATTCGAACTGGGACAACAAGTATTGCTTTTCAACTCTAGATTAAGGTTATTTCCTAGTAAATTGAAATCCCGTTGGTCAGGACCTTTCGTGGTTGTATCTGTCGCGCCACACAGAGGTGTTAAAGTCAAAGAACCAATTGCGAAGGGAACATTTAAGGTCAACGACCAAAGGCTTAAGCATTATTGGAACGGGCCCATTGATCGACAACTAACGGCAATGCATCTCTCTGATCCAGAAATTATTTGAGCAACACCGTAAAGTCGGGTTGACGACTTGAAACCAGCGCTATGGGGAGGCAACCCCAAGAATTTTTATTCTTTATTTCTATTTTTTTCTCTCTTTCAGCAATTTAATTAATTCATTTTAGGCTTATTTAGATCAAAAATAGTAGAAGTCTTTTTTTTTTGTGGTTATTGCTATTACTTAAATAGTGCTTACTGCAGTAGGAAGAATAGCTAGAAGCACCAATGCTTAGCATCTGCACCCCAGCGCTCCATAATCAGAGGATACTAGAGCCCCTGCACCGAATAGCAGTAGCTTTAAGGCATGACCAGCGCCCAAGTGCTCAACCTTAGAAGGCACATAACAGGCCGACGCTCTAGCATGGCCAGATTGTAGCGCCCCGACGCTTTAGCATAGCCGGATTGTAGCGCCCCAGTGCTAGGACTCGTTTCCAGCCTCTGATGTATAGCGCCCCGGCGCTCAATTCATGCCAAACCCAGCGCCTCGGCGCTGGGGGTCCTTTCCAAATACTGACCTGTAGCGCCCCGGTGCCTATTTACTAGCATAACCCAGTGCCCCGACGTTAGAGTCAGGTTTAAGAGTCTAATTTCTGTTACAAGTTTACTCGATTCCCACCTTTTAACCCTTTAAACTTCTTCCCGTGTTCAGCAACCTTCCATATTTTTTTGGTAACTGCTTCATTGTTTCTCTTTTTACTTGGGCCAACCGATCAGTGCTATACCACGCCTGCTTTACTTATTCTCTTTACTTGATTTTTCTCCACTACTTTTCTTGCCAAGGTAAGTTCTACAGTAATGTCTACTCCAATTAATCCGTCTGTGACGCTTGTTATACCGAGAAGTTATAGATATTTTGACTAAGTCCTGGTGATTAAGTTTGTCAACCTGAATAGGGCTCTGAATGATATGTCTATAATATGTGTCGTATGTGATCTAAAATTTGCCCATAAGGTGTTCAATAAATTGCTTAGGTGACTGTTCATTCTGTATTTCGTCCCTAGACATGTATACCAATGCTATAGTCCACACTTGTCCTTCCATTATCACATGCACGGGTAGAAAAGTATATCACGAGAGTTTGGGCTAATGTTCATGGCCTCCTTTGTGACGCCCCCAAATCCAGGTACTTGAAACCCAAACTCGATGCTTCACTATACCATTTCTATGAGCGGAATAATACTAATAATAATAATAACAATAATATAAAAGTCAACTTAATTTACATGATTATCAGAGTCTAGCTCCCAAGTACGTAACCTTTAATACATTCATTACAACCCATGATAGATAATTAATATCATACTTGTCTTAATAATATCAAACTAATACATAAACTACCACAAATCTTATTAGGTTAGCTTTCCTTTTCCTTTATTTCTGCATGAGCTCTCTGGTTCTTTACACTTAGCTGAAAACATTTAAATTAAGCAAGGATGAGCATTTGAGTGCCCAACAAGTAATAGCAGTTATACATATAAGCTAAAAGAATTTAAATGTTTTCTTTAAACTACCCTTCTATAATAATTCAATAGTTGTGAAGTAATCTGTACCAATGATAATAATAACATAACAATCCTCTTTCAAATTTTTGAAACTACGTAATGACTATAAATAGGGTTAAATTGACATACTATGAACATTATTTTCATTTTCAAAATAATTAAATAGAACATCATCTGTAAACCGTCATGACTTACGGGCACGGGGGTGATCAGCCCGTTGTACCCTGTATTGATCAACACTACATGCAAGAACGAGGGTATCATTCACTCTGTCCGCCTTGGGCGCATAAAAGTTTTCCCGTGTAGGGATGTTCATACTTGTCTGGGTTCCAAATCAAAGGTTTTATCTTGTTCAACAATAATCTATAATTCAACATATATATATATATATATATATATATATATATATATATATATATATATATATATATATATATATACGGGTAATTGACAAAGGTGTATCAACATGTGATTAAATATAATGATTATCCAAGTGGGGACACTTGTATAACTATTTATAGAAATTAACGAACAGAATATAAATCTGAATTATCATATACTAACATGTTGATAATCAATGAGCGTATATAATATAAAGTTAATAATCTGTACATTAATAATATAATTTCATAAATATGCTTACTCGTGTCCATTGCATAAAGAAAATGCAAAGATAAGATACTTGCCTGATGTGGTGCTTACAGTTCACAATTTAGTTTTATCGTTTATAGCATGACCTATCATTAATCAGATCATTCGTTCGACTAGAACAATATACTATAACACATAACACTACTTATTGCAGTCAACACATACCCTAATCACATTGGCACATATGTTTAATAACCATTGAATCACAAATAATCACTTATCTAATCACATTATCTAAGTCCAAATAAATTTCTGAAACATGTCGGTGTACCGACAGCTTTATCGGGTAATTATCAAGTCTAAGACTCTGTCCTATAACTTAGTATCAGTCATATTATTTTTAAATGACTTATAATAATTTTAAAATATTTATTATAATTTATCATGAATTTTCAAACATCGAAATCATTATTAAATGATTTAAATATTAAACAATCTTATTATCATTAATATTTAATTAATATTAAACTATTAATGAAATCATTTCCAAAATATTAAAGTTATTTATAATAACTTAGAATTTTTTTAAAGTATTAATATTACCCTTAAATGATTTTTAAAACATTTAAAATCATTCTTAAATAATTACCATTAATATTAAAGTATTAATGTTTTATTTATCCAAATATTAAAAGTCATTAAGTATAACTTAAAATATTTTTAATTCATTTATATCCCTTTTTAAATGATTTTTAAATTAATAAAACCATTTTTAAACTATTTATTTAACATAATTACTAAATAAATTTAATATCATTAATGTTAAATTAATATCATTAATATTAAATTATTAATAAAATTATCCTTTAAATATTAAAAGTTATATTTTATAACTTAAAATATCTTTAAACACTTTATTTTCATTTAAATGATTTTTATAATATTAAAATCATTTTTAAACTAATTTATTTAATATTATTATTAAATAACCTTAATATCGTTAATAATAATTAATTAATGAAATTTATCTTTAAATATTGAAAGTTATATTTTATAACTTAAAATATTTTTAAATACCTTATTATTATTTAAAATAATTTTTAACATAACAAAATCATTTTTAATCAATTTATTTAATGCATTTATTAAATAAATAAAATATAAATAATATCCAAATAGGTCAAATTATTAAAAGTTAATTTTTATAACTTAAAATAATTTTTAAAACTATTTTTGGAATTTTTAATAATTAATTTCTATTTTTAAGTGATTTTTGAAAAATAAATTAAATAAAATTATTAACTTTGTCGCTATAGCCTTTAGCGACAGAAAGCGTCGCCTTAGGTGTTCTTGAGATCTCAAGAACATTCATAGCACAGTTTTGGGTGACCTACTTTGACCAAGTATTAAACACTGATCTTATCGTTTCTGGGCAATCTACTGACTGGAGGTTGTAGTACACGTGCAACACTATACGATCCAACAACAACCAAAGTCATAACATGCATAACATAGAAGATATAAGAGCCTAAAGTAGCTGTCAGAGGTTGTTCTTCATTTATGGGTTGCCCAGAAATGAAGAACAGTTCGAGTATGCATCTTTGGACTTCCATAACTTGATATCCTGTTGATGTTTAAGTGATTTAAGGCTTTCAGGTTCTAGACCACATGTAGTACAATAGATCTATCACAAAACATCAACATAACATCAACACATCAACCCAATATGGACCGGTCAAAGTAGTGGTCAGAAACTTCTTATGAAGGTTTCTGGGTTACCCAGAAACTTCATCTGGCAGTTTCGTCCACACCACTTTGACCACTGATTACTTTGATTCAGAGAAGGATATAAAAATTCTAGAGGCATGGTCATGTAGCCTACACTTCAGACAACAACATTACCACAATAACAGAGTCTAACACGTAAAAATAAGCAAGATCTAAACGCATGAACATGCTGTCAGACTTTCTGGGCACGTTCTGGGTTACCCAGAAACGTTCGGTCAATGCCGGTCAACGTGGTTTGACCACTAATAACTTTCAATCAGCTTATGATCTGACTCTGATTCCAGTTTCAGATCAAAGATCTCATGGCATACTACAAGATCAAAGCTTAAAAACACAAAAACTAAACAGAGAAGAAGATCTACAAGGCTTGACATTCGTTGTCAGACAATTTTTTTTTATTTTTCCAGATTTTGTAAATCTTCAAATCCGAGCCTCTAGATGTTAAGGATCTAACATCTAGCAACCCAGATCAACAATAGACACTACTAACAACATATTCTAGCACTCAAACATAACATCTAGCATAGCAACTAAGATCAGATTTTTCAAATTAGGTTTATACCTTATATGAACAAGTTTTGATTCTAGCTTCTGAATCTATTCAAGGTGATCGTGGGGCTGGTCTTGTGACTAAATTTAGTAAAGGATTTTGTAGGTTTTAGAGAGAGAGGGTCTTGGATGGTTATTGTGAACAAATGAGCTAGCAAGTGATATTTTCTCTCTCTTAATCTATTTATATGACTTAGATTCAACGTATGTAACATGCAAGGTGTCAAAATGGATAGGCTTGAATGATTTTTAGGCACGTGCTATAAATCTAGAGTGATGACTTTGCAAGATATGGGAAGATTTGCAAGAAATCTATTAAAATAAATTCAAAAGGGTATTTTAGTAAGCTAACAAAACATTTTATGGGTATTCTTGTCCATGACACTTGAATCTAGGTTAAAATCAATAGATCTTAAAATTTAAGGGTTCCCAAATAATTTCTAGGGTTTAAAAATTTAAGTTTAAAGTTCAATAAAATTTTAATTAGAACTTACTAATTAAAATTTAGGGTTTTTAAATAATTAGGGTTTTCAAAAAATTTATTTAGGGTTTCTAGAATTTTAATTAGGGTTTACCTAATTAATCACTTAATACACAACATAAAATATATAACACAGTTATATAACAGTCTTAAACTCACAGTTGATTTTTCAATTAGGGTTTCCCCCAGTAAAATTTGGGTTTAACATTATTACTAGGGTTTTGAAATTAAACACCATAAGTGACTAATCATCATCAATGCGTACATACAGTACATATTTATAGCACTGAAAAATCAAAATATAATTAATATTATATTATTATTCTCATACATTGACAAAAATCCAAAATTAGGGTTTGGGTTCCGTATCTGATTTATTCTTCATATTTAACCTTAATAATTATGGTAAAAGAATTAACTTAATAATCTGTAATAAAACTCCTATAATAAAATAATTATTATATTTATTCTAAAAATCACTCCATATATTATTTAAATATTATATGATTATATTTTCATGAAAAATAATTAATAAAAATATTTCTACTATAAATTAATTATTATAAGAATATACTTTATAAAAATTAATAATTCTAAAATAAATTTATTTGTAAATATTTATGTAATAAATATATTTTTATTTACCACATAATTACATATACACATTATCTTGTACAAATCCTCATCCTTAAAATATATAAAAAAAATTATACGCAAAATTTATTATTTATTTATATAGAAAATATCGGGTTGCTACATCCTTGCTTGAATCCATACACCTTTATGGCTATTTGTCTAGTGGATTTGCACATGCATTGACTAGTTGGTCTTGAATGAATGAAATTTTAGCCTACATGTGCTGAAACAAGGGTATCTTGCTTGAATTTTCTTTAATGTCAATGTACCTAGTGTTTGTTAGGTGCTTACCATATCGTTTGTTACCTTTTTCTTCATTAGATAATTGTACTATTTGAATATGTTTTGGACAACTTAGCCTAATCGATTCAAATTTTGTAATCTCATGCTTTTGTCTACCTAACCAAACCCCCAAACCCTTTTGCACAAAGCTTTCCTACTTCGAAGTTTGGGGGTTTTGATATGGTCACGTGCATCCGTGTCATATCTGTGCGTAAATCTAATACGTGTGTATGTGTTTTCCATTTGAGATTAGTCTAATGGCCTCAAACGATAAAGAGGAGAAGGTTCTGGTTCTGCATCGGCTCCACCAAAATTTGACAGCCGAAGATTTGTTAGTGCTACAGCCCAAGAACGCTACAACTGTATGGCAACACGCTTACTAGTCCCAGAACGAGGTTTAAGACCCGACCAATCAAAAGACGGGGACATGGCCGCTATGATTACTGAGCAAAATTATTTCACATTCACCGAACAACCAGACCCAGCGGTTATTGCAGTGGTTAAAGAGTTCTACGATAACATTTTTGAGCACTTACACTATAGAGTGTATGTGCGAGGCAAGACAGTTGAATTCGGTGAAGAGGACATCAACGGTTGTTACCAGCTACCTTCAAAGGGTTAACGCAATGAGTATGCTAGCTTTGTGAGGCAAAGACCAAACTATGAAGTAATTATATGCGAGTTATGTCAACCGAGAACAACTTGGACAATGCAGAAACGTGGAAGTATGACATTCCCCCATTCGCGCCTCAGTCTATATGGAAAGGCTTGGTATGCCTTTATATGGGCCAAATTGATGCCCTGCACGCATATGAATAATGTCACCAAAGAAAGGGTGGTGTTGCTCTATTCGATAGTACAAGGTATGAAGCTGGATGTTGGCCTAATTATTCAGTAGTCGATTCTAAGGGCTTCACGAGGAGGTACCACGGGAGGGTTACCCCACCCTTCTCTCATTTGCGCTCTATGTTCTAAATTTGGGGTAAAATTGAAATCTGACAAAATGATTCAACCCCCAATACCGGTTTTGGACCACAAAATGATAAGGAGGTGTCGGGTGTGGACTAGTGGTGCAAATCACCCACATGGATTGGGCTTTATAATTCCTCAAGCTGCAGCACCACAAGCTCCTGCTCCACCTACTTATGGACCCTCCTCTGCAGCACCCCATGGTGTCATTCCCAATGCGGTTCAGCATGAAATTGATGGATGGTTCTAAAATATTGAAGCCCATAATGTCCGCTGTCTGAATGACAAGATGTCATCCACGGGTTTATGGTCGACTACTTCAAAGCCCAGACCACGATGTATGCTCAACTGTACCCTGGAGTTGATCTTAGTCATTTCCCAACTGCTCTTGTGCTACCTGTGTTTCCCCCTTCGAACCAAGAGATGAGCGACGATAAGGATGTTGAACCCAAGGAATGAGCTCGTCAGGGAAGTCCTCTGTTTTAAATTGCTATATTCTTCGCATGAGGACATTGCTCATTATAAGTTTGGGGGTGGTCTAGTTTTACTTGCATTTTTAGGTGGCATGTTTATAGTAGTTTGTGGAAATTAGGTTATGAGTATGTTTTAGTTTGTTAAACTTGATGTTAACTTTTTAGTTTAGTGTTGCATTTAGCATATCACATGATTCTAGCTGTTAAATAGTTTAAGTATATTTGAGGCCAATGATGAAAATGGAATTGCATAAACAAGTCTAGTACTGATTATCAAGCCTTTTATGTGATTTCTTGATTTGATTTAAATCTTTATCTGTTTGAAACTGATATTATCAGGATATCACATGTTAAGAAACAACCATGTTGGTTAATTAAGTTTAAATGCATATATAATGGATTTCTAAAGTATAATTCCAATTGAATGAATGATTAACAAGAATAAGTAGTGATGACTAAAGATAGACATGAACTTAAGTTTCGGAAGAAAATTTTGGGGTATATAAGCTTTATTAAAAAAAAGAAAAAGAAAACACCGTGGGTAGTCTTGTTTCGGGGCCTTTGTTACTTAGTAAGTACGCCCGTGGAGATTGTCTCTACACCTAGCGCCCTAAGGTCTGAATGGTCTAGGAGTCGTTGGTCGAAAACTCTCTAAGGGGTAGCACTGTTAGCCTAATGGAATGAGACATTACACAGTCATGGGAAATAAATAAAATAAAATAATGAATAAAATGGGAAAAAGTTCAAAAAGCCCTCGTTATAAAAAAAAGAAATAAAATAAAAATAAAGCATAAGTATTCCATCTTGACCCCTGGAAGTTGATAAGTGTGTGATTTTAGCCAAATCTAGTTTGTTTTTGGAGATCTCAAATTTATACTGTGTGTTGCCTTCCAAGAAATCTATTATGTTTCTCATTTTGTTTTTCGTCAGTGAGCATGGTTGTTGAGCACACACGTACGATATCAATAATAACAGGTTTAGATATGATGATTGGTTGGGGAATTATTGATCTGTCTTGATATGATGTACTAGCATGTTATTGTGATTTTTCTGAGGCCTGATGAGTATACTTTGTTCTGTTTGACTGCTGGAATCGCAAACACGTAGATAGTTATATTTGCATTTACATGGTATATTTAGTTTTTCTAATTGCTTTGTGTTTTGTTGCTTGAGGACAAGCAACAGTTTAAGTTTGGGGGTATTTGATGAATGGGTAATAAACCCATGAATTGGATACATTCGGGCTTAATTTATTGTTGTTCTCGAGTCTTTTAGAAGAGTTTTTACTGTGTTTGTTAGTTATTTTGCAGATTGAGGCGGAGTAGGGACAAATTGGGAATTTTAGCATACTAGTGGCATAACTGTAATTCATTTAAAGTACAGCGCCGGGGCGTTATTATTAGCTCTATACTCAGCGCTGGAGCGCTGAGGCCCAGAATTGGTTAGCTAGGGCACGTGCAATGAGGAAGTTGAGGAGGAATAGGATTGTAAAAAAAATTAAAAAGGAGGAAATTAAGGGAAAATTGGATATCAATCAACTTTGGCTAGAGTTTATTCAAAGAATTAACACAGAATTGTGGAAAAGAATTGCACTTGAAGATTGAAGCGTGGAGGATTTCTTTTAGAGTTTCTTCTTTGTCTTTATTTTCAATTGTGTAATTCTATTGAGATAATTTCCATGGATTTTTTGGTTTTATTTTTCAGTATGAACTAACTTTTTATTTAAGACTACAAATTAAACCTTTTATGTTTATAAATTGATTATGCAAGTTAAACCAGTTATTTATGCCAAGGCGAATTGTTTATCATGTTTTGTACTTATTCATTAATTATTTGGCCAATAATTACTGTGTTAAACTAGAAAGATTCGAGAGATGAAGTCTAGGGTTAAAATTGAATGTGCTAACATGTATGCATGATTATTTGCATGAGTTAAATAATTAGGGTTGTGATTTGAATAGAAATATCTCTTTTCACTGCATGTAACAATTGGGGATTGGAACTTAATGGGTTTAATTAAATTATTTTGCATAGGAATATCGCAGAATTAATTGAATTAGATAAATGTTATCCATCACTTGGGAAAGGGCTTTTAACAACGGAAATTCCTGTTAACAATTTAGGTGGCGTAATAATTGGAGTAAGTGGATAATTGGTTTATATTACATAATTTAGGATATTGTAGTCTTAACCTTTATTTCTTTGAATTAATTCCTAGAGTTATTCAGTTTTAATTAGTTACTTTAGTTTTCTTAATTAGACAAATCACAAATTGCGATTGTTTAAATAAAATTGAATTGGTATAGTATTAGTAGTTGGAGTTTATTGATTGGAATTCCATGTAGGTTCGGTACTTAATTTTACCACTTTATTACTTATTGACAGTATATACTTGCACGTATTCATTGATTGCGAAATCAATCAATAGGAAGTACGATTCTTAGAATTAAAAGAAGGCGAACTCACTATATCTCAATATACAACCAAGTTTAACGAACTATCCAGGTTTGTTTCGCATTAAGTTGATACAGAACTTAGGAAGACTCGGAGGTATCAAGAAGGTTTGAAACCTCAAATACGTAGTAAATTGTCAATATTTCAAATCAAGACTTTTTCTGAAATACTTGAGAAGGTTGTTATAGCTAAGAGTGAAAATGAAAATCTCATTAAATTTCACAAAGATAAAAAGAGTCAAAATGAGGGGGGGGGGAATCTAAGACAGAACCCAGTTACATAAAGGTATATGTTTTAGAAATAAATGCTTCAGTTGTGGTCAGGAGGGACACTATTCTCCATAGTGTCCTACCCCAAAAAAAAATAAAATTTTCAACTCTGGTTCGTCCAATCATTTAGCAAGAAACTGCACAAAACCCAAGAGCTAAGGACTAGGGGGGAAACAAAGTACCAAAGAATAATAATAATAGGTCAACAGTAGCTGCAGTTGGAACTCAAAGTCGGCCTACTGCAAGAACCTTTAATATGTCGGTGAGGGATTTTGTTGCTTCACAGGACGTGGTGACAGGTATCATCCCTATCAACACTTTAAATGCATATGTATTATTCGACTCTAGTGCTACTTGTTCTTTTGTGTCTAATAGTTTTCCTAAATATTTGAATATGCCATGTGAAAACTTAGACATACCGTTCTGCGTAGAAATTGCAAATAACGAGAAGATTCATGTTAAAACTGTATAGGGAGATAACGAGAAGATTCGATGTAATCCCAGGGATGGATTGGTTAGTTAATCATAACGCGATGATCGATTGTCATAAAAAACAAATAAACTTATTGATTGTGTCGAACTCAAAAGTAGTGTTCAACGGGGGTTGTTCACCTAAGAAATCTCGAAGTCTGACCATAACTCGAGCAAAAAGGTTACTTAGAAGGGGTTGTATAGGTTATTTAGCCTATATAGTGGATACTCAAAAGGAAGGAGTAAAACTAGATCAAATACCTATAGTTAAAGAATTTCCCGATGTATTTTCAGATGACTTACTAGGTATTCCTCCAGATAGGGATAACGAGTTTGTTATCGACCTTGCACCGGGTATGACACCAGTTTCTAAGGCACCATATATGATGGCACATGTAGAACTAAAAGAGTTGTTAGTACAACTACAAGAACTCTTAGACAAAAAGTACATATAACCTAGTGTTTCACTTTGGGGAGCACCGATGTTGTTTGTAAAGAAGAAGGATGGAACCATGAGGTTACGTATCGACTATAGAGAATTAAATAAATTAACCATAAAGAATAAGTATCCTTTAACAAGAATTGATGATTTGTTTGACCAATTAAAAGGGGCCGAACACTTTTCAAAAATTGACCTACGGACATGTTATCATCAGTTAAAGGTCAGAAAAGAAGATGTGCCGAAGACAATGTTTAGGACACTCTATGGACATTATGAGTTTCTTGTGATGTCCTTTGGATTGAAAAATGCACCGGCATCATTTATGGACTTAATGAATTGAGTGTTTAAACCATGCTTAGACAAATTTAATGTAGTGTTTATCGATGATATTCTGGTATACTTGAAAACACGAGAAGAACATGCCGAACACTTGAGAATCGTATTGAAGATATTACGAAAGGAATAACTTTACACAAAGTTTTCCAAGTGTGAATTCTGGTTAAGAAGAGTTCAGTTTTTAGGTCATGTAATTGACAAGAATGGAATTTTAGTAGATCCAACTAAGATTGAAATGGTTGTGAATTGGGATCTACCAACAACTCCAACAGAAGTAAGAAGTTTTCTCAGTTTAGCGGGTTATTATCGACGTTTCGTAAAAGACTTTTCAAAAATTACAACCCCATTAACCAATTTAACTCGAAAGACGGTGAAATATGTCTGGACTCATAAATGTGAATAAAGCTTCCAAGAGTTGAAGAAGCGACTAAGCATGACTCCAATGTTGTCCTTACCAGATGATACAGGAGGCCTTGTAGTATTTAGTGATGCGTCACACAAAGGTTTAGGGTGTGTGTTGATGCAACATGGAGAAGTGATTACTTATGCATCACGACAACTCAAAGATTATGAGAAGAGGTATCCTACTCATGATCTTGAGTTAGCCGTTGTAGTTTTTGCCCTAAAAATTTGGAGGCATTACTTGTATGGGGAGAAGTGTGAGATATATACAAATCACAAAAGTTTGAAATATATTTTTACACGAAAGGAGTTAAACTTAAGGCAAAGAAGATGGCTAGAACTGATAAAGAATTTTAACTGTGAAATCTTATATCATCCCGGAAAAGCCAATATAGTAGCAGATGCGTAAAGTAGAAAGAACCAAGAGAAGTTAAACATAATAACCAACAATAAAGAGTTAATAAAAGATTTTGAAAGACTTAAAATTGAGGTAAGATGTCCAACTACCTATACTCAAAAGTTATTCATTCTAAAGAGAGTTTTGACTCTACTAGATAGAATCAAAGAGATGCAGGGAAAAGATGAGGAGTGTCAAAAATGTAAATCTACTATAACATACATCAATAATATCAAATTCAGAATATTTTATGATGGAGTACTAAGATATGAAGATAAAATTTGGGTTCCGTTAAATCAAGCATTAAAAGAAGATATCTTAAATGAAGCCCATAATTCTAAATTTGCAATACACCCTGGTAGTACTAAAATGTACAAAGACTTAAGTCGACACTTTTGGTGGTCAAATATGAAAAGAGAAATAGAGAAAAGGGTAAGTAAATATCTCACGTGTCAAAGGGTTAAAGCTGAACATCAAAAGCCGAGTGGTTTACTTTAATCTTTACCAATTCCTGAGTGGAAGTGGGAACACATAACAATGGACTTCGTAGTAGGCCTTCCTGCTACAGAGAAGGGCCACAATACCATTTGGGTAATAGTTGATCGACTTACCAAATTAGCTCATTTCCTACCTATCAAGGTTACTTATAACCTAGATTAACTTGCCAAGTTATATATTAATGAAATTATCTCTATGAATGGAATACCTGTTTCTATAGTGTCAGATCAAGACCCACATTTCACCTCAAATTTTTGGGGAAGTCTTCAAAAACAATTACGAACTCAATTGAGATTAAGTACAACATATCACCCTCATACAGATGGGCAGAGTGAGAGAACCATTCAAACATTAGAAGATATGTTAAGAACCTGTATCATAGATTTCAAGGGAATTTGGGAGGATCAGTTACCTTTAGTAGAATTTGCCTACAACAATAGCTATCATGCTATCATAGGTATGCCACCCTATGAAGCCTTATATGATAGAAAATGTAGGACACCTTTGTGTTGGGATGAGGTTGGGGAAAGACAAATGTTAGGACCAGAGATAATCCAACAAACTACTGAGACAATCCAAGTTATACGCGAACGATTACAAGCGTCTCAAGATCGATAGAAGAAATACGAGGATCCACATCGTTATCAACGAAACATTACCGTTGGAAGCCATGTATTCTTGAAAGTGTTCCCTTGAAAGGGCAAGATACATTTTGGAAAGAAAAGAAAATTGAGTCCGAGATTCATTGGACCATTCGAAATTTTGAGGAGGATATCTTAAGTTGCTTATAAGATAGCACTACCTCCTGAGTTAAATAATATTCATAATGTGTTTCATGTGTAAGTTTTACGACCATATAAACCCTATTATAAACACGTTATAAACTATGAGCCGATCCAAATCAAAGAAGATCTATCTTATGTAGAAGAACATGTGCAGATCATCGACCGTAAAGAGAAAGTTCTGAGAAAGAAATTGATATCATCGGTCAAAGTGATTTGAAGGAATCAAAATGTTGAAGAGGCTACATGGGAGCTCGAATATAAAATGCGAGAGAACTATCCTCAACTGTTTACTTAACTTGTACTACAATTTTGAGGACAAATTTCTTATTAGGGGGATTGAATGTGAAACCCCACAACCCTAATAAGACTCGATTATATAAATTCAGTATTATTAAATAAAATCTCTTCGTTTTGAATGTGTATTATGTTATTATAAACTCTGTTATAGAATTAGGTTAGATAAATTTTTGTCCGAAAGTTAACGTGCTTGACACATCGTGCTTAAAATTTTTCTTCCGAAAATGAACTTTTTGGTATATGTGTTTTGACAAGCTGCTTCGTCATGCTTACACTGACAAAACGCTTTGTCATGCCTAGTATAATTTGTGTAAAAATCTAAGTTAGGAACCCTAATATCTAAATCAGGAAACCATAACCCTTGATTTACAAACCCTAACCCTAATTGGTTAGATTAAACCCTCGTTAGGTTATCTTAAACCTTAACCATGATTATTATGCTTCAATTTGGTGATAATAAACATAATTTAGTAATCCTAATCATAAAAACACCCTAATCAGGATTAACGAGGATAAGGGCATAATTAAGCTACTAAAATTGGTAAACTTGCCTACAAGTAGCTTACTAGTCATGATAACAAGTTCCAATGAAGCAGATAAGCTGCTGCTATCACCCCCTAAGCAGCACAAGTTAACAAACATCAGCTATTAAAGGATGCAAGTAGGTAGAAAATGACAATTCTATAAATAGCAGCCCTAATTCAAGCTAAACCCACGAAATTCTAAAGCCTATACACTCATATATCATACCTAGATAAGCCCTGATGATAGCAAGATCAGAATCAAAAGCCAGAAATCAAAATCACTCAAGAAAGGTGCAAACCCTAATTTTAACCAAGATCTTTGATGTTATGTTAGATCTGTTGTTTAGATGCTTAAATATGTGTAATAACATGTTAGTAAGTATTCTAAGTTGATAGATCATGTTTTCATAACATCTAGATGCATCAAAATGATGTTTTAAGCAAATTAGAAATTCTAGAAAAATAGGTCTGACAGTCGAATGTCAGAGCCTGTAGATCCTTGTATGTTAATATATAGGTCTGTTAATTATATGCTAGTTGTAGTATTACATGTGGTTAGCAATCTGGAAGAGAAAACATGTCTATTAGATTCATATATTGCAAGATATAAGTGGTTAAAAGTCGTTAACCGACCACAAAGTTCTGATTTCTAGGTTACCTAGAAATCTCAAGAACAAGTTGAGCCGCGGGTAGTTTGACTGACCTTTAAATTATTTTTTGTTTGTTGTTAAGATGTCTAAGTGTTATGTAAAGATACCCTAACATACATCCTACATATCTATGACACTCAAAGTCTTAATTAATTCATAGGCTTACTAGAATTAATGGTGAAATACCGTTGACCGAGCATGACTGCGTTTTCTGGAAAACCCAGAAAACTGATGAACACCAATAACATCCTCTGGCTGTACCTTAACCAAACTAAACCTACACCCTAGGGTATTACTTAGTCCAAACCAGTGTATCATTTATGTACCTTGGTATGTAGACTACAAATTACAACAATCAAAACACATATCTCTCACATGGATTGAAAGATATAAGAGCCACAAAAGAGTTGACCGACCATGACCATGGTTCTGGGTTACCCAGAAACTCAAGAACAGATCTGACAGTGTCTTTGAATCTCTATAACTTCTTGTTATATGAAGGTTAAAGCCTCAATTTGGTATGTTGGTGTATTACTACATGAGTACTACAACACCTACACACTTCCAAACACAAAATCATCAACAGTAGAGAATTAGACTAAGGTCAAAGTGACCTCTTAGCATGGACTAAATTGTTCTCCAAAAATGAAGAACACATATAGCTACACTTTTTGTCGCTATATGCCTTTAGCGACAAACATTAAATAAAAATTAAATAAATAAATTAATAAAATTAGAAATAGTTAATAAATAATTATAAAAATAGTTTTAATTTTTTTTAAGTTATAGTAAATAACTTTTAATATTTTTGCATAAATTCTATAAATATTTTATTTATTTAAAATATTATTAATAAATAATTAGAATAATCATTTATAAATAATAAATAATTATTTAAAAATGATATTAATGATTTAAAAATCATATTAAATGGTTATAAATTATTTAAAAATAATAAACAAGATTTTAATAATATTCTAAGTAAATATTAATTTTGTAAAAATAATAATAACTAATTTAAAAATCATTTAATGGATAAATAAATATCGAAAAATTATTATAAGCTTTCGAAAATTATTATAAAAGATATATAAATTATTTAAAATTATAATAAAGCTTATAATTAAAGTTTAACTGTGATTTGAGTTTTGTTATCAATACTTGTGACGCCCCAAAAATATGTATACCTCACCCATTCTGAGTCGCCAAATACATGGTACAGAATACAACTACAAACTTAATTATACAACTGTCGTGTAAAATACGACAAAACACAGCTGAGAGTTTAAACAAGAATATTGCATTCTAGACAATATCCACACTCAATGGAGTCCTCATTACAATTATTATCACACTATTTCACAGAATAGTGAGGACTACTAATGCACCATCTCGAACCATCACTCTGTTCCCTGACTAGTCCCAGCTATATTCTCATTTTCTGAATAGAACAATGAAAGCAAAAGGGTGAGCTCAACTAGCCTAGTAAGAAATATTATGACTAAGATAATGCAGAATAAATTATCGTTAGTCTTCAACAGTGTTAAACTGATAAAATACAATAAACATCAAGTTTAACTGCAGTGGAACAAGCAATCCATTAGAAGAGTCAAGTAGAGCATGATAACTGCTATCTTCTATAATGTAAAAAGTTTTTCATCAACTTTATCGCTGAGACTCAGCTTAATAAATAAACTACATCATCGAATCATCCCTACACTACGGGCCAAGGATATTCGTGTAATCATCAATGGTCATGATCAAATTAACAACTGTCCATCAATGCACTACGGCCCAATGAGGACTTTACTACATCATTTGTAACATTACGGTCATGATTATACAAAATAATCCCTGCTCATAATCATACCAATCAATAGTACATCTATGCATGTAAGCCATAGATGACTTTTATCATAATATACGCATAAGGATGATGACAATGATATAAAAATTCAATTAAACGAGATCAAGGATACTGCTTTATGGAGTAAAATTCAAGAATAATATTCATGTATCAAAAATAATCTTAGACGAAAAAGAAATTAATTTTTGTCGTGAATAGTGCGTAGTGAATAGTACTTCGAGAATAGTACCCCGTGAATAATATCCTGACATGTAAAATGCCCTGAATACCCGAGTGATTAATACCTGAGTGAATAGTAACTTGTGAATATTAACTCGGTATGAAAAGTACCCCGAATCCTCGAGTGAATAATATTCGAGTGAATAGTAATCGAGTGAATAGTAACCCGTGAATAATAGCCTGGGTGAAAATATTGATATTTAATAAGAAAATTCAGATCAATATTCTAAAGAAACGATACTGGATGAAGGGAAAAACTCAAGGATATTCTACTAATTTCAGAAATTATAGAAGCAATACTTACCATAGTAAGTTCAGATTTAAGAATATGAAAAGAAATAATATACGAAACTGCAAATAGATTTTCAACTGTCATGCGGTAGTCCGCGTAGACAGAATATTTTCACAATTTAATAACAATTGAATACGAAGGGTTGTTCAACAGGCATGTGGTAGTCCGCGCACACAAGTTATTCCCACATAACAATAAAGAATGGAATAACAATATATTTCACCATGCATACGATAGTACGCGTAAACTGCGGTAGTCCGCGTAGAAAGGTTATTCCAACAGAATAATAAAGAATGGAATAACAAAAGATTTCACCATGCATACGGTAGTCCGCGTAGACAGATTATTCCAACAGAATAATAAAGAATGGAATAACAACCCTTACGAGTATTGAAAAAAATAACTATCTTCATGAATACGAAAGAAACAATACCCCTTACGAATACAATAAATAATATCCCTTACGAATATTGAACGAAGATAATATTTCTTACGAATACGAAAAATAATATCGTAAGTGAATATGAAATAAATAACACCCCTTACGAATACAACAAATAATATTCCTTACGAATATTGAACGAATATAATATTTCTTACGAATATGAAAAATAATATCGTAAGTGAATATGAAATAAATAACACCCTTTACGAATACAACAAATTATATCCCTTACGAATATTGAACGAAGATAATATTTCTTACGAATGCGAAAAATAATATCGTAAGTGAATATGAAATAAATAACACCCCTTACCTTAGTAGAAGATTGAATACTGAAGTAGGGTAGTAGTAGAATACTCTTCTTCCTTCTCTCTATAGTTTCTCTCTCTAGAGTTTTAGTGAATTAGTAAGAAATAATGAAGGAATGAGCTTCTATTTATAGGAAAAAGGACTGAATAATAACTAATTTATGAACGACCCAGATTAATTTACTTTTAAACGAATGGTCCATAATGATTTACTATTAAAAGTTAAAGCAACGGTCCATGCTGATTTACTTTAAACCAGCGATCCATATTGATTTACTATTATAACTTTCCACCAGCGGTCTATATTGATTTACTATTATATCTTAAACTAACGATCCATATTAATTTATTATTATAACTTCAACTAACTGTCTGAAAAATTAGCATATCTCCTCATGGAATAATAAGTCAAACTTATAACAAACACCTCATAACAAACTCCTTTATTTATATCAAAAATTGAAGAAATATTTATCACAAATCATTTGTCTTTAATCAACACATTTTTAATCTTTCAACAATTATTCATCATTAATATTATAACTCACAATATTTAACAACCAGATCATTCCAAGGAAAGAGTGGGCTTTTAGATAAGGATTTCTCCCTATTGGCGCGTAATTAGGTGACCAAACCTCTCCTCGATAGAAATTTCTAGACATCGTCAATATTGCAAATAATAATATAAAAAACTTTGTCGTCTCAATTATTGATTAAATAATATAAAATATTATGCAGATGATACTGTGACAATAATTGAATCAAATAACATTAGATACTATATAGCAATTGCTGTAGCAATAATTTAGTATAACTTAGTGGCTTCGTAAGAAACAATAATCAATACCGTGTGCTACTATGCAACCACACGTTTTACTGTACTTTTATCATCGGGTATTTCAATAGTTTAACGGTAAAACTTGCGTTGTTATTTTATAAAAAGATATTTCTGTCGTTTTCTAACGCTGACAGTTATTTTGTTGTGGGGTCCACCAATGACGGTGTCGTCGTACGGATATTCCCTGACCAAACGAATATTCTCCAACACAACAACTATTTTATAACCACTTGCTTACTTTAAAAAATTTGCATATATCACCCTTAACTTTAACCCTTCATCAATTATAAGAAAATTGAATACTTTCATTTTATAAAATTCGGGGTCCTACAATCTCCCCTCCTTATGAAATTTCGCCCTCAAAATTTACGTACGTACCTGGTATGCCAAAGAGGTGAGGATACCTTGTTTAGATTCTAACTCTTGAGGTATAACCTTTAAGTATCGATTATGACCCTTCTTATCCAAGATTTTAACACGTATCTCCTCATACGTTAAATCTTCTGCTATCTCGTCTAGTTCTAATTCAATAATGTGATTCGGGTCGTCCACATATGTACGTAACATCGATACGTGAAAAATGTTACAAACATGCGACATACTTGGCGGTAAAGCGAGTCTATAGGCACAATTACTACTCGATCGAGAATTTTAAATGGGCCAATAAAATTGAGGGTTGAGATTTTCACTCATCGTCGATTCTTGCTTTTAGAATATCGCCTTCTTGAATCTTCTTTTTCACATTCATCAGCTCAGAATCTATAGCTTGAGTGGCTTTTACTTTATCGATTAAAGTCGATTCTAATCGTATATTTGCTATCTTCACGTAGGTTCTTGGAGTCTTTAACACTATCTCCATCTTTTGTTAGTCGTACGAAATGGGTCTTTGTGTTAACAATATCGCACTCGCATACTATCTTCCACTCAACGCGTCAGCTATCACGTTCACTTTTCTAGGATGGTATTGAATGGTATGGTCGTAATCTTCAATAGCTCGAGCCAACGTCTTTGGCACATGTTACGTTCGTTCTGGGTGAAAAAATATTTGAGGGTTTTAGAATAGGTTTAAGGTCAATACAAAATTTGATTCCACACTCTGGGGGTAAGCTAAGAAGTTCTTTAGGAAATTTATTAACAATAGAAAAATCATTCAAATCTGACGTATTTTTATTTAAATCAGTGACATGGGCTAAGAAAGCTTGACATTCGTTTTTCAATAAACGAATGACTTTATGGCTTGATATGAAAGTGTATGACTTTAGTGGTTTGGTTAATTAAATTCGCATAACAGGTTTGTTAGGAATATGAAAGCTAACAACCTTACGAAAATAATCAATTTTAGCATGATGAGTAGTTAACCAATCAATCCCTAAAATCACATCAATTGCAAGTATTTTTAAAGAGATAAGATCGACAGGTAACTTGAAAGTGTCGATTTGAATCAAATAGGATTTATAAACAGTTGATGTAACGAAAGTTTCTCCCAACGAAGTTTCAACAGAGAAGTCAAAGTCTAATTTCTCCAAAGTTAAATTTAAACGTTGAGCGCAAGTAGGAGAAATAAAAGAATGTGTAGAATCAGTATCTAATAAGTTATAGACTTCGCAAGAATTTATAATTAACTAACCCGTGCTAACTTCGTTCGAGTTACTCGCTTTTTTGAGAAGTCACGAAAAATGCTCTTCCTGAAACCACCGACTTTGTTTTGTCCGTATCTGCCTTTGGTGCCACTATCCCAGTTGGACTTAATTTCGCTACATTACAAAATTGAGCTGTGTAACCGTATTTTCCACAACTATAACATACCTTGGAAGGCTATGAATAGTTTGGACTTATGTGTCCCTCCTCTCCGCATCTGTAACATCTAATTGGCAGTCGTTCACCTCCCCTAGAATTTGTTGCTGGCGCTGGTGCCGCTGCCGACGTCTTCCCAGTATCGTTAAATCTTCTCTTCTTGAATTTTCCACTTGAATCATTTCTTCTATTATCTTGTCCATGATTACCACCGAAGTGGTTACCATTTCTGGCATGATAATTTCCTCCACGATGGTTATCATTGTTCCGATGGTCAATGCCACCGGTACGATTATTATCGTGTTGTTGGTCATTACCTTTTGGTTGGGTTGACTCATTATCGCGCTCCAATAACTGAGCCCTATTCACAACATCGGAATATAAACAAAGTTTGTGAGAAATGAGGTATTTACGTATTTTAGGTTTCAAACCTCTTAGAAACATTCATGTTATTCTCTCTTCATTATCAACTAAGTGGGACTCAAACCAGGAAAACTCGGCAAACTTAGCTTCGTACTGTGACACGATCATATTGTTTTGCTCCAGCTTGATAAACTCTACCTCCTTCATGTGATGAATACTTTTGGGAAAGTACTTGTAATTGAACAGTTCTTGCAACATCTCCCAAGACATCTTTAGTGCGGCAGGCTGAGTACGTTTTACTGATTCCCACCAGTAATCTACCTCTCCTCACAATATGAAGGTGGCGAAGGGAACCTTTTGCTCCTTGGAGCATCCCAATATATCAAATATCTTGGTGATCTACTTGATCCACGTCTCCGCCTTAACTAGTTTTGGCTCTCCGAAAAACTCTGGTGGTCCCAGCTCCTTGAACTGCTTAGCGGTGACCATCCGAGAGTTGCCAGTGTTTCCACCTGCATTTTGAACAGGAGTCGTTCTCTCTTGATGTTGCATGAATTGCATAAAGCCTCTGAACATCCCATCGTTCATCATCTGATCGGTGTTGTTGTTTACCTGAGGATTATTGTCTTCCTGGTGCACATTATCCTGGGTATTGATCGTTGGTGACTCAACGGTCTCATGTGCTCCATTGCTTATCTCAACATTTTCGGATGTCATTTTCAAACACTGCCACAAAACAAGGGTTAGTAATCATGTCACATATTATCCCTATACTATGACCGACCAAATAAATATCAAATAAACTTAGGTAGGTCATACTAGCGAAGGAATTTCTAGTCTCTCCCCTCCTAGTTCTAGTCTCACATATCGGCCAGGGATCATATTCCTAGCTTTGATACCAACTGTGACGCCCCCAAAATAGGTATACATCACCCATTTTGAGTCGCTAAATACATGGTACATAATACAACTACAAACTTAATTATACAACTGTCATGTAAAATACGACAAAATATAGCTGAGAGTTTAAACTAGAATATAGCCTTTTAGACAATATCCACACTTAATGAAGTTCTCATTACAATTATTATCAAACTATTTCATAGAATAGTGAGGACTACTAATGCACCATCTCGGACCATCACTTTGTTCCCTGACTAGTCCCAGCTATATTCCCATTTTCTGAAGAGAACAATGAAAGAAAAAGGGTGAGCTCAACTAGCCCAATAAGAAATATTATGACTAAGATAATACAGAATAAATTATCGTTAGTCTTTAATATTGTTAAACTGATAAAATATAATAAACATCAAGTTTAACTGCAGTGGAACAAGCAATCCATTAGAAGAGTCAAGTAGAACATGATAACTACTATCTTCTATGATTTAAAAAGTGTTTTATCAACTTTATCGCTGAGACTCAGCTTAATAAATAAATCACATCATCGAATTATCCCTTCACTACGGGCTAAGGATATTCATGTAATCATCAATGATCATGATCAAATCAACAACTGTCCATCAATGCACTACGGGCCGATGAGAACTTTTATCACATCATTTGTAACATTACGGTCATGATTATACCGAATAATCCTGGTTATAATCATACCAATCAATAGTACATCAATGCATGCAAGCCACAATTGACTTTTATCACAATATACACATGAGGATGATGACAATGATATAAGAATTCAATCAAACGAGATCAAGGATAAATATTAAAGACTTTAAATTTATCCAGAGCTTAAAAATATCAAAATTGTCAACATGATACTACTTTGTGGAGTAAAATTCAAGAAAAATATTTATGTATCAAAAATAATCTTGGACAAAAAAAAAATTAATTTTTATCTTGAATAGTACCCCGTGAATAGTATCTCGTGAATAGTACCCCATGAATAGTATACCGACATGAAAAATGCCTCGAATAACCGAGTGATTAATACCCGAGTGAATAGTACTCGAGTGAATAGTAACATGTGAATAGTAACTCGGTAGGAAAAGTATCCCGAATCCTCGGGTGAATAATATTCGAGTGAATAGTAACCTATGAATAGTATCCTGGGTGAAAATATTGATATTTAATAAGAAAGTTTAGATCAATATTATATTGAAACGATACTAGATGAAGCGTAAAACTCAACGATATTCTATTAATTTTAGGAAGTATAGAAGCAATACTTACCATAGTAAGTTTATATTTAAGAATATGAAAAGAAATAATATACGATACTGCAAATGTATTTTCACAAGTCATGCGGTAGTCCGCGTAAACAGATCATTTTCATAATTTAATAACAATTGAATACGAAGGGTTATTCATCAGTCATGCGGTAGTCCGCGTAAACAGGTTATTCACACAGAATAATAAAGAATGGAATAACAAAAGATTTCACCATGCATGCGGTAGTCCGCGTAGACAGGTTATTCCCACAGAATAATAAAGAATGGAATAATAAAAGATTTCACCATGCATGCGGTAGTCCGCGTAGACAGGTTATTCCAATAGAATAATAAAGAATAGAATAACAAAAGATTTCACCATGCATGCAGTAGTCCGCATCGACAGGTTGTTCTAACAGAATAATAAAGAATTGAATAACAACACTTACGAGTATTGAAAGAAAATAACTCTCTTCAGGAATACGAAAGAAATAATACCCCTTACGAATAAAATAAATAATAAACCTTACGAATATTGAACGAAGATAATATTTTTTACGAATACGAAAAATAATATCGTAAGTGAATATGAAATAAATAACACTCCTTACGAATACAACAAATAATATCCCTTACGAATATTGAACGAAGATAATATTTCTTACGAATATGAAAAATTATATTATAAGTGAATATGAAATAAATAACACCCCTTACAAATACAACAAATAATATCCCTTACGAATATTGAACGAAATTAATATTTCTTACGAATACGTAAAATAATATCGTAAGTGAATATGAAATAAATTACACCCCTTACGATTACAACAAATAATATCTCTTACGAATATTGAACGAAGATAATATTTTCTACGGATACAAAAAATAATATGAAATAAATAACACCCCTTATCTTAGTAGAAGATTGAATACTGAAGTAGGGTAGTAGCATAATACTCTTCTTCTTTCTCTCTATAGTTTCTCTCTCTAGAGTTTTAGTGAATTTGTATGAAATAATGAAGGAATGAGCTTCTATTTATAGGAAAAAGGATTGAATAGTAACTAATTCATGAACGACCCAGATTAATTTAGTTTTAAATGGACGGTCCATATTGATTTACTATTAAAACTTAAAGCAACGGTCCATACTGATTTACTATAAACCAGCGATCCATATTAATTTACTATTATAACTTCCCACCAACGGTCTATATTGATTTACTATTATATCTTCAACCAATGATCCATATTGATTTACTATTATAACTTTAACCAACGGTCTAAAAAATTAGCATATCTCCTCATGGAATAATACGTCAAACTTATAACAAACACCTCATAACAAACCCCTTTATTTATATCAAAAATTGAATAAATATTTACCACAAATCACTTATCTTTAATCAACACATATTTAATCTTTCAACAATTATTCATCATTAATATTATAACTCATAATATTTAACAACTAGATCATTCCCAAGAAAGAGGGGGCTTTTCGATAAGGGTTTTTCCCTATTGACACGCAATTAGGTGACCAAACCTCTCCTCGATAGAACTTTCTAGACATCGTCAATATTGAAAATAATAATATGAATAATTTTGTCGTCTCAATTATTGATTAAATAATATAAAATATTATACAGATGATAATGTGACAATAATTGAATCAAATAACATCAGATACTATGCAGCAATTACTGTAGCAATAATTGAGTCTAACCGAGTGGCTTCGTAAGCATCAATAATCAATACCGTGTGCTACTATGCAACCACGCGTATTACTGTACTTTTACCACCGGGTATTTCAACAGTTTAACGGTAAAACTTTCGTCGTTATTTTATAAGAAGATATGTTTGTCATTTTCTAACATCGACAGTTATTTCGTTGTGGGGTCCACCAATGATGGTATCGTTGTTCGGATATTTCCTGATAAAAAGAATATTTTCCGACCAAACGAATATTCCCCGACACAACGAATATTTTATAACCACTTGCTTACTTTGAAAAATTTTCATATATCACTCTTAACTTTAACCCTTCATCAATTATAAGAAAATTGAATACTTTCATTTCATAAAATTCAGCGTCCTACAATCTCCCCTCCTTATGAAATTTTGCCCTCGAACTTTACGTACGTAACTGGTATGCCGAAGAGGTGATGATAACTTGTTTAGATTCTAACTCTTGAGGTATAACCTTTGAGTGTCGATTATAATCGTTTTTATCCAAGATTTTAACACGTATCTCCTCATACATTAAATTTTCTTCTATCTTGTCTAGTTCTAATTCAATAATGTGATTCGGGTCATCCATATATTTACGTAACATCGATACGTGAAAAATATTATGAACACGCGACATACTTGGTGGTAAAGCGAGTCTACAGGCCACAGTTCCTACTCGATCAAGGATTTCAAATGGGCCAATAAAATTGAGGGTTGAGATTTCCTCTCTTCGTCGATTCTTGCTTTTAAAATAACGCCTTCTTGAATCTTCTTTTTCACATTCATCAGCTCAGAATCTATAGCTTGAGCGGCTTTAACCTTATCGATTAAAGTCGATTCTAATGGTATATTCGCTGTCTTCACGTAGGTTCTTGGAGTCTTTAACTCTATCTCCATCTTTTATTAGTCGTACGAAATGGGACTTTGTGTTAACAATATCGCACTAGCATACTATCTTCCACTCAATGCGTCAGCTACCATGTTTGTTTTTCTAGGATGGTATTGAATGGTATGGTCGTAATCTTCAACAGCTCGAGCCTGTAACGCCCCAGAAAATAGAACCTTTTGTGAATATTTTAATAATGAATAAAATAATATTATTTGTTATTATTATTTGTTAATAAGATGATTGTCGTTCTATAACCTAGAAGTGTCGAAAAGTCGTAGTATTTTAACTACGTGAAGGAATTAAAGTGTTTGAATTTTCAAGACGAAAATAAAAGTTTTTTGAGAAATTTTCTGAAAAATACTATTCATCATTTTCCGCTCGGGAATTATTTTTGAATTTTCGAGAAATACGTAACATTATAATATCAAGGTGAGATAGATTATATAATAATAATCTAAGTATGGAAAACAAAATATTTCGCATGCGGACTTAATTTAAGAACGGTAAGAATTAAAGTCTAATGAAATGAATTTGTGTAATCTTGTAAGAAGTACAAGTCAAATAAACATTAAGGGGCAAGCCCAAGATGAAATAATGATTAAGCTCAATTGTTTATTAATGTAAAGCCCAAATGATTGTTAATGAGGAGTTCAAGTTAATTGGTAATACAAGTCCAAGGTTAAGTTAAGTTAATTAAAGTAAGCTCAAGCTAGGATCCATTGGATTGTAGTGAACCATGGGGCAACCCATGTTAATGTGGTTAATCTTGGTGACCAAGACTTTTGAGTAATGACCAAGATATAAGTCTAATGATCAAGTAAAGGATAAGTGTTGTGATTTGCAAGTAAAAAATAGTAAGGAGATGACTTAAGGAGGTGGGATGGCATAATGACTAAACTACCCTAACCTTGTGTTTCCTACAAATAGAAGGAGCTCGCTAGTCATTTGCTACTTATTCAAAACACCAACAACTTATTGGTTAGAAAGAATAAGCACTATTAAGCTTAACTTTAATTGTTAGATTTCCAAGAAGAAGAAGTAGTAATCAAAGGTAAATGATCTTATCTCTTCTATCTCTACCATTGTAGGGTGATAAGAGTAGTGTAAACTAATGAACATGTATGCTAAGAACACTTAAGAAATGGATGATTAATGGACTTAAGCCGTATAAGTCATGAATAAGTAATCTAAATCTAAATAAGTTGTAAAATCATGAAGAACAATGATGGACTTGTCATATGTTGACCTTAAGAAGATAGGGTGTTTGTTAAGATGTAAGGATGTTGCTTAAATAACTTAAATTAATAATAAGTCATAAGAAAATGAAATCATGTAGTGTATAATTTGTTAAGTTATAAACTTATGAGGAAAAAGCCATAACCAAATTTAAAGATAAGTTGTTGTATGTAGGTTGAGATGTTTAATTAATGGATTGAATCTATTTGGAATGATGAACAAATCACTAGTAACAACATTTTGTCGGAATTCACATGATTGGACGATAATCGTTGAAGTCGTGAAATTCTCGGAATGGAAGTCGTATTTTGTATTTAAACTCAAAAATATTGGTTTTCGATGGAGATAAGTCTTATTTGGCATTATGGAGTTGTGGACTAATAGGTGAATTTTTAGTTAACGAAGTCAAATAGATAAAATTATTGCATGAACACGTAGAGCATGTAATTTGTGAACCGTAGGCTCTTGAACGAGCCAATTCAGACTTATAACGAAGAAGTTACGAGGCCGGGTGTTTCACAAAATTTTAAAACTGTAAAATTTTCTGGTGCACAGAGCTGGCGCTGCGGCGCCAGCCCAAGGCCAAATAGCCCGCGCCGTAGCGCCGAGCTTGGCCGAGCAAAGCCCTGACCCACTGTTAGTTCGCGCCGCAGCGCGACCATAACAAAGGAGACTCACGCCGCAGCGTCGAGTCCGGATTCTCTGGCATTAGTACATAGCGCCGCATTGCGGCATAGCGAAGGAACACTGGCGCCACAGCTCCAGCCTTAGGATCGAGACCATAAAGAAAGTTTCTTTGTGGAGCATGAATAGTAGTTGATGAAAAATTAACTAAAAGATATTAATGTAATATTGTTAAGACATATTTAAGCCTTAAGTATAATCACCTAAGGTTAAAAAAAGATAATTACATGTGAACATAATAATGACATAACAGAAAGCCGGAACCAATAAATAACAAATCTAATATGTAATTAGATTGAGAAGAAGGGTAAAATTCTTTAGGAATCATGCATGTTATTCATGACCTAATGTGCCATTGATGTGATCATCTACTGTAGAGACCTTAAAGACCTAAAGTGCACGTGTTATAACAGTAGCAGACGCTAAAGGCAAGTGTTCTAACCCTTGTTTCAGTTCAATCTGGACAAGCTTTATAATTCATGTATTCTTACACATGAGTTAATATCTGATGAAGTCAAAGCTAATTCTTTTGGCTAAACTTACGATATGTTGGATTTCTTATAATCTATCAAAGTATTGTCAATGATTTACCAAACTAATATTTGTGTGGTTTTTTAAAAGGAGACTGAGTATGCTAAAATGTTTTATCGTCAAACGACTGGCACGTGAGGTTGCCACAACTTAAACGTATACATGTTTAATGAATGTAGTGTTGATCAACATAGAGTACTATAGGCTGATCACCTAGATGTGCTCGTAAGCTATGCCGGACTTACGGACTTCGTGCAAGGATGTTCTTTTTAAAGAACTTATGAAATGCTCATGATCTTGGACCAGAATTGATGTTTTACTAAATATTGTCATTGTAAAACATTTTAAAGGAAAAGAAGTGTTGTTTTGAATTATCAATATCGTTTATAATATTTTCCGGAAGCTTTTAATAATTTATAATCAACTACTATAATTTATAATATTTTTTCAAACACTTAAATCATTTTTAAATGGTTTAATTATCAAATAATCTTATCATTATTAATATTTAATAATATAAAAATATTAATAACATACTTGTCAAAATATTAAAGTTATTGTTAATAACTTGAAATATTTTTAAATCATCAATATTCTACTTAAATGATTTTTAAAGTAATTAAAATCATTTTTAAATCATCACCGTTAATATTTAAATATTAATGAAATTATTATCAAAATATTAAAAATCATTAATTATAACTTAAAATACTTTTAAAACATTTTTCTCATTTTTAAATAATTTTTAAATCAATAAAACCATTTTTAATTCATTTATTTAATATAATAATTAAATAAATCTAATATCATTAATATTAATTTATTAATGAGAATTCTTCAAAAATATTGAAAATTATATTTTATAATTCAAAATATTTTCTAACACTTAATTCTTATTTAAAATGATTTTTTATAATATTAAATTATTTTTCTCTAATTTATTTAATACACTAATTAAATAAATTAGTTATCATTTTTATTCAAATAATTATAATTATTAAAGAAAAATGTCCCAAATAATTAAAAATTATTTTTCAGAATTTAAAATGATTTTTAAAACCATTTTTAGTAATTTTTAGAATTTATTTTTATTTTTAATTAATTTCTGAAATATTCAGAAATTAGAAAATAATAAACCGTCGTTAAAGCCCTTTAGCGACACAAAGCATCGATGTTGGTGTTCTTGAGCTCAAGAACACTGACAGCTGGCTTAACAAGTAGTCAACTTTGACCGGCTTTTAATCTATGTGTAATTCGATTCTGGGCTAGCAACTGTGAGCGTGTAGTGTTTTTGTAATACTACAACAAATAACCATCATCATGATCTAACAATATCTCAACTGCAAGATCCAAAGCCCCAAAGTCGCTGTCAGAAGCTTTTGGGCTTTCTGGGTTACCCAAAAACCCTGACAGCTTCGACTGTCCACTTTGTGGGTCGATTTAATTCCATCCCCAGTCATCAAATACATTATGTTATGATCCAAATCTATAGAATTAGTGTCAAGGTACAATTACATGACAACTTCACAGTTAAATAACATCCAAATCTCCAGATTCAACGTGGTCAAACGTTGTCTGAAAAATTGCTTACACTGTTTCTGGGTTTTCCAGAAACGTCAAAAACAGACCGAATGGTCTACTTTGACCTCATGTCACGATCGACCTATTGACTGTTTTAATGTTCTACAAGCATGAATCTAGAGTCCATCGTACAATCTACAATATGGTTACAAACATAACATCAAACAACATAAAACATGTCAGATCCGGGCTTCACAAAAACTTGTCAGACACGAAACTAAACTTTCTGGGTTACCTAGAATATACTCGGTCATGCCCGGTCATTGGGTTTTGACCAATTATATCTTCGAATCCAGACATGCAATGACTTTAATTCCACTTGCAGCTTAAAGATAACATAACCAGCTACCCATAACAACTTGAAAACATCAAAAATAACAAACGAACAAGAATCTGTGGCGCCTGACATTAGCTTGTCAGACCACAAATTTTGTTCTTCGATAGATTTGAAAAACTTCGATTTTTTACCAACTTTGATGCTATGGACCCATCATGGATCAACATAGATCAACTAAAAACATTATATAACATAAAATTAAACACTTTAACACAAAATTTCTCTTAGTATACAAGATCAAAATAAGTTTTAGGTTTTATACCTTTTCTTTAATATGCTTGATCTTGATCTTCTTAACTGATCTAGGGTGTTTGAAATGCTTGGTTAGTGACTGAAACACTTAGAAAATTTCGTGGCTATGGAGTGAGAGAAGTTTGGCTAAGTGTAAAAACATAAATGACTTGTGTTTTTGGTTTTCTCTTTCTTTAATCCACCACTTTTGATTCTTGTGGTTAAAATGGTGTGATGTGGCTTCACAAGGCTAGTAATAAGTGTTTGGTAAAAATGCAAGAGGTGTGGCAACAATTTTAACCACATCTCTTTTTTTTACTAGATTTTTTTTAAAGTAAAGGGTATTTTTGTCATTTTCCTTCTAAATTTAATGGCAACATAGACAATTGGCTCAAATGTCCAAACCCTTAGGGTTTAGGGTTTGGGTTTGGGTAATGGTTTAGGATTTGAACCCTTTAGAGTTTAGGGTTTAAACCCTTTAGCTTTGCAATCTAATTTCCAATATTTTAGAATTTTGGTTTTCAAAATAGAAAATTAATATTCAAAAATTATAATTAGGATTCAATAATTATATTAATAGTTTCCTAATCATAAAATTCAATGTTGCTAATTAGGATAATATTCCTAATTAAAATTGCTTAATTTAGCAATTATGGTCAAAATGATCATTAGGGTTTATAACCCACGAATTAGGGTTTTAATTAGAAAAGTAAATTTACTAAATTATAATTAGGGTTTGTAAAATAGAAATTAAGATAACTAAAATATAATTAGGGTTTCCAACAATACATTATGGTTTCTAATCCTGAGATTAGGATTTCTAATCTCTTATTATGTTTTATTAATTTCAAACCTTATCCGATCAATCATTGATCAAAAATTCTATACAGTACAAACACGTAATCAGTAATATAATTATTTTAATTATATTTTCTACCGAATTCCTATCCAGAAATTAGGGTTAGGGTTTCTAAAACTGTTAAGCACAACTCTACTATAATTTTTTTAGTCAATACACATTGACTTTCTCGAGACTCGTATCACCAATACTTGTCACATAAATGATAATTAATATTAATATTACTTAAAAAAAATTATTCGCAATTTTTTTGTTTATTCGAAATCCTGGGTTATCACATTATGTGTAGCAACATGGTGTAAGTGTATGATGCATATGTTTTGGTTGGATTGCTCTCCAACATGGTGTGAAGATTGTCGGCTCCCTGTTGCTTCTACCAGGGATGGCAATAAATAAGCAGCCTGATGAACTATCATAGACGTGCGATCCACAACTAACAGGAATCTCTAAAATTGTTGATATTAGGGTTATCACCAAAGTCCTGAATCCATGATACAGACTTTATTCCGGAGATATGCCTCTCGTGTATAAGAGATCTGTGGGGATAAAGCTTTGTCTACTTGAAGATATGTATAATATATTCCATCATCGATCCTCCCCGATGATCTTGATCCTTCCTGGCTTGTATCAACAGGACATTTCAATGTTCTGTTGGATTTACTGCCAACAGTATGTGTTGTCAGAGCTGCCTGACCTTCGTTGACATGTGAACCAACGGATGACCACGCGTTGTAACCCCTGTCGGGGATCTGTTTTATCCTCGCTGATGTGTTCATCAACGGATGAAATCCTTGCTGGGGATAAATGCCAAGGCTGCTTGACCTTTGTTGATGTGTATCACCTAATGCAATCATTGGATGGCTTCCGATGCATCGTTGGGTTTACTTGCCAACGACTGTACTGGCGTCAAGGTTCCTTGACCTTCGTTGACATGTGCATCAATGGAAAATATGCGTTGTAACCCCCGTCAGGGATCTGTTTTTGGACAGATGATCATGCGTTGTAACCCCCGTCGAGGATCTGTTGGGGATGATGACCCTAAACTGACGGCATTAGACCTTTGTACGGTATTACTGAATGTGATCTGTAACTGCTGAGATCATCGGTATAGTATACCCTATGTTTGGGGGAATACCAATGAATGATATTCCGCTCAATCGCGTAGCGTTTTTATCCCTGATTTGGCCTTTTCAGCTTGTGAGAACTCCTTTGCAACTCGAGCTGGATCGAGCTGGAGGGACGGGACCCACATAATGGTGTTGTAGGTACACTTGCAGTAGCCACAGGTGGACTTGCGGCCAGTCGTAGATGGCTATTAATGGGCTGGCTTGCTTTTACAAGTCATTTTACGTTGTGTCGCATAGGAAATTCGAGAGCTCTTCTTCAGATCTGCTGAGTTCAGACGTCTTTCTACAAATTATGTCACCGTACATGTGTTCTACATTGTCATGGTAACGTATGCAGGTCTTCTTTTCTAGTTTTTATCCGTTAGAAAATGACTTATCACATTAAATGCTTCTAGACACATAGTAGTGAATATGCATGCTCAAATGACATGATAAAAAATATTCAACATAGTAAATGTTAGTATTAAACCATGTTGAACATAATGATGTGAAAAAATTTGACTTTTGAAACAGTCAAATTGGCATCTTTTTATGCTATTTCTTATACTATTTGAGCACAAATGGGCAAAAGGTAAAAATGCAAAGTAATCCTAGTAATTAGGCTACCCTTATGGAATGATGACTTTGACTTTTTAATGCAAATAATATGTATATGACTGTGGGCAGGCGTGCTACTGAATGGCCACCTACTCATGCCTATGTGCATGTGGATAGTCCTATTTATAGAGGAAACTATGGCAAAATTTTTCAAAATGTAGGCATTGAGTAGTCATGTATTTTTAACCCTATTATAGATTTATGTTAAAGTAGTGCATGCATGTAGTCAAAAAATGCATTTTGAAAAGAAAGCTCCAGGTTTCAGAATTAACACACCCTTTTTGAGGTGATTTGGAGACTTGTTGTCCAGATATTATGGATCTGGATTAGACGAGTAGTTCCCGCAGGACCACTTCTGGTGTACGGAGGAGGGCTTCTGAAGTACTTTGACCCCATTCTGTTAGACAGCCTCATCGTCTGGTGGAGGTGGTGATACGTCCAGTTTGGGTTGATGTGCCGGATGTCGAGAAAGAGGAGGAGGATGTTCCAGTTGCCGACCCCGCTCCTACTGCACATGTTCCCCGTAGGGACCTCTCGAGTATTCAGGTGGCAAACCCAGAGCTTCTGTAATGACCCCAAAATCTATACAATTTAAATCCCGACTCAAAATTCATACAATTTAATTCTCGACTTCGATCGTTAATAATACATTCAACCTCTAATTTTACATCATTAAACGATAATACAATCATTAAAATTTGCGGAATAATTAAAATTTTCTATTACAAACTATCCTCGTCCCCAAAACCTTCAACCTTTACATCTAAATATCTCAGAATCATTTTAATACTACAATAGTTTACATTCGCAAAACAATATTACAATTCAACATTAATACATTATTCGAAACCTTAAACATGGTTTAAATAATAACACAACCAAAGTATATAAATCTTCAAGTATCACATCTGATTCATGTCTTTCAAGTAACGCATAACTTTACCTTGAATCTTGAACCTGCAAAAGTGGTTATTTACAAGGTTGAGCTCGACAGCCCAGCAAATTTAACAGTCTATCATGTTTCACATAACACACAATTCATGCATTCTACATTTCTAATTTATCGAGTTACATTATGCAACATGCATGTGCTATCACATATCACATATAAATTGAGTTCCATAACCAAATTAACTTGGTCATATTTTGACTTTAACAATTCATAAAGCATGGTATGTAACTCACCACATAATCACATTTAATCCACAAACATAATAGAACTGAAAAACTTGCCTTGGATGTTGTTTAATGTTTATAACTTATCTGCGATGTGATGATCCTACACAAATTGACGATACATACATGTACATATTAGTTTCACATACAAAATTCACGTAATCAATGCAAACTAATTTTATTTAACTATAATATTTTGTTCTTGTCTTAAAACCATTATATGTTTCTTTAGAAACTTTTGTCCGTTATAACCTTTTTACGCCCAAAAGGTTCTCTCATGGATTTAGTATGTAAATACTTTACGTATCAAAACATAAACCATTTATATCCCCTTCGTTTTATATTACTAGGTTCAATATAATTTCACAAGGCAGCAGCCCCTCACCTTTGACACCCATTTCGCGGTTTAATAGCTTGCAATTTACTTATCTAATCGTAAGGCATTTTTTTTAGTATGTTTTTCATGGCATACAAGACTATTTTTAAGAAATAATAACCCCTCATTTCGGGTTTGTTAAGTAGTCTAAAAAGCGTGCCAAAAATTGACGTTCATATCAGTCTTCAATTTTTTTTCCCAGCTTTACCCTCTCGCGCTAAAACAGTCATAACTAATTCGTTTCAAAACATTTTTGAGCGATTCTTAAGCCCACGCGAAGCTAACTTCCGAGGCTACAACTTTCATTCTTTGACCATTTCCAAATTCAAAACACAGAATTCCGAAAAATTCGTTCAAGGTGACTGCCCCGAGTTGGTTAGACAGTTTTGACGCGACTACTTTGAATGGTCATAACTCTTTGCTCCGAAGTCGGAATTAGTCCGTTCTGAAGTCTATGGAAAGCTAATTCAGTGTACTATAACATACCAAAAGCCCAGAAGTTTGTGCAAACATTAACTGATCGAAACAGTGTCCCGAATAGCACATCCCGCTGCTGACTTTCAGTTTGACAAATTCGACACATTTCTTTCCAATCACCGTAACTCCCTCATCCGAGGTCGGAATGAGGTCATTCCAAAGCCTATGGCTTCCTAACTCAGTGCACTACAACTACCCAGAAACTCAGAATTTTTCAGGCAACATAGCTATTCCAGAATTTGACACTATAGTCACTATTCATTCAATTTTCATTTCTAGACATGGTTTACTAAAATCTTCACTACGGATTCATTTTAACTCCGTTTTGGTTCATTCAAGTTAGGAAATCTTCAGAACTTAGAGGGATATAACATACAATCATCAAATTAAGCTTTTAGACATAAATCAAAAGCACAAAGGGTCCTCAAGCTCAGTCCCAAAAACTGCCCAACAAGGTTCTTTGTAAATCTTTTATTTTGTGAGTTTTGGTTACACTTGGATGATGTTAAGGTTTCATATCTCTAATTACAATCATTATAACTCATTTACATAATCAATTAGAAGCCAAAATAAACATAGAATCTTTAGATAAAATGATGAAATATTTCTCTGAGTCATTTGCGTAATTTGTGTCTTCGATTCTAGGGACATAATCTTTGTAAGTAGGGAAGATTGTAACGAATGAGTGGCTTGAGTTGTGATTCTGGGGATAGAATCCTTGTAAGGAGGGAATGATGTAACAATCCAGATTTTTATTAAAATATTTAAATATTTATTAAATTATATAAATATTTAATGGTTGTGTTTATCGTTGAATAAGTATTTGTTTAATTGATTTGATGTGATTTGATTATTTATTTGTTTAATAAATAATTAATGAGTTAAGGAAATTAATTATTTTGAAATAGTAATCTAATTTAATTTAATAATTAAGTTAGAGAATTTATAATGATTAAATAAATTATTATATTATGCAATGAATTGTTATTAGAATTAATTAAATTAAGTATGAAAACTTAATTAATTAGAAGTGTGACAAATAACTATATTATAAGTGGTTATTAAAATAAATTAAAGTAGTTTTAATTTATTTTGCCAAACAAAGCTTAAATATATTAAGTCTTTAATTTTAAAGAGTTTTGCCAAACGGAGCCTTATGACTTTTAGATTTTTAAATTTGATTTATTAAATATAAATTAAATAAATAAAATATAAATAATATATATAATAATTTTATAACTGATAATTGATTAGGGTCAATTATTATAATGTCAGTTTTTTTAAAAAAAAAACCGTCTGCATTAGTTTTATGTTGTGTTACATATATTGTATTTGGTTAAGTCTGAGAAAGGAAAAAGGGAAGTGTTTAAGGAAAGAAGAGTCTGAGAAATTTCAGAGAGAGCATTTGACAAAGGACTGAGATTTCAAAAGTTAGTTCAGAGTAGCGATTCTCAGTGAATGGTTTTTCTAAAAGTAAGTGAAGGTATGTTATATAAAACTTAAAACATATTACGGTATAATTTTATTGAATATCACTGTGTATGTTATAAAGTTTTACAAAAATTGTATGGAAATCATGTTTTTATAATTATGTATGATATTATGTGTATTTGTAACTGTAATTGTTATATTAGCACATGTATGCATATATGAGAAGTATGCTAGCATTCACAAAGAAAGAAGAATTGGTTTTACAGTAAACATTCACGTATGAACGTGGTTTGTAGAAATATCAAAATTAGTATATGTTAATTGTGAAATTGTGAAATTGAACTACGAATGGTTAATTGGGTATAAACTACATAGAATCGTAGTTTGAAGTAATTAAAATCAAATTGGTATGACAGTGTATAAACGTCCGTTATGGAGTTTGGTTTTTAAAATAATGCTTTCAATGATTTAAGATTTCTAAAATCATGGTTTAGTCGTTGGTAATTAGTATATACATGTTGGGTAATGTGTATATGTGTAATTGGCTTAGGTTATACATGTTAATTGGGGTTAATTGCTATTAAAAATAAAGACAGTAGCTTTGTTCTGTTCTTCGTGGTTGGGTTCTGCAAGTTTCGACGCCCCAGCGCCAAAATTTGAGCCCCAGCGCCAAAAATCGCGCCCCGGCGCCAAAATTCGCGCCCCAGCGCCAGAAGTTGGCATCCCAGCGCTGCAATTTGCACCCCAGCGCCAATCTCGCGCCCCAGCGCCACTAGTTGGCTTAGTACTCGCGCCCCAGCGCGGGGACAGAAGTCTGACTTGGACAGTTTTGATCTCCTGTAGTAAAATGGCCATAACTTCCTCATACGAACTTCGATTGAGGTGATTCAAGATGATCCGAAACGAGGACGAGTAGACCTACAACTTTCGTTCTTTAAGTTTTTCAATTTGAGGTCATTAGGATGGGTACAAATGGTCATTTTTAGGACTGTTGTGTTTTCGGAGGCAATCGGAGAGTGTCGGGCATGCACATATGCATGTGTAGTGCTCCAAACCATAAAAGATGATGTCTTAAGTTACAAAACATGAATCTTAGAAAATATAATGATGCTTAACATTAATAAATAATGTATTAGATAAGTTATAGAATCATAGTAAGCATACACAAGATAGGCAAATCGGGCGTGCGACGATTGAACGTCGAAACGCCGTGCCAAGTGTTAATGAACTTAAAAAAGTGTTTCAATTCCATTAAAATGGATATTATAAGATATGGAATGGGTTTAATATAAAACCAATAAGTAGTCCTAGCAAGACTTAAGCACTTGAACTTCGAGTTTGACTAAGAAGAAATATAGTGAGTCATAAGTCGAAAAGTTAACACAATCTAATTGACAATTGTGTATTTATTAATAGGAAAGATTATGAGATGTGGAGTAGAGTTTACATTATAATTGTTATGTGTTATTATGTGACTAATAGTTGATGTGTATGATTATATAATTGTGTAGGGCACGTGAAGTGCAGATAACTATAAGCTGTTAAGCTATTATTGGTAAACAACGATCAAGGCAAGTCTTTCGGTTCCTATTTTCTATGTGGACTTGATTAACTGTTTTAAATTACATGATATATTATGCATGTTGAATCATGAAATGTTAAAGTCAATATATGACTGCATTGCTTTGGCTAAGTAATGATGATTGAGTAAGGAACTCAATCTTTATATTTGCTATGTGAATTAAAAGCATGTATGCCATGTTACTTTAATGAGATGTATGTCGAGCATGTTATTATGTGCTATGTGATGTATGAAAACTGTTAGACTTTGTTGGGCTGTCGAGTTCACTCTTGCAAATAACCACTTTTGCAGGTCAAGATTTTAAGGTAAAGATATGTGCTAAGTGAGTTATAGAGATCTATATTCACGAAGATTACTTATGTTTTATGAGAAATGTATTTTCATATTTTGAACGTAATATATTGTTAAATTGTAAGTTGAGCTATCCAATGTATATGGATATTTAGTTATGATGTAAGACTTTGTATAACCATTTTGTTGTAACGATTCATGATATAAGATTGAATCAAAGAGATGTATTGTAATGGTTGCGATTCAGGGCAAGAAAGAAGGAAATGTATAAAAGTTTTAAATATTCTGCAATTTTTTAAGTTTAACATCGAATAATGATGTATTATTTAGAGGCTGAATGTATGGTTAACGACCGAAGTCGGGATTTAAATTGTATAGATTTTGGGGTCGTTACAGCTTCTGGGTGACTTGAGTCGACATCCCTCGATGTATTTGCACGCTAACGAGGTATAAAGTTAGATCTTAATCTTCCTTCTTTCCTATTGATGAGGAGTAAAGGATTTTGATGTCGATCTGCATTTTATGTAGGTTCTTGGCTTCATACAGCGTCGAGAGAACTGGTTATGCATTCAGTCCATATATCAGGCTCTGCATCCTGACTATAGAGCGATTGTGCATGACTAGGGATTTGGGGCGTTCTTTTCCATCCTTCCCCATCGATGTCCCTGGGGTTACCTCAGGGCATTGTCTGAGCGCTGGTTTCACCAGACTCAGTCTCTCCATTTGTTGGACTATGAGGTGATGATATGCCGATGGATTGGTGGTTTGTCACATGTATGGAGTTTGGAGGGGCACTAGTGCCTTGCACGGCGTATATTACTCCCACTACCATCAGATCTTTGTTAGGAGTTCCGGCGGAGGCGGTCAAGGGCAGGACTATCCGTATGGGTCCTTTAAGCGTAGATGCTATGAGTGGGATATTGAGCGAGCCCATACCAGCTGATGTTAGAGTCAGGAATCGCATTCTTCGGCGATTGTTCTTGATGATCATTAGGGTCTGCTTCATAGCAGATAACTCTTCTACGGTGTCGTTCGCTTTGATCAGCGCCACGCGACATGTGGACCGTATTGTATGATTGGGGTTCCTACACATTTTCCTTTTTCCTTAGGGGCATGCATATGCACTCGCAAGGCTTAACAGAGGCTTGGTTAGGATTCTACCCATTTTTGCTGGTGAGTATTTCTCTTGTAATTTACCATGTATAGGTTAAGAGTGTTAATTGACAGCATATGTTTGCCTTTGTGTTGGTAGTTTTGGGACTATGAGAGGCTCCCATGCTTACGTCCTATGAGTGTATTAGGGTTGGGTACCTATCCACGAGGACGGCGATGGCATCATTCCATACTGGCGGAGGTCCCTGTAGCTGAGGGTTTTACTCATTGTCGCCTACAGCTGCAGTTATTGACAGCTGATGTCATCACATGGAATTCCTTTTCTGGGGAGCACTGTAACACCCCCAAAATAAGTATACATCGCCTATTCTGAATCGCCAAATACATGGTACAGAATACAAATACAATCTTAAATATACAACATGAGTTGTGAGTTTTAATATAAACATTATCTTCTAGACAGTATTTAAACTCAAAATAAGTCCTCAAAACATTTATTAACACACTATTTTATAGAATAGTGATGACTACTAATGCTATCCTCTGGACCGCTCCGTTCCCCGAATAGTCCCTGCTACGTTCTCATTTCCTGAAGAGAACAATGAAAGCAAAAGGGTGAGCTCAACTAGCTCAGTAAGAAATATTATGACTAAGATAATGTAGAATAAATTATCCTTAGCCTTCAATAGTGTTAAACTTATACAATATAACAAACATCAAGTTTAACTAGAGCGGAACAAGCAATCCATTAAAGAGTCAAGTAAAGAATAAAATCTACTATCTTTTATGATTTAAAAGGTTTTTCGTCACTTTTATTTCTGAGACTCAGCTTAATAAATAATCCACATCATCGAATCACCCCTGCACTACGGCCAAGGATACTCTATAGTATCACGACCATAAACTATCCATGCACTATGGGCCAAGGATATTTGTGTATTCATTAATGGTCATGATCATGCCAACAACTGTCCATCAATGCACTACGGGCCAATGAGGACTTTTATCACATCATTTGTAACATTACGGTCATGATTATACCGAATAATCTCTAGTCATAATCATACCAAGTCCATCTATGCACTACAGGTCACAGATGACTTTCAACATAATATAACATTAGGATGATGACAATGATATAAGAATTCAATAAAACAAGTTTAAGAATTAATTTATCCAGGAACTAATAACGTCCAAATTGTCAACATGATACTTCTTTGTAGAGTAAAATTCAAGAATGCTATGAAAAGATACTGGATGAAGCGCAAATATCAAAGATATTCCACTAATTTCATGGAATATAGAAGTCCAAACTTTAACCAATTGAGTTTAATAAAGAATGGAATAACAAAAGAAATCACCAGGCATGTGATAGACCGCACAAAATAATAAATAATGGAACCAGGTCATGCGTAACCACATAGACATGATGTTCTAACAGAATAATAAAGAATGGAATAACAGAAGAATTTCGCCATGTATGCGGTACTTCGCATAGACAGGTTATTCCAACATAATGATAAAGAATGGAATAACATAAGTTCTCTTCATGAATAAGAAAGAAATAATACCCCTTACCTTAAAAAGAAGAGTACTGGATATAGGAAAAGAGAAGTAGCAGACTTCTCTTCTTCTTTCTCTTTATAATTTTCTCTATCTAGAGTTTCAGTGAATTCGTAAGAAATAATGAAGGAATGAGCTTCTATTTCTAGGAGAATGGAAAGGGTACTATGCAATAAAATATTCTAATAAAATAAAAACTTTTAAATAAAATATAACATATATTATATATTATATATTATATATATATATATATATATATAACACATGCTTGATAATTGACGGGATGACACCCCCGTGATTACCACCTCTGCCAAATTCTTCAAACCTGCACATGTATATGAATATAATAACAATAATTGTACTCCTTCCTGCCAATTCTTTCATCTTCTTTTCTTTCCAAGCATACCACCCGTGACCAAGTTATTAACCCCCCATTTCAAACCTCCACCAAAGTCCACTAACATATATATATATATATATATATATATATATATATATATATATATATATATATATATATATTACTTCCCTCCTTTCCAAGTACTCCATCTTGTGCCACCAAAATATTCATCCACCTTCCAAGACCTTCCTCCACATGTGGGCCACACCCGTGGGCCCCCCCTTAAAAAATAATTTTCTACCGATTATTTAAAAAATGGGTAAATAGTGGTCCATAAAATAAGTAAAATTTCCATCAAACACTTCATAAAAACAAATGCACTCAATATTTTTAACAACATTTACCATCATTATTATAATTCACAATATTAATCGACTAGGTCGTTCCCAGGAAAGAGGGGGCTTTCCAATAAGGATTTCTCTCTATTGACGCGCAATTAGGTGACCCAACCTCTCCTCGACAGAACTTCTAGACATCGTTAATATTGCAAATAATAATATTAATAACTTTGTTATCACAAATATTAATTTAATAATTTATAAAATATCGACAATAATTGAATCAAATAACGTGAGATACTATGCAACAATTACTATAGCAATAATTGAACAAAACTGAGTGACTTCTCACATAAGCAGCAATAATCAATACCGTGTGCTACTATGCAACCACGCGTATTACTGTACTTTTAACACCGGGTGTTTCAACAGTTAACGGTAAAACTTCTGCCATTATTATCATAAAGTATTTTTGTCGTTTTCTCAATCCGACAATAATTCCGTTGTGGGTCCACCAATGATTGTGCCGTTGTACGAATATTCTCTATTAAAACGAATATTCCCCGACCAAACGAATATTATATAACAACTTGCGTACTTTTCAAAATTTATAAATATTATCCACAACTATAACATTATATCAAATTCATTCCATAATATTCAAAAATGATAATTATAGAAAAATCATCTTTATTAAAAAGTTGGGGTCTTACAATCTCCCTTTCTTATGAAATTTCGCCCTCGAAATTAGGGTACATACCTGGTATGTCGAGAGGTAAGGATACCTTATTTTCATTTCAGATTCTAACTCCCAGGTCATTTCCTCAACATTGTGGTTTCTCCATAAAACTTTGACTTGAGGTATAACCTTGGAGCGTAGAATATGTTCCTTCTTATCCAAGATTTGAATAGGAACCTCTTCATACGTCAAATCTTCAGTTATTTCGTCCGGTTCTAACTCAATAATGTGGTTCGGGTCTTCCACATATTTACGTAACATGGATATGTGAAAAACGTTATGAACACGAGATATACTTGGCGGTAAAGCGAGTCTATATGCCACAGTTCCTACTCGATCGAGGATTAAAATGGGCTAATGAATCGAGGATTGAGCTTTCCTCTCTTTCCAAATCTCGTAACTCCTTTCCATGGAGCAACACGTAACAACACATGATCTCTAATATCGAATTCCACATTCTTTCGATGAAGATCAGCATAACTCTTTTGTCGATCTTATGAGGTTTTTATATGTTGTCGAATCGTTTGAATCTTTTTCGTAGTTATACGTACCAACTCTGGTCCCAACAACGTTGCTTCACCCACCTCATCCCAGCATACTGGAGAACGACACTTTCTTCCATACAATACTTCGAATGGAGCCATGTCAATACTTGCTTGATAACTGTTGTTATAGGAAAACTCCACCAATGGTAAGAACTTATCCTAACTTCCCTTGAAATCAAAGACACAGAGTCTTAATAGATCTTCAAGAGTTTGAATAGTCTTCTCCGACTGTCCGTCTGTCTGAGGATGATATGCCGAGCTAAATCGTAAATCTATGCCCATAGCTTTCTGCAAACTAACCCAAAATCGTGAAGTGAATCTTGGGTCTTGATCAGAAACTATGGATACTGGCATACCATGCAGTCTTACAATCTCATTTATGTACATACGAGCAAGACGTTCAAGTGTATAAGTTTCTCGTATTGGTAAGAAATGAGCAGACTTGGTCAATCTATCAATAATGACCCAAATTGCATCTATGCCTTGAGAAACCTTAGGAAGACCGGTAACGAAATCCATGGTAATGTGCTCCCACTTCTATTCTGGAATTTCAAGCGGTTGCAATGGACCTTTTGGTACTTGATGCTCTGCCTTAACTCGTTGACAAGTTAGACACCTTGAGATAAACAGCGCTATCTCTCTTTTCATATTACTCCACGAAAATGTATAACGAAGATCACGACACATTTTGGTACTCCCAGGATAGATTGCAAACGATGTGTTGTGCGCCTCCATCATGATTTTATACTTTAAATCAGGGTCGTTAGGAACACAAAGTCTGGAGTTGACTCGAAGTATTCCTTCTTCATCGATTCTTGCTCCCGGCATAGCACCTTCTTGCACTTTCTTCCTCATACGCATCAGTTCCAGGTCTGTAGCTTGAGCATCTTTAACTTTATCGATTAAAGTCGGTTCTACTCGTATATTCACCATCATCACATGGGTCCCTGGAGTCTTTATCTCTATCTCCATCCTTTGCAAGTCATACAAAATGGGCCTTTGCATTGACAATATTGCACTCGTACCCGCATATGATCTTTTACTCAGTGTGTCAGCTACCACGTTCGCTTTTTCAGGATGGTATTGGATGGTATGATCATAATCTTTCAATAGTTCAAGCCAATGTCGTTGTTGCATGTTGAGTTCCTTTTGGGTGAAGAAATATTTGAGGCTTTTATGATCCGTAAAGATCTCCACTTTTTCCCCATACAAGTAATGCCTCCAAATTTTAAGTGCAAAGACAATAGCTGCCAACTCTAGATCATGAGTAGGATAATTCCTCTCATATTCCTTGAGTTGTCGCGAGGCATATGCTATGACTTTCCCATGTTGCATGAGAACATATCCTAACCCTTTGCCCAAAGCATCACTGTAGATGACAAATCCCTCCGAGCCAGATGGTATTGTCAGAATAGGTGCTGAAATGAGTCTCCTCTTGAGTTCTTGAAAACCCTTCTCACATTCCTTGCTCCAACCGAATTTTGTTTTTTTCTGAGTCAGCTGAGTTAATGGAGTAGCAATTCAAGAAAATTCTTCAACGAATCTCCGATAATAACCAGCTAAGTCGAGAAAACTACGTACTTCGGTCACTGATTTAGGTTGCTCCCAGCTTTGAATAACTTTAATCTTTACTGGGTCAACTGATATTCCATGACTTGATACTACGTGCCCAAGGAATGCTAATTCTTCAAGCCAGAACTCGCATTTCTTCAGCTTGGCATAAAGCTTGTTTTCACGAAGCTTTTGGAGTATCAGTCTCAAGTGTTGCTCATGATCTTCACGGCTTTTAGAATATATGAGGATGTCATCAATAAAGACGACCACAAAGTGATCCAAATATTCCTTGAATACTCGGTTCATCATATCCAAGAAGGCAGCAGGAGCATTAGTCAATCCAGAAGACATGACTGAGAATTCATAATGCCCGTACCGAGTTCTGAAGGCAGTCTTTGGAACATCCTCAGTTCTAACCTTCAGCTGATGATATCCAGAACGAAGATCGATCTTTGAAAAGAATTGTGCTCCTTGTAACTGGTCAAACAGGTCATCAATACGTGGTAATGGGTACCTATTTTTGATGGTGACATGATTCAACTCCCGATAATCAATACAAAGTCGCATACTCTCATCTTTCTTCTTCACGAATAGAACATGAGCACCCCAAGGAGAAGTACTAGGACGAATAAAGCCAATGTCTAACAATTCTGCAGTTGGGTCTTTAACTCCTGAAGTTCAATAGGAGCCATTCGATATGGAGCTTTGGAAATGAGTTTTGTACCGGGTTCAAGGTCGATACAAAATTCAATTTCACGCTCTGGGGGTAGGCCAGGAAGTTCTTCAGGGAATACGTCAGGAAATTTATTAACAATAGAAATATTATTCAAATCTGAAGTATTTTTGTTTAAATCTGTGGCATGAGCTAAGAAAGCTTGACATACGTTTTTCAATAAACGAATAGCTTTATGGCTTGAGATGATAGTGATTGATTTTAATAGTTTTGTTACTTGAATTCGCATAATAGGTTGGTTAGGAATATGAAAGCTAACAACCTTACGAAAACAATTAATTTTTGTATGATGAGTAGTTAACCAATCAATCCCTAGAATCACATCAAACGCAAGTATTTTTAATGAAATAAGATCGACAGGTAATGTGAGGGTACCGATTTGAACCAAACAAGACTTATAAACAGTGGATGTAATGAAGGTTTCTCCCAACGGAGTTTTCACAGATAAGTCAAAGTCTAATTTCTCCGGAGTCAAATTTAATCGTTGAGCGCAATTAGGAGAAATAAAATAATGAATAGAACTAGTATCAAATAAGGTATAGACTTCGCTAGAGTTTATGATAAGCTTACCCGTGATGACCTCGTTTGGGTTCCTTACTTTCTGGGAGGTTATAACAAACGCTCTCCCTTGCACTACCAGCTTTGATTTTTCTGGGACGGCCTTTGGTGCCTCTATCCTAACTGAACTTGTCTTCGGTGAACGACAAAATCGGGCTAGGTGACCTTCTCTTCCAAAATTATAACATGCTTTGGACGGCATCGCGTAGTTTGGACTGATGTGTCCCTCCCCTCCGCATTTGAAGCATATGATAGGTGGTCGTTCTTCTTCCTTAACAATGGGTGTTGGTGCTGACGTCTTTCCATCATTGTTGAATCTCCTCTTCTTGAAATGTCCATTCTTATTGTTTTGGCCCAGATTACCACCAAAGTGGTTACCGTTTCTGGCCTGTAGATTCCCTTCATGCTTGTTGTCACCGCTTCGATGACACCTCCCACTGGTATTATCATTTTGTTGGCTGCTCTCTTTTGGTTGCGTTGACTCGTTATCGTGCTCCAACAACTGAGCCCTATTTACAACATCTGAATACAAACACAGTTTATAAAAAATAAGATAGTGACGTATCTCCGGTTTCAAACCTCTTAAAAATATCCACGCCATTCTCTACTCATTATCAACCAAGTGGGACGCAAACCGGGACAACTCGACAAACTTAGCTTCGTACTGCGACACGGTCATATTATTCTGCTCCAACTTGATGAACTCTACCTCCTTCATGTGACGAATACTTTCGGGAAAGTACTTGTCATTGAATAGTTCTTGGAACTTCTCCCAAGAAATCTTCAGTGCGGTAGGTTGAGTACGCTTTACCGATTTCCACCAGTAATCTGCCTCTCCTCGCAACATAAAGGTGGCAAAGGGAACCTTTTGCTGCTCGGTGCATCCCAAGACATCAAATATCTTGGTGATCTGCTTTATCCACGTTTCTGCCTTAAGTAGTTTTGGCTCCCCAATAAACTCCGGTGGTCCTAGCTCCTTGAACTGTTTAGCGGTGACCGTCTGAGAGTTTCTAGTGTTTCCATCTGTATTTTGGACAGAAGTCTCTCTTGCCTGATGTTATACAAATTGCAGAGAGCTCCTAAACATTCCGTCGTTCGCCACTTGGTCGGTGTTTTTGTTCACCTGAGAATTATTGTCATCCTGATGCACATTATCCTGGGTGTTAATCTGTGGTGACTCAACGGTCTCTTATGATCCATTGATGTTCTCAACATTCTCAGATGTCATTTTTAAATACTGCCACAAAACAAGGGTTAATTAACATATCACATATTATCCCTATACTCTGACCGATCAATTAAATATCAAATAAACTTAGGTAGATCATACTAGCGAAAGAATTCTCCATCTCTCCACTCCTAGTTCTAGTCTCACATCTTAGCCAGGGATCATATCCCTAAGCTTTGGTACCAACTGTGACACCCCCAAAATAGGTATACATCACCTATTCTGAGTCGCCAAATACATGGTACAGAATACAAATACAATCTTAAATATACAACATGAGCTGTGAGTTTTAATACAAACATTGTCTTCTAGACAGTATTTAAACTCAAAATAAGTCCTCAATACATTTATTAACACACTATTTTATAGAATAGAGGACTACTAATGCTATCCTCTGGACCGTCACTCCGTTCTCCGACTACTCCCAGCTACGTTCTCATTTCCTGAAGAGAACAATGAAAGCAAAAGGGTGAGCTCAACTAGCCCTGTAAGAAATATTATGACTAAGATAATGCAGAATAAATTATCCTTAGCCTTCAATAGTGTTAAACTGATACAATATAATAAACATCAAGTTTAACTACAGTGGAACAAGCAATCCATTAAAAGAGTGAATTAGAGAATAAAATCTACTATCTTTTATGATCTAAAAGGTTTTTTGTCACTTTTATTTCTAAGACTTAGCTTAATAAATAATCTACATCATCGAATCACCCCTGCACTACGGTCAAGGATATTCACTAGAATCACGACCACAAATTATCCATGCACTACGGGCCAAGGATATTCATGTATTCATTAATGGTCATGATCATGCCAACAACTGTCCATCAGTGCACTACGGGCCAATGAGGACTTTTACCACATCATTTGTAATATTACGGTCATGATTATACCGAATAATCTCTGATCATAATCATACCAAGTCCATCTATGTACTACAGGCCACAGATGACTTTTAACATAATATAACATGAGGATGATGACAATGATATAAGAATTCAATAAAACAAGTTCAAGAATTAATTTATCCAGGAACTAATAACGTCCAAATTGTCAACATGATACTTATTTGTAGAGTAAAATTTAAGAATGCTATGAAAAGATACTGGATGAAGAGCAAATATCAAAGATATTCCACTAATTTCATGGAATATAGAAGTCAAAACTTTAACTATTTGAGTATAATAAAGAATGGAATAACAAAAGAAATCACCAGGCATGAGATAGACCACATAGACAGGTTATCCCAAAGAATAATAAATAACGAAACCAGGTCATGCGTAAACGCACAAACATGATATTCCAATAGAATAATAAAGAATGGAACCAGGTCATGCGTAAACGCACAGACAGGATATTCCAACAGAATAATAAATAACGGAACCAGGTCATGCGTAAACGCACAGACAGGATGTTCCAACATAATAATAAAGAATGGAATAACAGAAGAATTTCACCATGTATACGGTACTTCGCATAGACTGGTTATTCCAATATAATGATAAAGAATGGAATAACAGAAGTTCTCTTCATGAATAAGAAAGAAATAATACCCCTTACCTTAAAAAGAAGAGTACTGGATATAGGAAACGAGAGGTAGCAGACTTCTCTTCTTCATTCTCTCTATAATTTTCTCTATCTAGAGTTTCAGTGAATTCGTAAGAAATAATGAAGGAATGAGCTTCTATTTCTAGGAGAATGGAAAAGGTACTATGCAATAAAATATTCTAATAAAATAAAAACTTTTAAATAAAATATAACATATATTATATATTATATATTATATATATATATATATATATATATATAACACATGCTTGATAATTCACGGGATGACACCCCCGTGATTACCACCTCTGCCAAATTCTTCAAACCTGCACATGTATATGAATATAATAACAATAATTGTACTCCTTCCTGCCAATTCTTTCTTCTTCTTTTCTTTCCAAGCATACCATCCGTGACCAAGTTATCAACCCCCCATTTCAAACTTCCACCAAAGTCCACTAACACACACACACACACACACACACACACATATATATATATAATAATAATAAATTACTTCCCTCCTTTCCAACTTCCAAATCAAAAACATATATATATATATATATATATATATATATATATATATATACTCCATCTCGTGCCACCAAAATATTCATCCACCTTCCAAGACCTTCATCCACATGTGGGCCCCACCCGTGGGCCCCTCCTTAAAAAATAATTTTCTACCGATTATTTAAAGAATGGGTAAATGGGGTCTATAAAATAAGTAAAATTTTCATTAAACACTTCATAAAAACAAATCCACTCAATATTTTTAACAACACTTACCATCATTATTATAATTCATAATATTAATCGACCAGGTCGTTCCCAGGAAAGAGGGGGCTTTCAAATAAAGATTTCTCCCTATTAGCGTGTAATTAGGTGACCAAACATCTCCTTGACAGAATTTTTAGACATCATTAATATTGCAAATAATAATATTAATAACTTTGTTATCTCAATTATTGATTTAATAATATATAAAATATCGACAATAATTGAATCAAATAACATGAGATACTATGCAACAATTACTATAGCAATAATTGAACAAAACTGAGCGACTTCTCACGTAAACATCAATAATCAATACCGTGTGCTACTATGCAACCACACGTATTACTGTACTTTTAACACCGGTGTTTCAACAGTTAACGGTAAAACTTCTGTCGTTATTTTCATAAAGTATTTTTGTCATTTTCTCAATCCGATAATAATTTTGTTGTGGGGTCCACCAATGATTGTGCCGTTGTACGAATATTTTCTGTTAAAACGAATATTCCCCGACCAAACGAATATTATATAACAACTTGCGTACTTTGCAAAATTTATAAATATTACCAACAACTATAACATTATATCAAATTCATTCCATAATATTCAAAAATGATAATTATAGAAAAATCATCTTTATTAAAAAGTTGGGGTCTTACAAGCAGTTGGCCATTAGATTTGAGGATGGGTACCCGACTGGTGTTGAGTACTTGATTTCCACCCGTAGGATTTCTCTCTTCACAGATGGAGGATGGGAGCTCTATTTAAGAGAGCGAGCTATTAGGAGCACAACAGGAGTGATCTGTATACCGATTTTGCCTCCTGCCAGACATTATTGGCCTATATCGTAGTCACCCGTTATTGATATCCCATTGTTGGGTCTTGACGGTTTTGCATTGTCAGAGGGTTCCTGCACTCAGGATGTATTCCAGCATTAGTGGATCCCTCGTACCATTGGAGCCCAGAGCTGCGCCACTCAGTTCATGGGGGATATGGTTCCAAGATCTATGATGATGGCGGATTGGCTAGCCTGTGTCCGAGATCCGACTCATGTGACACAGATTGACAACTTGACCCAGTGACTGGACCATGCACATTTCTTTATCCGGCATTTGGGCAAATATCTGACAGAGGCAGATTCTTTTGATCCTTCCAACGTAGGAGCTGGCCCCTCAGATGACCCATTTGGCTTTGTCGGCGCAGATCCTTTTTTGTATAGGCCTGACATCCCTGTTGATAGAGATCCAATGACTCAAAAGGAGTTACATCAGGTGGACAGGATTAATGATATAGATATTGACACCATTGTCTTCTTCTGATGTGTATTCTCGTTATCTCTTTTGATAGGCCTCTTGTTAGATATTGGGTGGTTGTGCCCCATTCTCGCTATATCTTTTGATAGGCCTCTGTTAGTAGTAGGGCGTTTGTGCCCCATTTTCCTATATTTTTAGCTGTACAAAGATGATATATATAGATGATGATGTATTTAGGAATGTATAAACTATCTTCTATTCCCTGCATCATATTGCCACCTATTATCTGTTATGCATATGTATGTATGTCCAGAGATATTCAGCACTAGCCCCTGGATAGTCTTATGATACGACCTACACAGATGTCTTCTTCGACAGTCAGCCGCATAGATCACACCCCACCAGTATTGGTAGCATCTCGTCTGAGATATTGGTATGATAGTATGTCACCCCCAGATAGGGTGACCATATATCAGCTGTTGCAGCATACCATGACTCTTTTGATGTTTCAGGTTCCCGCAGGATTTGTAGAGGGCATGTTGGAGCACTGGGAACCGGAGAGGCAGGTTTTCTGGCTTGGGACCCAGGAGTTGACTCCGACTTTAGAGGAGTATACACGTTTGATGATGCTACCACTTGACAGACCTTGCGTGCATATGGCCATTGGTGACATGAGCCGTCAATTTATGACTCTCACCGGGCTGAGGCGGAGAGTTGTGCAGGCTGAGATCACATCCGGCCGTGTGATATCCCAACATTTTTTGATTGATAGATTTAGCTATGAGGAAAGCTATGCTCGGTATGCTGGGATTTCACCATACCAGAGGACCAATGGCATTTGGCCAGGATAGATATATTGGTGCTATGCGTATTACCATAAGTGTACATGCTACTATACATGGATGAGTTGGACATCGATGTCATCATGGCAGTGAGAGCTCTCAGGGAGGGTCGTACCATTATTCTGATGATCATGGCAGAGACACTGAGGTCAGCCACATTCTGCAAGACTTACCCTACAGGGGTATTCACAAGTAGGTCGGTCATGCTGTACGTGTGGTTTATGTCACACCTGAGACCGATTGGCAGATTCAGACGACACGGGTATTATTTCACCCATGAGATAGCTATGTCGTATTCCTTCCAACCAACAGAGTGTATAGATCCTGCATCTTGGTCTGTTTTCCTAGTTGGGATTGGAGATCAGTTTACTATCTTGCCATGTACAGGGCTCAGCTCAACCTATAGCTTCATTACTCATGTTCTGAGCATGGATTATCTCCCTCTGGCTGGTTTGAAGGGCATGACTACCTATCACCCACTGGTCGTGATGTCATAGTTTGACCAGTTCTAGGATTTCCATCCTTTTGAGAGGGCGTTAGGTCAGTATTTAGCTTCTCGCCACTTGTCAGCAGAGGACCGATCCAGGGTGTATGCCTGTTGGGATCAGTGTGAGATAATTGCTTTTTCTATTAGCCATCCAGGCTTTTTGCCAGAGTATACTGCGTGGATGGAGATATAGACTTCATCGGCTGTGGTAGTATCCTTAGTGTCGGGTAGTTATTCAGATGATGGAGATCCCATTGAGGACATTGATTCTCACACCGAGGAGGAGCCATTTACTGGGTTGCCAGTAGCTCTCTTAGATTCTCCCAGTACTAGTACTGTCGTGATCCAGCATTCGATATAGTACTTCGAGCATAGTCTTCATTTGATGACCTTTGAGAGAGATCAGGCTAGAGCCCTGATGTTGACAACTCTTGATGGGAGAGACGCAGCTCTGTTAGAGAGAGACGAGGCGTTAGCTCGTAGAGATGCCGCTGTTATTGAGCAGGATGAGACCATATCAGCCAGAGATGCCGTGATCGTTGAGCGGGATGCTGCCCTATCTGATAGGGATGTAGCTGTTGTGGAAAGTACTTCAGTGAGATCCCTAACCACTGGTATGCTTGTCGAGATGAGTGTGTTTATAGATGAGCACCGCGTCACCGTGCAGATGGCCTCGAACTTGTTGGCTCGTGTGGATATCCTTGTACAGGAGACCATAGCATTACCTCCTTCTTCGGATAGAGATGCTATGTTAGATTTGTTAGCCCGCATGCATACCGATCTGTAGATAGCCTTGTATTTTCCTACACAGACTAGTTTAGCCATTTTGTTATGTACAATTTACATTGTGTATATCAAACAATATTATATATAGTAGAAAAATATATTTTTGATCACTTCCCTTTTAGATATGCCTGAGTACTTGCTTGATATTTTTCTACTTCTTCAAGGCTTATGATCTTGATGTATTCTGAATTCCTCCTTGGTGGATGGACATTGAGTTGTCTCTGGACAGTTCAGAATGGATCATTGATCTGTGCGTTCCCCACCATCTTTGGTATCTTGGGACTGGTTTCTATATGAAAAAGTGGAGAGGAGTATTGCTTTCCTCTCTGAGATTGACCGCACCATAGATGGTCACCAGTACTCCTATTTAGGAGGAGCCTAGTTAATTCCATCTCTTATGGATTGATATTGCTCTTCAAGGTACAACCGCAACTTAGATGGTCGTCGAGTCTCCCGTTTACATGGGGAGGTCGGGTAATTCCATCCCTTTGGTTTGAAGCTAATGAAATATGGTGGATTGAAGTTTGATCCCAGTACCACTGACATGTGTTTGTGTTTTAGTAGAGAGTTATACCGAACCATAAATGGCTGCCTATGTACTCCTATTGAAGAGTAGATCAGGTCTGCGTAGTTCGAACCTGGTGTAAGAGGTTAAATGCTGTATGTGGAAGAAAGGGTGTAAGAATATTTTTGTTATTTTTATTTTTGTAAGGAGAAAGGTGTAGAAGTGTTTTTGTTGTTTTCTTTGCATTGCGACTGGGCCATATAAAATGGTTGCCTACGTACTCCCATGTATCAAGGACATCAAGTCGACGTAGTTCGCCCCTCAGGACTATTTGTAGCCAACGAAAAGTTTGATCCTATGTGGAGGACAAACTGCGGGGGAAGAAAGTTTAATCCTAAATTCAAGATAAATTGTAGGTGTGAAAAGTTTGATCCCATGTTTGGGGACAAACTGCAAGTGTGAAAGGTTCAATCCCTAGTGGGATAACCAAAGTTAAGTAAGGGTTAAAAAACCAAGTGGAGAGGAAAGATCTGACGATCTGAAAACCAGGCTGCTGGCTTGAAAAGTTTGTTTCCCTGAGGGGCGCAGAGTTGAAAAGAGTTGTATGTAGTGAAGGGTTAAAGAACCAGAATGACTGGTGATCTGATGATCGAACATCAGGATGTTTTCTTGATAGTAACTTCAGACATAGTACCGTTTCACGGTGTCCGAGTTAATGAGTTGCGAAAATTCATCGCCGCCCATTTCCTACAATCTGAGAGCACCTCCTGTCAATACCTCCTTGACAATAAACGGGCCTTCCCAGTAATGAGAGAATTTTCCCTTAGACTAATCTTGGTTGTCAATGATTTTCTTCAAAACCAAGTCATGTTGTTTAAACTGTCGTAGCCAGACTTTTATGTTTTAGGATCGGGCGATCCTTTGTTGATATAACTGACCATGGAAGATAGTCGCGGTTCGCCTTTCATCTATTAGAGACAATTGGTGATACCTATCTTGTACCCATTGGTCTTCATCCAGTTGAGCGACTATCAACACTCTGAGGGATTCCATTTCTACTTCTATGGGGAACACTGTTTCCATCCCATAGGTTAATGCATAGGGGGTTGCCCCAGTTGAAGTGCGCATTGATGTTCTGTAAGCTAACAGAGTAAGAGGAAATAAGTTAGGCCAACCTTTGTAGTTGACGGACATCTTTTGCATGATTTTCTTGATGTTTTTGTTAGCCGCTTCAACAACACCATTCATCTTTGGACGATAGATGACAGAGTTAAGATGTTTGATGTGGAATTTACAACACAACTCCTCCATCATTTTGTTTTTTAGGTTCTTAGCATTATCTGATACAATCACCTCTGGTTGTCCATATCGACAAATGACATTATTTCTGATGAAAGCAATGATGACTTTTTTGGTAACCCCGGGGAAGGAGGCTGTGACGAATGACTTGTTTGAGTTGGGATTCTGGAGGCAAAATCCTTGTAAGGAGGGAATGATATAACAATCCAGAATTTTAATTATAATTTTAAATATTTATTAAATTATAAAAATATTTAATGGATGTGCTTATCGTTGAATAAATATTAATTGATTTAATTTGATTTGGTTATTTATTTGTTTAATAAATAATTAATGAGTTAAGAAAATTAATTATTATTAGATAGTATTCTAATTTAATTTATTAATTAAGTTAGAGTGTTTATAATGGTTAAATGAATTATTATATTATTCAATAAATTGTTATTAGAATTAATTAGATTAAGTATGAAAACTTAATTAAATAAAGTGTGAAAAATAACTATATTATAAAGGAGTTATTAAAAAAATTAATGAAGTTTAATTTAGTTTTACCAAACAAGGCTTAAATATAATAAGTCTTTAATTTTTAAAGAATTTTGCCAAACGGAGCCTTATGGCTTTTGATTTTCTTTTGAATTTTGAATTATAATAATATAAATTAAATAAATAAATAAAATATATTAAATCTATACGTTATCTTCTGTAACTGATAATAATTAGTAGGCTTATTATTGCCATATCAGTTTTTATTTTGATGCATACTTTTATCAGTTAGTTTTGTTTATGCTCCAATTAATTTCTAAGTCTAAGAAAAGAGTTTTCAGAGAGAGTTGAGAGAAAGACAAGTCTGTGATTCCCAAAGCAAGTTCTGAGTTCTTCAAGCTATTGTCAGTGATTAGCAGAGATTTCTTAAGCAACAAAAGGTATGATCATAACCTTATTATATATATATATATATATATATATATATATATATATATGTATTTTTAACGACGTGAGTTTTAGTTTCTATGATTCACAAGTTTATACTTGCTGTGAATTCTAAAATTTCTGTCATTGTTGTTATATAACTGAACTATGGTGATTATATGGGTTCATGATGTTATAACTAGTGTTTAAACAAGAATTATTATATTAAATTTGTTTAAAAGAAAGAAATTGGTTTTTACAGTGAACATATGTATGGAAGTGACTTGTAGGAGTACCATAATTAGTAATTTATTTGTATACTAATTGTAAAATTAAACTTTGAATTGTTATTTTGGTAAGAAATTCAGAGAACATAGTTTAAAGGAATCAAATTGGTTTATTATTAGGATTTACAGTGTCAATGTGTCAAGAAATATCAAACATGAAGTTTTGGGTTTTAAACTGTGGTTTCAGGATTTAAGTTTTCTTAAATTGTGGTTTAAGTTATGTTAAATTAGTATATGTATGCTAGTTAATGATTATGTGAAAATTATACGTGTTAATTTAGATGTTAGCACTGTTAATCCGTTAAAATTTAGTTATTTTGTTATTCGTGTGTTAGGTTCTGCAAGTTTCGGTGCCTCAGCGCCAAAATCTTGCAGCTCAGAAGTTCGCGCTGCAGTGCCAAAGTAGGAGCTGTAATGCCACTTTTGCACCGCAGCACCGGCCAATGGCCTGGGCTTCGCGCCGCAGCGCTACCACCGAGCCGCAACGCCGACCCACAGTTCAACTGTGGCGCCACAACGCCGGTTAGCAGTAGGTCCAAAAATGACTTTTATTTTACACAAAAGTCTGTAATTGTTGATGTAATGCAATATGATGATTGTTAAACATGTAATTTTGTTATTTGTGGTATGATAGTGCTAAGAATGAGCATAGAATTAACACATAACGAGTGTTATTATTATTATTTTACTAATGTAAGTTGATTATGTGATTAAAAATCAAACCTTAAATGATGTATATACTTATTTATATATAGAATGTTGGTAGTGACTGATTATGTCATGATGACATGTATATAGGATAATTGTAATTCAAATTATTTCAATTTAGCCTACAAGCAAGGCAAGTTTACTTACCCAATCTCGATTATATTGACCAAATTATTATTGTTTTAGCTTGTTTCGTTGACCAAGTTATTGTTTCTAATTCGATTACATTATGCAAGTTTTCTAACTCTACACTTTCACTGAGCTAGTTTTATTATTACACTGTGCAAGTTTATTCTTACGATTAAGCAAGTTATTCTTGTACTTAACTTGTTATTTAACATGCAAGTTTATACATTCTGGGATACTAATGTTGAATAGTTTTTATCGTTCAATTCGCTATTTGTTATGCATGCTTAGTACTCAATTTTAATTAACCTTGGCTTAATATTGTTCAAGCAAGGTATGTCATAATTATTCAATATTTATGCTGCCAGATTATTCCTAAAGTATAATTTTAAATTTACAATGTCGATTCAGTTATGATTATTCCATAGCATAACTTTATTACCTTTTTATTCAACTAATCCTTTGTAGGGTAAATGTGACGCTTGGCATGTGTTCCTTGTCAGGTATATGAATCAAGGAGGCCAAAGTTGCTAGCGCATCTGCGAAGTCATTCCTATTACGAAGAATGTGTAGAAAGGAGATCTCTTCGAATTCCGAAGCCATCTATAAACTTATCGACGGTAAGGTAGCAAATGTAGCTCTTTGGTTTGATAAATTCTCGTGGATTATTTGACTACCAACTCTGAATCCCCAAAGACAGTTAACCGCATGATGCCCATTAAACGGGCAAGTTTTAGCCCCATGATACAGCATTCATACTCAGTTGTGTTGTTGGTGCTGACAAACTACAATTTGACGGTGACGGGATACTGCTCCCCCGTACCGAATACTAGAACTGCTCCAGCTCCAGAACCTTCCATATTGACAGCTCCATCAAAATACATGTTCCATGTTTGGCGTGTATCGTACTGATGGTGCTGCTGAATTTCCATTACCTCTTCATCGGGGAAGTATGTTTCCAAGGGTTTGAAATCCCCTGAAGGTGCGTTGGCCAATTGATCCTCGATTCCTTGACCTTTAATGGACTTCTGCGTCACATAAACGATGTCAAATTGTTACAGAATCAACTACCATCTGGATAGTCGGCAATTCAGTATGGGCTTGCTGAACACATACTTGAGAGGATCTGTGACAGCCCTAAATCTGGGTCCCGAATCACCGCGGATCTGGTACAATCATTCTAACACTATTACTATTATTTACGAAAGATATAAAACATAAATTGTTTATACAATAACTTTACACACTATTCCCCAAGGTCGAGTAACCTTAACTTATACACAATTCATAACCAATATAACATATAATATTATTATCATACAATTCTGTTACATTTGTAACTGCACACGTAAACTAAAAGTAATAATCGTCTTTAACCTTTCCTTGTATCTGACTCATTCGTCTTAATCTGCAATATTTATCATGATATAGGAAGGGTGTGCATAAGATTGCCCAACAAGTTTAAGTTCAATAATCTAACGATATATCATGATTGAAAGAATTTGAATAATAAGATTGCTATAATTCAACAATATAATTACGAACTAGCATGAACAAACTTTTGACTGAACAAGTATTAAACATGAACAAATATATCTGGACCGAATGGTAATGAAGGTGATCAGCCTTTCATACCTGACTTATACATGCAATATGTACAGAGTACAATTCTACAATGGCAATCAGCAATGATTATCCATAAGCATATTTGAATGAAATAACTCTTAGTAGAGTTAAGTAAAACTTGCCTAAACCGTTGATTACCGCTACACAATTTATAACGCTTTATCCGAAGACCTAATATTAGTAATATAGATCTTTATATATATATATATATATATATATATATATATATATATATATATATATACACACACACACACACACACACAGAGAATAACCTAAACACATAACACATAACCCTATCAGTCTACAACACACATAGGACTCGGTATCAAGTCAAACTATTGCAGTCTGAGTTGAACCCGACACAAATCTGACATCCCGACGGTCTAGTCGGATAAAATTTCGAGTTTATATTCAATTAAACTCTGGTTAAACACTTAACCATTAAACTTAAATAATTTTATTATCAGTCAAAATATTTTTCTAAGTCTCATAATAATTATTATCATTTATCTTGATTTTTTAATCATTAAAAACGTATTTAAAAAAATAAATACCACACAATTCTTTTATCATTAATATTTATTAATTATCAAATATTAATGAAATATATGTCATAATATTATAATATTTTTATAATATCACAAAGTATTTTTAATACTTTAAATTCACCTTCATATGATTTTTAAACAATTAAATTCATTATCCGATAATTGCTATTAATATTAAAATATTAATATTTTCATGGCAAAATATCAAAAGTTATATTTTATAACTTAAAATATTTTTATAACTCTTAAATCATTTTTATATGATTTATAAATCATTAATTCTATTTTTCCGTAATTTATTTAATATATTTAGTAAATAAATTAATTATCATTAATATTGATTAATTAATGAAATTCATCACAAAATATTAAAATTCATTTAAAATAACTTAAAATATTTTCTTTTACCATAATATTATTTTTCATGATTTTTCATGTATTAAAATCATTTATTTAATATTATAATTAAATGAATTAAATATCATTTATTTTCTAAAAATATTAAATATTTATGAAATATACTCTAAATAATTAAAAACTATTTTTCAGACTTTAAAATAATTTTTCGGAATTTATTTTGTATTTTTAATAATCAAAAACCATTTAATTCGATTTATTTAATTAAAAATATTAATTTCTGAAAATAATTGTCGCTAAAGGGGCTTCTGGCGACGAATCCGTCGCTGTTGGTGTTCTTGGCCAAACCAAGATCTTCATCACCAGTTAGCCGAGTGGGTGGTTTGACCGTGCTTAATTCTTTGTATAATTTGTTTCTGGGTCTGTTTGAACCTTGATCTGGTAGTAGGTATGTAATACTACAAGTTTCAATCATCATCTGAGTCATAACAAAATATATCATGAAGATCTGGGCATTCAAAAACCTTGTCAGGCCTGTTCTTCATTACTGGGTTACCCAGAAATGAAGAACAACCAAGGTACCTACTTTGCAGCTTTAAATCATAACCTCCTGAACTTGTTTTGTGTAATCTAGTGGTTCAATATTGTAGAACACATGATAGGGTATAACGACATAACATCAGAGCATCATAAAAACACCGAATCTAAGAGAAGTGGACCAGTCAAACTAGTGGTTAGGATCTGTCTTTGAAGATTCTGGGTTACCTAGAATCTTCATACGGCGTGATGGTCAACGCTTGTTTGACCGGCTATAACATCGTTTCTGTTATGGATCTGGGTGATCTAAAGGCTTTAACATGAAGTCCTCATGTCAGGCTATAACTTCGAAACAACAACGTGACATAAAACATAACAGACAAGCAAGACGAAGGCCTGCAATATCACTGCCAGACTTTCTGGGTTTCTGGGTTTGCCCAGATTTCCAGAAGTCGTGCTTGGTCAACGTACTTTGACCGATCATAACGTGCAATAAACACTTGATCTGAGCTTGATTAAAGTCTCAGATCCAAGACCCGCCAACAAAGAACAGATCAACAACATAAAACACACCTAACCATTAACACAGAGAGATCTATGAGCCCTGACATATGGCTGTCAGACCATATTTTAGGGTTCATAGTCAGTGAATAAAAACTTGATTTTTGTGCATATAAGTGTTACGGTTCCATGATCTATCAACCCAGATCACTCAAAGACGCCCTCTTACACATTTCTAACCAACCAATTTCAACATATAACATAAGATCATTGATTTCTAAATTTTTAGGTTTTATACCTTTCTAGCTTGGATTTTGATTTCTGATCCTTGTGATCTGAACTTGGTATGCTAACACCTGATCATGGCTTATCTCATCACTCTTTATCTTTCTAAATCTCGAAATTTAGAGAGAGAGAAGGGTTGACAAAAATGAAAAATAAAGTGAACTTTTCTCTCTCTTTATATCTATATATTGATACAAATGCAATGTATTTAGCTGGTCTAAATGGCTAAAATCAGTGTTTGTAGCACAAGGCTAGGACTAGGGTTAGTTCACCAACTACACTAGAACAACTCTTGCAAGTTAAGTCACAATAATGCAACAAAGGGCAAAAATGTCATTTCACATTTAATTTTAATTGTATTTTGGACATTGACCAAACCTTAGGGTTTAGGGTTTAGGGTTAGGGTTAGGATTTAAGGTTTGAAACCATTAGGGTTTAGCAAAATTTGATTTTCTAAAATTTCCAATTTAGGTTTTAAGAATAGAAATTTAATATTTCTAAATTATAATTAGGATTTTCTAATTATATTAAAATTTCTAAATCATAATTGAAATCTTGAAAATTAGGATTAATATTTCCTAATTAACATTAAAACTATTTAACAAATAATCAGGATTTCCCTAATTATAAATTAGGGTTCCTAAACCAGAAATTATGATTTCAAATTTTTGAAATTAGGGTTTTCTAACCAATTTGTTAAGATTAGCCCTAATTAATCTTATAATTATTTACACTTACGCCGTTAAGTTCCCAATTTAGGGTTTCCAACTTCCGGATTAGGGTTTCGAATACCCGAAACCGAAATTAGGGTTTTAAAACTAGTTTCTAGGGTTTAATATCCGTTGTTAGGGTTTTCTAACCGAACGTTGACGTTCTTAATCATATTTGTGTTTGACACTGATAAAATTTATCTGGTCAACCCTTGACCCTTAACCACATACTGAACACATAAATATCCATACACTTAATCCTGAATAATTCGCCTAAATCCTTCACAGAATTTTGAAATCCTCAAAATTCCTTCTCAAAAATATCAAACGCATACACTAATTTTCTGTCTAGGTTCTAATATTGAACCTTAAATCAATTAATTATGATTTTAAAAATTTTTTAATTTCTCGGATTGTCACATTCACCCTTTCTTCTAAAAATTTCGTCCCCGAAATTTACCTTATATCCTATACCTTGCCCCATACACCATTCAAACACATCATTACATGCTATCCGATACACCACTCACAAGAGTAAAAATTTTCAAATTGTGCTGAGGGGTTTTACAGACTATTGTCTGTCATTTTCGCAAAGGTTATATGAAAATTCATCCGCAAGCCGTCTTACCCTGAAGGCACAGAGGGTGATTAGCCCAGTATGCCCAAGACTTGCCCAGTAATACTAGTTTTATCTGTTTCTCGTATCCACCTTGGGCGCATAATTTACCTCAGTATTATTAGATTCCGCACCAAACAATTTGGTTTGAGAAAATTTTCAATGAACACTTAGAGTTTTCATAAACATTAGTCTAGCTAAATCGAATAGCATAGACTCATATCAATAATTCAATTCAATCGAATTATTTAGGTGTAGCCAAACCTCGTTGGCAAATTAAAATTTTTGAAAATATTTTTAAGAATGACTTCATGATGTCGTACTGTATTAACAGTCCGTTTGAGGATGCCGCCATAGAGTGACTTTGTTATAACACATCATACAATAGTGGAACAATGATTTTTAGATCGAATTCACACTAATTATTCTTGCATTTATAACTCTATCAACTTTTATAATCTCTGCACCAGGTTACATGTTACATGAGTGATAAATAAAAATATATTTTGATATTTCAAATCATTTGCGTCTAGCTGAAATAAGTAGCATAGACTATACTTTAAAATGTTTCAAAAATGATTACGAGTCTACTTTTTTTTAAAAAGCACATAGTGCGTATTTAACTTGATGTCAAAATTTCGATGTCTAGTATAGCTAAGAGTTTTGGAAAACTTATGTCTCCACAAATAATCATTTGCTTAACAATCTATTTGTTCCTATAATCCTCAATTCTCCATTCACACACAACTATGCCCAGTTCATCAAACCACACTTATGAGTCAATAAATTGCCATAATCATATGAGTTTAAGAACTTTCCTAGACAGACCTTTGGCGTCTATTCGCTGAGGGGTTCATAAACAATTCATATAACTATGAGTCAAGAATGTCACATAAGTATGAGTTTTAAGAACTCGTACTTAACCATATATTCTCTACCTATAACCTACCTATCAGTTATACACATGAGAAAGGAATCACCCTCTTAACATGCATATAGAAAATAGTGCGACACAAACATTTCAACGATTATCATTGCCAAAAACTAAGTGCTTTTTACACCAAATACAATTCCCCGCCCATACAAGGAATCACACAACTCAGCTGCTGACATGAGTCCTCAATTGAAATCCCCACCTAATCTTAACTCCCTTCTCTATATGAATTTCATTTAATTTGTATTCATAATCCTTTCTTGAATATGTACCAATTAATAGTACAACTGACACCCAGCAATCTTGCTGTAAACTTTTCAATCATTAGATTGATTCTTCTCCCTTCTATCACCTTATCAGATCACGGGGTGATCTCATCATATATATTAAGATTCATTTATATTCTATGATCGTTTTGTTTTATGATCTTCTATCTCTGAACTTGTAGTCTTTTAGACTCTATCTATTCACCACTACTGTTCAACTTTATTATCAGAGTTAGGGAACTCTGTATCTTTTATAACCCGCCGAGATTCGTCTTCGAATCTTACCGACCAAGTAACTTTATGTGAGTTAGATCATATCCTAATCACTGCAGTTATTAGTCTAAGGTATCACTACCCTAGGTTCATAACCTACAACTTTGATACCAACTGTGACAGCCCCAAATCCGGGTCCCGAATCACCACGGATCCGGTACAATCATTCTAACACTATTACTATTATTTGCGAAAGATATAAACATAAATTATTTATATAATAACTTTACACACTATTCCCCATGGTCAAGTAACCTTAACTTATACTCAATTCATAACCTATCTTACATATAATATTATTATCATACAATTATGTTACATTTCTAACTGTACACGTAAACTAAAAGTTGTAACCGTCTTTGACCTTTCCTTGTATCCGACGCATTCATCTTAATCTGTAATGTTTATCATGATATAGCAAGGGTGAGCATAAGAATATTGCCCAGTAAGTTTAAGTTCAATAATCAAACGATATATCATGATTGAAATGATTTGAATAATAAGCTGGCTATAATTCAATAATATAATTGCGAGCTAGCAGGAATAAACTTTTGACTGAACAAGTATTAAACATGAACAAATATATCTGGACCGAATGGTAATGAAGGTGATCAGCCTTTCATACCTAACTTATACATGCAATATGTACAGAGTACAATTCTACAATGACAATCAGCAATGATTATCCATAAGCATATTTGAATGAAACAACTCTTAGTAGAGTTAAGTAAAACTTGCCTGAACTATTGATTACCGCTAAGCAATTTATAACGCTTTATCCGAAGACCTAATATTAGTAATATAGATCTCCAATATTAGAATAATATCATCACAATACAATACTATTATATATTTATATATATATATATATATATATATATATATATATATATATATATATATATATATAATAACCTAAACACATAACACATAACTCTATTAGTCTACAACACACATAGGACTCGGTATCAAGTCAAACTATTACAGTCTGAGTTGAACCCGACACAAATCTGACATCCCGACGGTCTAGTCGGACAAAATTTGGAGTTCAAGTTCAATTAAACTCTGGTTAAACACTTATCCATTAATTTAAATAATTTTATTATTAGTCAAAATATTTTTCTAAGTTTCATAATAATTTTTAAATAATTATTATCATTTATCTTGATTTTTCAATCATTAAAAACGTATTTAAAAAAATTAAATACCACACAATTCTTTTATCATTAATATTTATTTACTATCAAATATTAATGAAATATGTGTCATAATATTATAATATATTTATAATATCACAAAGTATTTTTAATACTTTAAATTCACCTTCATATGATTTTTAAACAATTAAATTCATTATCCGATAATTGCTATTAATATTAAAATATTAATATTTTCATGGCAAAATATCAAAAGTTATATTCTTTAACTTAAAATATTTTTATAACTCTTAAATCATTTTTATATGATTTATAAATCATTAATTTTATTTTTCCATAATTTATTTAATATATTTAGTAAATAAATAAATTATCATTAATATTGATTAATTAATGAAATTCATCACAAAATATTAAAAGTTATTTAAAATAACTTAAAATATTTTTTTTTACCATAATATTATTTTTCATGATTTTTCATGTATTAAAATCATTTATTTAATATTATAATTAAATAAATTAAATACCATTTATTTTTGAAAAATATTAAATATTTATGAATATACTCTAAATAATTAAAAACTATTTTTCAGACTTTAAAATAATTTTTCAAAATTTATTTTGTATTTTTAATAATTAAAAATCATTTAATTCGATTTATTTAATTAAAAATATTAATTTCTGAAAATAAATATCGCTAAAGGGGCTTCTGGCGACGAATCCGTCGCTGTTGGTGTTCTTGGCCAAACCAAGATCTTCATCGCCAGTTAGCCGGGTGGGTGGTTTGACCGTGCTTAATTCTTTGTATAATTTGTTTCTGGGTCTGTTTGAACCTTGATCTGGTAGTAGGTATGTAATACTACAAGTTTCAATCATCATCTAAGTCATAACAGAATATATCATGAAGATCTGGGCATTCAAAAAGCTTGTCAGGTCTGTTCTTCATTTTCTGGGTTACCCAGAAATGAAGAACAACCAAGGTACCTACTTTGCAACTTTAAATCATAACCTCCTGGACTTGTTTTGTGTAATCTAGTGGTTCAATATTGTAGAACACATGATAGGGTATAACGACATAACATCAGAGCATCATAAAAACACCGAATCTAAGAGAAGTGGACCAGTCAAACTAGTGGTTAGGATCTGCCTTTGAAGATTCTGGGTTACCTAGAATCTTCATACGGCGTGATGGTCAACGCTTGTTTGGCCGGCTATAACATCGTTTCTGTTATGGATCTGGGTGATCTTAAGGCTTTAACATGAAGTCCTCATGTCAGGCTACAACTTCGAAACAACAACGTGACATAAAACATAACAGACAAGCAAGACGAAGGCCAGCAATATCACTGTCAGACTTTCTGGGTTTATGGGTTTGCCCAGATTTCCAGAAGTCGTGCTTGGTCAACGTACTTTGACCGATCATAACGTGCAATAAACACTTGATCTGAGCTTGATTAAAGTCTCAGATCCAAGACCCGCCAACAAAGAACAGATCTACAACATAAAACAAACCTAACCATTAACACAGAGAGATCTATGAGCCCTGACATATGGCTGTCAGACCATATTTTAGGGTTCATAGTCAGTGCATAAAAACTTGATTTTCGTGCATCTAAGTGTTACGGTTCCATGATCTATCTACCCAGATCACTCAAAGACGCCCTCTTACACATTTCTAACCTACCAATTTCAACATATAACATAAGATCATTGATTTCTAAATTTTTAGGTTTTATACCTTTCTAGCTTGGATTTTGATTTCTGATCCTTGTGATCTGATCTTGGTATGCTAACACCTGATCATGGCTTATCTCATCACTTTTATCTTTCTAAATCTCGAATTTTAGAGAGAGAGAAGGGTTGACAAAAATGAAAAATAAAGTGAACTTTGCTCTCTCTTTATATCTATATATTGATACAAATGCAATGTATTTGGCTGGTCTAAATGGCTGAAATCAGTGTTTGTAGCACAAGGCTAGGACTAAGGTTAGTTCACCAACTACACTAGAACAACTCTTGCAAGTTAAGTCACAATAATGCAACAAATGGCAAAAATGTCATTTCACATTTAATTTTAATGGCATTTTGGACATTGACCAAACCTTTAGGGTTTAGGGTTAGAGTTAGGGTTTAGAGTTTGAAACCATTAGGGTTTAGTAAAATTTAATTTTCTAAAATTTCCAATTTAGGTTTTAAGAATACAAATTTAATATTTCTAAATTATAATTAGGATTTTCTAATTATATTAAAATTTTTAAATCATAATTGAAATCTTGAAAATTAGGATTAATATTTCCTAATTAACATTAAAACTATTTAACTAATAATCAGGTTTTCCCTAATTATAAATTAGGGTTCCTAAACCAGAAATTATGATTTCAAATTTTTGAAATTAGGGTTTTATAACCAATTTGTTAAGATTAACCCTAATTAATCTTATAATTACTTACACTTACGCGATTAAGTTCCCAATTTAGGGTTTTCAACTTACGAATTAGGGTTTTGAATACCCGAAACTGAAATTAGGGTTTCAAACCTAGTTTCTAGGGTTTAATATCCATTGTTAGGGTTTTCTAACCGAACGTTGAAGTTCTTAATCACATTAGGGTTTGACACTGATAAAATTTATCTGGTCAACCATTGACCCTTAATCACATACTGAACACATAAATGTCCATATGCACAGAACATAAACACATATACACTTAATCCTGAATAATTCGCCTAAATCCTTCACAGAATTTTGAAATCCTCAGATCCAAGACCCGCCAACAAAGAACAGATCTACAACATAAAACACACCTAACCATTAACACAAAGAGATCTATGAGCCCTGACTTATGGCTGTCAACCCATATTTTAGGGTTCATAGTTAGTGCATAAAAACTTGATTTTTGTGCATCTAAGTGTTCTGGGTCCATGATCTATCAACCCAGATCACTCAAAGACACCCTCTTACACATTTCTAACCAACCAATTTTAACATATAACATAATATCATTGATTTCTAAAATTTTAAGGTTTATACCTTTTAGCTTAGATTTTGATTTCTGATCCTTGTGATCTGATCTTGGAATGCTAACACCTGATCATGGCTTATCTCATCACTCTTTATCTTTCTAAATCCCGAATTTTAGAGAGAGAGAATGGTTGACAAAAATGAAAAATAAAGTGAACTTTTCTCTCTCTTAATATCTACATATTGATACAAATGCAATGTATTTGGCTGGGCTAAATGGCTGAAATCTGTGTTTGTAGCACAAGGCAAGGACTAGGGTTAGTTCACCAACTACACTAGAACAATTCTTGCAAGTTAAGTCACAATAATGCAACAAAGGGCAAAAATGTCATTTCGTATTTAATTTTAATGGCATTTTGGATATTGACCAAACCCTTAGGGTTTAGGGTTTGAAACCCTTAGGGTTTAGCAAAATTTAATTTTCTAAAATTTCCAATTTAGGTTTTAAGAATAGAAATTTAATATTTCTAAATTATAATTAGGATTTTCTAATTATATTAAAATTTCTTAATCATAATTGAAATCTTGAAAATTAGGATTAATATTTCCTAATTAACATTAAAACTATTTAACTAATAATCAGGCTTTCCCTAATTATAAATTAGGGTTCTTAAACCAGAAATTTGGGTTTCAAATTTTGAAATTAGGGTTTTCTAACCAATTTGTTAAGATTAACCCTAATTAATCTTATAATTATTTACACTTACGCCATTAAGTTCCCAATTTAGGATTTCTAACTTCCGAATTAGGGTTTCGAATACTCAAAACCGAAATTAGGGTTTTAAAACCGGTTTCTAGGGTTTCATATCCATTGCTATGATTTTCTAACTGAACGTTGACGTTCTTAATCATATTAAGGTTTGACACTGATAAAATTTGTTTGGTCAACCCTGACCCTTAACCATATACTAAACACATAAATATCCATATACACAGAACATAAACACATATACACTTAATCCTGAATAATTCACCTTAATCCTTCACAGAATTTTGAAATCCTCAAAATTCCTTCTCTAAATATCAAACGCATACACTAATTTTCTGTCTAGGTTCTAATATTGAACCTTAAATCAATTAATTATGATTTTAAAAATTTTCTAAATTCTCGGTTTGTCACAGGATCCACGCGGGATATGAGATGGGTTGTGTGTCCATTGAGGTAATGTTGTAACCTCATGGAAGCCCATGCTAAAGCACAACAAGTCTTCTCAATCAGAGTGTACTTGTGTTCACTGCTGCTGAATCTTTTGCTGAGGTATTAGATAGCTCGTTCTCGGCCTCTATCGTCTTTCTGACCCAGCATGCAGCCCATGGCATTGTCATTTATGGACAGGTACATGAACAGGGGAACATCATCCCTGGGTGGTACCAAGACAGTAGTTTTGACTAGCTACTCTTTGATTGTAAGGAAGGCTTTCTGGCACTTGTCATTCCATTTAATGGAAGAGTTCTTCCTTAACAGCTTGAAGATAGGCTCATAGGTTGCTATGAGGTGAGAAATGATGCCAATGAAGTTGATTCTTCCAAAAAATCCCCGTATTTCCTTCTCTATATGAAGAATGGGCATTTCTGTAATGACCTAGATTTTGGTGGGGTCCGGCTCAATACTTTTGTGGCTGACTAGAAATCCTAGCAACTTGCCTGATTTAATGCCAAAGGCACACTTGGTTGGATTCAACTTCAAGTTGTACTTACGCAACCTATTGAAGAGCTTTCTGAGATGGTCTAAATGGTCTTTCTCCCTTCGGGACTTGACAATAATGTCATCCACATAGATCTCTATCTCTTTATGCATTAAGTCGTGGAAAAGAGCCATCATGGCTCGCTGATATTAAAAGTCATTTAAAATAACTTAAAATATTTTCTTTTACCATAATATTATTTTTCATGATTTTTCATGTGTTAAAATCATTTTTAAATTATTTATTTAATATTATAATTAAATTAATTAAATACCATTTATTTTCTAAAAATATTACATATTTATGTAATGTAATCTAAATAATTAAAAACTATTTTTCAGACTTTAAAATAATTTTTCGAAATTTATTTTGTATTTTTAATAATCAAAAACCATTTAATTCGATTTATTTAATTAAAAATATTAATTTCTGAAAATAAATGTCGCTAAAGGGGCTTCTGGCGACGAATCCGTCGCTGTTGGTGTTATTGGCCAAACCAAGATCTTCATCGCCAGTTAGCCGGGAGGGTGGTTTGACCGTGCTTAATTCTTTGTATAATTTGTTTATGGGTCTGTTTGAACCTTGATCTGGTAGTAGGTATGTAATACTACAAGTTTCAATCATCATCTAAGTCATAACAGAATATATCATGAAGATCTGGGCATTCAAAAAGCTTGTCAGGTCTGTTCTTCATTTTCTGGGTTACCCAGAAATGAAGAACAACCAAGGTACCTACTTTGCAACTTTAAATCATAACCTCCTGGACTTGTTTTGTGTAATCTAGTGGTTCAATATTGTAGAACACGTGATAGCGTATAACGACATAACATCAGAGCATCATAAAAACACCGAATCTAAGAGAAGTGGACCGGTCAAACTAGTGGTTAGGATCTGCCTTCGAAGATTCTGGGTTACCTAGAATCTTCATACGGCATGACGGTCAACGCTTGTTTGACCGGCTATAACATCGTATCTGTTATGGATCTGGGACATCTAAAGGCTTTAACATGTAGTTCTCATGTCAGGCTACAACTTCAAAACAACAACGTGACATAAAACATAACAGACAAGCACGACGAAGGCCTGCAATATCACTGCCAGACTTTCTAGGTTTCTGGGTTTGACCAGATTTCCAGAAGTTGTGCTTGGTCAAAGTACTTTGACCAATCATAACGTGCAATAAACACATGATCTGAGCTTGATTAAAGTCTCAGATCCAAGACCTAACAACAAAGAACAAATCTACAACATAAAACAAACCTAACCATTAACACAGAGAGATCTATGAGCCCTGACATATGGCTGTCAGACCATATTTTAGGGTTCATAGTCAGTGCATAAAACTTGATTTTCGTGCATCTAAGTGTTACGGTTCCATGATCTATCAACCCATATCACGCAAAGACACCCTCTTACACATTTCTAACCAACCAATTTCAACATATAACATAAGAACGTTGATTTCTAAATTTTTAGGTTTTATACCTTTCTAGCTTGGATTTTGATTTCTGATCCTTGTGATCTGATCTTGGTATGCTAACACCTGATCATGGCTTATCTCATCACTCTTTATCTTTCTAAATCTCGAATTTTAGAGAGAGAGAGAAGGGTTGACAAAAATGAAAAGTAAAGTGAACTTTTCTCTCTCTTTATATCTATATATTGATACAAATGCAATGTATTTGGCTGGTCTAAATGGCTGAAATCAGTGTGTGTAGTACAAGGCTAGGACTAGGTTTAGTTCACCAACTACACTAGAACAACTCTTGCAAGTTAAGTCACAATAATGCGACAAAGGGCAAAAATGTCATTTCATATTTAATTTTAATTGCATTTTGGACATTGACCAAACCTTAGGGTTTAGGGTTTAGGGTTTAGGGTTTAGGGTTAGGGTTTGAAACCATTAGGGTTTAGCAAAATTTGATTTTTTAAAATTTCCAATTTAGGTTTTAAGAATAGAAATTTAATATTTATAAATTATAATTAGGATTTTCTAATTATATTAAAATTTCTAAATCATAATTGAAATCTTGAAAATTAGGATTAATATTTCCTAATTAACATTAAAACTGTTTAACTAATAATCAGGCTTTCCCTAATTATAAATTAGGGTTCCTAAACCAGAAATTATGATTTCTAATTTTTGAAATTAGGGTTTTCTAGCCAATTTGTTAAGATTAACCCTAATTAATCTTATAATTATTTACACTTACGCCATTAAGTTCCCAATTTAGGGTTTCCAACTTCCGAATTAGGGTTTCGAATACCCGAAACCCAAATTAGGGCTTTAAAACTAGTTTCTAGGGTTTAATATCCATTGTTAGAGTTTTCTAACCGAATGTTGACGTTCTTAATCATATTAGTGTTTGACACTGATAAAAATTATATGGTCAACCCTTGACCCTTAACCACATACTGAACACATAAATGTCCATATGCACAGAACATAAACACATATACACTTAATCCTGAATAATTCGCTTAAATCCTTCATAGAATTTTGAAATCCTCAAAATTCCTTCTCAAAAATATCAAACGCACACACTAATTTTCTGTCTAGGTTCTAATATTGAACCTTAAATCAATTAATTATGATTTTAAAAATTTTCTAAATTCTCGGATTGTCACCTTCACCCCTTCTTCTAAAAATTTCGTCCCCGAAATTTACCTTACATCCTATACCTTTCACCATACACCATTCATACACATCATTACATGCTACCCGATACACCACTCACAAGGGTAAAAATTTTCAAATTGTGCTGAGGGGTTTTACTGACTATTGCCTGTCATTTTTGCAAAGGTTATATGAAAATTCATCCGCAAACCGTCTTACCCTGAAGACACAGAGGGTGATTAGCCCAGTATGCCCAGGACTGGCCCAGTAATACTGGTTTTATCTGTTTCTCGTATCTGCCTTGGGCGCATAATTTACCTCAGTATTATTAGATTCCGCACCAAACAATTTGGTTTGAGAAAATTTTCAATGAACACTTAGAATTTTCATAAACATTAGTCTAGCTGAATCGAATAGCATAGACTCATATCGATAATTCAATTCAATCGAATTATTTAGGTGTAGCCAAACCCCGTTGGCAAATTAAAATTTTTGAAAATATTTTTAAGAATGACTTCATGATGTCGTACTGTATTAACAGTCCGTTTGAGGATGCCCTCATAGAGTGGCTTTGTTATAACACATCATACAATAGTGGAACAATGATTTTTAGATCGAATTCACACTAAGTATTATTACATTTATAACTCTATCAACTTTTATCATCTCTGCACTAGGTTACATGGTACATGAGTGATAAATAAAAATATATTTTGATATTTCAAATCATTTGCGTCTAGCTGAAATAAGTAGCATAGACTATACTTTAAACTGTTTCAAAAATGATTACGAGTCTACATTTTTTTTAAAAGTACATAGTGCGTATTTAGCTTGATGTCAAAATTTCGAAGTCTAGCATAACTAGGAGTTTTGGAAAACTTATGTCTCCACTAATAATCATTTTCTTAACAATCTATTTGTTCCTATAATCCTCAATTCTCCATTCACACACAATTATGCCCAGTTCGTCAAACCACACTTATGAGTCCATAAATTGCCATAATCATATGAGTTTAAGAACTTTTCTAGACAGACCTTTGGCGTCCATTCGCTGAGGGGTTCATAAACATTTCATATAACTATGAGTCAAGAATGTCACATAAGTATGAGTTTTAAGAACTCGTACTTAACCATATATTCTCTACCTATAACCTACCTATCAGTTATACACATGACAAAGTAATCACCCTCTTAACATGCATATAGAAAATAGCGCGACTCAAACATTTCAACGATTATCATTGCCAGACTCTAAGTGGTTTTTACACCAAGTACAATTCTCCGCCCATACAAGGAATCACACAACTCAGCTGCTGACATGAGTCCTCAATTGAAATCCCAACCTAATCTTAACTCCCTTCTCTATATGAATTTCATTTAATTTGTATTCATAATCCTTTCCTGAATCTGTACCAATTAATAGTACAACTGACACCCAGCAATCTTGCTGTAAACTTTTCAATCATTAGATTGATTCGTCTCCCTTCTATCACCTTATCAGATCACGGGGTGATCTCATCATATATATTAAGATTCATTTCTATTCTATGATCGTGTTGTTTTATGATCTTCTATCTCTGAACTTGTAGTCTTTTAGAATCTATCTATTCACCACTACTGTTCAACTTTATTATCAGAGTTAGGGAACTCTGTATCTTTTATAACCCACCGAGATTCGTCTTTGAATCTTACTGACCAACTAACTCTATGTGAGTTAGATCATATCTTAATCACTGCGGTTATTAGTCTAAGGTATCACTACCCTAGGTTCATAAACTACAGCTTTGATACCAACTGTGACAGACCCAAATCCGGGTCCCGAATCACCACGGATCCGATACAATCATTCTAACACTATTACTATTATTTGCGAAAGATATAAACATAAATTGTTTATACAATAACTTTACACACTATTCCCCATGGTCAAGTAACCTTAACTTATACTCAATTCATAACCTATCTAACATATAATATTATTATCATACAATTCTGTTACATTTCTAACAGCACACGTAAACTAAAAGTTGTAACTGTCTTTGACATTTCCTTGTATCCGACGCATTCGTCTTAATCTGCAATGTTTATCATGATATAGCAAGGGTGAGCATAAGAATATTGCCCAGTAAGTTTAAGTTCAAAAATCAAACGATATATCATGATTGAAAGGATTTGAATAATAAGCTGGCTATAATTCAATAATATAATTGCGAACTACCAGGAACAAACTTTTGACTGAACAAGTATTAAACATGAACAAATATATCTAGACCGAATGGTAGTGAAGGTGATCAGCCTTTCATACCTAACTTATACATGCAATATGTACAGAGTACAATTCTACAATGGCAATCAGCAATGATTATCCATAAGCATATTTGAATGAAACAACTCTTAGTAGAGTTAAGTAAAACTTGCATGAACCATTGATTACCGCTAAGCAATTTATAACGCTTTATCTGAAGACCTAATATTAGTAATATAGATCTCCAATATTAGAATAATATCATCACAATACAATACTATTATATTTATATATATATATATATATATATATATATATATATATATATATATATATATATATATATATAGAATAACCTAAATACATAACACATAACCCTATCAGTCTACAACACACACAGGACTCGGTATCAAGTTAAACTATTATAGTTTGAGTTGAACCCAACACAAATCTGACATCCTGACTATCTAGTCGGACAAAATTTCGAGTTTAAGTTCAATTAAACTCTGGTTAAACACTTATCCATTAACTTAAATAATTTTTTTATCAGTCAAAATATTTTTCTAAGTCTCATAATAATTTTTAAATAAATATTATCATTTATCTTGATTTTTCAATCATTAAAAATGTATTTAAAAAAATTAAATACCACACAATCCTTTTATCATTACAATTTTTTTATTATCAAATATTAATGAAATATATGTCATAATAATATAATATATTTATAATATCACAAAGTATTTTTAATACTTTAAATTCACCTTCATATGATTTTTAAACAATTAAATTCATTATTCGATAATTGCTATTAATATTAAAATATTAGTATTTTCATGGCAAAATATCAAAAGTTATATTTTATAACTTAAAATATTTTTATAACTCTGAAATCATTTTTATATGATTTATAAATCATTAATTCTATTTTTCCATAATTTATTTAATATATTTAGTGAATAAATTAATTATCATTAATATTGATTAATCAATGAAATTAATCACAAAATATTAAAAGTCATTTAAAATAACTTAAAATATTTTCTTTTACCATAATATTATTTTTCATGATTTTTCATGTATTAAAATCATTTTTAAATTATTTATTTAATATTATAATTAAATTAATTAAATACCATTTATTTTCTAAAAATATTAAATATTTATGTAATATAATCTAAATAATTAAAAACTATTTTTCAGACTTTAAAATAATTTTTCAAAATTTATTTTGTATTTTTAATAATCAAAAACCATTTAATTCGATTTATTTAATTAAAAATATTAATTTCTGAAAATAATTGTCGCTAAAGGGGCTTCTGGCGATGAATCCGTCGCTGTTGGTGTTCTTGGCCAAACCAAGATCTTCATCACCAGTTAGCCGGGTGGGTGGTTTGACCGTGCTTAATTCTTTGTATAATTTGTTTCTGGGTCTGTTTGAACCTTGATCTGGTAGTAGGTATGTAATACTACAAGTTTCAATCATCATCTAAGTCATAACAGAATATATCATGAAGATCTGGGCATTCAAAAAGCTTGTCAGGTCTGTTCTTCATTTTCTGGGTTACCCAGAAATGAAGAACAACCAAGGTACCTACTTTGCAACTTTAAATCATAACCTCCTGGACTTGTTTTGTGTAATCTAGTGGTTCAATATTGTAGAACACATGATAGGGTATAACGACATAACATCAGAGCATCATAAAAACACCGAATCTAAGAGAAGTGGACCAGTCAAACTAGTGGTTAGGATCTGTCTTTGAAGATTCTGGGTTACCTAGAATCTTCATACGGCGTGATGGTCAACGCTTGTTTGACCGGCTATAACATCGTTTCTGTTATGGATCTGGGTGATCTAAAGGCTTTAACATGAAGTCCTCATGTCAGGCTACAACTTCGAAACAACAACGTGACATAAAACATAACAGACAAGCAAGACGAAGGCCTGCAATATCACTGCCAGACTTTCTGGGTTTCTGGGTTTGCCCAGATTTCCAGAAGTCGTGCTTGGTCAACGTACTTTGACCGATCATAACGTGCAATAAACACTTGATCTGAGCTTGATTAAAGTCTCAGATCCAAGACCCGCCAACAAAGAACAGATCAACAACATAAAACACACCTAACCATTAACACAGAGAGATCTATGAGCCCTGACATATGGCTGTCAGACCATATTTTAGGGTTCATAGTCAGTGCATAAAAACTTGATTTTCGTGCATCTAAGTGTTACGGTTCTATGATCTATCTACCCAGATCACTCAAAGACGCCCTCTTACACATTTCTAACATACCAATTTCAACATATAACATAAGATCATTGATTTCTAAATTTTTAGGTTTTATACCTTTCTAGCTTGGATTTTGATTTCTGATCCTTGTGATCTGATCTTGGTATGCTAACACCTGATCATGGCTTATCTCATCACTTTTATCTTTCTAAATCTCGAATTTTAGAGAGAGAGAAGGGTTGACAAAAATGAAAAATAAAGTGAACTTTGCTCTCTCTTTATATCTATATATTGATACAAATGCAATGTATTTGGCTGGTCTAAATGGCTGAAATCAGTGTTTGTAGCACAAGGCTAGGACTAAGGTTAGTTCACCAACTACACTAGAACAACTCTTGCAAGTTACGTCACAATAATGCAACAAAGGGCAAAAATGTCATTTCACATTTAATTTTAATGGCATTTTGGACATTGACCAAACCTTTAGGGTTTAGGGTTAGAGTTAGGGTTTAGAGTTTGAAACCATTAGGGTTTAGCAAAATTTAATTTTCTAAAATTTCCAATTTAGGTTTTAAGAATACAAATTTAATATTTCTAAATTATAATTAGGATTTTCTAATTATATTAAAATTTCTAAATCATAATTGAAATCTTGAAAATTAGGATTAATATTTCCTAATTAACATTAAAACTATTTAACTAATAATCAGGCTTTCCCTAATTATAAATTAGGGTTCCTAAACCAGAAATTATGATTTCAAATTTTTGAAATTAGGGTTTTATAAACAATTTGTTAAGATTAACCCTAATTAATCTTATAATTACTTACACTTACGCGATTAAGTTCCCAATTTAGGGTTTTCAACTTACGAATTAGGGTTTCAAATACCCGAAACTGAAATTAGGGTTTCAAAACTAGTTTCTAGGGTTTAATATCCATTGTTAGGGTTTTCTAACCGAACGTTGAAGTTCTTAATCACATTAGGGTTTGATACTGATAAAATTTATCTGGTCAACCATTGACCCTTAATCACATACTGAACACATAAATGTCCATATGCACAAAACATAAACACATATACACTTAATCCTGAATAATTCGCCTAAATCCTTCACAGAATTTTGAAATCCTCAGATCCAAGACCCGCCAACAAAGAACAGATCTACAACATAAAACACACCTAACCATTAACACAGAGAGATCTATGAGCCCTGACTTATGGCTGTCAAACCATATTTTAGGGTTCATAGTTAGTGCATAAAAACTTGATTTTTGTGCATCTAAGTGTTCTGGGTCCATGGTCTATCAACCCAGATCACTCAAAGACACCCTCTTACACATTTCTAACCAACCAATTTTAACATATAACATAATATCATTGATTTCTAAATTTTTAAGGTTTATACCTTTTAGCTTAGATTTTGATTTCTGATCCTTGTGATCTGATCTTGGAATGCTAACACCTGATCATGGCTTATCTCATCACTCTTTATCTTTCTAAATCCCGAATTTTAGAGAGAGAGAATGGTTGACAAAAATGAAAAATAAAGTGAACTTTTCTCTCTCTTAATATCTACATATTGATACAAATGCAATGTATTTGGCTGGGCTAAATGGCTGAAATCTGTGTTTGTAGCACAAGGCAAGGACTAGGGTTAGTTCACCAACTACACTAGAACAATTCTTGCAAGTTAAGTCACAATAATGCAACAAAGGGCAAAAATGTCATTTCGTATTTAATTTTAATGGCATTTTGGATATTGACCAAACCCTTAGGGTTTAGGGTTTGAAACCCTTAGGGTTTAGCAAAATTTAATTTTCTAAAATTTCCAATTTAGGTTTTAAGAATAGAAATTTAATATTTCTAAATTATAATTAGGATTTTCTAATTATATTAAAATTTCTTAATCATAATTGAAATCTTGAAAATTAGGATTAATATTTCCTAATTAACATTAAAACTATTTAACTAACAATCAGGCTTTCCCTAATTATAAATTAGGGTTCTTAAACCAGAAATTTGGGTTTCAAATTTTGAAATTAGGGTTTTCTAACCAATTTGTTAAGATTAACCCTAATTAATGTTATAATTACTTACACTTACGCCATTAAGTTCCCAATTTAGGATTTCTAACTTCCAAATTAGGGTTTCGAATACTCAAAACCGAAATTAGGGTTTTAAAACCGGTTTCTAGGGTTTCATATCCATTGCTATGATTTTCTAACTGAACGTTGACGTTCTTAATCATATTAAGGTTTGACACTGATAAAATTTGTTTGGTCAACCCCTGACCCTTAACCATATACTAAACACATAAATATCCATATACACAGAACATAAACACATATACACTTAATCCTGAATAATTCACCTTAATCCTTCACAGAATTTTGAAATCCTCAAAATTCCTTCTCTAAATATCAAACGCATACACTAATTTTCTGTCTAGGTTCTAATATTGAACCTTAAATCAATTAATTATGATTTTAAAAATTTTCTAAATTCTCGGTTTGTCACAGGATCCACGCGGGATATGAGATGGGTTGTGTGTCCGTTGAGGTAATGTTGTAACCTCATGGAAGCCCATGCTAAAGCACAACAAGTCTTCTCAATCAGAGTGTACTTGTGTTCACTGCTGCTGAATCTTTTGCTGAGGTATTAGATAGCTCGTTCTCGGCCTCTATCGTCTTTCTGACCCAACATGCAGCCCATGGCATTGTCATTTATGGACAGGTACATGAACAAGGGAACATCATCCCTGGGTGGTACCAAGACAGTAGTTTTGACTAGCTACTCTTTGATTGTAAGGAAGGCTTTTTGGCACTCGTCATTCCATTTAATGGAAGAGTTCTTCCTTAACAGCTTGAAGATAGGCTCATAGGTTGCTATGAGGTGAGAAATGAACCGGCCAATGAAGTTGATTCTTCCAAAAAATCCCCGTATTTCCTTCTCTATATGAAGAATGGGCATTTCTGTAATGACCTAGATTTTGGTGGGGTCCAGCTCAATACTTTTCTGGCTGACTAGAAATCCTAGCAACTTGCCTGATTTAATGCCAAAGGCACACTTGGTTGGATTCAACTTCAAGTTGTACTTACGCAACCTATTGAAGAGCTTTCTGAGATGGTCTAAATGGTCTTGCTCCCTTCAGGACTTGACAATAATGTCATCCACATAGATCTCTATCTCCTTATGCATTAAGTCGTGGAAAAGAGCCATCATGGCTCGCTGATAGGTAGCTCTGACATTGATGAGGCCGAAAGACAACCGTCTATAGCAAAAGGTTCCCCAAGGCATGATGAAAGTAGTTTTCTCACGATCCTCTTCAGCAACCATGATCTGATGGTACCCCGTAAAGCAATCAGCGAAGGAGTACATGCTGTATTGAGCAGTATTGTTAATGAGAATGTGGATAAATGGCATGGGAAAGCTATCTTTAAGGCAATCTTTATTCAAATCCCTATAATCTATGCAAACTCGCACCTTTCCTCCAGGCTTAGGCACGGGAACGATGTTGGATATCCATTCAGGATATGTGGACACCATGATGATACCAGCTTGAAATTGTTTCACAACTTCTTCTTTCACCTTTAAACTCCACTCAGGTTTCAATCGCCTGAGCTTTTGCTTGACTGGCTTGAATCCCTCTTTAATTGGAAGGCGATGAAGGATAATGTCAGTGGACAAACCCACCATGTCTTCATGAGACCATGCAAACACATCCTGGAATTGGGTTAGTAGTGTAACCATGTCATTCCTTTGGTTTGGGGTAAGGTCTAAACCAATCTGGATTAACTTAGGGCTTTCTAAGGTTCCGAGATTGAAGGAGGTGGTTTGATCAAGGTTGGGTTTAGGTTTATCTTCGACCCATTCTTTGATCTCCTGAGGCACCTCAATGTCCTCTTGTATTTCCATCAAGTCCGAGTCCAACTTTTCATCAAAGTTACAATCCTTGTGAAGAAGAGGCATCTTATCAGCAAGTGCAGGCACATCTAAGTGTTAGCATGTACTGACAAAATAATTGCTAATACTATACAAAAAAGTAAGCAATTTATGATATCTACAGAGCAGAAAGAAGTCCTGACTATTTTACCCTTGTCGACCAATGTAAAGAATGCTGCTCCAATTGGCAAGGGCAAAGTCCTGATGGACTGCAGTGATGGAGGGGTTGTCATCATCCTCTTTTTCCCGAATGATGGCCATTATGTCTGGGCAATCATCGTCTGGGGTGTATCTGTTTGTATGTTCATCACGGACAATGATGTGTATGCCTAACATCATTCAGACGATGTCTTGTTTAACTCTTTTCTCCTCTTATTCCACCTTGGGATCTGGAACAAAGACTTCCTTCTCCTTTACAGGTATCAGTTTGGCAAATAACATAGCTATTACATTGGCTGGCAACTTTATCGGAGGTTGTGCGGACTCTGGATTTACAGGTGGAAATAATCGTCATACGATTGAAACTGAAGGAATCTGCTTATGCTTATGCGAATTCCTGTAACTGGAACTGTCAGAATAGCATAGTCCGGCTGTCCCAGTTTGACTGGACACTTGAATCGGGTGCTTAATACCCTGATTATTTTTACCCAGCCCTTGTCCAGGCTGGTGTCCCAATAACATCATTTCTTGAGTAGCTGGCATTACTTCGGTAGAAATCTTGGGTACGGAAAATGGCGTCCCAATGGAATGGTATTGAGTGTTGCTCACTTCCAAAGCATGAAAATTGACTGGCTCAACATCAAAATTGAAACTGATGAGTGGCATGCCACTATGTTGAGGACATTCCGGTTCAGTGTTTACTGTGACTAGGCTATTGTTGATAATGTATTTAAGTTGTTGATGAATAGTGGAAGGGACTGCCCCGGCCATGTGAATCCACGGTCTCCCTAGAAGCAAGTTATAACCTGTATCTATTTTGAGCACGTGAAAAGATACACAGAATGTATGGGGACCAATCTCAATTGGCAGCTCAATCTCTCCGACTGAATTTCGGCGGGATCCATCTAAAGTTTTAATAACCGTATGGCTGCTTCGGATCTGTTTAAGATTGACGTTCATCTTCACCAACGTAGCGTAAGGACATATATTCAGAGACGAACCTCCATCTATCAATACTCCAGCTATCATGTATCCGGAGGACAAAACTGCAATGTGTAACGGTTGCAATGACTGGTCCCTTCGGGCGGTATGTCATCATCAGTGAAAGATATCACATTGTTGTTAAAAATGTGATCAACCAGATGTTAAATTTTTTCCACATCCACTGATTTCGATAAGTAGGCTTCTTCCAAAACCTTCAATAGAATCTTCCTATAATCCTCAGAAGTTAAAACCAAGTCAAGTATTGAAATTTGATGTGGAGCTTCTCTTAAGCTTAAAACCACCTTGGCTTCATTATGACCTATAGCACGGAGGTATTTTTCAATCTTCTTCATGGGAATTTTCCCATTTGAACTAATGGTAGGCTTCATCACCCGTTGGGGAAGACATAATGGATTTTTCTTCGACACTGCAGGAGTTGTATAAGAGGTGGATCCTTCATATTCTCCATAATTCCAGGGGACTTTTTGTAAGTTGATAACATGATATTGTGGTATGAATGGTAAGTTGATTGGCTCTAGAGCAGCCACTTTCAAAGGATTGCCAATTCCTTTGAGTTGAATTACTTGTATTGTGAATGGTTTGACAGTCCCATCAGCCTCGGCGGATATAACTTCTACCAGTCCCTTCCATTTAGTAGGACAAGTATTTTCATTCTCAAATAGCACAGTATCGTTGTCTGCCAGTTGCAGGACATCGCTATAAATTAGATTCTGAATAAGGTGGCGGAGTGCCCAGCATTCTTTCGTGCTGTGACCGCGAGAATGGGAGTGATATTGGCATACTCCATCATAATTAAACTGTCCTGAACGGGGATTAATTGGAAGTAGAAGGGAAGTGATCCTTCGTTGATTAGCATCTGAAGTATCTCCTCCATAGGTTGGCCCAGGTCTGTAAATTCCCTTCTATTGTCAAAATCCCAACGGGCTTTGGCAGTTGCTCTCTTCATCACTTTATCCTCCAATGTTTTATTTCTTGAAGGTGACGAGGGAGTATTCATAACCAATGGAAGGATATTAGCATGCTCCTGGCTGACTAATTGGCGTGTAACTTGATGCTGATAGGTCACCAGTTATGCCAATTGCTCAATCTGCTTACACAGAGCTTTCATCTTTTGTTCCATCACAAACTAGAACTTTGCATAATCCCATTTGTTAACACCATCTTTGATGGTCTAGGATGATTCACAGTTAAAATTAGAACTCTGTCAATTGCTCCAATTAATCATGTTAACATCTTCTTCTTTGTGTTGAGGAAGAGGTTTGTCTTGTACGTGAGATTGATCTGGCTTGGTAACCACGATTTCACCGTTGTCTATCAAATCTTGGATCTTGTGTTTCAAGGCCCAACAATCTTGAGTATCATGCCCAGGTGCCCCAGCATGATAAGCACATTTTTGAGCAGCATTGAAACCCTTCCCATTAGGGTTGGCTGGTGGAAGAAGATGCGTAATTTTCTTCTGAGTGGCCAGAAGATTGAGAATGTTCTCGAGTGAATCCCCTAGGGGTGTGAACACTCGAGGGCGTTTAACTTCTCCGCCTTTAGGCAATGAAGGGTTTGATGATTGAGATTGAAAAGGAGTGTAATTTCTCCTCTGGATAAACATATTTTGATTGCCCTTTTGACCTTGTAGTATCAAGGAAACATCCTCCTCTTTCTTTTTATGAACCCTCCGGGGGTTGTTTCCATAAGTTCCGGATTGGATGTGTTCAGCAACAACTTTAAGAGCAGCTAGGTCTTGAATCTTTCCTGACTTCAACCCCATCTCAGCCATCTCTCCATGTTTGATCATTTCAGAAAATGGTTTACCAATGCCAGCTAAACCTCTCTCATAGAAAGGAGCTTCTTGTATGTCGGTAAAGGTCATGACCATTTCTGACTCTGTCATAGAAGGAATCACTTGAGCAGCAAGGCGCCTCCACATTTGAGCATACTCTTTGAAAGACTCATTGGACTGTTTCTTGACCTTGGTAATTTGGTACTGGTCAGGAGCCATCTAAGACTAGAAGATGTACTGAGTAAGGAAGGCATGAGCTAGTTCCTCCCAGCTATGGATCTTTGAGTTTTCTAATCTGGTATACCATGAACGCGATTCTCCATTCAGACTCTTTTGGAACAGCTGCATTCTTAGCTTCTCCTCTTCTGCATAAGATCCAAGTTCTCCAATGAATGACTTCAAATGTGTGTAAGGATTTCCTAATCCTTCATACTTTTTGAAGTCAGGAGTTTTGAACTTCTCTGGATAATGAACACCATGGAATATACAAAGGTCAGCATATGAGACACTCCCATATGTTCCAATTCCTTTGATAGAACGAAGGGTTTCTTCCATTTGAAGGACATTTTTCCTAATGTCATCGGTGTCTAGATCTCCTTTGAGATGGGTGGTATCATGAATTTTGTTATTTGTATCCAACTGGAGCTCAGGTACTGTAATAACTTTATCAGAACCTTGGGTTCCTCCTTGTGCAGAGGATTCAGCATGTATGTGTATCTTCGTACCTTGAGTAGGCTGATGTAGTTCTTTATGCAGAACATCCAAATTTGTGATTTGTTTACTTAATCCGTTAAATTCTTTGCGAGAAACTGGATTAGACTGGTCAGATGAAGACATGATTGGTTGTAGGCCCGTGGCCTTTTTGGATTTTGACCGAGTAATAGGTCCGATTGCTTCCCTGCGACAAAACTTGAATAGTTTAGTTTTAGGGATTGTGTAAATATTTACATGCTATGTGATGTGTCCGTTTTAGGATTATTATCCTACAAAATGGATGTTATCTGTTTGTAATACAAGATAACATGTTAATTTAAATATGCACATTTTTCTTCATATTTCTCATTACATGGAGATGAATATGGAATGAAATTACAAGTAATTGACTTTATGAGTAATTTAAAATGAGAAAGCATGAAGAGACTTTCCTCCGCATTTGGTTTATTAGAGGCTGACCTATCTTAGGTTACTCTCGCGGCTTTTTGATATGAAGGTTCCCAAATCATCGCAATTTACTCAATGGGAAGTTAATCCGGTCTTTCAACTGGAGCGAATTTGGGTGGTGCCTTTCCTGAGCCTCGTTGGAATTAGTCTTCCTACGAGTCCAGTAATCAAACACCGACAGGATAGCCTCCTGGTGGAGGAACCACACAACATACATTCACATACAACGTGTCTCACCGTTTATGAAAATGATGACTTATGCAAAGCACTAACATCATAAGCAGATATAGTGTAAAGCATTAATTGCAGTAAATATATGCATTCGTACACATTCATCATAAATGTAAATGCAATATCCACACACAAACATATAACAGTTTTGAAAAGCTTGTAAGTCATCTTATTGGTTGTCCCCAGCAAAGTCGCCACCTGTCGACGTCGGGATTTTTATTTATCCCTTTTCTGTTCTTGTTCTTTTGTGTTCTCGTGTTAGGTGAGATTTGTTTGAAAAAACAAGCAAAAAAAGTCCGACATATATATGTCGACGATTGGACTATAAGAGTCGCAAGTTGGTTTTTTAACTGGTTGTACCAACACAATCGAGAAAAGGTTTTCACATTGACCCAGTGATGTGACACTGCTAAACGGGTTTGTGAAATCGAGATTCATTAGGATTCGGGGACTTGCTTATGCAGAGGGAAGGTGTTAGGCACCCCCCCGACATCGGTGTTGGCACGGTGACCGCCACTTTTCAAGAAACTATTATATGAATGTGTATGTGTGTGGGTCAATGTGCTATTATCTGGAAGTATTGTTAAGCCTCGTTCGCACCTATATACAAAGGGTTTGAATTTTGTATAAAAGTTCAGTTTTAACAAGATATAGCAGTGATGATTTGTAAAAAGAGGTTTTTAAAACCATGTGCTCAATAGTAATTGAGGCCTTTGATACTTCCATTTTATTAAAATGTTCGGCTTGATTGCTTTTATTTTCGAGATGCGAAGCATCTTCGAGAAAATAATATACAAATCAGTGCCGAACTCCTAATGGGTATGAAAACCATCTGAGGAAATCCAAACACCATGCATAAATTTACAAACTGCTTACAGCTGAAAATGTCCATCACGGGAACAGAATCTAGATTCAGTAAACTGAATCTGTGATCACATGATTCATAGGCTCACATGATAACGCAGTTTATATGAAAGCTGTAATCAGTTTTATATATATATATATATATATATATATATGTATATATATATATACATGATCAACCACCACGAAGCACCTCCATGGGGGATCGAAAATATAAATATATAAAAGCGGTAAAAATATATATATTGACATGATCAACCACCACGAAGCACTTCCATGGGGGATCAGAAATGTAAATAAAGCCATAAAAAATGGTCAACAGCCACGAAGTAAACTCCAAGCGGGACGAAATGTAAAAAAAATAGTAAAAGCAATCAACCGTCACGAAGTAAACTCTAGGTGAGACGAAATATAAATATATATATATATATATATATATATATATATATATATATATATATATATATATATATATATTAAAGCAATGGATATAAAATCCAGGCTCACGAACATAGTACACAATATATATATATATATATATATATATATATATATATATATATATATATATATATATATATGAGACGAAATAGATAGGCTAATCATATATATATATTATATATATATATATATATATATATATATATATATATATATATATATATATATATATATATACAAACTGAAATAAAACCACGGACCGAAGTCCGAGAATACACACGCAACACGACTATCAACGTGAAGAATAGTGTGTGCAAAGATGAAGAGAAAGGCTTTAAAGCGTGTAAGAAGGCTTACAGTGGGCTGCCAAAGAAGAATTTTATAGCTTTAAGTGGATGAACACTCGGCTCCCGCAGGTAAAAAGTAGTTATATATGAGCTTACAAATGTTTAAAATGAGAAAGCACTCCGTTTAGGGTGTGTATAGAGCAAATTGGACATGGTTTTCTCGCCTTTTTTTCTTTACAAATGGCCACCCCAAGCCCTTTATTTATAGAAGGGGACATGCGGCTAGCTGCAGATGTACCTGCGGCTAGATGCAGATGTACCTGCGGCTAGCTACAGATGTACCTGCGGCTGCCTGGGGTGCCCCGGGCTCCGCGGGTCCCGCCGTCTAGAAGTACGTACATGCATACAACGTGATGTCCGCTCAAACTTTAAGAACTTCAACCCGGGCATCTGACTGAGGTGTATAAAACCAATTTCGAACCACCATTGTCGAGAGTTATGAAATGACATGGGAATAGAGATTGTACGAGGTCAGGAAGATGGGACCATACCCTCCGGTCTTCAAGCTTCAAATTTTATCCGTTATCCTGCGTAATAGTCACTCGGAATTGGACTTCCTTGGTTTTTGTGGGACATTACTGTGTAGAAATGTATGTATGAGGTGTTGAGACGGTGCGATGTGGCATCAAGATGGCAAGATGATGACTTTGCCCCTCACCGGGGTTATCTCCAGCTTGGGCTGATAAAGCAGACGTTGCTCAGGGTTATATCTGGGATTGGACTGCTGCAAATGTTGAAGGTCCTCAGTGTCATCTCTGAGGTGTGCATGTCTTCTCGGTGTTATCTCTGGGTCTTGTACCGAGTGCCTCGGTGTGAGTGCCAAGTGTTCTGAAGCTGTTTGCATGGCTTTGAAACAAACATTTCTGGGGTTATCTTCGGAACTGTAACTACACTCCTTGGGGTTATCTCCAAGGTTAGTGCTGCTATTCCTTGTGTCGGGACTGAGACTGAATATATCGGGGTTATCTCCGGGATAAATCGACCTTCTCTGGTGGAATTTTCGGTATTAAAACTGCATGCCTCGGGGTTATCTCCGAGGTTGGAACTGATACTCTCGGTGTGTGTTCCGGGGTTAAGACTGAACTACCGGTAGTATCCGGACTAGATATGAGCTGTCTTCTAGGGTTATCTCTAAAAGACGAATCTTCCCTCCTACAATGTCAATAATAGGTGTGCAGAAAATTTCGAGTGTCTACAAGTTACAAGTACAGTTTGAAAAGGTCTTTTTGAAAACTCACCTCAGAAGTTCAAAAAGCTCATTCCTCTCTCTCTACCAGCAGAAACCCTAACTTTTAGAAATGCTTAACCAAACTCAGTTCAAGAAAATCAATGGCAGCTTCAAATGTTATCTCTGGTTACCAACTCTACTTCGACGAGTTCAAGACAGTTGACCCTCAATTTCACAAAATTATGTCTCTTCTGATGAAAGCTGGTCTTGAAGAAGCTCTAAGCACCAGCACATGGATCTACCCGAAGCTGGTGAAAGAATTCTACATCAATAGAGCATTTGAGAGCGACGTTATCACCACAAGGGTCATGGGGGGACAAATTAAACTTAAAGCTGAAGATAGAAACCTTGCCCTAGGTTGCAAATCAAAGGGACTTCCATCTATGGAGGTCATCGACTTTCATGAAGGTCTGAAGAAGATGCGCCACACGAAGTTTTAAAATGTCAAGGGATATAAGAAGAAGGAGTTTCCCCAGAAGTATGAGTTTCTGGCTGACATTGTTGGAAAGTGCATATGCTATAAAAGCTCTAGCCATGACTCCGTGAATAAAGTGCAGCTAAAGCTCATAACAACAATCTGCTTCAGGATTCAACTCAACTATGGGGCCCTACTCATCGATTGGATTGGGAAGGGGATACTCAGTTCAAAGAAATCAAAAAGCTCTGGAAAGATGCTCTATGGGTGGTTTATAAGCATAATCATGCAATCAGCACTGGGTGACAAAATTGGGGACAATGAAGGAGAATCTATCAATCCAAACAGAAAGATGACCCAGCAGCTGTTTCAAAACTGGAAAAGAAATCCTACAAAAAAATGTCAGAATGATGTCTGAATCCAGTGGAAGGATTGATGAAGCAAAGGAGTCTGGGCTACCAGGAAATATGTCAGTTGTGGAGGAAACTGATGATGAAGAAGAAATTAATAAAGAGGAACCCATCGCTTTGGTCAGAAAAAGTAAGGGTAAGAGGAAAATGATGGCTCGGACGACAAAGGAGCCTCAAGGCTCAACCACTGATGCAACCTAAGAGAGTTCATGCACTAGAACTCTGAAGGAAATGAAGGGGAAAGGGCAGCAGTCTGAGGAGGAAAAAGATAGAGCTACCATCTCTCAGCTGCATAAGAAGGGAAAACACAGCCATAAATTAAAGATGTCTTCGTTCTCTTCGATCGTAGAGTCACTACTGATCGTAGAGTCCAGACTTGATATCACTCCAGAAGTGGATGTTGCAACAGTTTCTCAGCCTGGTCAAACTTTCAGAGCTTAAGCTGACGAGAGTGTTGAGGCTGTGGCTCAGCCTAAGAGAACAAAGAGAAAGCTTGTCAAGAAATACATTCTTCAATGAAGGAGTCTTAAAGGAGGAAGATAGAAGAATAGCTGCTGAGAAAGAGACACCCGGAGCTATTAAGGAAAATATAGCTCGGGTTAAGGGGAGCCTCACGAAGTCCCTGTGTCAGAGAAGGCTACAGCTGAGAAGGAGCTGCAAAGAGATTATCATGAACCTCCCTCAGTCCCTCAAGAGATCTTAGCTTTAGAAACTATAGAAATGGAGAGGATTGAAGCTATGGAGGTGGAGAGAGCAGAAGAACAAAGAAGAGAAACGAAGAGAAGCGGATTCAAGAAGATCTTGAAGTTCACTAAGACCTTGTTCATATGAGGCTGACTCATTTGATCGATGCTGCCAACACCCTCCCCAGCAATCTGAGTACTGAGCTTACAAAGAAGCTTAGGGAGATCATCAAGGAAATTATCTAGAGTATTAATGAAAGGGATCAAATTCACTTTCAGGCTGCCAAGAAGCATAAGGAAGCAGTTCTCCTTCTCCAAAAGACTCAGGAATCTCAAAATAAGCTTATGATGGAGAGTATCTCAAGTCTACGAACCTCAATGAAAGAATTCCAAGCATTTTCCATGGGTCAAATGTAACAAACAGAAACTATCTTGGCCATTCTACAAAAGAAAGAATCTCGAACTGATTCTCTGGTCCAAGAAAATCGTGAAGACATTGCTCAATCTAGGAATCAGCTCCACGAGCTCGTCCAAGTCATGAATCGACTGTCTGAAGACATTCGAACCCTTGATGCTGACATAAAGGTGGAGAATAAAGGGGAAGGAGAGAAAGAAAAAGGCAAATGCAGAGGAAAATTCATTGCTCAATCTTTAAGGAGCCCTCCCTCAAGACTGCCTCGACATCAGACTCCACGACCTGAACAACAACAAATCATCATGGCACAGCTGCTAAGGAGTCAAGGGCCATCTCCCAGCTCACAAGGAGTAACCACTACTAGCCTACATATGCCAATTGGAGACCCTGACTTTATGAATAAACATGATCATGGAAAAAGGCTGAGTCAAAGCGAGCTGGGAGATATTGCCTGGAGAGATGAAGCTTGCAGGATAAGGAGAGATGCAAAACATGCCAATCCTACAAGAAGTAAAAGGCAGAAGAAATAAAGATAAGTTGGAACTTAATTCTTATTGAAATAACTAAGATTTATTGTAATATCTGTCTTTAAAAACATCAATAAATTTATGCTTATTCTCTAGAGATTTTAGCTACTCACTGAAACACTAAGTCATATTTACTTTCTAGCAACTACATCTAGAAATTGATGATCATGATACATATCTCCTTGGTTATGTCAACATCAAATAGGGGAAGATTGTTGGGAAATTTCATATTTAAATTTGATGTTGAAAGTAAATATTCATGCTTATATGTAAAGTCCTTCTAGGAATACATGGACAAGGACTTAGTGGTATATCAAACTTGTTAGGTTGAATTAAGCTTTAATGTCTACCATTCTGTAAATGAATGTATAGAAGAAAAGATTAAAGCTGTTAGGTTGATCTATGTCTTTAGATGTAATAGATATGCTTCAACAGAATCATAGTCTACTGAGCTAATCAAAGGATTGTAGAAGCCAAGGCAGAATCGTAGAGCATCAAAAATCATAGTGTGTCTACTTTTGAGGGCCTCTCCCAGAATCATAGAGTGGTCTAAACGCCTGTTGAGCCAACTCAAAGATCGTAGTGTGCTCTCGGAAGCGTAGAGTCTGAAAATCAAGCAACTCAAAGATCGTAGTCTATAAGTGCTTAAGAGAAATTGCAGTGCTCTCTTCTATCAGTATCGGATCAAGCACCAATATGGCAAGACACCACGATCATGATCGTAGTGTATCATCTGTCTGTATCAGAAGCATCGAGCCTTTTCCAATTGTTTAAGAATAAATGACAATAAATGTGGAATGGATTATAAACGTTGAATTCCTCGGAAGTCCCAATGACATAACACTCATCCTTAGTATATAACAAAGAGACGTATTGAAGAAGCTAAGGAAAGTACCATGGGTCAGCAAAAAACACATTTTAGGTGTTAAGTGAGATAGCAGTCTGCTGTGTTAGTGAGGTCAGACGGCTAAATAGAAGATTTACATAAAGTCACCATCAGTGCTCAAAAATGTCAAATACAATTAATGCTTCAACGAATGCCTTTAAACGGATACATTTCAAAGGCACCTTATATACAAAATAGAAGTAGATGCAAAAAAACTATGCAAGTACACAACGAAATGCTGAAAAACACTCAACGCTCAACTCTACGATCTGTAAAGAAAGCTTTCTCAGTCACTCAGTTCTTTCGAACACAAGCTTAACGACAACTAAGTAGCACCATTCAAGAACTCAACTATCTTTTAGTGAAGTAAAAAGTTTCAAGTCAGTTGGACTTGAACAGTTCTAAGTGAACTAAGAAGTACCAAGTCTGCTGGACTTGAAGAGTTCTAAGTGAACTAAGAAGTTCCAAGACTGCCAGTCTTGAAGGAATCTAAGTGATTCGCAGATTGTAAAACCATCCTTAGTGGATTTTCTACTCAAGGAGTAGAAGAGCTGACTAGGAGCCTTGAGTGCTCTAAACCACTTAAAAACACTATGTCTCTTATATTCTTGCTATACATGCTATATCTGTCATAACTGTTTATCACCTATTAACTCATTTTATCTTAAAGGGAAACAAACAAATCTTAAATTCCGCTGTGATTAAATCATTAACAAATCTGACAAGTATTTTGTAAAAGAAATTTTAAAATATCTATTCAACCCCCCTTCTAGATAACTATTGTGCCTCTAGGAACTAACAAAACTTACTTTCGTAAAAAGAAAATAATTGAACAAACATATGCATATCATACTTATCTTTAATCAACACTCTTTTCAATCTTTGAACCATTATTCATAATTATCAACATAGACTCACAATACCTCCAACTGGTATAATTATATCATATCAAATAATATGAGTTACTGTGCAATAACTAATGTGACAATTATTGAATGAAATACTGAGTGACTTCTTACGTAATTAAGAATAAATAATATAAAATACTGCACAATACCGTGTGCTACTGAGGAATACCGTGTACTATTGTGGAATCACACATATTACTGTATTTTTCATATTTTTCGGATTATCCGATAATTTTCTATAATTATTTCTATTTATCAAAACTATCATTTAATAGCTTCAAAATAGAAATACTAACTCCACATACTTTTATATCTTAAAAACATCATCAATATTAATCTTATATTGTTATAATATTTTCCAGCTAATTTCATAATTTTCCACCATTCATAAATTTTTTTATGAATTTTCTCTATTTTTAAACTAATTATAATTAGCTTAAAAATACAATCAATATTTTTGTTATTCAATAATTTTTTCAAAACCACCCAGAAATTATAAAATAATATCTCAAGATTTTTCAACAAGTTTCATAATTTTTCATCATTCATAGAATTTACTATGAATTTCTTCTATTTTCAAACTAACTATAAATAATTTAAAAATACAATAATTAATTTTGCTTTTTAATGATCCATAAAAAATTTACAGAAATTCTAAGATGATATTATAAGCATTCTGTAAAAATATTTCAGCCCAAATAATTTTTTTGATAAATTAATTATAAATTTCAATATTTAGAAACATCAATAATTTATAATAATTAGAACTTTTATCAGAAAAATATGAATCGTATGTCTTTTCTATGTAAAATCTAATTCTCTACAACTTTGTAGAATAAAATTTTTCCAAATTTCACCTGTAACATAGAGAAATATTCTTACCGAAAAATTCTTCTTAAAAATTTCTGAACCAGCCACATCACGAAATTCGTAACACATTATATGTTAATCTTTAACGGTTTAAAATTTGTTGACATATACTCAACTTATATATGTATAACATATCCAAAAATTATAACGATTCAACGGTCAGATTAAAAATTATAACCCACGCAATAAAGCTTAATAAAACTGATTTTTTGGACTATAAGTCATTCGGACCAATTTCACTCAAACTGTCACCACAAAAAATTCACAAACAATTTTTTGCTAATTCAACTTTCTGCGTTTAGCTTACTTCGAGGGCTTTCTTTTGATATATGGCTCATCTCCTAACTCATTATACACAAAGAGTTATGGATTTTACAAAATCAAGTAGTAAACTAATTTTTTTGAAAATCTCCATATTTTGTTCTTTTAATTTCTAGATTTCTCTCATTTGATTCATGTTTATGCAAGTTTAAATCATCTAATGCATACATAAGTATGTACTCTTTACATAAAATCTATAAAAACTAAAATTATCAAGATTTTGAAATTACCTTTCTTAATTTCTTTTTCATTTCTTCTTTTTCTTCTTCTTCTTCTTATTTTTCTTCTTCTTATTTTTCTTCTTCTTCTTCTTTCTCCCCCTCTCTCTCTCTATCTTTCTTTCTGTTAGGTTTGTAATATTCATGAACGCAATCAAATTGCACAAAATAGCGAAAACGTGAAAAAATCAGAGTTTAAAATTTTACAAACCATATACCCGGATCACCCTTTATGTGCAATTATTAATTAAACGAAAAAGAAAGAACAAGAATCATACCCTTGAACATCCGAGCTTCCTCAGGTACAAGTTCACCTCCAATCCTTTTCGCATCCAACTTGAATCCACCGGGTTTGGTTCCTTTCTTTAATCAACGTTAGCCACCCAAGTGTTTGGCATCTAGAGGTGATCCACCAAGGAATAAGAAAGATCCAAGAAGATGGGTGTTTGGCAAAACTCTAATTTTTTCTATCTCTATAGAAAAGGAGCATACTCTCCAACAGTTGGAATAACGTATGTTTGATATCTGATATAAAACTCCTCTTATAAAGATATCAAGTAACCCTATTAAAAATAAGGTATTATTTATTTAATTAAACTCTTTTAATTAAATGGGGTCCCTAATCTTATTAGGGATAATTAATTAAACTCCTTTAACTAATTTTCCATCCTAATCCTATTAGGAATAAATGAGAGTACATATATTAAATTAATTCTTAAACTCTTTTATAAATTAAAATAATAATAATTGTATTAATATTAATAAGACTCCTCTTATTAATTTATATTTAATATTTCTAAAATATTAAATAATAAATATTAAGCTATTTAATTTATTCTATCACCAGAGATTAAATTAAATATACTTAACATATTATTACGATTATGCCATTAACTTCTTAAATAATTATTCTTCCTTTTATGGTGTGACCCTTTACGTTCTCCATATTAAACCGGTTGTGAATAAATCAATTAGAACAATTCTAATCTTATTTAAATAAATAAATTAAACTATTTATTTATTTAAATAAATAATATTTATTCTACAATAGGAATAAGCATCCCTAGCGATCAATGACTTTCCAGATAATATAAATTTCAACATTAATCATAAAAGAACCTTTGAGTAAATAGTTACCGTACAATTCAATCCTTCTACCATACAATGTCCCAATTAAATATAAGACATGGAATTACTGTCAAGTCTTATTTGATTTAATTATATGTATTTCGACTCTTAAATGCACAACTCCAAATAATACAAATTAAAAACTCCTTTCTAATTTCATTATGCCTTGGCCAAGGACTACTGGGTTGTTATTTATCAAATGACATAGGACATTTCTCTTCTTTTACTAGAAGCGGTAGATTCTTTATTGATCATACATTATCTCCATGTACAACTTATTATACCCAAGCATACCCTTTGATATAGCCTAAGGGTCTTAAGGAATAAGTCAAAGTATAACTCATCATACACAAGATACTATGATGATCTCAAGTCCAAGGATCACTTGTACTACTATCACTCCAGGAATTCCTATTGACATGTAAGTAAAACTCCATTAGGTATTCCTTAGCGAGCCACGTTCAGTGAACTTATTCTCTAATAAGCACCTACATACTTGCTTTAGTGTCTTCACACAAATGATCATGAGATCAATCATCCTCATCCAATGAGCAAACAACGTATGTAATAATCTATCCAGATTTACTAATCCCCAATTTAGTAATCCAACGATTGGAAACTATTTTAGTTTTAAGCTTTCTAAGAATTTAGATCTCATTAGAATGATCATCATCATTATTCTAAAAGCATTGCTTAAAACTATGAGTTTATCACATATTATAAAACAGCATCATGTAAATAATTAAAAACCTTTAATAAATTAATACTTTTTATTAATAAATGAATAAGATTATTACAAAGTATATGTTTTATCATCAAACATGATTGGCTTATGTGCATACTACTTTCAGTTTCTACCCGTGAGTGTAAATAATATGGGAGTATCCTCCCTTCCTTCTTTTATTTTTCTTTCTTTCTCTTTTCCTTCTTTTCTCCTTCCTTTTTCTTTCTTTCCCTTACTTTGTTTGTCTCCCACATTTCCTTGTCCCCCCTTAAAACTCCTCACTCAGTCGCCCGCATGGCTACTAATAAAAAATTTATTTTCTTTCCTCTTTATTTGCTCATTTATCCAATTATTTGTTCATTTGACCATTTAACAATTTAACACTTTACAATTTTAAAATAATAATCATAAATTAAATTAGACTTTTATTTCATAAAATTCGAGGTTTTACAATCTCCCCTCCTTATGAAATTTCATCCCCAAAATTTACGTACGTACTTGGTAATCCGAAGAGATAAGGATTTTAGTTCCCAAACCACTTCCTCTGTTTAATGATTCATCCATTTCTCATATCCTTTATTTCAGATAACATTCTAGAATACAGCTTCAAAACAAAGGTTAATTGACATATCATAATTTGTTAACTAATTAAGTAACAAAAATCAGCTTAGGTAGGACACACACTAGTGAAGAATTTCACTCATCTCCCCTCTCCTAGTTCTAATTCGGATCTCCGCCAGAGATCATATCCTTAAGCTCCGATACCAAATGTGATGCCCCCAAAATAAGTCCACACAACCCATTCTGAGTCACTAGAAAATACACTACTGACAACTTTATTTACACAACTATCGTGCAATATACGATGACATATATACTGCGAGTTTCAATACAAATATTGTAACGTGTATAATACGACAATATTCATACTCAAATTATTACAACGCCATATAATGTACATCAATAAATATTTCAAGTCTCCAAAGGAACACGAGAAGATTTCTGTCCTCCTCATTCTAATGGAGTTCATTTTCTGCGCTTCCAATTCGAGTTTGCCTTACCCTATTATTGTTCACCAAAATTAAACGTTAAATGATGTATAAAATATGTCACACACATTTTTAAGTTCTCAATACAATTATTATGCCACACCATTTCATAATTTGATTAGGATTGTGACTAATTCGTAACAACACTTTATATCCATGTTCTCTCTGCTAGTCCCAGCTACGCTTTTATTACCTGAAAAGGGTTGTGAAATAAAAGGGTGAGCACAAATAGCCCAGTAAAGAATATCATGACTTAAGATAAATAAATTATCAATAGCCTTCATCAATAATGAATTAAATATTTAGAACATATGGTAGATGATAAATGTTTTCAACCATAATAGTAGTGGAATCAACAATCCATTAGAACAGTCAAGTAGAACATAATTGTAAGACCCCAACTTTTAAGAATAAAGATTAATTTTTCTCGAAATATATTTTTGAATATTATGGTGTGGATTTGTTATATTATTATAGTTGTGGGTAATATTTATAAATTTTATAAAGTAAGCAAGTTGTTATAGAATATTTGATTGGTCGAGAAATATTCGTGGAATATTCGTTTTATCAGGGAATATTCGTATGACGGCACAATCATTGGTGGACCCTACAACAGAAGTATTGTCGTAATTAGAAAACGACAGAATTATCTTTTTATAAAAATATCGACGAAAGTTTTACTGTTAAACTGTTGAACTATCCGGTGGTAAAAATACAGTAATACGCTTGGTTGCATTGTAGAACACGGTATTGATTATTGATGCTTACGTGAGAAGTCACTCAGTTATACTCAATTATTGCTACAGTAATTGCTGCATAATAACTCTCATATTATTGATTCAATTATTATCACAGTATCAATATTTTTATATTATTAAATCAATAATTGAGACGACAAAGTTATTCATATTATTATTTGTAACATTGACAATGTCTAGAAAGTTCTGCCGAGGAGAGGTTTGGTCACCTAATTGCGCGCCAATAGGGAGAAATCCTTATCGGAAAACCCCCTCTTTCCTGGGAATGATCTGGTTGTTAAATATTGTGAGTTATAATATTAATGATGAATAAGTTCGTATTGATTAAAGATGAAATTGAAACTTTCATTGTGTTGGGATTATTAGTGTTAATGGAAATCGACATCTATTTCGATAATAATTGATGCCTGGAGGTTATATTGACCAATCGGGTAATTAATCGGATAAATGAGCAATTAATTGTTATTAATTCACATGTGTGTACTATTGATTCACATGCATGTTCTATTAGGGAGGTGGTGCAAGATTGATAATACTTGCATGACTAAATTAAAAATGAAAGAAAAGATGAAGGTATTATACTGTAATATTTTCAGCCCCAAAACGTGTAATTATTGAAACTATATTTTCCTATAAATATAAGCTCGCTTTTCTTTCATTCTCACCAATACACTAAGACTCACAAGGGCAATTATAGAGAGAGAAGCTATAGAGAGAAAGAAGAAGAGAAGTCTGCTATCTCACTATTCCGGTATCCAGTCTTCTTCTGAGGTAATGGATATTATTTTTGTTCAGTATTCATAAGGAATAATATTTTCTTCCATACTCTGTAGTATGTGAGTAATATTATTTCGTCTCGTATTCCTGATTATACCCTTATTTTGATAAAGTATTGCTTCTATACTCCTTGAAATTAGTAGAATATCCTTGAAATTTATACTTCATCTAGTATCATTTCATAAGGATATTTTCTACACATTCTTGTTAAATTTTAAGCTTTTCATGTCGGAGTACTATCCATGAGTACTATTTATTTATACGGTACTATTCATAAAAGTACTATTCATGAGTACTATTCATAAAATACTATTCATAAAGTACTATTCACAAAGTATTATTCACGAGTACTATTCATAAAGTACTATCCACGGGGTATTATTCCTAAAGTACTATTCACCGGGTATTATTCACCCGGAGTACTATTCATGATAAAAATTGATTTCTTTTCGGTCCAAATCATTTTTAATACAATATCATTTTTAAATTTTACTCCACAAAGCAGTATCGTGTTGGCAATTTGAAAATTATTGAATTTTTAATAAATTAAATTAAAAATCTTTACAAATTTATCCTTTGTTTCTTTTAATTGAATTCTTATATCATTGTCATCATTCTCATGCTTATATTGTGATGAAAGCCATCTTTGGCTTACGTGCATAGATGGACTGTTGATTAGTATGATTATGACCAGGGATCATTCGGTTTAATCATGACCCGTAATGTTATAAATAATGTGGTAAAAGTCCTCGTTGACTTGTAGTGCATTGATGGACAGTTATTAGTATGATTATGACCATAGATTATTCGGTATAATCTTGACCATTGATGATTACATGAATATCCTTGGTCGTGGTGTAGGGATGATTCGATGATGTGATTTATTTATTAAGCTGAGTCTCAGCGATAAAGTTGATGAAAAACCTTTTTAAATCATAGAAGATAGTAGATATCATGCTCTACTTAACTCTTCTAATTGATTGCTTGTTCCGCTGCAGTTAAACTTGTTGTTTATTAGTTAACACTGTTAAAGGCGAATGATAATTTATTTTGCATTATCTTAGTCATAATATTTCTTACTAGGCTAGTTGAGCTCACCCTTTTGCTTTCATTGTTCTCTTCAGAAAATGAGAACGTAGACAGGCCTAGTCAGGGAACAGAGTGACGGTCTGAGATGGTGGCTATAGTAGTCCTCACTATTTTATGAAATAGTGTGATAATAAATATAATGAGGACTTTATTTGAGTTTGAATACTGTCTGTGAGACAATATTCGTGTAGAAACTCTAAGCTACGCTATTGTCGTATTGTATAAAAGAAGTTTGTATTGATTTATGTACCATGTATTTGGCGACTTAGAATGGGTGATGTATACCTATTTTGGGGGCGTCATAATAATGTCTATTATCCTCTCCAAATTAAAAGTCCATCATTAATATTTCATTACTATAATACCCATCAATAGTTCTTTGTTGTACCCATGATAAAGAGAACTTTAATCACCTTAACCACCAAAGATTATAGTTAAATTCACAATTCATATTTATAATCATGTAAATCAACAGTTTCTCCTTACCACAAAGGCTTAATAGAACGTTTACTCAACATCCTTACCCCAAAGGCTAAAGATATTCAAATGTAATAACAATGATTATACCAATCAGTTGTCTATCTTTGCACTACGGGTCAAAGATATTCAACTATAAAACCAATGGTCATGATCATACCAATCAATTGTCTGTCAGTGCACTACGGCCAAAGATATTCAACTGTTAACTAATGATCATGATCCTGCTAATCACATCATTGAATTATCCATGCACTACGGGCCAAGGATATTCGTTAATATCATCAGTGGTCATGATCATGTCATACACCTGTCCATCTTTGTACTACAGGCCAAAGCTATCAATCAACAGTTCATCTTTGCACGTAAGCCAAACATATACAACTGTAAAACCAATAATCAACAGTCCAACTTTGCACGTAAGCCAAAGATATAAACTTGTAAAACCAATAATCAACAGTCCATCTTTCCACTACGAGCCAGAGATGACTTTCAACACAATATAAGCATGAGGATGATGACAATGATATAAGAATTTAATTAAATGAAATCAAGGATAAATATTAAAGATTTATAATTTAATTTATCCAGAGTTCAAATTACCAACATGATATTAGATAAAGCACAAACTATTAAGGATATTCTAATAATTTCAGGACTTTTCACCATTTAATGATAAGATGAAGAAACGAATAATAATATCTTACCATTATATGGAGTATGAAAGAAAATGACATCCTTTTACCATAAAAATGATACCCCTTACCATAATAATGACATCCTTTACCTTAGCATGTGACTTGATTCTGCTTTTTGTGAAATTGATTAACTTAAACAATGCTTGCATTCTTTATCTACACCTGGAGTAACATTACAATTAATAGAAATACTCACAATATTGTTGTAAAAGAATTCCATATTTTTAGTGTAATGATGGTGTGTGTTTAGTTGCTCAACCGGACAACCTATTTATACTGAAAATTTAGTAAACAACTAGCACACCTGCTTTGACAAAATAACCAAATGAGGTATATAAAAATAGTAGTGGAATATATGGTCCCACTAAGAAAATTAAACCAACTTGTAAACAATTTAAAAATAATTGAGTTGTGGTCCAGACTACTTTAGAAAAAATAGTGTGTCGATAAGTCCTGCCAAACTTACTTTTGTAAAAAGAAAATAATTGAACAAACATCTGCATATCATACTTATCTTTAATCAACACTGTGATGCCCCCAAAATAGGTATACATCACCTATCTTGAGTAGCCAGATACGTGGTACAGAAATCAAATACAACTTAATAATACAACTGTCGTGTACAATACGACAAAACATAAACTGTGAGTTTGAATACAAATATTGTCTTCTAGAGAGTATCCATACTCAAAAGGAGTCCTCATTACAATTATTATCACACTATTACATAGAATAGTGAGGACTACTAATGCTATCATCTGGTCCATCACTCCGTTTCCCGACTCGTCCCAACTATATTCTCATTTCCTGAAGAGAACAGTGAAAGAAAGGGTGAGCTCAACTAGCCCAGTAAGAAATATTATGACTAAGATAATGCAGAATAAATTATCATTAGTCTTCAACAGTGTTAAACTGATAAAATATAATAACTATCAAGTTTAACTGTAGCGGAACAAGCAATCCATTAGAAGAGTCAAGTAGGGAATAAAATTTACTATCTTCTATAATTTAAAATATTTTTCATCACTTTTATCGCTGGGACTCAGCTTAATAAATAATCTACATCATCGAATCACCCCTGCACTACGGCCAAGGATATTCTTTAGTATCACGACCACAATTATCCATGCACTACAGCTAAAGATAATCATGTTTTCATCAACGGTCCTGATCATGAAATAAAATAATTCATCTTTGCACTACGGCCAAAGAGAATCCATAGCCATAATCATACCAAAAACTGTCCATCAATGCACTACGGGCCAATGAGGACTTTTTTTCACATCATTTGTAACATTACGCTCATGATTACACCGAATAATCCTTGGTCATAATAATACCAAGTCCATCTATGCACTACAGGCCATAGATGACTTTCAACAAAATATAAACATGAGAATGATGACAATGATATAAGAATTCAATAAAACAAATTCAAGAATTAATTTATCTAGGAACTGATAACGTCCAAATTGTCAACATGATACTGCTTTGTAGAGTAAAATTCGAGAATGCCCATAAGAATATTTCCATGAAAAGATACTGGATGAAGCGCAAATATCAAAGATATTCCACTAATTTCATGGAGTATAGAAGTCAAAGTTTTAACGAACCGAGTGTAATAAAGAATGGAATAACAAAAAAAAACACCATGCATGCGATAGACCGCACAGGCAGGTTATTCCAACAGAATAATAAATAACGGAACCAGGTCCGGCGTAAAACGCACAGACAGGATATTTCAACAGAATAATAAACAATGGAACCAGGTCCAGCGTAAAACGCGCATACAAGATATTCCGACAGAATAATAAAGAATGGAATCAGGTCCGGCGTAAACGCACAGACAGGATATTCTGACAGAATAGTAAATAAAGAATGAAATAACAGAATAATTTCACCAAGTATAGGGCAGCCCGCGTATACAGGTTATTCCAACAAAATAATAAAGAATGGAATAACTGAAGTTCTATTCATAAATAAGAAAGAAAAGAATACCCTTTACGAGTATAACAAATAATATCCCTTACGGGTACAATAAATAATATCCCTTACGGGTACAACAAATAATATCCCTTACCGTAAAAGAAACTTGATATCGGAGTAGTAAAGTAGCAGAATACTTTTCTTCTCTCTCTCTATAATTTCTCTCTCTAGAGTTTAAGTTAATTCGTAAGAAAATAATGAAGGAATGAGCTTCTATTTATAGAAAAATGGATTGCATAGTAACTAACTCATAAACGGTCCAGATTGATTTACTTTAATCGGACGGTCTACAATTAAAGCAAAATCCTTTAAATAAAATATAATATATTCTATTTATAATCTAATAAAACAAATAACTTTATAAAAGATTTTACTATGCAAACACTATGCAGGCACTATGCAAACACTATGCATAATAAAATATAATATATTCTAATTATTGTCTAATAAAACAGATAACTTTATAAAAGTATTTTGTTTTATATAAAAAGATGTTACTATTAGCCTAATAAAACGAATAATTTAATAAAAGTATTTTGTTTTATATAAAAAGTTTTTCTATTTTATTACGTTAATAATACTAATAAAACAAAACTGAGTGACTTACCACGTAAGCCTCAATAATCAATACCGTATGCTACTATGCAACAACACGTATTACTGTATTTTTACTACCGAGTAGTTCAGCAGTATTAACGGTAAAACTTCCGCCGTTATTTTCATAAAGTATTTTTGCCGTTTTCTCAATCCGACAATAATTTCGTTGTGGGGTCAACTAATGATTGTACCGTCATACGAATATTCTCTGACAAAAAATAATATTCCCCGACCAATCGAATATAATACAACAACTTGCATACTTTGCAAAATTTATAAATACTACCTACAACTATAACATTATCTCAAATTCACACCATAATATTTAAAAAAATATTTCGAAAAAATTAAATCTTTATTCATAAAATTTGGGGTTTCACAATCTCCCCTCCTTATGAAATTTTGCCCTCGAAATTTACGTACGTACCTGGTGTGCCGAACAGATGAGGACACTTCGTCAGATTCTAACTCTTGAGGTATAACCTTTGAGTGTTGAATACATTCCAGGATTTTAACAGGTACATCTTCATACGTTAAATTATCCGCTATCTCGTCCGGTTCTAAATCAATAATGTGGTTCGGGTCGTCCACATATTTACGTAACATCAATACGTTAAAAATGTTATGAACACGCGACATACTTGGCGGTAAAATGAGTCTATAAGTCATAGTTCCTACTCGATCGAGGATTTCAAATGGGTCAATTAAATCGAGGGTTGAGATTTCCTCTCTTCATCGATTCTTGCTTATAGAATAACGCTTTCTTGAACCATCTTCTTCACATTCATCAGCTCTTAGTATGTAGCTTGATCGGCTTTAACTTTATCGATTAAAGTCGATTCTAATCGTATATTCGTTATCTTCACGTGGGTCCCTAGAGTCTTTAACTCTATCTTCATCAGTTGTAAGTTATACAAAATGGGTATTTGTGTTAACAACATCTCATTCGCATACGATCTTCTACTCAACGCGTCAGCTACCACGTTCGCACTTCCACAATGATATTGAATGGTACGATCGTAATCTTCAACAACTCTAGTCAACGTCTTTGGCGCATAGTACGTTCATTTTAGTTGAAGAAATATTTGAGGGTTTAAGAAATGGGTTTTGTGCTGGGGTCAATATAAAATTTTATTTCACGCTCTGGGATAGGCCAAGAAGTCTTCATGAATACGTCAGGAACTTTATTAACAATAGAATTATCATTCAAAACTGTGACCCTCATCCAAGACTTGGATAGCACGTTACATTGATATCTATCAACTTGCCATCGTCATTCACGACGTCGCCTACAGAAAAAGTCTGGCTTCGGTGCATTCCACACAAGGAAGTCACCATATATAAGCTCAAGGCTCTTTACTTATGGCTTTATATGATAATGATTGAGTTTAGTGGTTTGGTTGCTTGAATTCGCATAACAGGTTGGTTAGGAATATGAAAGCTAACAACCTTACGACAAGCATGATGAGTAGTTAACTAATCGATTTCTAAAAATTGCATCAAAGGCAAGTATTTTCAAAGAGATAAGATTGACAAGTAACGTGAAAGTGTCGATTTGAATCAACAAGATTTATAAATAGTGGAGGTAACGCAGGTTTCTACTAACGAAGTTTCAACCAATAAGTTAAAGTTTAACTTCTCTGGGGTCAAATTTAAGCGTTGAGCGCAAGCAAGAGGGATAAAAGAATGTGTAGAACTGGTATCTAATCAGGTATAGACTTCGCAAAAATTTATAATTAACTAACCCGTGCTAACTTCATTCGGGTCACTCGCTTTTTTAGAAGTCACGAAAAATGGTCTTCCCGAAACCACCGACTTTGTTTTGTCCGTATCCGCCCATGGTGCCACCGTCCCAGCTGGACTTGACTTCACTATACGACAAAATCGAGCTAAATGACATTCTCTTCTTGAAATTTTCACTTCTATTATCTTGGCCATGATTACCACCGAAGTGGTTACCATTCTTGGCATGAAAATTTTCCCCACGATGGTTATCATTGTTCCGATGGTCGTTGCCACCTGTATGATTATAATCGTGTTGTTGGTCGTTACCTTTTGGTTGAGCTGACTCAACGGTCTCTTGTGCTTCATTGCTTATCTCAACATTTTCATATGCCATTTTGAAACACTGTCACAATACAAGGGTTAATTAACATATCACGCATTATCCCTATACTCTGACCGACCAATTATATACCAAATAAACTTAGGTAGGTCATACTAGCGAAGGAATTCCCCGTCTCTCCCCTCCTAGTTCTTGTCTCACATCTCAGCCAGGGATCATATCCCTAAGCTCTGATACCAACTGTGACGCCACCAAAATAGGTATACATCACCCATCTTGAGTCGCCAGATATATAGTACAAAAATCAAATACAACTTAATAATACAACTGTCGTGTACAATACGACAAAACATAAACTGTGAGTTTAAATACAAATAATACCTTCTAGAGAGTATCCATACTCAAAAGGAGTCCTCATTACAATTATTATCACACTATTACATAGAATAGTGAGGACTACTAATGCTATCATCTGGTCCATCACTCCGTTTCCCGACTCGCCCCAACTATATTCTCATTTCCTGAAGAGAACAGTGAAAGAAAGGGTGAGCTCAACTAGCCCAGTAAGAAATATTATGACTAAAATAATGTAGAATAAATTATCATTAGTCTTCAACAGTGTTAAACTGATAAAATATAATAACTATCAAGTTTAACTGCAGCTGAACAAGTAATCCATTAGAAGAGTCAAGTAGGGAATAAAATCTACTATCTTCTATGATTTAAAAGGTTTTTCATCACTTTTATCACTGGGACTCAGCTTAATAAATAATCTACATCATCGAATCACCCCTGCACTACGGCCAAGGATATTCTTTAGTATCACGACCACAATTATCCATGCACTACAGCTAAGGATAATCATGTTTTCATCAACGGTCCTGATCATGCCATAAAAAAATTCATCATTGCACTACGACCAAAGAGAATTCATAGCCATAATCATACCAAAAACTGTTCATCAATGCACTACGGGCCAATGAGGACCCTTTTTTTCACATCATTTGTAACATTACGGTCATGATTACACCGAATAATCCATGGTCATAATCATACCAAGTCCATCTATGCACTACAGGCCATAGATGACTTTCAACAAAATATAAACATGAGGATGATGACAATGATATAAGAATTCAATAAAACAAATTCAAGAATTAATTTATCTAGGAACTGATAACGTCCAAATTGTCAAAATGATACTGCTTTGTAGAGTAAAATTCGAGAATGCTCAGAAGAATATTTCCATGAAAAGATACTGGATGAAGCGCAAATATCAAGGATATTCCACTAATTTCATGGAGTATAGAAGTTAAAGTTTTAATGAACTGAGTGTAATAAAGAATGGAATAACAAAAGAAATCACCATACATGCGATAGACCGCACAGGCATGTTATTCTAATAGAATAATAAATAACGGAACCAGGTCCGACGTAAAATGCACAGACAGGATATTCCAACAGAATAATAAAGAATGGAACCAGGTCCGACGTAAAACGAACAGACAGGATATTCCGACATAATAATAAAGAATGGAACCAGGTCCGGCGTAAACGCACAAACAGGATATTTCGACAGAATAGTAAATAATGGAACCAGGTTCGGCGTAAACGCACAGACAAGATATTCCAACAGAATAATAAAGAATGAAATAACAGAAGAATTTTACCAAGTATAGGGTAGCCCGCGTATACATGTTATTCTAACAGAATAATAAAGAATGGAATAACAGAAGTTCTCTTCATAAATAAGAAAGAAAGAGTATCATTTACGAGTACAACAAATAATATCCATTACGGGTACAACAAATAATATCCCTTACGGGTACAATAAATAATATCTCTTACCGTAAAAGAAACTTGATATCGGAGTAGTAAAGTAGCAGAATACTTTTCTTCTCTCTCTCTATAATTTCTCTCTCTATAGTTTAAGTGAATTCGTAAGAAAATAATGAAGGAATGAGCTTCTATTTATAGAAGAATGGATTGCATAGTAACTAACTCATAAACGGTCCAAGTTGATTTACTTTAATCGGACGGTCCATAATTAAAGCAAAATCTTTTAAATAAAATATAATATATTCTATTTATAATCTAATAAAACGAATAACTTTATAAAAGATTTTACTGTACAAATACTATGCAGGCACTATGCAAATACTATGCATAATAAAATATAATATATTTTAATTATTGTCTAATAAAACAGATAACTTTATAAAAGTATTTTATTTTATATAAAAAGATGTTACTATTAGCCTAATAAAATGAATAACTTTATAAAAGTATTCTGTTTTATATAAAAAAAATTCTGTTTTATTACGTTAATAATACTAATAAAACAAAACTGAGTGACTTATCATGTAAGCCTCAATAATCAATACCGTATGCTACTATGCAACCACACGTATTACTGTACTTTTACTACCGAGTAGTTCAACAGTATTAACGGTAAAACTTCCGCAATTATTTTCATAAAATATTTTTGCCGTTTTCTCAATCCGACAAAAATTCTGTTGTGGGGTCCACCAATAATTGTACCGTCATACGAATATTTCCAGACAAAAAGTAATATTCCCCGACCAATCGAATATAATACAACAACTTACATACTTTACAAAATTTATAAATACTACCTACAACTATAATATTATCTTAAATTCACACCATAATATTTAAAAAAATATTTCGAAAAAATTAAATCTTTATTCATAAAATCTGGGGTTTCACAATCTCTCCTCCTTATGAAATTTCGCCCTCGAAATTTACGTACGTACCTCGTATGTCGAACAGATAAGGACACTTCGTTAGATTCTAACTCTTGAGGTATAACCTTTGAGTGTTGAATACATTCCAGGATTTTAACAGGTACATCTTCAAACGTTAAATTATCCGCTATCTCGTCCGGTTCTAAATCAATAATGTGGTTCGGGTCGTCCACATATTTACGTAACATCAATACGTTAAAAATGTTACGAACACGCGACATACTTGGCGGTAAAACGAGTCTATAAGCCACAGTTCCTACTCGATCGAGGATTTCAAATGGGTCAATTAAATCGAGGGTTGAGATTTCCTCTCTTCATCGATTCTTGCTTCTAGAATAACGCCCTCTTGAACCTTCTTCTCACATTCATCAGCTTTGAGTATGTAGCTTGATCGGCTTTAACTTTATGGATTAAAGTCGATTCTAATCGTATATTCGTTATCTTCACGTGGGTCCCTAGAGTCTTTAACTCTATCTTCATCAGTTGTAAGTTATACGAAATGGGTCTTTGTGTTAACAACATCTCACTCGCATACGATCTTCTGCTCAACGCGTCAGCTACCACGTTTGCACCTCCACGATGATATTGAATGGTACGATCGCAATCTTCAATAACTCGAGTCAACGTCTTTGGCGCATAATACGTTCGTTTTAGTTGAAGAAATATTTGAGGGTTTAAGAAATGGGTTTTGTACTTGGGTCAATATAAAATTCGATTTCACGCTCTAGGATAGGCCAAGAAGTCTTCATGAATACGTCAGGAACTTTATTAATAATAGAATTATCATTCAAAACTGTGACCCTCATTTAAGACTTGGATAGCACGTCACATTGATACCTATCAACTTGCCATCGTCATTCACGACGTCGCCTACAGAAAGTCTGGCTTCGGTGCATTCCACACAAGGAAGTCACCAGATATAGGCTCAAGGCTCTTTACTTATGGCTTGATATGAAAATGATAGACTTTAGTGGTTTGGTTGCTTGAATTCGTATAACAGGTTGGTTAGGAATATGAAAGCTAACAACCTTACGAAAAGCATGATGAGTAGTTAACCAATCGATTTCTAAAAATTGCATCAAAGCCAAGTATTTTCAAAGAGATAAGATTGACAGGTAACGTGAAAGTGTCGACTTATATCAACAAGATTTATAAATAGTGGAGGTAACGCAGGTTTCTACTAACGAAGTTTCAACCAATAAGTTGAGCGCAAGCAAGAGAGATAAAAGAATGGGTAGAACTGGTATCTAATAAGGTATAGACTTCGCAAGAATTTATAATTAACTAACCCGTGCTAACTTCATTCGGGTCACTCGCTTTTTCAGAAGTCACGAAAAATGCTCTTCCTGAAACCATCGACTTTGTTTTCATTGTTCTGATGGTCGTTGCCACCAGTATGATTATAATCGTGTTGTTGGTCGTTACCTTTTGGTTGAGCTAACTCAACGGTCTCTTGTGCTTCATTGCTTATCTCAACATTTTCATATGTCATTTTGAAACATTATCACAATACAAGGGTTAATTAACATATCACATATTATCCCTATACTCTGACCGACCAATTATATATCAAATAAACTTAGGTAGGTCATACTAGCGAAGGAATTCCCCGTCTCTCCCCTCCTAGTTCTTGTCTCACATCTCAGCCAGGGATCATATCCCTAAGCTCTGATACCAACTGTGACGCCCCCAAAATAGGTATACATCAGCCATCTAGAGTCGCCAGATACATGGTACAAAAATCAAATGCAACTTAATAATACAACTGTCGTGTACAATACGACAAAACATAAACTGTGAGTTTGAATACAAATATTACCTTCTAGAGAGTATCCATACTCAAAAGGAGTCATCATTACAATTATTATCACACTATTACATAGAATAGTGAGGACTACTAATGCTATCATCTGGTCCATCACTTCGTTTGCCTACTCGTCCCAACTATATTCTCATTTCCTGAAGAGAATAGTGAAAGAAAGGGTGAGCTCAACTAGCCTAGTAAGAAATATTATGACTAAGATAATGCAGAATAAATTATCATTAGTCTTCAACAGTGTTAAACTGATAACATATAATAACTATCAAGTTTAACTGCAGTGGAACAAGCAATCCATTAGAAGAGTCAAGTAAGGAATAAAATATACTATCTTCTATGATTTAAAAGGTTTTTCATCACTTTTATTGCTGGGACTCAGCTTAATAATTAATCAAAATCATCGAATCACCCTTGCATTACGACCACAATTATCCATGCACTACAGCTAAAGATAATCATGTTTTCATTAACGGTCCTGATCATGCCATAAAGTAATTCATCTTTGCACTACGGCCAAAGAGAATCCATAGCCATAATCATAGCAAATATTGTCCATCAATGCACTACGGGCCAATGAGGACTTTTTTTTCACATTATTTGTAACATTACGGTCATGATTACACCGAATAATCCCTGGTCATAATCATACCAAGTCCGTCTATGCACTACAGACCATAGATGACTTTCAACAAAATATAAACATGAGGATGATGACAATGATATAAGAATTCAATAAAACAAGTTCAAGAATTAATTTATCTAGGAACTGATAACGTCCAAATTGTCAACATGATACTGCTTTGTAGAGTAAAATTCAAGAATGCTCAGAAGAATATTTCCATAAAAAGATACTGGATGAAGTGCAAATATCAAGGATATTCCACTAATTTAATGAAGTATAGAAGTCAAAGTTTTAACCAACTGAGTGTAATAAAGAATGGAATAACAAAAGAAATCACCATGCATGCGATTGACCGCACAGGCAGGTTATTCTACAGAATAATAAATAATAGAACCAGGTCCGGCGTAAAACGCACAGACAGGATATTCCAACAGAATAATAAAGAATGAAACCAGGTCCGGCGTAAAATGCACATACATGATATTTCGATAGAATAATAAAGAATGGAACCAGGTCCGGCGTAAACGCACAGACAGAATATTCCGACAGAATAATAAATAATGGAACCAGGTCCGACGTAAATGCACAGACAGGATATTCCAACAGAATAATAAAGAATGAAATAACATAAGAATTTCACCAAGTAAAGGGTAGCCTGCGTATACAGGTTATTCCAACAGAATAATAAAGAATGGAATAACTGAAGTTCTCTTCATAAATAAGAAAGAAAGAGTACCCTTTACGAGTACAACAAATAATATCCCTTACGGGTACAACAAATAATATCCCTTACGGCTACAACAAATAATATCCCTTACCGTAAAAGAAACTTGATATTGGAGTAGTAAAGTAGCAGAATACTTTTCTTCTCTCTCTCTCTATAATTTCTCTCTCTAGAGTTTCAGTGAATTCGTAAGAAAATAATGAAGGAATGAGCTTCTATTTATAGAAGAATGGATTGCATAGTAATTAACTCATGAACGGTCCAAATTGATTTACTTTAATCGGACGGTCCATAATTAAAGCAAAATCTTTTAAATAAAATATAATATATTCTATTTATAATATAATAAAACGAATAATTTTATAAAAGATTTTACTATGCAAATACTATGCAGGCACTATGCAAATAGTATGCATAATAAAATATAATATATTCTAATTATTGTCCAATAAAACAGATAACTTTATAAAAGTATTTTGTTTTATATAAAAAGATTTTACTATTAGCCTAATAAATCGAATAAATTTATAAAAGTATTCTGTTTTATATAAAAAGTTTTTCTGTTTTATTACGTTAATAATATTAATAAAACAAAACTGAGTGACTTATCACGTAAGCCTCAATAATCAATATCGTATGCTATTATGCAACCACACGTATTATTGTACTTTTACTACCGAGTAGTTCAACAGTATTAACGATAAAACTTCCGCCGTTATTTTTATAAAGTATTTTTATCGTTTTCTCAATCCGACAATAATTCTGTTGTGGGGTCCACCAATGATTGTACCGTCATACGAATATTCCCCGACAAAAAATAATATTCCCCGACCAATCAAATATAATACAACAACTTGCATACTTTGCAAAATTTATAAATACTACCTACAACTATAACATTATCTCAAATTCACACCATAATATTTAAAAAAATATTTCGAAAAAATTAAATCTTTATTCATAAAATCTGGGGTTTCACAAATACTCTTTTCAGTCGTTGAACCATTATTCACAATTATCAACATAGACTCACAATACTCCAACTGGTATAATTATATCATATCGAATAATATGAGTTACTATGCAATAACTACTGTGACAATTATTGAATGAAATACTGAGTGACTTCTTACGTAATTAAGAATCAATAGTATAAAGCACTGTACAATACCATGTGTTATTAAGAAATACCGTGTACTACTGTGGAATCACGCGTATTACTGTATATTTCACATTTTTCGGATTATCCGATAATTTTCTATAATTATTTCTATTTATAAAAACTATCATTTAATAGCTTCAAAATAGAAATACTAACTCCATATACTTTTATATCTTAAAATCATCATCAATATTAATCTTGTATTGTTATAATATTTTCAAGCTAATTTCATAATTTTCCACCATTCATAATTTCTTTTATGAATTTTCTCTATTTTTAAACTAATCATAATTAGCTTAAAAATACAATCAATATTTCTGTTATTCAATAACTTTTTTCAAAACTGTCCAAAAATTATAAAATAATATCTCAAGATTTTTCAACAAGTTTCATAATTTTTCATCATTCATAAAATTTTCTATGAATTTCTTCTATTTTCAAACTAACTGTAAATAGTTTAAAAATACAATAATTAATTTTGTTTTTCAATAATTTATGAAAAATTTACAGAAATTCTAAGATGATATTATAAGCATTCTGCAAAAATATTTTAGCCAAAATAATTTTTCTGATTAATTAATTATAAATTTCAATATTTAGAAACTTTAATAATTTATAATAATTAGCACTTTTATCAGGAAAATATGGTTCTTATACCTTTTTCATGTAAAATTTAATTTTCTATAACTTTGTAGAAGAAAGTTTTTCCAAATTCCGCCTCTAACATAGAGAAATATTCTTACCGAAAAATTCTTCTTGAAAATTTTTGAACCAGCCACATCACGAAATTCATAATACATTATATGTTAATCTTTAACGATTAAAAATTTATTGACATATACTAAACTTATATATGTATAACATATCTAAAAATTACAACGATCCAACAGTCGAATTAAAAATTATAACCCACGTAATAGAGCTTAATAAAATTGTTTTTTTCGGACTATAAGTCATTCGAAATTTCACTCAAACTGTCACCACGAAAAATCCACAAAGAATTTTTGGCAGATTCTACTTTTTGCTTTTAGCTTACTTCTAGGGCTTTCTTTTGATATATGGCTCATCTCCTAACTCATTATGCACAAAGAGTTATTGATTTTACAAAATTAAGTTGGAAACTAATTTTTCTGAAAATTTACATATTTTGTTCTTCTTTTGATTTTTAGATTTCTCCCATTTGATTCATGTTTATGCAAGTTTAAATTATCCAATACATACATAAGTATGTACTCTTTACATAAAATCTATAAAAACTAAAATTATCAAGATTTTGAAATTACCTTTCTTGATTTCTTTTTCATTTCTTCTTTTTCTTCTTCTTCTTATTCTCTCTCTCTAACTCTGTCCCTCTCTCGTATTCTACCCGTGAGTGTAAATAATGTGGAAGTATCCTCCCTTCCTTCTTTTATTTTTCTTTCTTTCTCTTTTCCTTCTTTTCTCCTTCCTTTTTTCTTTCTTCCCCTTACTTTCTTTGTCTCCCACATTTCCTTGTCCCCCCTTAAAACTCCCCACTCAGCCGCCCACATGGCTACTAATAGAAAATTTATTTTCTTTCCTCTTTATTTGCTCATTTATTCGATTAATTATTCATTTAACCATTTAACAATTTAACACTTTGCAATTTTAAAATAATAATCATAAGTTAAATTAGACTTTTATTTCATAAAATTCTGAGATTAGGCTGTTGTTGACTCTGACCGTCCTCAGGGTTATCTCGGAGGTTGGATTGACCTCATGGGGTTATCTATGGGATTAGAACTTTATCCCTCAAGGTTATCTCTAAGCTTAGAACTGACTTTTTCGGGGTTATCTCCGGAACTTGGACTGTATCTCTCGGTGTTATCTCTAAGATTGAAACTGAATCTCCAGGGGTTATCTCCGGGGCTGGAAATGATATCCCGGGATTGTCTCTGGGGTTAGAACTGATTTGACTTCCAGGGTTATCTTTGGAAGACGATTTTGCCCTCCTACAGGGTTAGTAACAGGAATGCAAATTTTTGAGTGTCTACAAATGCCCCTATTTATCATATTCATGTAATGCAATGACATGAATAGAATAAAGACTACTAGACACTTGAAATACAACAAGCTTTGGATGATGCAAATGCAATGCAGCATGGTGTAATGTTATGCTGAATGTTATTGTTGGAATGATTTCCAACGGGATGTGATAATTGCCTGCTCCCGCCATTTTTGTTGGGGGATGGAGTTGTCAATGATGGCTTCTCTGAACCGCTTTGATGTCTACTCGAATGGTAGTTTACAAAGCTATCATCACCAAAATCTCCCGGTGCAACACGGGGGTAATTACCAGCAGCTTGAAATGTCCATCAGTGCTATATGAGCATTATTTGTCGATAATTCATAGAGATGTCTTCAAAATCCCTGCAGTGGAGGTTTCTTAATAATTGAGATCACATGATGTTGACATTGGGGTTATCACCAAGGTCTTTAATCCTTTGGAAAGGCTTTCCACCGAAGATGTTCTTCTCTTTTGTGAGCGACTCTTGGGGATTGTTGATGTTTCATCCAGATGATGGCTTGGCCTTGTTGTCATCATGGGATGTTTCTTGCCATTACGCTGGCATTATCACCTTCATTTTAGCTTTTTAATAGGTCGATGCAGATAGTTTCTCTGGGGATAGCGTCTTAATTGGGGATTTGTATAACAGATTCCATCATCGATCCTCCACGATGGAGATAGTTTTCCATGGTTTATGTCATCAGAATTCTCTAACGCTTCGCTGTGGTTATCGCCAATGGCTTGCAATATTAGATACTCTGATCTTCGTTGAAGTAGCTTTCAACAGCTTACATCACCGGATCATTTCCGATACTTTGCTGTAGTTATCGCCAATGGCTTGCAATGTCAGGGATGTCTGACCTTTGTTGAAGTAGCTTTCAATGACTTATGATGTCTGAAATCTCCACAGGGATATATTTCTGATGAGTTGTACTCTTGATGAGTTTGGATGCTTTTGATTGCAAAAAAAACCCCCAGTTGATGGCATCAGACCTTTGCGATGCGCTGTTAATGGCTGATATCAATAGCTTTTATCATCAGCTTTCTAAACCCTTTGTCCGCGTGAATACTAATGACTGATATGTAGACCCGTAGTTTGGGCTTTGAATTCAAGATTTCATGCTTCTCTACTTAATCTCTTAGTATCTTTTTTCCTGATTTGACTTTTCAGCATCTGGAACCTCCTTTGCAACTCAAATTTAATCGAGCTGGAGGGGGTAGAGACCACCCTGGGTAGCCACTTAACCCGCGGCCACCCATGGGTTATATCTCACCTCCCATCCCTTTCATAAGTCATTTTTAAGTTGAAGCCACACAGAGAATTTGAGATTTCTTCTTCAGATCTATTGAGTTTAGGCTGTTTTCTGCAAAATCCGTCATCGTACAATTATTCTGCACTATCCTGGTAACGTTTACATGTTTTCTTTTCCAGTTTTGACCGTTAAAAAGTGAGATATCATACAAAATGCTTCAAAACACATAGTAGTGAATATTCATGCTCATATGACTTGATAAAAATTATTCAACCCAGTAAATGTTAGTATTTTACCATGCTAAACATATTGATTTAAAAAAAATTAACTTTTGAAATAGTTAATTGGCACCCTTTTCTGCTATTTTTTCATCCTATTTGAGGATAAATGAGCAAAGGTTTTGAAGCAAAGCAATCCTGGTAATTAGGCTACCCTGATGGATATTACTTTGATGTTTTTTCATGCATATAGATGTTTGTGACTTTGAGTTGGTGTGCTACTCAATGGCCACCTAGTCATATCTATGTGAATGTGGATAGTCCTTTTTACAAAGGAGACTGGCAAAAAAAAATCACGAGTCTAAGCATTAAACGAACATGCATTTTTAACTCTACTGCAGATGTATGTTAAAGTAATACATGCATATAGCTATTAACTAAATTTAATGAGCTCCATGTTAGAATTTACGACACCCTTTCTGATGTGATTTGGAAACTTTTGTCCAGATATATGGATCCAGACCAACTGAGTAGCTCTCCTAAGACCTCTTCAGGTGTGAGGAGGAGTGCTTCAGATGTTCTTCAGCCTCTCCTAGCCCGAAAGCCTCGTCGGTTAACTGAGTCAGTGATTCGTCCTATCCCGGTTGAGAGACCGGATGTTGAGGATGAGGAGGAGGACGTACCCATTGGAGATCATGCTCCTTCTTCTTCCATTCCTTGTAAGGAGCTTCCAGTTATAAATGTGACGATTCTAGATCTTCTGGATGATTTGAGTCATTACCCCTCGATCTATATTCATGCGAACGAGGTAATAGCCGTGTTGGTCTTCCTTTTTCCGTTTGTGGGTGCAAGGGTTCTGATTTTGATTCACTTTGATGCATGTTCCCAACTTTACGTGGCCCAGAGGGAACTGGTTTAGCATACATTCTCTATACCAGACTCTCCATCCAGAGTACCGAGAGATTATCCATGCATGGGGCTTCGACGCTTTCTTTTCCATCCTCCCCCGTCGTTGTCCCATGGGTTATCTCAGGGCTTTGTCTGAGCGCTGGTTTCACCAGACCCTGTCTCTCAATTTGTTGGATTGTGAGGTGATGATGACACCGATGGATTGGCAATTCATCATCGATGGTGGCTTACATTTCCCCGACTGCCGTTAGATCCTTATTGGGAGTCTCGGCCACAACGCTTAAGGGTCAGACAGTCCATTCTGGTCCCTTGAGTGAAGATGCCACAAGTGGGGCTCTGACTGAGCCATTACCCGATGATCGGAGGGTTATAGATTGCATCCTTCGGCGATTGTTTCTGATCATCCTCGGGGGTTGTTTTCTGGCTGATAACTCTTCGACGGTATCATTTGCTTTAGTCAACGCCACTCGGGAGGTGGACCGTATCGGAGACTTTGATTGGGGCTCCTAGACCTTTGCCTACTTTCTTAGGGGGGATGCGCCTACGCTCAGAGGATGTGATGGAGGCTTGGTTAGGGTTTTACCCATTCTTGCTGGTGAGCATTTTATCTTTTAATTTTTGATTCCCCTTTGTTTGGGTTGCTAGTTTGACTGACTGTAGATATTTGATATTTGTATTCGCAGTTTTGGCCCTACGAGAGGCTCTATTGTTTTTGTCCCGTTAGCACGTTAGGTTTGGACGCCTATCTACGGGGACAGTGATGACATTACTCCACTTTGGCGGAGGTTCCTGTAGTTGAGGGTTTCATCCATTCTCGCATACAGTTGATGTGACAAACGAGATTTTTGTAATTTAAATATTTATTAAATTAAATAAATATTTTTTGATGATTTAATTACTGGGTTAAATAATTAATTGATGAATTTATGGTTGATTAATTTAATTATATATGTTACATTGATTAAATTAATGTGGAGAATTTATTATTCAAAAGTATGTATTTAATTGAGCTTATTTGATTAAATGAATTATTTAATAAGCATAATGTTATTCTAATTAATTTAATAATTAATCGGAGATTTAATGATTTGACATAATTAATAAATAAGAAATTAATTATGTGACTATATGATTTAATTTGGAATTATTCTATTTTTTTAATTAATTTCTTAAATGGGTGTGACATTATTAAACTATATAATAAGAGTTTAATTAAATTAAGTGGGAAAGAACATTTTGAGGATATCCAAACATGGCCCTAAGGGGAGTTAGATAGTTAACCCACTAAGGGATTAACCGACCATGACAACGCCAGTATGCGCATGATATATCAGCTCCCTTTTTCTTTCATTACGTACATTTTCTTAAAACCTAAACTTGAGAAACAGCGAGAAAAGAGAGAGTTTGAGAGAATTGAAGAAGAAATTGGAGAACTGAGGAGTCTTCTTCCACTCACTAGAAATCTTAACAGAGAAATTAAGGGTAATTCCTTAACCTAAACCTTTAATTTACGTAATTAGGAACTTTTCATGAAAATTGGCTTTTAGTTTTCTGTAATTGAATTTTCGTGGCTAACTGTTGAATCTATGATGTTGTATATGTTTATTCACATGTATAGTTCAATTATATATGATTTATATGTGTTTTAGAGTAATTAATCTATGAAATCAAGATTAAGTTGGAATATTGAAGGTTACAGAGAAATAATGTTTGAATGTGGCCCATAATTACAAAAATCGGAGCCTTAATTGTATGTTAGTGAATGGATAATTGATTATGTTTATACATGTAAAAACGAAAAAAAAATGAAACTTAAACAGACTGATTTGGTGTTATAACGAATCTGTGATTTGTGATTTCATGAAATTTGACTAAACTTTGAAAAATAGCAAGAACATGAAAATTATTGCATTAAATCTTGTTGTTTATGTGACTCAAGATGTTAAAAGTATGCTAAGAATATCATTAAATTCATCTGTTAAGTTTAGAACATATGGGTGAAATTGTTTTCGTTGTGTATGTAAAGTTTTGGCCTAAATTGGCCATGTTCTGTGTTCTTCACGAACTGCAAGTTTAGAACATATGGTTGAAACAATATTCGCTGTTTGTGGAGAGCTTGGCCTAAATTACAGAAACTACATAAACTGGATCTGGGTAACCCCGCCTCGACGGGCGTTACCAAGCTAAATTACCCCGTCCCGGCGAGCAAAAAAATAAAAATAAAAATAAAAAAATAAATAATTAAAATATTTATAAAATAAAATTAATATTTTAGTTGAAATATTTATGAAATAAAATAAATGTTCGATGGAAATTATTATTAAAATATTAATAAAATAAAATAAATATTTTAGTTAAAATATTTATGGAATAAAATAAATATTTGATGTAAATTATTATTAAAATATTTATAAAATAAAATAAATATTTTAGTTGAAATATTTATGGAATAAATGAAATATTCGTTGGAAATTATTAATAAAATATTTATCAAATAAAATAAATATTTTAGTTAAAATATTTATGGAATAAAATAAATATTCGATGTAAATTATTATGGAGCAATTTATTAAAGTGTAATAATAGTGAGGGAATGAAAATATTCTAATTTAATTAAATAATTAAATTAGAAGGGTAATAATTTGTTAAATAAAGTAGAGTTTAGATTAAATAATTAAGTGAAAGTGTGACAAATGGACAATATAATAAGAGAATTATAAAAATAAATTAGAAAAGGTCTTGTGACCTTATAACTGCTATGTTTTGTAACTGGTTAAACCACGTTAAAAAAAATGATGTCCATGAGATGATACGATGTTGTTTAAACTTAAGATTTGAGATTTCAGTCATGTATATGTGAATGATGGTAATAAGCAAAATTTAAACCAAGTTAACAAGTTGTATTAAAAGAGGGAACTAAACCTATAAGGTTAGTATTAATGTAACTAATGAATGTCGTGAATACATATGGTATGTGTGTAGGACTTGTGGTGAACGGGAGTTGTAATCGTTTAGCCTACGCACGAGGCAAGTTTCTAAACCTTGTTTCTTTATATAAAGTAAGTTCTTTATTTTATCTTGTTTATTATTGTTCAAGTTCAAGATTTCATATTAGATGTTATCATTCTTTAAAAGCATGATTCCTGTTATACAATACTTGTTCGATTGTATACCTCTTGAGTTTTATTATTCAACTTGAATATCAATTATTGTTGAACCTTATAAGACTAGCGAACCCTTATTGATTCAACTAGTCCAGAGTTGATGAACGTTTAAAAATTCAGAATCATTGTTAAGCTTATCCAAACCAAACTTCCTTTGGTGACGACTCTAATGTCAAACTGAGGTGAATAACCCTGTTATAGGGGATTACTTATGCTTTAGCGTTAAGATATTGTGCCCAATATGGTACTTAAGGGTTGATCCCACTAAGTGTGAGAAGAAGAGTCCATAGTCGTATGACTGTTAAAGGTTTCAAATATAAACACTTGACAACCTAGGACGTAGTTCAAGGTCTTATGACCCTCAGAAGTTCTTTTGATTCTTAATATTCATTCTTGATTCAAAAGTCGAGTTTCTTATTTCAGAAGTCTTTGATTCACTCATATGTTATTATTTTATTGTTATATTATTAGACTTGTGGGCAATCGTGCTCACTCTTACATAATAATAACATTGCAGTTAAGAACGAAAGGTCCGACGAGCCTTCTTCTAGCAAAGGCAAGGGCAAAGTAAACAAGTGATGAAGACTTGTTTATTTGAGATATTTATGTTTCAGACTTATGTTAATCTTGTGTAACACTTATTATTTGTTATGCTTCCGTATTTGAGATTTAAAGTTAGTATGACCTTGGATTGATGTATTTACATTCAGATGTTGTAACTTCATAAGGAGAGGATTTATTTCTATCTATTTATGGTTTTTCATTTATTATGGGTAGATAGATACATGATGTTTGGACAGTGAATACCAAATCCCATGGAAATTGAAGTACCTAGATTTCGGGGTGTCACATGTTGGTATCAGAGCTGTAGGTTATGAACCTTAGGTGGGGGGAAAACCTTAGGCAGTAGCCTTATAAGAGATCGAGAACATAACGGTGATAAACTCTTATCGAGTTCTAAGAAACGAATTTCTTAATTCATTGAAGATAATAAAAGACTTTATGTGCTTATGTGATAAACTTATGTGCTCGTGAGTATCGATTAGTAACTAAAACTTAAAACTATGTTGTCAGGATGTCAGATGCTAGAGGATCTAGTCGAGCTGGGGAAGAGGAACCGCGAGTACCTAGTGAGGAGAAGCCCCGAGACATCCATGGTGTTCGAGAACAGCTGGTACAGAGAGAGACATCTGCATTGATCACTATTGTGGGTCAAATGCATGAGCCTGAGAATGATCCGGAGGAGGATCCTGAGGAGGAAGAGGAAGAAGATGGGTTCCCACCGAGCTCTATTGCAGCTCAGATGTATGACGAGGTATATGACCGTAACATTGAGCTTCAAGATAGAGTCAGAGATTTGGAAGGGTTGGCAGATGAACGCCAGGCCACTATAGGACAGAATAATGAGGAAATCTATGGTCTTGATGCACGTCTTGGAAATATTGAGGGGAAATTAGTTCACTTAGAAGGTGACAATGAGGAGTTGGTGGCAGAGGTTACAAATGTGACACCCCCAAAATAGGTATACATCACCCATTCTGAGTCGCCAAATACATGGTACAAAAACAAAATACAACTTTATTACTACAGTTGTCGTACAAAATACGACAACACATAAACTGTGAGTTTAAATACAAATATTATCTAATAGACAGTATTAAAACTCAAAAAGAGTCCTCATTACAATTATTGATACACTATTATACAAAAATAGTGAGGACTGCTAAAACAACTTTCTAGAACCATCACTCCATACCCCGGCTAGTTCCTGCTATATTCTCACCTCCTAAGAAGAAAAATGGAACAAAAAAGAAAAGGGTGAGCTCAACTAGCACAGTAAAGAATATTATGACTAAGATAATATACAACAAATTATCAATAGTCTTCAACAGGGAAAAATCTGATAGAATATAATAGAAAACAAGTTTTAGATCAACAACTGGAGCGGAAACAATAATTCATTAGAAGGGTTAAGTAGAGAATGAAATATACTATCATCTATGAATTTAAAAGTCCATCATCAATATTTTATCCCTGTAACATCAATCAATATACATCTTGAATCAAATATTCATCTTTGCACTACGACCAAAGATATTCATTTGTATCACCAGTTGGTCATGTTCATCTCAACTCCTGTTCACCTTTGCACTACGGGCCAAAGACATTCATTAGGTAAACATTCATCTTTGCACTACAGGCCAAAGATATTCATCAAGTATCACCATTAATGACTGAGGATGATGAAAAACATTTTAGAGAACGAATCCCGTACGATAAAAGGACAAAGTTTAGAGATTCGTACTTTACATAATTCAAGTTTAAAAATACTCCATAATAAAACATAACAGAGAAAAATTCAAGAATGATGATCAAAACATGAATACAATCAAAGATAGTAACCATAATAGACATATGGGACAAAGAAGAGAAAATTTCATTTTTCGGTGAATAGTGCCGTATTCGTAAATAGTACCGTATACGTGAATAGTACCGTATACGTGAATAGTAATCCCGACACAAAAAGTTCCAAATTTGATAAAAAGTTCAGACCAATATTTCGGCATAATGATATTGAAAGAAATAATATCATTTACGAAAAAATAACATCACTTACCTCAAAGAAACAGTACTTCGGAATGAAATGTCGGATATGATGTTGAATCAAAATTGTTATGAATAGCAACTCTCAAAGTATCTAAATACTCACAAAATATGCTCAATAATATAGAGAGAGAAAGAGAGAGAGCTTATGTTTCTGGTGTGATTTTTAATTCTAACTCAGCACCCTATTTATAGAAAAATATTAGCATGCCGAAGCAGACATGACCTGTAACTTGATGGCTTTACCTGCTACTATTGCCAGCCACCACATTTGAAATAAAATTTGAACACATTTCTCACCAACCAAAAGTGGGGCCCACCAATTCTAGAATTTTCCACCAAAATGATAAATTTAGAAACTTCAACGATTTCTGAATCAGTCACCTCTTAAAATTCTTAACAAATCATGCGCTAATTTTTAACGGTTCAAAATCTGTGGACATATACTCCATTTATATATGTATAACATATCAAAAAATCAGAACGATCCAACGGTTGGATTAAAATTATAACTCACGCAATAGAGCTTTAAGAACACTGTTTTGATTTTTAAAACCTCCATTCCGACAAAATAATGATAAAACCACTCAACACTAATTCCTTCATTTATAACCACATAAATAAATCCATTATTTATATCCACATCAAATAAATATTTCCTTATCATATAAATTAATAATTAATTATTCACAAATAATATTACAGAATCACAATTATGACAACCAAGCCGTTCCAAGGAAAGAGTGGGCTTTCCAATAATGATTTCTCCTTACTGGCGCGCAATTAGGTGACCAAACCTCTCCTTAGAAAGAACTTTTTAGACATTGCAAATAATGTTATCTAATAATATTATTCAAATAATATGAATTATTGATCTAATAATGGGAAATACTATGCAGTGACAATTATTGGAACAACAATAAAATAAAATATCAACGCAGCAATTATTGATTTAATAAAATAAAATATTAAACAGTAATTACTGTAACAATTATTGAGCTTCTTACGTAGGGATCAATAATTCAACAATACTATGCAATACCATGTGCTACTGTGCACCCATGCGTATTACTGTATTTTAACCACCGGGTATTCCAACAGTGTTAACGGTAACTACTACGCAGTTATTTATAAAAACTTAAACTTGTCGTTTTCTTCATCTGACTATTTTTCGTTGTGGGGCCCACAAATGACTGCGATGTCGTACGAATATTCCCCGACAGCAAGAATATTCCACGACCAAACGAATGTTCTCCAACAAAATGAATATTTTATAACCACTTGCTTATTTTGCAAAATTTGCACATTTCACCCATAACCAAAGCATTATATCAAATTAACACCCTACTATTCAAAATAATAATTAGAGGAAATTTGATTTTATTTATAATAAGTTGGGGTTATACAACCTCCCCTCCTTATGAAATTTTGTCCTCGAAATTGACGTACGTACCTGGTGTTTAGAAAAGGTGAGGATACATCGCTTTCATTTTCGATTCCAACTCCAGGTCATTTCCTCAATAGCATGGTTCCTCCACAAAATCTTGACTTGTGGTATAATCTTTGTTCGTAGGACATGCTCTTTCATATCCAATATCTTGACAGATACCTCCTCGTACGTTAAATCTTCGGCTATCTCATCTGGTTCTAATGCAATAATGTGGTTTGGGTCTTTCATATATTTACGAATCATAGATATATGAAAAACATTATGAACACGAGACGTAATTGGAGGTAATGCGAGTCTATAGGCCACATTTTCTATTCGGTCAAGAATCTCAAATAGACCAACAAATCGTGGATTGAGCTTTCCTCTTCCCAAATCTTGTAACTCCCTTCCATGGAGCAATACGTAATAGTACATGATCTCCATTATAAAATTCCACGTCCTTTCGATGAAGATCAACATAACTCTTTTGTCGATCTTGAGTCGTTTGTATACGTTGTCGAATCGTTTGGATCTTTTCTGTAGTCATACGTACCAACTTTGGTCCCAACAATGTTGCTTCACCTACCTCAACCCAACGTATTGGAGAGCGACCCCAAATCTAGGTACCTCATTTTCACAAGATTTGGTGCTCACTGTTCAATCATTCATACTATCTACCCAAATAGAACAATATTTAAATCATAAAACCTCCCCTTAAATAGGGTTACATCATTAAATTCAAAAACATCCCAGATTATCTAACCTTTAAACGTCAATCAAATGTAGAATTAAAATTATAACATTACATCATTAAAGTAAAGTCTAAGATTATCATAATAAAAGTCTAACATCATGATCATAATCCAAATTACAAGTCTTCATCACTTGTACATTTTTCCCTTTCTTTTGCTAGTTGAAGGTTCATTTACCTTCTCTTCTTTAGCTGCAATGAATTTATAAATATGCAAGAGTGAGCAAAACAATTGTTCACTTGATATAATAGAGAATTATCAGGAGTATAACAATAATAACTGTCAATAATAGGCTCATCAAAAGTGAATAGTACTCTAACAATAATAATCAGAAACTGGAATCCAAAATATGGAATCTACATCACTGAGGGTCATAAGACCATGAACTACATCCACAGTTGTAAGTAATCTTTCAACTCCAACTTTAACAGTCATAAGACTATAAGAACCTCGTACTTAGGGGGATCAGCCCTTCGTACAATGTATTGTGCATAAACATTTTAACGCTATGCGTAAGTTAACCCCTAATCATAATAATAGGGTTGTTCATCTCAGTATTTAGAGTACAAGTCCGCACCAAATGAAGTTTGGTTTGGATAAACTTTCAAGGTAATTTGGAATTCAACGAACATCAACTAAGGAGTGGTTGAATAAGATCAATAACACTATACTATAGAAATAATCGTGATTGAATCAATCATAGTAGACCAAGGTCATGCTTTAGGAATAATCTAATAGCATACAATTTGAATAACTATAGCATACCTTGCTTGAACAATACTAAGTCAAGGTTAATTAGAATTGAATACTAAGCATGCATAGCAATTTGAACGATAGAAATGTTCGACATTAGTATATATAGTTGTGCATGCTAAATAACAAGTTAAATACAAGAATAACTTGCTCCAGAATAACTTACATCATTATATTGTAATCGAATTGAAAACAGTAATTGAATTAACAAGATAACAGATTAGAAAACTTGCTCAAAGATAGCTAGATACTTGCACAATTATAAAAGTCGAGTTAGAGAACTTGCCTCGTGCGTAGGTTAAATAATTACTATTCACGTTCACCCCAAGTCCTACACATACCATATGTATTGACAATACACATTAGTTACACTAATATTACCTTTATGAGTTACTTTATTACTCTTAGTATAGCTACCAACTAAGTTTAAGTTTAAACAACATCACATCTTTTCATGAACATTACTTTTTAGCTTTATTACAACTACTTAAGTGATCATGTCATTGAACCACATGCACATTAACAACTTGATACAACATCCTATTACATGTCCAACATGTTATCATTAAGTTATACTAATACACAAAGGGTTGCACTTGCATTTGTGAATCCCAACGCCCTCCGATTGGCTCCAAATACACAACAGTCCTAAAGATAGCCATTTTGACTACTGTTACAGACCTCAAATTAAAAAAACTTAAAGCATGAAAGTTGTAGGTCTATTTGTCTTCATTCCGAATAATCTTGAATTAACTCAATCGGAGTTTGTATGAGAAAGTTATGGCCATTTTACTACAGGAGGTCAAAACTGCCCAACTCAAACAATTTTTCCGGCGCCGGGGCGCGAGTACCAGCACTGGAGTGCGAGCTACTGGCCCATTTTTGGCGCTGGGGCGTGAACTTTGGCGCTGTAGCGCGAAATTTGGCGCTGGGGCGCCGAAACTCAGAGAACCCAACGACGAAGAACAGAACAACTAAATTTTGTACTAAATGATACTGCTAACATCTAAATTTACATGAACAACTAACATAATTTACGCATAATCATAACCAATTATTCAGATACTAATTAACAACGACTAAACCAAGATTTTAGAAAACTTGAATTTTGAAAACACGGTTTAAAAAAAACTAACACAATAAACACTGTGAATTCAATAATAGATCAAAAATACTCCATTCAACCTACGTTCCGTTCATATCTCAATGAAATACCATAAACAAACATCAATTTACAGTTTCACAACCAAATTGGCCATTAAAATTGGTACTTACATGATTACATATGGAAACATACCAAGAATACATATACTGGCAAATTTTCTTCCTGCTGTAAACGAAATTTGCATGCGATAATTGTTTAAACACCATATCTAATCACCATAAACATGTACAACTCCCATAACTTAGTTACATAACAACAATTCGAAAGAAAAACTAGAACTCACAAAGCATAGAAGAAATAGAATTCACAGAGTATAACAAAGCTTCACCGAAATACTCGTAAATAATATCAAAGTGGTAGAACATACCTTCAATTGGCTTATACAATCTTTGTTAGTTGAAGACCAATCTCCCTCAATCTCTTAAACTCTTTTCTCAATTCTCTCTGCTATTCTCTGAACTCTCTCAAAACCCAGCAACTAGTATGCGTAAAAAAAACAAAACTGATATGGCCTTAATAGCCATCATCAGTTACCCAAAATAACGTATACATTATATTTATTATTTATTTCATTTTATTTATTTTATAAATTAAAAATATCAAAAGACATAAGGCTTGTTTGACAAACCATTTAGATTTTAAAGAATTTATATCCTTAAGCATTGTTTGGGTAAAACTAGATTAAAACTACTTTAATTTATTTTTAACTCTTTATACTATAGTTATTTGTCACACTTTATTTAATCAAGCTTTCATATTTAATTTAATTAATTCAAATAACCATTAATTAAATAATTCATTTAATCACATAACTCAATACAATTAATTAACCATCAACTTGAAATATTAATATAATAATAATTTTTTAACTCGTTAATTATTTATTTACAACATAAATAATTAATCAATTCAAATTAAACAAATATTTATTTAACAATAAATACACAAATTAAATATTTATATAATTTAATAAATATTTAAAATTACAATTACAATTTAAATTTTCGGATTGTTACATCCTTCATTCCTTACAAGGATTCTGTCGCCAGAATCACAACTCAAACAAACAAATCGTCACATTCTTCCCTTCTTACAAAGATTCTGTCCCCATAATCAAAGACACAGTTTAAACAAATAACTCGGGATAATTCTTCATCATATCAGTTTCGAGTTCCCACGTAGCCTCTTCGACATTGTGATTCCTCCATATCACCTTTACAGAAGATATCACTTTATTTTTGAGCACTTGTTCTTTCCTGTTGACTATCTGGATAGGAATCTCTTCATAGGACAAGTCTTTCTCAAATTGCAATGGTTGTACTCAATTACGTGCTTGTAATCAGATTTATACGGTCATAACACCGACACGTGAAAAACATTATAAATATTTTGTAATTCTGGAGGTAGAGCTACCTCGTAAGCAACCTCTCCAACTTTCCTCAGCACTTCAAGGGGTCCAATAAACCTCGGACTTAGTCTTTCCTTTTTACCAAATCGAATTTTCCCCTTCCAAGGAGAAACTTTTAGGAATATGTAATTTCCTATGTCAAATGCACGATCTTGTCTGTGCTGATCAGTATATTTCTTTTGTCTGTCTTGAGCAGCTACCAATCTTGTTCTGATGAGTTGGACAACCTCAGCAATTTGTTTTACTAGTTCTGGTCCTAACAGTTGACGTTTACCGACTTCGTCCCAGCACAGTGGAGTTCTACACTTCCTGCCGTATAACGCTTTATAAGGCGGCATGCCGATGCTAGCGTGGTAACTGTTATTGTAGGCAAATCCCACCAACGGTAATTGTTCATCCCAGCATCCTTTGAAATCCATGATGCATGCTCTCAACATATCTTCCAATGTCTGAATCGTTCGTTCGCTTTGGCCATCTGTTTGTAGATGATATGTCGTACTCATTCGCAACTGCGTTCCCATACATTCTTGTAGTCTCTTCTAGAAGTTTGATGTGAACCTCGGATCTCTGTCTGACACAATTGACACTGGAACCCTATGTCTTGTAATGATCTCTTTAACATAAAGTTTTGCCAGCTGATCAAGATTGAATCTAATCTTTATTGGCAAAAAGTGTGCAGATTTTGTCAACCTGCCCACTATCACCCAAATCGCATCGTATACTTTCTGAGTTGTTGGAAGACCTACCACAAAATTCATTGTGATATGCTCCCATTTCTATTCCGGTATCTCCAACGGTTGAAGTAACCCGCTTGGTCTTTGATGTTCGGCCTTGACTCTCTGTCATGTTAAGCACTTTACAACGCATTCTACAACGTCTCTTTTCATATTTGGCCACCAAAAATGTCGTCACAAATCTTGATACATCTTCGTACTTCCTGGATGAATCGAATATCTCGAGTTATGAGCTTCGGTCAATATGTCTTCTTTAATATCTGGTACTGCTGGAACCCATATTCGTCCTTCAAATCTCAGCATCCCCTCGGTATCAACTTTGTACTTTATTTCTTTTCCCTCGACCACACTTTCTCTTATTTTTATGCATTCCTCATCCTGCAGTTGAGCATTCTTCACTTTGTCCACCAAAGTTTGACTGGCTTCCATCTGGTACAATTTCTCATCAGATTCTTTTGGAAATTTGATTTCCAACTCTAACTTTGACATTGCTGTAATAAGCTCCTCCTTATCAGTTAACAACATCAACTTTTCCCTACCTTTCCTACTCAAGGCATCTGCAACCACGTTTGCTTTGCCTGGATGATAAAAGATCTCACAATCATAATCTTTTATCAGTTCCATCCATCTTCTTTGACGCATGTTCAGGTCCTTCTGTGTGAAAATATACTTCAGACTTTTATAATATGTGTAAATCTCACATTTCTCTCCGTAGAGATAGTGTCTCCATATCTTCAGAGCAAACACAACTACCGCCAACTCTAAATCATAAGTCGGATACCCTTTTCGTAGTCTTTCAATTGTCTTGATGCATACGCGATGACTTTCCCATTCTGCATAAGGACACATCCTAATCCTTTGTGTGAGACATCACTGTACACCACAAAATTTCCTGTATTATTTGGTAATGACAACACAGGTGCTATACTTAGCTTCTTTTTGAATTCCTGAAAACTTCCTTCACACTTATCCGTCTAAACAAATTTTACAGATTTCCTCGTCAAATTTGTCAACGGAGTAGCAATCTTGGAGAAATCCTGGATAAACCGTCTGTAATACCCTGCTAATCCCAAGAAACTTCTCACTTCTGATGGAGTTCTTGGTTGTTCCCAATTTATCACAGCTTTAACCTTTGATGGATCCACTGAAATTCCATCCTTGTCAATTATGTAAGACCCCGAATTTTATGAAATAAAAGTATTCAATTTTTCTTATAATTACTATTCAGTAAATGGTTAAATTGATAAAAGTTTAAAGTATTGGGTGAAATATGAATTTTTTTTCAAAATAAGCAAGTGGTTAAAAAATAATCATTGTTGTCGGGGAATATTCGTTTGGTCGTGGAATATTCTTTCTGTCGGAGAATATTCGTACGACGACGCAGCTATTTGTGGGCCCCATAACGAATAACTGTCGGGTGAAGGAAAACGACAAATTTGAGTTTTTACAAATAACGGCGTAGTTGTTACCGTTAACACTGTTGGAATACCCGGTGGTTAAAATACAGTAATACGCGTTATTGCACAGTAGCACACGGTATTGCATAGTATTTTTGAAATTATTGATTCCTACGTAAGAAGGCACTACTCAATAATTGTTACAGTAATTACTGTTCAATATTTTATTTTATTGATTCAATAATTGCTGCGTTGATATTTTATATTATTGTTGTTTCAATAATTGTTGCTGCAAAGTATTTTCTATTATCAGATCAATAATTCATATTATTTGAATAATATTATTAGATAATATTATTGGCAATGTCTAGAAAGTTCTGTCTAAGGAGAGGTTTGGTCATCTAATTGCGCGCCAGTAAGGAAAAATTCTTATTGGAAAGCCCCCTCTTTCCTGGGAACGGCCTGGTTGTCATAAATGTGATTCTGTAATATTATTTGTGAATAATTAATTATTGATTCATATGATAAGGAAATATTTATATTATGTGGATATAAATGAGGGATATATTTTTGTGGTTAAAAATGAAGGAGTTAATGTTGAGGTTTTTATCAGTATTTTTGTCGGAATTGAGGTATTAAAAATCAGGGTTTTTGAGATATTTTGCGGGGGTTATAATTTTTAATCCGACCGTTGGATCGTGGTAATTTTTGGATATGTTATACATATATAAGTTGAGTATATGTCCATAAATTTTGAACCGTTAAAAATGAACGTATGATTTATTATGAATTTTACAAGATGACTGATTCGGAAATCAGGTTATAAATCATTTTTGGTGGAAAATTCTAAAATTGGTGGGCCCCACTTGTGGTTGGTGAAGAAATGTGCTGAATTATATTTCAAATGTGGTGGGTGGAAATAGTAGCAGGTAAAGCCATCAGGTTGCAGGTCAAACCTACCAAAATTTTCCTATAAATAGAGGGCTAAGTTAGAATTGAAAATCACACCAAAAATATAAGCTTTCTCTCTTTCTCTCTCTATATTATGAAGCATATTTTGTGAGTTTTTTAGATACTTGGTGAGTTGTTATTCATCAGTGCAAGTTTCCTTCAGCATCATATCCGATATCCAGTCAGAAGTACTGCTCTTTTGAGGTAAGGGATTGTAAGGGATAGTAAGGGATAGTAAGGAATTTTAAGGGTTGTTATATTTTCCAGTTTCGTAATTTTTCTGACCTTCAAAAATTCTGGAAAAATTTAAAATGATATTTTGATGAGTTTTCTTGATTGTGTCCAAAAATGGTGATTTTTGGATGTATAGATTGAGAGTTATGAATTTTATGAGAAAAGACTATTTTAAAAGTAACAGCTTATAATTCCTTGTGGTTAACTCCAAAATTGATGAAATTTTTATTGGGAGTACATGTATATGATAGAAGTATACTATGTAAATTTCAGAATTTTTGGACAAAAGTACAATTTTTGATAAATGTCTAAATATTCGGCTGTTTTGGCCATATGAAAAATAGTAAATGACTTTTAAAAATTCTGAGTAAAATATATGTTCACTATGTGACTATATTATGCTAAATTCCAGAAAAGAAATATTTTTGGAACTGATTTGGTATTTTTCATGAAAATAGTCTAGTTATGAGTAAATGAATTAAATATGTTATGTGAAGTAAGAAAATTAGAAAATATGATTTTATGGCTTGAGAATCCTATATGAGGTATATGCAGATTTTTGATGAGGGTTTTGATTATTGGTGATAAAATCTTATGAGTTTGGTATTTTAGAATGATTAAATGCATTATTTAGTAAAGTGTAAACAATTTATATAAATTGTTTATAAGCTTAAGAAATATTATTCTTTCAATATCATTATACCGAAATACTGGTATGGATTTTATTGTGGAATTTCTACCTTTTTGTGTCGAGTTACTATTCATGAGTTACTATTTACGAGTTACTATTCACGATAAAAATTGGTTTCTTTTTCTAACCAAATTATAGTTGAGTTATGAATATTACTCTTGAGATTAAAACTATGTATTGATTATATTGATTTTATTATCATTTTTATAACCCTGATGTTGAAATTCTCTTTCACTAGAGTGTAAAGATGGGTAGATTATTGGTATGATCATGACTAGGGTTCTCTTTGGCCTGTAGTGCAAAGTTGAATTGTGACTGGTATGATCATGACCATTGAATTTATAAGTGAATATCTTTAGCTTAAGTGCAAAGGTGAATTGATCAACATGGTTATAATTATTGTTTATATAAATTCTGAAATGATTATATATTTCTTTGAGATATTAATATCTTTGGCCTGTAGTGCAAAGATGAAATATTGATGAATATCTTTGGCCTGTAGTGCAAAGATGAATTGTTGATGAATATCTTTGGCCCGTAGTGCAAAGATGACATGTTGTTAAATATCTTTGGCCAGTAGTGCAAAGATGAACAGATGTTGAGATAAACATGACCAACTGGTGATACAAATGAATATCTTTGGCCGTAGTGCAAAGATGAAGTTATTTATATGATTATGAACAGGAAATGTGATTTGGTGTAACCATGATCTTTGATGTTTCAGGTAAAGATAGGTGATGAAAATTATCTTCGTCCTGGATGAGAAGAGGAATTTAGAACTACAGTTATGATTATGAGTTATTCATATGATTGTGGACCAGAATTGTTGATTGATGTTACAGGGATAAAATATTGTTGGTGGATTTTTAACATGGAGAAGATAATAGACTTTATAGTCTATTTGACTCTTCTAATGGATTGCTCGTTCCGCTGCAACTATGGTTGAAATTTTTATCATCTACCATATGTTCTAAATCTCTGATTTATTATTGATGAAGACTATTGATAATTTATTTATCTTTAGTCATGATATTCTTTACTGAGCTAGTTGTGCTCACCCTTTTGCTTCACAATTCTTTTCAGGTAATAAGAGTGTGGCTGGGTCGAGCGGGGGTAACAAGGGAATAGAACGGTGGTCATCATTTAGTAGTTATATTTGGTAAAGAAAATAGGGTGAGGCGAACCCAACGTTGGAATGGTGTTTTGTCACTATCATACAAGATGTCTAATGACATACAACCTCGTGTCATCATAGGACAGGGTTGTGCTCATCCACTTGCTGAGTATATCTATGGGCACTACCTATATAATCTTGGTGTTTGTTTGAAGTATAATTCTTAATTAGAGACAGTGGAGATAATGATAAGTCAAGAGAAGACTCACCATTGGGAAGAATATGATAGTAATCTTCTCGTTTTTCTTTGGGGTCTATTGGGTCAACCAAGGATAATTCTGTGGCCATATGATATCTATCATAACCTAGACGCGTGGTCTCCCATGTACGAAGGTTTCCTTGAGCACTTCCCAAAGATTCTAGTTTCTAAAACAGTTTTTGACTGTACCTTTATGTAAGGTACCTTTGTGAGGTGCTGATACATGATGGTGTCCAATGTCACATTTGATATATACTTGTATCCAAACTCACAGCATATGTGTTGTTGTATTTTGCACGACAATTGTTGTAATAAAGTTGTAGTTGTTTTCTGTACCATGTATTTGACGACTCAGAATGGGTTGGATGGAATGGACCTATTTTGGGGTTGTCACAAATTACGTGCCCAAGAAATTGTATACGTTCCAGCCAAAATTCACATTTAGAGAATTTCGCATACAACTTTTTTTTTCTTAGCGTCTCCAGCATTAGACGTAAGTGTTCCACATGTTCTTCTTGAGTTTTAGAGTACACCAGAATATCGTCGATAAACACCACCACAAACTTATCTAAAAATGGTTTAAACACCCTGTTCATCAAATCCATGAACGCTGCAGGGGCGTTTGTCAAACCAAAAGACATCACCAAAAATTCGTAATGTCCATACCGAGTTCAGAATGCCGTCTTCGGTACATCCTCCTTTCTTACCTTCAGTTGATGATACCCACTTCTCAAATCTATTTTCGAGAAATATCTAGCACCCTTCAATTGATCAAACAAGTCATCTATTCTCGGCAATGGATATTTATTCTTAATAGTGACTTTGTTTAACTCCCTATAATCAATGTAATGACGCATTGACCCATCCTTCTTCTTAATGAATAACACCGGTGCTCCCCACGGTGACACACTTGGCTGAATGTATTTCTTGTACAATAGCTCCTGTAGTTGTACCATTAGTTCTTTCATCTCCACCGGAGCCATTCTGTACGGGGCCTTCGATATTGGAGCGGTTCCTGGCGCTAAGTCGATTACGAACTCGATTTCTCTGTCAGGCGGAAGTCCTGGCAAATCCTCTGGAAACACATCCACAAATTCCAATTTCGCACCCTTCTTCTAGGTATCGACTATGTAAGCTAAATAACCCACACAGCCTTGACTTAACAACTTCTTGGCCTACATAATCGTCAGACATCTCATTTGTCTAGGCGATTTTCTACCATTGAATACTACCTTTGATGGAGTCATAAGGTTTACACATTTCTTTTGGCAGTCAATTATCGCTCCATAATTGAACAACCAATCCATTCCCAAAATAACATCAAACTCTCCTAGCCTGATCGGAATCAAATCTACCATTAAAATATTTCCCTTAATATTCACCCTACAGTTCTTGTATACGAACATAACGGGAACTACTTCCTTATTCGCAATTTCTATGTTTAAAGGGAAATTCAATTCTTCACTAGGAAATCATAATCTCATAGCAAATTCATCAGATATAAATGAGCAAGTAGCACCCGAATCAAATAATACATAAGCATCAATATCATTGATTGGGATAATACCTGACACCACATCCATTGATTGCACAGCATCTTGCACAGTCATGTTGAAGGTTCTGGCTGTGGGTTTGGTTGATGCCGTCGGTCCAGTAATGGCCTGTGACGCCCCTAAAATTAGGTATACATCACCCATCTTGGGTCGTCAGATACATGGTATAGAATACAAATATAACTTACTAATACAACTGTCGTGTACAATACGACAAAACATAACTGTGAGTTTGAATACAATTATTGTCTACTAGAGACTATACAAACTCAAAAGGAGTCCTCATTACAATTATTTTCACACTATTTAACAGAGTAGTGAGGACTACTAATACTATCATCTGGTCCATCACTCCATTCCCCGACTCGTCCCAGCTATATTCTCATTTCTTGAAGAGAACAGTGAAAGAAAGGGTGAGCTCAACTTGCCCAGTAAGAAATATTATGACTAAGATATTGCAGAATAAATTATCATTAGCCTTCAACAGTGTTAAACTGATAAAATATAACGAACATCAAGTTTAACTGCAGTGGAACAAGCAATCCATTAAAAGAGTCAACTAGAAAATAAAATCTACTATCTTCTATGATTTAAAAGGTTTTTCAACACTATTATCGCTGGGACTCAGCTTAATAAAATAATCCACATCATCGAATCACCCCTGCACTATGAGCAAGACGTTCAAGTGTATAAGTTTCTCGTATCGGAAAAAAATGAGCAGACTTGGTCAATCTGTCAACAATGACCCAAATCGCATCAATACCTTGAGAAACCTTAGGAAGACCGGTAACGAAATCTATGGTAATGTGCTCCCACTTCCATTTTAGAATTTCAAGTGGTTGCAATGGACCTTTTGGTACTTGATGCTCCGCCTTGACTCGTTGACAAGTTAGACACCTTGAGATAAACAGCGCTATCTCTCGCTTCATATTGCTCCACCAAAATGTATGACGAAGATCATGATACATTTTGGTACTCCCATGATGGATTCCAAACGGTGTGTTGTGCGCCTCCATCATGATTTCATACTTTAAATCAGGGTCGTTAGGAACACAAAGTCTGGAGTTGACTCGAAGTATTCATTCTTCATCAATTCTTACTTCCGGCATAGCACCTTCTTGCACTTTCTTCCTCATACGCATCAGCTCCATGTCTGTAGCTTGAGCAGCTTTAACTTTATCGATTAAAGTTGGTTCTACTCGTATATTCGCCATCATCACATGGGTCCCTGGAGTCTTTAACTCTATCTCCATCCTTTGTAAGTCACATAAAATGGGCCTTTGTGTTGACAATATCGCACTCATACTTGCATATGATCTTCTACTTAATGCATCAGCTACCACATTCGCTTTTCTAGGATGGTATTGAATGGTATGATCATAATCTTTCAACAGTTCAAGCCAACATCATTGTCGCATGTTGAGTTCCTTTTGAGTGAAAAAATATTTGAGGCTTTTATGATCCGTAAAGGTCTCCACCTTCTCCCCATACAAGTAATGCCTCCAAATTTTAAGTGCAAAGACAACAGCTGCCAACTCTAGATCATGAGTAGGATAATTCCTCTCATATTCCTTGAGTTGTCTTGATGCATAGGCTATGACTTTTCCATGTTGCATGAGAACGCATCCCAACCCTTTGCTTGAAGCATCACTGTAGATGATAAATCCCTCCAAGCCAGATGGTATTGTTAGAACAGGTGCTGAAATGAGTCTCCTCTTGAGTTCTTGAAAACTTTTATCACATTCTTCGCTCCAACCGAACTTTGTATCTTTTCGAGTTAGCTGAGTTAGTGGAGTAGCAATTCGAGAAAATCCTTCCACGAATCTCCCATAATAACCAGCTAAACCGAGAAAGCTACGTACTTCGGTTACTGATTTAGGTTACTCCCAGCTTTGAATAGCTTCAATCTTTATCGGGTCAACAGATATTCCATGACTTGATACTACGTGCTAAAGGAATGCTACCTCCTCCAGTCAGAACTCGCATTTCTTCAACTTGGCATAAAGCTTGTATTCACGAAGCTTTGGGAGTACCAGCCTCAAGTGTTGCTCATGATCTTCACGACTTTTGGAATAAATAAGGATGCCATCAATAAAGACGACCACAAAGTACTCCAAATATTCCTTGAATACCCGGTTCATCATATCCATGAAGGCAGCAGGAGCATTAGTCAATCCAAAGGACATGATTAGGAATTCATAATGCCCGTACTGAGTTCTGAAAGCCGTCTTTGGAATATCCTCAGTTCTAACCTTCAGCTGATGATATCTAGAATGAAGATCGATCTTTGAAAAGAATTGTGCTCCTTGCAACTGGTCAAACAGGTCATCAATATGTGGTAATGGGTACCTGTTTTTGATGGTGACATGATTCAACTCTCGATAATCAATACAAAGTCGCATACTTCCGTCTTTCTTCTTCACGAATAGAACAGGAGCACCCCAAGGAGAAGTACTAGGACGAATAAAGCCAATGTCTAACAATTCCTGCAATTGGATCTTTAACTCCTGAAGTTCAATAGGAGTCATTTGATATGGGGCTTTGGAAATGGGTTTTGTACCGGGTTCAAGGTCGATACAAAATTTAATTTCACGCTCTGGGGGTAGGCCAGGAAGTTCTTCAGGGAATACGTCAGGGAATTTATTAACAATAGAAATATCATTCAAAACTGACGTATTTTTGTTTAGATCCGTGACATGAGATAAGAAAGCTTGACATCCATTTTTCAATAAACGAATAGCTTTATGGCTTGGGATGACAGCGATTGATTTTAATGGTTTGGTTGCTTGAATTCGCATAATAGGTCGATTAAGAATATGAAAGCTAACAACCTTACGAAAATAATCAATTTTTGCATGATGAGTAGTTAACCAATCAATCCCTAGAATCGCGTCAAATGCAAGTATTTTTAATGAAATCAGATCGACAGGTAATGTGTGGGTACCAACTTGAACCAAACAAGACTTATAAACTGTGGATGTAATGAAGGTTTCTCCCAATGGAGTTTCAACAGATAAGTCAAAGTCTAATTTCTCCGGAGTCAAATTTAATCGATGAGCGCAAGTAGGAGAAATAAAAGAATGGGTAAAACCGGTATCAAATAAAGTATAGACTTCGTTAGAGTTTATGATAAGCTTACCCGTGATGACCTCATTCTGGTTCCTTACTTTCTGGGAGGTCACAACAAACGCTCTCCCTTGCACTACCGGTTTTGACTTTTCTGGGACGGCCTTTGGTGCCTCCATCCTAGCTGAGCTTATTTTTGGTAAATGACAAAATTGAGCTAAATGACCTTCTCTTCCACAATTATAAAATGCTTTAGACGACATCATACGGTTTGGACTGATGTGCCCCTCCCCTCCGCATTTGAAATATATGATAGGTGGTCATTCTCCTTCCTTAACAACGGGTGCTGGTGCTGACGTCTTTCCATCATTGTTGAATCTCCTCTTCTTGAAATGACCATTCTTATTATTTTGGCCCTGATTACCACTGAAGTGGTTACCATTTCTGGCCTGTTGATTCCCACCACGCTTGTTGTCACCGCTTCGATGACTGCTCTCACTGGTATTATCATTTTGCCGACTGCTCTCGTTTGGTTGCGTTGACTCATTATCGCGCTCCACTAACTGAGCCCTATTCACAACATCTGAATACAAACACAGTTTATGAGAAATAAGATGTTGACGTATCTCAGGTTTCAAACCTCGCAAAAACATTCGCGTCATTCACTCTTTATTATCCACCAAGTGGGACGCAAACTGGTACAACTCAGCAAATTTAGCCTCATACTGCGACACGGTCATATTATTCTGCTTCAATTTGATGAACTCCACCTCCTTCATGTGTCGAACACTTTCGGGAAAGTATTTGTCATTGAACAGCTCTTGGAACTTCTCCCAAGACATTTTCAGTGCGGCAGGTTGAGTACGCTTAATCGATTCCCACCAGTAATATGCATCTCCTCGTAACATAAAGGTGGCAAAGGGAACCTTTTACTCCTCGGAGCATCCCAAGACATCAAATATCTTGGTGATCTGCTTTATCCATATTTTCGCTATAAGTGGTTTTGGCTCTCTCTTAAACTCCGGTGGTCCCATCTCCTTGAACTGTTTAGCGGTGACCGTCTGAGAGTTTTCAGTGTTTCCACCTATATTTTGAACATGAGCCACTCTCACCTGCTGTTGCATGAACTGCACAAAGCTTCTGAACATTCCATCATTCATCATTTGGTCAGTATTGTTGTTTGCATGAGGATTGTCGCCTTCCTGATGCACATTATCCCGATTATTGATATGTGGTGAATCAACAGTCGCATGTGCTCCATTGCTATTCTCAACATTCTTGGATGCCATTTTCAGATACTGCCACAAAACAAAAGTTAATTGATATGTCATATATTATCCTTATATTCTTACCGACCAATTAAATACCATGCAAATAAACTTAGGTAGGTCATACTAGCGAAGGAATTCTCCGTCTCTCCCCTCCTTGTTCTATTCTCACATCTTAGCCAGGGATCATATCCCTAACCTCTGATACCAACTGTGGCGCCCCCAAAATTAGGTATACATCACCCATCTTAGGTCGTCAGATACATGGTACAAAATACAAATACAACTTACTAATACAACTGTCGTGTACAATACGACAAAACATAACTGTGAGTTTGAATACAATTATTGTTTACTAGAGACTATACAAACTCAAAAGGAGTCCTCATTACAATTATTGTCACACTATTTAACAGAATAGTGAGAACTACTAATACTATCATCTGGTCCATCACTCCGTTCCCCGACTCGTCCCAACTATATTCTCATTTCCTGAAGAGAACAGTGAAAGAAAGGGTGAGCTCAACTAGCCCAGTAAGAAATATTATGACTAAGATAATGCAGAATAAATTATCATTAGCCTTCAACAGTGTTAAACTGATAAAATATAACGAACATCAAGTTTAACTGTAGCGGAACAAGCAATCCATTAAAAGAGTCAACTAGAAAATAAAATCTACTATCTTCTATGATTTAAAAGGTTTTTCAACACTGTTATTGCTAGGACGTAGCTTAATAAAATAATCCACATCATCGAATCACCCCTGCACTACAACCAAGGATATTCGTGTATTCATTAATTGTCATTATCATGCCAACAACTGTCCATCAATGAACTACGGGCCAATGAAGACTTTTACCACATCATTTGTAACATTACGGTCATGATTATACCGAATAATCACTGGTCATAATCATACCAAGTCCATCTATGCACTACAAGCCACAGATGACTTTCAACATTTTATAAACATGAGGATGATGACAATGATATAAGAATTCAATAAAACAAGTTCAAGAATTAATTTATCCAAGAATTAACAACGTCCAAATTGTCAACATGATACTGCTTTGTGGAGTAAAATTTAAGAATGCTTAGAAGAATATTTTCATGAAAAGATACTGGATGAAACGCAATTATCAAGGATATTCCACAAATTTCATGGAGTATAGAAGTCAAAACTTAACCAACTGAGTATAATAAAGAATGGAATAACAAAAGAAATCACCATGCATGCGATAGACCGCACAGACAGGTTATTCCAACAGAATAATAAATAATGGAACCAGGTCCGGCGTAAAACGCACAGACAGGATATTCCAACAGAATAATAATAAAGACGAAACCAGGTCCGGCGCAAAACACACAAACAGGATGTTCCAACAGAATAATAATAAAGACGGAACCAGGTCTGGTGTAAAACACACAGATAGGATGTTCCAACAAAATAATAGTAAAGACGGAACCAGGTCTGGTGTAAAACATACAGACAGGATGTTCCAACAGAATAATAATAAAGACGGAACTAGGTCCGGTGTAAAACACACAGACAGATGTTCCAACAGAATAATAATAAAGACGGAACCAGGTCTGGTGTAAAACACACAGACAGGATGTTCCAACAGAATAATAGAAGAATGTCACCAAGTATAGGATAGACCGCGTATACAGGTTATTCCAACAGAATAATAAGAAATGGAATAACAACAGTTCTCTTCATGAATATGAAAGAATAACACCCCTTACCGTTTTAAAGAAGAACTGAAATAAGGAAGTAGTTAAGTAGCAGAATACTTTTCTTCTCTCTCTCTATAGTTTCTCTCTATAGTTTCTCTCTCTAGAGTTCAGTGAATTCGTAAGAAATAATGAAGAATTGAGCTGCTATTTATAGAAAAATGGAATGCATAGTAACTAATCCATGAACGGTCCAGATTGATTACTTTAATTTGATGGTCCATATTTAAAGAAAAAATTTTTAAATAAAATATAATATATTCTATTTATAGAATAACTTTAATAAAGTATTCTGTTTTATATAAAAAGATGTTTCTGTTTTATTACGTTAATAATACGAATAAAACAAAACTTCATTATCGCTAAATAATTCATATTATTAACTGACAATAATTGAATCAAACTGAGTGACTTCTCACATAAGCATTAAAAATCAATACCGTGTGCTACTATGCAACCACACGTATTACTGTACTTTTACTACCGAGTAGTTCAACAGTATCAATGGTAAAACTTTTGTCGTTATTTTTAATAAAATATTTTGTCGTTTTCTCAATCCGACAATAATTCCGTTGTGGGGTCCACCAATAATTGTGCCGTTGTACGAATATTCCCTATAAAACGAATATTCCCCGACCAATCGAATATTATATAACAACTTGCGTACTTTGCAAAATTTATAAATATTACCCACAACTATAACATTATATCAAATTAACTCCATAATATTCAAAAATGATATTTATAAAAAATTTATCTTTATTTATAAAAGTTGGGGTCTTACATGGCCCAAGTACCTCCATTGCTTGCTCCCTTGTTTCCCGTTGTTTCTCCAGTTTTCTTCTTGGGGCACTCACGAGCAAAGTGATCCTTGGTCCCGCAAGTGTAGCAAACATTCTTCTTAGGTTGATTGCAATTTGGGGCGATGTGATCCTCCTGGCCACAGTTAAAGTATACTCGTTTCCCCATTAAGCAAACACCCTTGTGAAACTTCCCACATTTAGCACATGCTTCAAATTTCTTATTCTGCTGGTTACCTTGCTGATTCCCAGCACCCACATTTCCATTCCACTTTCTTTTCAAGTTTTTGTTACCATTTCCATTACCACCACCTCCATTTTTCACCTCCACTTTATTCTTCTTCTTTTTCTGTTCTTGATTGAACTTGGTTACAGCCTTGCCTCCACCTTCGGCGAGAATTGCCTTTTCCATCACGGCTGCAAACGTTTTCAACTGGAACAAAGAAACCCTACTAAACAACCAGGGCTTCAGTCCATGTTCAAACCTCTTTGCTTTGCGTTCGTCTGTGCTAACTTGATATGGCCCAAACCTCGCCAATTCATTGAATTTCGCGGCATACTCCGACACCGTCATCGTTCCCAGCTTTAGTTCTAATAACTGTACTTCTAACTGACTTTTTGAACTCTCTGGGAAATAGGTCTCGAAGAACATCTCCTTGAACCTATCCCAATTCATAATTCCTGGTTCCTCCCGAGTTTTATTGGCCTGCCACCAATAACTAGCCTCTGCTTTCAACATGAATGTTGCAAAAGCAGTCTTCTGACCTTCCCCTACTCCCGCAACATCAAACACCTTCTCAATTTCCATGATTCAGGTCTGTACTTCAACTAGACTCATGGATCCATGGAATTCTGGTGGTCCAACCGCCTTGAAGTCATTAAATGTAGCACCTTGGTTCTGAGGTCGATTCTGCGATTGATTTTGCAGTGCACCAGTCAGTAACGTCACCAGCTGCTGAACGGAGTTAGCTTCAGCATTATTGTTGTTGGTTCCTTCGGTGGTTCTCTGACGAGGTGGTTGACGTCTTGGAGGCATTTTCTGAAGAAAAAAATACACTCATTAGATTATTACTCAACTCTTTTCAAGTAATTTCTACTTAACTTGTCCCCCATAAAAGTAATCACTTCATAACACACAACACTTTGGAGAAAAAAAATAATAACTTTTATTCATAACTTCTTTGAAAACATCATATCAATAGCATCACTGCTATTTACATTATTTTCCTAAACTACTAAAGTTTCAGGACTTCATCATCATATCCCATAAGTTGTGAAACACTTGGGATTTAGAATTTATTTATCATAACATAATCCAAGTACACTCCTTATAATGTCCTATTAAGATACTGCAAAGCCTTACGACGCTCTTCTTCCATAATTCGGAACATGGTTCGACGATCTAATATGAACGAGGGTAGCGTCTCGAACTGAATTGGATAACCCATGACCCGGTCTTGAGCTCGATTGATCGCGATGTTGAACACGTTATCCATTTCTTCCATCTTCCTTCTCTTTGCTTGTGCGTCTCCCTTTGCTATTTCGGCTTGTTGATAAACTTCATTGTACGCGTCTTTGGCTCTTGCCCTTTTTGTAGATTCTTCTCTCAACTTACTCTTCAACTCCGCAACCTCTACTCTTATTTGGTCGTTCTCTTCTTCAGTGTGAACCAGCTTCTCTTCAACATTGTTCAGTCATTCTTCTCGATCCTGGATCTCATCGCCCTTCTATGCCATCGAGGTCTGTTGTTCAGCTACTATCTCTTGTAACTCCTCGACAGTATCTTGAAGTTCCACGTTGCGGTCATGCACCTCATCGTATATACGGCCAGCTATCGAGTTAAGTGGAATTCTTTCCTCCTCGTCCTCTTCATCCGTCTACGGCAGCTCCACGGGATCTTCCTCATCTGTCTCCACCTCACCATCCTCATCCTCAACTACTGTGACCAACGGGGCTAACTCCCGTGGCAGTAGTTGTTCCCAAACTACCTGAATGTCGCGAGGCTCCTCCTCTATAGGCATTTGAGGTCCTTCTTCCCTAGTCTGACTGGATTCTCCGACATTAGTCATTCTGACAACAAAGTTTTAAAGTTTTAATTATTAATCATTACTACTCGACACTCACGAGTACATAAATTATAATCACATAAGCACATAAGTGTTTTATTACTTCTTTCTTAAAACTCGATAAGAGTTATCTCCATTATCTTTTCAAAGGTTACTTCCTAAGGCTTCCCCCCCTACCTAAGGTTCATAGCCTAAGGCTTTGATACCAACTTGTGACACCCCCAAATCTAGGTACCTCATTTCCACAAGATTGGGTGCTCACTGTTCAATCATTCATACTATCTACCCAAATAGAACAATATTTAAATCATAAAACCTCCCCTTAAATAGGGTTACATCATTAAATTCAAAAACATCCCAGATTATCTAACCTTTAAACGTCAATCAAATGCGGAATTAAAATTATAACATTACATCATTAAAGTAAAGTCTAAGATTATCATAATAAAAGTCTAACATCATGATCATAATCAAAATTACAAGTCTTCATCACTTGTATATTTTTTCCTTTCCTTTGCTAGTTGAAGGTTCATTTACCTTCTCCTCTTTAGCTGCAATGAATTTATAAATATGCAAGAGTGAGCAAAACAATTGCTCACTTGATATAATAGAGAATTAACAGGAGTATAACAATAATAACTGTCAATAATAGGCTCATCAAAAGTGAATAGTACTCTAACAATAATAATCAGAAACTGGAATCCAAAATATGGAATCTACATCACTGAGGGTCATAAGACCATGAACTACATCCACAGTTATAAGTAATCTTTCAACTCCAACTTTAACAGTCATAAGACTATAAGGACCTCATACTTAGGGGGATCAGCCCTTCGTACAATGTATTGTGCACAAACATTTTAACACTATGCGTAAGTTAACCCCTAATCATAATAATAGGGTTGTTCATCTCAGTATTTAGAGTACAAGTCCGCACCAAATGAAGTTTGGTTTGGATAAGCTTTCAAGGTAATTTGGAATTCAACGAACATCAACTAAGGAGTAGTTGAATAAGACCAATAACACTATATTATAGAATAATCTTGTTTGAATCAATCATAGTAGACCAAGGTCATGCTTTAGGAATAATCTAATAGCATACAATTTGAATAACTATAGCATACCTTGCTTGAACAATACTAAGCCAAGGTTAATTAGAATTGAATACTAAGCATGCATAGCAATTTGAACGATAGAAAAGTTCGACATTAGTATATATAGTTGTGCATGCTAAATAACAAGTTAAATACAAGAATAACTTGCTCCAGAATAACTTACATCATTATATTGTAAACGAATTGAAAACAGTAATTGAATTAACAAGATAACAGATTAGAAAACTTGCTCAAAGATAGCTAGATACTTTCACAATTATAAAAGTCGAGTTAGAGAACTTGCCTCGTGCGTAGGTTAAACAATTACTATTCACGTTCACCCCAAGTCCTACACATACCATATGTATTGACAATACACATTAGTTACACTAATATTACCTTTATGGGTTACTTTATTACTCTTAGTATAGCTACCAACTAAATTTAAGTTTAAACAACATCACATCTAAACAACATCACATCTTTTCATGAACATTACTTTTTAGCTTTATTACAACTACTTAAGTGATCATGTCATTGCACCACATGCACATTAACAACTTGATACAACATCCTATAACATGTCCAATATGTTATCATTAAGTTATACTAATACACAAAGGGTTGCACTTGCATTCGTGCATCCTGACTCCCTCCGATTGGCTCCAAATACACAACAGTCCTAAAGATGGCCATTTTGACTACTGTTATAGACCTCAAATTAAAAAATCATAAAGCATGAAAGTTGTAGGTCTATTCGTCCTCGTTCCAGATCATCTTGAATCAACTCAATCGGAGTTCGTATGAGAAAGTTATGTCTATTTTACTACAGGAGTTCAAAACTGCCCAACTCAGACAATTTTTCCGGCGCCGGGGCGCGGATCAGTGGCGTCGGGGCGCGAGTACCAGTGCCGGGGCACGAGTTCCAGCGTTGGGGCGTGAGCTACTGGCCCATTTTTGGCGCTGGGGCGCAAACTTTGGCGCTGAGGCGCGAAATTTGGCGTTGGGGCGCCGAAACTCAGAGAACCCAACGACGAAGAACAGAACAACTAAATTTTGTACTAAATGATACTGCTAATATCTAAATTTACATGAACAACTAACATAATTTACCCATAATCATAACCAATTATTCAGATACTAATTAACAACGACTAAACCAAGATTTTAAAAAACTTAAATTTTGAAAACACGGTTTAAAAAAAACTAAAACTCCATAGTTGATAACACAATAAACACTGTGAATTCATTAATAGATCAAAAATACTCCATTCAACCTATGTTTCATTCGTATCTCAATGAAATACCATAAACAAACATCAATTTACAGTTTCACAACCAAATTGGCCATTAAAATTGGTACTTACATGATTACATATGGAAACATACCAAGAATACATATACTGGCAAATTTTCTTCCTACTGTAAACAAAATTTGCATGGGATAATTGTTTAAACATCATATCAAATCACCATAAACATGTACAACTCCCATAACTTAGTTACATAACAACAATTCGGAAGAAAAACTAGAACTCACAAAGCATAGAAGAAATAGAATTCACAGAGTATAACAAAGCTTCACCGAAATACTTGTAAATAATATCAAAGTGGTAGAACATACCTTCAATTAGCTTATACAATCTTTGTTAATTGAAGACCAATCTCCCTCAATCTCTCAAACTCTTTTCTCAATTCTCTCTGCTATTCTCTGAACTCTCTCAAAACTCAGCAACTAGTATGCGTAAAAAAAACAAAACGGATATGGCCTTAATAGCCATCATCAGTTACCCAAAATAACGTATACATTATATTTATTATTTATTTCATTTTATTTATTTTATAAATTAAAAATATCAAAAGACATAAGGCTTGTTTGGCAAACCATTTAAATTTTAAAGAATTTATATCCTTAAGCATTGTTTGGGTAAAACTAGATTAAAACTACTTTAATTTATTTTTAACTCTTTATACTATAGTTATTTGTCACACTTTATTTAATCAAGCTTTCATATTTAATTTAATTAATTCAAATAACCATTAATTAAATAATTCATTTAATCATATAACTCAATACAATTAATTAACCATCAACTTGAAATATCAATATAATAATAATTTTTTTAACTCATTAATTATTTATTTACAACATAAATAATTAATCAATTCAAATTAAACAAATATTTATTTAACAATAAATGCACAAATTAAATATTTATATAATTCAATAAATATTTAAAATTACAATTACAATTTAAATTTTTGGATTGTTACATTCGTCCATATAATGCTTCGAATGGAGCCACACTTATACTTACCTGATAACTGTTGTTGTAGGAGAATTCCACCAGTGGCAAGTACTTATCCCTACTTCCTTTAAAATCTAGGACACAGAGTCTTAATAGATCTTCAAGAGTTTGAATAGTCCTTTCCGATTGTCCGTCCGTTTGAGGATGGTATGTCGAACTGAACCGTAAATCCGTGCCCATAGCTTTCTGCAAGCTAACCCAAAATCGTGAAGTAAGTCTTGGGTCACGATCCGAAACTATGGATACTGGCATGCCATGCAATCGCACAATCTCGTTTACATACATATGAGCAAGACGTTCAAAAGAATAAGTCTCACGTATATGCAAGAAATGAGCAGACTTGGTTAATCTATCAATAATAACCCAAATCGCATCTATGCCGTGAGAAACTTTGGGAAGACCCGTAACGAAATCCATGGTAATGTGTTCCCACTTCCATTTCAAAATCTCAAGTGGTTGCAATGGACCTTTTGGCACTTGATGCTCCGCCTTTACTCGTTGACAAGTTAAACACCTCGAGATAAACTCTGCGATCTCTCTTTTCATATTGCTCAACCAAAATGTATGTCGAAGATCATAATACATTTTGGTACTCCCAGGATGGATTACAAACGGTGTGTTGTGCGCCTCCATCATGATTCTATGCTTAATGTCAGAACCGTTAGGAACACAAAGTCTGGAGTTGACTCGAAATATTCTTTCTTCATCGATTCTTGCTTCTGGAATAGCACCTTCTTGCACTTTCTTCTTCATACGCATTAGCTCCAGGTCCGTAGATTGAGCAGCTTTAACTTTATCGATTAAAGTCGGTTCTACTCGTATATTTGATATCGTCACGTGGGTACTTGGTGTAAGACCCCGAATTTTATAAAATAAAAGTATATTCAATTTTTCTTATAATTACTATTCAGTAAATGGTTAAATTGATAAATGTTAAAGTTAAGGATGATATATGAATTTTTTTTTTAAATACACAAGTGGTTATAAAATATTCATTGTTGTCGGGGAATATTCGTTTGGTCGTGGAATATTCTTTCTGTCGGGGAATATTCGTACGACGGCGCAGCCATTTGTGGGCCCCATAACAGAATAACTGTCGAATGAAAAAAATGACAAATTTAAGTTTTTATAAATAACGGCGTAGTTGTTACCGTTAACACTGTTAGAATACCCGGTGGTTAAAATACAGTAATACTCGTTATTGAACAGTAGCACATGGTATTGCACTGTATTTTTGAATTATTAATTCTTACGAAGGAAGACACTACTCAATAATTGTTACAATAACTATTGTTCAATATTTTATTTTATTGATTCAATAATTGCTGCGTTGATATTTTATATTATTGTTGTTTCAATAATTGTTGTTACACAGTATTTCCCATTATCCGATCAATAATTCATATTATTTGAATAATATTATTAGATAACATTATTGGCAATGTCTAGAAAGTTCTGTCTAAGGAGAGGTTTGGTCATCTAATTACGCGCCAGTAAGGAGAAATTCTTATTGGAAAGCCCCCTCTTTCCTGGGAACGGCCTGGTTGTCATAAATGTGATTCTGTAATATTATTTGTGAATAATTAATTATTGATTCATATGATAAGGAAATATTTAGTTTATGTTGATATAAATGAGGGATATATTTTTGTGGTTAAAAATGAAGGAGTTAATGTTGAGGTATTTTATCTGTATTTTTGTCGGAACGGAGGTATTGAAAATTAAATTATGGTTTTTGAGATATTTTGCGGGGGTTATAATTTTTAATTCAACCGTTGGATCATGGTAATTTTTGGATATGTTATACATATATAAGTTGAGTATATGTCCACAAATTTTGAACCGTTAAAAATGAACGTATGATTTGTTATGAATTTTAAGAGATGACTGGTTCAGAAATTGTTGAAGTTTCGGAATTTATCATTTTGGTAGAAAATTCTAGAATTGGTGGGCCCCACTCTTGGTTGGTGAAGAAATATGCTGAGATTTTTATTCAAATGTGGTGGGTGGGAATAGTAGCAGGTAAAGCCATCAGGTTATAAGTCAAGTCTACTTCGGCGTGCTAACATTTTCCTATAAATAGAGGGCTAAGTTAGAATTGAAAATTACACCAGAAACAAGTTTTCTCTCTTTCTCTCTCTATATTATGAAGCATATTTTGTGAGTATTTAGATACTTTGAGAGTTATTATTCAGTGTAAGTTTCCTTCGGCTTTGCATTCCAGTCAGAAATACTGCACTTTTGAGATAAGTGATAGTAAGGGATATTAAGGGATGTTATATTCTTCATAATGATGTTATTCTTTCAATATCATTATACTGAAATATTGGTATGAATTTTATTGTATAATTTTTACCTCTTTGAGCCAGGATTACTATTCACGTATACGGCACTATTCACGTATACGGCACTATTCATGTATATGGCACTATTTACATATACGGTACCATGTACGAATACGGAGTACTATTCACGAGTTACTATTCACGAGTTACTATTTATGAGTTACTATTCATGGGTTACTATTCATGAATTACTATTCATGACAAAATTGGTTTCTTTTTCTGACCAAATTATAGTTGAGTTATGAATATTACTCTTGAGATTAAATCTATATGTTGATTATATTGATTTTATTATCATATATAACATTTTTATAACCCTAATGATGATATTTTTCTTTGACTTGAGTGTAAAGATGGGTAGATTTTTGGTATGATCATGACTATGGGTTCTCTTTGGCCAGTAATGCAAAGTTGAATGGTTGACTGGTATGATCATGACCATTATATTTATAATTAAATATCTTTAGCTTAAGTGCAAAGGTGAATTGATCAACATGGTTATAATTATTGTTTATATAAATTTTGAAATGATTATATATTTCTTTGAGATATTAATATATTTGGCCTGTAGTGCAAATATGAACTATTGATGAATATATTTGACCTGTAGTGCAAATATGAACTGTTGAGGAATATCTTTGGCCTGTAGTGCAAAGATGAATTGTTGACGAATATCTTTGGCCCGTAGTGCAAAGATGACCTGTTGTTGAATATCTTTGGCCTGTAGTGCAAAGATGGTCTGTTGATGAATATCTTTGGCCGTAGTGCAAAGATGAAATTATTAGTATGATTATAAACAGGAACTGTGATTTGGTATAACCATGATATTTGATGTTTCAGGTAAAGACATGTGATGAAAATTATCTTCGTCCTGGATGCGAAGAGGAATTCAGAATTACAATTATGATTATGAGTTATTCATATAATTGTGAAAAGGTACTGTTGATTAATGTTACAGGGATAAAACATTATTGGTGGACTTTTAATGTGGAGAAGATAATAGACTTTATGGTCTATTTGACTCTTCTAATGGATTGCTCGTTCCGCTGCAACTATGGTTGAAATTTTTATCATCTACCATATATTCTAAATCTCTGATTTAATTCTCTTGAAGGCTATTGATAACGTATTTATCTATAGTCATGATATTCTTTACTGGGCTAGTTGTGCTCACCCTTCTGTTTCACAATTCTTTTCAGGTAATAAGAGTGTAGCTGGGTCGAGCGGGGGTAACAAGGGAATAGAACGGTGGTCTCTAGCTGTGGAGTTCTCCCTAAGCATTATAGAAAGGTTCATTTAGTAGTTATATTTGGTGAATCCAATAGGGTGAGGCGAACCCAACGTTGAAAGGGTGTTTTGCCACTACCATACAAGATGTCTAATGTAATACAACCTCGTATCATCATAAGACAGGGATGTGCTCATCCACTTGCTGAGTATATATACAAGCACTACCTATATAATCTTGGTATTTGTTTGAAGTATAATTCTCAATTAGAGACAGTGGAGATAATGATAAGTCAAGAGAAGACTCACCATTGGGAAGATTATGATAGCCACGCGGCCGCGCGGCTTCTGCAGTTTGAATTCTTAGGTTCTGCTGCTGCTTCTGCTTCTGTGTCATACTACAACTGATGCTTTAACATGCAACTTTTGCTCTTTTGTTCACCACTGCTTAGCACTTTTTTTCACTCGATCCTCATGTTGTGCCTTCATTGATCGCATGTCATCTTCCAATGCCGAGCTAATGCCATTTCCTGCACTTTTACACCAAAGGAGTTCTCAATACATGCAATGCAAAATATTATGAAACGCAACTAAAAACACACTGAAATGTACTTGAGATGGGCATAATTCTCGTGAATTGATATTCAATAAGTAGGTATAAAACCCACTTATCAAATACCCCCAAACTTGAACTGTTGCGTGCCCAAAAACAATGCATACTATATAAAACACTAAAATGCAACTACATGCTATGCAACTAACTCGTGATGCAAACGAGTCTCACATTGTTCCAGCTATAATATAATTTCAATCCAAAATGCCTCAGCGAATTATCCAGATTCAAGAATATAAATTCAAACCAAACTATAGGCATAATATCATACACTCAGATAACTTATATATGCTATAAAGATGATGTGTGTGTGTGTTGTGTTCATCAAAACTTGATTTAAGCACAGAATACACATGCTAAACCGCTCAAAACAGAAAATTACAGTCTAAATTAAGACTCATGTATACTTATGTAACAAAGACTATTCCAACATATCAAAACAAACTAAGGTTCAACAATGGGCTTAACTACTTTATTGCTACTCACGAGGGCAATTTTTGCTCTTTTCCGTGGTGTTTATTGCTATTTTTTTTTCTTTTCTTTTCTTTTTTTCACATGACTGTGCAATGCCTCATTCCATTAGGCTAACACTGCTACCCCTTAGCGAGCTTTCAACCAACGACTCCCATACCATGAAAGACTTTAGGGCGCTAGGTGTTAAGACACCCTTACGGGCGTACTTACTCAAGTAGCCAGGGCCCCAAAATAAGACTAGCCACGTTATCAATTTTTTTTATACATAGCATACCCATGTTTTCCCAAAGTTTGAATATCAATGTTTTTGCACAGTCTAAGTCCATGATTCCTATATTTCTCTTTTTAAAACCATATTTTCTATTAAACAATGCAACACATCATTCTTATGCCTACAAGCTATTGTGAACACTGCAGTGCAAACCTAAAGCATCTAAACAGCATCGTGAATTATATCGTGTAAAACATTATAACTAAGCTCATGCTATCCAAAATACTCCATAATCCTTCAAAATTCAAGTTCATCATCGGCTAGACATAATTTCTATAAAGCTAGAATTTGTGAGATATGAACGACACATAAAATGTAACGAAATATATACTAACACAAGTAATAATGACTAAAACCAAAAATTTTCTGCAAACTAAACATGCACATATACTAACACATAAACATGCCAAATTTAAACTAATCATGCAAAAACTGTATGCAACTAATATGCAACTAACTACCCCAATACCCCCAAACTTATAATATTCATTGCCCCAATGAATGAAGGTATAGGGTTACAGAAAACTCCCCTAGTGCTCAGCTGCACCACCCTCTTCGGGTGGTGAATCTGGTGGTGGATATGGCACAACAAATTTCCACTTCAGGTGCCGCGCGCGGCCGCGCGAGTTTTAAATGTACATGTGGCGCGGGCGCGCAAGTGAGATGTTTGGCTTGGCAGGCATGCAGTGCGAGCGCGCGATTCTGTACTGTAATCATGGCGCGACCACGCGACCTTGTTTCCTGCACTGCTAACTTTCATTTCCAGTACTTCAAATCAGTGATGAATTCAGCCCAAGATACCTACATAGACATCAATAAACACTGTCAAGGCATGAATTACTGAGTAAGCATGAATGTCTAACGTAATACTATAATTCCGATGCTATGCACAGACATACTCATATCCAAATTTAGCCAATAAGATATTCATGCAAAGCTAATCAAACTATCATAACTGAGAGTGAAAATGAACCAACAAAAATAACTAAAATTGAATAAATAAAAAGTAGAGATAGAAGTAATGGGTTGCCTCCCATCAAGCGCTCGGTTTATAGTCCGTTAGCTAGACTCTTTTCTTGACACTGCTATCCAATTCCTCTACGATAATCTTGGAACCCTCCATCCATTAGAATTGCAATGTGCATTGGGAGGTTCCCCATCATAAGAGTCTTTGGATTGAAACAACCTAGCATATTTCCTGTACATGATGCCCCCAGTTCCATTGCATAGTTAGGTGCTCCGTCCATTGTATTGGTGAATAAATTACTGCATTGAGGCGTGCAAAATACAACAGACTTTTCCTTTTCTCTTTTCTCTTCCTCAACCCAATATGGTGTATAAGAGGCCTCTTTTTCATCCTGATCTTTACTTTGAACGTGGCTACCAAGAGAACATAGGTGTGCAAATTTCACTGAATTTTTCAACTCTAACTGAGAAGGCACTTGGGGTATTATACAAGTCAGCTCATGTTCTTCATTTTCCATACCCCCAGTTGTCTCATCAATGTCCACTCCTTTCAGTTCATTCAGTGGCATGTACACTTCTGGCTCTCCATCAGTTTCATCATCCATGTCATAGCACCAATTGTTTGGAGGGAGATTGTTCAAGGCTTCGAATATTTGATCCATATGATTCTGAAGATTTCGAATTGACCTATCTTTCTCAATCATCTTCTCCTCAGTTGATGCTACAAATTTGAATCACAAATCCTCCAATCTTGAATTATCTTATTTAGTGTCAAAGTCCATGTATTGAGGACCATTCATTGAGGAGTTAATGAGTTGCTCCATCTATTTGTTAAGATTTTGGCTTGATAACTCCTGACTCATCATCATCTCTTCATGGTCTGCTATGCTTTTTGACATGAAATCCTTTAACCTTGAATTTTCTTCTTATTGCATTGGAGGTGGATATGAGAAATCCGATGGACGTGTTGGACTTGGGACACAGTATGGGTCTCAATAGTTATAACTCCATTCAAAATCCAAGTGATACCCCCAACCTTGATGATAATTGGGATAAACATAGTTGTTGAGGTAATCACCCCCAAACTGTACTTGTCCAACCCTGATGTTGCATTGATAACTCAGATGCTCGTAAGCACAATATTCACATGTAACTGCTATCTCTCGAGTACGTTGGGCTCCAAGAACATCCAACCTCTCCGAAAGTGCTGTAATTTGTGCTGACAATGTAGAAAATACATTGAGTCCCTCAGTGCTTATGTCCCTTAGTTGAGGCATATTTGCATAAGGTCATTGATAAACAAAGTCATCCATGGTACCTGAAAAGAAAGAAATATAAGAAGATAATTAAAATAAAAAAAATGTTTAAATTAAGACCAATTTGATTGAAGTTAATGTTGGAAAAAATTTATTAAGCTAATTCACCGGCAACGCGCCAAAAACTTATTGGTCGTTTTACCGATCAAAATATGCTTGCAAGTATACACGGTCAACAAGTAATAAAGAGTAAGTAAAGTATCGTTCCCACGGAGAATTAACTAATAAAGTTCCCCAAGCATTAACCCGTAACCAGTTCAATCTTATTTAAACGAATGATATTATATTTTATATTTAAACTATTAAATTAAATACACCTAACTATTCCTAGAGTGAGACTAGATAATGAAGACCTGAGATCACAATTTCATCCATTGACTCATTTAAATCCATACACTGCATGTTAAGCTAAATTAATTATACCGTATTGTTAGTCGAGAACATGAAAGTGAAATATAGCCATCTCTCGATGTACCATATTCATATCACATATAATCCACAATTGATAGAATACACATGAATACACATATTACCTAAACCACTATATGTCTATATGATTTATAAATAAATAGGGTTTAAGCCCAAGTTCTCAATTAACTATGAGTGGTGCTTCGGTATATGTCTATCCTAAGCACAAATCATACATCCCATCACAATGTAGAACATACAATCATAAGCTAATAAGATCATATCTAAACCCATACTTCGTCTCTCGAGTCCATATGGGTTATCATAGTAATTGATGGCCAATCAACTAAGCAAATAGCATGAATCTAATTAGACAATCCCACAACAATTAATATGGCTAACAATGCAATATATCATAAATAACTAATCCATAGAATCCATTTTAATCTCGGAATAGAATTTAAATCATAGTTGAAGCAAATATATCATCCACATATATAATAAACATCGTAGGATACAATTATGAATTAAAGAGAAAATAAGAGTAGAGAATTTGTGTGCAAATCTGTTCTCCTGATCCAAGACGGAATCTCTGATGCTTTTCAATTGCTTCAAATCTTCGATCTAATCAACTCTAGAAATCACTACTCTAATCTAATATGTAAATTAAAGAGAAAAAAGCAATACTAGCTACGTGATCCCCCAAGGGGTGGAATTCCCTTACATACTGAAAATACGTCTAATATATAAACCTTAATTCCACTCCCTTCTCAGTTATACAAATTAAAATAAAGTCAGAAGCTTCAGTCAACGTCGTGCGCGACCGCACGCTGTCCCTTCGTAATCCTCGCGCGGGCGCACGTGTGTAAAGTAGGATCTGTCCAGGTGCTTGCGCGTGTTAAAACCTGTATAGCCGCGCAGCCGTGCGGCTTCTGCAGTTTGAATTCTCAGGTTCTACTGCTACTTCTGCTTCTGTGTCATACTGCTACTGATTCTTTAACATGCAACTTTTGCTATTTTGTTCACTCAATCCTCATGTTTCGCCTTCATTGATCGCATGTCATCTTCCAATGCCGAGCTAATGCCATTTCCTGCACTTTTACACCAAAGGAGTTCTCAATACATGCAATGCAAAATATTATGAAATGCAACTAAAAACACACTGAAATGTACTTGAGATGGGCATAATTCTCGTGAATTGATATTCAATAAGTAGGTATAAAACCCACTTATCATTAACGGAGTAGTGATTCGAGAAAATCTTTTCACAAATCTCCGATAATAACTAGCTAAGCCCAGAAAACTACGTACTTCGGTCACCAACTTTGGTTGCTCCCAACTTTGTATGGCTTCAATCTTCGCCGGGTCAACAGATACTCTATGTTTTGACACCACGTGCCCAAGAAATGCTACTTTCTCAAGCTAGAACTTGCATTTCTCCAGTTTGGCATATAGCATGTTATCGCGAAGCCTTTAGAGTACCAGCTTCAAATGGTGCTCATGCTCTTCACGGCTTTTTGAATAGATGAGGATGTCATCAATAAAGATAACAACGAACTGATCCAAATATTCTTTGAATACACGGTTCATCATAACCATGAAAGTCGCATGAGCATTAGTCAATCCAAAAGACATTACTAGGAATTCATAATACACGTACCGAGTTCTGAAGGCAGTCTTTGGAATATCCTCAGTTTTAATCTTCAGCTGATGATATCCAGAACGAAGATCGATCTTTGAAAAGAATTGTGCTCCTTGTAACTGGTCAAACAGGTTATCAATGCGAGGTAGTGGATACCTATTCTTGATGGTGACATGGTTCAATTCCTGATAGTAGATACAAAGTCGCATACTCCCATTTTTCTTCTTTACAAATAAAACAGGAGCACCCCAAGGAGATGTACTTGGACGAATGAAACTGATGTCCAACAACTCCTGTAGTTGGACTTTTAATTCCTGAAGTTTAATAGGAGCCATTCGATATGGGATTTTAGAAATGGACTTTGTACCAGGTTCAAGGTCAATAAAGAATTCAACTTCACGTTCTGGTGGTAGACCAAGAAGTTCTTCAGGAAATACGTCAAGAAATTCACTAACAACAGAAATATTATTCAAATCTAACGTGTTTTTGTTCAAGTCCATAACATGGGTTAAGAAAGTTTGACATCCGTTTTTTAATAAACGAACTTTATGGCTTGATATGACAGTGATTAAGTTTAGTGGTTTGGTTTCTTGAATTCGCATAACAGGTTGGTTAGGAATATGAAAACTAACAACCTTACGAAAATAATCAATTTTGGCATAATGAGTAGTTAACCAATCAATCCCTAAAATCACATCAAAAGCAAGTATTTTTAAAGAGTTAAGATCAACAGGTAATGTGAGGGTGTCAACTTGGATCAAATAAGATTTATAAACAGTGGATGTAATGAAAGTTTCTCCTAACGGAGTCTCCACAGATAAGTCAAAGTCCAATTTCTCTAGAGTCAAGTTTAAACGTTGAGCAAAAGCAGGAAAAATAAAAGAATGGGTAGAACCGGTATCTAATAAGGTATAAACTTTGCAAGAATTTATGATTAGCTTACCCGTGATCACCTCGTTTGGGTTTCTAGCGTTTTGGCCAATCACGACAAACGCCCTACCTTGAACCACCGACTTTGTTTTGTCCATAGTCGCCCTTGGTGTCGCCGTCCCAGTTGGACTTGACTTTGCTACCGGACAAAATCGGGCTATATGACCGTCTTTTCCACAATTGAAACACACCTTGGAAGGCTATAAACAGTTTGGACTTATGTGTCCCTCCTCTCCGCATCTGTAGCATCTAACTGGCGGTCGCTCTCCTCCCCTAGATTTTGTTGTTGGTGTTGGTGCTGCTATTGATGTCTTCCCGTCAATGTTGAATCTCCTCTTTTTGAAATTTCCACTTGACTCACCTCTCCTATTATCATGGCCACGAATACCACCCGAGTGGTTACCGCTTTTGTCTGTATTTCTTCCTCTGCACTGATTATCATCGCTCCGGTGGTATGACCCTGGTTGTGGTCCATCGGTTGAACATACTCATTATCTCGCACTAATAATTGAGCCATGTTTACAATATCTGAATATAAAGAAAATTTATGAGAGATAAGATATTACCGAATCTCGGGTTTTAGACCTCTTACAAACATCCGTGTCATTCGTTTCTCATTCTCTACCAAATGAGGTGCAAACCTGGATAACTGTGCGAACTTCGTCTTGTACTGGGACACCGTCATGTTGTTTTGCACCAGTCTGATAAACTCTACATCCTTCATATGATGAATACTTTTAGGAAAGTACTTATTATTGAATAGTTTATGAAACGTTTCCCAAGACATGCTGAGTGCGGCAGGCTGGGTATGCTTCACAGATTTCTGCCAGTAAGCTGCCTCACCACGCAACATAAAGGTGGTGAATGGAACCTTTTGTTCCTCCGTGCAGCCCCAGACATCAAATATCTTGGTAATTTGCTTGACCCACGTTTCTGCCTTAATCGGATCCGGCTTTCACCAGAATTCTGGTGGTCCCAACTCTTTAAACTTTTTGGCTATGACAAACTGCACGTTGCTATCATTTCCACCCGTATTTTGTATACGAGTCTCCCTCGTCTGATTTTACATAAACTGCAAAAAGCTTCTAAATATTCTATCATTCATCGTTTGTTCGGTCGTGTTGTCTACAGGAGGAATATTGCCTTCCTCTTGCATGTTCTCCTGGTTAGTGATTGAAGGTTGTTCCACAGTCTCATACACTCCATTGTTAACGTTCTCATCTGCCATTCTTAAAAACTGCCATAAAACAAGGGTTAATTAAACAAATTAACATGTCACATAATATCCCTATATTATGACCGACCAACAAATAAGCTTAGGTAGGACATACTAGCGAAGGATTTACTCGTCTCTCCCCTCCTAGTTCTATTCCCTGATCTCCGCCAGAGACCATATCTTTAAGCTCTGATACCAACTGTGATGCCCCCAAAATAGGTATACATAACCCATTCTGAGTCGCCAAATACATGGTACAGAAACAAATACAACTTCATTACTACAATTGCCGTGCAAAATACGACAACACATAAACTGTGAGTTTAAATACAAATATTGTCTAATAGACAGTATTAAAACTCAAATGGAGTCCACATTACAATTATTGATACACAATTTTACAAAAATAGTGAGGACTGCTAAAACAACTTTCTAGAACCATCACTCCATACCCCGGCTAGTTCCTGCTATATTCTCACCTCTTTAGAAGAAAAATGGAACAAAAAGGAAAAGGGTGAGCTTAACTAGCCCAGTAAAGAATATTATGACTAAGATAATATACAACAAGTTATCAATAGTCTTCAAAAGAGAAAAATCTGATAGAATATAATAGACAACAAGTTTTAGATCAACAACTGCAGCGGAAACAATAATTTATTAGAAGAGTTAAGTAGCGAATGAAATCTACTATCATCTATGAATTTAAAAGTCCATCGTCAATATTTTATCCCTGTAACATCAATCAATATACATCTTGAATCAAATATTCATCTTTGCACTATGGCCAAAGATATTCATTTGTATCACCAGTTGGTCATGTTCATCTCAACACCTGTTCATCTTTGCACTACGGGCCAAAGATATTCATCAGGTAATCATTCATCTTTGCACTACAGGCCAAAGATATTCATCAAGTATCACCATTAAAGACTGAGGATAATGAAAAATATTTTAGAGAACGAATCCCGTACGATAAAAGGACAAAGTTTAGAGATTCGTACTTTAGATAATTCAAGTTTAAGAATACTCTATAATAAAACATAACGGAGAAAGATTTAAGAATGACGATCAAAACATGGATACAATCAATGATTGTAACCATAACAGACATCTGGGACAAAGAAGAGAAAATTTTATTTTTCGGTGAATAGTGTCGTATTCGTGAATAGTGTCGTATACGTGAATAGTACCGTGTACGTGAATAGTAACCCCGACACAAAAAGTTCCAAATTTGATAAAAAGGTCAGACCAATATTTCAGCATAATGATATTGAAAAAATAATATCATTTACGAAAAAATAACATCTCTTACCTCAAAGAAATAGTACTTCGGAATGAAATGTCGGATATGATGCTGAATCAAACTTGTTATGAATAATAACTCTCAAAGTATTTAAATACTCACAAAATACGCTCGATAATATAGAGAGAGAAAGAGAGAAAGCTTATGTTTCTGGTATAATTTTTAATTCTAACTCTGCACCCTATTTATAGGAAAATGTTGGCACGCCGAAGTAGACCTGACCTGTAACCTGATGGCTTGACCTACTACTATTGCCACCCACCACATTTGAAATAAAATTTGAGCACATTTCTCACCAACCAAAAGTGGGGCCCACCAATTCTAAAATTTTCTACCAAAATGATAAATTTAGAAACTTCAACGATTTCTGAATCAGTCACCTCTTAAAATTCATAACAAATCATGCGTTAATTTTTAACGGTTCAAAATTTGTGGACATATACTCCACTTATATATGTTTAACATATCCAAAAATCACAACGATCCAACGGTCGGATTAAATTTATAACTCACACAATAGAGCTTAAAGAACACTATTTTGATTTTTAAAACCTTCATTCCGATAAAATACTGATATAACCCCTTAACACTAATTCGTTCATTTATAACCACATAAATAAATCCATCAATTATATCCACATCAAATAAATACTTTCTTATCATATAAATTAATAATTAATTATTCACAAATAATATTACAAAATCATAATTATGACAACCAGGCCGTTCCCAGGAAAGAGAGGGCTTTCCAATAAGGATTTCTCCTTACTGGCGTGCAATTAGGTGACCAAACATCTCCTTAGACAGAACTTTCTAGACATTGCCAATAATGCTATCTAATAATATTATTCAAATAATATGAATTATTGATCTGATAATGAGAAATACTGTGCAGTGACAATTATTGGAACAACAATAATATAAAATATCAACGCAGCAATTATTGAATCAATAAAATAAAATATTGAACAATAATTACAGTAATAATTATTAAGCTTCTTACGTAAGAATCAATAATTCAACAATACTATGCAATACTGTGTGCTACTGTGCACCCACGCGTATTACTGTATTTTAACCACCTGGTATTTCAACAGTGTTAACGGTAACTACTACGCCGTTATTTATAAAAACTCAAACTTGTCGTTTTCTTCATCCAACCATTTTCTCTTATGGGGCCCACAAATGACTGCGCCGTCGTACGAATATTCCCCGACAGCAAGAATATTCCACGACCAAACGAATATTCCCTGACAAAATGATTATTTTATAACCACTTGCTTATTTTGCAAAATTTGCACATTTCACCCATAACCAAAGCATTATATCAAATTAACACCCTATTATTCAAAATAATAATTAGAGGAAATTTGATTTTATTTATAATAAGTTGGGATCTTACAACAAAGCTGAAGGATGATCTGAGAGAGGAATCTGCTAAGCGTGCCAGAGCTGAAAATGTTTACGAGAAGGCTTCTCAGCGAGCAGATATAGTCGAGGAAGAGGTGCAAGCAAAGAAGGTCAAGATAGTGGAGATGGATTACGCATTCAATACTATGGTAAACAAAGCTCAGGATCGAGTTAAGTACTTTCCAATTTAGTTCGAGGACTTACCTTGGTACATGCTAGATCGTAGAACAATGTTTCGTATCATGGAAGAATAGCGCAGAGAACTTGTTCGACATCTTAATAGGTCGTGATAGGAACAACATGAACTATGTCAAATCTGTGTTAGTTAATGATGTAAATTCCAGTGTACATAAAAGAAATGGAATATGTTGATTTAATCTTCAAGGTTTTTTTTCTCAGGATAATTGATGTAAATAGCAGTGATGATATCATATTATGTTAAAACTTTCGATTTAAATAAGATATTATACTTTATTTGAGAAAATGTGTTAAGTGATTATGTTTAAATGTTTAAGTTAAGGCTTAAATATTTAAAGGATTTAATAAAGATCTAATAAGCGTATATTTTAACAGAAATATGCCGCCGAGAAGAAGACCAATCTGTCAACCGGCCCAAGAAGGGTCGATAAACAACAACAACGACGCCAATTCTAACCCCGTTTAGCAGCTGGTGAACTTATTGACTGGAGGAATTAACAATCAACCTCAAGCTCCACCAAATACAATGTTCAAGGACTTTAAGGTGGTGGGACCGCCGAAGTTTAAAAGTTCCATGAACCCGATAGAAGCTCAAACTTGGATTATAGTGATGGAAAAGGTTTTTGACGTCGCCAGAGTCAGAGAGGACCAGAAAACTACCTACACAACGTTCATGTTGAAATCAAAAGCTAATTATTGGTGGCAAGAAAATAAGGTCCGTGGAGGAGAAGGTGTGATCACCTGGGAGAGGTTCAAGGAGATGTTCTTCGAGATGTATTTCCCGATAAGCTCACGGAACTAAATGTAGGTACAATTTTTAGAATTGAAGCAAGGCAATATGTCTGTACCAGATTGTGTGGAAATATTCAATGAGTTGGCTAGGTTCGCCCCGTATCAAGTACAGACGGATGAGAGGAAAGCAAGAAGGTTTTAATAGGGACTGAAGCCCTGGTTATATAGCAAAGTGTCAAAGTTTCAGCAAAACACTTTTGCTAGAGTACTGGAAAAGGCCATCCTCACTGAAGGTGGGAGCGATGCGGTGACCAAGAACAATCAGGTTAAGAAGAAGAAGAAGAGTAAAAATGAAGGAAATTACAAGGCCAGTGGCAGCAACACGAGAGGAAGTAATAATCAGAAATGGAGGTGGACTGACAACTCGTCAACTGGAAATCAGCAAGGAGGTCAGAAGAAGAGGGTTGAAGCATGTCTGACCTGCGGGAAAGCTCACCTGGGGGTCTGTAAGAAAGTATAAAGAGTTTGCTACAATTGTTGTCAGGAGGCCACATAGCACCTAACTGCCCTAACCCAAAGAAGGGTGCCTAGTTCACATATGGGTCAAAGGACCACTTGGCTAGTGATTGTCCCAAGAAAGGATCTGGACGGACAGGAACATGAGGGAACAAGGGAAACAGCGGTGGCAATGCTCTAACTATCACGGGACCACCGCAACCAACCGACCGACCGCCAGGACATTCAACATGACAATGCAGGATGCTGTGCAGTCTCGCGATGTGGTGTCAAGTATCATTCCGATCAATAACGTTAATACTTATGTATTATTTGATTCGGGTGCTACTTGTTCATTTATATCTGATGACTTTGCTAAGAACTTAAAATTTCCTAAGGATGAGTTAGAATATCCCATGAACATAGAGATTGCGAATAGAGAAGTGATCCCCGTTAAGTATGTACACAAGAACTGTAGGGTGGATATTAAGGGTAACACTATGAACGTAGATCTTATCCCTATCAGACTTGGGGAATTTGATGTCATTCTAGGAATGGATTGGTTATTCAATTACGAGGCTATAATTGATTGCCAGAAGAAATGTATTAACCTTATGACTCCGTCAAAGGTTATATTTTATAACAACAAATTGCCTAGACAAGCGAGTTGTCAGATGATGATGCAGGCCAGGAAGTTATTGAGACAAGGCTGTGAAGGATATTTAGCCTACATAGTCGACAGTCATAAAGAGAACCCGAAGATAGAAGAGATACTAGTAGTGAGGGACTTCGCAGACGTATTTCCAGATGATTTTCCAGGACTTCTGCCAGATAGAGAGGTTGAGTTTGTGATTGATTTAGCGCCAGGAACGACTCCAATATCTAAGTCACCGTATCGGATGGCTCCAGTAGAGATGAAAGAATTAATGGTATAACTGCAACAGTTACTGGACAAGAAATATATTTAACCGAGCGTATCGCCATGGGGAGCACCGGTGTTATTTGTAAAGAAGAAGGACGAGACGATGCAGTTCTGCATCGACTACAGAGAACTGAATAAGGTCACGATTAAGAATAAATATCCATTACCTAGGATCGACGACCTTTTTGATCAATTGAAAGGAGCGAGATACTTTTCAAAGATAGACTTGAGGAGTGGTTATCATCAGCTAAAGGTGAGGCTAGAGGATGTTCCGAAGATAACATTTAGAACTCGATATGGTCACTACAAATTTTTGGTGATGTCATTCGGTCTAACGAATACTCTTGCAGCGTTTATGGACCTGATGAACAGGGTATTTAACCCGTTTTGGATAAATTCGTAGTGGTATTTATCGATGGCATTATGGTATACTCAAAGACCAAGGAAGAACACGTAGAGCATTTGAAGGTAGCGTTAGAGGCGTTGAGAAGGGAGAAGTTGTATGTCAAGTTTTCAAAATGTGAATTTGGGATTGAGTGGGTACAATTTCTCGGATATGTGATTGATAAGGATGGAATTTTGATACATCCCTCCAAAGTCGAAGATGTGATGAACTGGGATCAGCTGAAAATGCCATCGGAAGTGAGAAGTTTTCTTGGATTGGCAGGTTATTACAGAAGATTCATTCAAGAATTTTCCAAGATCATAACTCCGTTGATGAATTTGACTAGGAAAGCTGTGAAATTCGTTTGGATGGAGAAGTGTGAGGCAAGCTTTCAAGAACTTAAGAAGAGGTCGAGTACATCACATGTGTTATCTCTTCCGGATGACACAAGAAATTTTGTGGTTTACAGTGATGCATTGCATAAAGGACTTGGATGTGTTCTTATACAAAATGGTAGGGTCATTGCGTATGCGTCACGATAATTGAAGGACTATGAGAAGGGGTATCCGACCCATAACTTGGAGTTAGCTGCGGTGGTATTCGCCTTGAAAATCTGGACACACTATCTCTATGGGGAGAAGTGTGAAATATATACAGACCAAAAGAGTCTGAAATATAATTTTAAACATAAGAACTTGAATATGCGCCAGAGAAGATGGCTGGAGCTAATTAAAGACTATGATTGTGAAATTTTATACAATCTAGGTAAAGCAAATATGGTTGTCAACGCCTTAAGTATAAAGCGTCAGGAGAAATTAATGATGTTGACCGCTCATGATGAGCTAATTTCAACAATGGAGAAACTAGAATTGGAAGTGAAGTATCCTATAGAGACTGATGAGAAGCTATTCCAGATGCAAGCTGGTACAACCTTGCTGGATAAAGTTAAGGGGGCTCAACTTCAGGACGAAGAATGTGAAAAGGTAAAAAAGTAGATATTCGAATGAATCGAACCGAGATTCAAGATAGACAGTGAAGGAATACTGATATTTGAAAGCAGAATTTGGGTACCGCCAGTGCCAGAGATTAAGGAAGACATTTTGAGCGAGGCTCATAGCTCAAGATATTCGATTCACCCTGGTAGTACCAAGATGTACAAAGATCTTCGACAACATTTCTGGTGGCCAAATATGAAACGAGATGTTGCAGAGTGTGTTGCCAAATGTCTGACATGACAGAAAGTGAAAGCAGAACATCAGAGGCCGATGGGTTGCTACAACCTTTATAAATCCCAGAATGAAAATGAGAACTTATTGCGATGGATTTTGTGGTTGGCCTTTCGACAACTCAGAAAGGCTATAACGTAGTATGGGTTATCATTGACCGATTGACAAAATCGACACATTTCCTTCCTATCAGAATCAAATTTAACTTAGACCAGTTGGCAAGGTTATATGTGAAAGAGATTATTTTGAGGCACAGAGTTCCGGTGTCAATTATTTCTGATAGGGATCCACGCTTTACATCGAACATCTGGAAATGACTACAGGAATGTATGGGGACGCAGTTGAGAATGAGTACGGCATATCATCGTCAGACAGATGGGTAGAGCAAAAAGACGGTTCAGACATTGGAGGATATGTTGAGAACATGCATTGTGGATTTTAAGGAAAATTGGGATGATCACTTACCACTCGTTGAATTCGGTTACAGCAACAGTTACCACGCTAGTATTGGCATGTCGCCTTACGAAGCGTTGTACGGCAGGAAGTTCAGAACTCCACTTTAATGGGATGAAGTTAGCGAGAGACAATTACTAGGACCAGAACTGGTACAACAAACGTCAGAGATAGTCAAAGTAATCCAAAAAAGATTGATAGCAGCTCAGGATAGGCCGAAGAAATACACCGATCCACACCATAAGAATGTTGAGTTTGAATCGGGTAGCTTGGTATTCTTGAAAGTCTCTCCTTGGAAGGGAAAGATCAGATTTGGTAAGAAGGGGAAATTGAGCCCGAGGTTCATTGAACCCTTTAAAGTTTTGCAAAGAATTGGTGAAGTTGCCTATGAGGTAGCCTTACCTCCGAGCTTAGAGTATATCCATAATGTTTTTCATGTTTATGTCTTACGACCCTACAAACCCGATTACAAACATATGATTGAATATGAACCCCTGCAATTTGAGAAAGATTTGCCCTATGAAGAAGTTCATGTTCAGATAGTAAACATGAAAGAGCAAGTACTCAGAAATAAAATAATACCTTCTGTTAATGTAATTTAGAGGAACTACAACGCTGAAGAAGCTACGTGGGAACTCAAAGAGCATATGATGAAAAATTACCCACATTAATTTGCTTAATTTATGTGTAAGCGATTATGGGGACATAATCTTTACAGGGGGAGAATATAACGGGACGAATTAATTCAGTCATGATTCTGGGGACATAATCCTTTTAAGGGGGAAAAGATGTGACAAACGAGATTTTTATAATTTAAATATTTATTAAATTAAATAAATATTTTTCAATAATTTAATTATTGGGCTAAATAATTAATTAATGAATTTGTGGTAGATTAATTTAATTATATATATAACATTGATTAAATTAATGTGGAGAATTTATTATTCAAAAGTATGTATTTAATTGAGCTTATTTGATTAAATGAATATAAGCATAATGTTATTCTAATTAATTTAATAATTAATCAGAGATTTATTGATTTGACATAATTAATAAATGAGAAATTAATTACGTGACTATGTGATTTAATGTGAAATTATTCTATTTTATTTAATTAAATTAAATAAGATATTTAATTAATTGTTTAAATGGGTGTGACATTATTAAACTATATAATAAGAGTTTAATTAAATTAAGTGGGAAAGAGAATTTTGAGGCTAGCCAAACATGGCCCTAAGGGGAGTTGACCGGTTAACACACTAAGGGATTAACCGACCATGACAAAGCCAGTATGCGCATGATATATCAGTTCCCTTTTTCTTTCATTACGTGCATTTTCTTAAAACCTAAACTTGAGAAATAGAGAGAAAAGAGAGAGTTTGAGAGAATTGAAGAAGGAATTGGAGAATTGAGGAGTCTTCTTCCACTCTCTAGTAATCTTAATAGAGAAATTAAGGGTAATTCCTTAACCTAAACCTTTAATTTACGTACTTGGAACTTTTCATGAGAATTGGCTTTTAGTTTTCTGTAATTGAATTTTCATGGCTAATTGTTAAATCTATGATGTTGTATATGTTTATTAACATGTATAGTTCAATTATATATGATTTATATGTGTTTTAGAGTAATTAATACATGAAATTAAGATTAAGTTGGAATATTGAAGGATACAGAGAAATAATGTTTAAATGTGGCCCATAATTACAAAAATCGGAGCCTTAATTGTATGTCAATCGGTGAATGGATAATTGATTATGTTTATACATGTAAAAACGAAAAAAAAAATGAAACTTAAACAGACTGATTTGGTGTTATAACGAATCTGTGATTTGTGATTCATGAAATTTGACTACACTTTGAAAAATAGCAAGAACATGAAAATTATTGCTTTAAATCTTGTTGTTTATGTGACTTAAGATGTTAAAAGTATGCTAAGAATATCATTAAATGCATCTGTTAAGTTTAGAACATATGGGTGAAATTGTTTTCATTGTGTATGTGAAGTTTTGGCCTAAATTGGCCATATTCTGTGTTCTTCACGAACTGCAAGTTTAGAACATATGGTTGAAATAATATTTGTTGTTTGTGGAGATTTTGGCCTAAATTGCAGAAACTACATAAACTGGATCTGGGTAACCCCGCCCTGGCGGGCGTTACCAAGCCAAATAACCCCTCCCCGGCGGGCAAAAAAATAAAAATTAAAAATTAAAATATTTATCAAATAAAATTATTATTTTAGTTAAAATATTTATGAAATAAAATAAAACTTCGACGGAAATTATTAATAAAATATTTATAAAATAAAATGAATATTTTAGTTGAAATATTTATGGAATAAAATAAATATTTGATATAAATTATTATTAAAATATTTATAAAATAAAATAAATATTTTAGTTGAAATATTTACGGAATAAAAGAAATATTCGTTGGAAATTATTATTAAAATATTTATGAAATAAAATAAATATTTTTGTTGAAATATTTGTGGAATAAAATAAAGATTCGATAGAAATTATTACGGAATAATTTATTCGAGTGTAATAATAGTGAGGGAATAAAAATATTCTAATTTAATTAAGTAATTAAATTAGAAGGGCAATGATTTGTTAAATAAAGTAGAGTTTAGATTAAATAATTAAGTGAAAGTGTGATTAATGGACAATATAATAAGAGAATTATAAAAATAAATTAGAAAAGGTCTTGTGACCTTATAACTGCTATGTTTTGTAACTGGTTAAACCACGTTAAAAAAAATGATGTCCATGAGATGATATAATGTTGTTTAAACTTAAGATTTCAGATTTCAGTCCTATATATGTGAATGATGGTAATGAGCATAATTTAAACCAAGTTAACAAGTTGTATTAAAAGAGGGAACTAAACCTATAAGGTTAGTATTAATGTAACTAATGAATGTCGTGAATATATATGATATGTGTGTAGGACTTGTGGTGAACGGGAGTAGTAATCGTTTAGCCTACGCACGAGGCAAGTTTCTAAACCTTGTTTCTTTATATAAAGTAAGTTTTTTATTCTATCTTGTTTATTATTGTTCAAGTTCAAGATTTCATATTAGATGTTATCTTTCTTTAAAAGCATGATTCCGGTTATATAATACTTATTCGATTGTATACCTCTTGAGTTTTATTATTCAACTTGAATATCAATTATTGTTGAACCTTATAAGACTAGCGAACCCATATTGATTCAACCAGTCCAGAGTTGATGAACGTTCAAAAATTCAAAATCATTGTTAAGCTTATCAAAACCAAACTTCCTTTGGTGATAACTCTAATGTCAAACTGAGGTGAATAACCCTGTTATAGGGGATTACTTATGCTTTAGCATTAAGATATTGTGCCAAATATGGTACTTAAGGGCTGATCCCCCTAAGTATGAGAAGAAGAGTCCATAGTCGTATGACTGTTAAAGGTTTCAAGTATAAACAATTGACAACCTAGGACGTAGTTCAAGGTCTTATGACCCTCAGAAGTTCTTTTGATTCTTATTATTCATTCTTGATTCAAAAGTCGAGTTTCTTATTTCAGAAGGCTTTGATTCACTCGTATGTTATTATTTTATTGTTATATTATTATACTTGTGGGCAATCGTGCTCACTCTTGCATAATAATAACATTGCAGTTAAGAACGAAAGGTCCGACGAGCCTTCTTCTAGAAAAGGCAAGGGCAAAGTAAAAGAGTGATGAAGACTTGTTGTTTATTTGAGATATTTATGTTTTAGACTTATGTTAATCTTGTGTAAGACTTATTATTTGTTATGCTTCCGTATTTGAGATTTAAAGTTAGTATGACCTTGGATTGATGTATTTACATTCAGATGTTGTAACTTCATAAGGAGAGGATTTATTTCTATCTATTTATGATTTTTCATTTATTATGGGTAGATAGATACATGATGTTTGGACAGTGAACACCAAATCCTGTGGGAATTGAAGTACCCAGATTTCGAGGGGTCACAAGTTGGTATCAGAGCTGTAGGTTATGAACCTTAGGTGGGGGGAAAACCTTTGGCAGTAGCCTTATAAGAGATCAAGAACATAACGGTGATAAACTCTTATCGAGTTCTAAGAAATGAATTTCTTAATTCATTGAAGATAAAAAAAGATTTTATGTGCTTATGTGATAAACTTATGCACAGTATGGTACTAAGGGTTGATCCTCCTAAGTAGGAGAAGAAGAGTCCATTGTTTTATGGCTGTTAAAGGTTTCAAGTATAAACACTTGACAACCTAGGACGTAGTTCAAGGTCTTTTGACCCTCAGAAGTTCTTTTGATTCTTATTATTCATTCTTGATTCAAAAGTCGAGTTTCTTATTTCAGAAGTATTTGATTCATTCACATGTTATTATTTTATTGTTATATTATTATACTTGTGGGCAATCGTGCTCACTATTGCGTAATAATAACATTGCAGCCGTTGGTCAGAAAACTGATCACTAAACACGCACAAGTATACGTGGTCTAACAAATAATACAGTGATAAGTAGAGTATCGTATCCACGAGGAACTATCACTATTATTTACCAAGTACGAACTTGGTATCGCTAAAGTTTTATTCGAACAGCAGTAAATGGAAGTGTGATAAATCTAGTTATAACTAATTAACAAAGCAAGTAAATGGATAACGAGTGGTAATAGAAGGAAATACAAGCTAATGTTACAACTTCACCCCACACGGGCATTCTGTCGAACACCTGGCGTGCTATGCTTCACCAAACTATCTACCCTTCTCTTTTTGGTCTTAATGGTCACAACAATTTGTCGACCGAGAACACACATGTGCTTATGCACCTCTGTCGAGGTATACACAAACATATCCTTTCCAGATCCACCCAAAAGGGAATAGAACAGAAAGGAACGTCCAAGCTAGATACAATACAACACATGTCTATGCGAATTAATTATAACAAGGATTTAAGCACAAGTCCTCTATTAGGTCACATGTGGCACACAGATATATGTCTATTCTATGCACAACTTATGCAGTCGAAACCCACAATTACATTCCAATATATTTAGGTGTAAATCTACATTCCTTCTGTCGATATAATGTAGATTACCAAAATCATCACTAATGTCTTAGCGAGAATCATTAAGCACAAATATATTAGACCAAATCATATGGTGCCAACTAAAGAGATAAGACAAATCAATTTAAATAACAAAGGGTTCCATTATAACCTTAGAGCAAATATTCAGTTCACAGCTATTGAATAAAATAAAAGTAGCAATAAAGACAACGTTAATGGATTACAAAATTAGAGGAAATAAATGGTTAAGAAGGAACTCTGCCAAGGCTCTTCAATCTCCGAGCATTTCGGTCCTCTCAAGCTCTCCAGTCCGTGTATCTCACTGCACTTGATGCTCCAAAGAAATGCCAGGCTTCTCCCTAATCTACCTAATTTATATTTACAAACATAATCTAAGAGAAAGAGAAAGAAATTACAAAAGAGAACTTCTTAAGCTAAGCTATCTAATTATATGGTATGTGATGATATATGATATCCCAGATGTGTTTTACAAAGGCTCTCCTACGTTATATATGCGTCCCTCCTTCAAGCTAGGTCAAAATCGAGTCATCTCTTCTTGGACACCGGAGCTCGCGCTGTGGCGCGGGCAATAGACTGGTGGTTGGCGTTGCAGCGCCATGTCTTTAACAAAGAGACTGGAGCTGGCGCTGCAGCGCGAGCCCAAGAAGGAACAGTGGCACTGCGGCGCAAAGGTGACGTCAGCAAGAACCAGGGGGTGGCGTCGTGGTGCGAGCTTTAAGCTGGGCTTTGGCGCCGCGATGCGGCTATATGCAAAATAACCATTTTTGCCCCTGAATGCTAGAAAACACCTGTAAAGCCCTGCAATACATCGATTAAGCACAATAACACTATAATCATATAAAACTATATAAAATCTACGAGATCAGGAAAATATTTAAGTCATAAAGTATCCGATTCGTAGGTATACATTCCACTCATCAAATACCCCCAAACTTAAGTCTTTGCTTGTCCTCGAGCAAACTATATAACACAACACAAACTCTAGTAAAACACATGCGAATGAAAAATAAAATAATATAGTAGCATCATGGCTTCTAAGCTCGATCAAAGCTATTCCCAGAGAATAGGGCAAACATAGATATGAATAAGGGTCCATTCAATTTCAAGCATAAGACTGTATTCGATCCATTCTATGTGTGTGTGTGGAGACCAATCGTCCTAACTAATCATAACTCAAATAAGTTCGCACAGTCGATTGTTAATACCAATAAGAAAACTCCGCAACTTAAACATTCAACAAGCATTAAGAATAAGATGCAAGTGTAGGAAAAAATCAAAAGACTTTAGCATGAAGATAGTAAAATCTGACTCGGACAGTCCTTAATTACCTTAGGCTATTCAGAACTACCCATTAATGAGCTTTTGATCAGTGACTCCCAAGCCAGACAACTTTAGGGCACTAGGTGTAGAACACCCCTATAAATCTAATAACTCGAGTAGTAAAGGCCACGTAATCAACATAAGCCAACTGAAACTTTATAACAAAAACGAAGATTATTTTGCGAGTGTATTTTATGCTCCATCTTAACATCGGTCCTGCATTTATGGGCGAGTGCGTTTTACACTCCATCTCGACCCACCGTAAAACTTATGATATTCAATCTTCTTTTCTTTTTATTCTCTTTTCATACATTTTTTTTATATGTCAACATGCCAGAATCCAAAATTCAAAACTGTATAAACGTCTAAGCCTTTTATTACCTTGTAAAAATGAAGGTTTATAAGAGTGAACAAACTCTCAAGGCAATAAACATACGAACTAAATTCAAAAAAATAACTAGTTAACACAGTTGGTCAATGCTTGCTAAAAAGGACGGATCAATAACAGTCTAAACTTATTGATTGAATAATCCTTAGCTCATACATGCTTGACACTACTATAAGAGATAGACATAATTACTTGGCGCTTGTCATCAGCCACAATCAAAAATTAATGATAAATATAACACCCTTGCTAAATAGCAGCCCAAAATAGGGTAAAAGGTCATTCACATGGCACAAGCATCTAAATCTATATAAGCCCCAAAAAGATGGCTATAAACCACAAACATGCTAATAATAATCAAAGAATTAATAAATAAAAACCAAAAATAGTTCATGGCGTCCATAATAAAAAAATCCAAACATAATCCCGCAGTTTAAAATGATTGCACCACAATATTGATAATAAAACATAACAAAGTACTAAATATGGCAACCTAACATGGTAGTAGATAGAAATAAACAGATATAGCCAAAACACCCCCAAACTTAAGGTGAGCAATGCCCTCATTGCTAAACATAGAGCAATCGTATACAAGAGGGCTTCCCTGAAGTTCGTTCACTTAGCAGCGGTCTCGTCCTCATCAGCTTTGGCGGGCGATGATGGTTGAGGGTATGGTGGGAAAACAGGAGGCTCTAGGAACTGATATGGCAAGAACTCAGCATTCTCGCCATAATAATCAGTGTATATGCTCTGCATAGTGTTTACCAGCTTAGCCTGGTACTGCATAGCTATATCCTGCCTCTGAGCCACTGCTGCTATGTGTATGTGCTGCCTCCGAGCCTCGGCGTCGTGCTTTTGATGCAGCAAGGTGAGGGATGCCATGATGTCTGTTAAAAGTCCCTGTGCTGCTGGGCCTGCGTTCGGTGTCTGCGTGGGCTCTGGCTCTGCTATAGGAGGTGGTGCTGTAGGTGGCCCGTAGCCTTCGCCTCTAACATGAGAATCTGCCCCGCCCCACACATTATAGCGTGCGATAGTCTGATGGTCAATGACTGCCATGGGTGGCAAGGCTATCTCCTCTGGCCCCCACTGAATACATGCTTGCATGCACAAGCGGGTAATCAATGATGGATGTGGAAGTCCTGCAGCGACGTTACTCTTGATTGCCTTAGAATTGACTTATGAATAAGAACTCTAATATCCACATGCAGACCCGTGACAATGGCGAATAACAGAATCACCCTATCTTTAGTCACGCCGCTCAAGTGATGGGTCGGGATCATGCTGGCACAAATAAAGCTGAACCACGCCTTCTCATAGCGACTAAGTGCTGAAGACGGAAAACTGGTCTTTTCACCCGTGTAGTCATTTTTCTTCCACGTCGTTCTGGGCTTGTAGAGCCTCCTGATGATATCCTCGAGGTCATAACTACGGAGTCTCGGCTCTATATAATCCCTGCCCTCATAGTTGGGTGCCGCAAACAATGCATTGATGGCCTGACTACCAAACGCCACTGACTTCCCCCTAACTTGGACAACCGCAGGACCTTCGGGATTGGCGTTTGCATAAAACTCCTAAACCATAGATACACTAGCTGACCCGGGTGGTTTTGTGAAATGCACCCAGTTGCGTTCAAGTAGCATGGTGGTTAGCTCGCCATCCTTTTTGTCTGGCCTAAACCCCGCTCAGGAATCAAATTTCGTTGGGCAAAAGAGCTTTAGAACTTTTTCCAGGCCTCCTCATTGATCAACTTGGTGTTATCTCAAGCCGTTGGTGCAACGGATGATGATCCTCCCATACTAAGGCGTTGCCTCTTTTATGCCATGCCGAAAACTTAAATAGTTGGTATGCACACAAGCAGAAAACTAAAGCACACACTCCCCCAAACTTAGGCTCAAATATCCCCAACAATTTCAATGCTAAACAGCCCCAAATCAGTCTACTTTTTGGTTCAGGCACTTTATCGAACACCTAGAGTGCACTCGTCAAAACCAACTTGGACAAACCTTGCTTGAAAGAGCTCTAACCAAATTTCATCCAGTGGAAATCACACAACCAGAAAATAAGAATATCATAAACACCACAATTAAACCAAAAATAGTTATGCTGGAATGAAATCCAACAAAAATTCCTTGAGGTGGAAACCCTAAGTGATAAATTGTGCGGGCTCGAACTCAGATAAATTGATGGAGGCTTTCGGTTTGTGGTGGTGGATTTCAATTTGTTGAAGGTTCTCTGGACTATCCTATGTAGAAGGTGGGAGGCTTTCGATTTTTGACAAATTGATGGAGGCTTTACTGTCGAATTGTGCAGAGAGAAAGGAGAGGAGTGGCACAAACTGCTGGCCAGAATCAGTTTCTAAAAACCAAAACTCGCTGATAGTGCCGCGGCACGACCTGGCCTTCATTGGTTGGCGTTGCGACTTGAATTAGCAGTGGGTGAGGTTTGGTCTTGGCGCCGCAGCGCGGGCTACCCATTGTTGGTTGGCACTGTGGTGCGAAGGAGAGAAGTTGCACAATAAGTACTGGCACTGCGGCGCGAGTTACATAGTACTATCTGGCGCTGCGGCGGGAAGGTTATTTCCTGAGTTTTAGTTTAAGCACAGATTATAGTTTTATATGATATCCACCCAAAAGGGCTCGGCTCTGCGGGAAGTTACTGGCGCTGCGGCTCGGCTATATGCAAAATGACCATTTTTGCCCCTGAATGCTAGAAAACACATGTAAAACCCTACAATACGTCGATTAAGCACAATAACACTATAATCATATAAAACTTTATAAAATCTATGAGATCAGGCAACTATTTAAGTCATAAAGTATCCGATTCGTGGGTATACATCCCACTCATCAGTAGTTAAGAACGAAAGGTCTGACAAGCCTTCTTCTAGCAAAGGCAAGGGCAAAGTCAACAAGTGATGAAGACTTATTATTTATTTGATATATTTATATTTCAGACTTATGTTAATATTGTGTAAGACTTATTATTTGTTATGCTTTCGTATTTGAGATTCAAGGTTAGTATGACTTGGGATTGATGTATTTACATTCATATATTGTAACTCCATATGGAGATGATTTATTTCTATCTATTTATGATTTTTCATTTATTATAGGTAGATAGATACATGATGTTTGGACAGTAAACACCAAATCTCATGGGAATTGAAGTACCCATATTTGGGAGTGTCAAAGTTAGAGTTGTTGACCGTAGAGGTCATTACATGGGTTCCTTACTCCGAGGACCACTTGACAATTGGCTTCGAAGGTGGTTTCTCGACTGATGTCGAGTATATATTGTCCACCCATCAAATTCCTCTCCTTACTGACAGAGGTTGGGAGCTCTACTTGGGAAAGTGTGCTATCAAGAGCACAATAAGAGAGATACGTATTCTGTTCTTTCCTACTGCCAGGCATCATTGGCCTTTATCGCAGTCGGTCACTAAAATCCCATTAGTGGATGTGGATGGATTTACTTTGTTAGAGGGACCTTTCACTCAGAAGGCTTTTTACCGCTAGTGGTTCCCTCGCACCATTGGAGCTCAGACTCGCGCCACACCGTTCATGGGGGGATATGGTTCCTGGCTCCATCATGATGAAAGATTGGATTGCCTGCATTCGAGAGCCAACTCATTTGACGCAGATTGAGAGTTTGACCCAACAGTTGGACCGAGAAAATTTTTTTATCCGACATTTGGGTAGAGATCCATCGAGGCGGATACTTTTAATCCTTCTAGCTCTGGGTTTGGCTATTCAGGTAGCCCATATTTTGATGGTTTTATCGGCACAGATCCTCCGTTATATCAGCAAGATATCCCTTATGGCAGAGATTCAGTGACTCGTGAGGAGTTACATCAGATGGATAGATTGGATGATGTAGACATCAACATCATTAAGTTCTTCTGATGCATTTCTCACTAATTCTTTTGATAGGCATCTATTAGATATTGGGCGGTTGTGCCCAAGTTCTTATTATATCTTTTGATAGGCATCTGTTAGATGTTGGGCTGTTGTGCCCCATTTCCCTGTATTTTTTAGTTGTATATAGAGATGATGTACTTTGGAATGTATGTATAATGCTTTCTATTCCCTACATCATATTGTCATCTGTCATTTATTATGTATACATTATCTTATGGATATGCATTTCCAGATATGAGTTTAGCATTGACCCTGGATAGTCTTATGATACGGCTCTACAAATGTCTTCCTCCACTGTTTGTCGGATTGAGCATACCACACCCATGTTGGTGGCATCTTCGTTGAGATCTTGGTATAGCAATTTGTTTTCCTTAGATCGGGTGATAGTTGATCAGTTGTTGAGGCACTCCATGAACCTCTTAACATTTCAAGTTCTGTCGGGATTTATAAAGGGCATACTTGAGCATTGGATACCAGATAGATATGTGTTCAAATTTGATACCCATGAGTTGACACCTATATTGGAGGAGTATGAATGTCTTACAGACTTGCCTTTAGATAGGCATTGCGCTAAGATGGTTGTCGGTGATATAAGTCGGTAGTTTATGACCTTGACAGGCTTGAGGGGTAGAGTTGCCCTAGACGAGATTACCCCAGGGCATGTGGTGTCCATGAACTTCTTGACTGATAGATTTGGGTCATTGGACAGCTATCTACGATACTCCAGGGACTTCACCATTTATGAGGGTGATTGGCATGTCGCCCATGTAGATATATTCTTGATATGCATAGTGGCCTATCTGTACATACCGTTGTACATGGACCATCTAGATATCGGCTTGATCATGGTAGTCCGTGATCTCAGGGAGGGTCATACCATCTTACCGATGATTTTGGTAGAGACCTTGAGGTCGGCCATGTATTGCCATACCCATTCTGTGGGGATTTTTAAAGGAAGTGTGGTCTTATTGTATATGTGGTTTATGACACACTTGAGACTGATTGGCACTTTCAAACGTTATGGGTGTTATTTTTCCCATGAGATAGCCATGTCCTATTCCTTTTAGCCGGTTGAGTGTATAGACGCAGCATCGTGGTTGACTTTCTTATCAGGGATTGAGGACCCATTTGATATTTTGCCATGTTCAGGGCTTAGCTATAGCTTTATCACTCATGCAGTCGGTATGGACTATCTTTCCCTAGCCGGTTTGAGGGGGGGTGACCACATATCATCCACTGGCTATCATGGGACAGTTTGACCAGTTTCAGGAGATTCATCCCTTTGACTGGGCAGTGGGTCAGTGATTGTCATCTCAGCTTCTATCAGCAGAGGATTTGACCATGATTTATGACTGTTAGACTCGTCGAAAGAGGCCTAACTTTTCAACCAACCATCTAGGTCACTCTTCAGAGTATTCTTCATGGTTGGAAGTAGAGATTGCATCAGCTAGGGTTGTATCCTTAGAGCCGAGTACTAATTCTGATGATGGGGAGCTTATGGAGTACCCTGATTCTCCCATCGAGGATGAGCTATTTATTGGTTCGTTAGTAGCTCGAGTTGATTCACCCAGTACTCCTACTGTCGTTGCTCTATAATCTGTAGAGTATTTAGAGCAGAGGTTACATCTGATGATGTTTGAGAGGGATCATGATAGGGCCTTGATGTTGAAAACTCTTTCTGATAGAGACGCCACTCTTGTTGAGAGAGATGATGCTCTAGTTCATAAGGATACCACTTTTGTTGAGCGGGATAAGGCTTGATCATCTAGGGATGCAGCTGTTATTGAGCGAGATGAGGCTCTAACTACCCAAGATGTTGCTACTACAAATAGTACTGCACTTAGATCTCATACTGTTGACATTGTTACAGAGATGAGTGCATTCATTAATGAGCATGGTAGCACTATGGAGATGGTCGTAGATCTCCTGGATCGCATGGACACCTTGAGGCAGGAGCTCATAGATTCACCTCCATCTACTAAGAGGGATGCCATGTTGGACTTGATGGTTCGCTTATCCACGGGTTTGTAGATTAGCTTTGCTTTTCCTGTGTAGACTAGGTTAGCCATTTTTGTCATGTATAGGACACATTGTATATATCAAACAATATTATATTGCAAGGAAATATATTCTGATTCACTTCCTTTTTAGATATGCCTTGTTACTTGCTTGATAGTTGCCTTTTCTCTAGGACTTGTGATCTCGATGTATTCTGAACTCCTCCTTGGTTGGTAGACATTGAGATGTCTCAGGATCTTTCAGAATGGATCGTTGATCTTTGTATTTACCAGCTCTTTGGTGTCTTAGGAATGATTTTTGAATGTGATTGTGGTTTAAAGAGAGAATTTTGGCTTTCCTCTCTGAGGGTGACCGCACCACAGATGGTCGCCGATTTTCTCCCACTGCTGAGGGGAGACCAGGTAGTTCCATCTCTTATAGATTGGTGTTTCTCTTTGAGGATTCAACCGCAACATAGATGGTCATCGGTTGTTCTCCCATTTGTGAGGGGAAGTTTTCTAACACACTATGTCATAGTTGAAATCACTATTGACTTTAAAGTCGTAAACACTAATTCATCATAGAATTCTCTCAATAACATGCTTATTAACACATGACTACTATACCGGACATGTATTACAGATTAGAGTGACTATATAAGCATGCATCAGTTCTCAATTTATTTACAGAACTCAGGCATCACTGCAGACTGGCGCGACCGCGCTTGGTTTGTACTACGGAGTGGCACGGCCGCGCTGCTCCTGGTGCAAACCAAGACATGGCTGCTCTACAAAAAGTCAGTGTTCTCCCGTCTTGCACATATATGAATAGTTATGCACAACACACATGTTATGATGTGAATAACTAAATTTAACCCTTCATCGAAACATATCGTAGGTCACTATTCGTTTTCAATTAATCAAGACTTCACATGTTAAGCTAACACTCATGCAAGCTACTTTACCTACCACACCTCATACTTTCATATATATACACGCTAGACATACATACAAGTTCTCAACTTAATGTATGTATAGTTTATCAAGTTCATTTTTGAAACTTTAAGTCTCTATTAGTAAAACTTCTTCAAGCATACGAGATGAGTTTGCATAATCTAAATCATGCTTTCATAATCACATAATAGATCACATGAGCATATTTTTAAGTTCGAAACTTAGTGTATATATAGTTCGCTTATACATAGCCAATATAGTCCTTTTTCTTGAAATTTCTCTTTTTAATCATGCTTGAATATCTCATATTACCTTTAACCATATAACCAATCATATTGACTTATGTCAAGATCTATCAGAATGTAGAACACACTCGCATCCAAGGTTAGAACATGTTTTGCAAAAAGTTTATCAAAACTATTTTCCAACTCTTCAAGTTTTCTTTTAAAATTCCAACCAAAACAAGCTAGCATGACTCCTATATACATAACTACCTTAGTCCACATGTTCAGGTCATTTATATGCATAATCATTCCAAAGTAACATGCTCAGAATATCGTAAGGAGCTAACATGAGCAACTGTGATTTGCTACCTGCGCGGTGAAAGACTAGGGAAGTTGTGCGGCCGCGCCACTTTGACCAAAAGAAAAAAATATGGCCTCTACTTCTGCAGAGGCTCAAATCCAACAGTGCCAAACATTCATTTTCTTAACTCAACTACTTCTAATACTTCTAAGCATGCATACTAACTAAAACAACACAACCTTAAGCCAATTCATACTAGATAACAAAGAATTCATGAGAATTGCAAGAATTTGCCAAAACTCAACTTATGAACAAAAGCTTAGGATTTATACCTCTTGGAGCTTAATAGACTTAGTTTATTCCTGCTGAATTTGCTAACCTCTTCTTTGGACCACAACTCACTTACTCTCAAGTTATCAGAGTTTCAAGAACCAAAACAAAGCAACGTGAATTGAAAATTTTGTCTGCCATTTATAGAACAAACTTGGACTGGATATTAATTTAGAATCCATGGTATTGAAGTAAAACACAATGGTTTATCAAGAGTGGTTCACCTACCATTTTCCCAGCCATCTCCATAGCCAATGGCTTGGTAATGATCACCTATGCTAGCCACTAATCTTCAACTTGGAAGTTACGTAAATAGAGTGTAGGTTACTGTTCATGTACTAATTTTTGACACTCATTTTGGGACAAGAGCAATATCATAGCAACAAGCTTGGTTTGGATACTAAAATTCCCAAAATGAAATTTTAATGTGTTAACGCTACGACACAAATGAAAGTTGGGAATTATTTATGTACTCACATGAATGAATTAATTTTTACTATATAGTCTATATTTAATATACAGACATATTAATGTGCCACTTTGTACTATAAAAAATATATAGTTAATTACCATAAAATAAAGGTTTAAATTATTGCATGCGTGCAAAAATTAATCAAGTAAGCATATAATCATTTTATAAATTATTAATCTCTTACCCATTAGTTATTATTTATTCATAATAATTATTAATTAACACATTATCAATTAATTACTCATAATTGAAATTAATCAATATATTCACATCCTGCCACTATATTCAAATAAATTGAATATTTAATTATTAATAATCCTACCAATTCCTTGATATTAAATTCTTATGGTTAGTCCACTAATTTAAATAAACTATTAGTGACTCCCTTTAATTAATTTATAAATTCACATAACCACATAAGGTTTAAATAAACTCACAAAATTAACTCTTTAAAAAAATTAAATCACATATTTAATTAAATAAGGAGTTTAAATTTCACGATCATTACATAACCTCTTCTTTAGCTCTTGAAAACTGTCCTCGCATTTCACAGTCCACACGTATTTCACCGTCTTCCTTGTCAAGTTAGTCAACGGAGTAGCTATCTTTGAAAAATCCTGGATGAATCTCTGATAGTAACCCGCTAACCCTACGAAACTCCGCACCTCAGTCAGCATTTTCGGTTGTTCACAATTCATCACGGCTTCCACCTTTGCTGGATCTACTGAAATTCCTTTATGGTCAATGACATGACCTAAAAATTGCACCTTTTCTAGCCAAAATTCACACTTAGTGAACTTCGCATACAACTTCTCCTTCCTTAGTGTTTCCAACACTACTCTTAGGTGTTCAACATGATCTTCTGGCATCTTAGAATAGACTAGAATATCATCGATAAAAATCACGACGAACTTGTCCAAATATTATTTAAACACTCTATTCATCATATCCATAAATGTAGCTGGTGCATTAGTTAACCCAAATGACATCACCAGAAACTCGTAATGACCATAACGAGTTCTGAATGTTGTCTTTGGTACGTCCTCCTTCCTAACCTTTAACTGATGATACCCCGTCCTCAAATATATTTTTGAAAAATATTTTGCCCCTTTCAACTGATCAAAAAGATCATCGATCCTGGGCAATGGGTACTTATTCTTTATTGTTAACTTGTTTAACTCTTGGTAATCGATACAAAGTCTTAACGATCTGTCCTTCTTCTTGACAAACAGTATCGGTGTCGGCGAAACACTCGGTTGAATGTACTTCCTGTCCAACAATTCTTGTAATTGGACCATTAACTCCTTCATCTCCACAGGCGCCATTTGGTATGGTGCCCTTGACACTGGTGCTGCTCCTGGCATAATATTTATTATGAACTTGGTCTCTCTATCCGGTGGAAGACCCGACAATTCACTTGAAAATACATCCATGAATTCACTCACTATAGGTATTTGTTCCATGGTCGCTCCCACTCTCTGGGTATTAACAACATGGCACAGATAACCTACACACCCCTTCCTCAATAGTTTTCTAGTTTGTGCCATGGTAAGACAACACAAACGTCCCGACGATTTATTACCGTAAAATACTACCTGAGGTTGTCTCAACGTTTTAATATTCACACATATCTTTTGACAATCTATAATTGCCCCATGGTTAACCAACCAATCCATTCCGAGAATTACATCGAATTCTCCTAACTTTATCGGTATCAGATCTACCAATAATTTGCAACCCCGTATGTCTACGCAACAACTCCTATGAATATCTTTAACAGGAATTATCTCTTCGTTTACTACCATAATATTTAAAGGTATTGGCAACTTTTCGGAAAGTAATCCTAATCGTCTAGTAAAATCACATGCTATAAATGAATAAGTAGCACCTAAATCAAACAGCACACAAGAATTTAGGTCGTTAATCGAAATAATACCTGCGACTACGTCCCCTGATGCAACTGCATCTTGGACTGTCATGTTAAGGGTATGGGCCATCGGCCTACCCGGCTGAGCTGGACCACCAATAGCTAACTTACCGCTATTGGCGCCCTTATTCCTGTCCGTCCCCTTCTTCGGGCAGTTCTTTGCTATGTGGTCAGTTGACCCACATACAAAGCATCCGTGGTTCTTCTTCGAACTTGGACAGTTAGGTGAAATGTGCCCTTCCTGCCCATAATTGTAGCATACGACCTTGCCCCTTGAGATAGACTCCTAAGTGAGTCTTCCCACAGGTCTTGCAGGCCTCCTTCCTCCTCTTTGGTTCTCCTTGTTTCACTTCGGTATTTCCAGAGTTGAACATTTTCCGCTTCTATCCCTCGCCACTCTTGTTGGCCCCTTCAATCTTTACTCCCCCATCAACCTTCCCCTTATTCTTCTTATCTTTGTGGTACTGGCTCAACGCCTCGCTACCACCTTTGGCGATTATCGCCTTCTCTAAAATAGTCCCAAACAAAGTACTTTGGAACACAGAATTATAGTTATAGAGCCAGGGTTTCAAGCCCTGCTCGAACCGTCGTACTTTCCTAACCTCGGTGTCCACCTGGTGTGGAGCAAACATTGCCAGTTCATTAAACTTTGCAGCGTATTGGGGAACTGTCATATCCCCTTGTTTCAAATCAAGAAACTGAAAGTAGTATGCATACAAGCCAATCATGTATGATGATAAAGCATATACTTTGTAATCAATCTTATTTATTTATTAATAAAAGAATTATTTGTTAAAGGCATTTATTATCTACATGGTGTTGTTTTAATAATATGTGATAAACCCATAGTTTTAAGCAATACTTTTGAAATCATGATGAGATCATGCTAATGAGATATAAATTCTTTGATAGCTTAAACTAAAATGTTCCCAATCAATGGATTACTAAAAAGGGGATTAGTGAATCCGGATAGATTGGTACGTACGTTGTTTGCTCATTGGATGAGGATGATTGATCTCATGATCATTTGTGTGGAGACACTAAAGCAAGTATGTATGTGCTTATTAGAGAATAAGTTCACTGAACGTGACTCGCTAAGAAATACCTAATGGAGTTTTACTTGCTTGTCAATAGGAATTCCTGTAGTGATAGTAGTACAAATGATCCTTAGACTTGAGATCATCATAGTATCTTATATATAATGACACTACTATAAATTACCAAATAGACAACGCTTAAACCACAATGTTTTTTATAAAAATGTTGTGATATTTTTTTTACAACGTTTTAAACAAAACGTTATAGATATATATGCAAAAACGTTATCTATTTAAAAGTATATTTTTTTAGTGTTAATTAGATAACGTTTTTTTTAAAACATTGTCTATCAAGAAAAACACGGAGCTGTAAAAAATCTCGCTGAAGTGAACTTAAATAATAAGTATCACTCTTATCAGTATTTTTCCCTAGCCCGCTCCCAGTCTCCAGGTCAGATCTAAAATTTTTCAGCCTTAACCAGAGGATTCTCTCTCGGGATTGCCTTTCTCCTTGCCGCCTTGAAATTGAAGGCGCAACCGTGCTGTTCTGGGTACCTGTGAGTCCCACAAAACGTCGTCCCACACCTGCACGTGAAACCCATCAGCCCGAACCTCTTTCGACACGTTGAGCACCGGTTCGGTCGGACCACCTGCTCTGCAACCGTCTCTATCGTACAAACCAGCTGATCGAGAGAAGTTTCTGATAAAGACACCACCGATGAAGACGACAAAACCACCGCCAGATGAGAAAGCGAGCGAAGCGAGATAATTGTGATGAACCCTCGTCTGAGTTCTGTCACTGCAAAACCCTCGTCTAAGTTTCGAACGAAGTGCAATAATTGTGATGAACCAAACAAGAAGCTTGTCGCCTTGCGCGAGCTTTTCTCAAAGCATGGGATTGGTATTGACCCTTATATCATCCCTTCTGAAAATTCCCATTAGGTTCATATTCAATTCTATTTTTACCTCTTGTTATTTGAATTAATACCCATTTTTTTATTTGAATTAGAATTATTACTTTCTTTTTATTCTTGATTTTATTCATTTTATGTGATAAGTGGATAACGGGATATTATTGATGTTTTATTGTTGAATTTGGATTCTCATTGTTCTTCCTTAAATATGAATTTGGGGTTCGACTGATATTATGGGGTTTGCTGCAGACTGGGTAAATTACTTTTCTCTAATCTATCTTTGCTGTAGCTACTGAGCTAGGCTAGGCAACTATGTTATGGGGTATACTGCTGCGGGTTACACCCTTTTTGGATGTTGCTACTGCTATGGGCTTCATATGTCCTTATTGTGGATCTTATTTGGCTATGTACAAATGATAGTTTCTGTTTTCTTTTATTAATCTCTGGACGTGTTTTCTTTTATTATTTGGCTATGTACAAATGATAGTTTCTGTTTGATTTGTACACAGCTATTGTCTTTCCCAGTATGACAACATATTTGTTATTTTGTTTCTTTTCCAGTACGCCGGAGGTCCGCGAGTCTGCGGGATTAGCATTCAGTACACTCTACAAGGTATTCTTTTCTATTATCAGACACTAATTATATATACATATATATATATATATATATATATATATATATATATATATATATATATATATATGTATAAGTATATTTTTGATATGTTATTTTACAAGTAAAATAACCAATAAATTGTCATAATATAGAGCGCAGGAATGCAAGCAATTGATGAAATTGTCCCAACACTTCTGCATGCTTTGGAAAATGATCAAATGTCTGATACTGCACGTGATGGCCTTAAACAAATTTTAAGGTAAGATGTTATAACATCTTTTTAATTTTTTAATTTTTATCATTTTACTATTTTTCAGTGCTAAAATTTCTCTGTTATTATTTTTAGTGTCAGGACTACAGCTGTCTTGCTGCATATCTTGCCCAAGCTTGTCCAACTTCCTCTTTCATATGTGTTTATAATATTCATTTATATATCCAAGCCTCTGTTTATTTTTTGGTGAGTTCTGTTACTTCTGATTCATTGATAACTTTGTTTATGCCTCCAGCTTGTATGTGGTTTAGAATAATTTTTTCCAAATGAATGTCAACTGAGAATTGGTTAATCAAATTAATCAAATTAATCTTGAAGCATAATTGGACTAACCAATTCTTGCTAATAATTAATTTAAAATATATGTCAGCAATAGTTGCCTTTAAGTTGATTAATTTTATGTCTTTGTCTTCTCGGCTCAATCTTGGACTGTCACTCAACTTGTAATCAGATTTTGTGAGAATTCCATGAAAAACTAATCTTTACATCGTCTTGGTTTCAAATATCAATAGAAAATTCCAAGAGTATGGTTGCATTTGGATTTTAGTTTTTTTGTTTTTATGATATGCTTGGTAAGAATTGATGGATGTGCACCATGCTTTGCAGATTTTAGGAGTCTAACATGGATGTGCAACAGCATCGTCTTGGTGTAATGATCTGTGGGATCAAGTTGAGCACACAAGAGTTCTAAATGTCGTATATCACTCTGCAACTGCTTTGGGGTCTCGTCTCCCATCAATAGCTAGTGCAAGAGAAAGAGTTACTGGTGAAGGTGCCCTTCTTCGTCCCGTTTCCAGCAGTACTCAAGTAAGTGTTGCTAGGGTGACAATTCTATGTTTGATAACCTGACTCAGTTTCAAGGACCTAGTTCAAGTGAAATGGTGCAACTTTTTATGATCTCACATGCTGTGCAAGTTGAAACTGCTTGATTTGGTCTCAAGTTTCTGCAAGAAAAAAATGGTATGATTGAAGCCTTACAACATCCAAGAAAAGTCGATTAATTCAACCTTGTACTCTAATTTGTGAATCTTTCTGTTGATCTTCTCATATAATGACTGGTGAATTCTACTTGATGAACTATAGGTTGTGATGAAGCGTGCCCAGAATGTTGCTCAGGCTGTTGTTAAAACCCGCTCAACCCTTTCATCATGGATAGTTTAATTAGGTAGTAGTTTAATTTTATGGATAGTTTGGTATATTTTGTGCATTCATTTACTTTTAATTCTCTGAATGGAAGAAGCATATCACAAACTAATAAGCAGTTAAATGTGTTGCATGTGTGTGTTTTATGACGCCCAAGTGTGGTGCCTTATCTGATAGTAGTCATGAAGATAAGCTTAATAACTGATTTTGTTGTATTTACTATCCATTCGTATCATGCTTAATGTAGTTCAAGTTGTTTTGGTGTTTGCATTTTCCATTATGCTTATTAATATATTAAAATATTTTAAGAGGTAGGCATGTCAACAAAAGATTAACTTTGTTCACATATCTGTGTGCCTTCACCCCTATTTTGCATTCAAAGAAGTTGTACATGACGTATCTTAATATTAGACACTGATTATTAGTTTTTAACTTTAACTTCTTATGGAAACGATTTTTTACATTTTGGCTTGTTTTTAGGTGAAGATACACATGAAGGCATCCATATTTTTAGCATGGGAGTGAACAACACTTCTGATTTAAATTATCCTGGATATTTATCACCAAATGTAGATCAAGTTATATTTAGTGAATCTAATTCTTCATTACTGAATAATGAGGGACAAAATATAGCTCAGCTTCCTCCACCTCCTGCATATTTTATCAGATACACCCTTCCTCCTGAGAATCCATGTGAAAGTTTCACAGTGCCTCCCCCACTAGCAGATAAGAAAAGGACAGGACCACGTCGTAAGTTTACTGTTTGATTTCTACTCTCTTTTTTTGGGTTTTCTTAACAAATATCTTCTGGAAATTACTATGGTAATTAGTTATTGCCACCCTACATGGACAGAGACATGCAAAGTCATAGGTAGCAGGTTTATACCCTTTGCAAGCAAAGTATTTCTGTGATTACAAAATTGATTTCATGGCTTCGTAGGTGTCATTTGTCTTATATTTCTTTACCTGTGTTTTCAGCATGTCCAGTATGTTACCTTCCTATTGAAGAAGCTATTGCCTTAATGCCGAAGGCCCCATCATTCTCTCCCATAATTCAAAATTTAACCTATATTAGTGAAGAATATTTAACTAGAAGTGAGTTTGGAGACTCAGAATTTGATGGGTATCCTTCACTAGAGCAGAGAACTGATTCTTATGATATAAGAGAATCAATGAGCATGCATTGTGGGTATGATTTTTTCCCGGGAAAAATTAGTCTATTTACCTCTTCACCTAAAAGTGGTTGCTATGTAAGAAATTTTCCTGGTTTATTTCTGGCTAAGAGAACCAATGAGCGTACATTTTGGTATATATTTTGTGGATGTAGTAATTTGAAACTGTAAACGAATGGTATTATTGGGATGTATTTTGAATGGTTGATACATTTTGGCTATATATCATGGCATTAGCATATTGCAGGTGCATTGGTAATATTACAGGTGAACCACATCCTTTTTTTTTCCTTTTTTTTGCTATCTACAACATTTAAAAATCGTTGTCTGATATACTAAACAACAACATTTTTATCCAAAAAACGTAGTAGAATCATACCTTCTACAACGTTTTTAAGCATCTGCTAATTTTTGGAAAACAAATCTACAACGTTTTTTTTTAAAAAACGTTGTGTATTGTGCTTAACTACAACGTTTTAAAAATGTTATGTAAGGGTGTCAAATAGACAACACCCTTAACCACGATGTTTTTTTGAATGAAACCACAATATTTTTTTCGCGTTGTCTATTTAATGTTTTGTAGTAGTGTGAATTACACTTTGACTTATTCCTTAAGACTCTTATAGTATATCAAAGGGTATGCTTGGGTGTAATAAGTTATATATGAAGATAATGAATGATTAATAAAGGATCTACCACTTCTAGTAAAAAAAGAGAAATGTCCTATGTGATTCGATAAATGACAACCCAATAATCCTTGGCCAAGGTGGAATGAAATTAGAAAGTAGTTTCTAATTTGCATTCATTAGGAGTTGTGCATTTGAGAATCGAAATACATATAATTAAATAAAATAAGATTTGACAGTAATTTCATGTCTTATATTTAATTAGGACATTGTATGGTGGAAGGATTGAATTGTACGGTAACTATTAACTCAAAGGTTCTTTTATGATTAATGTTGAAATCTATATTATCTGAAAAGTCGTTGATCGCTAGGGAGGCTTATCCCTATTATATAATAAATATTATTTATTTAAATAAATTAATCGTTTAATTTATTTATTTAAATAAGATTAGAATTGTTCTAATTGATTTATTCACAATCGGTTTAATATGGAGAACCTAAAGGGTCACACCATAAAAGGAAGAATAATTATTTAAGAAGTTAATGGCATAATCGTAATAATATGTTAAGTATATTTAATTTCATCTATGGTGATGGAATAAATTAAATAGCTTAATATTTATTATTTAATATTTTAGAAATATTAAATATAAATTAATAAGAGCAGTCTTATTAATATTATTACAATTATTATTATTTTAATTTCTAAAAGAGTTTAGGAATTAATTTAATATAAGTACTCTCATTTATTCCTAATAGGATTAGGAGAAAAAATTAGTTAGAGGAGTTTAATTAATTATACCTAATAAGATTAGGGAGCCCATTTAATTAAAAGAGTTTATTTAAATAAATAATACCTTATTTTAATTAAATAGGGTTACCTGATATATTTATAAGAGGAGTCTTATATCAGATATCAAATATATACGTAATTCCAATAGTTGGAGAGTATGCCCCCTTTTTTATAGAGATACGAAAAACTAGGGTTTAAGCCAATACACCCTTCTTCTTGAAAATTCTTCTTCCTTGGTAGATCACCTCTAAAGGCCATACACTTGGGTGGCTTACATTGGTCAAAGGAAGGAATCTACCCGGAGATTCAAGGAGATCGCGTAGAAGTAGGAGGTGAACTCGTATTTGAGGAAGCTCGTTTCTACAAGGGTATGATTTTATAATTTTTTGTTCTTCGTTTTAATTAATAATATGCATAAAGGATGTGACACCCCCAAAATAGGTATACAACACCCATTCTGAGTCGCCAAAATACATGGTACAGAAACAACTACATCTTTATTATTACAACACAAAAACTATGAGTTTAAATACAAATATTGTCATCTAGACAATATCCACACTCAAATAAGCCCTCATTACAATTATTGATACATTATTTCACAAAAATGGTGAGGACTACTAAAATAACTTCTAGAACCATCATTCCATACCCCGACTAGTACTCGCTACATTCTCGCCTCCTGAGAAAAATGGAACAAAAAGGAAAAGGGTGAGCTCAACTAGCCCAGTAAAGAATATTATGACTAAGATAATACAAAACAAATTATCGTTAGTCTTCAACAGGGAAAAATCTAATAGAATACAATAGACAACAAGTTTTAAATCAATATTCGCAGCGAAAAATAATAATTCATAGAAGAGTTACGTAGAGAATGAAATCTACTATTATCTATGAATTTAAAAGTCCATCATCAATATTTTATCCCTGTAACATCAATCAATAATCATCTTTGCACTACAAGCCAAAGATATTCATCAGTTGGTCATGTTCATCTCAACACATGTTCATCTTTGCACTACGAGCCAAAGATATTCATCAGAAATCATTCATCTTTGCACTACAGGCCAAAGATATTCATTAATATCATCATTTAGGACTGAGGATGATGAAAAATATTTTAAAGAAAACGAATCCAGTAAAGCAAAAGCACAAATATTAGGGATTCGTATTACAGTTTATCCATGTCCAAAAATACCTCATAAACAATCATAGTGGAGTAAAATTCAAGAATGATCAAAACATGGATACAATCAAAGCTAGTATCCATAATAGATATTTTGGACAAAAAGAAAAAAATTTCATTTTTTGGTGAATAGTAACTCGTGAATATTAACTCATGAATAGTAATCCCGACATGAAAAGTTCCAAATTTGATAAAAAATTTCCAACCAATATAATGATATTGAAGAAATAATATCATTTTCGAATAAAATAACATCCCTTACCTCGTAAAGACAGTACTTCTAGTTGAAAAATCGGATATAGGCTATGACTTGAACTTGCACCGTATAGCAACGTTCAAAGTATTAAAATACTCACAAGAATACGCTCAGTATATCGAGAGAGAAAGAGAGAGAAGTTTTCAGTTTCTGGTGTGATTTTCAATTCTAACCTAAGCACCCTATTTATAGGAAAATGCTTAGAACACCAAAGTAGAAAATTGAATGTAATAATATTTATATTTACAAAATTGTCAAGCCCACCTCTTGAAATCTGATTTCAGCTCATTGCACATGTTTAATGCAGCCCACCAAGCAAAAAAAAATGATTTTGTAAATAAGAATAATTAAAACTTTCAAAAACCAATTATTTTAGAACTTCGGAACTTCAATAATTCATAATAAATAGCCCTTTCATCAGAAAATTCGAATCTCGCGATTTTTTATAGGAAATTCAATTCTCTACAACTTTGCAGAAGAAGGTTTTTCCAAATTCTAAACAGAAATTGACCGAAATCCATAAACGGACGATTTTACAAGCTATAATCAAATTTCAGTCAATTATTAGGGTTCACCGACACACAAAACATGTGTTAATCATTTAATGCCACAAAATACTCTTCCTCCTCATATACTCATATATCCCACATTCATTGTAAAAATATCACCATTAATATATTATTAAAATAATATATTTAAATTAATTATTTTATCAGAAAAAGATAAAATATTAATTTTCAACAATTGTCACATTAAAAGTTTTATCCATCTATATCCACATAAAATCAATATTTTCCTCATCATATAAATCAATAATTAATTATTCACAAATAATATTACAGAATCACAATACTGACAACCAGGCAGTTCCCAGGAAAGTGGGGGCTTTCCAATAAGGATCTCTCCTTACTGGCGCGCAATTAGATGACCAAACCTCTCCTTAGACAGAACTTTCTAGACATTACCAATAATGTTATCTAATAATATTATTCAGATAATATGAATTATTGCTCCGATAATAGAAAATACTATGTAGTGACAATTATTAAAACAACAGTAATATAAAATATCAACGCAGCAATTATTGAATCAATAAAATAAAATACTGAACAGTAATTACTGTAACAATTATTGAGTAATGCCTTCTTACGTAAAAATCAATAATTGGTGCAATACCATGTGCTATTGTGCAACAACGCGTATTATTGTGTTTTAACCACCGGGTATTCCAACAGTATTAACGGTAACAACTACGCCGTTATTTATAAACAACTTATTTTTGTTATTTTCTTCATCCAATCGCTTTTCGTTATGGGGCCCACACAAGGCTGCGCCGTCGTACGAATATTCTCCGACAACAAGAATATTCCACGACCAAACGAATATTCCCTGACAACAATGAATATTTTATGACCACTTGCTTATTTGAAATATTTGCGCATTTTACCCATAACTAACCTCATTAATCAATCTAACCCTTACTATTTCAAAATAATAAATAGAGAAAATTTAAATTTCATTTATTAATAATTTGGGGTCTTACAACCTCCCCTCCTTATGAAATTTCGTCCTCGAAATTGACGTACTTACCTGGTGTTTTGAAAAGATGAGGATACCTCGCTTTCATTTTCGTTTCCAACTCCCAGGTCATTTTCTCAATAGCATGGTTTCTCCACAAAACTTTAACTTGTAGTATAACCTTCGTGCGTAGGACATGCTCCTTCCTATCCAAGATCTTGATAGGTACCTCTTCGTACGTTAAGTCTTCGGCTATCTCGTCCGGTTCTAACTCAATAACGTGGTTTGGGTCTTTCACATATTTACGTAGCACAGATATATGAAAAATATTATGAACACGAGACATACTTGGAGGTAACGCGAGTCTATAGGCCACATTTCCTACTCGGTCAAGAATCTGAAATGGACCAATAAATCATGGATTGAGCTTTTCTCTCTTCCCAAATCTTGTAACTCCTTTCCATGGAGCCACACGCAACAATACATGATCCCCAATGTCAAATTCCACGTCCTTTCGATGAAGATCCGCATAACTCTTTTGTCCATCCTGTGCCGTTTGTATACGTTATCGAATCGTTTGGATCTTTTTCGTAGTCATACATACCAACTCGGGTCCCAACAACATTTCTTCTCCCTCCTCATCCCAACATATTGGAGAGCGACACTTTCGTCCATATAATGCTTCAAATGGAGCCACACCTATACTTGCCTGATAACTGTTATTGTAGGAGAATTCTACCAATGGTAAATACTTATCCCAACTGCCTTTGAAGTCTAGGACACAGAGTCTTAATAGATCTTCAAGAGTTTGAATAGTCCTCTCTGATTGCCCATCCGTTTGAGGATGGTAAGCCGAACTAAATCGTAAATCTGTGCACATAGCTTTTTGCAAGCTTACCCAAAATCTTGAAGTGAATATTGGGTCACGATCCGAAACTATGGATACTAGCATGCCATGCAACCTCACAATCTCATTCACGTACATACTAGCAAGACGTTCAAAGGAATAAGTTTCCCGTATCGGCAAGAAATGAGCAGACTTGGTTAATCTATCAACAATAACCCAAATAGCATTTATGCCTTGAGAAACCGTGGGAAGACCCGTAACGAAATCCATGGTAATGTGTTCCCACTTCCATTTCGGAATCTCAAGTGGTTGCAATGGACCCTTTGGCACTTGATGTTTCGCCTTTACACGTTAACAAGTTAAACACCTCGAGATAAACTTTGCGATCTCTCTCTTCATATTGTTCCACCAAAATGTATGTCGAAGATCACGATACATTTTGGTACTTTCAGGATGGATTACAAATAGTGTATTGTGTGCTTCCATCATGATCTTGTACTTCAAATCAGAATCGTTAGGAACACAAAGTCTGGAGTGGACTCGAAGTATTCCTTCTTCATCGATTCTTGCTTCTGGAATAGCACCTTCTTGCATTTTCTTCTTCATACGCATCAGCTCCGGGTCTGTGGCTTGAGCAACTTTAACTTTATCGATTAAAGTTGGTTCTATGCGTATACTTGACATCATCGCACTTATTCCTACATATGATCATCTACTCAACGCGTCAGCTACCACGTTTGCTTTTCCAGGATGGTATTGAATAGTGTGGTCGTAATCTTTCAACAGCTCGAGCCAACGACGTTGCCGCATGTTGAGTTCTTTTTTAGTGAAGAAATATTTGAGGCTTTTATGGTCTGAATATATCTCCTCTTTCTCCCCATATAGATAATGCCTCCAGATCTTTAGCGCGAAAACGACTGCTGCCAACTCTAGATCATGAGTAGGATAATTCCTCTCATATTCTTTAAGTTGTCACGAGGCATAGGCTATAACTTTCCCACGTTGCATGAGAACACATCCTAGCCCTTTGCCTGAAGCATCGCTGTAGATAGCAAATCCATCCGAACCAGATGGTATGGTCAAAACAGGTGCCGAAATAAGTCTCCTCTTAAGCTCTTGAAAACTCTTCTCGCATTCCTCGCTCCATACGAATTTGATATCTTTCTGAGTCAGCTGAGTTAACGGGGTAGCGATTCGAGAAAACCCTTCCACGAATCTCTGATAATAACCAGCTAAGCCCAGAAAGCTACGTACTTCGGTCACCGTCTTTGGTTGCTCCCAACTTTGTATTGCTTCAATCTTCGCCGGGTCAACAAATACTCCATGTTTTGACACCACGTGCCCTAGGAATGCTACTTCCTCAAGCCAGAACTCGCATTTCTTCAACTTAGCATATAGCTTGCTATCACAAAGCCTTTGCAGTACCAGCTTCAAATGGTGCTCATGATCTTCACGGCTTTTGGAATATATGAGGATGTCATCAATAAAGACAACAACGAATTGATCCAAATAATCCTTGAATACTCGGTTCATCATATCCATGAAAGCCGCAGGAGTATTAGTCAATCCAAAAGACATGACTAGGAATTCATAACGCCCGTACCGAGTTCTGAAGGCAGTCTTCGGAATATCCTCAGTTTTAACCTTCAGCTGATGATATCTAGAACGAAGATCGATCTTTGAAAAGAATTGTGCTCCTTGTAACTGGTCAAACAGGTCATCAATACGAGGTAGCGAATACCTATTCTTAATAGTGACATGGTTTAATTCCCGGTAATCAATAAAAAGCCGCATACTCCCGTCTTTCTTCTTTACAAATAAAACAGGAGCACCCCAAGGAGATGTACTAGGACGAATGAAACCGATGTCCAACAACTCTTGTAGTTGGACCTTTAACTTCTGAAGTTCAATAGGAGCCATTCGATATGGGGTTTTAGAAATGGGCTTTGTACCAGGTTCAAGATCAATAAAGAATTCAACTTCACGTTCCGGGGGTAGACCGGGAAGTTCTTCAGGAAATACGTTAGAAAAGTCAATAACAATAGGAATATTATTCAAATTTGACGTGTCTTTATTCAAATCCATAACATGGGCTAAGAAAGATTGACATCCGTTTTTTAATAAACGAATGGCTTTATGGCTTGATATAACAGTGATTGATTTTAATGGCTTAGTTGCTTGAATTCGTACAACAGGTTGGTTAGGAATATGGAAACTAACAACCTTACGAAAATAATAAATTTTGGCATGATGAGTAGTTAACCAATCAATCCCTAAAATCACATCAAAAGCAAGTATCTTTAAAGAGATAAGGTCAACAGGTAAGGTGATGGTGCCAACTTGGATCACACAAGATTTATAAACAGTGGATGTGATGAAAGTTTCTCCTAACGGAGTCTCCACAGATAAATCAAAATCTAACTTCTCCGGAGTCAAGTTTAAATGTTGAGCACAAGCAGGAGAAATAAATGAATGGGTAGCACCAGTATCTAGCAAGGTATAAACTTCGCATGAATTTATGATTACCTTACCTGTGATCACCTCGTTTGGGTTCCTCGCATGTTGACCAGTCACGACAAACGCTCTTCTAGGAACCGTTGACTTTGTCTTTTCTGGGACAGCTTTTTGAGTAACCATCCCCGCTGGACTTGGTTTCTCTACAGTTCAATCTCGAGCGATATGTCCTTCCTGTCCACAATTATAACATACCTTAAACTATTGTGGGCAGTTTGGGCTGATATGTCCTTCTTTTTCGCACTTATAGCATATAACAGGTGGTCGTTCTCCTCCTTTGGAACCAGTTGCTGCTGGTGCTGACGTCTTCGTATTGTCATTGTTGGATCTCCTCTTTTTAAAATCTCTTCCCGACTCGCTTCTTCTATTTTCATAGCCACGATTACCACCAGAGTGGTTGCCGTTCTTGTCTGTATTTTTCTTTCTCCGCTGGTTATCATTGTTCTGATGACTGCTGTCACCGATATAATCCTGGTTGTGGTCCCTCGGTTGACCGTACTCGTTATCTCGCTCTAATAATTGAGCCATGTTGACAACATCTGAGTAGAGAGAAAATTTATGAGAAATGAGATATTGACGTATGCCGGGTTTCAAACCTCTTAGAAACATATGCGTCATACGTTCCTCATTCTCCACCAAATGAGGTGCAAACCTGGACAACTCTGCAAACTTCACCTCGTACTGGGACACCGTCATGTTATTCTGCTCCAGTCTAATAAACTCTACCTCCTTCATATGACGAATACTTTCAGGAAAATACTTGTCATTGAACAGTTTCTGAAATGTCTCCCAAGACATGCTGAGTGCGGCTGGATGGGTACGCTTTACAGACTCCCACCAGTAGTCTGCCTCGCCACGAAACATAAAGGTGGCGAATGGAACCTTCTGTTCCTCCGTGCATCCCAAGATATCGAATATCTTGGTAATTTGCTTGACCCATGTCTCCGCCTTAATCGGATCTGGCTTTCCCTAGAATTCTGGTGGTCCCAACTCTTTGAACTGCTTGGCTGTGACCAGCTGTGCGTTGCCATTGTTTCTTCCTATATTTTGAACAGGAATCTCCTTCGTCTGGTTTTGCATGAATTGCAAAAAGCTTCTAAACATCTCATCGTTCATCGTCTGCTCAGTGGTGTTGTTCACAGGAGGAACATTGCCAGCCTGTTGCACGTTCTCCTCGTTGGTGAGTATAGGCATCTCCACCGTCTCATTTACTCCACTGTTAACATTCTCAGTCGATATTCTCAAATACTGCCATAAAACAAGGGTTAATTTAACAAATTAACATATCACATAATATCCCTATATTATGACCGACCAACAAATAAGCTTAGGTAGGACACACTAGCGAAGGATTTACTCGTCTCTCCCCTCCTAGTTCTATTCCCCGATCTCTGCCAGAGATCATATCCTTAAGCTCTGATACCAACTGTGACGCCCCCAAAATAGGTATACAACACCCATTCTGAGTCGCCAAAATACATGGTACAGAAACAACTACATCTTTATTATTACAACACAAGAACTGTGAGTTTAAATACAAATATTGTCATCTAGACAATATCCACACTCAAATAAGTCCGCATTACAATTATTGATATATTATTTCACAAAAATGGTGAGGACTACTAAAATAACTTCTAGAACCATCATTCCATACCCCGACTAGTACTCGCTAAGTTCTCGCCTCCTGAGAAAAATGGAACAAAAAGGAAAAGGGTGAGCTCAACTAGCCCAGTAAAGAATATTATGACTAAGATAATACAGAATAAATTATCGTTAGTCTTCAACAGGGAAAAATCTAATAGAATACAATAGACAACAAGTTTTAAATCAATATTCGCAGCGAAAAATAATAATTCATAGAAGAGTTACGTAGAGAATGAAATCTACTATTATCTATGAATTTAAAAGTCCATCATCAATATTTTATCCCTGTAACATCAATCAATAATCATCTTTGCACTACAAGCCAAAGATATTCATCAGTTGGTCATGTTCATCTCAACACATGTTCATCTTTGCACTACGGGCCAAAGATATTCATCATAAAATCATTCATCTCAGCACTACAGGCCAAAGATATTCATTAATATAATCATTTAGGACTGAGGATGATGAAAAATATTTTAAAGAAAACGAATCCAGTGAAGCAAAAGAACAAATATTAGGGATTCGTATTACAGTTTATCCATGTCCAAAAATACCTCATAAACAATCATAGTGGAGTAAAATTCAAGAATGATCAAAACATGGATACAATCAAAGCTAGTATCCATAATAGATATTTTGGACAAAAAGAAGAAAATTTTATTTTTTGGTGAATAGTAACTCGTGAATAGTAACTCATGAATAGTAACCCCGACATGAAAAGTTCCAAATTTGATAAAAATTTCCAACTAATATAATGATATTGAAGAAATAATATCATTTTCGAATAAAATAACATCACCTACCTCGTAAAGACAGTACTTCTAGTTGAAAAACCGGATATAGGCTATGACTTGAACTTGCACCGTATAGCAACACTCAAAGTATTAAAATACTCACAACAATACGCTCAATATATCGAGAGAGAAAGAGAGAGAAGTTTTCAGTTTCTGGTGTGATTTTCAATTCTAACATAAGCACCCTATTTATAGGAAAATGCTTAGAACACCAAAGTAGAAAATTAAATATAATAATATTTATATTTACAAAATTGTCAAGCCCACCTCTTGAAATCTGATTTCAGCTCATTGCACATGTTTAATGCAGCCCACCAAGCAAAAAAAACGATTTTGTAAATAAGAATAATTAAAACTTTCAAAAACCAATTATTTTGGAACTTCAGAACTTCAATAATTCATAATAAATAGCCCTTTCATCAAAAATTCGAATCTCGCGACTTTTTATAGGAAATTCAATTCTCTACTACTTTGCAGAAGAAAGTTTTTTCCAAATTCCAAACAAAAATTGACCGAAATCCATAAACGGACGATTTTACAGGCTATAATCAAATTTCAGTCAATTATTAGGGTCCACCGACACACAAAACATGTGTTAATCATTTAATGTCACAAAATACTCTTCCTCCTCATATACTCATATATCCTACATTCATTGTAACAATATCACCATTAATATATTATTAAAATAATATATTTAAATGAATTATTTTATCAGAAAAAGATAAAATATTAATTTTTAACAATTGTCACATTAAAATTTTTTTCCATCTATATCCACATAAAATTAATATTTTTCTCATCATATAAATCAATAATTAATTATTCACAAATAATATTACAGAATCACAATACTGACAACCAAGAAGTTCCTAGGAAAGAGGGGGCTTTCCAATAAGGATCTCTCCTTACTGGCGCGCAATTAGATGACCAAACCTCTCCTTAAACAGAACTTTCTAGATATTGCCAATAATATTATCTAATAATATTATTCAGATAATATGAATTATTGCTCCGATAATAGAAAATACTGTGTAGTGACAATTATTAAAACAACAGTAATATAAAATATCAACGCAGCAATTATTGAATCAATAAAATAAAATACTGAACAGTAATTACTGTAACAATTATTGAGTAATGCCTTCTTACGTAAAAATCAATAATTGGTGCAATACCGTGTGCTACTGTGCAACAACGCGTATTACTGTGTTTTAACCACCGGATATTCCAACAGTATTAACGGTAACAACTATGCCGTTATTTATAAACAACTTGTTTTTGTCGTTTTCTTCATCCAATCGCTTTCTGTTATGGGGCCCACACAAGGCTGCGCCGTCGTACGAATATTCCCCGACAACAAGAATATTCCACGACCAAACGAATATTCCCCGACAACAATGAATATTTTATGACCACTTGCTTATTTGAAATATTTGCGCATTTTACCCATAACTAACCTCATTAATCAATTTAACCCTTACTATTTCAAAATAATAAATAGAGAAAATTTAAATTTCATTTATTAATAATTTGAGGTCTTACAAAGGATGATCCGGGTAATTGGTTTGTGAAAAATTTTAAAATCTGATTTTATTATGCTTTCGCTATTTTTTGCTATTTGATTGCTACTTTGATTTTCACAAAATCTAACAGTAGTATCAGAGTCAAACTTTATGAGAATTATTAATTATTTTGATTCCATATATGTATGGGTATGTATTTTGGAATAATTTATTGGGCATATTTTATTGTATAAAATTTATTTTAAAAAAAGGCGTTATAATTACAAAAGCTTATAAATCACGTTTTTTTACGCTGTAAATTTCCGTGCTTCACTGCTTGGTTTGGTGATCATTAAAGTCCTGTCACCGTATATGTTATATTTATATATATAGTTAACAACTTAACATGCAGGATTAGTTAGTATGTTAACTTATATATATATATATATATATATATATATATATATATATATATATATATATATATATATATATATATTATATGATATTACCCTTTATATTAACTTTACCAAAGTTACAGGCATACAACAGATTGAATGGCCATGTATATATATTAATGTGATTCGCTAATTTTTTTTTTTAACAAGTCACACCGTTCGGTTTATATGAATATTATAATATATAATATTCTTAATAATTTTATAATTAAAATAAAGAGTTTATTTGAATCTTGAAATTTGATTTCATGCAACATAAAATTGCCTATTAAATGATATTCATATATATATGGAATGATTTTATTTATTGATACATATGATGATATAATAATAAATGGGATTGATTATGGACTATTGACCAATGTGATTGGATTTATTTTGGTTGGATGTTTGAATGAATGAGTTTTATTAAATGGGGTTTGCGTCTGACGCCCCCAAAACAGGTATACATCACCCATCTTGAGTCGCCAGATACATGGTACAGAATTCAAATACAACTGTCGTGTACAATACGACAAAACATAAACTGTGAGTTTGAATACAAATATTGCCTTCTAGAGAGTATCCATACTCAAAAGGAGTTCTCATTACAATTATTATCACACTATTACGTAGAATAATGAGGACTACTAATGATATCATCTGGTCCAACACTCCGTTTCCCGACTCGTCCCAACTATATTCTCATTTCCTGAAGAGAACAGTGAAAGAAAGGGTGAGCTCAACTAGCCCAGTAAGAAATATTATGACTAAGATAATGCAGAATAAATTATCATTAGTCTTCAACAATGTTAAACTGATAAAATATAATAGACATCAAGTTTAACTGCAGCGGAACCAGCAATCCATTAAAAGAGTCAAGTAGAGAATAAAATATACTATCTTTTATGATTTAAAAGGTTTTTCATGACTTTTATCGCTGAGACTCAGCTTAATAAATAATCCACATCATCGAATCACCCCTGCACTACGGCCAATGATATTCTTTAGTATCACGACCACGAATTATCCATGCACTACGGCTAGAGATAATCATATTTTCATCAATGGTCCTGATCATGCCATAAAATAATTCATCTCTGCACTACGGCCAAAGAGAATCCATAGCCATAATCATACCAAAAACTGTCCATCAATGCTCTACGGGTCAATGAGGACTTTTTTCACATCATTTATAACATTACGGTTATGATTATACCGAATAATCCTTGGTCATAATCATACCAAGTCCATCTATGCACTACAGGCCACAGATGACTTTCAACAAAATATAAACATGAGGATGATGACAATGATATAAGAATTCAATAAAACAAGTTCAAGAATTAATTTATCTATGAACTAATAACGTCTAAATTGTCAACATGATACTTCTTTGTAAAGTAAAATTCAAAAATGCTCAGAAGAATATTTTCATGAAAAGATACTGGATGAAGCGCAAATATCAAGGATATTGCAAATATCAAGGATATTCCACTAATTTCATAGAGTATAGAAGTCAAAACTTTAACCAACTGAGTATAATAAAGAATGGAATAACAAAAGAAATCACCATGCATGCGATAGACCGCACAGACAGGTTATTCCAACAGAAAAATAAATAGTGAAACCAGGTCATGCGTAAATGCACCGACAAGATATTTCGATAGAATAATAAATAATGGAACCAGGTCCGGCGTAAACGCACAGACAGGATATTTTGACAGAATAATAAATAATGGAACCAGGTCCAGCGTAAAGCACAGACAAGATATTCCGACAGAATAATAAGTAATGGAACCAGGTCCGGCGTAAACGCACAGACAGGATATTCCGACAGAATAATAAAGAACGGAATAATAGAAGAATTTCACCATGTATGCGGTACTTCGCATAAACAAGTTATTCCAACATAATAATAAAGAATGGAATAACAGAAGAATTTCACCAAGTATAGGGTAGTCCGCGTATACAGGTTATTCCAACAGAATAATAAAGAATAGAATAACAGAAGTTCTCTTCATGAATACAAAAGAAATAATACCCCTTACGGGTACAACAAATAATATCCCTTACCTTGAAAGGAAGAGTACTGGATATAGGAGTAGTGAAGTAGCAGAACACTTTTCTTCTCTCTCTAGAGTTTCAGTGAATTCGTAAGAAATAATGAAGGAATGAGCTTCTATTTATAGAAAAATGGACTGCATGATAACTAACTCATGAACGGTCGAAATTGATTTACTTTAATCTGACGGTCTATATTTAAAGCAAAATCTTTTAAATAAAATATAATATATTCTATTTATAATTTAATAAAACGAATAACTTTATAAAAGATTTTACTATACAAACACTATGCAGGCACTATGCAAACACTATGCATAATAAAATATAATATATTCTAATTATTGTCTAATAAAACAGATAACTTTATAAAAGCATTTTGTTTTATATAAAAAGATTTTACTATTAGCCTAATAAAACGAATAACTTTATAAAAGTATTCTGTTTTATATAAAAAGATTTTATGTTTTATTACATTAATAATACTAATAAAACAAAACTGAGTGACTTATCACGTAAGCCTCAATAATCAATACCGTATGTTACTATGCAACCACACGTATTACTGTACTTTTACTACCGAGTAGTTCAACAGTATTAACGGTAAAACTTCCGCCGTTATTTTCATAAAATATTTTTGTCGTTTTCTCAATCCGACAATAATTCCGTTGTGGGGTCCACCAATAATTGTGCCGTCGTACAAATATTTCCCGACAAAAATAATATTCCCCGACCAATCGAATATAATACAGCAACTTGCATACTTTACAAAATTTATAAATACTACCCACAATCATAACATTATCTCAAATTCACACCATAATATTTAAAAAAATATTTCAAAAAAATTAAATCTTTATTCATAAAATCTGGGGTTTCACACTGCGTGCCTCGTCTTTTCTGGTTTTCTTCTTGATGTAAATTCTATCTCTCTCTTATGTACTTCCCCTTAACTGTTGATCAAAGTTTCTATTTAAATTAAATAGTTTAATTGTATAGGATTAGTTAGAATTTTTCGAAGAACCCGCGATCAAGGAATAAGGAGTGCTCGAAGACCCGTTTGTAATGGAGCACGGGTTTAAATGTAATAGTTATATTTAAATATTTATTGTTGCACCCTAGGGTTTGACCTTTGGGTTCACTTGGTGGCTCTAGTAAACCAAACTAGAATAAAAATCCATAATCAATCCGGGTAGAATATAGTATTCTATATGTACATGCTAGTATTATATATATTATATATTATGCAAACATGCTTCGCATGTTTAATAATATGACGCGTATTTTATATATATATATTTGCATGCGCGCTAAACAAGATGAGACAAATAATAACAAATCCCTCAAAGTTTTTATATATTAAGTCTTAAGCGTTCAAAGATATTTAGAATATCGAACGTCGCCTTCTAACATGATAAAATTAATAGAGTATTAAATATTTAATATGAGTTTGTTGTGTCACCACAAGGCAAGTATTAAATATTTAAGATGTTAATTTATCACATTTGATGCTTGTAGAGAAAATTGAACAATATTATTTTGTTGTGTCACCACAAGGATAATATTTTTCTTTTTTGAATATATGGAAGTGCTAGGTTGGACTTAACTTAGATAATTTTGATTCGGATGTGCCACCACTTGATCAAAATAATCTAAGAGATAAAACATAAGGAGTTACATGATGATGTAATTGACAAGGAGTTGTCTACCTATTTATGTATATATAGTTTGTTGTGTCACCACAAGGCTATATATATTTGAAATGGGATCCTTATTCTCACTAGCAAAAACTTTAATTAGATTTTGCCGAACTATATAAACGAGAGTAATATAGTTTGAAGAAAATAGTGAGAGATACCAATATAAATTAAGTCCTAATTTATTTTAGTAATTAATTCAATGAATGTTTATTGTCTTTTTACATGCAGAATTTTGAAAATGTCACATTCACTAATTTTACTGCATAGCATACTTGATGCTAACAAACTGACCGGGCCAAATTACACGGACTGGTTAAGGAATTTGAGAATTGTTCTCACTGCTAAAAAGATTTCTTATGTCCTAAACTCGCCCATACCTACAAAAGTTGCAGAAACAGCCTCTGAGGAAGAGATTGCTACTTTTAAAAAGTGGCAAGATGATGCATCTATGGCTCAATGCATCTTGCTCGCATCCATGAGTAACGAGCTTCAGCGTCAGCATGAAACCATGGATGCTCCTACTATGCTACTGCACCTTCAAGAGTTGTATGGTGAGCAAAGTAGGACTGTTAGATATGAAATATCTAAGGAGCTCTTCCGATCTTGGATGATCGAGGGTACTACCGTTGAGACTCATATCTTGAAGATGATCAAACTGATTGAACGTCTTGGACAACTTAGGTTCGTCATGGATGGGGAGTTGAGTCAAGATTTGATCTTGCAGTCACTCCCTGACACCTTCTCACAATTTGTTGTGAATTTTCACATGAATAAGTTAGATGTCAGCTTGCCTGAATTACTTAACATGTTGAAAACTGCTGAAGGTCACTTCTCATCCAAGAAGAACCATGTCTTACTGGTGGATGATTCTTCCAAGAAAAGGAAGAGGCCTAAGGTATCTTCTGAAAAGAAGAAATCCAAGAAGGCTAAGGGAAAGGCGAAAGTGAAGGATCAAAAGAAACCTGATCTAGCTAGCAAAGGAATTTGCTTCCATTGCAACAAGTCGGGTCACTAGAAGAGGAACTACAAGGATTATCATGTGGAACAATAGCAGAAGAAGCTTGGAGAAGCTTCGAATCCTAATCAAGGTTTGTTTATGATTGAAATTAATTTTTTTGAAAGTCAATCTTCTACTTGGGTATTGGATACCGGTTGTGGTTCTCACATATGTAATAATATACAGAGACTGGTCAGAAGTAGAAAGCTGAGCAAGGATGAGGTAGTCCTATGAGTGGGAAATGGAGCAAAGATTGTTGCATTAGCTGTAGGGACTTATTGTTTAGTCCTGCCTACGGGCAAGTTCATTAATTTTAATAATTGTTAATTTGTTCCAAATATCATTAGAAATATTATTTTCATCTCTGTATTGGATATGGATGGTTTTAATATTATAAAAAGAATAATAGTTGTTCTATTTATAATGATAATATTTTATATGGTGTTGGTAATTTGCGAAATAGATTTTATATACTTGACTTGCATGAAAATATACTTCAAATTGAACAAACTAAGAAAAGAAAAAGAGATGATGTTAATTATACCTTCATGTGGCACTGTAGACTTGGACATATTAATGAAACAAGATTATCCAAGTTGTATAAAGATGGGCTCCTAGAGCTATCAGATTATGAATCATATCCAACTTGTGAATCTTGTCTCATGAGAAAAATGACTAAATCTCTTTTTAGTGGAAAAGGAGAAAGAGTTACAGAGCTGTTAGCGTTGGTACACACAGATGTATATGGACCTATGACAACGATTGCACGAGGAAGGTATTCTTATTTTATTACATTCACTGATGATCACTCAAGATTTGGATATGTGTATTTAATGAAATACAAATCTGAATCATTTAAAAAGTTCAAAGAGTTCAGAAGTGAAGTAGAGAAACGGAAGGGCAAAAGTATTAAGATTCTTCGATCAAATCGAGGTGGAGAATACTTAAGTGGTGAGTTTCTCAATTGTCTCAAAGAAAATGGTATAATCTCACAATGGACTCCACCAGGAACGCCACAGATGAATGGTGTATCTAAAAGGAGAAATCGAACATTGTTGGACATGGTTCGATCCATAATGAGCTTTACCGACCTTCCAGTTTCTTTCTAGGGATATGCCCTACAATCGACTGCATACCTACTTAACAAGGTACCTACAAAATCCGTCCCCAAGACCCCATATGAGTTATGGACAGGGAGGAAACCAAATCTTAAGCATGTTAAGACTTGGGGTTGTCCAGCTTATGTCAAAAAGTTTAAAAACGATAAGCTACAGACTAGATCTGACAAATGTAGATTTGTGGGATACCCTAAAGAAACATCGGGGTATTATTTCTATCATCCAACCGATCAAAAGGTGTTTATTGTGAAACATGTTGCTTTCTTGGAAAAGGAGTTTATCCTTGAAGGGGTCAGTATGAGTAAGATACATCTTGAAGAGGTTCAAGAACCACAAAATACTACAGATCAAAGTGAGGTACCTAACCAAGTAGAGATTCCTTCTGTACCACACCCTATTCATAAATCTGGAAGAGTACCAAAGATACCTGAGAGGTATGGACTTGTCATAGAGGATGACGATGAGGTACGCATCATAGATGATGATGATCCATTGAATTACGAACAGGCTATGAGTAATAAAGACTCAGAGAAGTGGCAAGAAGCTATGAAATCCGAGATGGACTCCATGTATGAAAACCAAGTATGGACTTTGGTTTCACCACCTGAAGGCATTAAGCAAATTTGGTGTAAATGGGTCTTTAAAAGAAAGACTGGAGCAGACGGCAAGGTTGAGACCTATAAGGTACGACTGGTCGCAAAAGGTTTCAAACAAAGACAAGGAGTTGACTATGACAAAACCTTCTCACCAGTAGCAATGCTCAAGTCCATTCGGATTTTACTTGCGATTGCAGCTTACCATAACTATGAAATCTGGAAGATGGACGTGAACACGGCCTTCCTCAATGGGAAACTTGAGGAGGGTATGTATATGACACAACCAGAGGGATTTGTTTCAAAGGTTGGAACAAAGCAAGTCTGTAAGCTACAACGATCCATTTATGGATTGAAGCAAGCTTCTCGTAGGTGGAACATCCGTTTTGATGAGACAATCAAAGAGTTTGATTTTATCAAAAATGAGGATGAACCATGTGTGTACAAGAAGGTTAATGGGAGCACTGTTTCATTCCTCGTAATATATATTGATGATATATTACTGATAGGGAATGATATTCATATGCTACAATCAATTAAAATCTAGTTATCTAAACACTTCTCCATGAAGGACTTGGAAGAAGCATCCTATATTTTGGGGATAACGATCTATAGAGATAGATCTAAAAGGATGCTTGGCTTGTCCCAAGGAACGTACATTGACTCAATGTTAAAGAGGTTTAGCATGGAAGATTCCAAAAGAGGTCTCATGCCGATGAGCCATGGAATGCATCTCTCTAAGAAACAAGCCCCAAAGACACCTGAGGAGAGAGACCGTATAAGTAAGATTCCTTATGCTTCAGCAATAGGATCTATCATGTACGGTATGATATGTACTAGACCAGATGTTGTTCATGCACTTAGTGTTACAAACATATATCAGTTGAATCCAGGAGAAAAATACTAGAAGGAAGTGAAAAATATCCTAAAGTACTTAAGAAGAACTAAAGATGTATTTCTTGTCTACGATGGGTCTGAATTGAAACTAGATGGCTTCACAGACTCAAGTTTTCAAACGAACCAAGATGACAGTAAATCCGTTTCAGGGTATATGTTTACCTTAAATGGTGGCGTAGTGAGTTGAAAGAGTTCCAAACAGAAAACAGTTGCTGATTCAGTGACAGAGGCAGAGTACATAGCTGCAAGTGAAGCTACAAAGGAAGCTATTTAGATGAAGAAGTTCATTACCGAACTTGGTATGGTTCCTAGCATTACAGGACCAGTGCATTTATTCTATGACAACACTGGAGCTGTTGCGCAGGCTAAGGAACCCAGGTCTCATCAGAAATCCAAACACGTGTTGCGGCGATTTCATAATCTTGAGATCATCATAGTATCTTATATATAATGAATTACACTTTGACTTATTCCTTAAGACTCTTATAGTATATCAAAGGGTATGCTTGGGTGTAATAAGTTATATATGAAGAAAATGAATGATTAATAAAGAATCTACCACTTCTAGTAAAAGAAGAGAAATGTCCTATATGATTCGATAAATGACAACCCAGGAATCCTTGCCCAAGGTGGAATGAAATTAGAAAGTAGTTTCTAATTTGCATTCATTAGGAGTTGTGCATTTGGGAATCGAAATACATATAATTAAATAAAATAAGACTTGACAGTAATTTCATGTCTTATATTTAATTAGGACATTGTATGGTGGAAGGATTGAATTGTACGGTAACTATTAACTCAAAAGTTCCTTTATGATTAATGTTGAAATCTATATTATCTGGAAAGTCGTTGATCGCTAGGGAGGCTTATCCCTATTGTAGAATAAATATTATTTATTTAAATAAATTAATCGTTTAATTTATTTATTTAAATAAGATTAGAATTGTTCTAATTGATTTATTCACAACCGGTTTAATATAGAGAACCTAAAGGGTCACACCATAAAAGGAAGAATAATTATTTAAGAAGTTAATGGCATAATCGTAATAATATGTTAAGTATATTTAATTTAATCTATGGGGATAGAATAAAGTAAATAGCTTAATATTTATTATTTAATATTTTAGAAATATTAAATATAAATTAATAAGAGGAGTCTTATTAATATTATTACAATTATTATTATTTTAATTTTTAAAAGAGTTTAGGAATTAATTTAATATAAGTACTCTCATTTATTCCTAATAGGATTAGGAGGGAAAATTAGTTAAAAGAGTTTAATTAATTATTCCTAATAAGATTAGGGAGCCTATTTAATTAAAAGAGTTTAATTAAATAAATAATACCTTATTTTAATTAAATAGGGTTACCTGATATTTTTATAAGAGGATTCTTATATCAGATATCAAATATATACGTAATTCTAATAGTTGGAGAGTACGCCCCCTTTTTCTATAGAGATAGGAAAAACTAGGGTTTAAGCCAATACACCCTTCTTCTTGAAAATTCTTCTTCCTTGGTGGATCACCTCTAGAGGCCATACACTTGGGTGGCTTACATTGATCAAAGGAAGGAATCTACCTGGAGATTCAAGGAGATCGCGGAGAAGTAGGAGGTGAACTCATACCTGAGGAAGCTCGTTTCTACAAGGGTTTGATTTCATATTTTCTTTTTCTTCGTTTTAATTAATAATATGCATAAAGGATGATCCGGGTAATTGGTTTGTGAAAAATTTTAAAATCTGATTTTATTATGATTCCGCTATTTTTTGCAATTTGATTGCTACTTTGATTTTCACAAAACCTAACAGAAACCTCATCTCCATTCTTCCTTGCATACTCGTGGGAAAATAGTTCTCGAAGAAAATCTCCTTGAACCTTACCCACGTGAGATTCTCTATACCGGCCCTAGCCTAATTGGCCTCCCACCAAAAGTTGGCCTCTCCCTTCATCATGTAGGTTGCAAAGGCAACCTTCTGGCCCTCATCGACATTTGCTATGACAAATGCCTTCTCAATTTCTTTCACCCACATTTGGGCTTCTATTGGGTCCGTAGTTCCTTTGATCTCCGGCGGACCCACGCTCTTGAAATCCTTAAACGTAGTAGCTCGTACTACTCCAGGATTTATGGGAATGTTAGTCCCATTTCTATTGAACACTGCTGTTAATAAATTAATAAATTCCTGCATTGGGTTAACCGAACCTCCCTCCAGTTGATTTATATTAGCGCCTTGATTACATGGTCCTCTTCTTGGTGGCATTTTATTGTTACAATAAACAACACATTTCGTTATTATTCGTTTCCTTTTAGTTAGTCATTATTCAAGATTAAACAATAACTTCAACATCCATTACTCAATATGTTCCGAAAAACTTATATTGATTCATTCATTGTAGTATAATACTACATCGTTTACATTATACAGCCTAAGTTGATTACATTACTATCCCGCAATTTCTTTCTAAAAATTGGGATTTACAAAAGACTACCCTTTGCTATACAAAAGAGGGTTTTACGTTACTACTAGATACACAATATTTACATATCTAACTACTAATAGATTACATCTACATTAGGGCATTATCAAAATCTACCTTGGAGAGACTGGCGATAATATCACTGCTGATAGTATGTCGTGTCTGCCCTGCTTCTACGGGATAACCAGCTACCTACTGCTGGAAGTCCGCATGAGAACTCCTATGAATATAGGACATCATCCATATCTTCTGCTTCTTCGTCTTTAGCTCCTACCTGAGCTCAAAGACTTCTTATTTTAGCTCATGGACCTTATCCTAGGCTAAAACTCTCTCGTTGTGTTCCTGTTCCCACATCGACTCCACATCTATCTTATCCTCCAAGACAATATGGAGTTCCTCTTTCAACTCCTTCACCTCCTTACAATACTGGATGTTCCTATCCAATATTGCCATAAATAATGACATCATTGACTCTCCTAGAGCCATCTCTGCTGCGATTGCTAGTGAGTAAAAGGACACTGCCTCGACCTCTTCTTATAACATGTCGTCGAACACCGACATAAGGTCTAAGCTCTCTGAGTCTCCAGACTCAACAACTACAACTTCGAGCTGCTATGGGGTTCGGTAAAAACTCTATCTGATTAACTGATCCTTCACTGACTACCTATACTTCTCTATACATTTCATTTCCTCCTGACATCTACAACAAAACAAATGAGTTTGATTAGTACACGTCAGTAGAATAATATAAACACATAACATATATAATGCATTTTTATAGGGTTAATTTTCATCTTTTATTTCTTTGACTCTTCTTAAGGTTATGACTTAAGGTTCAAATCCCCCCTTAAGTTTTATAACCCAATTCTTTGATACCAACCTGTGACGCCCCCAAATATGGGTATCTTCCAACCCGACAGATGGTACTACATGGTGCTACAGTTCACACAAACATTCAATTGAAATGCCTCAAAAGAACGAATATGTCTTCTATATATTCCAAAATAATATTACCATTCCACTGGTTCTTTATAACGTTACATTTGTTCTTATCATAATATCAATTATTATCATTTCAAACATATACTATTACATAGGTAATCTATGGGTTCGCCTTAGCCTTCCCTTTATCCTTGCCGGATCCTTCGGTTCGTTCGGTCTTAGCTGCATTCATATGGTTCAAGAAAGAATGAGCTTAATTAGCTCAGCATGTATAACAATTCCAATAAAATAGCATGCTTGAAATATAGGAATCGTATATCTTCAATAACTAAACAATAGTTACGAAGTACTATCGATAATTCAAAATAGCACTTCTTTTCCTTTAAAGCGTTTTACAATGACAATATTCAGTTAAACATCAATTTTGGTCAAAGACCATGAGCATTTCATAATTACTTTGAAAAGGACATCCCGACTCTAAGTCCATAAGTCCGGCATAGCTTACAAGCAGGTCTAGGTGATCAGCCTATAGTACTCTATGTTGATAAACACTACATTCATTAAACGTATGTACGATTAAGTGGTGGCAACCTCACGTGCCTATCGTTTGACGACAAAACATTTTAGCATACTCAGTCTTCATTTGAAAACAACATCAATATAGTGTGGTAAAACATTGACAATACTTTAATAGATTGTAAGAATTCCAATATATCGTAAGTCTAGCCGAAAGAATTGGCTTTGACTTCATCATACATCAATTCATGCGTAGGGATATATGAATCACAAAGCTTATCCAAGTTGAATGTGACGCCCCCACATTCGGGTCTCTTTCAACCCGACAAATGGTGCTACACGATACTCATAATTGTACATTCATTCTAATGAAACGACATCAAAATATGTATTCCAACGACATTCTTATTACATTAATAATAATACATTCCGTTCCCAGGTTCTTAAACCATTACATTCTTTGTTCATCATAATATAATACATATACTTACTAGTCTATTACAAGATAAACTAATCATTCATCTTTGCCTTGCCTTTATCTCTACTGGAAACTTCGGTTCGCTCGTCCTTAGCTGCATTCATATGGTTCAAGCAAGAGTGAGTATAACAAGCTCAGCAAGTACAACAATTTCATTTAAAAAGCATGCTTGAAACATAAGAATCGTATATCTTCAGTAACTAGATAATAGTTACGAAGCACTATCGATAATTCAAAATAGCATTCATTTTCCTTCAAAACGTTTTACAATGACAATATTCAATAAAACATCAATTCCGGTCCAAGACCATGAGCGTTTCATAGTTTCTTTGAAAAGGATAACCCGACACTAAGTCTGTAAGTCCGGCATAGCTTACGAGGTGATCAGCCTGTAGTACTCTATGTTGATCAACACTACATCCATTAAACGTGTGTACGTTTAAGTTGTGGCAACCTCATGTGCCCATCGAATACTCGATGAAAATACATTTGTTTATTCATGTTCAGACTTACCTTGAATCCGTACCAAACAATTGGCGTAGGATAGTGTTAACAATTCTATATTGAAAGACTTGTAAATAAATCAATCAATCTATCATGATTAGTCTAGCCGAGTTAAAACTGGCATCGACTCTTTCTTTAAAACCATACATGCATCTCATAACTTTAATCATTTGAAAACCTGGCTAACACGAAGGTTAGACAAGCGTTTAAGAAAAACTTGACTTTAGTGTCTGCTACAGTATAATAACTTTTCCTTTGAGTCTTTACGGTCTCGACAACACATAATCACATAACATACTACATTAGGTCATGAATGAACATACATAGTTCCTAAAGAATCTTACCCTTCTTCCCAATCTAATCATGTATTAGATTTGTTATTTATTGGTTCCAGCTTTCCGTCATTCTTTTACATCATTCTTACCAACTTCTTTCCTTTCTATAACTTAATTGAAATTATTTCATTAATACAACTCGATTCGAGTTAATTATCCTTCCTCATGGCTTACTAACGTCATTATGTTATTAATTGACACTTAATCGACATTGATTATGTACACTTATTATACACCATTCTTGTTTACATTCATTTAACTTTCTTTAACTCTAAGTGATCACACTTGAGTTTTAATTATGACTTAACAATGTTTTATTAAGTCCTTTAGTTCATTGCTAAACAATTTACATTCAAACTCTACTTGTAACCATTCTTTATTGTATAAGTTTTAAGGCTTTTCATTACGTCATTCACATTACATTTACGTTCAATTGATTATTAACTCTAATCATCATACATTACATGTCTAACAATGTCTTAACAATGTCATATCAACACCTTAATTCATTACCTATGAGTTCTCTTTCATTCTATACTTGCACACATTCTTCTCTACCAATTTCTTATGACTGGCGCCGCGGCGCCACCCATAGCTTTCCTTCTCACGCCGCAGCACTAGTTTGCAGTAGGCAATGACACTGTGCGGCACTGCAGCGCCACCCTTTTGGCTTTGGGTTGGTGCCGCGGCGCCAACTCTGTGCCTCAGACAGTTTGCAAAGTTTGAAAATTTTACTAAACTCCCTGACTCATAACTTCTTCGTTATAAGTCCGAATTGGTCCGTTCAAAAGCCTACGGTTCACAAATTACATACTCTATGCGTTCATGCAAGAATTTTATCTATTTGACTTCATTTACTAAAAATTCACTTATTAATCCATTTTCAACAAAAACGATAAACGTTCGTGAACGTTCAACGCTCGTTTCTTCGTTCTAAGTCGAAATTCGGTCATTTTCGAGTCCGCTACTCTATAATGCCAAATATGACTTGTATCCATCGAAAACCAACGTTTCCAAGTTTAATATCAAAATTTGACTTCCATTTCGAGAATTTCATGAATTCGACGATTGTCGTCTAATCGTGTGAATTCCGGCATAACTTCATTCCTAATCATTCTAAATGGATTTTAATCAACATATGAACATCACAAGTTACTTATTACACCAACTTATAATCAAAGTAGGTTTTGACTTATTCTCATAAGTCAATAACTTATTTAACTTATGAACTACAAATTCTTATGCTTATGACTTACTATGAACATAAGTCCATCAATCAATGTTCTCATACTATATTCAACATATTAACATCATATGACAAGTTCTTCACAAGTTTATCAACTTATTTAGGTTCAAGTTGCTTATTCAACTTATTCGGCTTAAGTTCATTCATCAATGACTTATTACATGATATTATCAAACCATCCCACTTCTCTATCAATCCTATCATAGAAGAGATGAAGATAATAGGTATGAGTCTTACCCTTGAGGACTATTACTTCACTTTACGTTGGAAAATCTAGCAAAGGTTGAAGTGGCTTATAAGTGTTTTTGTGGCTTATTCTCTCTATCAAATAAGTTGCTTATCTTGAGAGGAGTTGGGAGAAATTTATCAGACAACAAATGAATTATAAGGCCTTCTATTTATAGGCAACTCAAAGTGAGGGCACTATGGACATTTAGGCCATCCCACCTCCTTAGTTAACCTCCTCAACTTCCACCTCCTTACTATTCATAACCTATCAACCAAGTAACTTGCTAGCCACAACACTTGCTCACCACACAAAGTTCTTGGCCATCAAGTCTACCCATTTCTCACTTGGTTTGCCCCATGGATCATGTCCAATTCATTGGGCTTGCTTAATTAATCTAGCTAATTCCTTATTGGGCTTACACTACAATAGTTTGGACTCATGACATATCAAACACTTGGGCTTGCATATCACTTCCCATTGGACTTCTATCATTATGCTAATAATCCTACAAGTCCATTACATTTAATTAGACAACTAAACCTACATACCTCACGTATAATTTTCGTATGGTAGCTCGTATATTAATTCGTAATATACGTTATTTCATTCTCCATTCTTAGTAGTATAATACGTCGTATTATACTTACATTCATTACCTCATACAATGCATACGCATCATACAAACATAACTTCTTATCCTTAACGCTTAATAAACCTAACATTCTCAAATTAAGTCCGCAGGCGAAAAACTGCGTTTTTCATATCTGAAATATTATTGGATATTCCATCTCACCTTGATATTCTATCATTACGTATTTCTCGGAAGTTCAAAAATAATTCCCGAGCAGAAATGCGTGAATAGTATTTTTCAGAAAATTTATCGGAAAACTTTTATTTTCGTCTTGAAAATTCAAACACTTTAATTCTGTCACGTAGCCAAAATACTACGACGTTTTGACATATCTAGGTCATAGAACGACCTTCAAATATCTTATTTCCTTAAATAATCAATTAAATTCATTTAATCCTCATAATTAAATAAAATTTTAATTCTCTTAAAAATCTGATTTTTTTCTCGGGCGTTACATTGAACTGAAACAAGGGTTAGAATGCTTGCCTTCAGCGTCTGCTACTGTTTATTACTCGTGCACTTTAAGTCCTTAAGGTCTCTATAGTAAATGATAATATCATATAACACATTAGGTCATGAATAAACATACATAGTTCCTAACGAATCTTACCCTTCTTCTCAATCTAATTATGATTTAGATTTATTATTATTAGTTCCGGCGTTCCTTTACGTCACTCTTACATTCACAAGTAATTAGCTTACTTCAACCCTAAATGATCATATTTAAGGTTTAACCATAACTTAACAATGTTACATTAAGTAGTAGTTCATTACTAATCATTCTTATTTCCTTCTTCACTTATAAACTTTCTTTACTAGCAAAACCTTAAGGCTGGTGCTACGGTGCCAACTTTCCTTCTTGGACTTGCGTTGCGGCGCGTGTTTGAAGTGATCAAGTCCCGGCCTCGGCGCCAAACATTCCTCACTATGCCATGCTACGGCACCAAGTAACAGTGCACTAAGGTCCCGGCCTCGCGCTGTGGAGCGGGCCTTTGTTCTTTGAATCGCGCTGCGGCACGGACTCTATGCCTTTTAAAAATTTGACAGATTTTTAACTTTGTGAACTTCCCGGACTCCAAATTTGATCATTTCAAGTCCGAATTCGCTCGTTCAAAAGTCATTAACTCACAAATCACATACTCTACATGTTCATATAAGAATTTTTACATTTTTGACATCATTAACTAAAAATTCACCTATTGGTCCATTTTTAAAGGAAATAATAAACTTTCATGAACGTTCAACGCTCGTTTCTTCGTTCTAAGTTAGAATTCGATCATTTTTGAGTTCGCAACTCTATAATGCCAAATAAGACTTGTCTCTATCAAAAACCAACGTTTCGGAGCTCAATAACAAAATTTGACTTCCATTCTGAGAATTTTATGAATTCGACGATTACCGTCCAATCGTGTGAATTCCGACATAACTTCGTTACTTATGATTTGTTCATTGTTCTAAATGGATTCAATCCATCAAATATACATCTCAACCTATATATTACAACAACTTATTTTCACGTTAAGTTATGGCTTATTCTTCATGAGTTTATAACTTATCAAAGTATAAACTACTTATAGTTTCAATTCTCATGACTTATGATAATTTAAGTCCTTTAACTAGCATCCTTACATCTTATTAACATACTAACTTCATTCATGTAAACATGTTACAAATCTTACAAGTTCTTCCTTAGTTCATAGATTATTTATGAATAAAGTGCTTATTCATGACTTAAACGGCTTAAGTCCATTGATTAATCAATTTCTTTACTTCTTAATATACATGTACCATCACTTCACTATCAAGCTACTATGGAATAGATGGAAGATTATTGGACAAGAGTCTTACCCTTGATGAACTAGCTTTTCTTGTTCGAAACAAATGAAAGTCTAACTTATATGTGCTTATTCTCTCGAACACTTAAGTTGTATTATGTTGGATGAAAATAACAAACAACAAATGAGCCAATTCTTCCTCTATTTATAGGATTTCCTAAGTTAGGGTAAATGAGTCATTAAGTCATCTCACCTCCTTAACAAACCTCCTTACTATTCATTACTTAATCCCTAAGTATACTTGCTAATCACTTACTTTACTTTGCCATCACAATAATATTTTGGTCACCGCAACATTTATCCAATACTTGGGCACCAAGATCACCCATGGGTTGCCCCATGGATCACCCTAGTCCATTAGATCATTATATTGGGCTTAGGTTTAAATTGTTTAACTTAAGCTTTGGGCTTGCATTAAATTACTTTGGGCTTCTCATTGACAAACGCTTGGGCTTGCACATTAAATTCTATTGGACTTAACCATTTACTACATAATCCTACAAGTCCACTACGATTGGCTTAAAGCCTTATAACATATTATTTACGTATTATTCTTGTATTCTACCTCGTATACTAATTCCTAATGTACGATATTCCATCATTTATACTTACTCGTATAATACTTCGAATCATACTACTATTCAATACCTCGTACAATACATACGTATTATACGATCAATACATTAACTTCTAATGCTTTATTTTCCTAACGTTCTCAAATTAAGTCCGCAGGTGAAATATTACGTTTTCCATACTTGAATTATTATTACATAATTCATCTCACCACAATATTCTATCGTTATGTATTTCTCGAAAATTTGAAAATAATTCCCTTGCAGAAATGCGTGAATAGTATTTTTCGAAAAATTTCTTAAAAAACTTTTATTTTCGTCTTGGAAATTCAAACACTTAAATTCCTTCACGTAGTTAAAATACTATGACTTTCTGACGTTTCTAAGTTATAGAACAACATTCATCTTACTAACACATAATAATAACAAATAATATAATTTTATTCATTATTAAATTAAATAAAATTATTTTACAAATTGTTTGATTTTCTGGGGCGTAAATTCTTTCCCCTTTACCGGTATAGGTTTAGGAAATAACATGTCCATTACATGGGCAGGCACCTGTGACGCCCCCAAAATAGGTATACATCACCTATTCTGAGTCGTCAAATACATGGTACAAAATACAAATAAAAACTTAATTAAACAACTGTCGTGTAAAATATGACAAAACATAAGCTGTGAGTTTTAATACAACATTGTCTTCTAAACAGTATTCAAACTCAAAATAAGTCCTCAATACATTTATTTTCACACTATTTCATAGAATAGTGAGGACTACTAATGCTATCATCTGAACCGTCACTCCGATCCCCGAGTAGTCCCCGCTACGTTCTCATTTCCAGAAGAGAACAATGAAAGAAAAAGGGTGAGCTCAACTAGCCTAGTAAGAAATATTATGACTAAGATAATGCAGAATAAATTATCATTAGCCTTCAACAATGTTAAACTAATAAAATATAACAAACATCAAGTTTAACTACAACGGAACAAGCAATCCATTAGAAGAGTCAAGTAGAGAATAAAATCTACTATCTTCTATGATTTAAAAGGTTTTTCATCACTTTTATCGCTAAGACTCGGGCTAATAAATAATCAACATCATCCCTGCACTACGACCAAGGATATTCATTAATATCACGACCATAATTTTTCCATGCACTACGGGCCAATGATATTTGTGTATTCATCAATGGTTATGATCATGCCAACAACAGTCCATCAATGCACTACGGGCCAATGAGGACTTTTACCACATCATTTGTAACATTACGATCATGATTACACCGAATAATTCCTGGTTATAATCATACCAAGTCCATCTATGCACTACATGCCACAGATGACTTTCAACAAAATATAAACATGAGGATGATGACAATGATATAAGAATTCAATAAAATAAGTTCAAGAATTAATTAATCCAGGAACCAATAACGTCCAAATTGTCAACATGATACTGCTTTGTGCAGTAAAATTCAAGAATGCTCAGAAGAATATTTCCATGAAAATACACTAGATGAAGCACAAATATCAAGGATATTCCACTAATTTCATGGAGTATAGAAGTCAAAACTTTAACCAACTGAGTATAATAACGAATGAAATAACAAAAGAAACCACCATGCATACGGTACTTCGCATAGACATGTTATTCCAACAGAATATTAAGTAACGGAATCAGGTCAGGCGAAATTCGCACCGACAAGATATTCCAACAGAATAAAAAAGACGGAACCAGGTCCGGCATAAACGCACAAACAGGATATTCCAACAGAATAATAATAAAGACGGAGCCAAGTCCGGCGTAAATGCACAGACATGATATTCCAACAGAATAATAATAAAGACGGAATATTAGAAGAATGTCACCAAGTATAGGGTAGTCCGCGTATACTGGTTATTCCATCAGAATAATAAAGAATGGAATAACAGAAGTTCTCTTCTTGAATACAAAAGAAATAATACCCCTTTACCGTAAAAGAAACTTGATATAAGAGTAGGGAAGTAGCAGAATACTTTTCTATAGTTTCTCTATAATTTCTCTATCTAGAGTTTCAGTGAATTCGTAAGAAATAATGAAGGAATGTGCTTCTATTTATAGGAGAATGGAGGTACACTGTTCATGAACGAAATTATTTTGCAGAATTATTTTTCAATCAACTAACAATTTAAAATATAATATATATATATATATATATATATATATATATATATATATATATACACACACACATATATATAAACACATGCTTTCAAATTTATATAAAACAATATTATATATATACCACTTGATTTTTTATCCCCCTATTGTAACGACCCCAAAATTCATACAATTTAATTCTCGACTTCGGTCGTTAATAATACATTCAACCTCTAATTTTACATCATTAAACGATAATACAACCATTAAAATTTGCGGAATAATTAAAATTTTCTATTACAAACTATCCTCGTTCCCAAAACCTTCAACCTTTACGTCTAAATATCTCAGAATCATTTTAATACTACAATAGTTTACATTCGCAAAATAATATTAAAATTTAACATTAATTCATTATTCGAAACATTAGACATGGTTTACAAGAATAACAACTTAGCTAGGATATTAAATCTTCATATATCACTTTTGATCCAAAACAATCAAGTAGCACGTTACCTTCAATTCTTGAATATGCAAAAATGGTTATTTGCAAGAATGAGCTCGACAGCTCAGCAAAATCTAATAATTTTCATGCATCACGTAGCACATAATAACATGCTCAACATACAAGAATAATCATAAACAAACATAGCATACATGTTTAGTTCACATAACAACTATAAAGATTGAGTTCCTTACTCAATCAACATTCATAGTTCAATCATCATAGTCATAGATTGACTTTCACATTTCATACTTTTGACATATACAATACATCATACACTAAAATTTTAAAGCAGTTCATCATCAAGTTCACATAGCAAAAAGGAACTGAAAGACTTGCCTTAACCGGCGTTTTACCAACATGATAATACTTCGCGTCCTTGCACAACCTACACTGTATGCGAGATTGATAATAAATAAAATCAATACTCAATCTCATGGTCAAATTTATTCTAAGACCTTACTTTATCTTATTATCCTTTATAATATCTTTATAGACATCTAATTGTATTTTATATGCAACTCGGTTTTATTTTCATTTTCATCACCACACATGCTAGACTATCTCACTTGTAGTTTAATGTGCATATACCACACCATTTTATTTTACCAATTTGGTTTTAAAAATGCATATTCAACACATTGTTTACATGTTTAATTTTCCTTTATAAATCAAAAATTTCCCTTTTCGATTTCTTTCCATTATTATTCTTGTATTATCATCTTTTCATACTTAGATATCCAATATTAGCCATTAGTTAGGCACTTTGTATACCAAAGTTTAGAAACACTATTATTTTTAGGCATTTTATCGAGCACGTTATGTGCACACATTAACTTATCTAAACTCTTGATCTTAAATGGTTAATTATGCATAGAATATGATAACACATATCTATATTCATTACATATGTCAAAACATATTTTTAATCATTAAAATATACCATCACCCAAAATCTTAATTCAAACATAATTATAAAATTCATCTTCACAATTTCTTTAACAAAACGTTGTTTTCGTTTTTAACGTATCTCCTTCGTTACATGTCCGTTTTTGTTCCTTTTTATATAGAATTAACCCTTACTCAGTGGACTACAATCTCATCTAGGCCTTAAAGTCAGACCCTTTTCCATCTAAACCAGATTCTGCAATTCATCAACTAGTGTAGAAAAATTTCATTTTCTGGACATCCTTGCTAAACAATTTATTTCGGACATGATCCGGTCCATAAAATGGCTCAATCTCGCGAGTCTAGCTAGTAAACATCAATATCTACAACTTTACAGTTTTAAGTTTCTTCAGATTCAAAACACACGAATTTATATGAATTTTTCAAAGTCAGAAACCGTAACAGTTTTGATTTTCTAGACAGATTATTTTCCCTTCGAACCAGCCTTACTAAAACAGAGATTGCGAGAAATCTACATGGAGTTTTCATGTGATTCCACTTTCAGAATATAGCTTACTTCCATATCTTCGATTTGATATAAGGCTCATTTTCTAACTCATTATATCCAAAGAGATATGAATTTCACAAGATATGTCCACAATTACTCAAAACCTACGAATTTTGTTCTTCAAATTTTCTTTCCATTTCATTTTCTTTCTTGAATCCTCTTGTTTGATTCTTGATAGTCCAAGATTAAACCAATACAAACAGATTAAGCATGATCTACTATCCTAGAACATAAATCTACCCAAAAAAATCAAGGATTAAATAAGAGTTTAGAAGTTACCTTCTTCTAACTTTTTCTTCTTCTTCTTCTAGCTCATCTCAATTCCTCTCTCTCTCTAGATTTCTCAATACAACTTCTATATAACCATTATCCTACATTTTGAAGAACATAAAATATAATTAAAACAAGAAATTTAGATTATAGTCTTATTAGTATGAATTTAAGAGAGAGATGAAGATGATGATGATGGGGCTTGTTTTGTCTTCTTAAAACTTTCCCTTCTTCTTCTTTTTCTTCCTCTTCTTCTTCTCCTACAACTCTCTCTAACTCTCTTCTTCTTTCTTTAGTTTGTTTTCTAAAACTAACATACTAACTTGTAGTATATACATATAATATACAATACTAGTAATATATAATATATGTAACTCCTAGTAATTATTAGATATACTAATTACTAGTTAATACATAGGTTACACCAATTTGAACTTGAAAGCCTAAGACCATGTTTGGCAAATACTCATTATTTTAATTAATCAATAGCTTAACATCAATCAATCTCATCAAATTATCACATAATTATATTTACTTGTTAATTATAATTTTGTGTAACAATCATCACATAACGCATCTAATTTAATTATCTCAATTAAATTAAAACTATAACATAAAATTATTATATTAATTAAATTAAATACTAAATATTCATTTAATTAATCTGCTACACTTAATTACATTACTCTATAATCAAAACAAAATTTATTTATTTAACTCAATAAATAATTCAATTAAATATTTATATATATTAAAATTAATATATAACATTCTCTTCACATCAATTCACATATTCTACAATATATGACATACACATACTCACACCCACATATCTCATAAATAATACTTTTATTTATAAAATTCTCATTTATAATTTTTAAAAATCTGGGATGTCACACCTATAACCAACATCAATCCCCCACCCCCCCCCAAAATCACTTTCACTACACTCTTACACATTTCACTATCACACACACACACCTCACACCTTTCACTATCACACACACACACACATCTCTTTCATATAATCACTTTTCCACTATTTTCCACTCACACACACATTATATATATACACACATCATATACATATATATCAATTCCCTCTCCTATACGTAACTCCCTCTCACCCCCATTTCAAAAATCAGTTTTTTAACATATATGGGCCCCACATGTGGCCCCCATATGTGGGCCCCACCTTTAATAATTTTCTACCGATTATTTTCAAAAATAGATAAATGGGGGTCCATAAAATAAGTAAAACTTCATAAAAATCACCTTAATAATTTTAACAACATTTATCACCTTTATTATAATTCACAATATTAATCGACCAGGTCGTTCCCAGGAAAGAGGGGGCATTCTAATAAGGATTTCTCCATATTAGCGCGCAATTAGGTGACCAAACCTCTCCTTGACAGAACTTCTAGACAACGTTAATACTGCAAATAATAATATTAATAACCTTGTCATCTCAATTACTGATTTAATAATATATAAAATATTTACAATAATTGAATCAAATAACGTGAGATGCTATGCAGTAATTACTGTAACAATAATTGAACAAAACTGAGTGACTTCTCACGTAAGCATCAATAATCACTACCGTGTGCTACTATGTAACCACGCGTATTACTATACTTTTACTACCAAGTAATTCAACAATATTAACTGTAAAACTTTCGCCGTTATTTTCAATAAAATATTTTTGTGGTTTTCTCAATCCGACAATAATTTTGTTGTGGGGTCCACCAATGATTGTGTCGTCGTACGAATATTCCTTGTTAAAACGAATATTTCCCGACCAATCGAATATTATATAACAACTTACGTACTTTGTAAAATTTATAAATATTACCCACAACTATAACATTATATCAAATTTACTCCATAATATTCAAAAATGATATTTATAAAAAAAATCATCTTTATCTATAAAAGTTAGGGTCTTACAACCTCTCCTTCTTATGAAATTTCGTCCTCGAAATTAGGGTACGTACATGGTATGTCGAAGATGTAAGGATACCTTGATTTCATTTCAGATTCTAACTCCCAGGTCATTTCCTCAGCATCGTGATTTTTCCACAAAACTTTAACTTGAGGTATAACCTTGGAGCGTAGAATATGTTACTTCTTATCCAAGATTTGAACATGAACCTCTTTATACGTCAAATCTTCGGCTATTTCTTCCGGTTCTAACTCAATAATGTGGTTCGGGTCTTTCACATATTTACGTAACATGGATATGTGAAAAACGTTATGAACACGAGACACACTTGGCGGTAAAGCGAGTCTATAGGCCACAGTTCCTACTCGATCGAGGATTAAAAATGGGCCAATGAATCAAGGATTGAGCTTTCCTCTCTTTTTAAATCTCGTAACTCCTTTCCATAGAGTAACACGAAAGAACACATGATCTCCAATATCGAATTCCACATCATTTCGATGAGGATCAGCATAACTCTTTTGTCGATCTTGTGAGGTTTTTTTACGTTGTCAGATCGTTTGAATCTTTTCCGTAGTCATACGTACCAACTCCGATCCCAACAACGTTGCTTCACCCACCTCATCCCAGCATATTGGAGAACGACACTTTCTTCCATACAACGCTTTGAATGGAGTCATGCCAATACTTGCTTAATAGCTGTTGTTGTAGGAAAACTCTACTAATGGTAAGAACTTGTCCCAACTTCCCTTGAACTCAAGAACACAGAGTCTTAATAAATCTTCAAGAGTTTGAATAGTCCTCTCTGATTGTCCGTCCGTCTGAGGATGATATGCCAAACTAAATCGTAAATCCGTGCCCATAGCTTTTTGTAAACTAACCCAAAATCGTGAAGTGAGTCTTGGGTCTCGATCAGAAACTATGGATACTGACATACCATGCAATCTTACAATCTCGTTTATGTACATACGAGCAAGACGTTCAAGTGTATAAGTTTCTCGTATAGGTAAGAAGTGAGCAGACTTGGTCAATCTATCAACGATGACCCAAATTGCATCTATGCCTTGAGAAACCTTGGGAAGACCAGTAACGAAATCCATAGTAATGTGCTCCCACTTTCATTTTGGAATTTCAAGTGGTTGCAGTTGACCTTTTGGTACTTGATGCTCCGCATTGACTCGTTGACAAGTTAGACACCTTGAGATAAAAAGCGATATCTCTCTCTTTATATTGCTCCACCAAAATATATGACAAAGATCACGAAATATTTTGGTACTCCTAGGATGGATTGCAAATGGTGTGTTGTGCGCTTCCATCATGATTTTATACTTTAAATCAGGCTCGTTAGAAACACAAAGTCTGGAGTTCACTCGAAGTATTCCTTCTTCATCGATTCTTGCTTCCGGCATAGCACCTTCTTGCACTTTCTTTCTCATACGCATCAGCTCCAGGTATGTAGCTTGAGCAGCTTTAACTTTGTCGATTAAAGTCAGTTCTACTCATATATTCGCCATTATCACATGGGTCCCTGGAGTCTTTAACTCTGTCTCCATCCTTTGTAAGTCACACAAAATGGGCCTTTGCGTTGACAATATCCCACTCGTACCCTCATATGAGCTTCTACTCAATGCGTCAGCTACCACGTTCGCTTTTCCAGGATGGTATTGGATGGTATGATCATAATCTTTCAACAGCTCAAGCTAACGTCGTTGTCGCATGTTGAGTTCCTTTTGTGTGAAGAAATATTTGAGGCTTTTATGATCTGTAAAGATATCTACTTTTTTCCCATACAAGTAATGCCTCCAAATTTTAAGTGCGAAGACAACAGCTGCCAACTCTAGATCATGAGTAGAATAATTCCTCTCATATTCTTTGAGTTGTCTTGAGGCATAAGCTATGACTTTTTCATGTTGCATGAGAACACATCCCAACCCTTTGCCCGAAGCATCACTGTAGATGACAAATCCCTCCGAGCCAGATGGTATTGTCAGAACAGGTGCTGAAATGAGTCTCCTCTTGAGTTCTTGAAAACTCTTCTCACATTCTTCGCTCCAACCGAACTTTGTATCTTTTCGAGTCAGCTGAGTTAATGGAGTAACAATTCGAGAAAATCCTTCTACGAATCTCTGATAATAACCAGCTAAACCGAGAAAGATACATACTTCGGTCACTGATTTAGGTTGCTCCCAGCTTTGAATTGCTTCAATTTTTGTCGGGTCAACAGATATTCCATGACTTGATACTACGTGCCCAAGGAATGCTACTTCCTCAAGCCAGAACTCAAATTTTTTCAACTTGGCATAAAGCTTGTATTCACGAAACTTTTGGAGTATTAGCCTCAAGTGTTGCTCATGATCTTCAGGGCTTTTGGAATAAATAAGGATGTCATCAATAAAGACGACCACAAAGTGATCTAAATATTCCTTGAATACTCGGTTCATCATATCTATAAAGGCAGCATGAGCATTAGTCAATCCAAAAGACATGACTAGGAATTTATAATGCCCGTACCGAGTTCTGAAAGCCGTCTTTAGAATGTCATCAATTCTAATCTTTAATTGGTGATATCCGGAACGAAGATCAATCTTTGAAAAGAATTTGGCTCCTTGCAACTGGTCAAATAGGTCATCAATACGTGGCAATGGGTACCTATTTTTGATGGTGACATGATTCAACTCCCGATAATCAATACAAAGTCGCATACTCTCATCTTTCTTCTTCACAAATAGAACAGGAGCACCCCAAGGAGAAGTACTAGGACGAATAAAGCCAATGTCTAACAATTCCTTCAGTTGGGTCTTTAACTCCTGAAGTTCAATAGGAGCCATTCGATATGGGGCTTTGTAAATGGGTTTTGTACCAGGTTCAAGGTCAATACAAAATTCAATTTCACGCTCTGGGGGTAGGCCAGGAAGTTCTTCAAGGAATACGTCAAGAAATTTATTAACAATAGAAATATCATTCAAAATTGACGTATTTTTATTTAGATCCGTGACATGAGCTAAGAAAGCTTGACATCCGTTTTTCAATAAACGAATAGCTTTATGGCTTGAGATGACAGTGATTAATTTTAATGGTTTAGTTGCTTGAATTCGCATAATAGGTTGATTAGGAATATGAAAGCTAACAACCTTACGAAAACAATCAATTTTTGCATGATGAGTAGTTAACCAATCAATCCCTAGAATTACGTCAAATGCAAGTATTTTCAATGAAATAAGATCGACAAGTAATGTGAGGGTACCGATTTGAACCAAACAAGGCTTATAAACAGTGGATGTAATGAAGGTTTCTTCCAATGGAGTTTCAACAGATAAGTCAAAGTCTAATTTCTCCGGAGTCAAATTTAAACGTTGAGCGCAAGTAGGAGAAATAAAAGAATGGGGTAGAACCGGTATGAAATAAGGTATATACATCGCTAGAGTTTATGATACACTACAAAAAAATGGGCCTTTAGCAACTATTTTCCGGGCAACGACTTTATAAGTCGTTGCTAAAAGTATATATTTAGCAACGAAATTTGTCCTTCGTTGCAGATTGTGTCAGACTTTCACTTTTTGCAACGAAATTCATAGGTCCTTGCAAAATTTCGTTGCTAATTCATTGGCCGAAAAAAATTTCGTTACAAATTCGTTGCAAAATTTTCGACTACTTGATTTCCCGTCATCGTGGGCAACGAAAGTTTTTTTGTTGCTAAAAATGGGTCTTTAGCAACGATTTTTCTGGCAACGACTTATATAAGTCGTTGCTAAAAGTGTATGTTTAGCAACGAAACTTGTCCTTCGTTGCAGATTGTGTCAGGCTTTCACTTTTTGTAACGAAATTCATAAGTCGTTGCAAAATTTGGAAACAAAATTCGTTAGAAATTCGTTGCAAAATTTAGGCAACGAAAGTTTTTTTGTTGCTATATTTCGATGCCTAATATAGACCACATTCATTAGCAACAATTTTTATTTTCGTTGCATATTTTATACAACTTTTTACAACGACTATTAAAATATTGTCTTAAATTAAGATAATCCCAATAAACATGTTTTTGTAAGACCATATTCGGTATTTGGAGAATTGTCAAAAAATATCCGTATTTAGTATTTAAAAATTATGTCCAAATACGAAACATATTCGTTTCCATTTTTTATTCGAATAAACAAATTATTCAAATATTCGAATTCGAATGTCAATCACCTAATAAACAATTTATTCAATTTATTTATAAAAAGTAAAAATAAAAAAATATTGACCAATTACTAACAAATCACAACAATTTAAAGTTGTAAAAATACATATCATAAATTGGAGACATATCAAATACATCATAATTTATAATTGATCATAAAAATCAATTAAAATTTACTAATATAAATTGTACATATAAGCTGTATAAATTGTACTTATAAGTTGCTGACATGGCACACGTGGCGCCTATGTGGCATACGTCAGCAGTTCTGACGTGGTATTTAATATTAAAATTTGACACATGTCCGCTGCTCTCTAAAGATTTGAACTCGCAACTCACATTTGAAATTTTAGTCATATGACCGCTGGAGCAACATGAGTTGACTATTAATATTTTACAAGAATTATTATTTATATCAAAACATGACATTTCCCCCAATATATTCCATCAGAATTTGAACCGTCATTGCAATCTCTTTTTTTAAAAAAGCGATTATTTTTTTAAGAAAAAATTAACCCAAGCTTTTTAAAAAAAACGAATTTTATTTTTTAAAATTTTTTTTTGTACCAACTCCACTTTAAAAATCAGTACCAACGCTGGAATCTCTTTTTTTATAAATTATATTTTTTAAAAAAATTACTGATATTTATTTTTAAAATGAATTTAAGTTTCTTTAAAAAAAAAAGATGATACCAACCTTTTTTTAAGTGGCGTTAGATTTGTATTTTTTTGATTTTTTTTAAAGTTACTTTATAAATCAATTTTTTAAAGTTACTTTATGAATAAGAAGTCAAAAGCTTTAGATTTAAAAATGTATAAGGAGAAGAAGACAAAATTTAGAGTTACATCTAAAAAAAACTTTTAAGTATCGTTCGATTTGTATGATTCAACCATATATCCAATAATTATTTTTTTTAATAATAATAATAACAGTTAGTTATTTGAAGGATAATAATAATAATAATAATAATAATAATAATAATACACTACACCAAAATAGAGATGTAGCGAAGGAAATTTTCTGAAGGAATTTATTCCTTCACATGAGAAGTTGTTTAGCGAAGGAATTGTGAAGAAAAAATATTTAGTTACAATATAGTGATTACTGAGAGAAAAATTCTTCACAATTTTTATTTTTTTTCTCACAAAATTGAGGTGATAGAAGAATTGTTTTGCACAAATTTATGATAAAATATTGCGAGGAAAAAATATATTAATGAAAGAATTATTATTCACTATATATTATTATTCAGAAGTTTTTTGCGAGAGATAAAATTTGTCGCTGTTTTGTTTTAAATAATTTTTTTGAATTAATTATGGTGAATATAAATTTTAATATATATACATTAAATTTTTTAGAGTAATAAATTTACTTATAATAATTACACTTTTTAAGCAACTTATTATAATATTACTTATAAAAGATTAGTTTTTTTTTAAAAATGTTATTAACTTTTTTTTGTGTGGAACATATCAGTATTCTTATCTGCCATGTACGAGAAGCCCTAACGAAATCGCCCAAATCTCCCTTTTCTCTAAGCCAATCGAGCCTACAGAACACCAAATCATGCTATGTATCAATATCTCAATTGTGAATATCAAATTCGGTGCTCATCAAGCCCTTGGAAAAATCAGTTGTTGCTCCTTTTCTCCTTGAGATTTCTCTACTTTCTTATTTGGACAATTTTTTTGCCTTAGAGCATTCGAGGCATCGAAGAGCATAGATTGGGATGGAATGGCGAAGATGCTCGTCTCTCATTGATGGATTTAATTTTGAATCTGATTGTATTCTTTTGTGCAATTGTTGTAGTAAGATTTGTATGGAGAATCTTCAAGTTTGTGTGGTTGAGACCAAAGAAGCTAGAAAAGATTCTAAGGCGGCAGGGTTTTAATGGAAATTCATACAAGCTATTGTTTGGAGACCTGAAAGATATGACGAAGATGAGAAAAGAAGCCAAATCCCAAACCCATCAATCTCTCTGATGATATTCTCCCACGCGCTGCCCCCATCATCCACAATACCATCAAAAATTTGGTATGTAATTAATTGTTAGTTTTAGTTCTAAATCATTATGTGCAAAATTAGTATGAAGTTACTATTAATTATTTAAGTTTTGAGTATAAACTATCTCTGTATTTTGAATTTTTTAATTAGTAAGTCTTGTGAGTATCTATTTATTCGACAACTGGTCACAAATTTTTGATTGATTACTTTTTAGTCCTAAACCTCATTAATTTTTACTGAATCTATTAATAGACAAAAAGTTATGGAAGAATTTATAATGGAGTGTCTCCTGGAGTTTTCACAGAATAATTTGGGTTTCTCACACTATGTTGTGAGTTCCTAAGAAGATAGAAAAGAAAGGAAAAGTCGAGGAAATACTATTATTAGTTTTCTATTAGATTAGTTGTTTGTGTTATTTTTAGGGGAAGAAAGTTATAAGGAAAAAACTATTCTAGATAAATTTTCTTTTAGAGAATGAACACACTTGGACAGAAAATAATTTTTGCTGTAGCGCTGAGGTATCCATATATTCAGGCAATTATACTTTAATTCATAGTTCTGCTACCATTCTATAAAACAAATTTGTATATGGTTTACACTTGTTTGGGTGGCTAATATTTTAAATAAAACCATTGTGCTTGGAAGTAACAACTCCCTAGTAAACAAACTGGTCATTGAGAACGTGGAGCCAAATGGAAATTTTCCACATAGCGATCTTTAACAAATAATGAACCATGATAGTGTTCCACACAGTTTACCAACATAATTGGTCCGTTTAAGATTCTCTTGATTGTATTTTGAAATACATTATGCAGCTCATACTGAAAAAAAATGGAGACAAACTTGATACATAAAGTTATTTACTTAAAAAGTGAAAGTTACTCTTGTTCGAGTTGCATAGACTGGCCAATGAATATTTGGCTGCTTTGTTTTTATTAAAATTAAATATAGTCATATGGTGCTTTGTTCTGTATCATCCTAACCCAGCCGCCACCCCTTCCGATGCACGACGAGTGTTTTCACTTAAATATTGCGTAGGGTGGTTGTATGTTTAAGTTGGTTCTATCATTCTTTCTCCTTGGTTTGTTAAAAGTGTCAGTAGGTCTCAAATAATGCACAAATCCTTTATATGACTACTTTATTGTTAGTGTGTTCACATACTATTATTTCATGTTGAGGTATCTTTTTTGTGACAAAGGAGGTATATGTCCGAATGTTTTACATATCTGCTTGCTCTTGGTGGGTGAAAAGGGGGAAAGCAGGGGAAGACAATATATGATGAAACGTTGTTCTACTTAACAATTTGAAGTTATATTCCTCTATGATCTTGCTTTTCTTGATAATGTATCATAATTTCTTCAAAATACTAAAATCCTATTGTTGAATCTTTTCATTTTCCGTTCCCCCTGTCAAATCTAGTTTTTTTGAGTCAATTTTTTTATAATCAAATTGTGTTTTAGATTTAAATCTAGTTTCAAATCTATGTTTCAACTCTAGTTGTTTTGGGTAATTAAGTTCTGCTTCTTAATTTCTTAGCTAGGTTAATTAACCCCCCGCCCCATGAATTTTTTATGGTTTTTAATTTTATTGATCTTCTTTTATCTTTTGGAATATTTTTAACCATGGCCTTGTTTAGCAAGCACGATCAATGAGTAGCTATGGATTAACTAATTTCATTTAGTTTATATATATATATATAGAAAATAAAGAGATAGATACATACATACATACATTATATAGCATATGACTTGTTAAATTATGGCCATTTGCAACATGACAGAAACTAGATTTCCCTCTATATCCATTTATTAATGATTCTATGATATGTGTGATTATGTGTTTTTTTTGCTTATGTAATAGATTTTAAGGTCAGATGGGTTATAGATTTCTGATTAGCTTGTCAAATCTTATTCAATTTATATGTGGATTTGTTGGATTTTGATTTCAAAGCGGTAGCTGAGTATGCCTATTAGAAAATACATAAGGTTTGTTAAGGTGTTCAGTAAGTTAATATTATATATATATATATATATATATATATATATATATATATATATATCAGATTGATATGGCCTTTTACTCATATTTTTGTCTCCATCACATTTATTGATAAAATCCAGACTACTTATGGTAGTCGAACATTAATGTAAACTATGAGCTAATATGTAGTTATATACATGTATTTTCTTTCACTATCAGTTAATATCAAGTAATGGAGATTTTTTTTAGTAGTTATGAATTTTTTTTGAACTGTGTGGTGTAATATTTGCAGATTTGGTGCCTAGTTTTTTCGCCATTTATTTATTCTTACACTTAAACTTCCAATAGAAATAATTAATTCAGTATCTCTTTTTATTGATTAGTCTGAGAAATCTTTAATTCGACTGCTTGAAATCAGTTTCTGCTGAATTGGCTGTCAAATTACACTAAACAATGCATCAAGATCACCGAAAGAAAGTGAGTTTTTGATTTATTACCCTTCTAATTTATGTTTTTATGTTCATAATCTTATTTGGGCAGTGAATTGTTAGTTTTGCTTCTAAATATTCATTTCTTAATATACTCCCCAAATTTGCAATTTTTAAAATTAAAAGTTACTAAAATCTATATATTCAGCCACACATTTAACATTTGACTGCCAAATATACAATCTACATTCAACCTTTGAATGCAAAAAAGAAATGGTTATGTTTTTAGGGACAACTCATAAGAAATTTGGTCTTTTCTTTGCTGCTCTGAGATTTGTTATTCTAGGAAATTGGTGAACCCAAAAATTAATTGCTTTACTTGTTTTTTTATGTTGTATATATATAAAATGCATAAGCATTATGAGTTATTTGTTCTCTTTAACTCTTAATCATCTTTAGTGCCATCAGTATGGATTATTTTGTTTACTTCTTTAGTAGAATAGGATTTGGTTCTGTGAAGTAGTTTTCAACCCCTTAAATATATGTTTTTTCCCTGTACTCATTGTTTTTATTTTCAATATGAACTTATTTTCCATTTGAAATCTAAGTTTTAAAAAATTTGTATTTTATAAGTTTTATATAATCTGTATATCGTTTATCCTTCAGAAAACTCTTTGTTCTTTATTGTCATCCATATTATTTTTAATTTGACCTTATCATGTGTGCATGGCTATAAGAGGATCCAATTTCAATGGCATGAGAAAATTTGGTCTTTTGTTTCTTCCACATTGGTCCTATGCTTTTGATATTTTAGTTATTTGCTCCTACAGTAAGTATTGTTATCTGTTAGCATGCAATAGGAAATATGATGGATCCTATTGACTGTAGTATGGAAAAAGTTTTTTTAGATGTATTAACTTCACAATATAAGGAGATAACTGATAAGGATAAGGGGAAGAAATTACTTTCATCTGGTATTTGCTGGAGATTGGTTATGTTCATATTCTTAATCAATAAATTACATTACTTGGTGCTCCTATGTTGCAGAGTTCCACGGAGATGGATTTTTTCTCAGAATATGGTGATGCCAGCCGATACAAAATTCAGGAGGTTATCAGGAAGGGAAGCTACGGTGTTGTTTGCTCAGTCATTGATACCCATACCAGTGAGAAAGTAGCAATAAAGAAAATACATGATATTTTTGAACATCTCTCTGATGCTGCTAGAATTCTTCGCAGCATTATTCATGCTAAGTAATTCCTATTATATACAAAAGGTTAAGTAATTCATCTCAAAATCTCTCCTTATTTCAGTGGAAAATTAAGTACCTTTAGTTGGAATATTCAGTGGATTGTATGCCAACTTTTATTTTCTTTTTGAAGCAAACAATTGGGAGTGATACTTTTTAGTCAAACATGCAGCATACAAAAATGTGGTTTCTCTGTTTCTTGCTCTGTGTATACATGTAATTGATCAATGCATGACTCGCATAGTATATGTATGTACTATGTATATACAGTATTTGCTAATGATATTGTACTACATATATGCTTGCACTACGTATATACAGTATTTGAATCTTTTTACATAAGTCCAAGTCTATTAACCAAGGGATATATGACTCATTATTCAAGTATTTAGACAAACCAAATTCTCAATCAGCATCATTTACTTTTTCGAACTAGACTGACTGACTGCAAAGGAAACTCTTTTTGGATTAAGATGCAACTTATGTCTTAAACGGCCATCCTGCCCATAAACCAGACTACCTCCAAGGAAACTCGTTATTCAAGTATTTCTGACTGCAAAGGAAGCTCTTTTTAGATTAAGAAGCACATTTGGTTCCAATATCATGTTCCAAGCACCTTTCACTCGCAGATTACCCAACTCGACCATTTGTCAATTTTATCGCTTCTTGATTTTGTCAGTAAATCAAAACATTCAATAATACCATTTATCAATCATGGTGGTTTTCTTCATTCTTTTAATCAACAAAATTAGACCAAGTTCATATCATTACCAATTAATAACTGTAGGTGCCAAAAACATTGTCACATGAGCAACTAACTTATTTGACCCCCATGTTTCCGAATTTCATATGGTAGAGGTGACCTTTGTTCTTTCATTACCATAAAATATAACATATTTAATGTAACAAGTTTTACATATTGCATTTGGAGTATACCCCCACAATATGCAGCTGTCATACAGATATAAAATCGTACACCAAACAGTCGTATTCATGGCAGTTTTGGTGGGAGGCATAACCATGTGAAATGTAAAGATCTATCTTCTGTTTGAAATTGATGGCATCAGAGAGATGTTCAAAAGTATATTCACACAGGTAATTGTCACTAGTCATTGGTCTTTGAATTGAAGTTGACATTGTTGATGGATCAGTAGCACTATGAGTTGCATATCTATTTGTATGTTAGAAGTTGCTGTTAAATATTTTAATATGAGCACCATGCGTAACTGTAATTCTGTTCAGTTTTACAGTTGGAAGTTATTAATCTGATGGTTAACAATTTTGATGCAGCAAATGTCTACCACCGAGATTTGAAACCAAAAAATATTTTGGCAAATGCAAATTGTAAACTTAAAATTTGTGATTTTGGCTTGGTGAGAGTTGCATTCAATGATACACCTACTACTATATTTTGGACGGTATGTGATCTAGAACCATGATACATGAATTTTCAACTTTCACTCGTTCACTTTTATACATATGTTTTTGAATTATACTGTATGGACTATATGAGTCATTATTACACTGATATTTTATAGGATTATGTTGCTACAAGATGGTATAGAGCTCCAGAATTATGTGGTTCTTTTTTCTCTAAGATGGTATAGAGCTCCAGAATTATGTGGTTCTAGTAGAATCTTTTCCTTCTCTACTATTCTTATATTATTACTTACTATGTCACATGCAAGTTGTTCTTATGCTTTACAAATTTCATTTTTATATTAAGTGTGGACCTATTCATGGTTCAAACAATGAATGCCTCGTGTTCTTATGTTATTAATTAGCTCTAATTATTTGCTTTTTATTCTCCAATTAAAGTAAAAGGAGAGACAGAGTTGTTACTTTCTACTTTTTCATCCTCAATAACATTCAAGGCAAGAACAACCTAATACATAATTATATTTTGTAGAATGGATGCCCCATTCAAGGCTAGAATGCATTCCCGTTATGGTCATTGGGATGCTTTTGCAATAGCAGTAGCTTTTCTTTTAACGTTTCGTTCCGAATTAGTTTCCTACAACAATGAGAGCATAGCAGCAATTACTCTAGGAATGACCGCCAATGTTGCTTACATAGAACCACCTCAAGAAGTTCCCAAATGGCATGGTCCATCCCCTAAATCTGGAGAAATGGTCAGTAATTTGATAGTAGTACTAATTTCTAGTTATCTCATACAAGAAATAAGATCTAATTACTAATGATTAACGACTGTTTTAACTTTCAGGTTATTAGCTTAGAATGGGGAAATTTCAAATCTCAGCAATCACAACAAAAAGGCACAGGGCAATGTTACAACCTATAAATACTAAGTGCATCTGGTGACTTATTTGTTTCATTTTCTTGACTTGCTATTATTTTTAAATATGTGCAGGAAGACTGCTTCTACGACCTGCCTTACAATACTGGGTATCAAATTTCGTGCTATATTCACGGAAGATAAGGGACGAAATTATGAAGTATACTCTCTTTATATATGTAGATATATATTTTGATTGAAGAACTGTGGAAGCTTCAGATGGTTAATTGTAAAGATAATGAATGATTATGTAGTGGATGATTTTATTAAGTTAATAATATTTTAGTTTTTTGTATTTTTGCCATTATTTGCTATGAGGACATTGAGCCAACCAGGTATAAAAAAAGAACGTCAAATTTTGATTTGGCAACAATATAATTCATTACCAAAGTATTAAACAAGTTTTAATATAGTAACAATTTTTTATACATTTAGCAACAATTTTTCGTTGTTAATGGCATTAAAAATATAATATTTGGTAACAAAAAATTAACCAAATAACAACGGAGAAGATATTGTTAGTAATATTAACATAAAAGGCAACATTTTTATCGTTTTAAATCATATCAACTTTCGTTGCACATATAAAGAAACGGCAACATATAATGTTGTTGCTAATCGACGACTTTCATTGCTATTGAAAAATAACCAGCAACAAATATTTTTATTGCTGATTCAGCATAATGTCGTTGCCAAATAATATAATCAGCAACGAAAATCGTTGTTAAAAAGTTTACATTCCACAACGAAAGCAAGCTTAGGTAACAATTTTCATAATTTACTGCAACGAAAAATGTCGTTGCAAAATGGTGTCAATTGCAACGAAAATTTATGGTCGTTACAAAAAAAAAGAGTTCATTTCGTTGCCAATTAGCAGGCTTTTGCAACGAAATGGGGTTATTAGCAACGAAATTTTAATTATTCTGTAACATTACATTTTGTTGCAAAAGGATTGATGTCTCTGTACGAAAGCCAAACTTCGTTGTAAAATGTATTACTTTTGGCAACGAAAAAAACACATTCGTTGCGGAACAATTAGCAATGCTCATTGCGCAACGAAAGACGCAACGACAGTAAAGTCGTTGCCAAAACCCTATTGTAACGAAATTTGGCACCTTTAACAACGAAAATCGGTTGTTGTTGAAGCCCCATTTTTTGTAGTGATAAACTTACCCGTGATGACCTCGTTCGGGTTCTTTACTTTCTGGGAGGTCACGACAAACGCTCTCCCTTGAACTACCGATTTTGTCTAGTCTAGGACGGCCTTTGATGCCTCCATCCCAGCTGGACTTGACTTTGGTGCACGACAAAATCGGGCTAGGTGACCTTCTCTTCTATAATTGTAACATGCTTTGGATGGCATCGCGCAGTTTGGACTGATGTGTCACTCCCCTCCACATTTAAAACATATGATAGGTGGTCGTTCTCCTTCCTTAACGACGGGTGCTGATGCTGACGTCTTTCCATCATTGTTGAATATTCTCTTCTTGAAATGTTCATTCTTATTGCTTTGGCCATGATTACCACCGAAGTGGTTACCATTTCTGGCATGTTGATTCCCACCACGCTTATTGTCACTGCTTCGATGACTGTTATCACTGTTATTAACATTTTGCTGGCTGCTCTCTTTTGGTTGGGTTGACTCATTATCTTGCTCCAATAATTGAGCCCTATTAACAACATCTGAATACAAACACAGTTTATGAGAGATAAGATATTGACGTATCTCCGGCTTCAAACCTTTTAAAAATATCCGCGTCATTCTCTCCTCATTATCAACTAAGTGGGATGCAAACCGGGACAACTCGACAAACTTGACTTCGTACTGCGACACGGTCATGTTGTTTTGCTCCAGTTTGATGAACTCTACCTCTTTCGTGTGACGAATACTTTCGGAAAGTACTTGTCGTTGAACAGTTATTGGAACTTCTCCCAAGACATCTTCAGTGCGGCAGGTTGAGTACGCTTTACAGATTCCCACCAATAATCTGCCTCTGCCCGCAACATGAAGGTGGCAAAGGGAACCTTTTGCTCCTCAGAGCATCCCAAGACATCAAATATCTTGTTGATTTGCTTTATCCACGTCTCCGCCTTAAGTGGGTTTGGCTCTCTAAAAAACTCTGGTGGTTCCAGTTCCTTGAACTGCTTAGCGGTGACCGTCCGAGAGTTACCAGTATTTCCGCCTACATTTTGGACAGGAGCCGCTCTTGCCTGATGTTGCATGAATTGCATAAAACCTCTGAACATTCCATCGTTCATCATCTGGTCAGTGTTGTTGTTTGCCTGAGGTTTGTCGCCTTCCTGATGCACATTATCCTGATTATTGATCTGTGGAGACTCAATGGTCTCTCGTGCTCCATTGATGTTCTTAACATTCTCGGATGTCATTTCTAAATACTGTCACAAAACAAGGGTTAATTAACATATCACATATTATCCCTATACTCTGACCGACCAATTAAATACCAAATAAATTTAGGTAGGTCATACTAGCGAAGGAAATTCCCGTCTCTCCCCTCCTAGTTCTTGTCTCACATCTTAGCCAGGGATCATATCCCTAAGCTCTGATACCAACTGTGACGCCCCCAAAATAGGTATACATCACCTATTCTGAGTCGTCAAATACATGGTACAAAATACAAATAAAAACTTAATTATACAACTGTCGTGTAAAATTCGACAAAACATAAGCTGTGAGTTTTAATACAACATAGTCTTCTAAACAGTATTCAAACTCAAAATAAGTCCTTAATACATTTATTTTCACACTATTTCATAGAATAGTGAGGACTACTAATGCTATCATCTGAACCGTCACTCCGATCCCCTACTAGTCCCCGCTACGTTCTCATTTCCTAAAGAGAACAATGAAAGCAAAAGGGCGAGCTCAACTAGCCCAGTAAGAAATATTATGACTAAGATAATGCAGAATAAATTATCATTAGCCTTCAACAATGTTAAACTGATAAAATATAATAAACATCAAGTTAAACTGCAGCGGAACAAACAATCCATTAGAAGAGTCAAGTAGAGAATAAAATCTACTATCTTCTATGATTTAAAATATTTTGCATCACTTTTATCGATGAGACTCAGCTTAATAAATAATCAACATTATCCCTGCACTACGCTCAAAGATATTCATTAGTATCACGACCACAATTTATCCATGCACTACGAGCCAAGGATATTTGTGTATTCATCAATAGTCATTATCACGCCAACAACTGTCCATCAATACACTACGGGGCCAATGAGGACTTTTACCACATCATTTGTGACATTACGGTCATGATTACACCGAATAATCCCTGGTTATAATCATACCAAGTCCATCTATGCACTACATGCCACATATGACTTTCAACAAAATATAAACATGAGGATGATGACAATGATATAAGAATTCAATAAAACAAGTTCAAGAATTAATTAATCCAGGAACCAATAACGTCCAAATTATCAACATGATACTGCTTTGTGCAGTAAAATTCAAGAATGCTCAGAAGAATATTTCCATGAAAATATACTAGATGAACTGCAAATATCAAGAATATTCCACTAATTTCATGGAGTATAGAAGTCAAAACTTTAAACGACTGAGTATAATAACGAATGGAATAACAAAAGAAATCACCATGCACGCGGTACTTCGCATAGACATGTTATTCCAACAGAATAATAAGTAACGGAACCAGGTCAGGCGAAATTCGCATCGACAGGATGTTCCAACAGAATAATAAAGACGGAACCAGGTCCGGCATAAACGCATAGACAGGATATTCTAATAGAATAATAATAAAGACGGAACTAGGTCCGGCGTAAATGCACAGACAGGATATTCCAACAGAATAATAATAAAGACGGAATATTATAAGAATGTCACCAAGTATAGGGTAGTCCGCGTATACTGGTTATTCCAGCAGAATAATAAAGAATGGAATAACATAAGTTCTCTTCATGAATACAATAGAAATAATATCCCTTACCATAAAAGAAACTAGATATAAGAGTAGGGAAGTAGCAGAATACTTTTCTATAATTTCTCTATAATTTCTCTCTCTAGAGTTTCAGTGAATTCGTAAGAAATAATAAAGGAATGAGCTTTTATTTATAGGAGAATGGAAATGCACTGTTTATGAACGAAATTATTTTGCAGAATTATTTTTCAATCAACTAACAATTTAAAATATAATATATATATATATATATATATATATATATATATATATATATATATATATACACATGCTTTCAAATTTATATAAAACAATATTATATATATACCACTTGATTTTTTATCCCCCCATAACCAACATCAATCCCCCACCCCCCCAAAATCACTTTCACTACACTCTTACACATTTCACTATCACACACACACACACACCTCACACCTTTCACTATCACACACACACACACACACACATCTCTTTCATATAATCATTTTTCCACCATTTTCCACTTACACACACATTATATATATACACACATCATATACATATATATCAATTCCCTCCCTTATACGTAACTCTTTTTCACCACCATTTCAAAAATCAGTTGTTCAACATATATGGGCCCCACATGTGGGCCCTACCTTTAAATAATTTTCTACTGATTATTTTGAAAAATGGATAAATGGGGGTCCATAAAATAAGCAAAACTTCATAAAAATCACCTTAATAATTTTAACAACATTTATCACTTTTATTATAAATCACATTATTAATCGACCAGGTCGTTCCCAGCAAAGAGGGGGCTTTCCAATAAGGATTTTTCCATATTGGCGCGCAATTAGCTGACCAAACCTCTCCTTGACAGAACTTCTAGACATCGTTAATATTGCAAATAATAATATTAATAACCTTGTCATCTCAATAATTGATTTAATAATATATAAAATATTGACAATAATTGAATCAAATAACGTGAGATACTATGCAGTAATTACTGTAACAATAATTGAACAAAATTGAGTGACTTCTCACGTAAGCATCAATAATCAATACCGTGTGCTACTATGCAACCACGCGTATTATTGTACTTTTACTACCGAGTAGTTTAACAGTATTAATGATAAAATTTTCGTCGTTATTTTCAATAAAATATTTTTGTCATTTTCTCAATCCGATAATAATTCTATTGTGGGGTCCACCAATGATTGTGTCATCGTATGAATATTTTCTGTTAAAACGAATATTCCCCGACCAATCGAATATTATATAACAATTTGCGTACTTTGTAAAATTTATAAATATTACCCACAACTATAACATTATATCAAATTTACTCCATAATATTCAAAAATGATATTTATAAAAAATAAATTCATCTTTATTTATAAAAGTTGGGGTCTTACATCACATTTACTGGAGACCGTATAAGCTCAGGAACTATAGGTGGAGATAATCGCCGTGTGGCTGAAGCTGAAGGAATCTGCTTGTGCTTATGGGGATTCCTGCTACTGGAATTAGCAGTATAGCCTAGTCCGGCTGTCCCTGTTTGACTGGGAACTTGAATGGGGTGCTTAATGCCCTGATGATCTTTGCCCAACCCTTGTACAGGTTGATAATCCAATGACATCATTTCTTGAGTGGCCAACATTACTTCGGCAGAAATTTGGGGTATAAGAGTTAGTGCCCCAATAGGATGGCAGTGAGTGTTGCTCACCTCCAGGGCATGAAAACTGACCGGCTCAACTTCTAAATTGAAGCTGGTGAGTGGCATGTCACCTTATTCAGGACATTCCAACTCAGCATCGACAGTGACTAAGCTATTGTTGATAATGTATTTAAGTTGCTGGTAAAGAGCGGAGGGGACGACTCCGGCCATATGAATCCACGGTCTTCCCAAAAGCAGGTTATATCCTGTATCTATTTTGAGAACGTGAAAAGACACGCAGAATGTATGTGGACCAATCTCCACTGGCAGTTCAATCTCTCCGACAGTGTTTCGTCCGGATCCATCGAAAGCTTTAATGATTGTATGGCTTCTTCGGATTCTTTTGAGATTGATATTCATATTTACCAAAGTGGCATAAGGACAGATATTCAAAGATGATCCTCCGTCTATCAAGACTCCTCCCACCATATCTCTGGAAGATAAAATCGCTATGTGTAACCGCTTGTAATAACCGGTTCCTTTGGGAGGTATATCGTCGTCAGTGAAAGATATCACATTATTGTTAAAAATGTGATCCACCAGATGCTGGAATTGCTCAATATCCATTGACTTAGGTAATTGGGCTTTTTCTAAGACCCTGAGCAATACCTCCAGTGATCTTCGGAAGAGAAAACCAAGTCCAATATGGAAATTTGCTGTGGAGCTTCTCTCAAGCTTAAAACCACCTTGGCTTTATTATGGCCCATAGTACGGAGAAATTCTTCCACTTTTTCCATGAGAATCTTCCCCTTTGACTTGATGGTAGGCTTCATCACCCGTTGGGGAAGATACAGTGGATTATCCTTCTACACTGTAGCAATTACGTGAGATGTGGATCCTTCAGCCCCTCCGTAATTCCATGGAACTTTTTGTAGACTGACAACAGGATATTGCGGTTTGCATGGCACAATAATTGACTTTGGTGCAGCCACTGCAAAGGATTATCAACACCCTTGAGTTGAATTGGTTGGATCAAATGTGAGGGGCAGCTGATTCTGTCTCAGAAGATATGACTTCTACGATCTCCTTCCACTTTGTAGGAAATGCATCCCCACTCTCTAGTACTACAACATCATTGTCTACCATTTACAGGACACCGCTGTCAATTAAATTCTGAATAAGGTGGCAGAATGCATGGCATTCTTCTGTGCTGTGACCGCGAGATTAAGAATGATATTGGAACATTCCATTAAAATTAAATCATCTTGATCGTGGATTGGAGGTAGCAGAGTTGTGATTCTTCCTTCATTTATCAGCATCTGCAGTATTTCTTCCATCGATTGGCCTATGTATGTAAATTCCCTTTTATTGGCAAAATCCTGACGGGCTTTGGCATTTGCTCTTTTTGCAATTTTATCCTCTAGTGTTTCATTTTCTGGAGTATGTGGTGGAGTGTTTGTAACAAAAGGAAGGAAACTGGCATGCTCTTGACCAAATAATTGGCGTGTGACTTGGTGCTGATGGATCACCAATTCTGCCAATTGGTTGAGTTACTCACGCAAAACATTCATTTTTCGTTCCATCATAAACTGGAACTTTGCATAGTCCCACTTTGTCAGCATTATCCTTGCTGGTCTGGAAAAATCCACTACTAAAATTTGAACTCTGTCCAGTGCTCCAATTAATCATGTTGACCTCTTATTCTTTGTGTTGAGGAAGAGGGTTATCTTGCACATGTGGTTGATCGGGCTTGGTGACCACGATCTCACCGCTGTCTATTAAATCTTGGATCTTGTGTTTCAAGGCCCAACAATCTCGAGTATCATGTCCTGGTACACCGGCATGATAAGCACACTTCCGAGTAGCATTGAAACCATTCCCATTGGGGTTTGCTGGCGAAAGAAGATGAGTAATTTTTTTCTGAGTGGTCAGAAGATTGAGAATGTTCTCGAGTGAGTCCCCTAGGGGTGTGAACACTCGAGTGCATCTAACTTCTCCACCCTTTGGCAATGAAGGGTTGGAAGACTGTGCTTGAAAGGGGGAGTAATTTCTCCTATGGATAGGCATATTCTGACTACCTTTCTGACCTTGTAGTATCAAGGAAACATCCTCCTCTTTCTTTTTATGGACCCTCCGGGGGTTGCTTCCATAATTCTTGGACTGGATGTGCTCAGCAACAGCTTTAAGGGCAGCTAGGTCTTGAATCTTTCCTGACTTCAATCCCATCTCAGCTATTTTAGAGAATAGTTTGCCAATACTGACTAAAACTCTCTCATAGAAAGGAGCTTCTTATATGTCTTTGAAGGTCATAACCATTTTTTGACTCATTCATAGAGGGAACAACTTGAGCAGCAAGGCGCCTCCACCTTTGAGCATACTCTCTGAAAGATTCATTAGCTTGTTTCATGACCTTAGTGATTTGGTACCGGTTTGGGGCCATCTATGACTGGAAGCTGTACTGAGTAAGGAAGGCATGAGCTAGCTCTTCCCAGCTATGTATCTTGGAGTTGTCTAGTCTGGTATACCATGATCGGGCTTCTCCAGTCAGACTCTTCTGGAACAACTGCATTCTGAGCTTCTCATCCTCGGCATAAGATCTAAGTTCTCCAATGAATACCTTCAAATGTGTGTAAGGGTCTCTTAACCCATCATATTTTTCAAAGTCAGGAGTCATGAACTTCTCTAGATAATGCACACCAGGGAATATTCAAAGGTCTGCATATGAAACATTCCCACGTGCTCCAATCCCTTTGATAGAAATAATAGTCTCTTCCATTTGAAGGACTTTCTTTCTGATGTCACTAGTGTCTCGATCTTCATTGAGATGGGTGGTATCATGAATTTTGTTAGTTGTATCCAACAGAGCATCAGGTACGGAAGCTTCTTTGTCCACACCTTGTGTTCCTCCATGTGCAGAGGATTCAGTATGTATGGGTATCCTTGCACCCTGAGTAGATTGGTATAGTTCTTTAAGCAGAATAGCCAAATTTGTAATTTATTTACTTAATCCGTTAAATTCTTCACGAGAGACAGGATTAGTATTTGTCTGGTCAGATGAAGACATAATTGGCTGTAGGCTCGCGGCCTTTTTGAACTTTGAACGGGTAATAGGTCCGATTTTTCCCCTGCAAAAAACTGATGTAGTTTAGTTTCAGGGAATGTATAAATGTTTACATGCTATATGATGTACCCATTTTAGGAATATTATCCTGCAAAACGGATGTTAATTGTTTGTAATACAGGATAGTATGTTAATTATTTAAATATGCATGTGCACATATTTCTTCATATTTCCCATTACAATGAGATTGGCATGGAATGACATTACCAATAAATGATTTTACAAGTAATTGAAAATAGAAAGTATGAAGAGACTTTCCTCCGCGTTTGATTTATCAGAGGCTGACCTATCTTAGACTACTCTCGCGGCTTTTTGGCATGAAGGTTCCCAAATCATCGTAATTTACTTGACGGAAAGTTAATCCGGTCTTTCGACTAGAGCGAATTTGGGTGGTGCCTTTGTTGGAATTAGTCTTCCTACGAGTCCAGTAATCAAACATCGACAGGATAGCCTCCTGATGGAGGAACCACACGACATACATTCACATACAACATGTCTAAATGTTTATGAAAATGATGGCATGTGTGAAGCACTAATATCACAAGCAGATGTAGTGTAAAGCATTAAGCACAGTAAGTAAATGCATGCGTACACATCAATCAAATGTAAATGCAACATCCACACACAAGCATATAACAATTTTGAAAAGCTTCTAATAGCGGCTTAAGTTCTCTTACTGGTGACCCCGGCAGAGTCGTCACCTGTCGACGTCGGGATTTTAATTGTCCCTTTTCTGTTCTTGTCTTTTGGTGTTCTCATGTTAGGTGAGATTTGTTTGGAAAAAGAAGTTGTGAAAAGGTCTGATATGTATATTTCGACGATTGGAATGTAAGAGTTGCCAGTTGGTTTTTTAAATGGTTGTACTAACACAACCGAGAAAAGATTTGCACATTAACCCAGTGATGTGACACTACTTAACGGGTCTGTGAAACCGAGATACGTTAGGGTCCAGAGACTTGGTTATGCGGAGGGAAGGTGTTAGGCACCCTCTGACATCCGTGTTGCCACGTTGACCGCCACTTTTCAATTGAACTGTTATATGAATGTGTGTGTGTGTGTGGATTAGTGTGCAATTATCTTGAAGTAGTGCTATGCCTCGTTCGCACCTATATTCAAAGGGTTTGAATTTCTGTGTAACATTCAGTTTTAACAAGACATAGCAGCGATATTTTGTAAAAAGAGGTTTTTCAAACCCTTTTGCTCAATAGTAATTGTGCCTTTGATACTTCTATTTTATTAGGTGTTCGACTTGATTGCTTTTATTTTCGAGATGTAAAGCATCTTCGAGAAAATAATATACATAGCAGTGCCGAACTCCTTGTGGGCATGAAAGCCATTTAAGGAAATTCGAACACCGTGAATAATCTACAAGCCGTATACAGCTGAAAATGTCCATCACGAGAACCGAATCAACTTTCAGTAGATTGAATCTATGATCACATGATTCCTATGCTCACATGATGTAGTAGTTTATATGAAAGTTGTAAACAGTTATATATATAGAAGTAGTAAATATATATATACAGACATGATCAACCACCACGAAGCACCTCCACGGGGGATCAGAAATGTAAATATATAAAAGCGGTAAATATATATATATATATATATATATATATATATATATATATATACAGAGAGAGAGAGAGAGAGAGAGAGACATAATCAACCACCACGAAGCACCTCCATGGGGGATTAGAAATGCAAATAAAGCAATAAAGCGATCAACCGCCTCGAAGTAAACTCCAGGCTAGACTGAAATGTAAATAAAGCGGTAAAAGGCCATGAAGTAAACTCCAGGCCAGATTGGAATGTATATATATATATATATATATATATATATATATATATATATATATATATATATATATATATATATAATAAACACACTAGACATATATCGATCCAGGCTCGTTTCGTTAATTGGTGGTCGAGGATATATAATATAATATAATATATATATTATATATATATATATATATATATATATATATAAGCGATAAACGCACCGGATGTGAATCCAGGATAATCGAACAAAGTTTGACAACAGTTTATATATAAGTATATATATATATAAAAACAAATAAACGCTCCGAACGTGAGTCCAGGCTCAATCGAGGCATAACTCGATAATGTTAGTCCATATGTATATATATATATATATATATATACAAAAAGAAATAAAAGCCACGGACCGAAGTCCGGACATACACACACAACATGACTCTTAACGTGCAGAACTGTGTGTACACAGTAGTGGTGAAAGGCTTTAGAAAGTGTAAGAAGGCTTACAGTGGACTTCCAAAGAAGACTTCAATAATTTTAAATGAATGAACACTCGGCTCCCGCTGGTAAAAATATAACAATATAGAAGTTCACAAGTGTTTAAAATGAGAAAGCACTCAGTTTAGAGTGTGTATAGAGCAAATTAGACAGGGCTTCCTCGCCTTTTCTCTATGCAAAATGGCTGCCCCAAGCCCTCTATTTATAGAGGGGGAAGCCGCAGGTGTACTTGTGGTAGCCGCAAATGCACCTGTGGCTGCCCAGGGTTCTGCGGGTCCCGCTGTCTCGAAGTACGTGCACGCGTGCAACGTGTTGTCCGCTCGAACTTTCAGAACTTCAATCAGGGCATCCGATTGAGGCGTATAAGACCTTTTACGACATGTTGTTATTGAGAGCTACACAATGACATGGGATTAGAGGTTGTGCGATGTCAGGAAGATGGGACCATGCCCTTGGTTTTCAAGCTTCAAATTCTATCCGGTGTGCTGTCTTGTGCAGTAGTCACTCGGGATTGGAGCTCTTTGGTTCTTATAGGACATGTCTATGTAGAATGTATGTTTAAATGTTGAGACGGCGCAATGTGGAATTGGGATGGCAAAATGATGATTCTTCCCCTCACCGGGGTTATCTCCGGTTTGAGCTGTTTTAGCAGTCGTTGCTAAAGGTTATCAATGAGACTGGACTGGTGCAGGTGTTGACCGTCCTCAGGGTTGTTTCTGAGGTGCTCTTGACCTCCCAGTGTTATATCCGGGCTTAGGGACTGAGTGCCTTGGGGTTATCGCCTAGTGTTGAAGTTGATATCATAGGTTTTAAACAAGCATTTTCGGGGTTATCTCCAGAACTACAACTGCATGCCTCGGGGTTGTCTCTGAGGTTGATATTATCTTTCTTGGTGTTGTTTTCGGGGCTGAGACTGAGTACTTTGGGTTATCTTTGAGATGAAACGATCTTCTCCGGTGTGATTTTCGGCGTTTAAACTACATTCCTCGAGGTTATCTCCAAGGTTGAAACTGAAACTCCCGGTGTTGTTTCTGGGACTGAGCTGGATGTCTCGGGGTTATCTCTGAGATGGTAATAACTGAATACACCAGGGTTGTCTCTGGGATTGAACTGAGCTGTCTTCTAGGGTTATCTTTGAAAGACGATTGTGCCCTCTTATAATGTTAGTAACAGGTATGCAGAAAATTTTGAGTTTCTATAGGTGTTTTGCTGGATTAGTATAATAAACATTATTTATTATGTTATATTTGTAAACCCTTTTTGTATATCTAAGGGGTATGTTTGTAAAGTTATGGTTAGATAACTTGGGAGAATGTATTAACAATATATCTTAATGAGATGTTTATTGCTATTCATCAATGAATGGGTAGTTAGATGTTATTTATATGTTGGATCGTGATCACCAAACTCGAGGGTCAGGTAACCAGAATTTAGGGGGATTACAGGTTGGTATCATAGTTGTAGGTTATAAACCTTAAGTGGGGTGTGGAAACCCTAGGATTATAACCATAAGCGAGATAGAGAATACTCATTTAGAGTACTAAGTGAGGAATTGACAAAGTACATCAATAAAAAGATGTGTAGACATCGTGTGTATTAAGTTTGTACTGGTGAAGTACTAATCAAGTTGTTTAAACTGACTGTAGGATGTCAGAAAAAAATGAAATGAGTATGGAGATGCTAGCGTCTGTTGCACCAGTGCCAGTAGCCAAGGTTCCAACTTAAAGCGATTCAGTGGAAGAAGTGGGAAAAGATGAACCTATGGTGAATCTGGGGAGTGATCATGATGATTATCCCAAGATGTATCTGAATGAAGATAAGGAGGTGGAGTCCGAAGAAGTTAAGTTGGAGCTAGAGATTAAGACAAAAGTGGGAGAAAAAGATCTAGTATCTGCTGAAGTTCAGGAACTCCAGAGTAAAGTATTTCTCTTAGAGGAGTTGTGGAAGACGGAGCGAGCGTTACGTGAGATGACCGAAGAACGAAATGATTTGAAGGCATAAGTGGAAAGAATGAAGGCTGAAGGTGGTGGATTGTCTGAGGGAACAGTTAAGAAGTAGAAGGGAAGCAATAAGAGAAAGAGGGACAATGACAGTGATGATAATTCTAAAAATTCAAACCCGAAGAAGAAGCAAGTTTGTGGCAAGTGTGGAAAAACTCACTTTGGGGAGTGTATGATGTAGAAGAATGTGTGTTTCAACTATAAACAGGAAGGGCAAATTTCTCTACATTATCCTAAGCGGAATATGAAACAATATTTTTCATTTGGAAGAATGGGTCACGGATTCAACAAATGTCCCAATAAGAAGAAGACTAGTGAAGGGAGTGAAAGGTAGAGAACATAGGTATAAGCGATTGTATCTTTTGATAGTGTGTGATATTAAAGATTGTAATATCGAGAATGATGTATGAATATATGTAAATATATATATATATATATATATATATATATATATGTATGTATGTTTGTATGAATCTTTATTTTCTATATGAATATAAGACTAAGTTACAAGTTCTTAAAACTCATACTTATGGTAAGTTCGTGACTCATAATTATCTGAAATATTTTTGAACCCCTCAGCGAATGGAAGCCAATGGTCTGACAAGGATAAGTCCATAAACTCATATAATTATGGCAAGTTCCTGAACTCATAAGTGTGGAAGTTTAACGAACTGAGAATAGCTATGTGTGAATGGAGAATTACAACTTTTTGTGTAAAGTTGTGAAGAGTTGCAACTTTTTGTGTAAAGTTGTGTTGTTAATCCTGATATTTATTAAAAAGGGATGGTAATATGTGTTAAGTACTAAATGTACTATATGCTATTTGAATAAATATGTGATTATAAGAGAGCTTTATGTTAAATTCTTATTCTGTTGTAAATGAGAATTTAGGTAGAGAAACAGAATTAATGTAAGACTTTTATTTAAATCAGATAATGCCGCCTATACGCCAGAATCGAAACTAGAGAGAAGTGCAGTCAGTGAATAATGAAGGAGGTCAGGAAGACCCGATGCAAAACTTTGCAAATATGATAGCCCAAGCTATGGGAAGTAGAGCTCCAGCAGTAAGATCAAGAGAACAACCAGCTAATAGATTGGCGGATTTTAAGGACTTTAAAGCGGTAGGACCACCATAGTTTAAGGGAACTACGGATCCGATTGAAGCCCAAATTTGGGTGAAGGAGATGGAGAAGGCATTTATCATTGCCATAGTAGCTGAAGAGCAAAAGACAACTTTTGCTATATACTTGATGAAGGGAGAAGCCAATTACTGGTGGGAGACTAATCAGGCTAGAGCTGGTACAGCTGTAGTGACTTGGACAAGATTCAAGGAGTTGTTCTTTGAGAACTACTTTTCGCCGAGTATGCAAGCTCAGATGGAAGTCAAGTTTTTAGAACTGAAGCAGGAGAACATGTCGGTATCAGAATATGCTGCTAAATTCAATGAGTTAGCGAGATTTGCACCTCATCAGGTGGACACGGAGGCGAGAAAAGCCCGAAGGTTTGAGAATGGGTTGAAGACAGGGATATTCAACAAAGTAGCTGTGTTGCAGATTAATACGTTTCCAGCTTTAATGGAGAAAGCGATTATTGCTGAAGGAGGGAGCGAAGCGGCATCTCGATTTCATCAAGAGAAGAAGAAGAAGACAAATAATGGAGGTAGTAGTGGTGGTAGTAATCCGAACAAGAGAAAGTGGAGCGAGAATACCCAATCGGGTAATAAGACAGAAGAGAAGAGAAAAGGAGGTGAGCCTTTTCCAACTTGTGGGAAAAATTATGCAGGAGTTTGTCTGAAGAAGAAGGGAGTTTGTTATAAATGTGGACCAGAGGGACACATGTCGCCCAATTGCCCTAGTCCGAAGAAGATACAAGGTTGTTATGCCTGTGGATCAATTGATCATCTGGTTCAGGATTATCCGAAGAGAAATATAAAGAAGGGAAGTGTCAACAAGGGACCCGGTAGCGGAACCCTAGCGATAAGAGGACCTGCACAGCCAGGAAGACCAACGGCCCGTACATTCAACATGATGGTGCAAGACGCAGTAGCTACTCAGGATGTGGCAACAGGTAACGATTTCGTTTAGAAATTAAATTACGCGAGTGATATTGGATAAATATTGCCATGAATTGTTTTCTTTTATAGATCCAAGTCACAGGTTAGAATATGGGACACAAATTAATATTGTGTTAATAAGAATGAATTGATGATACAACTTTAAAAGATTGAAGAGAATAAGAAAGCAGTGATTCCGAGGACGAAATCCTTATAAGGAGGGGAGAATGTGATAACCTGGGATTTCGAATAATTTGAATAATTTTTTTTTATTTTAATATTGATTATCAATATTGTGCTGTATATCGGTGATACGAGTCTAAGAAAAGTGGTCAATTTGTGTACTGACTGAGAAATAAGAGTAGAGTTGTGCTTAACAGAGAATTAAAACCCTAACCCTAGTTACGGATAGGGATTCTGTAGAAAATGTAGTTATAATAATTGTATTAATGAGTACGTATTTATACTGTATAGAATGTGTGATCAGTGATTGATCGGATAGGGTATAAAATTAGTAAACCCTAATGAGGGATTAAAAACCCTAATCTTAGATTATGAAATCCTAACGTACAGTTAGGAACCCTAATCAAATGCCGAGAAACCGTATTTTTAAATTTGGGAACCCTAAACCCTAATTAGGAAACCCTATTTGAGATTACCAAACCCTAATGGTGAGAAATAAAATAAGTTAAGTTAATTTACTAGAATACAAAAATTACGAAAATACCCTTTACTTAAAACTTAAGTTAAGAGAATTTTCTAGAATTGCATGACTCATCACTTGTGGCTTATCACATGTGCTGGAAATCTTGCTAAATCTGATCCATATTGCCACCTTCCAACCTATAGATTAATTGTATCAAATATTAGAAAGATCAAAGAGAGAGAAAGTCACAAAAATTACCATATTTGCTCTCTAACCTTCAACCAACCTCTTCTCCCTCCTTAGCCACGAAATATCTAAGTATATCAGTCCTTAACAAAGCTCATAGATCATCAAGATCAGTGGAGAAAAGCCAAGATCAAAGATTGAACAAAGGATGTATAAACCCTAACTCATTCTTGATCTTGTATGCTTAGACCAAGTTTGTGTTTTTGTGTTTTAATACATGCTAGAAGATGTTATATGATTATCTATGATGTTATATCATAGATCTATAGCATCAAAATGCTTTAAAAACCAAGTTTATCAAAACTGCCTAAGAACCCTAGAAAGTGGCCTGATAAGCATATGTCATTAGCCTTAGATCCTTATCTGTGTTTTCTTTGTGTTGTTTTATGTTATAGACTTAAAATATGACATGAGGACTGTAATCTGGAAGTGGAATCAAGGCTATTCCATGTCCAGATTACAAATTATTAATGGTCAAAGTCGGTTGACCGACCATGACCAAGTGATTTCTAGATAACACAAAAATCCTTAAGCAGTGTCTGATAAGATCTTCAAAGGCCAAGATCTGTCAGATGTTAGAAGATTTGATGATGTTGTTGTATACATGTTATAGCCTGTTAGATGGACTCTATATTTATGCCTTTAGATCCCTTAAACAATCAACAGATCAAGTGTAGTGGATGGTCAAACTACTCCATTCGGTCACGATTTCTGTTTTCTGGAAATTCTAGAAAACGTAAGAACTAGCTTTCTGACAAGCTTTGACCGGACTAAATCTGGGGAGTGTGATGTACTTGGGCTGATCTGTTGATGCATATGTGTTCCTTGACATGTGTACTAAATGCTTGAACTAAGAGAACAACAAACTGATGATCAGAACACTAAGATTATTGAGCTAGAAATGAGGCACTCGAAACTGTCTGGGTTTCTGGGTTACCCAGAAAACCCAGAAACGTTCTGACAGCAACATTGAAGGCCCAGATCTTTATGATATGATGTGTTATGACTTAGATGATGGTTGATAATTGTAGTGTTAGATACATACTACAATAGTAATGCTATAGCAAACCAAGAATCATCATGAGAAGAGAATTAAAAGTGGTCAAACATGACCCCTTGAGCACTGACTGTCAGTGTTCTTGAGCTCAAGAACACCAACAGCGACAGAAAGTGTCGCTATAGGCTATAGCGGCGGTTTTAAAGATTTTAATTATTTTAATTTCTGGAAAATGCTTAAAAATAGAAATAAATTTCTAAAAATTACAAAAATTATTTTAAGTTATAAAAAATAACTTTTGATAATTTGGGATATTTTTCATTAATATTTATATTTATTTGAATATTAATGATATTTAATTTATATAATTAGTATATTAAATAAATTAGAGAAAAATAATTTTAGTATTATAAAAATCATTTTAAATGAGAAAAAAGTATCAAAAAATATTTTGAGTTATAAAATGTAACTTTTAATATTTTGAGCTAATTTTCATTATTAAATTAATATTAATGATATTATATTTATTTATTTATTATATTAAAAAAATGAGTTAAAAATAGTTTTATTGATTTAAAAATCATTTAAAATGAGAAAAGTAATTTAAAAATATTTTAAGTTATAATTAAGGACTTTTAATATTTTGATGAGAAATTCATTAATATTTAAATATTAATGGTGATGGTTTAAAAATTATTTTAATTTTTTTAAAAATCATTTAAGGAGAATATTGAGAATTTAAAAAATTTTGAGTTATTATTAATAACTTTAATATTTTGACAAATATGTCATTAATATTTTAATATTATTAAATATTAATGATGATGGTATTATATAGTATTTAAATCATATAAAAATAATTCTAGTGTTTGAAAAATTATTATAAATTATAATAATTATTTGAAAATTATTAAAAGCTTCCGAAAAATATTATGAACGATGTTTGACTTATCTAAAATAATATTGAAGCTTTGAAATCGAGTTTAGTTGACAATAAATGTGTTAATTGTCGGATAGGGTGACCAGGACACCGAGATAAGACCGAAGTCCAACCATACCGAACTAGTTTTACTTGATGAGTGTTAAAATAGGTTATAAATGTGACGCCCCCAAAATAGGTATACATCACCCATTCTGAGTCGCCAAATACATGATACAGAAACAAATACTACTTCATTACTACAATTGTTGTGCAAAATACGACAACGTATAAACTGTGAGTTTAAATACAAATATTGTCTAATATACAGTATTAAAACTTAAAAGGAGTCCTCATTACAATTATTGATACACTATTTTATAAAAATAGTGAGGACAGCTAAAATAACCTTCTAGAACAATCACTCCATACCCCGGCTAGTTTCTGCTATATTCTCACCTCTTAAGAAGAAAAATGGAACAAAAAGATAAAGGGTGAGCTCAACTAGCCCAGTAAAGAATATTTTGACTAAGATAATATACAACAAATTATCATTAGTCTTCAACAGGGAAAAATCTGATATAATATAATAGACAACAAGTTTTAGATCAACAACTGCAGCGAAAATAATAATTCATTAGAAGAGTTAAGTAGAGAATAAAATCTACTATCATCTATGAATTAAAAAGTCCATCATCAATATTTTATCCTTGTAACATCAATCAACATACATCTTGAATCAAATATTCATCTTTGCACTACGGGCCAAAGATATTCATTTGTATCACCACTTGGTCATGTTTATCTTAACACCTGTTCATCTTTGCACTACGGGCCAAAGATATTCATTTGTATCATCAATTGGTCATGTTCATCTCAATAGCTGTTCATCTTTGCGCTATGGGCCAAAGATATTCATCAAGTAATCTTTCATCTTTGCACTACAGGCCAAAGATATTCATCAAGTATCACCATTAAGGACTGAGGATGATGAAAAACATTTTAGAGAACGAATCCAGTGAGACAGAAGGACAAATATTAGGGTTTCGTATTTCAGTTTATCCAAATTTAATAATACTCCATAATAACCGATTGTGAAGTAGAATTCAAAAATAAAGATCAAAACATGAATACAATCAAAGACAGTAACCATAATAGACACCTGGGACAAAGAAGAGAAAATTTCATTTTTTGGTGAATAGTGCCGTATTCGTGAATAGTGCAGTATACGTGAATAGTAACCCCGACTCAAAAAGTTCTAAATTTGATAAAAAGTTCAGACCAATATTTCGGCATAATGATATTGAAAGAAATAATACCATTTACAAAAAAATAACATCTCTTACCTCAAAATGATAGTACTTCTGATCGGAATATCGGATATGATGCTGAATGAAACTTGTACTGAATAACAACTCTCAAAGTATCTAAATACTCACAAAATACGCTCGATAATATAGAGAGAAAGAAAACTTATGTTTCTGGTGTGATTTTCAAATCTAACTTAGCCCTCTATTTATAAAAAAATATTAGCATGCCGAAGCAGACTTGACCTGCTACCTGATGGTTTTACCTGCTACTATTGCCACCCACCATATTTGAAATTCAATTTGAGCACATTTCTCACCAACCAAAACTGGGGCCCACCAATTCTATAATTTTCCACCAAAATGATAAATTCTGAAACTTTAACAATTTTTGAACTAGTCACCTCTCAAAATTCATAACAAATCATACGTTAATTTTTAACGGTTCAAAATTTGTGGACATATACTCAACTTATATATGTATAACATATCCAAATATCACAACGATCCAACGGTCGGATTAAAATTATAACTCACGTAATAGAGCTTTAAGAACACTGTTTTAATTTTTAAACCTTCCATTCCGACAAAATACTGATAAAACGCCTCAAAACTAAATCCTTCATGTATATCCACATAAAAATAAATATTTCCTTATCATATAAATTAATAATTAATTATTCACAAATAATATTATAGAATCATAATTATGACAACCAGGTCGTTCCTAGGAAAAAGGGGACTTTCCGATAAGGATTTCTCCTTATTGGCACGCAATTAGGTGACCAAACCTCTCCTTAGACAGAACTTCCTTAGACATTGTCAATAATACTATATAATAATATTATTCAAATAATATGAATTATTGATCTAATAATGGAGATACTGTGCAGTGACAATTATTGAAACAACAATAACATAAAATATCAACGCAGCAATTATTGAACCAATAAAATAAAATATTGAGCAGTAATTACTATAACAATTATTGAGCTTCTTATGTAAGGATCAATAATTAAACAATACTATGCAATACCGTGTGCTACTGTGCACCCACGCGTATTACTGTATTTTAACCATCGGGTATTCCAGCAGTATTAGCGGTAACTACTACGCCGTTATTTATAAAAACTCAAACTTGTCGTTTTCTTCATCCGACCGTTTTCGTTATGAGGCCCACAAATGACTGCGCTGTCGTACGAATATTCCCCGACAGCAAGAATATTCCACGACCAAACGAATATTCTCGACAAAATGAATATTTTATAACAACTTGCTTATTTTGCAAAAATTTGCACATTTCACCCATAACCAAAGCATTATATCAAATTAACACCCTATTATTCAAAATAATAATTAGAAGAAATTTGTTTTGATTTATAATAAGTTGGGGTCTTACAACCTCCCCTCCTTATGAAATTTCATCCTCGAAATTGACGTATGTACCTGGTATTTTGAAAAGGAGAGGATATCTCGCTTTCATTTCTGATTCCAACTCCCAGGTCATTTCCTCCATAGCATGGTTCCTCCACAAAACCTTAACTTGTGGTATAACCTTGGTGCGTAGGACATGCTCTTTCCTATCCAAGATCTTAACAGGTACCTCCTCGTACGTTAAATCTTCAGTTATCTCGTCTGGTTCTAACGTAATAATGTGGTTTGGGTCGTCCACATATTTACATAACATCGATACGTGAAAAATATTATGAACACGCGACATACTTAGCGTTAAGGTGAGTTTATAGGCCACAGTTCCTACTCAATCGAGGATTTCAAATAAATCGAAGGTTTGAGCTTTCTTCTCTTCATTGACTCTTACTTATAGAATAACACCTTCTTGCACCTTCTTCTTTATATTCATCAGCTCCGGTGTGTAACTTGAGCAGCTTTAACTTTATCGATTAAAGTCGGTTCTACTCGTATATTTGATATCATCACGTTGGTACTTGGAGTCTTTAACTCTATCTCCATCATTTGTAAGTCGTATAAAATGGGTCTTTGTGTTAACAACATCACACTCGTACCCGCATACAATCCTCTACTCAATGCGTCAGCTACAACGTTTGCTTTTCCAGGATGATATGGTCAGAACATGTGCCGAAATGAGTCGCCTCTTGAGCTCTTGGAAAATCTTCTCGCATTTCTTGCTCCATACGAATTTTATATCTTTCTGAGTCAGCTAAGTTAACAGAGTAGCGATTCGAGAAAATCCTTCCATGAATCTCCGATAATAACCAGCTAAGCCTAGAAAGCTACGTACTTTGGTCACCGAATTCGGTTGCTCTCAATTGTGATTCATATCCAAATCTTGGATGACACGTCACAATGGCACCTATTGTTTTACCACCACAAAAATATAGAGTTCCCTACGGAGAGTCTGGCTTTGGTGCATTCCACAAAGGAAGTCACCAGATAGAGGCTCGGGTACTAACTTCTATAGTTGGGTTTTTAACTCCTGAAGTTTAATAGTAGCTATTCGATATGAGATTTTAGAAATGAGTTTTGTACCGGGTTCAAAGTCGATACAAAATTCAATATCACACTCTGGGGGTAGCCCAGGAAATTCTTCAGAAAATATGTACAGAAATTCACTAACAACAGAAATATCATTCAAATCTGACGTATTTTTGTTTAAATCCATGAAATGGGCTAAGAAAGCTTGACATCCATTTTTTAATAAACGAATGACTTTATGGATTGATATGAAAGTGTTTGACTTCAATGGTTTGGTTGCTTGAATTCGTATAACAGGTTGGTTAGGAATATGAAAACTAACTACCTTACGAAAACAATCAATTTTGGCATGATGAGTAGTTAACCAATCAATCCCTAAAATTATATCAAACGCAAGTATCTTTAAAGAGATAAGATCAACAAGTAATGTGATTGTGCCCACTTGGATCAAAAAAGATTTATAAACAGTGGATATGATAAAAGTTTCTCCTAATGGAGTTTCCACAGATAAGTCAAATTCCAATTTCTCTGGAGTCAAGTTTAAATGTTGAGCACAAGCAGGAGAGATAAAAGAATGGGTAGAACCGGTATCTAGTAAGGTATAAACTTCGCAAGAATTTATAATTAACTAACCCGTGATACCTTCGTTTGGGTTCCTCGCATTTTGGGCAGTCACGACAAATGCTCTTTCAGAAATCGCCGACTTTATTTTGTCCGTATCCACCTTTGGTGGCACCGTCCCAGCTGGACTTGATTTCTCTACAAGACAAAATCGAGCTATATGACCTTCCTTTCCATAATTATAACATACCTTGGAAGACTGTGAACAGTTTGGACTTATATGTCCCTCCTCTCCGCATCTGTAGCATCTAACTGGCGGTCGTTCTCCTCCCCTAGAATTATTACTGGTGCTGGTGCTGCTGCCGACGTCTTCCAGTCATCGTTAAATCTTCTCTTCTTGAAATTTCTACTTGACTCACCTCTCCTATTATCATGGCCACGATGACCACCCGAGTGGTTATCGCTTTTGTCCGTATTTTTCCCTTCTCGCTGGTTATCATCGCTCCGATGACTGCTGTCACCGGTATGACCCTGGTTGTGGTCCCTCGGTTGAACATACTCATTATCTCGCTCAAATAATTGAGCCATGTTTACAACATCTGAATAGAAAGAAAATTTATGAGAGATAAGATATTGTCGAATCTCGGGTTTTAGACCTCTCAGAAACATCCGCGTCATACGTTCCTCATTTTCTACCAAATGAGGTGCAAACCTGGATAACTCTACGAACTTTACCTCGTACTGGGACACCGACATGTTATTTTCTTTCAGTCTAATGAACTCTACCTCCTTCATATGACGAATACTTTTAGGAAAGTACTTGTCATTGAATAGTTTCTGAAACGTTTCCCAAGACATATTGAGTGCGGCAGGCTGGGTACGCTTCACAGATTCCCACCAGTAATCTGCCTCACCACGAAACATAAAGGTGGCGAATGGAACCTTCTAGTCCTCCGTCCATCCTAAGACATCAAATATCTTGGTAATTTGTTTGACCCACATTTCTGCCTTGATCAGATCCGACTTTCGAAAGAATTCTGGTGGTCCCAAGTCTTTAAACTGCTTGGCTGTGACAAACCGCGCGTTGCTATCATTTCCACCTGTATTTTATATACGAGTCTCCCTCGTCTGATTTTGCACGAACTGCAAAAAGCTTCTAAACATCACATCATTCATCATTTGTTTGGTAGTGTTATTTACAGGAGGAATATTGCCTTCCTGTTGCACGTTCCCCTGGGTGGTGATCAAAGGTGTCTCCACAATCTCATTTACTCCATTGTTAACGTTCTCAGCTGCCATTCTTAAATACTACCATAAAACAAGGGTTATTTAAACAAATTAACATATCACATAATATCCCTATATTATGACCGACCAACAAATAAGCTTAGGCAGGACACACTAGCGAAGGATTTACTCGTCTCTCCCCTACTAGTTCTATTCCCCGATCTCCGCCAGAGACCATATCCCTAAGCTATGATACCAACTGTGACGCCCCCAAAATAGGTATACATCACCCATTCTTAGTCACCAAATACATGGTAAGGGTGAGCTCAACTAGCCCGGTAAAGAATATTATGAGTAAGATAATATACAATAAATTATCATTAGTCTTCAACAGGGAAAAATCTGATATAATATAATAGACAACAAGTTTTAGATCAACAACGGCAGTGGAAACAATAATTCATTAGAAGAGTTGAGTAGAGAATGAAATCTACTATCATCTATGAATTAAAAAGCCCATCATCAATATTTTATCCCTGTAACATCAATCAATATACATCTTGAATCAAAGATTCATCTTTGCACTACGGGTCAAAGATATTCATTTGTATCACCAGTTGGTCATGTTCATCTCAACACCTGTTCATCTTTGTACTACGGGCCAAAGATATTCATTTGTATCACCAGTTGGTCATGTTCATCTCAACACCTGTTCATCTTTGCACTACGGGCCAAAGATATTCATCACGTAATCATTCATCTTTGCACTACAGGCCAAAGATATTCATCAAGTATCACCATTAAGGATTGAGGATGATGAAAAAAAATTTAGAGAACAAATCCAGTGAGATGGAAGGACAAATATTAGGAATTCGTATTTCGGTTTATCCAAATTCAATAATACTCCAGAATAGCCGATTGTGAAGTATAATTCAAAAATAAAGATAAAAACATGGATACAATCAAAGATAGTAACCATAATAGACATCTGGGACAAAGAAGAGAAAATTTTATTTTTCGGTGAATAGCGCCGTATACGTGAATAGCGATGTATACGTGAATAGTAACTCCGACACAAAAAGTTCCAAATTTGATAAAAAAGTTTAGACCAATATTTCGGTATAGTGATATTGAAAGAAATAATACCATTTACAAAAAAATAACATCCCTTATCTCAAAATGATAGTACTTCTGATCGGAATATCAGATATGATGCTGAATGAAACTTGTACTGAATAACATCTCTCAAAGTATCTAAATACTCACAAAATACGCTCGATAATATAGAGAGAAAGAAAACTTATGTTTCTGGTGTGATTTTCAATTCTAACTTAGCCCTCTATTTATAGGAAAATATTAGCACACCGAAGCAGACTTGACCTGCTACCTGATGGCTTTACCTGCTACTATTGCCACCCACCATATTTGAAATTTAATTTGAGCACAGTTCTCCCCAACAAAAAGTGGGACCCACTAATTTTAGAATTTTCCACCAAAATGATAAATTCTGAAACTTTAACAATTTCTGAACCAGTCACCTCTCAAAATTCATAACAAATCATACGTTAACTTTTAATGGTTCAAAATTTGTGGACATATACTCAACTTATATATGTTTAACATATCCAAAAATTTTAACGATCCAACGGTCGAATTAAAATTATAACTCACGCAATAGAGCTTTAAGAACACTATTTTGATTTTTAAAACCTCCATTCTGACAAAATACTGATAAAATACCTCAAAATTAAATCCTTCATTTATATCCACATAAAAAAAATATTTTCTTATCATATAAATCAATAATTAATTATTCACAAATAATATTATAGAATCACAATTATGACAACCAGGTCGTTACCAAGAAAGAGGGGACTTTCCGATAAGGATTTCTCCTTACTAGCGCGCAATTAGGTGACCAAATCTCTCCTTAGACAGAACTTCCTTCGACATTGTCAATAATGCTATCCAATAATATTATTCAAATAATATGAATTATTGATCTGATAATGGAGATACTGTGCAGTGCCAATTATTGAAACAACAATACCATAAAATATCAATGCAGCAATTATTGAACCAATAAAATAAAATATTGAACAGTAATTACTGTAACAATTATTGAGCTTCTTACGTAAGGATCAATAATTCAACAATACTATGCAATACCGTGTGCTACTGTGCACCCACGCGTATTACTATATTTTAACCACCGGGTATTCTAACAGTGTTAACGGTAGCTACTACGCCGTTATTTATAAAAACTCAAACTTATCGTTTTCTTCATCCGACCGTTTTCGTTATGGGGCCCACAAATGACTGCGCCGTCGTACGAATATTCCCCGACAGCAAGAATATTCCACGACCAAACGAATATTCCCCGACAAAATGAATATTTTATAACCACTTGTTTATTTTGCAAAAATTTGCACATTTCACCCATAACCAAAGCATTATATCAAATTAACACCCTATTATTCAAAATAATAATTAGAGAAAATTTGATTTTATTTATAATAAGTTGGGGTCTTACAATAAACACTGATGTGACTATGTGGTGATGTGTCTAGGAGAAATATTGACTATAAATTTTAGTGTTACGTGTTGTGAATTGTTGTGCTAATTGTGAGACCAATATTATCATTATAGGTCTTTCAAATGCATATAAGTATATTGTGTAGCAGTAATCAACGGAGAAGACAAGTTTTCTTAACTCAACCTTGAGTTATATCTTTCAAATATTATGGTGGTTAATTATTGTTGATTAGACCACGTCTGAGAATTATTGTTGATTATTCGCAGTTAGTGCATGTTTATTAATTCAAATTAAATTAGTGATTCTGAGAATATACTTGGAGAATAACTGTTGTTGGGTATTTACATTCGTAGAAGCTATTATTGATTGCAAATAGTACAGATAATTACTGTCTAATGTTATATTGTGTTGATAAATGTCTTAGCTAATTGTTATGGCTAGAAAAAATTTTGTTGGAACTTGATAGGTTCGAGAAGAGAATTAAATTATTATTGACATATCAATGTCAATTGTTTCGGCTAGATCGAGAAAGAGAATAGGTATTGAAATCATAGTATTTAGTTGTTAAGATTCAAAATCTATTTACAAGACTGAGAAGAACAATCTTTTATATAAAGGGAACATTGTGGTCGTATATTCGGCCATTGTGCGCGTGTTAGTATTATGCATAATATAGGGTATAATAAAGCTGATCACTTTGTATACTTGTTGGGGGGGTATGATTTAATCTTTATGATTATCTGATACACCTGGGTATATCAAAGTAAATATTTTATAGTTACTCGAGAAGAGAAGTTCAAGATCCAATGAATCGCTTAGAATAAATATGGAAAATATTCCACTTTATTATTGCATAGAATTAATTCTTGATTATTCAATAGAATATCGTAAAAACTTTGAAAGTGTTGTATTCTTTCATTATTGGATTATTGATTTGCATAGGATGTGAGAAGACTTGTTATTCTTTATTCATATACATTCATTGTATGTCTTAACTTGTGGGAAAAATTTGTTGATCACCCTTGCTAAATAAAATATTTCAACTACGAACAAATAAGCCGGAGGGGCAGAGAAGAGCAAAGGCAAAGGTGTTTTGCTGAATTAGTATAATAAACATTATTTATTATGTTGTATTTGTAAACCCTTTTTGTATATCTAAATGGTATGTTTGTAAAGTTATGGTTAGATAACCTTGGACAATGTATTAACAATATATTTTAATGAGATATTTATTGCTATTCATCAATGAATGGGTAGTTAGATGTTATTTATATGTTGGATCGTGAGCACCAAACTCGGGGGTCATGTAACCTGAATTTGGGGGTGTCACAGGTTGATATCAGAGCTATAGGTTATAAACCTTAAGTGGGGTGGGAAAACCCTAGGATTATAACCATAAGCGAGATAGAGAATACTCATTTATAGTACTAAGTGAGTGATTAACGAAGTATATCAATAGAAAGATGTGTAGACATCGTGTGTATTAAGTTTGTATTGGTGAAGTACTAATTAAGTTATTTAAATTGACTGTAGGATGCCAGGAGAAGATGAAATGAGTACGGAGATGCTAGCGGCTATTGCACCAGTGCTAGTAGCCGAGGTACCAGCGCAAAGTGAGCCAGTGGAAGAAGTGTGAAAAGATGAACTCATAGTGAATCTGGCGAGTGATCATGATGATTATCCCGAGATGTTTCAAAATGAAGATGAGGAGGCAAAGTCCGAAGAAGCTAAGTTGGAGCTAGAGATTAAGACAAAAGTGGGAGAAAAAGATCTAGTATCTGCAGAAGTTCAAGAACTCAAGAGTAAAGTATTTTTCTTGGAGGAGTTGTGGAAGACAGAGCGAACGTTACGCGAGATGGCCGAAGAACGAAACGATTTAAAGGCACAAGTGGAAAGAATGAAGGCTGAAAGCGGTGGATCGTCTAAGGGAGCAGTAAAAAAGCAGAATGGAGGCAATAAGAGAAAGAGGGACAATGACAGTGATGATAATTCTAAAAATTCAAACACGAAGAAGAAGTAAGTCTATGGTAAGTGTGGAAACACTCACTTAGGGGAGTGTATGATGCGGAAGAATGTGTGTTTCAACTATAAACAGGAAAGGCATATTTTTCTACATTGTCCTAAGCTAAATATGAGAAAGTGTTTTTCATATGGAAGAATGGGTCATGGATTCAATAAGTGTCCCAGTAAGAAGAAGACTGGTGAAGGGAGTGGAAGGTAGACATCTTAGGTATAAGCGATTGTATCTTTTGATAGTGTGCGATATTAAAGATTGCGAGAATGATGTGTGAACATATGTATATATATATATATATATATATATATGTTTGTATGAATCTTTATTTTTTATATGAATATAAGACTAAGTTACAAGTTCTTAAAACTCATACTTATGGTAAGTTCGTGACTTATAATTATATGAAATATTTTTGACCTCAGCGAATGGACGCCAATGGTCTGACTAGGATAAGTTCATAAACTCATATAATTATGGCAAGTTCCTGAACCCATAAGTGTGGTAAGTTTAACCAACTGGGAATAGGTATATGTGAATGGAGAATTGCAACTTTTTGTGTACAGTTGTGGAGAGTTGCAACTTTTTATGTAAAGTTGTGTTGTTAATCCTGATATTTATTAAAAAGGGATAGTAATATGTGTTAAGTACTAAATGTACTATATGCTATTTGAATAAAAATGCGATTATATGAGAGCTTTATGTTAAATTCTTATTGTGTTGTTAATAAGAATTTGGATAAAGAAAGAGAATTAATGTAAGATTTTTATTTAAATCAGATAATTCCGCCTAGACGACAGAATCGAAACTAGAGAGAAGAGTGTTAGGTTTGTAATATTCATGAACGCAATCAAATTGCACAAAGTAAGTGAAACTATGTAAAATTAGAGTTTTAAAATTTTACAAACCATATACCCGGATCATCCTTTATGTACAATTATTAATTAAACGAAAAGATAAAGAACAAGAATCATACCCTTGAAGATTATAGCTTCCTCAGGTACAAGTTCACCTCCTAATCTTTTTCGCATTCAACTTGAATCCACCGGGTTTGGTTCCTTTCTTTGATCAACGTTAGCCACCCAAGTGTTTGGCCTCTAGAGTTATGGGTGTTTGGCAAAATCCTAGTTTTTCTATCTCTCATAGAAAAGGAGCGTACTCTCCAATAATTTGAATTACGTCTGTTGTCAAAAGTCAACAACAACTCTATCACCCTTAATAAGACTCCTCCTATTTATAGATGTGGCAACCCTTCATAACAATTAAGGAATTGAGTTTTATTTTAATTAATTAAATCCTTTAATTAATTAGGCTCCTAATCTTATCAGGAATAATTAATTAAACTCTTTTAATTAATTAGCCTCCTAATCTTATTAGGATATATGAGAGTACTTTTATTAATTAATTTCTAAACTCCTTTAGGAATTAAATAATAATAATAGTAATAATAATAATAAGACTCCTCTTATTAATTTATATTTAATATTTCTAAAATATTAAATAATAAATATTAAGCTATTTAATTTATTCTATCATCATATATTAAATTAAATATACTTAACTTATTATTACGATTATGCCATTAACTTCTTAAATAATTATTCTTCATTTTATGGTGTGGCCCTTTAGTTTCTCCATATTAAACCGGTTGCGAATAAATCAATTAGAACAATTCTAATCTTATTTAAATAAATAAATTAAAATATTAATTATTTAAATAAATAATATTTATTCTACAATAGGGATAAGCCTCCTTAGCGATTAACGACTTTCCAGATAATATAGATTTCAATATTAATCATAAAAGAACCTTTGAGTAAATAGTTACCGTACAATTCAATCCTTCCACCATACAATGTCCCAATTAAATATAAGACATGGAATTACTGTCAAGTCTTATTTTATTTAATTATATGTATTTCGATCCTTAAATGTACTACTCCAAATAATGCAAATTAGAAACTCCTTTCTAATTTTATTCTTCCTTGGCCAAGGACTACTGTGTTGTCATTTATCGAATCACATAGGACATTTCTCTTCTTTTAGTAGAAGTGGTAGATTCTTTATTGACCATACATTATCTCCATGTACAACTTATTATACCCAAGCATACCCTTTGACATACCCTAAGGGTCTTAAGGAATAAGTCAAAGTATAACTTATCATACACAAGATACTATGATGATCTCAAGTCCAAGGATCACTTGTACTACTATCACTACAGGAATTCCTATTAACAGGCAAGTAAAACTCCATTAGGTATTCCTTAGCGAGCCACGTTCAGTGAACTTATTCTCTAATAAGCACCTACATACTTACTTTAGTGTCTTCACACAAATGATCATAAGATCAGTCATCCTCATCTAATGAGCAAGTAACGTATGTACCAATCTATCCAGATTCACTAATCCCCAATTTAGTAATTCAACGATTGGGAACTATTTTAGTTTTAAGCTTTCTATGAATTTAGATCTCATTAGAATGATCATCATCATTATTCTAAAAGCATTGCTTAAAACTATGGGTTTATCACATATTATAAAACAGCATCATGTATATAATTAAAAGCCTTTAATAAATTAATACTTTTTATTAATAAATGAATAAGATTGTTACAAAGTATATGCTTTATCATCAAACATGATTGGCTTGTGTGCATACTACTTTCAATATCCCACTTGCACTAAAGCCAATCGCCATGATATCTCCTACCCTTCTTCTCTAAGTGACGATTATCCTACTGTTGGATAAGCTTTAGTTAATGGATATGTAATGTTGTTCTTGAGAGTCCACTATCTCTATAGTGATTTCCCATCTTTCAGTGATTCTTATAATCAAATGAAAGTGCCACAACACATGTTTAGATCCAAGATGAGACTTAGGAACCATTCCTAGTTCTGTAATGAACTTTTCATCCAAAAAATCAACTTACAGCTTCATTTACAACTATATACTTTGTCTTTATCACTAAACCAATAACTCTTTGCTGTTTGAAAACTTTCTAATTCACTGCACCACCGTTCAAGGTAATGCTTTACCTTAAAGTGGATTTTCTGTCGTCTTGGTCTGTCTAAAAAACTTGAGTCTGTTAAGCCTTCTAGTTTTAATTCAGACTCACCATAAATTTGATCACATCCTTAGTGCCGGTTAAGTACTTTAAGATATTTTTCACTGTTTGACAGTGATCTTCTCCAGAATATGACTGATCATCATCAGGTCTCATACATTTCATTGCATACATGATAGTTACTCATGCGATCTCTCTTTTATGAGTCTATGGGGACTATTAAGAGAGATACACTCCATGGCTCATCAACATGAGACATCTCTTGGAGTTTGCCATGCTAAACAACTTTAGCATCAAATGAATATACGTTCCTTGGGTTAAGTCGAGTATCCTTTTAAATCTATCTTTATAGATTTGTATCCCCAATTTACGATACTCTTCCCAAATCATTCATGGAGGATATGTTTAGACAACTTTATCTTTACTGATTATAGCATTGATATGTCATTCCTTATCCGTAGTATATCAACATATAATACTAGGAATGTTACAACGCTCCCACTGACCCTTTTGTACACACTAGATTCATTTTTGTTTTTGATAAAATCAAACTATTTTGACTGTCTCATCAAAATGAATGTTCCATCTTTGAGAAGCTTGCTTCAATCTATTTCTCTGAGTGTCTACAACTCTTACCTCATCGTATGTAACTGGATTATCATCTTCTATGATGTGTACCTCATCATCATCATCAATGATGAATCCATACCTCCTAGGTATCTTCGGTACTCTTCTAGATTTACGATTCGGTTATGGTACAATAGGTCTATCTACAGGTTTCTCTTATTTGACATATAGTGTTTTGTGGTTCTTGAACTCTTCAAGATCTATTATCCTCCCACTAGCCCCTTTAATGATAAACATCTTTATCTTAGAAGGCAGTGTGTTTCACAATAAACACATTTTGCTAAGTAGGATTATATAACATATATCCTAAACTTACTTTAGGATGTCCCACAAATTTGTACTTGTCAAATCTTATCCCAAGCTTATCCTTTGAAACCTTTTCACATAAGTTGGACAACCCCTTATCTTAACATACTTAAGATTAGGAATCCTCCCTATCCATAACTTTTATGGAGTCTTGGGGCCAGATTTTGAGGTTACCTTTTTCGTAGATATACTGCCATTTCTAGGACATTATCCCAGAAGGATACTGGTATGTCGGTAAAATCATTATGGACCGTACCATGTCCAATAAGGTACGATTTTTTCTTTCAGATACATCAATCAATTATTGCGTATCAGGAGGCGTCCATTATGAGAAAACCATTTGAGATGATTTAGAAACTTATTGCACAAGTATTTATTCCTTGATCTAATTAAAGAATCTTAATACTTTGTCAATTTGTTTTACTTTTGAATTCTTTGAACCTTTCAAATAATTCACACTTGTATTTCATCAAATACACACATTCAACTCTTTGAATGATCATCTCCTTTTCTTATACTAGTTTGTTCAATTTATAAAATTATTTTTACGTAAGTCAAGTATACAAAATCTATTAAGTAATATTCCAGTTCTATACAAAATATTATTATTATAAATAGAACAACAATTGTTCTTAAATATAATACCAAAGATTTCATTGTCCAACAACAAAATGAAAATAATGTTTCTAACAAGAACTGGAATACAATAATAACTTATTGACTTAATAGATTTGCCCGCAGGCATTGCTAAACTATAAGTTTTTATGGCTAATGTGACAACCTTTGCTTCATTTCCCACACATAGGATTACTTATATTTGTTTAGCTTTCTACTTCTGCTTGGTCCTTTCATAAATCTATATTTATGATAACCAAATTCGGTATCCAATACCCATGTAAAAACATGACTTAAAGAAAAATTTATTTTAAATCATGAACAAAATTGTATTTGTAATCGAAACTTCACTAAGCTTCTTCTGGTTAGCCTCTGCAAAATACTTCTTGCAGTTTCTTTTCGGTGTCCAGGCTTATTGCAATGGAAGCAAACTGCTTTGCTATCTATATCAGTTTTGTTCTTATTATCCTTTATTTTTGCCTTTCCATTTACCTTCTTTGAATCGTCTTCTTTTCAGAAGATCCTTTGACCCCTACCAGTAAGACTTGGTCTTTCTTGGTTGGAAAGTAACTCTCAATATTTTTCAAGATGTTAAGCAAATCAGCGAGGTTGATATCTAGCTTGTTCATATGAAAAATTTACAACAATTGTGAAAGGAGTCCGGGAGTGAGTGCAAGATCAAATCTTGGTTCACCTCTCCATACATGACAAAACCCATTGTCCTAATTGTTCAATCAAATTGATCATGTTTAGGACCTTCTGTCCATACTGTAGTGTCATCGGTCATTCTAGATCGGAAGAGCTCCTCAGATATCTGATATCAATTAGTCCTATATTCCTCACCATCAACTACTTGACGTACATGAGTATAGTAGGAGTATCCATAGTTTCAAGTTGATGCTGAAGCTTGTTACTCATGGATACGTGCATGATGCATTGAGCCAACTGTACATCATCTTGCCACTTTCTAAAAGTAGCAATCTCTTCCTCAGAGGCATTGTCTGGAACCATTGCAGGGATAGTCGTATTAAGGACATAAGATAGCTTTTCAGCCATGAGAACTATTTTCAAATTCCTTAACCAATCCTTTTAATACTGTCCGGTTAAATATCATTTAATATGCTTCGCAGTGATAGTAATTTAGACATTGTAAAATTCTGTAAATGAATTTGTAATTAACAATATTTTAGCATACATTCTTTTATTAATTACCAAAATAAATTAGGTCTTATTTTAAATTGGTATCTCCCACTATTTTCATCAAACTATATTACCCTCAATCTATATAGTTCGGCGATATCTAATTAAAGATATGTTAGTAAGAATAAGGATCCCAATTCAAATGTATATAGACTTGTGTGTGCACAACAAACTATATATAAATAAATAGGTAGACAACTCTTGTCAATTACATCAACTATGTAACTCCTTGTATTTTGCCTCTTAAATCATAATGGTCAAGTGTGTGCACATCCGAACTAAAATAATTTAAGTTAAGTCAGACCCAACATTTTCATATAAGTGAAGAGAAAACTACAGCCCTTGTGTGTGTACAACAAAACAGTAATGGTCAATTCCTTATAAATATCATATGTAATAAAAATAATATCTTAAATATTTAATACTTGCCTTGTGTGTGCACAACAAATTCATATTAAATATTCAATACTCTATTGTTTCTATCATGCTAGAAGGCGACGTTCAATATTCTAAATATCTTTGAACGTTACAACTTAATATAAAATATTTGAGGAGTTTGTTATTAATTTTTCTCATCTTGTTTAGCGTGCATGCACATATATATATAAAATACGCGTCATATTAATTAACATGCGAAGCATGTTTGCATAATATATAATATATATAGTATAAGCATGCACATATAGAATACTATATTCTACTCGGATTGATTATGGACTTTTATTCTAGTTTGGTTCACTAGAGCCACCAAGTGAACCAAAAGGTAAAACCCTAGGGGTGAAAGAATTAATATTTAAATATAATTATTACATTTAAACCCGGGCTCCGTTACAAACGAGTTTTTAAGCGCTCCTTGCTCCTTTGCTCCTTGGTCTCCAATTTTTCAAAATAATTCTAACTAATCCTATTACAAAACTATTTAAAATAAATAGAAACCTTGATCAGCAGTCAAGGAGAAGTACATAGGAGGGAGTTAGAATTTATATTAAGAAAAAATTAGAGAAGACGAGGTACGCAGACCCTATTTAATAAAATCCATACATTCATGCATTCAACTAAAATAAAATTTAATCACATTAGTCAATAATCCATAATCAATCTCATTTATTATCATACATATCACCATATGCATCAATAAATTACATTCATCTCATGAATAATAAATATTCAATATATACATTGATATCATTTAATGGGCAAATTTAGTTAGTATAAAATCTAATTTTGAATCAAAATAAACTCCTTTATTTTAATCCAAATTTAAATCAAAATAAACCTCTTTTATTTTAATTTATCCAATTTTGAATAAAATAAACTATTTTATTTTAATCAAAATCTTTAATCAAAATAAACTCCTTTATTTTAATTAATTATGGAATCCAATTCCAAGAAAAAAATAAAACTCCTTTATTTAAAGGAAACACAGATTCTTTTCTTATTCACAAATAAACTCTTTTATTTTGAATAATATGAAATCATATTCCATATCTAAATAAACTCCTTTATTTAAGAAAACACAGATTTTTTTTCTTATTCACAAATAAACTCCTTTATTTTAAATAATATGAAATCTTATTTCATGTCTAAATAAACTCCTTTGTTTAAGGAAATATGGAATCTAATTTTAACTCCAATTAGTTATCATGGAATCTAATTCCAACTCTAATTAGTTAGCATGAAATTCAATTTCAAAATTAAAATAAATCTTTTTATTTTAAAATTAAAATAAACCTTTTTATTTTAAGATTAAAATAAACTTTTATTTTAATTATATAAATATATATATATATATATATATATATATATATATATATATATATATATCATGTGAAGTTTCCTGCATGTAACTTATCAAATATTTGATTTATATATATCATATATCATAAAAGGAACAATACCCATATATAATATATATTTCATATACATATTAAGCAAAGTAATGATAACCTTATGTGTGAGATCACGTGAATCTGGCTTGTTAACTATATATATAGTATATGAGTAAGTTGCGCAGATTCGCGTGCCCATTAACGTGATTCGCGAGTTGCATGCTTTCGTGAATATCATTTCTGTTTTTTTTTTAAAATTGTATACAACAAATTATGTACAATTAAATTTTTCTAAACATATATCAATATACATATCAAATCCGAACAATTAATAATTCGCATAAAGGTTTGGCTCTGATACCACTGTTAGGTTTGTAATATTCATGAACGTAATAAAATTGCACAAAGTAAGCAAAAACGTGTAAAATTAGAGTTTTAAAATTTTACAAACCATATACCCGGATCATCCTTTATGTACAATTATTAATTAAACAAAAAGATAAAGAACAAGAATCATGCCCTTGAAGATTCGAGCTTCCTCAGGTACAAGTTCACCTCTAAATCCTTTTCGCGTCCAACTTGAATCCACCAGGTTTGGTTCCTTCATTTGATCAACGTTAGCCACCCAAGTGTTTGGCCTCTAGAGTGATGGGTGTTTGGCAAAACCCTATTTTTTTTATCTCTCTCCATAACAATTAAGGAGTTGTGTTTTATTTTAATTAATTAAATCCTTTAATTAATTAGGCTCCCAATCTTATTAGGAATAATTAATTAAACTCTTTTAATTAATTAGCCTCCTAATCTTATTAGGATATATGAGAGTACTTTTATTAATTAATTCTCAAACTCCTTTAGGAATTAAATAATAATAATAGTAATAATAATAATAAGGCTCCTCTTATTAATTTATATTTAATATTTCTAAAATATTAAATAATAAATATTAAGCTATTTAATTTATTCTATCACCATAGATTAAATTAAATATACATAACTTATTATTACGATTATGCCATTAACTTCTTAAATAATTATTCTTCCTTTTATGGTGTGACTCTTTAGGTTCTCCATATTAAATCGGTTGTGAATAAATCAATTAGAACAATTCTAATTTTATTTAAATAAATAAATTAAAATATTAATTTATTTAAATAAATAATATTTATTCTACAATAGGGATAAGCCTCCCTAGCGATTAACGACTTTCCAGATAATATAGATTTCAACATTAATCATAAAAGAACCTTTGAGTAAATAGTTACCGTACAATTCAATCCTTCCACCATACAATGTCCCAATTAAATATAAGACATGGAATTACTGTCAAGTCTTATTTTATTTAATTATATGTATTTCGATCCTTAAATGCACAACTCCAAATAATTAAAATTAGAAACTCGTTTCTAATTTCATTCTTCCTTGACCAAGGACTACTGTGTTGTCATTTATCGAATCACATAGGACATTTCTCTTCTTTTACTAGAAGTGGTAGATTCTTTATTGATCATACATTATCTCCATGTACAACTTATTATACCCAAGCATACCCTTTTATATACCCTAATGGTCTTAAGGAATAAGTTAAAGTATAACTTATCATACACAAGATACTATGATGATCTCAAGTCCAAGGATCACTTGTATTACTATCACTACAGGAATTCCTATTGACAGACAAGTAAAACTCAATTAGATATTCCTTATCGAGCCACGTTCAGTGAACTTATTCTCTAATAAGCACCTACATACTTGCTTTAGTGTCTCCACATAAATGATCATGATATCAATCATCCTCATCCAATGAGCAAGCAACGTATGTACCAATCTATCCGGATTCACTAGTAATCCAACGATTGGGAACTATTTTAGTTTTAAGCTTTCTAAGAATTTAGATCTCATTAGAATGATCATCATCATTATTCTAAAAGTATTGCTTAAAAGTATGGGTTTATCACATATTATTAAACAACATCATGTAGATAATTAAAAGCCTTTAATAAATTAATACTTTTTATTAATAAATGAATAAGATTGTTACAAAGTATATACTTTATCATCAAACATGATTGGCTTATGTGCATACTACTTTCAAAGAGCATCTAGTGAATAATGATGGAGGTCAAGAAGACCCGATGCAAAACTTTGTAAATATGATAGCCCAAGCTATGGGAAATAGAGCTCCAGCAGTAGGAGCAAGATAACAACCAACTAATAGATTGGCAAATTTTAAGGAATTTAAAGCGGTAGGACCGCCAATGTTTAAGGGAACTACAAATCCGATTGAAGCCCAAACATGGGTGAAGGGGATGGAGAAGGTATTTATCATTGCTAGATTAGCTAAAAAGCAAAAGATAGCTTTTGCTACATACTTGATGAAGGGAGAAACCAATTACTAGTGGGAGACTAATCAGGCTAGAGCTGGTATAGCTGTAGTGACTTGGACAAGATTCAAGGAGTTGTTCTTTGAGAACTACTTTTCGCCGAGTATGCAAGCTCGGATGGAAGTCAAGTTTTTAGAACTGAAGCTGGAGAACATGTCGATATCAGAATACGCTGCTAAATTCAATGAGGTTGCGAGATTTGCACCTCATCAGGTGGACATGGAGGTGAGAATAATCCAAAGGTTTGAGAATGGGTTGAAGCCAGGGATATTCAACAAAGTAGTTGTGTTGCAGATTAATACGTTTGTGGCTTTAATGGAGAAAGTGATTATTGTTGAAGGAGGGAGCGAAGCGGCATATCAATTTCATCAAGAGAAGAAGAAGAGGACAAATGATGGAGGTAGTAGTGGTGGTAGTAATCTGAACAAGAGAAAGTGGAGCAAGAATACCTAATCGGGTAACAAGACAGAAGAGAAGAGAAAAGGAGGTGAGCCTTGTGCAACTTGTGAGAAGAATCATGCAGGAGTTTTTCTAAAGAAGAAGGGAGTTTGTTATAATTGTGGACAAGAGGGACACATATCGCCCAATTTCCCCAGTCCGAAGAAGATACAAGGTTGTTATGCCTGTGGATCAACTGATAATCTGGTTCGAGATTATCCGAAGAGGAATATGGAGAAGGGAAGTGTCAATAAGGGACCCGGTAGCGGAACCCTAGCGATAAGAGGACCTACACAACCAGGAAGACCAATGACCCGTACATTCAACATGACGATGCAAGATGAAGTAGCTACCCAGGATGTGGCAACAGGTAACGATTTCGTTTAGAAATTAAATTGCGCAAGTGATATTGGATAAATATTGCTGTGAATTGTTTTCTTTTATAGATCCAAGTCACAGGTTAGAATATTGGACACAAATTAATATTGTGTTGATAAGAATGAATTGATGATATAACTTTAAAAGATTGTAGAGAATAAGAAAGCGGTGATTCCGAGGACGGAATCCTTATAAGGAGGGGAGAATGTGATAACCCGGAATTTCGAATAATTCGAATAATTTTTTTTATTTAAATATTGATTATCAATATTGTGTTATGTATCTATGATACGAGTCTAAGAAAAGTGGTCAATTTATGTATTGACTGAGAAATAAGAGTAGAGTTATGCTTAATAGAGAATAGAAACCCTAACCCTAGTTAAAGATAGGGATTCAGTAGAAAATAAAATTATAATAATTGTATTGATGAGTACGTATTTGTACTGTATATAATGTGTGATCAGTGATTGATCGGATAGGGTATAAAATTAGCAAACCCTAATGAGGGATTAGAAACCCTAATCTCAGGTTGTGAAACCCTAATTAAAAAACCCTAATTGAGTTTATCAAACCCTAATGGTGAGAATTAAAAAAAGTTATGTCAATTGATAAGAATACCCTAAAACATATAAGGAAAATTACATAAATACCCTTTTAGGTGTGAAAAGACTAAAATACCCTTTACTTAAAACTTAAGTTAAGAGAATCTTCTAGAATTGCATGACTCATCACTTGTGGCTTATCACATGTGCTGGAAATCTTGCTAAATCTGATCCATATTTCCACCTTGCAACCAATAGATTAATTGTATCAAATATTAGAAAGATCAAAGAGAGAGATAAAGTCACAAAAATTAGCACATTTGCTCTCTAACCTTCAACCAACCTCTTCTCTCTCCTTAGCCATGAAATATCTAAGTATATCAGTCCTTAACAAAGCTCATAGATAATCAAGATCAGTGGAGAAAAGCCAAGATCAAAGATTAGACAAAGGAGGTATAACCCCTAACTCATTCTTGATCTTGTATGCTTAGACCAAGTTTGTGTTTTTGTGTTTTAATACATACTAGAGGATGCTATATGATGATCTATGATGTTATATCATAGATCTATATCATCAAAATGCTTTAAAAACCAAGTTTATCAAAACTGCCTAAGAACCCTCGAAAGTGGCCTGACAAGCATATATCAGTGGCCTTAAATCCTTATCTATTTTTTCTTTGTGTTGTTTTATGTTATAGACTTAAAATATGACATGAGGACTGTAATCTAGAAGTGGAATCAAGGCTATTCCATGTCCAGATTACAAGTTATTAATGGTCAAAGTCGGTTGACTGACCATGACCAAGTGATTTCTAGATAACACAGAAATCCTTAAGCAGTGTCTGACAAGATCTTCAAAGGCCAAGATCTATCAGATGTTAGAAGATTTGATGATGTTATTGTATACATGTTATAGCCTGTTAGATGGACTCTATATCCATGCCTTTAGATCCTTTAAACAATTAACAAATCAAGTGTAGTGGATGGTTAAACTAGGCCATCCGGTCACGATTTCTGTTTTATAGAAATTCCAAAAAACGTAAGAACTAGCTTTTTAACAGGCTTTGACCGGACTAAATCTGGAGAGTGTGATGTACTTGGGCTGATCTGTTGATGCATATGTGTTCCTTGACACGTGTACTACATGTTTGAACCAAGAGAACAACAAATGGATGACCAGAACACTAAGATTATTGAGCTAGAAAGGAGGCACTGGAAAATGTCTGGGTTTCTGGGTTACCCAGAAAACCTAGAAACGTTCTGACAACAACATTGAAGGCCCAAATCTTTATGATTTGATGTGTTATGACCTAGATGATGGTTGATAATTGTAATGCTACATACATAATACAATATCAATACTATAGTAAACCCAGAATCATCATGAGAAGAGAGTTAGAGGTGGTCAAACATGACCCCTTGAGTACTGAATGTCAGTGTTCTTGAGATCAAGAACACCAACAGCGACAGAAAATGCCGCTATAGGCTATAGCGACGGTTTTAAAGATTTTAATTATTTTAGTTTCTGAAATATGGTTAAAAATAGAAATAAATTTCTAAAAATTAAGTTGAGAAATGTCATAGCTAATTGTTCTGGCTAGACGAACTTTTGTTGGAACTTAATAGGTTCGAGAAGAGAATTCAATTATTATTGACAGATCAATGCCAATTGTTTCGGCTAGATCGAGAAAGAGAATAGGTATTGAAATCATAGTATTTCGTTGTTAAGATTCAACATCTGTTTATAAGATTGAGAAGAACAACCTTTTATATAAAGGGAACATTGTGGTCGTATATTCGGCCGTTGCGCGTATGTTAGTATTATGCATAATATATGGTATAATAAAGCTGATCACTTTGTATACTTGCTAGGGAGTATGATTTAGTCTTTATGGTTATCTGATACACCTGAGTATAACAAAATAAATATTTGATAGTTACTCGAGAAGAGAAGTTCAAGATCTAATGGATCGCTCGGCATAAATCTGGAAAATATTTTACTTTGTTATTGCGTAGAATTGATTCTTGATTATTCAATTGAATATTGTAGAAACTTTGAAAGCAGTGTACTCTTTCATTATTGGATTATTGATTTACATAGGATGCAAGAAGACTTATTATTGATTAATGAATTGTTCAGCTATTTCAAAGTTCTCCAAGCTTTGGTGTTATTCTATTGAAACAGATAGTCTATTATTCTTGATTCATATACATTCATTGTATGTCTTAACTTGTGGGGCAAATTTGTTGCTCACCCTTGTTAAATAAAATATTTCAGCTAGGAACGAAGAAGCCGGAGGGGCAGAGAAGAGCGAAGGCTAAGGTGTTTTGCTGGATTAGTATAATAAACATTATTTATTATGTTGTATTTATAAACCCTTTTTGTATATCTAAGGGGTATGTTTGCAAAGTTATGGTTAGATAACCTGGGACAATGTATTAACAATATATGTTAATGAGATGTTTATTGCTATTCATCAATGAATGGGTAGTTAGATGCTATTTATATGTTGGATCGTGAGCACCAAACTCGGGGGTCAGGTAACCCGAATTTGGGGGCATCACAATTTATCCCAACCCTTAGGGTTTACAAAAAATAAATTTCTAGAATTTCTAATTAGGGTTTAAAATAAAAGTTTAGTTTTCTAAAAATGGAAATTAGGGTTTCTAAATTAGATTAGGTTTCCTAATTACTTAGGACTTGGAAATTAGGTTTAAGATTTCCTAATTAACATTTAGCTTTCTAAATTAACGAGTAGGTTTTACCTAATTACACATTAGGGTTTTAAACTTAGAAATTAGGGTTTCTAACTTAAGCTTTCTAACTTAGTAATTAGGTTTTTCCTAATTAGGTTTATCCTAATTAGGTTTATAATTAATATTATATATCATTAATCATATAAACACAATAACTAATTAATCTTAAATTCCTATTTGAATTACAAATTATGGTTTATAAATTTAACATTAGGGTTTTTGTAAGGCTATGCTAAAACTGTTCATCAATTAACCTTACACATATACATTACATACTTATAACATAGAAATACAATGAATATATTATAAATATTCAAATTCCTTATTCAAAATAGAAAATTATGGTTTTGAACCATATCCGACTTAACTTTCATTCTCAATCAACTTATAAAAATTAAATTGACTAATCTGCTAATTCCATATCGCATATATTACAAAATATTATTACTAAAACTAATATTTATAATAATTAATAAATTAAAAAAAATATTCGTAAAAATATAATTGTTTGAAAATTCTCGGTCTTTACGGCCTATTTTCCCAGAGTTACCAAAGAGGTGATCATTGGTTTCGTCAGAAATAATGTCATTTGTCGATATGGAGAACCGGAGGTGATTGTATCAGACAACGCCAAAAACCTCAACAACAAAATGATGGAGGAATTATGCAGCAAATTCCACATCAAGCATCTCAACTCCGCCATCTATCGACCAAATATGAATGGTTCTGTTGAAGCGGCTAATAAGAACATCAAAAAGATCATGCAAAAGATGTCCGCAAATCATAAGGGATGGCCTGACTTGTTGCCTCTGACTCTATTAGCCTACAGAACATTAATGTGCACTTCCACAGGGGCAACCCCCTATTCATTAACCTATGGCATAGAAGTAGTGCTCCCCATAGATATAGAAATGGAATCCCTTAGAGTGTTGATAGATGCTCAAATGGAGGAAGACCAATGGTTATAAGACCGGTACCACCAATTATCTCTGATAGATGAAAGGAGGGCCACATCCATTTTCCATGGTCAATTATATCAACAAAGGATCGCTCGATTCTATTACAAGAAAGTCTGGCTACGACAGTTCAATGAAAATAACTCAGTCTTGAAAAAGGTCATTGACAACCAGGATTAATCTAAAAGAAAATTCACCCCAAACTAGGAAGGCCCATTCATTGTTAAGGAGGTATTGACACGAGGAGCCCTTAGATTGCAAGAAATGGATGGTAAAGAATTTCCCCAACTCATCAACTCAGACACAGTAAAAATGTATTATGTCTGAAGTTACCTAGAAACCAGCATCCTGGTTTTGGATCAAAAATCCATCAGTTAATTCAGGTTTTCCAAACCTTGCTAACCACATCAGTTCTCCCAAGCGGGAAGAACTACGCAGACCTGATCTCCCCCATACACGGGAGTACGTAGGCAACCATTTATGGTGCGGTCTAACCTCTACGAAAAAAACCCCTTCACCACATACAACTTTCAACATTTTCACGCTAAGTTTGAACTACGCAGACCTGATCTCCCTCATTAATGGGAGTATGTAGGCAGCCATTTACAGTGCAATCTCACCCCTACAAAATCACAAAACCCTGTTAACGGTGCTAGGATCATCATTCAACCTTTCAAACCAAACCATAAGAGATGGAACTTCCTAATCTCCTCCATACACAGGAGTACATCGGCGACCATCTATGGTGCGATCAAACCACACCTCATCGGCTTAGACCACAGGGATGGAACTACCTGTAATGATACATGTATAGAAGCATGCTATGTGATGACTTGTTTCTGGTAAGTGTGGACTCATATTAGTTACACATACTAATTGGAAATACCGACTTGTTAATATTAGGTCGTTTCAACGCGAGTTAGTTAAAGCTAATATTATATTGTAGCTGAGCAAATAGTCAAGTTTCTTTGAACTTCACTCTTTGATTGTGTAAGTTCCCTAAACTTACTCCAATTATTGTTGAGAAAGTATCTTAAACCCTTGCATTACTTTATTCGACGCATATCGTAAGTAAATTCCCTAAACCGTAAGTAAATTCCCTAAACTTACTCCAATTATTGTTGAGCAAGTTTCTTTGAACATCACTCTTTGATTGTGCAAGTTCCCTAAACTTACTCCAATTATTGTTGAGCAAGTATCCTAAACCCTTGCATTACTTTATTCGACGTATATCGTAAGCAAGTTACCTAAACTTACTGCAAATTTGTTTTTGTGAAAGATTCCTATTCTTCTCGTATTGTATTGAGTAGGTTATTGTTGAATTGAAAGTTATTCATTTAAGCTTGAATCTTATTTCCAAGCATGCTATTAAGTGGTTTAATTACTTTACAATTATTCCACATCGATATTCTTGATATTCGTACTTGGTGCAATTGAGTTCGTACAGTCTTGGACTTGTACATCATTTAAAGTTCTATAATTCTTGAACTGTGTTAGATAGAGTCTAAACCTTTGTTCGGTTAGACAAGTGAATGAAGTTTTTTTAAAAGCTATCCAAACCTATTGAGGGTAAGGATTCTTAGACTGAAAGAATAACCCTTTCTATAATAGGCGGGGAGTACCAGGTATCTAATATAAGATACACAAAACAGATTTAAATGTTATGCATATACATAGTGTACGCGAGGATAATCCCCTCAAGTACTTATTCTGTAGCCAGTAACCAAAGGGTCAATCAGCTATTGATTTCATTGGAGTGTTATAGTTCAAAGTCTACTTAACTAGCAGTTGTTCTAAATGCAATCTTTATATTTGCTTCTAATATTCATATCATTGAATCCTTCAGATATTCATATTGTTGAATTCTTTGTCAGATATTTTTTCTTTCATCATGATATATCCTTATTATTGTATTTAAACATGTTGAGCAAACTTGTTGCTCATCCTTGCTATATCATGAATTATATTGCAGCTAAGCCCGAGACCTCAGAAATGGACAAGGGTAAAGGAAATATGTAGATTAGTCGCCAGGAGCAGACTTGACTATATGCCTAGTTTAAATTACTGTTATGTAATAAGAACCCTAATTATTATTTTAGGGTATGTTTGTAAGACTTTATTAAGGTTATCGAATCTTGGGACTAGTAACACCTTTTGAATGAACGACGTACGTTTATTATATTCCGCATTTTAGTTATCGTATGTTGTTTAGAGGTGGATGTTTTTATTTTATCGTGATGACCGAACCAGGGTCAGAGGACCCGAATTCGGAGGCGTCACAGGTTAAGTGAAGCGCCTATTTTGTCATTACCCGATTACACAGGAAATGTTGTAGTTTATAGTGATGCCTCTCATAGAGGACTTAGTTGCGTGCTCATGCAGCATGGCAAGGTCATTGCGTATGTATCAAGGCAGTTGAAGGATTATGATAAAGTTTACCCTACTCATGATCTGGAACTGGCCGCGGTAGTGTTTGCCTAAAAGATATGGCGACATTTTCTTTATGGAGAAAAATATGATATATACACGGGCCATAAGAGTCTAAAATATATCTTCACACAGAAGGAGTTGGATATGAGGCAGAGGAGATGACTGGAGTTGATAAAGGATTATGACTATAAAATTCTGTATCACCCTGGAAAAGCAAATGTAGTGGCCGACGCCTTAAGTAGAAAGGGTTGGGAGAAGGTGTCTATCTTAACAGCTCAAACTGAGTTAATAACAGAGATGGCTAGGATGGAAATAGAGGTGAAGTTGCCGAGTGAATCGGGACAAAGACTGTTTGCAATGGAGATCTAATCTACCATCGTAGAGAGAGTCAAGTAGGTGTAGCTCAAAACTGATAAGTGTGACCAGATGAAGAAGAGGTTACCCAATGAAACAGATATTAAGTATAGTCTTGATAATGAGGGATTATTAAGATTTGAAGGAAGAATTTGGGTTTTCGAATGAGACAGAATTAAAGGAACAAGTTTTACAAGAGGCTCATAGTTAAAGGTACTCGATTCATCCTGGTAGCACTAAGATGTACCAAGACCTTCGACAAAGTTTTTGGTGGCCAAACATGAAGAGAGAAATAGCCGAGTATGTGAGTAGGTGCTTGACTTGTCAGAAAGTTAAAGTCGAACATCAACGACTAAGTGGCTTATTACAGTCATTGGAGATTTTGAAGTGGAAGTGGGAGCATATCACGATGGACTTTGTGGTGGGACTTCCGACTACTCATAAGGGGTAAGATGCGATTTGGGTAATAGTGGATCGGTTGACAAAGTCGACTCACTTTTTGCCAATTAAGGTTAAGTATAACTTAGACCAATTAGCTAAACTTTATGTTAAGGAAATTATTTCCAGACATGGAGTACCAGTTTTGATTGTGTTAGATCGTGACCCATGATTCACGTCGAACTTTTGGAGGAGTCTGCAATAGCAGTTGGGAATACAGTTGAAGCTGAGTATGGCTTATCATCCACAAACTGATGGGCAGAGCGAGAGAACAATTCAAACGTTAGAAGATATGCTGAGATCTTATGTCATGGATTTCAAGGGTAGTTGGGATGATCATCTACCATTAGTAGAGTTTGTGTATAACAACAGTTATCATGCAAGCATAGACATGTTGCCTTACGAAGCTTTGTACGAAAGAAAGTGCAGAACACCGTTGTGTTGGGATGAAGTGAGAGAACGCCGAATGCTTGGACTAGAATTGGTGCAACAAATAGCGGATGTAGTGAAGCTAATACGAATACGATTGGTAGCAGCTCAAGACATACAAAGGAAGTTTAAAGATTTGCATCAAGAAAATAGGGAGTTTGAGGTAGGCTCGTATGAATTTCTAAAGGTATCTCCTTGAAAAGGAAAGATACGCTTTGGAAAGAACGGGAAGTTAATTCCAAGGTTTATAGGACCTTTTGAAGTGTTAAAACGGGTAGGCGAGGTAGCTTATATGTTAGCCTTACCTCCAGACCTAGAACGAATACATAACATGTGTCACGTATCGGTGTTACGTCCTTATAAATCGGATTATAAGCACGTAATAGAGTACGAGCCTATTGTTATTGAGAAGGACTTAACGTACCAAGAGTTGTCGATTCAAATCATTGATAGAAAAGAGCAAGTTCTACGGAATAAAGTTATACCTTCCGTGAAGGTGTTATGGAAGAACCACGATGCCGAAGAAGCAACGAGGGAACTTGAAGAAAAGATGAAGAAGAATTACCCTCAATTGTTTGTGTAATTTTTTAACGAGATTCTGGGGATAGAATTCTTATAAGGGGGAGAGAGTGTAACGCCCTAGAAAATCGAACAATTTGTAAAATAATTTTATTTTATTTAATAATGAATAAAATTATATTATTTGTTATTATTATGTGTTAGTAAGATGAATGTCGTTCTATAACTTAGAAACGTCGGAAAGTCGTAGTATTTTAACTACGTGAAAGAATTTAAGTGTTTGAATTTCCAAGACGAAAATAAAAGTTTTTTGAAAATTTTTCTAAAAAATACTATTCACGCATTTCTGCTCGGGAATTATTTTCAAATTTTCGAGAAATACTTAACGATATAATATTGAGGTGAGATGAATTATGTAATAATAATTCAAATATGGAAAACGTAATATTTCACCTGCGGACTTAATTTGAGAACATTAGGGAAAATAAAGTGTTAGAGGTTAATGTTTTGATCGTATGATACGTATGTATTGTACGAGGTATTGAATACTAGTATGATACGAAGTATTATACGAGAAAGTATGAATGATGGAATATCGTATATTAGGAATTAGTATACAAGTTAGAATACAGAAATAATACGTTATAAGGCTTTAAGCCAATCGTAGTGGACTTGTAGGATTATGTAGTAAATGGTTAAGTCCAATAGAATTTAGCCCAAGTGTTTGTCAATGAGAAGCCATAAGTAATTTAATGCAAGCCCAAAGCTTAAATTAAACAATTTAAACCTAAGCCCAATGTAATGATGCAATGGATTAGGATGATCCATGGGGTAACCCATGGGTGATCTTGGTGCCCAAGTATTGGATAAATATTGTTGTGACCAAGATATTGTTGTGATGGCCAAGTAAAGTAAGTGGTTAGAAAGTATACTTAGGGATTAAGTAATGAATAGTAAGGAGGTTTGTTAAGGAGGTGGGATGACTTAATGACCCATTTACCCTAACTTAAAAAATCCTATAAATAGAGAAAGAGTTGGCTCATTTGTTGTTTGTTAATTTCATCCAACATAATACAACTTAAGTGGTAAAGAGAATAAGCACATATAAGTTAGACTTTCATTTGTTTCAAGAAGAAGAAAAGCTAGTTCATCAAGGGTAAGACTCTTGTCCAATAATCTTCAATCTCTTCTATAGTAGTTTGATAGTAAAGTGATGGTACGTGTATATTAAGAAGTAAAGAAATTGATTAATCAATGGACTTAAGCCGTATAAGTCATGAATAAGCACTTTGTTCATAAATAAGCTATGAACTAAGGAAGAACTTGTAAGATTTGTAACATATATACATGAATGAAGTTAGTATGTTAATAAGATGTAAGGATGTTGGTTAAAGGACTTAAATTATCATAAGTCATGAGAATTGAAACTATAAGTAGTTTATACTTTGATAAGTTATAAACTTTTGAAGAATAAGCCATAACTTAACATGAAAATAAGTTGTTGTAATATATAGGTTGAGATATCTATTTGATGGATTGAATCCATTTGGAACAATGAACAAATCATAAGTAACGAAGTGATACCGAAATTCATGCGATTGGACGATAATCATCGAATTCGTAAAATTCTCAGAATGGAAGTCGAATTTTGTTATTGAGCTTGAAAACGTTGGTTGTTGATGGAGACAAGTCTTATTTGGCATTATAGAGTTACGGACTCGAAAATGACCGAATTCCGACTTAGAACGAAGAAACGAGCGTTGAACGTTCACAAACGTTTATCATTTTCGTTAAAAATGGACCAATAGGTGAGTTTTTAGTTAATGATGTCAAAAATGGAAAATTTCTTATATGAACATGTAGAGTATGTGATTTGTGAGCTAATGGATTTTGAACGAGCCAATTCGGACTTGAAATGATCAAATTTGGAGTTCGGGAAGTTCACAAAGTTAAAAATCTGTGAGGCCAGAACCTTGTTGCACTGTTAGTTGGCTCCGCAGCGCGGCACAGTGAGGAATGTTTGACGCTGCAACGCCGAGGCCAGGACTTGAGCACTTCAAACCCGCGCCGCAGCGTAAGTCCAAGATTAAGGAAAGTTGACGCCGCAGCGCCAGCCTTAAGGTTTTGCCAGTAAAGAAAGTTTATAAATGAAGAAGGAAAGTAAGAATGATTAGTAATGAACTACTACTTAATGTAACATTGTTAAGTCATGGTTAAACCTTAAATATGATCATTTAGGGTTGAAGTAAGTTAATTGCATGTGAATGTAAGAATGACGTAAAGGAACGGCGGAACCAATAATAACAAATCTAAGTCATAATTAGATTGAGAAGAAGGGTAAGATTCGTTAGGAACCATGTATGTTTATTCATGACCTAATGTGTTATGTTATATTATCATCTACTATAGAGACCTTAAGGACTTAAAGTGCACCTATAATAAACAGTAGCAGACGCTGAAGGCATGTATTCTAACCCTTGTTTCAGTTCAACCTGGACAAGCTTTGTGATTCATGTATCCCTACGCATGAATTGATGTATGATGAAGTCAAAGCCAATTCTTTCGGCTACACTTACGATATGTTGGATTTCTTAGAATCTATCAAAGTATTGTTAATATTTTACCAAACTATATTGATGTGGTTTTCAAATGAAGACTGAGTATGCTAAAATGTTTTGTCGTCAAACGACAGGCACGTGAGGTTGCCACAATTTAAACGTACATACATTTAATGAATGTATTGTTGATCAACATAGAGTACTATAGGCTGATCACCTAGACGTGCTCGTAAGCTATGACAAACTTACGAACTTAGAGCCAAGATGTCCTTTTCAAAGAAATTATGAAATGATCATGGTCTTTGACCGGAATTGATGTTTTACTGAATATTATCATTGTAAAATGTTTTGAAGGAAAATAATTGCTATTTTGAATTATCGATAGTACTTCAGAACTTTTGTTTAGTTATTGAAGATATACGATTCCTATGTTTCCAGCATGCTATTTTATTGGAATTGTTATACTTATTGAGCTAGTTAAGCTCATTCTTGCTTGAACCATATGAATGCAGATAAGACCGAACGGACCGAAGGATCCGACAAGGATAAAGGGAAGGCTAAGGCGAACCCGTAGATTACCTATGTAATAGTATAGGTTTGAAATGATAATATTTGATATTATGACAAGAACAAATGTAACGGCTATAAAGAACATGGGGAATGGTAATATTATTTTGTAATATATATAAGACATATTCGTTCTTTTGAGGCATTTTAATTGAATGTTTGTGTGAACTGTAGCACCGTGTAGCACCGTGTAGCACCATCTGTCGGGTTGGATTATACCCAAATTTGGGGGCGTCACAATTGTTGGTTCCAAATCCCAAAGAGGAAGAAAAGGAACGGAGACGTAAACAAGACATCATAAGGTTGATGTCAAACATACGCATCATTTCCCATGACGAGCACACAAATAGATACACCCCAGACGATGATTGCCTAGACGTAATGGTCATCGTTCGAGAAAATGAGGACGATGACAACCCCTCCATCATTGCAGTCCATCAGGACTTCACCCTTGACAATTAGATCAACACTTCTCTCATTGGTCGATAAGGGTAAAACGGACAGAAACTCCTTCTGCCCTATAGATAATAATAACTATTCACTTTTCTGTATAGTATTAGCAGTTGTTTTGTCAGTACATGCTAACACTTTGTGTGATTGAACAGTTTCATATATTAAGTGAAAGCATATTTTGTTTCAGGACTCTGAATTTAGATGTGCATATACTTGCTGATAAGGTGCCTTTTCTCCACAAGGATTGTAAATTTGATGCAAAGTTGGACTAAGACTTGATGAAAATATAAGAGGACGTTGAGATACTTCAGGAGATCAAAGAATGCGTCGAAGACAAACCTAAACCCAACCTTGATTAAACTACCTCCTTCAATCTCGGAACCTTAGAAAGCCCTAAACTAATCTAGATTGGTACAGACCTCACTCCAAACCAAAGGAATGACATGGTTACTGTAAGACCCCAACTTTTATAAATAAAGATGAATTTTTTATAAATATCATTTTTGAATATTATGGAGTTAATTTGATATAATGTTATAGTTGTGGGTAATATTTATAAATTTTGCAAAGTACGCAAGTTGCTATATAATATTCGATTGGTCGGGAAATATTTGTTTTAACAGGGAATATTCGTACAACGGCACAATTATTGGTGGACCCCACAACGGAATTATTGTCGGATTGAGAAAACGACAAAAATATTTTATTAAAAATAACGGCGGAAGTTTTACCATTGATACTGTTGAACTACTCGGTAGTAAAAGTACAGTAATACGTGTGGTTGCATAGTAGCACACGGTATTGATTATTAATGCTTATGTGATAAGTCACTCAGTTTGATTCAATTATTGTCAGTTAATAATATGAATTATTTAGCGATAATGAAGTTTTGTTTTATTCATATTATTAACGTAATAAAACAGAAACATCTTTTTATATAAAACAGAATACTTTATTAAAGTTATTCAATAAATAGAATATATTATATTTTATTTAAAAGATTTTTCTTTAAATATGGACCGTCAGATTAAAGTAATCAATCTGGACCGTTCATGGATTAGTTACTATGCATTCTATTTTTCTATAAATAGCAGCTCATTCCTTCATTATTTCTTACGAATTCACTGAACTCTAGAGAGAGAAACTATAGAGAGAGAGAAGAAAAGTATTCTGCTACTTAACTACTTCCTTATTTCAGTTCTTCTTTAAAACGGTAAGGGGTGTTATTCTTTCTTATTCATGAATAGAACTGTTGTTATTCCATTTCTTATTATTCTATTAGAATAACCTATATACGACGGTCTACCCTATACTTGGTGACATTCTTCTATTATTCTGTTGGAACATTCTGTCTGTGTGTTTTACACCGGACCTGGTTCCGTCTTTATTATTATTCTGTTAGAACATCCTGTCTGTGTGTTTTACACCAGACCTGGTTCCGTCTTTATTATTATTATGTTGGAATATCCTGTCTGTGCGTATTACGCCGGACCTGGTTCCATTATTTATCATTCTGTTGGAATAACCTGTCTGTGCGGTCTATCGCATGCATGGTGATTTCTTTTGTTATTCCATTCTTTATTATACTCAGTTGGTTAAGCTTTGACTTCTATACTCCATGAAATTTGTGGAATATCCTTGATAATTACGTTTCATCCAGTATCTTTTCATGAAAATATTCTTCTAAGCATTCTAGAATTTTACTCCACAAAGCAGTATCATGTTGACAATTTGGACGTTGTTAATTCTTGGATAAATTAATTCTTGAACTTGTTTTATTGAATTCTTATATCATTGTCATCATCCTCATGTTTATAAAATGTTGAAAGTCATCTGTGGCCTGTAGTGCATAGATGGACTTGGTATGATTATGACCAGGGATTATTCGGTATAATCATGACCGTAATGTTACAAATGATGTGGTAAAAGTCCTCATTGGCCCGTAGTGCATTGATGGACAGTTGTTGGCATGATCATGACCATTAATTAATACACGAATATCCTTGGCCGTAGTGCAGGGGTGATTCGATGATGTGGATTATTTTATTAAGCTGAGTCCCAGCGATAACAATGTTGAAAAACCTTTTAAATCATAGAAGATAGTAGATTTTATTTTCTACTTGACTCTTTTAATGGATTGCTTGTTCCGCTGCAGTTAAACTTGATGTTCGTTATATTTTATCAGTTTAACACTGTTGAAGGCTAATGATAATTTATTCTGCATTATCTTAGTCATAATATTTCTTACTGGGCTAGTTGAGCTCACCCTTTCTTTCACTGTTCTCTTCAGGAAATAAGAATATAGCTGGGACAAGTCGGGGAACGGAGTGATGGACCAGATGATAGTATTAGTAGTCCTCACTATTCTATTAAATAGTGTGACAATAATTATAATGAGGACTCCTTTTGAGTTTGTATAGTCTCTAGTAGACAATAATTGTTTTCAAACTCACAGTTATGTTTTGTCGTATTGTACACAACAGTTGTATTAGTAAGTTGTATTTGTTTTCTGTACCATGTATCTGACGACCCAAGATGGGTGATGTATACCTAATTTTGGGGGCGTCACAGTTGGTATCAGAGCTTAGGGATATGATCCCTGGCTAAGATGTGAGAATAGAACTAGGAGGGGAGAGACAGGGAATTCCTTCGCTAGTATGACCTACCTAAGTTTATTTGCATGGTATTTAATTGGTCGGTCAGAATATAAGGATAATATATGACATATCAATTAACTTTTGTTTTGTGGCAGTATCTGAAAATGACATCTGAGAATGTTGAGAATAGCAATAGAGCACAGGCGACTGTTGATTCACCACATATCAATAATCAGGATAATGTGCATCAGGAAGGTGACAATCCTCATGCAAACAACAACACTGACCAGATGATGAATGATGGAATGTTCAGAAGCTTTATGCAGTTCATGCAACAGCAGGCGAGAGCGGCTCCTGTCCAAAATGTAGGTGGAAACACTGAAAACTCTCGGACGGTCACCGCTAAACAGTTCAAGGAGCTGGGACCACCGGAGTTTAAGGGAGAGCCAAAACCACTTATAGCGGAAACATGGATAAAGCAGATCACCAAGATATTTAATGTCTTGGGATGCTCCGAGGAGCAAAAGGTTCCCTTTGCCACCTTTATGTTGCGAGGAGAGGTATTTTACTGGTGGGAATCGATTAAGCGTACTCAACCTGCCGCACTGAAGATGTCTTGGGAGAAGTTCCAAGAGCTGTTCAATGACAAATACTTTCCCGAAAGTGTTCGTCACATGAAGGAGGTGGAATTCATCAAATTGGAGCAGAATAATATGACCGTGTCGCAGTATGCGGCTAAATTTGCTGAGTTATCCCGGTTTGCGTCCCACTTGGTGGATAATGAAGAGCGAATGACGCGAATGTTTTTACGAGGTTTTAAACCTGAGATACGTCAACATCTTATTTCTCATAAACTGTGTTTGTATTCAGATGTTGTGAATAGGGCTCAGTTAGTGGAGCGCGATAACGAGTCAAAGCAACCAAAAGAGAGCAGTCGGCAAAATGATAATACCAGTGAGAGCAGTCATCGAAGCGGTGACAACAAGCGTGGAGGGAATCAACAGGCCAGAAATGGTAACCACTTCGGTGGTAATCAGGGCCAAAACAATAAGAATGGTCATTTCAAGAAGAGGAGATTCAACAATGATGGAAAGACGTCAGCACCAGCACCCGTTGTTAAGGAAGGAGAACGACCACCTATCATATGTTTCAAATGCGAAGGGGAGGGGCACATCAGTCCAAACTGCGCGATGCCGTCTAAATCATGTTATAATTGTGGAAGAGAAGGTCATTTAGCTCGATTTTGTCATTTACCAAAAACAAGTTCAGCCAGGATGGAGACACCAAAGGCCGTCCCAGAAAAGTCAAAACCGGTAGTACAAGGGAGAGCGTTTGTTGTGACCTCTCGAAAGCAAGGAACCCGAATGAGGTCATCACGGGTAAGCTTATCATAAACTCTAACGAAGTCTATACTTTATTTGATACCGGTTCTACCCATTATTTTATTTCTCCTACGTGCGCTCATCGATTAAATTTGACTCCGGAGAAATTAGACTTTGACTTATTTGTTGAAACTCCATTGGGAGAAACCTTCATTACATCCACGGTTTATAAGTCTTGTTTGGTTCAAGTTGGTACCCACACTTTACCTGTCGATCTTATTTCATTAAAAATACTTGCATTTGACGTGATTCTAGGAATTGATTGGTTAACTACTCATCATACAAAAATTGATTGTTTTTGTAAGGTTGTTAGCTTTCATATTCCTAATCGACCTATTACGCGAATTCAAGCAACCAAATCATTAAAATCAATCGCTGTCATCTCAAGTCATAAAGCTATTCGTTTATTGAAAAACGGATGTCAAGCTTTCTTAGCTCATGTCACGGATCTAAACAAAAATACGTCAGTTTTGAATGATATTTCTATTGTTAATAAATTCCCTGACGTATTCCCTGAAGAACTTCCTGGCCTACCCCCAGAGCGTGAAATTGAATTTTGTATCGACCTTGAACTCGGTACAAAACCCATTTCCAAAGCCCCATATCGAATTGCTCCTATTGAACTTCAGGAGTTAAAGATCCAACTGCAGGAATTATTAGACATTGGCTTTATTCGTCCTAGTACTTCTCCTTGGGGTGCTCCTGTTCTATTCGTGAAGAAGAAAGATGGAAGTATGAGACTTTGTATTGATTATCGGGAGTTGAATCATGTCACCATCAAAAACAGGTACCCATTGCCACGTATTGATGACCTGTTTGACCAGTTGCAAGGAGCAAAATTCTTTTCAAAGATCGATCTTCGTTCTGGATATCATCAGCTGAAGGTTAGAACTGAGGATATTCCAAAGACGGCTTTCAAAACTCGGTACGGGCATTATGAATTCCTAGTCATGTCCTTTGGATTGACTAATGCTCCTGCTGCCTTCATGGATGTGATGAACCGGGTATTCAATGAATATTTGGATCACTTTGTGGTCGTCTTTATTGATGACATCCTTATTTATTCCAAAAGCCGTGAAGATCATGAGCAACACTTGAGACTGGTACTCCAAAAGCTTCGTGAATACAAGCTTTATGCCAAGTTGAAGAAGTGCGAGTTCTGGCTGGAGGAGGTAGCATTCCTTGGGCACGTAGTATCAATTCGTGGAATATCTGTTGACCCAGCAAAGATCGAAGCTATTCAAAGCTGGGAGCAACCTAAATCAGTGACCGAAGTACGTAGCTTTCTTGGTTTAGCTGGTTATTATCGGAGATTCGTGGAAGGATTTTCTCAAATCGCTACTCCATTAACTCAGCTGACTCGGAAAGATACAAAGTTCAGTTGGAGCGAAGAATGTGAGAAGAGTTTTCAAGAACTTAAGAGGAGACTCATTTTAGCACCTGTTCTAACAATACCATCTGGCTCGGAGGGATTTGTCATCTACAGTGATGCTTCGAGCAAAGGGTTGGGATGCGTTCTCATGAAATATGAAAAAGTCATAGCCTATGCATCAATACAACTCAAGGAATGTGAGAGGAATTATCCTACTCATGATCTAGAGTTGGCAGTCTTTGCACTTAAAATTTGGAGGCATTACTTGTATGGGGAGAAGGTGGAGATCTTTACAGAACATAAAAGCCTCAAATATTTCTTCACTCAAAAGGAACTCAACATGCGACAACGACGTTGGCTTGAACTGTTGAAAGATTATGGTCATACCATTTAATACCATCCTGGAAAAGCGAACGTGGTAGCTGACGCATTGAGTAGAAGATCATATGCAAGTACGAGTGCGATATTGTCAACACAAAGGCCCATTTTGTGTGACTTGCAAAGGATGGAGATAGAGTTAAAGACTCCAGGGACCCATGTGATGATGGAGAATATACGAGTAGAACCAACTTCAATCGATAAAGTTAAAGCTGCTCAAGCTACAGACCTGGAGCTGATGCGTATGAGGAAGAAAGTGCAAGAAGGTGCTATGCCGGAAGCAAGAATCAATGAAGAAGGAATACTTCGAGTCAACTACAGACTTTGTGTTCCTAACAACCCTGATTTAAAGTATGAAATCATGATGGAGGCGCACAACACACCGTTTGTAATCCATCCTGGAAGTACCAAAATGTATCATGATCTTCGTCATACATTTTGGTGGAGCAATATGAAGAGAGAGATAGCGCTGTTTATCTCAAGGTGTCTAACTTGTCAACGAGTCAAAGCGGAGCATCAAGTACCAAAAGGTCCATTGCAACCACTTGAAATTCTAGAATGGAAGTGGGAGCACATTACCATGGATTTCGTTACCGGTCTTCCTAAGGTTTCTCAAGGTATAGATGCAATTTGGGTCATTGTTGATAGATTGACCAAGTCTGCTCATTTCTTACCGATACGAGAAACTTATACACTTGAACGTCTTGCTCGTATGTACATAAACGAGATTGTAAGACTGCCTGGTATGCCAGTATCCATAGTTTCTGATCGAGACCCAAGATTCACTTCATGATTTTGGGTTAGTTTACAAAAAGCTATGGGCACGGATTTACGATTTAGTTCGGCATATCATCCTCAGATTGACGGACAATCATAGAGGACTATTCAAACTCTTAAAGATCTATTAAGACTCTATGTCCTTGATTTCAAGGGAAGTTGGGACAAGTTCTTACCATTGGTGGAGTTTTCCTACAACAACAGTTATCAAGCAAGTATTGGCATGGCTCCATTCGAAGCATTGTATGGAAGAAAATGTCGTTCTCCAGTATGCTGGGATGAGATGGGCGAAGAAACGTTGTTGGGGCCGGAGTTGGTACGTATGACTATAGAAAAGATTCAAACGATCCGACAACGTATAAAAACCTCACAAGATCGACAAAAGAGTTATACTGATCTTCATCGAAAGGACGTGAAATTTGATATAGGAGATCATGTGTTCTTACGTGTTGCTCCATGGAAAGGAGTTACGAGATTTGGAAAGAAAGGAAAGCTCAATCCTCGATTCATCGGTCCATTTTTAATCCTCGATCGAGTAGGAACTGTGGTTTATAGACTCGCTTTACCGCCAAGTATGTCTCGTGTTCATAACGTTTTTCACATATCCATGTTACGTAAATATGTGGAAGACCCGAACCAGATTGTTGAGTTAGAACCGGACAAAATAGCGGAGGATTTGACGTATGAAGAAGTTCCTGTTCAAATCTTGGATAAGAAGGAACATATTCTACGCTCCAAGGTTATACCTCAAGTCAAAGTTTTGTGGAAAAATCACGATGTTGAGGAAATGACTTGAGAGTTAGAATCTGAAATGAAATCAAGGTATCCTTACCTCTTCGACATACCAGGTACGTACCCTAATTTCGAGGGCGAAATTTCATAAGAAGGGGAGGTTGTAAGACCCCAATTTTTATAAATAAAGATGAATTTTCTATAAATATCATTTTTGAATATTATGGAGTTAATTTGATATAATGTTATAGTTGTGGGTAATATTTATAAATTTTACAAAGTACGCAAGTTGTTATATAATATTCGATTGGTCGGGGAATATTCGTTTTAACAGGGAATATTCGTACAACGACACAATTATTGGACCCCACAACGGAATTATTGTCGGATTGAGAAAACGACAAAAATATTTTATTAAAAATAACGGCGGAAGTTTTACCATTGATACTGTTGAACTACTCGGTAGTAAAAGTACAATAATACGTGTGGTTGCATAGTAGCACACGGTATTGATTATTAATGCTTATGTGATAAGTCACTCAGTTTGATTCAATTATTGTCAGTTAATAATATAAATTATTTAGCGATAATGAAGTTTTGTTTTATTCATATTATTAACGTAATAAAACAGAAACATCTTTTTATATAAAACAGAATACTTTATTAAAGTTATTCTATAAATAGAACATATTATATTTTATTTAAAAGATTTTTCTTTAAATATGGAGCGTCAGATTAAAGTAATCAATCTGGACCGTTCATGGATTAGTTACTATGCATTCTATTTTTCTATAAATAGTAGCTCATTCCTTCATTATTTCTTACGAATTCACTGAACTCTAGAGAGAGAAACTATAGAGAGAGAGAGAGAAAAAAGTATTCTGCTACTTAACTACTTCTTTATTTCAGTTCTTCTTTAAAATGGTAAGTGGTGTTATTCTTTCTTATTCATGAAGAGAACTGTTGTTATTCCATTTCTTATTATTCTGTTGGAATAACCTGTATACGCGGTCTATCCTATACTTGGTGACATTCTTCTATTATTCTGTTGGAACATCCTGTCTGTGTATTTTACACCGGACCTGGTTCCGTCTTTATTATTATTCTGTTAGAACATCCTGTCTGTGTGTTTTACACCAGACCTGGTTCCGTCTTTATTATTATTCTGTTGGAACATCTTGTCTGTGTGTTTTACACCAGACCTGGTTCCGTCTTTATTATTATTCTGTTGGAACATCTTGTCTGTGTGTTTTACACCGGACCTGGTTCCGTCTTTATTATTATTCTGTTGGAATATCCTGTCTGTGCGTTTTACGCCGGACCTGGTTCCATTATTTATCATTCTGTTAGAATAACCTGTCTGTGCGGTCTATCGCATGCATGGTGATTTCTTTTGTTATTCCATTCTTTATTATACTCAGTTGGTTAAGTTTTGACTTCTATACTCCATGAAATTTGTGGAATATCCTTGATAATTGCGTTTCATCCAGTATCTTTTCATGAAAATATTCTTCTAAGCATTCTAGAATTTTACTCCACAAAGCAGTATCATGTTGACAATTTGGACATTGTTAATTTTTGGATAAAATTAATTCTTGAACTTGTTTTATTGAATTCTTATATCATTGTCATCATCCTCATGTTTATAAAATGTTGAAAGTCATCTGTGGCCTGTAGTGCATAGATGGACTTGGTATGATTATGACCAGGGATTATTCGGTATAATCATGACCGTAATGTTACAAATGATGTGGTAAAAGTCCTCATTGGCCCGTTGTGCATTGATGGACAGTTGTTGGCATGATCATGACTATTAATGAATACACGAATATCCTTGCCCGTAGTGCAGGGGTGATTCGATGATGTGGATCATTTTATTAAGATGAGTCCCAGCGATAACAGTGTTGAAAAACCTTTTAAATCATAGAAGATAGTAGATTTTATTTTCTACTTGACTCTTTTAATGGGTTGCTTGTTCCGCTGCAGTTAAACTTGATGTTCGTTATATTTTATCAGTTTAACACTGTTGAAGGCTAATGATAATTTATTCTGCATTATCTTAGTCATAATATTTCTTACTGGGCTAGTTGAGCTCACCCTTTCTTTCACTGTTCTCTTCAAGAAATGAGAATATAGCTGGGATAAGTCGGGGAACGGAGTGATTGACCAGATGATAGTATTAGTAGGCCTCACTATTCTATTAAATAGCGTGACAATAATTTTAATGAGGACTCCTTTTGAGTTTGTATAGTCTCTAGTAGACAATAATTGTTTTCAAATTCACAGTTATGTTTTATCGTATTGTACGCAACAGTTGTATTAGTAAGTTGTATTTGTTTTCTGTACCATGTATCTGACGACCCAAGATGGGTGATGTATACCTAATTTTGGGGGCGTCACAGTTACACTATTAACCCAATTCCAGTATGTGTTTGCATGGTCTCATGAAGACATGGTGGGTTTGTCCACTGACATTGTCATCCATCGCCTCCCCATCAAAGAGGGATTCAAGCCAGTCAGGCAGAAGCTAATGCCATTAAAACCTGAGTGGAGTTTAAAGGTTAAAGAAGAAATTATGAAACAATTTTAAGCAGGCATCAACATGGTGTCTACATACCCTGAATGGCTATCAAACATAGTCCCCATGCATAATCCAGGAGGAAAGGTACGAGTTTGTGTGGATTATCGGGATCTGAATAAAGTTTGCCTTAAAGATAGCTTTCTCGTGCCATTTATCCATATTCTCATTGACAATACTGCTCAATACGACATGTACTCCTTTGCTGATTGCTTCGTGGGGTACCATCAAATCATGGTTGCTGAAGAGGATCATGAGAAAATTGCATTCATCACCCCTTGGGGAACCTTTTGCTATAGACGGTTGTCATTCAGCCTCATCAATGCCGGAGCTACCTACCAGCAAGCCATAATGGCTCTTTTCCATGATTTAATGCATAAGGAGATAGAGATCTATGTGGATGACATTATTGTCAAGTCCCGAAGGGAGGAAGACCACCTAGACCATCTCAAAAAGCTCTTCAACAGGTTGCGTAAGTACAACTTGAAGTTAAATTCAGCCAAGTGCGCATTTGGAGTTAAATCAGGCAAGTTGCTAGGTTTCCTAGTCAGTCACAAGGGGATTGAGCTGGATCCAACCAAAATCTAGGCCATTATGGAAATGCCCATTCCTCAAATAGAGAAGCAGATATGGGGATTTTTAGGAAGAATCAACTTCATTAACAGGTTCATTTCCCACCTCACAGCAACCTGTGAGCCTATTTTCAAATTGTTAAGGAAGAATTTCTCCATAAAGTGGAATGATGAGTGCCAAAATACCTTCCTTACAATCAAAGAGTAGCTAGTCAAAGCTCCTGTTTTGGTACCACTCAGGGATGATGTTCCCCAGTTCATGTACCTGCCCATAAGTGACAATGTCATGGGCTGCATGCTGGGATAGAAAGACGATAGAGGCCAAGAGCGAGCTATCTACTACCTCAGAAAAGACTCAGCAGCAGTGAACACAAATACATTATGATTGAGAAGACTTGTTGTGCTTTAGCATGGGCTTCCATGAGGTTACAACATTACCTCCATGGTCACACAACCCATCTCATATCTCGCATGGATCCTCTCAAGTACATGTTCAGTAAACCCATGCTAAATTACCGACTGTCTAGATGGCAGTTGATCCTACAATAATTTGACATCGTCTATATGATGCAGAAGTCCATTAAAGGACAAGGAATTGCGAATCAACTGGCCACCGCACCTTTAGGGGACTTCAAGCCCTTGCAAACATACTTCTCCAATGAAGGGGTTGTGAAGACCCCGAACTCAGGTACTTAAAACCCGAACTCGATTCATCACGATACCATTTCTATGAGCGGAATAATACTAATAATAATAACAATAATATAAATATCAAACTTAACTTATATTTATCAGAGTCTAATCCCAAGTACGTAACCTTTAAACATTCATTGCAAACCATAATAGATAATATATATCATACTTGTCTTAATAGTATTAAACTATTACATAAGATAACGTTCATTCATTCATTCATCAACCTTTTCCTTTTCCTTGTTCTTAGCAGAGCTCTCTGATCGTTCACATTTAGCTGAAAATATTTAAATTAAGCAAGGATGAGCATTTGAGTGCCCAACAAGTAATAGCAATTATATATATATATATATATATATATATATATATATCTGAAAGAATTTAAATATTTTCTTTGTACTATTCTTCTACAACAAGGCAATAGTTGTGAAGTATTCTGAACCGATAATAATAACATAACAACTCTCTTTCAAATTTTTGAAACTATATATTGACTATAACTGAGGTTATGGTGACATGCCATGAACATTGTTTTCATTTGTGAAAAGGTTAAACAAAAATTCATCTGTAAACCGTCATAACTTACGGGCGTTAGGTTGTACTTCCCATGGGCCCTGTATTGATCAATACTACATTACAAGAACGATAGGATCGTTCACTCTGTTCCGCCTTGGGCGCATAAATGTTTTCCCGTGTAGGGATGTTCATACTTGTATGGGTTCTAAGTCAAAGGTTTTATCTTGTTTAACAATAATCTATAATGCAACATATATATATATATATATATATATATATATATATATATATATATATACAGATAATTGACAAAGGTATATCAACATATGATTAAATACAATGATTATCCAAGTGGGTACACTTGTTTAACCATTTACAAAAATTAACGAACAAAATATATATATCTGAATTACCATATACTAACATGTTGATAAGCAATGAACGTATATAATATAAGGTTAATAATTTGTACAGTAATAATATAGTTTAGAAACATTCTTACTCATGTCCATTGCATAAAAAAAATGCAAAGGTAAGATACTTGCCTGAAGCGCTGCTTACAGTTTGTAATTTAGATTTATCACTTATCTCACGACCTATCATTAACAAGATCGTTCGTTCGATTAGAATAACATACTATAACACATAACACTGCTTATTGTAGTCAGCACATACCCTAATCACATTGGCACATATGTTTAATAACCATTGAATCACAAATAACCACATATCTCAATAAATTATCTAAGTTCAGATCAATTTCTGAAACATGTCGGTGTACCGACGGCTTTATCGGGTAATTATCGAGTCTAAGACTCTATCTTGTATTTCAATATCTGCAAGTATCAGTCATATTATTTTTAAATGACTTATAATAATTTTAAAACATTTGTTATAATTTATCATGAATTTTCAAACACTGGAATCATTATTAAATAATTTAAATATTAAATAATTCTATTATCATTAATATTTAATTAATATTAACTATTAATGAAACCATTGCCAAAATGTTAAAGTTATTTATAATATCTCAAAATACTTTTAAAGTATTAATATTATACTTAAATGATTTTTAAAAGAATTAAAAATTATTTTTAAATAATTACCATTAATATTAAAGTATTAATGCATTATTTATCAAAATATTAAAAGTCATTAATCGTAACTTAAAATATTTTTAATTCATTTATTTCCTTTTTAAATGATTTTTAAATAAGTAAAACCATTTTTAAACTATTTATTTAATATAATTATTAAATAAATCTAATATCATTTAATATTAAATTAATATCATTAATATAAAATTATTAATGAAATTATCCTTTAAATATCAAAAGTTATAATTTATAACTTAAAATATCTTTAAACACTTTATTTTCATTTTAAATGATTTTTACAATATTAAAATCATCTTTAAACTAATTTATTTAATATAATTATTAAATAATTCTAATATCATTAATAGTAAATAATTAATGAAATTTACCTTTAAATATTGAAAGTTATATTTTATAACTTAAAATATTTTTATAACCTTTATATTATTTTTCTATAATTTTTAAATCATTAATTCTATTTTTCATCATTTATTTAATACATTTATTAAATAACTTAAATATCATTAATATTAATTTATTAATGAAATTTTATCACAAAATATTAAAAGTTATCAAAAATAACTTAAAGTATTTTCTTATACCATAATATAATTTTAAATGATTTTTCATGTATTAAAATCATTTTCAAATAATTTATTTAATATTATAATTAAATAATTTAATTACTTTTAATATTTCAAAAATAAAATATTTATGAAATATATTCAAAATATTTAAAAACTAATTTTCGGACCTTTAAAATAATTTTTAAAACTATTTTTGTAATTTTTAGAATTTATTTTCTATTTTTAATAATTTTTCGGAAATTCAGAAAATAAAAATAAAAGAAACTGTCGCTATAGGCCTTTAGCGACATTTGGCGTCGCTGATGGTGTTCTTGAGGCTCAAGAACACAGACAGTCAGTGATAAAGTTGCCTACTTTGACCATGGATTACTTTTAATCTATGAGGTTTCTAGGCTTGATCTTGGTCAGATATTGTAGTACACGAGCAAGGCTATACGATGCAATAACTAACATGGCCAAACATCATAACATAAATGAGATCCAAGCCCCGGGAAAACCTGTCAGACAGTGTTCTTCAATTTCTGGGTTTTCCAGAATTGAAGGACAGTTTATGCTAACACTTTTGGGCTTCCACAAATTTCTATCCGTATGATGTTTTTGTGATTTAAAAGTTCTGGATTGAAGAAAACATGTACGACAACCGATCCATTACACAAATACACTTTAACATCATAAAAATCATAAGATCTGGTCCGGTCAAACCATGTCAGAAGACATGGTCATCAGTTTTCTGGGTTGCCCAGAAAACCGATCCCATGATCTTCTGCTTGGTTTGACCAATCCACTACATTTATTCTGGTTATCATTTAAGTGGTTTACGGCCATATATATGTAGTCCACATAACATATTATGATTTCATTACAACAACAACAATAAAACAACAAACAGAAGTAAGATCAAGGCTCGTCAATATATTGTCAGACGATGTTCATACGTTCTGAGTCACCCAGAATTCAGCCGGTCATGCCCGGTCAACGGGCTTTGACCGTGAATAACTTCCAATCGGTCCATGATCTAACTTTGATTCTTGAACCAAATGAGATATGTTATACCAGACTACAAATAAAAACTTTTAAACAACAAAAACACTTAATAACCAAAGATCTATGGGGTCTGACATTTGGCTGTCAAACCCAAAAACCACATTTATCAGATTTTGAAATTTTTTAATTTCGAGCACTTAGGTGTTATGGATCTGTATGATACCAACCCAGATCACTTAAATAGACTACAAACAACATGTTTTAACACAAAATTATAACATCTAACATGCAGATCATAGTCAGATTTTCTAGTTAGGGTTCTACCTCTTTTGATCAAATCCTTGATTCTAGCCACTGATTTAGTTATGGGTGATCGTGGGGCTTGATTTGTGACTGATATATCTTGATATTTTCGGAGGTGAGAGCTTGAGAGAGAGTAGTTGAGTGTTTGTGAAAAATGTAAGTAACAAATGACATTTCTCTCTCTTCAAATCTATATATACAACTTGTATGCTATGTATTTGGCTGGAAATTGGGCTGATCTGCTGAGATTTAAGGCACATGGGGTGATCTAATTTGGTTACCTACTCCATATCTTGCTAGATTTACAAGTTACCTTAAATAATACAAGAGGGGCAAAAATGTCTTTTGGCTTCTAAAAATAATGGCATTATGGTAATCATGCCAAACCCTTAGGGTTTAGGATTTGGATTAGGGTCTAGGGTTTGGGCCACTTTAGGATTTAAAATGATTTCTAGAATTTGCAATTTAGGATTTATAAAAAAAATAAAATAATAAATTTTAGTTTCTAAAATACAAAATTACGGTTTCTTAATTAATTAGGTTTTTAATTACTTAACACCTTACTAATTAGGTTTAATATGCACTAATTAGCATTAATATTTCCAAATCAACAATTAGGGTTTACAATTTAAATAAATTAGGGTTTATAAAATAAATATTAGGGTTTCTAGAAATTAATTTTTCTAAATATTAATTAGGGTATACCTAATTAATCAAAAAGTCATATAATACATAGCATGCATCCACCATATAACACAGTTATATAACAGTGTTAATCTCAACCTGAGTTTTAAATTAGGGTTTCCATTTATCAATAAGTTAATTATTGATTTAAGGTTTCTAATTTACAAAATTAGGGTCTTACTTTACAATTAGGGTTTTCTCTTGATTATTAATAGTTATAATTATCATGAATCACATAACATACTGCCTTAATAGATTTTAAAGTCTCATTTGACTTCGAAATTAGTGTTGGTCAGTAAAATTAGGGTTTTATCATAATACCCCATAATTGACCAATCATTATCAGTGTACAAATATACAGTACATAAATATAGCACTGAAAAATCAAAATATAATATTATTATATTATTATTCTTATCCATTGATAAAAATCCAAAATTAGGGTTTGGATTCCATATCTGATTTATTCTTCATATTTAACCTTAATAATTAAGGTAAAATAATTAACTTAATAACCTGTACCAAAATTCATATGATAAAATAATTATTATAATTATTCTAAAAATCACTTCATATATTATTTAAATAATATATGATTATATTTTTATGAAAAATAATTAATAAAAACATTTCTACTATAAAATTAATTATTAAAAGAATAAACTTTTTAATAATCATTAATTCTAAAATAAAATTATTTGTAAATATTTATGTAATAAATATATTTTTATTTACCACATAAATACACATACACATTATCTTGAACAAATCCTCATCCTTAAATAAATAAAAAAAAATTTATACGCAAAATTTATGATTTAATTTTTATAAAAAATATCGGGTTGTTACATTCACCCTCCCTTATAAAGATTCCGTCCCCGGAATCACCGTTTAAAAACTTATACATACCAGGGTACATATCATACACAATCATTGCGAGTAGATCTCGATCAAAATTGATCGAACTGATCTTTAACTATTCACATAAAGCTTGCCTTCTGATTAAACGGAAATTTGATTTCTAATAGAACTCAAATTCCTCCTTCAAAAATAACCTACAAAATAACTTACTATATTTATAAGAAAATAATATATAAGAAAATAAAATGGGTTTGGATAATACCTGGAGTTGCATCCCCGGCTGCCACGATATCTTGAACGGTCATGTTGAAGACGCTTGCGATTGATTTCGTTGGTTTGATTGTTGATGTTGGTCCCGTTGTTGTCAATGTCCTGCTGCCTTTTCCCGTATTCGTATTACTTGCCTATTTTCTCCTTCTTGGACATTCTTCCAGTTTATACTCCATTGATTTGCACTTAAACACATAGACTTTCCTTTTATCTCATTTACTTTTATCATATAGGTGACAAAACTATCTTTTGCCCCTTCATTATCTTAGCTATCACAAACGTTACTACAGGTCAGTTGACCCTCTAAATCCTGGCAGTATGATGGCCTTGAAGTCTTTGACATTCGTCTATCGATTATCTGACTGATCTTCCCGCGACTGGTATTCCGTTCTGCATAGCTTGATCGTCCATATTCGCAAAATTCTGTATCGGGTCTGGTTGTCTTCCAGCTTTGTTGACAGGTTTTTTTGCCCTTTAGTCTCATTTTCGTCTTGGCGACATTATCACAAATTATTCTAAATCTTATCGTATACGCTTAACATATAACACAAAACTTTCTATTCGAATAATCATGTACTCAAAATATTAAATTTTAAAATTTTGGTTTTCTGTATTAACCAGTACTCATATAATTAACTACTATCTTTATACCAACTTATTTCATTAATTCCATATAAATTCATACTCATATCACTTGCCATACCATAGCACATATTTCTTTAATCATACGCTATCCCTTTTGTGACTTCAAAAGTCGGGAATCGTTGACACAACTTATTCAAATTTGAAAAACATTACCTTATACAAACATACCTATAATATACATAACATAACATAGAATCGTACCTATTCAAGTAATACTAGTACTACTTAATTCTTACGCCTCCACTAAGGATCAATTGCTTAGTATTCTATATAGTCCCATCATCCTCAATAATCCATTCACACCTAACTACACCTAGTTCGTCCAACTTACCATATATTATGAGTTTAAGAAGTCACCACAAACATATGAGTTTAAGAACTCGACATTGACCACATATTCTTTAACTATACTTTACCTTTCAGTTATACTATCGTTTCAGGGTCCGGTACTATACTTTCCAAAATAACCACCTCATTGAGGTAGCTTTCAATGTGAGCCTCTATTTCAGCTATTGACTTTGATATTGGCTCGGGGTACGGGTTTGACTTCTTCTTTACGATTTGAGGGTATCCTAATCCTTTCTATCCGACAGCTATACACAAAAATTATCTAGACTAGGATACAATATATACACATAGAAATTTATAGTTTTATATAAGTTATCTTTTATTTTGTTTGACAATGAATTTATTCAATTCATCTCCTTTTTAAACTCTATATGAGTTAATTGTATTTTCAACGTTTCCCTCTGTTCTAAGGTTATAGCCTAAGGTCTAACCCACCTAAGGTTTCAAACCCTAAGCTCTGATACCAACTTGTGAAGACCCTGAACTCAGGTACTTGAAACCCGAACTCGGATCATCATGATACCATTTCTATGAGCGGAATAATACTAATAATAATAACAATAATATAAATATCAAACTTAACTTACATTTATCAGAGTCTAATCCCAAGTACGTAACCTTTAAACATGCATTACAAACCATGATAGAAAATATATATCATACTTGTCTTAATAGTATTAAACTATTACATAAGATAACGTTCATTCATTCATTCAGCAACCTTTTCCTTTTTCTTGTTCTTAGTAGAGCTCTCTGATCGTTCACATTTAGCTGAAAACATTTAAATTAAGCAAGGATGAGCATTTGAGTGCCCAGCAAGTAATAACAATTATATATATATATAATCTGAAAGAATTTAAATATTTTCTTTGTACTATTCTTCTACAACAAGTCAATAGTTGTGAAGTATTTTGAACCGATAATAATAACATAACAACTCTCTTTCAAATTTTTGAAACTATATATTGACTATAACTGGGGTTATGGTGACATGCCATGAACATTATTTTCATTTTTGAAAAGGTTAAACAGAAATTCATCTGTAAACCATCATAACTTACGGGCGTTAGGTTGTACTTCCCATGGGCCCTGTATTGATCAATACTACATTACAAGAACGATAGGATCGTTCACTCTGTTCTGCCTTGGGCGCATAAATGTTTTCCCGTGTAGGGATGTTCATACTTGTCTGGGTTCTAAGTCAATGGTTTTATCTTGTTCAACAATAATCTATAATGTAACATATATATATATATATATATATATATATATATATATATATATATACACACACGGGTAATTGACAAAGGTATATCAACATGTGATTAAATACAATGATTATTCAAGTGGGGACACTTGTTTAACCATTTACAAAAATTAACGAACAAAATATATATATCTGAATTACCATATACTAACATGTTGATAAGCAATGAGCGTATATAATATAAGGTTAATAATCTGTACAATAATAATATAGTTTAGAAATATTCTTACTCATGTCTATTGCATAAAGAAAATGCAAAGGTAAGATACTTGCCTGAAGCGCTGTTTACAGTTTGTAATTTAGATTTATCACTTATCTCATGACCTATCATTAACAAGATCGTTCGTTCGATTAGAATAACATACTATAACACATAACACTGCTTATTGTAGTCAGCACATACCCTAATCACAGTGGCACATATGTTTAATAACCATTGAATCACAAATAACCACATATCTCAATAAATTATCTAAGTCCAGATCAATTTTTGAAACATGTTGGTGTACCAACAGCTTTATTGGGTAATTATCGAGTCTAAGACTCTATCCTGTATTTCAATATCTGCAAGTATCAGTTATATTATTTTTAAATGACTTATAATAATTTTAAAACATTTGTTATAATTTATCATGAATTTTCAAACTCCGGAATCATTATTAAATAATTTAAATATTAAACAATTATATTATCATTAATATTTAATTAATATTAACTATTAATGAAACCATTGCCAAAAGGTTAAAGTTATTTATAATATCTCAAAATACTTTTAAAGTATTAATATTATACTTAAATGATTTTTAAAAGAATTAAAAATTATTTTTAAATAATTACCATTAATATTAAAGTATTAATGTATTATTTATCAAAATATTAAAAGTCATTAATCATAACTTAAAATATTTTTAATTCATTTATTTCCTTTTTAAATGATTTTTAAATAAGTAAAACCATTTTTAAACTATTTATTTAATATAATTATTAAATAAATCTAATATCATTTAATATTAAATTAATATCATTAATATAAAATTATTAATGAAATTATCCTTTAAATATCAAAAGTTATAATTTATAACTTAAAATATCCTTAAACACTTTATTTTTATTTTAAATAATTTTTATAATATTAAAATCATCTTTAAACTAATTTATTTAATATAATTATTAAATAATTCTAATATCATTAATAGTAAATAATTAATGAAATTTACCTTTAAATATTGAAAGTTATATTTTATAACTTAAAATATTTTTATAACCTTTATATCATTTTTCTATAATTTTTAAATCATTAATTCTATTTTTCATCATTTATTTAATACATTTATTAAATAACTTAAATATCATTAATATTAATTTATTAATGAAATTTTATCACAAAATATTAAAAGTTATCAAAAATAACTTAAAGTATTTTCTTATACCATAATATAATTTTAAATAATTTTTCATGTATTAAAATTATTTTCAAATAATTTATTTAATATTATAATTAAATAATTTAATTACTTTTAATATTCCAAAAATAAAATATTTATGAAATATATTCAAAATATTTAAAAACTAATTTTCGGACCTTTAAAATAATTTTTAAAACTATTTTTGTAATTTTTAGAATTTATTTTCTATTTTTAATAATTTTTCAGAAATTCAGAAAATAAAAATAAAAGAAACTGTCGCTATAGGCCTTTAGCGACATTTGGCGTCGCTGATGGTGTTCTTGAGGCTCAAGAACACAGACAGTCAGTGATAAAGGTGCCTACTTTGACCATGGATTACTTTTAATCTATGAGGTTTCTAGGCTTGATCTTGGTCAGATATTGTAGTACACGAGCAAGGCTATACGATGCAATAACTAACATGGCCAAACATCATAACATAAATGAGATCCAAGCCCCGGGAAAACCTGTCAGACAGTGTTCTTCAATTTCTGGGTTTTCCAGAATTGAAGGACAGTTTATGCTAACACTTTTGGGCTTCCACAAATTTCTATCCGTATGATGTTTTTGTGATTTAAAAGTTCTGGATTGAAGAAAACATGTACGACAACCGATCCATTACACAAATACACTTTAACATCATAAAAATCATAAGATCTGGTCCGGTCAAACCATGTCAGAAGACATGGTCATCAGTTTTCTGGGTTGCCCAGAAAACCGATCCCATGATCTTCTGCTTGGTTTGACCAATCCACTACATTTATTCTGGTTATCATTTAAGTGGTTTACGGCCATATATATGTAGTCCACATAACATATTATGATTTCATTACAACAACAACAATAAAACAACAAACAGAAGTAAGATCAAGGCTCGTCAATATATTGTCAGACGATGTTCATACGTTCTGAGTCACCCAGAATTCAGCCGGTCATGCCCGGTCAACGGGCTTTGACCGTGAATAACTTCCAATCGGTCCATGATCTAACTTTGATTCTTGAACCAAATGAGATATGTTATACCAGACTACAAATAAAAACTTTTAAACAACAAAAACACTTAATAACCAAAGATCTATGGGGTCTGACATTTGACTGTCAAACCCAAAAACCACATTTATCAGATTTTGAAATTTTTTAATTTCGAGCACTTAGGTGTTATGGATCTGTATGATACCAACCCAGATCACTTAAATAGACTACAAACAACATGTTTTAACACAAAATTATAACATCTAACATGCAGATCATAGTCAGATTTTCTAGTTAGGGTTCTACCTCTTTTGATCAAATCCTTGATTCTAGCCACTGATTTAGTTATGGGTGATCGTGGGGCTTGATTTGTGACTGATATATCTTGATATTTTCGGAGGTGAGAGCTTGAGAGAGAGTAGTTGAGTGTTTGTGAAAAATGTAAGTAACAAATGACATTTCTCTCTCTTCAAATCTATATATACAACTTGTATGCTATGTATTTGGCTGGAAATTGGGCTGATCTGCTGAGATTTAAGGCACATGGGGTGATCTAATTTGGTTACCTACTCCATATCTTGCTAGATTTACAAGTTACCTTAAATAATACAAGAGGGGCAAAAATATCTTTTGGCTTCTAAAAATAATGGCATTATGGTAATCATGCCAAACCCTTAGGGTTTAGGATTTGGATTAGGGTCTAGGGTTTGGGCCACTTTAGGATTTAAAATGATTTCTAGAATTTGCAATTTAGGATTTATAAAAAAAATAAAATAATAAATTTTAGTTTCTAAAATACAAAATTACGGTTTCTTAATTAATTAGGTTTTTAATTACTTAACACCTTACTAATTAGGTTTAATATGCACTAATTAGCATTAAGATTTCCAAATCAACAATTAGGGTTTACAATTTAAATAAATTAGGATTTATAAAATAAATATTAGGGTTTCTAGAAATTAATTTTTCTAAATATTAATTAGGGTATACCTAATTAATCAAAAAGTCATATAATACATAGCATGCATCCACCATATAACACAGTTATATAACAGTGTCAATCTCAACCTGAGTTTTAAATTAGGGTTTCCATTTATCAATAAGTTAATTATTGATTTAAGGTTTCTAATTTACAAAATTAGGGTCTTACTTTACAATTAGGGTTTTCTCTTGATTATTAATAGTTATAATTATCATGAATCACATAACATACTGCCTTAATAGATTTTAAAGTCTCATTTGACTTCGAAATTAGTGTTGGTCAGTAAAATTAGGGTTTTATCATAATACCCCATAATTGACCAATCATTATCAGTGTACAAATATACAGTACATAAATATAGCACTGAAAAATCAAAATATAATATTATTATATTATTATTCTTATCCATTGATAAAAATCCAAAATTAGGGTTTGGATTCCATATCTGATTTATTCTTCATATTTAACCTTAATAATTAAGGTAAAATAATTAACTTAATAACCTGTACCAAAATTCATATGATAAAATAATTATTATAATTATTCTAAAAATCACTTCATATATTATTTAAATAATATATGATTATATTTTTATGGAAAATAATTAATAAAAACATTTCTACCATAAAATTAATTATTAAAAGAATAAACTTTTTAATAATCAATAATTCTAAAATAAAATTATTTATAAATATTTATGTAATAAATATATTTTTATTTACCACATAAATACACATACACATTATCTTGAACAAATCCTCATCCTTAAATAAAAAAAAAAATTTATACGCAAAATTTATGATATAATTTTTATAGAAAATATCGGGTTGTTACAGGGGTAATGACAGTTAAGCAACACCATTAGTACGAGGCACACCAAACATGGAAGATGTATTTTGATGGAGCTGTAAACATGGAAGGTTCTGGAGCGGGAGCAGTTCTAGTATCCATTACGGGGGAGCAACATCCCGTCGTTGTCAAATTGTAGTTTGCTAACACCAATAACACAGCTGAGTATGAAGGCTGTATCATGGGGCTAAAACTTGCCCAATCAATGGGCATCAGACGGTTAACTGGCTTTGGAGATTCCGAGTTAGTAATCAGACAAACCACAAGAATCTATCACACCAAAGGTCTCCATTTGATGCCTTACCATCGACAAGTTCTACGGATGGCTTCGGAGTTTGAAGAAATATCCTTCCTCCACATTCCTCGGAACATGAATGATTTTGCGGATTCACTAGCAACCTTGGCCTCCTTGATCAACATATATGACAAGGAAGACATGCCAACCCTCACATTTGCCTAACAAAAGGCTCCAGCCTATGGGAATTAAATTGGAGAAGTATCGGATGAGCTACCTCCCATCCAACACCCTTGGTATCAACATATCAAGGAGTACTTACAAGATGGATCTACACCCACTGAGGCGAGCCCGACTGAAAGAAGGCGGATCCATCGACTGGCTATGAAATTCTACTTGAGCGGAGATGCACTCTATAGAAGAGATGCATGATTAGGTTTCCTAAGATGTATGGACAAGGACCAAGCTCAGAGGCTCATGGATGAGATTCATGGTGGAGAATGTGGCCCACACATGAGCGACACCCTACTTATAAAGAAAATCTTGAGAACATGGCATTACTGGCTCTCTCTCAAGGCTGATTGTGAGGATCACGTTAAGAGATGTTATCAGTGCCAAATTTATGAGAATGTTATCCATGCACCTCTAAGGGAGCTCCACAATATGAGTTCGCCTTGCCCCTTCTCAATGTGGGGAATGGACGTGATCGGACCCATCGACCCCAAAGCCAGTAATGGGCATCGGTTTATCTTCACTATGATCTACTACTTCACCAAGTGGGTGGAAGCAGCCTCCTTTCCCAGGGTTACCAAAGAAGTCATCATTGCTTTCATCAGAAACAATGTCATTTGTCGATATGGACAACCAAAGGTAATTATATCCGATAATGCTAAGAACCTCAACGACAAAATGATGGAGGAGTTATGTAGTAAATTCCACATCAAACTTCTCAACTCCGTTATCTACCGTCCAAAGATGAATGGTGTTGTTGAAGCGGCTAACAAAAACATCAAAAAGATCATGCAAAAGATGTCTGCCAACCACAAAGGATGGCCTGACTTATTACCTCTGACTCTATTAGCCTACAGAACATCAATGCACACTTCCACTGGGGTAGCCCCCTACGCATTAACCTAGAGGATGGAAGCAGTGCTCCTCATAGAAGTGGAAATGGAATCCCTCAGAGTGTTGATAGACGCTCAGCTGAATGAAGACTAATAGGTATAATATAGGTATCACCAATTGTCTCTAATAGACAAAAGGCGTGCCGCTACTATCTTCCACGGTCAGTTATATCAACAAAGGATCGCCAGGTCCTACAACAGAAAACTTCAGTTACGGCAGGTCAAACAACATGGCTTTGTTTTGAAGAAGATCATTGACAACCAAGATCAACCTAAGGAAAAACTCGCGCCGAACTGGGAAGGCCCATTTATTGTCAAGGAGGTATTGACAGGAGATGCTCTCAAATTACAGGAAATGGATGGCGATGAATTTCAACAGCTTATCAACACAAACACCATAAAATCGTACTATGTCTTAGGTTACCATCAAGCAAACATCCTTGTTTTGGATCATCAGATCCTCCCAGTCATTTCAGGTTTTCTAACCCTCCACTACATACAACTTCTCTTCACACTCATCTGCCCGATTATGGATAAACACGCTTCTCTAACCAGTAGCCTGGTTTCGGATATCCAGATCCTTCTCTCCACTTGGTTTTGAACCCTTACTCAACTTCGGTTATCCCACTAGGGATTGAACCTTTCACACCCGCAGTTTTACCCCACTAGGGATAAGACTTTTCACATATACAGTTTATCCTGTACATGGGATTAAACTTTTTATTGGTAGCAAATCGTCCTAAACATGGGGCGAACTACGCCGACCTGATCTCCTTGATACATGGGAGTACGTAGGCAGCCATATTTTATAAGGTCCGGTCGTAATAAAAAAAACAAAAAAAACATTTCTACACCCTTCTCAAAAAATAAAAATAACAAAAACATTTCTACACCCTTTTGCCACATACAGCGTTAAACCTCTTACACCAGGTTCGAACTACGCAGACTTGATCTCCTCTTCAATAGGAGTACATAGGCAACCATTCATGGTTCGGTCCTAGCAAAACACAAACACTTGTCAACGGTACTGGGATCATCCTTCAATCCACCACATTTCATCGGCTTCAGACCAAAGGGATGGAACTACCTGACTTCCCCATGTAAACGAGAGAATCGGCGACCATCTAAGCTGTGGTTGATCCTTAAAGAGAAACACTAATACATAAGAGATGGAACTAACTGGACTCCCCCATGCAAAGGAGTACTGGCGACCATCTGTGGTGCGGTCAACCTCAGAGAGGAAAGCCACATTCCTCTCCACATCTACATACAGAAAACAGTCCCAAGACACCAAAGAAGGTAGAGGATACATACAGATCAACGATCCATTCTAAAAGATCTGGAGACATCGCAATGCCCATCCATCAAAGAGGAATTCAGGATGCATCGAGATCACAAGCCCTGAAGAAATATGCAAATATCAAGCAAGTATCAATGCACAACTAGAAGGGAAGTGATCAAAATATGTTTCCCTACTATATATAATATTATTTGATATATACAATGTGAACTATACATGACAAAATGGCTAAGCTAGTCTGTGCAGGAAAATACAAGCCCGTCTACAAATCAGTGTATATGCGAGCTATCAAACCCAACATGGCATCTCTCTCAAAAGAAGGAGGTAATGATGTGGTCTCCTGCACGAGGGTATCCACACGAGCTAATAGATTTACAACCATCTACATGGTGACACTGTGCTCATCAATATATGCTCTCATCTCTGCAATCATGCTAGTAGTAAGTGACCTCACTATGGTACTATATGTAATGGCTACATCCCGGGCAGATATAACGCCATCCCGCTCAACTATCACGGCATCTCTAAGTGATCTGGCCTCATCCCGCTCCTCAATAGCGGCATCTCTATGTGTTAATGCCTCATCTCTCTCTGATAGAGCGACATCTCTCCCATCAAGAGCTATCAACATCAGGGCTCTAGCCTGATCCCTCTCAAAGGTCATCAGATGAAGACTCTGCTCAAAGTACTGTGCTAAATGCTGGATCACAACAGTGCTAGTACTGGGAGAATCTACAAGAGCTGATGGCAACCCAGTGAATGGCTCCTCCTCAGTGTGGGAATCAATGTCCTCCATGGGCTCTCCACCATCTGAATCAATACTCGGCACTGTGGATACTGTCACAGTCGATGAAGTCTATGTCTCCATCCACGCAGAATACTCTGACGAACAGCCCGGATGGCTAACAGAAAAATTAGCTATCTCACGTTGATCCCAACAAACATACACCCGAGATCGGTCCTCTGCTGATAAGTGGCGAGAAGCTAAACGCTGACATAACGCCCCATCAAAAGGATGAAAGTCCTAGAACTGGTCAAACTGTGACATCACAGCCAGTGGGTGGTAGGTAGTTATGCCCCTCAAACTAGCCAGAGGGATATAATCCATGCTCGGAGTGTGAGTAATGAAGCTATAGGGTGCGCTGAGCCTTGTGCACGACAGGATGCCAAACAGATCTCTGAGTCCTACCAAGAATACTGACCAAGACATAGCGCCTGTACACTCCGATGGCTGAAAGGATTAAGACATAGCTATATCATGGGTAAAGCAGTACCCATATCGGCAAAAAGTACCAATCGATCTCAAGTGTGACATAAACCACACGTATAACATGACAAAGCTGCCTGTAAATACCCCTGCAGGGTAGGTGCTGCATAATGTGGCCGACCTCAACGTCTCCGCCACGATCATCGGGATGATGGTGTGACCCTCCCTAAGAGCTCTCGCTGCTATGATGACACTGATGTCCAACTTATCTATATACCGTGGCATGTATACATACTCTACTATGCAGATCATGAGTAAATCCACTCTAGCCAAATGCCACTGATCCTCTAGTGTGGTAAAATACCCGGAGTATCCAGCATAGCTGTCCAATTAGCCAAATCTATCTATCAGGAAACGCTGGGGCAATACATGGCCGGATGTAATTTCATCCTCTACTACTCTACGTCGTAACCCGGTGAGGGTCATGAAATGTCGACGTATATCTCTGATGGCCATACGAGCGTAAGGTCTATCTAAGGGCAAAGCCGTCAACTGCTCGTACTCCTCTAATGTAGGAGAAAACTCTTGGGTAACAAACCAGAAAACCTGTCTCTCCGGTATCCAATGCTCCAGCATACCCTCTACAAAGCCTGCTGGAACTTGAAACATCAAGAGGGTCATAGAATGTTGTAATAGCTGATCTATGGTCACCATATCTAGGGGTGACATACTATCATACCAGGATCTCAAACGGGACACCACCAATACTGGTGGGGTGTAATCTATGCGACTGACTGTCGAAGAAGACATCTGTGTGGGCCGTATCATAAGACCATCCAGGGGTCAATGCTGAATATCTCTGTACATACATACATATGCATAACATGATAAATGCATGACAGATAATAGATGGCAATATGATGTAGGGAATGGAAAACAGTACATATATTCCTAAGTACATTATCATCTACATATATCATCTCTGTACAGCTAAAAATATAGGGAAATGGGGCACAGACGCCCTACTACTAACAGAGGCCTATCAAAAGATATAGCGAGAATGGGGCACAGCCACCCAATATCTAATAGAGGCCTATCAAAAGAGATAACGAGAATACACATCAGAAGAAGACAATGGTGTCGATATCTACATCATCAATCCTGTCCACCTGATCTAACTCTTCCTAAGTCACTGGATCTCTATCAACAGGGATGGCAGGCCTATACAAGGGAGAATCTACACCGGCAAAGTTATATGGGTTACCTGAGGGGCCAATGCCTGAGCTGGAAGGATCAAAAGTATCTGCCTCTGAAGGATCTCTGTCTAAGTGCTAGATGAAGAAATGTGCCCGGTCCAACTGTCTGGTCAAATGATTAATCTGTGTCAAATGAGTCAGATCTCGGACACAGGTCAGCCAATTCGTCATCATCACGGATCCAGGAACAATATCCCCTATAAACTGAGTGGCGCGGGTCTGGGCTCCAATGGTACGAGGGGACCACCAGTGATGAAATGTATCCTGAGTATATGAACCCTCTGACAAAGTATATTCGCCAATCCCCATCAGTGGGATGTCATCGACGGGTGACTGTAACACATGCCAATAATGCCTGGCAGGAGGCAAGATCAGTATACGAATCTTTTCTGTAGTTCTCCTAATAGCACGCTCTCGTAAATAGAGCTCCCATCCTCCATCCATGAAGAGACGAATCTTACGGGTGGATATCACATGCTCGACACCAGTCGGGAATCCATCCTCAAATCCGATAGTCAAATGTTCCCCAGAGTAGGGAACCCAACTGATGACATCAGCTATCAACAACTCTAATTGTAGGCGACAATGGGTGAAACCTTCCACTACAGGAGCCTCCGCCAAATGGACTGATGTCATCACCGTCCTCGTGGATAAGTATCTAAACCTAACACACTCACATGATGCAAACAAGGAAGCCACTCATAGGCCCAAAATTGCCAACATAAAGGCAAAACATCTACTATCAGTGAACACTCTTAACCTGTACATGGGAAATCAAAAGGGAAATACTCACCAGCATAAATGGGTAAAATCCTAGCCAAGCCTCGGTCAAGCCCTACGAACGCATGCGCAGTCAATATTTCTCCTAGACACATCACCACATAGTCACATCAGTGTTTATAACCTATATAAGCACTCATCAAGTCTAACTAGTTTGGTCTGGTTTGACTTCAGTCTTATCTCGGTGTCCTGGTCACCCTATCCGATAATTAACACATTTATTGTCAACTAAACCCGGTCTCAAAGCTTCAATATTAATTTAGATAAGTCAAATATCGTTAATAATATTTTTTGGAAGCTTTTAATAATTTTCAAACAATTATTATAATTTATAATAATTTTTCAAACGCTGGAATAATTTTTATATTATTTAAATACTGTATAATACCATCATCATTAATATTTAATAATATTAAAATATTAATGACATATTTGTCAAAATATTAAAGTTATTAATAATAACTCAAAATATTTTTGAATTCTCAATATTCTCCTTAAATGATTTTTGAAACAATTAAAATTATTTTTAAACCATCACCATAAATATTTAAATATTAATGAATTTCTCATCAAAATATTAAAAGTTACATTTTATAACTCAAAATATTTTCCAATACTTTATTCTCATTTAAAATGATTTTTTATAATACTAAAATCATTTTTCTCTAATTTATTTAATATACTAATTAAATAAATTAAATACAATTAATATTCAAATAAATATAAATATTAATGAAAAATATCCCAAATTATCAAAAGTTACTTTTTATAACTTCAAATAATTTTTAAAACTATTTTTGTAATTTTTAGAAATTTATTTCTATTTTTAAGCATTTTTTGGAAATTAAAATAATTAAAATCTTTAAAACTGTCGCTATAGCCTATAGCGACACTTTCTGTCGCTGTTGGTGTTCTTGAGCTCAAGATCACTGATAGTCAGTGCTCAAGGGGTCATGTTTGACCACCTCTAATTCTCTTCTCATGATGATTTTGGGTTTGCTATAACATTGATCTTGTAGTATGTATGTAACACTATAATTATCAACCATCATCTAGGTCATAACACATCATATCATAAAGATATGAGCCTTCAATGTTGCTGTCAAAACGTTTCTGGATTTTTTGGGTAATCCAGAAACCCAGGCAATTTCGAGTGCCTCCTTTCTAGCTCAATAATCTTAGTGTTCTGGTCATCAGTTTATTGTTCTCTTGGTTCAAGCATGTAGTACACATGTCAAGGAACACATATGCATCAACAGATCAACCTAAGTACATCACACTCTCTAGATGTAGTACAGTCAAATCATGTCAAAAAAGCTAGTTCTTACGTTTTCTGGATTCTGCAGAAAACAGAAATCGTGATCGGATGGCCTAGTTTGACCATCTACTACACTTGATCTGTTAATTGTTTAAAGGATCTAAAGGCATGGGTCTAGAGTCCATCTAACAGGCTATAACATGTATACAACAACATCATCAAATCTTCTAACATCTGACAGATCTTGGACTTTGAAGATCTTGTCAGACACTGCTTAAGGATTTCTGGGTTACCCAGAAATCACTTGGTCATGGTCGGTCAACCGACTTTGACCATTAATAACTTGTAATCTGGACATGGAATAACATTGATTCCACTTCCAGATTACAGTCCACGTGTCATATTTCAAGTCTATAACATAAAACAAAACAAAGCAAAAACAAATAAAGATTTAAGGCCACCGACACATACTTGTCAGGCCACTTTCTAGGGTTCATAGGTAGTTTTGATAAACTTGGTTTTTAAAGCATTTTGATGCTATAGATCTATGATATAACATCTTCTAGCATGTATTAAAACACAAAAACACAAACTTGGTCTAAGCATACAAGATCAAGAATGAGTTAGGGTTTATACCTCATTTGTCCAATCTTTGATCTTAGCTTTTCTCCACTGATCTTGATGATCTATGAGCTTTGTTAAGGACTGATATACTTCGATATTTCGTGGCTAAGGAGAGAGAAGAGGTTGGTTGAAGGTTAAAGAGTAAATGTGCTAATTTTTGTGACTTTCTCTCTCTTTGATCTTTCTAATATCTGATACAATGAATCTATAGGTTGCAAGGTAGCAATATGGATCAGATTTAGCAAGATTTCCAGCACATGTGATAAGCCACAAGTGATGAGTCATGCAATTCTAGAAAATTCTCTTAACTTAAGTTTTAAGTAAAGGGTATTTTAGTCTTTTCTCCCCTAAAAGGGTATTTTCATAATTTCCTTACATATTTTAGGGTATTCTAGTCAATTGACGTAACTTATTTTATTTCTCACCATTAGGATTTGGTAGTCTCAATTAGGGTTTCCTGATATACGATTTAGGGTTATCAAATTTAAAATTAGGGTTTCTCAACATTTGATTAGGGTTCCTAACTGTACGTTAAGGTTTTATAATCTGAGATTAGGGTTTCTAATCCCTCATTAGGGTTTACTAATTTTATACCATATCCGATCAATCACTGATCACACATTCTATAAAGTAAAAATACGTACTCATCAATACAATTATTATAACTGTATTTTCTACCGAATCCCTATTCGTAACTAGGGCTAGGGTTTCTATTCTTTGTTAAGCACAACTCTACTCTTATTTCTTAGTTAATACACAAATTGACCATTTTTCTTAGACTCGTATCACAGATACACAACACAATATTGATAATCAATATTAAAATAAATAAAAAAATTATTCAAAAAATTCAAATTATTCGAAATCTCGGGTTATCAAATTCTCCCCTCCTTATAAGGATTCCGTCCTCGGAATCACCGCTTTGTTATTCTCTACAATCTTTTAAAGTTTTATCATCAATTCATTCTTATCAACACAATATTAATTTGTGTCCCATATTCTAACACGTGACTTGGATCTATAAAAGAAAACAATTCACAGCAATATTTATCCAATATCACTCGCGCAATTTAATTTCTAAACAAAATTGATACCTGTTACCACCTCCTGGGCAGCTACTACATCTTGCACCGTCATGTTGAATGTACAGGCCGTTGGTCTTCTTGGTTGTGCAGGTCCTCTTATCGCTAGGGTTCCACTACCGGGTCTCTTGTTGACACTTCCCTTCTTCATATTCCTCTTCGGACAATCCCGAACCAGCTGATCAGTTGATCCACAGGCATAACAACCTTGTATCCTCTTCGGACTAGGGCAATTGGGACACACGTGTCCCTCTTGTCCACAGTTATAAAAAACTCCCTTCTTCTTCAGACAAACTCGTGCATGATTCATTCCACAAGTTGTACAAGGCTCACCTCCTTTTCTTTTCTCTTCTGTCTTGTTACTGTGACGTCCCCAAATTCGGACCTCCACTTGGTCACTCAAATTCGGTTCATCACGTGCTCAAAGTATTATAACAATAATTAAAATCATACATCCACAACGGAAAATCTAATTTAGAATAATATACAATGAGTCATTATAATTATTCCCCCAAGTCTCGCAACCTACAATACATAATAGAATACATAATAGTATTGAATAAAGACCTATTACATAATCCTACGTAAGTTCGAACATAGTCTTAATACAACATGATAATCTTAAACATAAAAGGGTCAAGCTATTCGGTAGCCTTGCCCTTGCCTTTGTCTGTTCCAGAGACACCTCCCTGTTCCTCCTTAACTGAAAGGTTTTAAATAAACAAGGATGAGCACAAATTGCCCAGCAAGTACAATGCAACAAGGGTGTAGGATATAATATCACAAGATTTGAAATATCGAAGGGACATTTCTAGGATAGTTCAAAGTTTCAGGATAATATCATGAGTAATGAATATCAATAATTCTTGTAATAAGAGCGATAATTCAATATAAATCAATAGAGATATATGAATTCAACGACTATCAATGTATCCAACTGAATAAACAATTTATACTGAGTAGTCACTAAGGACTATTGAACTTTCACTAGAGTTACCAAAATTAAATTGATAACCCCAAAAATATCAAGTACTATAGATGATCAGTCTACAATACTTTACGTTATGCATAACACCAAAATAATATTCATTCATGTGTTGGGGTTTCCAACGACAAATACTCCCCTTACCAAAAGGGTTGTCCAACTCAATTTTCAAGATTTCTGCACCAATCAATTGGTTTGGACAGCTTTTATAAGCATGCATATAGTCTAGCCGAATCAAGTGGCATCGACTCTTTCACAATATTTAAGAACATTACTAAGTTCAACATAAATAATATCTTTCACAAGGGTTTAAGCATATTAGGTCATTTGAACGGAAAACTAATATAGCTTGCATTCAAAGAGATAATCTTACGATATTCGTCGAATAAAGAATGCAATTATACTTGCACAATAAGAGTAGGGTTTGGATACTTGCCTCAAGCGCAGTTTACCAAAGTATCTCTTAACAATATTCTTTCAAATCCTAACATAATGTGATACGCATATCGGATATTCATTAGTTAAACATATTCGATAAACAATCTTGATAAATATAGTCTAAGTATGCACACACGACTCAATCAAGAAACCTTATACGTAGGTTATTACGTAGCTCGGATCTATCGTTACACTTCATCATTTTAAAAACACTTTGTCAATTCAAGCTAAGATAGGTGTTAACATGTAAAGCTACCTTTATCAGTGTATCATGAACAGAAATAAACATAATGATGTTACACTAGCATGCTACATACTTCAAAAATCACAGAAGTCACTTTCCAACTCTGCAGAATGGCGCGGCCGCGCCTGATTTGTACTAAGGAGACGCGCGGCCGCTCGGCTCCCAGTTCAAATCAGGACTGAGCAATTATTTGCTTGGCCTAGCTCTTCCATCCTTACATACATAACATATATTCAAATGTTAAGGGTCCTTTCGCATCTTTCAAGTTTAACCTAGGTCCCGTCTTGCACAATATGGTTCTAAGTTGGACATCTCAACAATTTAAGGCTATGAAATCACAAAGTCCAACATGTTTGCTTCTTAAACATATAAGGTAGTCATATAAATCATATTAGACATGTGTGTGAGTATTCATATCACATACGTGTATTTAACATTATTTTATTCTAAAATATTCTTCGTTTATGATTACGATACCTATGCATGGTATATATACATTTGTTATACATGAGTGAGTCTAAGAGTGTTATCCAACATGTTCACAAGTATCAGATTTCAACACTCAAGGTAGTATATTAACATTCACGTTTAAAGTTCATATTTTCATTTAGGAAAGCTTACTAATAAGTCTAACATGATCATGCTTCATTATGGAATTCATATACCTAAATTAGTATATCCAACATGCATTTAAAAACCATACTAACATGCTTTTAAGGTCAGAATATGCATTACTTCAAGTTCACAATTTCTTGTTTTCCAAATCTTGAAGTTTTCTTGAAAACTCAACTCAATTCAAGCTAAAACAACGTACTATATTTAAAACAATATCTAAGCACATGCTAGGGTTATTTATATACTTAACCTAACTATCATAGCATGCTTAGAATAATTTATAAACCTCAACTCAGTATCTAAGAATAGCACCACGCGTGGCCGTGTGATATAAGCCTATGGAAGTGGCGCGACCGCGCCACTTCAAGCAGACTGAAAAAAAAAATATGGCTCTGCATCTGCATAGCCTCAACACATGAGATGCAAAACCTGCAACCAGGCCAGCTTCCATGTTCCAAAACATGTATACAAACCCAGACAATACAATGTCATGCTATTCTATATCAATTAACAGAGAATTCAACAATTACTAGAATTTTGACAAAACTCAAGCTCAAGAATATCAAAGTAGAATTATACCTTTTGAAGCTTAAATTGAATTCCTTACAAATCTCAGACCCTCTCTTAACTGACCAGCAATTCACCCTCTCAACTTGGACTTCACAGATAACTCTCAGCAACAAGAAATGAAGAAGTGTAGTTGCTATTTATAGAAGAACACAAAGTCAGACCACGGCTTTACTCTAAGGTTTGAGTTATTATAAATAACTTTAATATTTTGGCAATGGTTTCATTAATAATTTAATATTAATTAAATATTAATGATAATAGAATTAATTAATATTTAAATTATTTAATAATGATTCTGATGTTTGAAAAATCATGATAAATTATAATAATTATTTAAAAAATTATTATAAATTAATTAAAAATAATATGACTGATGTTTTTAGTTATTGAACTGCAGGATAGAGTTTTAGACTCGATAAATACCCAATAAAGCCGTCGGTACACCGAAATATTTTAAAAATTGATTTGGACTTAGATAATTTGACTAGATACGTGTTTGTTTATGATTCAATGACTGTTAAACACATGTGATAATGTGATTAGGTTATGTGCTGACTGTAATTAGCAGTACTATGTGATATGATATATTATTCTAATCGAACGAATGATCTTATTAATGATAGGTTTCGGTATAAAAGATTAAACTAAGTTGCGTCATTGTAAGAAGTAGCTTAGGCAAGTATCTGAACTATTCTTTACATTGTGCAAGTATCCTAACTTTGTATTTTCTTTATACAATGGACATGAGTAAGAAAGTTTCAAAATCATATTATTGTGCCAGATTATTAACTCTATTGTTATTGATTACGTATCCAATCTTTGTATTCATAGAAGTTCTTACATTATTCGATCATTGTATCATTGTATAATTCAGATATTTATTCTGTTTATTAATTCTTGTATAGGGTTAGACAAGTGTCCTCACTTGGATAATTATTGTATTTAATTATATGTTGATACATACTCATTGGTTTCCAGTATGTATATGTTGACTTAAAAAGCCATCTAAGCTATTTGATTCAGCTAGACATAAAAATATTGTTGATCATGATAGAACTTTATTGTATCCAACCAGATTATTTTGGTTTGGATTCCCGACTAAGTATGAACATCCCGAACAGGGGAAAACTTTTGTGCACCTAGGATAGAGTGAACGATAATATCGTTCTTGCATGTAGTATTGATCAATACAGGGAGCATTGGGATAATCACCCTCGTGCCCGTAAGTTATAACGGTTTGGGGATGAAGTTCTGCTAAACCTTAGCAAAAATTAAAAATAAAGTTCATAGTCTATCGAATGCTCTCCATTTATAGTCAGTACATAGTTTCAAAATTTTGAGATAGATTTGATATGTTGCTATTGTTGGTTCAGCTTACTTCACAACTGTTGATTCGTTGTAGAAGTGTTATTGAAAGAAAACATTTAATTCTTTCAGCTTATATTTATTGTTACTATTACTTGCTGGGCAATCAAATGCGCATTCTTGCTTTAAATTTAAATGTTTTTAGCTAAGCAAGGTCAACAGGAATGTTCAGGCCAGAACAAGGGAGAAGGAAAGCAATCAGAATAATCTTATGTTATCTTTTGTAATAGTTAGACAATATTAAGACAATGATATTTATTATCTATCATGTAATGTATTGTAGTAAAGGTTGCGTACTTGAGATTAGACTCTGATGTATGTAAGTTAAGTTTGATATTTATATAATTATTAGTATTATTTCGCTCATAGAAATGGTATTGTAAAGCACCGAGTTTGGGTTTTAAATACCTGAATTTGAGGGCGTTACAACATGGTATCAGAGCTTTAGGATTAAAAACCTTAGGTGGGATAGACCTTAGGCTATAACCTTAGAATAGAGGAAACGTTAAAAATATAAATAACTCATTTAGAGTTTAAAAAGAGATGAACTGAATAAATTCATCGTTAAACAAAATAAAAGATAATTTGTATAAAATTATTAATTGTTGTGTGTATATACTACGTGCTAATCAGGACAATTTATATGTATAGATGTCAGATGGAAAAGAATTAGGATACCCTCAGATCATAAAGAATGAGTCAACCTCCATATCCGAGTCAATATCAAAGTAAATAGCTTAAATAGAGGCTCACTTTGAAAGCAACCATAATGAGGTGATTATACTGAAAAGGTATTACCAGACGAAGAAATGATAGTATAACTGATAAGTAGAATATTGTTAGAGAATATAAAGTTAAGCTCGAGTTCTTTAAACTCATACTTATGGTAAGTTCATGACTCATAATTAAATAAAAATTTTGAACCCCTCAGCGAATGGACGCCAAAGGTCTGACTAGGACAAGTTCTTAAACTCATATGATTGTGGTAAGTTTCTGAACTTATAATATGTGGTAAGTTTGACAAACTTGGTATAGTGAAGTGAAAATAAATTATTGAGGATAATAGGAATATATAGAATGCTAAGCAATTGATCTTTAGTGAAGGCGTATGAAATAATTAGTATTATTGTTACTTGAATATGCATGACTTTATGATGCGTATACGATAAGTATGTGGGTGTAATGTAATATTCTCAACTTTTGAATAAATTGTGGCAGCAATTCCCGACTTTTATGTCACAAAGGGGATATCAGATGATTAAAGCAGTATGTGATACATTATACGATGTAAAGTATTATGAAATTAGTTAGATGAACATAATTTTATTTAATTAGATAATGGGGCCAAGACGTAAATGAAACCAAAAGGCAGAAGAACCTGTCAACAAAGCTAGAGGACAACCAGACCCGACACAAAATTTGGTGAATATGAATGCTCAAGTTATGCAAAATGGATTACCAGCCGTGGGAAATCAGCCAGATAATCGATCGACAAACCTCAAAGACTTCAAGGCAATCGAAGCGCCATGATTTAGAGGATCAACTGACCCTGTAGAGGTGTTTATGATAGCCAGGATAACGGAGGGGCAAAAGACAGTCTTTGTCACCTATACGATGAAAGGGGAGGCAAATTTTTGGTGGGAAGCAAATCAAGCTAGAGCCGGAGAAGAAAATAATGGTAGTAGGACTGGAAAAAGGAAAGAAGATAATTTCGGGAATACCAAAAAGAGGCTGGGAGGTGGAAAGAAATAGGTTGCGCAGTGTGGGAATTGCGAAAAGAATCACTCGGGAGACTGTCTTAAGGGTAAGTCTGTGTGTTACAAGTGTGGGCAGAAGGGACATATCTCTCATAACTGCCCCAATCCAAAGATGAATAAGGGGTGTTTCAGGTGTGGATCAACGGAACATAAGGTAAAGGACTGTCTGAAAAAGAGAATGGATGTAGGGAATATGACTATGGGGAAAAGTAGCATGACATTGGTGACAACGGAACCTACTTCTACAAATAAACCAATAGAACCAATCACAAGAGTCTTAAACGTGACTGTTCAGGATTTGGTGGCAGCTGGGAATGCAACTTCAGGTATTATTCGTATAACTTGTATATTTTGATATATATGATTTTTCTATATATAATAAATTCTTTTATAAAAAAATTTTGAAGAAGGAATTTGATTTCTTTTAGAAATAGAACTTCCGTTTAATCATATAGACAAGCTTTATGTTGAATGGTTAAAGATCAGTTCGATCGAATCTGATCGACATCTATTTAAAATGATTGTGTATGCCATGTACCCTTGTATGTATAAGTTTTAAAACGGTGATTCCGGAGACAGAATCCTTATAAAGGAGGGTGAATGTAATAACCTGATATTTCCAATATAAATAAATAAGAAATTTTGCATATTAAATTTTTTATTATTATTAAAGATGGGAATATGTGCCAAGTAATGTGTATGTATATATGTGATAAATAAAATTTATTTATTACATAAATAATTTCAAATAATTTTATTTTACAATTATTGATCATTATAAAGTACATACTTATAATAATTAATTTTATGTCTTTATTATTTATTTTCTATAAAAATATAATTTTTATATTATTTAAATATTATATGAAATGATTATTGGAATTATTATAATTACTAATTTATTGTATGAATTTTGTTCAAATTATTAAGTTAATTATTTTAACTTAATTAACAATGTTATATGAAAGATAAATCAGATTTAGAATCCAAACCCTAATTTTAGATTTTGAGCAATGAATGAGAATAATAATATTATATTAGTTATAATATTATTTTTCAGTGTTATAAATATATATTGTATATGTGTAGACTGATATTGGTTAGTCAATTATGGTGTATCACGACAAACCTTAGTATTATTGTCATAAACCATAAATTGAAACTCAAAACTGGAGTTTAAGGTCGGTCAGAAATGGTGTTATATGAATTATATTACGTATTATAGAATTTCTGTTAATTTGGAAAAGGTTAAATAGAACTTCATCTGTAAATCGTCATAACTTACAGGTACGGGGGGTGATCAGCCCGTTATGCCCTGTATTGGTCAATACTACATACAAGAATGATATTATCGTTCATCTTATACACCTTCGGTGCGCAAAAATTTTCCTATGTTCGGGATGTTCATACTTAGTCAGGAATCCAAATCAAAACAATCTGGTTGGATACAGTAAAGTTCTATCTTGCTCAATAATATTTTTAAGTTTATGTCTAGCCAAATCAAATAGCTTAGACGGCTTTTAAGTCAACGTATACCTACTTGAAATCAATAAGGATGTATCAACATGTGATTAAATACAATGATTATCCAAGTGGGGACACTTGTATAACCATATTTAGAAACTAACGAATAGAATAAATATCTGGATTATGCACTAATACTGTGTTGATAAACAATGATCGGATAATTTAAGAACTTGTATGAATATGAATAATTGGATACATAATCAATAACAATAGAATTAATAATCTGGCACAATAATATGATTCTGAAATATTCTTACTCGTGTCCATTGCATAAAGAAAATGCAAAGTTAGGATACTTGCCTGAGCAGCTGCTTACAATAAAGCAACTTAGATTAATCTTTTATATCGAAATCTATCATTAATAAGATCATTCGTTCGATTAGAATAATATATCATATCACATAGTACTGCTATTTCCAGTCAACACTTAACCTAATCACATTGTCACATATGTTTAACAGTCCTTGGATCACAAACAAACACTTATCTAGTCCACATTATATAAGTCCATATCAATTTTTGAAACACTTCGGTGTACTGACGGCTTTATCGGGTAATTATCGAGTCTAAAACTCCATTTAGTAATTCAATATTCCTTTAAATATTTTAAATATCAGTCGTATTATTTTTCATAGCCTTATAATAATTTTTAAATAATTATTATAATTTATCATGAATTTTCAAACACTGGAATCATTATTAAATGATTTAAATATTAAATAATTATATTATTATTAATGTTTAATTAATATTAAACTATTAATGAAACAATTACCAAAATATTAAAGTTATTTATAATAACTCAAAATATTTTTAAAGTATTAATATTACCCTTAAATAATTTTTAAAACATTAAAAATTATTTTTAAATAATTACCATTAATATTAAAATATTAACGTATTATTCATCAAAATATTAAAAGTCATTTTTTATAACTTAAAATATTTTTAATACATTTATATCCTTTTTAATGATTTTTAAATTAATAAAATAATTTTAAAACTATTTATGTAATATAATTATTAAATAAATTTAATATCATTAATATTAAATTAATGTCATTAATATTAAATTATTAATAAAATTATCCTTTAAATATTAAAAGTTATATTTTATAACTTAAAATACTTTTAAACACTTTATTTTTATTTTAAATGATTAAAAATCATTTTTAAACTAAATTATTTAATATAATTATTAAATAATTCTAATATCATTAATAATAAATTAATTAATGAAATTTACCTTTAAATATTGAAAGTTATATTTTAGGGTTAAGTTCAGATGACCACCTAGCGTTTAAGCGATTTCCCACTTAACCACCTGTAGTCAGTAAAACTACATTTAAACTCCTGACTTTTTGAGTTAAAGTGAAAAAATGCTTTCCGTTTTAACTCCGTTACTTGATTTGCCTAAAGACTTAATTACCCTTCATGTTTACAAGCAAGGGAGCAGAGAATACAAAGCTTTGCTATGCTCTGTTTTAATCTCAACCAAAAAAAATAATCCAATACAGAATCTGCCATGCAGTAATACGATCAAGATCTGCTCTGCTTTAATCTCAACCAAAAAAAATAATCCCTCAATTAAACATTTAAGAATATTAAAAATAAAAACAAAATGAACCCAATTTTCCCATCTCTGAAAACAGTTTCATGGCTTCCCAATCAAATGAACTCTGCATGTACCCAGAAATCATAAGAACTTAATAAGCATACACAGATGCACAAATACATCAGTAATATACACAGATCCAAATTTTGAAATGTAACAAATTAGAGTAAAGAGATACAAAATAGTGAATAAATCTCACTATAGTCACTCTATTGGGTTTCTGCTTTGAGATACAAAATGTAATAAGAAGTATATACCAGACAAAGTGAAATCTCCATCTTGAATCACAAGAACAACCCCGAAAGGCTACATTTAACAGAACAAAATACAGGTAAAATATGATGTAACGAAGATGAGCTAAACAAAACACAAATTGCCCTGAAAAACATTATGCTCGCTCTGGCGAAATTACTCCTTTCAATTCCGGAACCCGAAACATCGGAAAGAATAGGAAACAAAGAAAGAAAATAAGTAACCTGTAATTTGAGAAATTCAGGGGATTTGTTCTCACCGGTCAAGATGTTTATCGAAACAGTCTCGAATTCGATTCCCTTCTCGATTAGACAAACAATCACGCGCTTCGTGGACTGGGTTTTTCTCGGCATAAATTCGAGCCCAAGCTGGGTTTTTAGTAGAAGGTGAGGAGAATTTGAAGGGTCCTGAAAACCCGAATTCGAATTTGCATGATTTTGGAAGTTTGAGAAGGTGGAATAGGATTTGATCTCCAAGATGCTCAATATCAACCAAATCACCACTCCATACCATGCACACAATTCTAATTACACTTCAAAGGAGTCCTCCTAATGCACCCACCAGACCAATTTCCCCTATGCCACTGATCTTCAAACTTGGGAACAAACCCTTCAACACAACTACATGCACTAGAGAGTCTAGAATCTTGCATAGTACAAAATTAAAATACCAAATTTATCATACATTGGATTCTCTCTATTTGCAACCCATATGACTGACTGTACTTGAACTTTGTAGTACCATATGCCAACATATCGTGATGATGAATTTATGGGGCTGAAAAACCCTAACGCATAATTATGGCTTTGTGAGATTATGATTTGACCATCTCTAAGCACCTGGCCTTGTGTAATTGTGTTGTTGGTTGATTGTGAAAATACAGCAAGAAGAGTATTGAAGATCAAAAGGAGTAAGCAAAGGTAAACAATTCATGGGTTTCTGCAAATTTTGGCCATTTCTTCACGTCAAAAGCAGAGCGCAGATAATCATCTAAAGAATAGATACAATCATGCTGTAGAAAGCAAAAACCAAAGATTGAAACTTTGAAGTGATAACTCATTAATCTTGCATAATATGCTTATGAACTTCATGGTAAAAAAAATTATCACTCTCTATAACTTCAGATCCCAAGAATCAAAACCCACTATGGAGACCCAATTCATTTTTGGCCATTTTCATGAAGAAAACCCCACAAAATCTCAGACCCATTTCATTGTTGAAAAAATTCTTGAAGAAAAAGCCTCCAAATCACAGACCCAATTCAATTTTGAGCAAACCCATGAAACAAAAATCACAAATACACATACCCATGAAGCTAATGAAAAAATTGATCCCCTGTTGATGTAGATGCTCAAGTGCACATACTATTTCCGCTATGTAAAATCGGATGACCGTCGGAGAAGAAAACATGGTCGGTATGGTTGTACCGGAGAACGTTGAGATCCCCACCGGGGCAAAACGGGATGGCCCACCCGAGGAGGTCATGGGTTTCGAATGACCCGATTAGGGAGGGAAGGAAGGGATGTGTCTGGTTTTTGAGGCATGTGAGGACGGAGAGCTCCCACCGTTCACGGCGGTCGGTGTCGAGTTTTGTGTGGAGGGAGGATTTTTCAATGACTTTGAGAGCAAATGGGGCGGTGGCGGAGGGATCGAAGGAAAGGTGGTGTACTAAAAAGACGATGCCCATAGCGCCTTTGCCTAGTACTTTCATGGCTCTCAGGTTGTCTATATCTAGCTCCGGAGAAACTTCAGTATCCATGGTTGGAGGAGTAAGAAATGAGAGAGAGGATTGTGGTTTGAGGAAGAAGAAGGGTATTTTGGACTTTTATCAGTTTTTTTTACTGTTATAGTCTCTTTTCACGCGCTTTTGACGTCTAACATACACGCACGATTAAGTTGGATGAAAAAAGTGACGTTTTCACTTTAACTCAAAAAGTCGGGAGTTTAAATGTAGCTTTACTGACTACAGGTGGTTAAGTGGGAAACCGCTCAAACCCCAAGTGGTCATCTGAACTTAACCCTTATAGTTTATGTAAGACCCCGAATTTTATGAAATAAAAGTATTCAATTTTTCTTATAATTACTATTCAGTAAATGGTTAAATTGATAAAAGTTTAAAGTTATGAGTGAAATATAATTTTTTTTTCAAAATAAGCAAGTGGTTATAAAATAATCATTGTTGTCGGGGAATATTCGTTCGGTCGTGGAATATTCTTTCTGTCGGGGAATATTCGTACGACGGCGCAGCTATTTGTGGGCCCCATAACGAATAACTGTCGGGTGAAGAAAATGACAAATTTGAGTTCTTACAAATAACGGCGTAGTTGTTACCGTTAACACTGTTGGAATACTCGGTGGTTAAAATACAGTAATACGCGTTATTGCACAGTAGCACACGGTATTGCATAGTATTTTTGAAATTATTGATTCTTACGTAAGAAGGCACTACTCAATAATTGTTACAGTAATTACTGTTCAATATTTTATTTTATTGATTCAATAATTGTTGCATTGATATTTTATATTATTGTTGTTTCAATAATTGTTGCTGCACAGTATTTTTTATTATCAGATCAATAATTCATATTATTTGAATAATATTATTAGATAACATTATTGACAATGTCTAGAAAGTTCTGTCTAAGGAGAGGTTTGGTCATCTAATTGCGCGCCAGTAAGGAGAAATCCTTATTGGAAAGCCCCCTCTTTCCTGGGAACGGCCTGGTTGTCATAAATGTGATTCTGTAATATTATTTGTGAATAATTAATTATTGATTCATATGATAAGAAAATATTTATTTTATGTGGATATAAATGAGGGATATATTTTTGTGGTTAAAAAATGAAGGAGTTAATGTTGAGATTTTATCCGTATTTTTGTCGGAATGGAGGTATTAAAAATCAGGATTTTTGAGATATTTTGCGGGGGTTATAATTTTTAATCCGACCGTTGGATCGTGGTAATTTTTGAATATGTTATACATATATAAGTTGAGTATATGCCCACAAATTTTGAACCGTTAAAAATGAACGTATGATTTATTATGAATTTTACGAGATGACTGATTCAGAAATTGTTGAATTTTCGGAGTTTATCATTTTGGTAGAAAATTCTAGAATTGGTGGGCCCCACTTGTGGTTGGTGAAGAAATGTGCTGAATTATATTTCAAATGTGGTGGGTGGGAATAGTAGCAGGTAAAGCAATCAGGTTGCAGGTCAAACCTACCAAAATTTTCCTATAAATAGAGGGCTAAGTTAGAATTGAAAATCACACCAGAAACATAAGCTTTCTCTCTTTCTCTCTCTATATTATGAAGCATATTTTGTGAGTTTTTAGATACTTGGTGAGTTTCTATTCATCAGTGCAAGTTTCCTTCAGTATCATATCCGATATCCAGTCAGAAGTACTGCTCTTTTGAGGTAAGGGATATTAAGGGATTTTAAGGGTTGTTATGATTTTCAGTTTCGTAATTTTTCTGATCTTCAAAAATTCTGAAAAAATTTGAAATGATATTTTGATGAGTTTTCTTGATTGTGTCCAAAAATATTGATTTTTGGATGTATAGATTGAGAGTTATGAATTTTATGAGAAAAGACTATTTTAGAAGTAACAACTTATAATTCCTTGTGGTTAACTCCAAAATTGATGAAATTTTTATTGGGAGTACATGTATGTGATAGAAGTATACTCTGTAAATTTCAGAATTTTTTGACAAAAGTATAATTTTTGATAAATGTCTAAATATTCGGCTGTTTTGGCCATATGAAAAATAGTAAATGACTTTTAAAAATTTTGAGAAAAATATATGTTCACTATGTGACTATATTATGCTAAATCTCAGAAAAGAAATATTTTTGGAACTGATTTAGTATTTTTCATGAAAATGGTCTAGTTATGAGTAAATGAATTAAATATGTTTTGTAAAGAAAGAAAATTGGAAAATAGGAATTTATGGCTTGAGAATCCTATATGAGGTATATGCAGATTTTTGATGAGGGTTTTGGTTATTGATGATGAAATTGTAAGAGTTGGCATTTTATGATGATTAAATGCATTAATTAGTAAAGTGTAAACAATTAAAATAAATTATTTATAAATTTAAGTAATGTTATTCTTTCAATATCATTATACCGAAATATTGGTATGAATTTTATTGTAGAATTTCTATCTTTTGTGTCGGGGTTACTATTCATGAGTTACGAATATTACTCTTGAGATTAAAACTATATGTTGATCATATTATTTTTATCATCATATATAACATTTTTATAACCCTGATGTTGAAATTCTCTTTCACTGGAGTGTAAAGATGGGTAGATTATTGGTATGATCATGACTAGGGTTCTCTTTGGCCTGTAGTGCAAAGTTGAATTGTGACTGGTATGATCATGACCATTGAATTTATAATTGAATATCTTAAGCTTAAGTGCAAAGGTGAATTGATCAACATGGTTATAATTATTGTTTATATAAATTCTGAAATGATTATATATTTCTTTGATATATGAATATATTTGGCCTGTAGTGCAAATATGAATTGTTGATGAATATCTTTGGCATGTAGTGCAAAGATGGCCTGTTGATGAATATCTTTGGCCTGTAGTGCAAAGATGAACTGTTGTTGAATATCTTTGGCCCGTAGTGCAAAGATGGTTTGTTGATGAATATCTTTGGCCCGTAGTGCAAAGATGGATTTGTTAGTATGATTATAAACAGGAACTGTGATTTGGTATAACCATGATCTTTGATGTTTCAGGTAAAGACAGGTGATGAAAATATTCTTCGTCCTGGGTGCGAAGAAAAATTTAGAGTCACAATTATGATTATGAGTTATTCATATGATTGTGGAAAGGAACTGTTGAGTGATGTTACATGGATAAAACATTGTTGGTGGATTTTTAACATGGAAGAGATAATAGACTTTATGGTCTATTTGACTCTTCTAATGGATTGCATGTTCCGCTGCAACTATGGTTGAAATTTTTATCATTTACCATATGTTCTAAATCTCTGATTTATTATTGATGAAGGCTATTGATAATTTAATTATCTTTAGTCATGATATTCTTTACTGAGCTAGTTGTGCTCACCCTTTTGCTTCACAATTCCTTTCAGGTAATAAGAGTGTAGCTGGGTCGAGCGGGGGTAACAAGGGAATAGAACGGTGGTCATCATTTAGTAGTTATATTTGGTGAAGAAAATAGGGTGAGGCGAACCCAACGTTGGAAGGGTGTTTTGTCACTATCATACAAGATGTCTAATGACATACAACCTCGTGTCATCATAAGACAGGGTTGTGCTCATCCACTTGCTGAGTATATCTATGGGCACTACCTATATAATCTTGGTGTTTGTTTGAAGTATAATTCTCAATTAGAGACAGTGGAGATAATGATAAGTCAAGAGAAGACTCACCATTGGGAAGAATATGATAGTAATCTTCTCGTTTTTCTTTGGGGTCTATTGGGTCAACCAAGGATAATTCTGTGGCCATATGATATCTATCATAACCTAGACGCGTGGCCTCCCATGTACGAAGGTTTCCTTGAGCACTTCCCAAAGATTCTAATTTCTAAAACAGTTTTTGACTATACCTTTATGTAAGGTGTTATTGTGAGGTGATGTCCACGGTTGGAACATGAGTCACATTTGGTATATATTTGTATCCAAACTCACAGCATATGTGTTGTTGTATTTTGCACGACAATTGTTGTAATAAAGTTGTAGTTATTTTCTGTACCATGTATTTGGCGACTCAGAATAGGTTGGATGGAATGGACCTATTTTGGGGTCGTTACATTTTGTATCAGAGCTATAAGTAAAGAGCCCTGAGCCTCTCGCTGGTGACTTCCTGTTGATGGGGGATGCACCGAAGCCAGACTCTCCGTAGGGGACACCGTTCTGCGGTGGCAAACTGATAGGTATCAATGTAAGGTGCTGACACAAGTTGGTGTCCAGAGTTACATTTGGTATCAGAGCTTAGGGATATGATCTCTGGCGGAGATCGGGGAATACAACTAGGAGGGGAGAGATGAGTAAATCCTTCGCTAGTGTGTCCTACCTAAGCTTATTTGTTGGTCAGTCATAATATTGGGATATTATGTGATATGTTAATTTGTTCAATTAACCTTTGTTTTGAAGCTGTATTCTAGAATGATATCAGAAATACAGGAGATGAGCAATGAAGAAATTATGATGACAGGGAAGATGGAATCTGAAATGAAAGGAAGGTATTCTCAACTCTTTGAAATATCAGGTACGTAAATTTCGGGGACGAAATTTCATAAGGAGGGGAGATTGTAAGACCCCGAATTTTATGAAATAAAAGTATTCAATTTTTCTTATAATTACTATTCAGTAAATGGTTAAATTGATAAAAGTTTAAAGTTATGAGTGAAATATAATTTTTTTTCAAAATAAGCAAGTGGTTATAAAATAATCATTGTTGTCGGGGAATATTCGTTTGGTCGTGGAATATTCTTTCTGTCGGGGAATATTCGTACGACGGCGCAGCTATTTGTGGGCCCCATAACGAATAACTGTCGGGAGAAGAAAATGACAAATTTGAGTTCTTACAAATAACGGCGTAGTTGTTACCGTTAACACTGTTGGAATACCCGGTGGTTAAAATACAGTAATACGCGTTATTGCACAGTAGCACACGGTATTGCATAGTATTTTTGAAATTATTGATTCTTACGTAAGAAGGCACTACTCAATAATTGTTACAGTAATTACTGTTCAATATTTTATTTTATTGATTCAATAATTGTTGCATTGATATTTTATATTATTGTTGTTTCAATAATTGTTGCTGCACAGTATTTTTTATTATCAGATCAATAATTCATATTATTTGAATAATATTATTAGATAACATTATTGACAATGTCTAGAAAGTTCTGTCTAAGGAGAGGTTTGGTCATCTAATTGCGCGCCAGTAAGGAGAAATCCTTATTGGAAAGCCCCCTCTTTCCTGGGAACGGCCTGGTTGTCATAAATGTGATTCTGTAATATTATTTGTGAATAATTAATTATTGATTCATATGATAAGAAAATATTTATTTTATGTGGATATAAATGAGGGATATATTTTTGTGGTTAAAAAATGAAGGAGTTAATGTTGAGATTTTATCCGTATTTTTGTCGGAATGGAGGTATTAAAAATCAGGGTTTTTGAGATATTTTGCGGGGGTTATAATTTTTAATCCGACCGTTGGATCGTGGTAATTTTTGGATATGTTATACATATATAAGTTGAGTATATGCCCACAAATTTTGAACCGTTAAAAATGAACGTATGATTTATTATGAATTTTACGAGATGACTGATTCAGAAATTGTTGAATTTTCGGAGTTTATCATTTTGGTAGAAAATTCTAGAATTGGTGGGCCCCACTTGTGGTTGGTGAAGAAATGTGCTGAATTATATTTCAAATGTGGTGGGTGGGAATAGTAGCAGGTAAAGCCATCAGGTTGCAGGTCAAACCTACCAAAATTTTCCTATAAATAGAGGGCTAAGTTAGAATTGAAAATCACACCAGAAACATAAGCTTTCTCTCTTTCTCTCTCTATATTATGAAGCATATTTTGTGAGTTTTTAGATACTTGGTGAGTTTCTATTCATCAGTGCAAGTTTCCTTCAGTATCATATCCGATATCCAGTCAGAAGTACTGCTCTTTTGAGGTAAGGGATATTAAGGGATTTTAAGGGTTGTTATGATTTTCAGTTTCGTAATTTTTCTGATCTTCAAAAATTCTGGAAAAATTTGAAATGATATTTTGATGAGTTTTCTTGATTGTGTCCAAAAATGGTGATTTTTGGATGTATAGATTGAGAGTTATGAATTTTATGAGAAAAGACTATTTTAGAAGTAACAGCTTATAATTCCTTGTGGTTAACTCCAAAATTGATGAAATTTTTATTGGGAGTACATGTATGTGATAGAAGTATACTCTGTAAATTTCAGAATTTTTGGACAAAAGTATAATTTTTGATAAATGTCTAAATATTCGGCTGTTTTGGCCATATGAAAAATAGTAAATGACTTTTAAAAATTCTGAGAAAAATATATGTTCACTATGGGACTATATTATGCTAAATCTCAGAAAAGAAATATTTTTGGAACTGATTTGGTATTTTTCATGAAAATGGTCTAGTTATGAGTAAATGAATTAAATATGTTTTGTGAAGAAAGAAAATTGAAAAATAGGATTTTATGGCTTGAGAATCCTATATGAGGTATATGCAGATTTTTGATGAGGGTTTTGGTTATTGATGATGAAATTATAAGAGTTGGCATTTTATGATGATTAAATGCATTAATTAGTAAAGTGTAAACAATTAAAATAAATTGTTTATAAATTTAAGTAATGTTATTCTTTCAATATCATTATACCGAAATATTGGTATGAATTTTATTGTAGAATTTCTATCTTTTGTGTCGGGGTTACTATTCATGAGTTACGAATATTACTCTTGAGATTAAAACTATATGTTGATCATATTATTTTTATCATCATATATAACATTTTTATAACCCTGATGTTGAAATTCTCTTTCACTGGAGTGTAAAGATGGGTAGATTATTGGTATGATCATGACTAGGGTTCTCTTTGGCCTGTAGTGCAAAGTTGAATTGTGACTGGTATGATCATGACCATTGAATTTATAATTGAATATCTTAAGCTTAAGTGCAAAGGTGAATTGATCAACATGGTTATAATTATTGTTTATATAAATTCTGAAATGATTATATATTTCTTTGAGATATGAATATATTTGGCCTGTAGTGCAAATATGAATTGTTGATGAATATCTTTGGCATGTAGTGCAAAGATGGCCTGTTGATGAATATCTTTGGCCTGTAGTGCAAAGATGAACTGTTGTTGAATATCTTTGGCCCGTAGTGCAAAGATGGTTTGTTGATGAATATCTTTGGCCCGTAGTGCAAAGATGGATTTGTTAGTATGATTATAAACAGGAACTGTGATTTGGTATAACCATGATCTTTGATGTTTCAGGTAAAGACAGGTGATGAAAATATTCTTCGTCCTGGGTGCGAAGAAAAATTTAGAGTCACAATTATGATTATGAGTTATTCATATGATTGTGGAAAGGAACTATTGAGTGATGTTACATGGATAAAACATTGTTGGTGGATTTTTAACATGGAAGAGATAATAGACTTTATAGTCTATTTGACTCTTCTAATGGATTGCATGTTCCGCTGCAACTATGGTTGAAATTTTTATCATTTACCATATGTTCTAAATCTCTGATTTATTATTGATGAAGGCTATTGATAATTTAATTATCTTTAGTCATGATATTCTTTACTGAGCTAGTTGTGCTCACCCTTTTGCTTCACATTTCCTTTCAGGTAATAAGAGTGTAGCTGGGTCGAGCGGGGGTAACAAGGGAATAGAACGGTGGTCATCATTTAGTAGTTATATTTGGTGAAGAAAATAGGGTGAGGCGAACCCAACGTTGGAAGGGTGTTTTGTCACTATCATACAAGATGTCTAATGACATACAACCTCGTGTCATCATAAGACAGGGTTGTGCTCATCCACTTGCTGAGTATATCTATGGGCGCTACCTATATAATCTTGGTGTTTGTTTGAAGTATAATTCTCAATTAGAGACAGTGGAGATAATGATAAGTCAAGAGAAGACTCACCATTGAGAAGAATATGATAGTAATCTTCTCGTTTTTCTTTGGGGTCTATTGGGTCAACCAAGGATAATTCTGTGGCCATATGATATCTATCATAACCTAGACGCGTGGCCTCCCATGTATGAAGGTTTCCTTGAGCACTTCCCAAAGATTCTAATTTCTAAAACAGTTTTTGACTATACCTTTATGTAAGGTGTTATTGTGAGGTGATGTCCACGGTTGGAACATGAGTCACATTTGGTATATATTTGTATCCAAACTCACAGCATATGTGTTGTTGTATTTTGCACGACAATTGTTGTAATAAAGTTGTAGTTATTTTCTGTACCATGTATTTGGCGACTCAGAATAGGTTGGATGGAATGGACCTATTTTGGGGTCGTTACAGTTTATAACTTAAAATATTTTTAAATACCTTATTATTATTTAAAATGATTTTTAGTATATAAAAAATATTTTTAATTAATTTATTTAATGCATTTATTAAGTAACTTAATTATCATTAATATTAATTTATTAATTAAATTCATCACAAAATATTAAAAGTCAATAAAAGTAACTTAAAATATTTTCTTATATCATAATATAATTTTAAATAATTTTTCAAGTATTAAAATCATTTTTAAATAATTTATTAAATATAATAATTAAATATCTTTAATATTTCAAAATTATTAAATATTTATGAAAATTATTAAAAACTAATTTTGACTTAAAAATAATTTTTAGTAATTTAATTTTTATTTTTAATAATTTAAAATTAATTTTCTCTATTTAAATAATTAATTTCCAAAACTATTCGTCGCTAAAGGGCCTTATAGCGACGAAACTGTCACTATAGGTGTTCTTGAGCTGATCTTGGCTAAACTCAGAACATCAAACTCATTATCAAGCTGCCTACTTTGACCAATTGTGGATCTTAGACCATACAGATTCAGAGTTGGTATTTATGTTTATGTTGTAGTATACATGTAATACTATAACTACAAATCGATATCATGACTAAATTAGAACACAATTGTCAGATCTAAGCTGCAGAATTCGTTGTCAGACGTGTTCTTGAGGTTCTGGGTTGCCCAGAAACTCAAGGGTCCTACTTTTAATCATTATATCTTGCACTATAGGCCTGCTTTATGAGATCTAATACTTTCAGTGTGTAGACGACAGATAACTGAAGAGATATAATACATAAAACACATATAACATCAACAGAATTGCTAGATACATGTCGGTTAAAGTACCTTCCTGGAACAATTCTTGAACATTTCTGGGTTTTCCAGAAATGTTCTTGAGCAGTTTCGTCTACCCATGTTTGACCATCACTAAATTTGATTCTGCTGAGGATCTAGGTGATATAAAGGCTTTAGTATGTAGTATGCATGTCAGTCTACAAGTATAAAACATCAATATGGCAAAACAACTTAAACACAACAAGATCCATGACCTGCAAAATGGTTGTCACACTTTTCAAGAAAAATTTGGGCTTCCAGAACAGCCGGTCAATGCCGGTCAACTTAGTTTGACTCTTAATAACTTGAGTTCTAGATATGATCTGACAATTATTCAAGCTCCAGAATAAAGACCACATGACATAGAACAAATTCATAACATAAAACAGATCAAATCATTAACAGAGAAGGATCTTAGGTGTCTGGCATTCGGCTGTCAGACAACAATTTTTTAATTTTCTAGATTTTTGAAAACTTCACTTTCGAGCACTTTGATGTTATGGATCTGGGATCTAACAACCCAGATCACTAACTAACATCTTATTACATAACATTAAACAACAAACAACAAAATCTAATATCAAATCAAAAGATTTTCAAATTCTAGGGTTTATACCTTTTCTAAACCTTGATCTTGATTCTGACCTTCTAATCTGTTAATGGTAATCGTGGGGCTTGCTTAGGGGACTGATATGCTATACAATTTTGTGGGTTTGAAGAGAAAGAGCTTAAGTTATGTGTTTGGAGAGAAATGAGACAAAATAATGACTTTTCTCTCTCTTTAATTCCTTATATCACTTGATGCAATTTATTTGGCTTACAAGAATAGTTGAAGGCTGGAATTATTTAGCTCCTAGGTAGACTAGGGTGGCTTGTCAAGATTTGGAAAGATTTTTTAACAATAATTCAAGAATGGAACAAAAAGGGTATTTAGGTCATTTTGCTTACAATTTTAAGGGTATTCATGTCCAAGGTACTTAAATCTAGGGTTTAATCACTAGATTTTAAACCTTAAGGTTTCTTAATTAATTTCTAGGGTTTGAAAAAATAAAATTAAAGTGTTATAAAATTTTAATTAAAATTACGGTTTTTAATAGAAAATTAGGGTTTAAATAATTAGGGTTCCTTAATATCATTAGAGTTCCCAAATTAACAATTCAATTTACTAAAATAATAATTAGGGTTTCTAATTTTTAGCTATTAGGGTTCCTAATTAGCAAATTAGGATTTCTAATTTAAATTAGGGTTTTCAAATATTAATTAGGATTTTCCTAATTAATAGAAATTCTATAATATGCGACATAATTCATATAACACAAATTTCAGACCGATATTAAACTCCAGTTTAGAGTTTTCAATTATGGTTTATGACAGAAATACTAGGGTTTGTCGTGATACACCATAATTGACTAACTATTATCGATATGTACATACAATATATATTTATAACACTTAAAAATAATATTATTATTCTCATTCATTGCTCAAAATCAAAAATTAGGGTTTGGATTCCATAACTGATTTATCTTTCATATGTAACATTACTAATTAAATTAAAATACTTAACTTAATAATCTGAACTAAAATTTATAAAATAAAATAGTAATTATAATAATTCCAATAATTATTTCATATATTATTTAAATAATATAAAAATCATTTTTTCTTAGAAAATAAATAATAAAGACATTTCTACTATAAAATTAATTATTATAAGTATATACTTTATAATGATCAATAATTCTAAAATAAAATTATTTGAAATTATTCATGTAATAAATAATTTTATTTATCACATATATACATACACATTACTTGTCACATATTCCCTTCTTTAAAATTAAAAAAAAATTATGTGTAAAATTTCTCATTTATTTATATAGAAAATATCTGGTTATTACATTCACCCTCCCTTATAAGGATTTCGTCCCCGGAATCACCGTTTTAACACTTATACATACTAGGGTACATAGCATACACAATCATTGCAAGTAGATCTCGATCATATTTGATCGAATTGATCTTTAACTATTTAACATAAAGCTTGTCTATCTGATTAAACGAAAAATTTTATTTCCAAAAGAACTAAAATTCCTCCTTCAAAATTTCTTTATAACATAATTTGCTATATATAGGAAAATCATATATATACGAAAATAAAAAATATTTGAATAATACCTGGAGTTCCATTCCCAGCTGCCACAGTATCCTGGACCGTCATGTTGAATACTCTCGCGGTTGCTTTTGTTGGTTTGTTGGTTGAAGTCGGTCCTGTGATTGCCAAAGTCTCGCTACCTTTTCCCTTGGTTACACTCCCCGCCTCCATTTTCCTTTTTGGATAATCCTTCACCTTGTGCTCCATCGACCCACATAGAAAATACCCACTGTTCATCCTTGGGTTGGGACAGTTGGGAGAAATATGGCCCTCCTGCCCGCACTTGTAACACACAAACTTACCCTTCAGACACTCACTAGAGTGATTCTTCCCACAGTTCCTACACTGAACTACCTACTTCTTCACACCTTTCTGTTTCACCTGAACATTCCCAAAATAATTCTCCTTTCTTTTCTCACCCCTATTCCCACTATTAGTTTCCACCTTCACAGCTACTACTGCTTTGCTTTTGTTCTTCTTCTCCTTGTTGTAGAGGCGTATAGCCTCACTCCCCTCCTCGGTTATAATAACCTTTTCCATGAATGCTGCAAAAGTATTGATCTGCAACACCGCCACCTTGTTGTAGAGCCATGGTTTTAAGCCCAGCTCAAACCTCCTTGCCTTCCTAGCCTTTGTATCAACTTGATGCGAAGCGAACCTAGCCAACTCATTAAACTTTGCGGCATACTCCGTAATAGTCATGTTATCCTGCTTTAACTCTAGAAATTTCACCTCCATCCTAGCCTTCATATTAGCTGATAGATAGTTTTTGAAAAATATAGTTTTAAACCTAGCCCAAGTAACTACTCCTTCTCCTGTCCGAGTTTAATTTGCCTTCCACCAAAAGTTAGCCTCCCCTTTCATTATATAAGTGGCAAAAGCAGTCTTTTTCCCCTCATCTTCCCTAGCAATTACGAACGCCTTTTTTTATCTCGTTAGCCCATGTCTGGGCTTCTATAGGGTCAGTTGTTCCCCTGAATTATGGTGGTCCTACTGCCTTGAAGTCTTTAAATTTTGCCAAGCGATTGTCTGGCTAGTTCCCTACGGTTGGTATTCCCGACTGCATAGCCTGAGCTACCATGTTTGCAAAGTTTTGCATCGGGTCTTGCTGTTGTCCCCCAGCGTTGTTGACAGATTCTTCTGTCCTTTGATTTCGTGCTCGACGTCTTGGCGAAATTATCTGATTACATAAAATCATAAATTTAACTTACATTTTAAATCTTATTGTATAAGTCCAACATGTAACACGAAGTTTTATATAAAACTTATTCCATTAATCAAACATAGATTCGTATTTATTAATTCAAAGTACTTTACATAACGTAGCACATACTGCTATCCCTTTGTGACCACAAAAGTCGGAAATTACTGCGATAGCTTACACAAAAGTTGGGAATATTACATTACACACGTACATTATCAAACATACATAATTAACGACTAATCCCACTTATTTCCTAAGTCAGGGTCTTTCATCTTTCTTTTCCCTTTCTTGCTCGAAGTTGCGCACGATTTGTTACTTCTGGCTCCCATTTGATCAATTTAGATTTTAAGCTTATCTTGTTCTTCTATAGTTTCCATTAACGCCTTTCGCAATTGATTATTTAGCAGGCTTTCTATTTCCCACAGCTTTTCTAGAGAAGAAACCTTGTTCTTCAGATTCTGCACTTCTGTTGATGCTTGATCATCTCCAATTTCAGTGTTCGAATCACTATCTGTTAGTTCCACCATTTCTGGATCTGGTACTACGCTTTCCAATGCCACCACCTCATCAAGGTTGCTTGTACTGTGAGCCTCTATTTCAGCTATTGGCTTTGATATTAGCCCCTTCTTTACGATATGAGGGTATCCTATTTCTTTTCCTCCTGACATCTACACACAAATTATCCTTATTAACATATAGTGTATACACAACAAATAATAATTTTATAAAAGTTATCTTTTATTTTGTTTAACGATGAATTTATTCAATTCATCTCCTTTTAAACTCTGTATGAGTTATTTGTATTTTCAATGTTTCCCTCTGTTCTAAGGTTATAACTTAAGGTCTATTCCACCTACGGTTTTTAACCCTAAAGCTTTGATACCAACCTGTGACGCCCCCAAATTCAGTTACTTAAAACCCGAGCTCGGTGCTTCACGATACCATTTCTATGAGCTAAATCATATAATAATATAGATACCAAACTTAATTTACATATGCATTAAAGTCTACTCCCAGGTACGTGACCTTTAAACATTCATTATATCATAGATAATAAGTATCGTTGTCTTAATAAACTTTAACTATTACACAAAATATTATTAAGTTCATTCGAACAGCTTTCCTTTACCCTTGTTCTTGTCTGAACCTTCTAGTTAATCATACTTAGCTGAAAACATTTAAATTTAAAGCAATAATGAGCATTTGATTGCCTAGTAAGTAATAGCAACAATAAATATTAACTGAAAGAATTAAATATTTTCTTTGAATAACACTTCTACAACGAATCAATAGTTGTGAAGTAGGCTGAACCAATAATAACAACATATCAATTCTATATCAAATTTTTGAAACTACGTATTGAATATAACTGGAGATTTGTCAACAGTCTATGAACATTTTTTTTCTATTTTCGAAAAGGTTAAACAGAACTTCATCTGTAAACCGTCATAACTTACAGGCACGGGGGGTGATCAGCCCGTTATGCATTGTGATGCGATAATAATATGTAACTGCAAGTGCACAGTATCAAATTGAAGAACTGGCAAGTACAGGTCGAACCCACAGAGACTAGATTAATTCTTTAATATATCCTTAATTAATATTTTAGGCGAATTAGAAATAAATATGGTGGAAAAATTCTATTAACTAAATTATTCAAGCTACTAATTAATAACAGAAACTATTAATGAGAAAAGATACCTAGGAATCAGAATCCACCAAATATTAACATAATAAATAATTTCTTATTTCCTAAATCAATTCCCAAATTATTCTCACTTCCCTTTAAAAATAATGATTCATATAATTAATATGGGCAAGCATAAGTTATGAAAAATTCACAGATTAACTATAACTTATCAAAACCTCGCAATCAATATAAAAATCATATGCAATTTATGCGGATGAAAATATAAAGGTGAAAATAATTAGGCATAAATTTTGGAACGGAAAGAAAATATTATTATGAAATACTTAGTTTCATCATAATCCTAGGTATTAGAAATTTAGTTAGACATAGAATTAAAAACAAAAACAAATAATATTAGTATTACAATTCGCATGAAATAAGAACAATAATTAAAAAGAGAATTTCTATTATATAAATAAAAGAAAGATACAAATACTCCCTGACAGTAGTTTCACACGTGATTGGAATAAGAGAAAAATAAACTCTAAATATCTTACTCCCTTCTACCCAAGTAAAAAACTAAGAAAAAGAAAATAACAAGTGGTGCCCTTCTCTCTAAAAAAAGAGGCCTATTTATAGGGAAAATAACTTGGAACTCTAATTTAGGTTCATTGAACTTGGACAGTTTTGTTCCCAATCAACTTCTCAAAAAGATCTTCTAGATATACTTTCCCTTCTCTTGTTGGATTTGACTTGCACACCAAGATTGTTGGATTGTTGGATTCTTCTTGGATATACCTTACATGAATAAGAACATTAAATATCGCTTGATCACCAAGATTTTGACTTTATTGCAACAAATATTAAATCCTACAAAATAAAATAAAATATATTAATTTAATAAACTAATATAATTAAAAGAACAAAATTAGGGATAATAAAATCTATGAATTACGTGTCTATCAAATACCCCTATACCTAGCTTTTGCTCGTCCTCGAGTAAAATAAATAAAAATAAAAATAAAACAAAAATTACACTACCCCATTTTCGTAGGAAACACGATTGCACTTAGCATGTGCAAAAAGCCTTTAAACCCCAAGGTTACCCAAGTGGACGAGTTGTGTCTCGTGAGGGTTTGCAGTGAATATACCCACAAAATTTAAAAAATATTTTTAGGTTCAACAAATTATGAAATTGAAAGAAAACTTCTAAATATCTATGGACATTATACATAATCAAGATTAAATTCAAAATCACACTTTTACCTTATAAAAAATACTCAATCTTTTTATTTTAGACATCATCGTTCATTAAATTAATTCTATGTGATGCATGCATGTGTATATGATGTAACTCTTAGTAGGGATTTTATCATGAAAACCAAGCAAGCTCGTTTTTCTTTTTTTTCTTTTTTTTCCTTTTTTCCATTTTTTTTCAATTTTGATTCTTGACTTGTGCAATGTCTCATTTTCTTAGGCTTTTCAGAGTTACCCATGTAGAGCGAGCGTTGGACCAATGACTCCCAAACTAGATGGCTTTAGGACACTAGGTGTAGAGACACCCCTAAGGGCTTACTTACTCGAGTAACAAAGGCCACAAAACTAGACTAGTCAAACTGCTTTTATCCATCACACTTTTCAGCGTGAATATCAATGCTTCCCGAAGCTTGGATACCCAGTTATTTCATTTAATGGACATTGAAGCAGTTATTTATTCTTTTTTTTTCAACTTTTCTCAACTTCATTTTTTTTCATTCTTTCTTCTTTTCTTTTCTTTTCTTTTCTTTTCTTTTCTTTTCTTTTTTTTTTGAAATTACTCGAATCATGGTTTAAACCCCACAACTAAGAATTAGTGCAAACGTGAAGTGCAAAAATACTTGTGAAATTAATTTTAATTCAGATGGTATTTCGAACTAAGATTTTGTATCTTATCAAAAATTTAAGAGTTCTAAATATTTCAATCTTACTTATGAGTTTTGATCCACAAACACTTATTAGAATTAATCCAATGCATAAAAAGTCAAACAATTTTTTTTTACTTTTTTCGTGTTTTTTTTACTATTTTCTCCTAAAAAGAGAAATAAAAAATAAAAAAATAAAAAAATAAAAAAAATCTAATACAATAATACAAACAAACTCCCCCCATACCTAAATCATGCATTGTCCTCAATGTATGCAAATGAAGAAAAGAGAACAAAGATATGAAAAAAAATTATACCTTGTATGCGGGGCATTTGTTCTGCAAGAAAATGTGGTGAGAAAGAAAACAAATGTACATATCTACAAATTTTATGCATCCTAAAAACTATGCGATTGTAAATGATCAGGGATACAAACAGACAACCTAGAGTGGATTGCGTATGATTTTCAGGAGGTCTGGGTAATTGGAAATAGTTAGAATTTGCAACAGAAGAACAATTGTGAGCATACCCGACTGATTCTTTTAAAATTGAGTCAGAGAATGATAACGAAAAATGATGGTTCCTTTTGAAAAATTCTAACTTCATAAAATCTATCCAAACTTGCCATCCATATTTGTTACCATGGGGCAGTAAAACATTTTCATCATTTTGAATAACTGTTAGACCAAGATGTTTAGACACCACTTGATTAACACATGCATTATCTGAAATGGGAGATATGATCTCATTATCTAAACATGGAAGATTATTATTGTCCACAACCTTTGGTTCATTTGTTAAATCACATTTAGTGTTTCTGGAAGGCACTTCGGATGGACCCAAGGTAGACTTAAAATGATCATAAGAGGATTGAAGGTCAATTTGATTCTCGTGAAATGCTCAAAATGTGTCAAACTTGATTCAACTATAGGTTCCAATCTAGAGTAAGATTTTTGGGTTGTGGAGTCCAACATCTCATTGACCTCATTCAAGTATTCAGTTTCATCCCAATTTTGACCAAAATAATTTAGACAAACGTTAATAATTTCATCTTCCCCCATAAGTTCATTTCCCGACATTTGTTGAATCATGTTCACTTCAACGGACTGGTTAAACAAATCACTAGGTTGCTCTCCCACATTAAACACATTTAAGTCAATTGTCATGTTCCCAAATGTCAATTTCATTAGTCCATTTCTACAATTGATTAACACATTAGAAGTTGCTAGAAATGGTCTACCTAAAATGACAGGAATTTGACTCTTGGGATTGGCAACAGGTTGGGTTTTAAGGACAATAAAGTCAACAGGGAAGACAAAATCACCAACCTTAATGAGTACATCTTCAACTATTCCTTTTGGTACTTTAACAGAACGGTCAGCTAGTTGGAGTGTGACACTTGTCTTTTTTAACTCCCCTAAGCCTAAGGTTTGGTACACAGAAAATGGAAACAGGTTCACACTAGCTCCTAAATCAAGCAAAGCTTTTTCAATTAATGTGTCACCTATGATGCATGAAATTGTAGGACAATCAGGGTCCTTATACTTCACAAGGACTTGACATGACAAGATAGAACTAACATGGGCTGTTAGAAAAGCTTTTTTAGGAACATGAGTGGTTCTTTTTTGTGTGCACAAATCTTTTAGACATTTAGCATATGAGAGAACTTGTTGAATGGCATCTAGAAGGGGAATATTAATTTTCACTTGTTTGAACACTTCTAGAATTTTGTCCAACTGGGCTGACTGCTTGTTTGAAATAAGTCTTTGAGGGAATGGGACTTTTGGTTTGAAGACTTTTTCAATTGACTCATAAGGTGTGGTTTGATCATCTTTTGACACAAGCTTAGTAGGTGGGCCTACTGACTCAGAGTTTGTGGGCTTTTCAGGTTGGGCTGACTTTGAAGATGGATTGTTAGATTCAACAATTAAATTTTTTCTTCTTCATTATCAATGCTAGCATGATTATTAAAATAATTTCCAGACCTTAAAGAAATTATAGAATTCACATGATTGACTTGGTTGTTTTCATGTGAATTAGCATGATAAGATTTTTGATTAGGGACTGGAAATTTTGGATTGGTCTCTCTATTTCACTAACAATAGTGGCCAATTGACTTATTTGGATCTCTAGACGAGATAAGGTTTGGTTAGCGTTTTGCATGAAATTATTGAAATTATTATGAGATTTCATTAAAGTTTCTATGCTCTTTTCTAAAACATTAAGTCTCTTCTCACTTTCATTAGAAAAACCTGGTGGATATTGGGTTGTTGAACTTGAATTTTGGTACGGACCAGGATTTGGCTTTTGATAAGATTGAAAAGATTGATTTAGAGACTGATTGACCTGATTTGAAGAGTTATTCGGGTGGGGTCCTTGGTTCCATGCAAAATTAGGATGATTTCTCCAACCTAGATTATAAGTGGGTGCAAATGGGTCATTCGCAGGTCTTTGAAACATTGAATTGACTTGTTCATATTCTTCGAGTTGGGACATGACTCTAGGACATTCCTCAATCACATAGCTTGGTGAATTACTTAGACACAAAGGTATTGGTGTTGAGACTTGGTTCACATGTGATTGTTCCCTAGTTTCTAAAGCTTCAAGTCTTTTAAGTACACCAGCCAACTTAGCTTCGGTAGCAATTGAATTGTCAATTATATGAACACCCCTAGATGAACTAGGTTTATTGGTCTCTCGGGTGGTTTCCCATTGCATGGTTTTTTCTGCTAAGTCTTCTAAAAACTCCCAAGCTTTTTCCTCATCATTATTCAAAAAACCCCCTTGACACATTGACTCTAACATTATTTTAGTGGGATAGTCTAAACCTTCGTAAGCAATTTGACACAATCTCCATTTCTCAATTCCATGGTGTGGGCACTGGGATAACAAATTTTTAAATCTATAAAAATATTTCCAAAAGGATTCTTTTTCAAGTTGGCAAAATTGATGAATTGCAGTCCTAATTTTAGCAGTTTTATGATTTGGAAAATATTTTTTTAGAAATGTAACAACAAATCCCTCCCAGGTTGATATGGAATTATTTGGTAGGCTATATAACCATTTTTTAGCATTATCTTTTAAAGCAAATGTTATAAATCTTAGCCTAATTGAGTCATCAGACAATTGTTGAATTTTCATTAGGGCACAAACTTCCTCAAATTCCTGAATAAATAAATATGCATCTTCTATCCTTGTGAACCTAGGTAACAAATTTATAAAATTCGACTTAAGTTCAAAATTGTTACCAGTTACCGGTGGTAGACTGATACATGAAGGTTGGGCAAAGTGGGAAGGATAACATCGATCCCTTAAAGAAACAGTTTGTGCGCCTTCCATTTTTCTTAAAGTGAGATCTTTTAAAGTGAAATCCGAAAAATCAAGTGTTCTCACTAATCGGGATGTTTCGTCCCTAATCCACACTTTTTGCATACACTACTTAACAAATAAGCAGATAAGCACACAAAAAAAAAACAAAAAAAAAGAAAATAAAAATAAATTTACTTCTAAGGTCAACCTAATTAAAATCTAGATAGCTCCTAACTGTTCCAAGTTATACCGCAAGGTCCACCAAATTCGAAATTAATCACACCACTAGCCAAGTAAGTGTAAGAAAGGTGGGAGTCTCTCTGTAGAAATGGTGACTAATTGATTAACCATACAATCTTTAGGCGTATACCTTTTAAACCACTTGCCTAGACACCATTAGTTTGATTAATTTAAAATTCAGACTCCTCTTGGAGTTTCTTGTCCTAATTGAGCTCGAGAGTCCTAGGGGCCAACGTCTACTTGATTTTATTAGGTCATGGTCATGCAAAATACAAATTGGGTTGATTGTGGGCCAAGGAAGGGTGATGAAATCCCCACCTTATCTTGTTAAGGGTTGTGCCCTTATTGTTAGATTAAAGATGAAAATGCACAAACAATAAAAAAAACTGTAAACAAATAAAGTGTCCTAAAACTATGTGAATTACGAAAGAAGGAGAAATTTTGACGTACCTCAATCCTCCAGCAATCACCACAGTTTATATTTGACAAAAAAAATAATAAATAAATAAATAAAAATAAAAACCTAACAGGATGTGTTCTACGTGGGTGAATGCATGAATGCGACAAATAAAAAAAATTAATAATAATAAAAAAACTAAACTTTTTTTTTAAATATGGAGATACGAAGTTCCGAAGAAAGCACATCAATAAAATTTTTATCTTTTCGCTCCTTCGACCAACTTTAATAATTCTGAAAAAAAAAATAGAGTTAAAGCTAATTCGAATAAATAAAAATTAAGGAATAAATAAAAAGTAATTCTAGTCCCCGGCAACGGCGCCAAAAACTTGATGTGATAAAAATATGTAACTGAAAGTGCACAGTGTCAAATTGAAGAACTGACAAGTACAGGTCGAACCCACAGAGACTAGATTAATTCTTTAATATATCCTTAATTAATATTTTAGGCGAATTAGAAATAAATATGGTGGAAAAAATCTATTAACTAAATTATTCAAGCTACTAATTAATAACGAAAACTATTAATGAGAAAAGATACTTAGGAATCAGAATCCACCAAATATTAACATAATAAATAATTTCTTATTTCCTAAATCATTTCCCAAATTATTCTCCCTTCCCTTTAAAAATAATGATTCATATAATTAATATAGGCAAGCATAAGTTATGAAAAATTCACATATTAACTATAACTTATCAAAATCTCGCAATCAATATAAAAATCATATGCAATTTATGCGGAGAAAAATATAAAGGTGAAAATAATTAGGCATAAATTTTGGAACGGAAAGAAAATATTATTATGAAATACTTAGTTTCATCATAATCCTAGGTATTAGAAATTTAGTTAGACATAGAATTAAAAACAAAAATAAATAATATTAGTACTACAATTCGCATGAAATAAGAACAATAATTAAAAAGAGAATTTCTATTATATAAATAAAAGAAAGATACAAATACTCCATGACAGTAGTTTCACACGTGATTGGAATAAGAGAAAAACAAACTCTAAATATCTTACTCCCTTCTACCCTAGTGAAAAACTAAGAAAAAGAAAATAACAAGTGGTGCCTTTCTCTCTAAAACAAGAAGCCTATTTATAGGAAAAATAACTTGGAACCCTAATTTAGGTTCATTGAACTTGGACAGTTTTGTTCCCAATCAACTTCTTAAAAAGATCTTCTAGATATGCTTTCCATTCTCTTGTTGGATTTGACTTGCACACCAAGATTGTTGGATTGTTGGATTCTTCTTGGATATACCTTACATGAATAAGAACATTAAATATCGCTTGATCACCAAGATTTTGACTTTATTGCAACAAATATTAAATCCTACAAAATAAAATAAAACATATTAATTTAATAAACTAATATAATTAAAAGGACAAAATTAGGGATAATAAAAAGTATGAATTACGTGTCTATCACCCTGTATTGATCAATACTACATGCAAGAACGATATTATCGTTCAACTTATCCACCTTAGGTGCACAAAACTTTTCCCATGTTCGGGATGTTCATACTTAGTTAGGAATTCGAATCAAAACAATCTGGTTGGATACAATAAAGTTCTATCTTGCTCAATAATATTTTTAAGTTTATGTCTAGCCAAATCAAATAGCTTAGACGGCTTTTAAGTCAACATATACCTACTTGAAATCAATAAAGATATATCAACATGTGATTAAATACAATGATTATCCAAGTGGAAACACTTGTATAACCATATTTAGAAACGAATGAACAGAATAAATATCTGAATTATGCACTAATACTGTGTTGATAAACAATGATCGGATAATTTAAATATCTTGAGCTGATCTTGGCCAAACTCAGAACATCAAACTCATTATCAAGCTGCTTACTTTGACCAATCGTGGATCTTAGATCATACAGATTCAGAGTTGGTATTTATGTTAAGGTTGTAGTATACATGTAATACTATAACCACAAATCGATATCATGACTAAATTAGAACACATTTGCCAGATCTAAGCTGCATAATTTGTTGTCGGACGTGTTCTTGAGGTTTTGGGTTGCCCATAAACTCAAGGGTCATACTTTCAATCATTATATCTTGCACTATAGGTCTGCTTTATGTGATCTAATACTTTCAGTGTGTAGACGACATGTAATTGAAGAGATATAATACATAAAACACATATAACATCAACAGAATTGCTAGATACATGCCGGTCAAATTACCTTCCTGGAACTATTCTTGAACATTTCTGGGTTTCCAGAAATGTTCTTGAGCAGTTTCGTCTACCCATGTTTGACCATCACGAAATTTGATTCTGCTGAGGATCTAGGTGATATAAAGGCTTTAGTATGCAGTATGAATGTCAGTCTACAAGTATAAAACATCAATATGGCAAAATAACTTAAACACAACAAGATCCATGGCCTGCAAAATGGTTGTCACACTTTTCTAGAAAAAATCTGGGTTTCCAGAACAGCCAGTCAATGCCGGTCAACTCACTTTGACTCTTAATAACTTGAGTTCTAGTTATGATCTGACAATTATTCAAGATCCTGAACAAAGACCACATGACATAGAAAAAATTCATAACATAAAATAGATCAAATCATTAACAGAGAAGGATCTTAGGTGTCTGACATTTGGCTGTCAGACAACAATTTTTTAATTTTCCAGATTTTTAAAAACTTCACTTTCGAGCCCTTTGATGTTATGGATCTAGGATCTAACAATCCAGATCACTAACTAACATCTTATTACACAACATTAAACAACAAACAACAAAATCTAACATCAGATCAAAAGATTTTCAAATTCTAGGGTTTTTACATTTTCTAAACCTTGATCTTGATTCTAACCTTCTGATCTGTTAATGGTAATCGTGGGGCTTGCTTAGGGGACTGATATCCTATACAATTTCGTGGGTTTGAAGAGAAAGAGCTTAAGTTAGGTGTTTGGAGAGAAATGAGGCAAAATAATGACTTTTCTCTCTCTTTAATTCCTTATATCACTTGATGCAATGTATTTGGCTTACAAGAATAGTTGAAAGTTGGAATTATTTAGCTCCTAGGTAGACTACGGTGGCTTGTCAAGATTGGAAAGATTTTCTAGCAATAATTCAAGAATGGGACAAAAAGGGTATTTAGGTCATTTTGCTTATAATTTTAAGGGTATTCTTGTCCAAGGTACTTAAATCTAGGGTTTAATCACTAGATTTTAAACCTTAAGGTTTCTCAATTAATTTTTAGGGTTTGAAAAATTAAAAGTAAAGTGTAATAAAATTTTAATTAAAACACACTAATTAAATAGGGTTTTTAATAGAAAATTAGGGTTTAAAAAATTAAGATTCCTTAATATCATTAGGGTTCCCAAATTAACAATTCAATTTACTAAGATAATAATTAGGGTTTCTAATTTTTAGCAATTAGGATTCCTAATTAGCAAATTAGGATTTTTAATTTTAATTAGGGTTTACAAATATTAATTAGGGTTTTCCTAATTAACAGAAATTCTATAATGTGCAACATAATTCATATAACACAAATTTCTGACTGATCTTAAACTCCGGTTTAGAGTTTCCAATTATGGTTTGTGACAGTAATACTAGGGTTTGTCGTGATACACCATAATTGACTAACTATTATCGATATGTACATACAGTATATATTTATAACACTAAAAAATAATATTATTATTCTCATTCATTGCTCAAAATCCAAAATTAGGGTTTGGATTCCATAACTGATTTATCTTTCATATATAACATTGCTAATTAAGTTAAAATACTTAACTTAATAATCTGAACTAAAATTTAAAAAATAAAATAGTAATTATAATAATTCTAATAATCATTTCATATATTATTTAAATAATATAAAAATTATTTTTTCTTAGAAAATAAATAATAAAGACATTTCTACTATAAAATTAAGTATTATAAGTATATACTTTATAATGATCAATAATTCTAAAATAAAATTATTTGAAATTATTCAAGTAATAAATAATTTTATTTATCACATATATACATACACATTACTTGTCACATATTCCCTTCTTTAAAATAAAACAAAATTATATGCAAAATTTCTAATTTTTTTATATAGAAAGTATCGGGTTATTACATTCACCCTCCCTTATAAGGATTCCGTCCCCGGAATCACCGTTTTAACACGTATACATACTAGGGTACATAGCATACACAATCATTGCAAGTAGATCTCGATCATATTTTATCGAATTGATCTTTAACTATTTAATATAAAGCTTGTCTATCTGATTAAACGAAAATTTTTATTTCCAAAAGAACTAAAATTCCTCCTTCAAAATTTCTTTATAACATAATTTGTTATATATAGGAAAATCATATATATACGAAAATAAAAGTTATTCGAATAATACTTGGAGTTCCATTCCCAGCTGCCACAGTATCCTGGACCGTCATATTGAAGACTCTCGCGGTTGCTTTTGTTGGTTTGTTGGTTGAAGTCAGTCCTGTGATTGCCAAAGTCCCGCTGCCTTTTCCCGTGGTTACACTCCCCGCCTTTATTTTCCTTTTTGGATAATCCTTCACCTTGTGCTCCATCGACCCACACAGAAAATACCCACTGTTCATCCTTAGGTTGGGGCAGTTGGGAGAAATATGGCCCTCTTACCCGCACTTGTAACATACAAACTTACCCTTCAGACACTCACCAGAGTGATTCTTCCCACAGTTCCCACACTGAACTACCTACTTCATCACACCTTTCTGTTTCACCTGAACATTAACAAAATTTTCCTCTTTCTCTTCTCACTCCTATTTCCACTATTAGTTTCCACCTTCACAACTCCTACTGCCTTGCTTTTGTTCTTCTTCTCCTTATTGTAGAGGCGCAAAGCCTCACTCCCCTCCTCAGCTATAATAGCCTTTTCCATGAATGCTGCAAAAGTATTGATCTGCAACACCGCCACCTTGTTGTAGAGCCAGGGTTTTAAGCCCAGCTCAAACCTTCTTGCCTTCCCAGCCTTTGTATCAACTTGATGCGAAGCGAACTTAGCCAACTCATTAAATTTTATGGCATACTCCGCAACAGTCATGTTATCTTGCTTTAACTCTAGAAATTTCACCTCCATCCTAGCCTTCATACTAGCTGAGAGATAGTTTTAAAAAAATATAGTTTTAAACCTAGCCCAAGTAACTACTCCTTCTCCTGCTCGAGTTTGATTTGCCTCCACCAAAAGTTAGCCTCCCCTTTCATCATATAAGTGGCAAAGGCGGTCTTTTGCCCCTCATCTACCCTAGTAATTATGAACGCCTTTTCTATCTCGTTAACCCATATCTGGGCTTCTATAGGGTCAGTTGTTCCCCTGAATTATAGTGGTCCTACTGCCTTTAAGTCTTTAAATTTTGCCAAGCAATTGTTTGGCTAGTTCCCTACGGCTGGTATTCCCCGCTGCATTGCCCGAGCTACCATATTTGTAAAGTTTTGCATCGGGTCTTGCTGTTGTCCCCCAGTATTGTTGACAGATTCGTTTGCCCTTTGATTCCGTGTTCGACGTCTTGGCGGCATTATCTGATTACATAAAATCATAAATTTAACTTATATTCTAAACCTTATTGTATAAGTCTAACATGTATCACGAAGTTTTATACAAAACTTATTCCATTAATCACACATAGATTCGTATTTATTAATTCAAAGTACTTTACATAACGTAGCACATACTGCTATCCCTTTGTGACCAAAAAAGTCGGGAATTACTGCGATAACTTACACAAAAGTTGGGAATATTACATTACACACGTACATTATCAAACATACATAATTAACTACTAATCCCACTTATTTCCCAAGTCAGGGTCTTTCATCTTTCTTTTCCCCTTCTTGCTCAGAGTTGCGCACGATTTGTTGCTTCTGGTTCCCATTTGATCAATTTAGATTTTAAGCTTATCTCGTTCTTCTATAGTTTCCATCAACGCGTTTCGCAATTGATTATTTAGCAGCCTTTCTATTTCCCACAGGTTTTACAGAGAAGAAACCTCGTTCTTCAGGTTCTGCACTTCTGTTGATGATTGATCAGCTCCAACTTCAGTGTCCGAATCACTATCTGTTAGTTCCACCATTTTTGGATCTGGTACTATGCTTTCCAATACCACCACCTCATCAAGGTTGCTTGTACTGTGAGCCTCTATTTCAGCTATTGGCTTTGATATTAGCCCCTTTTTTACGATATGAGGGTATCCTAATTCTTTTCCTCCTGACATCTACACACAAATTATCCTTATTAACATATAGTGTATACACATAGCAAATAATAATTTTATAAAAGTTATCTTTTATTTTGTTTAACGATGAATTTATTCAATTCATCACCTTTTAAACTCTATAAGAGTTATTTGTATTTTTAATGTTTCCCTCTATTCTAAGGTTATAGCCTAAGGTCTATCCCACCTAAGGTTTTTAACCCTAAAGCTTTGATACCAACCTGTGACGACCCCAAATTTAGGTACTTGAAACCTGAACTCGTTGCTTCACGATACCATTTCTATGAGCAGAATCATATAATAATATAGATACCAAACTTAATTTACATATGCATCAAAGTCTACTCCCTGGTATGTGACCTTTAAACATTCACTACATCATAGATAATAAGTATCATTGTCTTAATAAACTTTAACTATTACACAAACTATTATAAAATTCATTCGAACAACTTTTCTTTACCCTTGTTCTTGCCTGAACTTTCTGGTTGATCATACTTAGCTGAAAATATTTAAATTTAAAGCAATAATGAGCATTTGATTGCCCAGCAAGTAATAGCAACAATAAATATTAACTGAAAGAATTAAATATTTTCTTTGAATGACACTTCTACAACGAATCAATAGTTGTGAAGTAAGCTGAACCAATAATAACAACATATCAATTCTATATCAAAATTTTGAAACTGCATATTGACTATAACTGGAGATTTGTCGACAGTCTATGAATATTATTTTCTATTTTCGAAAAGGTTAAACAGAACTTCATCTGTAAACCGTCATAACTTACAGGCACGGGGGGTGATCAGCCCGTTATGCACTGTATTGATCAATACTACATGCAAGAACGATATTATCGTTCATCTTATCCACCTTAGGTGCACAAAAATTTTCCCATGTTTAGGATGTTCATACTTAGTTAGGAATCCGAACCAAAATAATCTGGTTGGATACAATAAAGTTCTATCTTGCTTAACAATATTTTTAAGTTTATGTCTAGCCAAATCAAATAGCTTAGACGGCTTTTAAGTCAACGTATACCTACTTAAAATCAATAAGGATGTATCAACATGTGATTAAATACAATGATTATCCAAGTGGAAACACTTGTATAACCATATTTAAAAACTAACGAACAGAATAAATATCTGAATTATGCACTAATACTGTGTTGATAAACAATGATCGGATAATTTAAGAACTTGTATGAATATGAATAATTGGATACATAATCAATTACAATAGAATTAATAATCTGGCATAATAATATGATTCTAAAATTTTCTTACTCATGTCCATTGCATAAAGGAAATGCAAAGTTAGGATACTTGCCTGAGCAGCTGCTTACAATAATATAACTTAGATTAATCTTTTAAATCAAAACATATCATTAATAAGATCATTCGTTTGATTAGAATAATATATCATATCACATAGTACTGCTATTTGCAGTCAACACTTAACGTAATCACATTGTCACATATGTATAACAGTCCTTGGATCACAAACAAACACTTATCTAGTCACATTATATAAGTCCATATCAATTTCTAAAACACTTCGGTGTACTAACGGTTTTATCGGGTAATTATCGAGTCTAAAACCCCATTCAGTAATTCAATATTCTTTTAGATATTTTAAATATCAGTCGTATTATTTTCCATAGCCTTATAATAATTTTTAAATAATTATTATAATTTATCATGAATTTTCAAACACTAGAATCATTATTAAATGATTTAAATATTAAATAATTCAATTATTATTATTGTTTAATTAATATTAAACTATTAATGAAACAATTGCCAAAATATTAAAGTTATTTATAATAACTCAAAATATTTTTAAAGTGTTAATATTACCCTTAAATAATTTTTAAAACATTAAAAACTATTTTTAAATAATTACCATTAATATTAAAATATTAACGTATTATTCATCAAAATATTAAAAGTCATTTTTTTATAACTTAAAATATTTTTAATACATTTATATCCTTTTTAAATGATTTTTAAATTAATAAAACTATTTTAAAACTATTTTTTTAATATAATTATTAAATAAATTTAATATCATTAATATTAAATTAATGTCATTAATATTAAATTATTAATGAAATTATCCTTTAACTATTAAAAGTTATATTTTATAACTTAAAATACTTTTAAACACTTTATTTTTATTTTAAATGATTAAAAATTATTTTTAAACTAAATTATTTATTATAATTATTAAATAATTCTAATATCATTGATAATAAATTAATTAATGAAATTTACCTTTAAATATTGAAAGTTATATTTTATAACTTAAAATATTTTTAAATACCTTATTATTATTTAAAATGATTTTTAGTATATAAATATCATTTTTAATTAATTTATTTAATACATTTATTAAGTAACTTAATTATCATTAATATTAATTTATTAATGAAATTCATCACAAAATATTAAAAGTCTTTAAAAATAACTTAAATATTTTCTTATATCATAATATAATTTTAAATGATTTTTCAAGTATTAAAATCATTTTTTAATAATTTATTTAATATAATAATTAAATAAATTAAATATCTTTAATATTTCAAAATTATTAAATATTTATGAAAATTATTAAAGACTAATTTTCAGACTTTAAAATAATTTTTAGTAATTTAATTTGTATTTTTAATAATTTAAAACTAATTTTCTCTATTTAAATAATTAATTTCCAAAAAATATTCGTCGCTAAAGGGCCCTGTAGCGACGAAACTGTCGCTATAGGTGTTTTGATCTTGGCCAAACCTAGAACATCAAACTCATTATCAAGCTGTCTACTTTGACCAATCGTGGATCTTAGATCAGACGGATTCAGAGTTGGTATTTATGTTTATGTTGTAATATTCATGTAATACTATAACCACAAATCGATATCATGACTAAATTAGGACACAATTGCCAGATCTAAGCTGCAGAATTTGTTGTCAGACGTGTTCTTGAGGTTCTGGGTTGCCCAGAAACTTAAGGGTCCTACTTTCAATCATTATATCTTGCACTATAGGTCTGCTTTACGTGATCTATTACTTTCAGTGTGTATACGACAGATAATTGAAGAGATATAATACAAAAAACACATATAACATCAACAAAATTACTAGATACATGCCGGTCAAAGTACCTTCCCGGAACTATTCTTGAACATTTCTGGGTTTTCCAGAAATGTTCTTGAGCAGTTTCGTCTACCCATGTTTGACCATCACTAAATTTGATTCTGCTGAGGATCTAGGTGATATAAAGGCTTTAGTATGTAGTATGCATGTCAGTCTACAAGTATTAAACATCAATATGGCAAAACAACTTAAACGTAGCAAGATCCATGGCCTGCAAAATGGTTGTCAGACTTTTCTGGGAAAAAATTGGGTTTCCAAAATAGCCGGTCAATGCCGGTCAACTCACTTTGACTCTTAATAACTTGAGTTCTAGATATGATCTGACAATTATTTAAGCTCCAGAACAAAGACCACATGACATAGAACAAATTCATAACATAAAAAAGATTAAATCATTAAAAGAGAAGGATCTAAGGCGTCTGACATTCGGCTGTCAGACAACAATTTTCCAATTTTCCAGATTTTTGAAAACTTCACTTTCGAACACTTTGATGTTATGGATCTGGGATCTAACAACCCAGATCACTAACTAACATCTAATTATTACACAACATTAAACAACAAACAACAAATTCTAACATCAGATCAAAAGATTTTCAAATTCTAGGGGTTATACCTTTTCTAAACCTTGATCTTGATTCTGACCATCTGATCTGTTAATGGTAATTGTGGGGCTTGCTTAGGGGACTGATATGCTATACAATTTCGTGGGTTTGAAGAGAGAGAACTAAAGTTAGGTGTTTGCAGAGAAATGAGGCAAAATAATGACTTTTCTCTCTCTTTAATTCCTTATATCACATGATGCAATGTATTTGGCTTACAAGAATAGCTGAAAGCTGTAATTATTTAGCTCCTAGGTAGACTAGGGTGGCTTGTCAAGATTTGGAAAGATTGTCTAGCAATAATTCAAGAATGGGACAAAAAGGGTATTTAGGTCATTTTGCTTACAATTTTAAGGGTATTCTTGTCCAATGTACTTAAATCTAGGGTTTAATCACTAGATTTTAAACCTTAAGGTTTCTCAATTAATTTCTAGGGTTTGAAAAATTAAAATTAAAGTGTAATAAAATTTTAATTAAAACACACTAATTAAAATTAGTGTTTTAATAGAAAATTAGGGTTTAAATAATTAGGGTTCCTTAATATCATTAGGGTTCCCAAATTAACAATTCAATTTACTACAATATTAATCAGGATTTTTTATTTTTAGCAATTAGGGTTCCTAATTAGCAAATTAGGATTTCTAATTTTAATTAGGGTTTTTAAATAATAATTATGGTTTTCCTAATTAACAGAAATTCTATAATGTGCAACATAATTCATATAACACAAATTTTTGACTGATCTTAAACTTAAGTTTTGAGTTTTCAATTATGGTTTATGACAGTAATACTAGGGTTTGTCTTGATACACCATAATTTACTAACCATTATCGATATGTACATACAGTATATATTTATAACACGGAAAAATAATATTAAATATAAAATAATATTATTATTCTCATTCATTGCTAAAAATCCAAAATTAGGGTTTGGATTCCATATCTGATTTATCTTTCATATATACCATTATTAATTAAGTTAAAATACTTAACTTAATAATCTGAACTAAAATTTATAAAATAAAATAGTAATTATAATAATTCCAATAATCAAATTATATATTATTTAAATAATATAAAAATCATTTTTTCATAGAAAATAATAATAAAGACATTTCTAATATATAATTAATTATTATAAGTATATACTTTATAATGATCAATAATTCTAAAATAAAATTATTTAAAATTATTCATGTAATAAATAATTTTATTTATCATATATATACATACACATTACTTGTCACATATTCCCTTCTTTAAAAAAAATTATATACAAAATTTCTCATTTATTTATATAGAAAAAATCGGGTTATTACAGGCACTCAGTCCCCAAGCCCGGACATAACCTTGGGAGGTCAAGCACACCCCAGAAACAACCCTGAGGACGGTCAACACCTGTAGCAGTCCAATCTCATAGATAACCTTGAGCAACGACCGCAAAAACAGCTCAAACCGGAGATAACCCCGGTGAGGGGCAGAATCGTCATTTTGTCATCCCAATTCCACATTGTGCCATCTCAACATTCAAACATACATGTCCTACAAGAACCAAAGAGCTCCAATCCCGAGTGGCTACTGCACAAGACAGCACACCAGATAGAATTTGAAGCTCCAATCCTAAGTGGTTATAGTGGAAAATGTAGTACCGGAACCAGAAACGGTGCTACTGACAGATAGTGATTCAGACACTAAAGTTGGAGCTGACCAGGCATCAACTGAATTGCCGAATCTGAGGAACAAGGTTTCTTCGCTGGAAAAGCTGTGGGAAATAGAAAAACTATTAAATAGTCAATTGCCGAAGGCGTTAATCAAAACAATGGAAGAATAGGATAAGCTTAAAATCTAAATTGATAAGATGGGAGACAAAAGTAATAAATTATGTGTAGCTCCGAGCAAGAAGGGAAAAAGAAAGATGAATGACCGTGATTTAGGAAATTCTGATAATAACCACGGGAACTTTAGCAAAATAGAAAACTGTACAAACTTTAAAAAGAAACATGAAGGATTATGCAGAAAAGGGGAAAATATTTGTTATAATTGTGGACATGAGGGACATTTCTCCCCTTATTGTCCCAATCCTAAGCAAGGTGTATGTTTTATTTGTGGGGTGGAAGGTCATTAGGCGAAAGGTTGTCCAAGAACAGGAAAAGGAGTAGGAACTAAGTAGTATTAATATTAGTTGAATATGTATGATGTGTATATGATATGTATGTGTGTGTAATGTAATATTCTCAACTTTTGTATAAGTTGTAGTAGCAATTCTCGACTTTTATGGTCACAAAGGGATAGCGAATGTTTATAGCGATATAAGTTATGAGATATAAAACGCTATGAATTAGTTGAATGAATATGAATATATGTTTGGTTAAGGAATCCAATATTTAGAATACATGATTATTTGAGTTTGAAATTACGTGTGATATGTTAAACTTATATGATAAGTCATAGAATAAAGAATAATTTATGATTTTATTTAATCAGATAATGCCGCCAAGAAGACAAAACTGAAACCAAAGAGAAGAAGAATCTGTTAACAATTCTGGAGGACAACCAGACCCAATGCATAATTTTGTGAACATGGTAGCGTAAGTTATGCAGCATGGAATTCCAGCCAGGGGAAATCAGCCGGACAATCGATTGGCGGATTTTAAAGACTTCAAGGCAGTAGGACCGCCAGAATTTAGAGGTACAACTGACCCTATAGTAGCCCAAACTTGGGTAAAGGAGATAGAAAAAGCGTTTGTAATTGCTAGGGTAACTGAGGGGAAAAATACGGCTCTTACCACCTATATGATGAAAGGAAAGGCAAATTTTTGGTGGGAGGCTAAACAAACTAGAGCCGGAGAAGGAGTGGTAACATGGACAAGGTTTAAGACACTGTTCTTTGAGAACTATTTCTCATCTAGTATGCAGGCTAGGATGGAGGTGAAATTTTTGGAGTTGAAGCAGGAAATCATGACAGTTTCGGAGTACGTCGCAAAATTTAATAAATTAACTAGGTTCGCTCCACATCAAGTTGCTACGAAGGCAAAGAAGGCAAGGAGGTTTGAGCTGAGCTTAAAACCCTGGCTCTACAATAAGGTGGCAGTGTTACAAATTGGTACTTTTATAGAACTTTTGGAAAAGGCTATCATAGTCGAAGAGGGAGGTGAGGCCATGAGTCTTTACAATAAGGAGAGGAGAAGCAAGGTTAAGGTTGAGGGAGCTGTAAAGGTGGAAGGAAGCAGTGGGAGTGCAAGTTGGAAAAGAAAGTGGACAAGTTCTGGAAATACTGGTAATAGTCAGGGAGGAGTAAAGAAAAAGGTGGAAACATGTGGAAATTGTGGGAAGAATCACTCGGGGGAGTGTCTGAAGGGGAAGTTTTTGTGTTAGAAGTGTTGGCAGGAGGGGCATACCTCTCCTAACTGCCCCAATCCAAGGATGAATAGTGGTTGTTTTATGTGTGGATCGACGAAGCACAAGGTGAATGATTGTCCGAAAAGGAGAGTTGATGGGGAAGTGTAAATACTGGGAAAAATAGCGGAACATTGGCGATAACTGGACCAACTCCAACCAATAAACCAACAAAATCAACCGTAAGGATCTTCAACATGACAGTTCAAGATACGATAGCAGCCGGTGATGGAGTTCCAGGTATGAATCTTATTTTCTTACCGCAAGTTTGTTAATATAGGTATATTTACATTAGGAACCCTTGAATATAGGCATACGAATCACAATATAATAATCCATAAATAAAGGGATTTTTAAAGGAGGAATTTGAGTTATGGATTCGTAACACGAATCTTATAAGGAGGGGAGAATATGGTAATTTAATAAAAGTTTTAGTAAATAAAAAAATCTAAGGATAAAGCACTTCTCTTCTTTGTTCTTCTGCTCTCTCCACCTCCATAGCTTCAACCCTTTCCATTTCTACAATTTTTGAAACTAAGATCTCTTGAGGAACTGAGGGAGGTTCATGATAATCTCTTTGTAGCTCCTTCCCAGCTGTAACCTTCTCTGACAGAGGGACTTCGCGAGGCTCCCCCTTAATTTGATCCTCTACCTATTCCAGCTCTTTAGGAAGCTCCCCCTCAACTCGAGCTATATTCTCTTTAATAGCTTCGGGTAGCTCTTTTTTAGCAGCTATTCTTCTGTCTTCCTCCTTTAAGACTCCTTTATTGACTAGAATGTATTTCTTGCCAAGCTTTCTCTTTGTCCTCCTAGGCTGAGCCATAGCCTCAACATTCTTTTCAGCTTCAGCTATGAAAGTTTGATCAGACTGAGAAACTGTTACAGCATCCACTTCTGGAGTGATATCAAGTCTAGACTCTACGATCGGTAGTGACTCAACGATCGAAGAGAACGAAGACTTCTTTGATTTATGGATGTGTTTTCCCTTCTTAAGTAGCTGAGAAATGGTGGCTATGCCTTCTTCTTCTTCAGAATGCTGCTCTTTCCTGTTCATTTTCTTCAGAGTCTCAGTGCCTGAACTCTCTTGGGGTGCTTCAATAGTTGTGCCTTGAGGCACTTCTGTCATTTGAGCCTTCATTTTCCTCTTACCCGTGCTTTTTCTGATCAAAGCGATGGGTTCCTCTTTATTAATTTCTTCTTCTTCATCAGTTTCTTTCACAACTGACATGTTTCTGGGCAGCCCATATTCCTTTGCTTCACTAGTCCTTCCACTGGATTCAGACATCATTCTGACATTTTCTGTAGGATTTCTTTTCTAGTTTTGAAACAGTTGTTGGGTCATATTTCTGTTGGGATTGATAAATTCTCCTTCATTATCCCCAAATTTGTCACCCAACGCTTATTGCTGAAATATGCTTATGAACTGCCCATAAAGCATCTTTCCAGAGCTCTTTGATTTCTTTGAACTGAGTATCCACTTCCTAATCCAATCGATGAGTAGGGCCTCATAGCTGATTTGAATCCTGAAGCAGATTACTGTCGTGAACTTTAGTTGAACTTCATTCACGAAGTCGTGCCCAAAGCTTTTACAGTATATGCACTTTCCAATAATGTGAGCCAGAAACTCATACTTCTAGGGAAACTCAGTCTTCTTGTATCCCTTGACGTTCTGAAACTTTGTGTGACGCATCTTCTTCAGACCTTCATGAAAGTCAATGATGTAAGACCCCAACTTATTAATGAATAAAATCAAATTTTCTCTAAATATTATTGTGAATAATAAGGGGTTAATTTGATATAATACTTTGGTTATGGGTGAAATGTGCAAATTTTACAAAATAAGCAAGTGGTTATAAAATATTCATTTTGACGGGGAATATTCGTTTGGTCGTGGAATATTCTTGCTGTCGGGGAATATTCGTACGACGGCACAGCCTTATGTGGGCCCCATAACGGAAAGCGATTGGATGAAGAAAACGACAAGTATAAGTTGTTTATAAATAACAGCGTAGTTGTTACCGTTAATACTGTTGGAATACCCGGTGGTTAAAATACAGTAACACACGGTATTGCACCAATTATTGATTCTTACGTAAGAAGGCACTACTCAATAATTGTTACAGTAGTTATTGTTCAATATTTTATTTTATTGATTCAATAATTGTTGCGTTGATATTTTATATTATTATTGTTTCAATAATTGTTGCTGCATAGTATTTTCCATTATCAGATCAATAATTCATATTATTTGAATAATATTATTAGATAACATTATTGGCAATGTCTAGAAAGTTCTGTCTAAGGAGAGGTTTGGTCATCTAATTGCGCGCCAGTAAGGAGAAATCCTTATTGGAAAGCCCCCTCTTTCCTGGGAACGGCCTGGTTGTCATAAATGTGATTCTGTAATATTATTTGTGAATAATTAATTATTGATTCATATGATAAGGAAATATTTATTTTATGTGGATATAAATGAGGGATATATTTTTGTGGTTAAAAATGAAGGAGTTAATGTTGAGGGTTTTATCAGTATTTTTATCGGAATGGAGGTATTAAAAATCAAATCAGGGTTTTTGAGAAATATTGCGGGTGTTATAATTTTTAATCCGACCGTTGGATCGTGGTAATTTTTGGATATGTTATACATATATAAGTTGAGTATATGTCCACAAATTTTGAACCGTTAAAAATGAACGTATGATTTATTATGAATTTTACGAGATGACTGGTTCAGAAATTGTTGAATTTTCGGAGTTTATCATTTTGATGGAAAATTCTAGAATTGGTGGGCCCCACTTGTGGTTGGTGAAGAAATGTGCTAAATTATATTTCAAATGTGGTGGGTGGGAATAGTAGCAGGTAAAGCCATCAGGTTACAGGTCAAACCTACTAAAATTTTCCTATAAATAGAGGGCTAAGTTAGAATTGAAAATCACACCAGAAACAAGTTTTCTCTCTTTCTTTCTCTAGATTATTGAGTGTATTTTGTGAGTATTTAGATACTTTGAGAGTTTCTATTCATCAGAGCAAGTTTCTTTCAGCCTTATACCGGTATTCCGACCAGAAGTACTGATATTTTGAGGTAAGGGATATTATTTTCTTCTTAAATGATATTATTTTCTTCAATATCATTATGATGAAATATTGATATGAGTTTTTATCAAATTTGGAACTTTTTGTGTCGGGATTACTATTCACGTATACGGCACTATTCACGTATACGGTACTATTCAAGAATACGACACTATTCACCGAAAAATAAAAAAATTTTCTTTTTTGTCCAAGATGTCTATTATGATTACTATCTTTGATTGTATCCATGTTTTGATCTTTTTTTTTGAATTCTGCTTCACAATTGATTATTATGAAGTATTATTGATCTTGGATAAACTGTTATACGAATCCCTAATATTTGTCCTTCTGTCTCACTGGATTCGTTCTCTTTAAGATATTTTTCATCATCCTCAGTCCTAAATGATGATATTACTGAATATCTTTGGCCTGTAGTGCAAATATGTATGATTACTTGATGAATATCTTTGGCCTGTAGTGCAAAGATGAACAGGTGTTGAGATGAACATGACCGACATGTGATACAAATGAATATCTTTGGCCTGTAGTGCAAAGATGAATATTTGGATAAAGATGATTATTAATTGATGTTACAGGGATAAAATATTGATGATGGACTTTTAAATCTTAGAAGATAGTAGAATTCTTTCTCTACTTGACTCTTCTAATGGTTTGCAGTTTCCGCTGCAGTTGTTGATCTAAAACTTGTTGTCGATTATATTCTATCAGATTTTTACCTGTTGAGGACTAACGATAATTTGTTGTATATTATCTTAGTCATAATATTCTTTACTGGGCTAGTTGAGCTCACCCTTTTCCTTTTTGTTCCATTTTTCTTCTCAGGAGGTGAGAACATAACAGGATCTAGTCGGGGTATGGAGTGATGGTTCTAGAAAGATGTTTTAGCAGTCCTCACTATTTCTGTAAAATAGTGTTTGAATAATTGTAATGAGGATTTATTTGAGCGTGGATATTGTCCAGAAGATAATATTTGTATTTAAACTCACAGTATGTGTTGTCGTATTTTGCACGACAATTGTATTATTGAAGTTGTAGTTTGCTTTCTGTACCATGTATTTGGCGACTCAGAATGGGTGTTGTATACCTATTTCGGGGGCGTCACAGTTGGTATTAGAGCTTAGGGGTATGATCCCTGGCTGAGATGTGAGACAAGAACTAGGAGGGGAGAGACGGGGAATTCCTTGGCTAGTATGACTTGACTAAGTTTATTTGGTGTTTATTTGGTCGGTCAGAGTATAGGGATAGTATATGACATGACTATTAACCCTTGTTTTATGGCAGTATTTAAGAATGGCAGCTGAGAACGTTAATAATGGAGTAAATCAGATCGTGGAGACACCTTTGATCACCACCCAGGGGAACGTGCAACATGAAGGCAATATTCCTCCTGTAAACAACGTTACCGAGCAAACGATGAATGATGGAATGTTTAGGAGCTTTTTGCAGTTCATGCAAAATCAGACGAGGGAGACTCGTGTGCAGAATACGGGTGGAAATGATAATGTGCGGTTTGTCACAGCTAAGCAGTTCAAAGAATTGGGACCACCAGAATTTAAGGGAAAGCCGGATCCGATCATGGCGGAAATGTGGGTCAAGCAAATTACCAAGATATTCGATGTCTTGGGATGCACGGAGGAACAGAAGGTTCCATTCGCCACCTTTATGTTCCGCGGTGAGGCAGACTACTGGTGCGAGTCTGTGAAGCGTACCCAGCCTGACGCACTCAACATGTCCTGGGAAATATTTCAAAAACTGTTCAATGACAAGTACTTTCCAGAAAGTATTCGTCATATGAAGGAGGTGGAGTTTATCAGACTAGAACAAAACAACATGACGGTGTCCCAGTACGAGGCGAAGTTTGCAGAGTTATCCAGGTTTGCACCTCATTTGGTCGAAAATGAGGAACGAATGACAAGGATGTTTCTAAGAGGTCTAAAACCCGAGATTCGGCAATATCTTATCTCTCATAAATTTTCTTTATATTCAGATGTTGTAAACAGGGCTCAATTATTAGAGCGAGATAATGAGTATGTGCAACCGAGGGACCACAACCAGGGTCATACCGGTGGCGGCAGTCATCGAAGCAATGAAAACCAGCAGGGAGGAAAACATTCGGACAAAAGCGGTAACCACTCTGGTGGTAATCGTGGTCGTGATAATAGAAGGAGCGAGTCGGGAGGAGATTTCAAGAAGAGAAGGTACAACAATGATAACGTGAAGACGTCAGCACAAACATCAACTGTTTCTAGGGGAGGAGAACGACCACCAGTCGTATGTTATAAATGTGGGAAAGAGGGACATATCAGCCCAAACTGCCCACAACAATCCAAGGTATGTTATAACTGTGGAAAGGAGGGTCATATAGCTCGAGAGTGTTCTGTAGCAAAACCAAGTTCAGCGGGGATGGTGACTCCAAAAGCTGTTCCGGATAAGTCGAAATCAGCGGTTCCTGGAAGGGCGTTTGTCGTGACTGGCCAAAACGCGAGAAACCTGAACGAGGTGATCACGGGTAAGCTAATCTTGAATTCTTGCGAAGTTTATACTTTACTAGATACCGGTTCTACCCATTCTTTTATCTCTCCTGCTTGTGCTCAACGTTTAAACTTGACTCCGGAGAAATTGGACTTTAACTTATCTGTTGAAACTCCGTTGGGTGAAACCTTCGTTACATCTACAGTTTATAAATCTTGCATGATCCAAGTTGGCACTATCACATTACCTGTTGATCTTATCTCTTTAAAGATACTTGCTTTTGATGTGATTTTAGGAATTGATTGGTTAACCACTCATCATGCTAAAATTGATTGTTTTCGTAAGGTTGTTAGTTTTCATATTCCTAACCAACCTGTCATACGAATTCAAACTACTAAACCACTAAAATCAGTCACTGTCATATCAAGCCACAAAGCTATTCGTTTATTGAAAAATGGATGTCAAGCTTTCTTAGCCCATGTTATGGATTTGAACAAAGACAAGTCAGATTTGAATAATATTTCTATTGTTAGAGAATTTCCCGATGTATTTCCTGAAGAACTTCCTGGTCTACCCCCAGAACGTGAAGTTTAATTCTTTATTGACCTTGAACCCGGTACAAAGCCCATTTCTAAAACTCCATATCGAATGGCTCCTATTGAACTTCAGGAGTTAAAAGTCCAACTACAGGAGTTGTTGGACATCGGTTTTATTCGTCCTAGTACGTCTCCTTGGGGTGCTCCTGTTTTATTCGTAAAGAAGAAAGACAAGAGTATGCGACTTTGTATCGACTATCGAGAATTGAATCATGTCACTATCAAGAATAGGTATCCGCTACCTCGCATTGATGACATGTTCGACCAGTTACAAGGAACACAATTCTTTTCAAAGATCGACCTTCGTTCTGGATATCATCAGCTGAAGATTAAAACTGAGGATATTCCAAAGACTGCCTTCAGAACTCGGTACGAGCATTATGAATTCTTAGTCATGTCTTTTGGATTGACTAATGCTCCTGCTGCCTTCATGGATATGATGAACCGTGTATTCAAAGAATATTTGGATCAGTTCGTTGTTGTCTTTATTGATGACATCCTCATCTATTCCAAAAGCCGTGAAGATCATGAGCACCATTTGAAGCTGGTACTGCAAATGCTTCGTGAAAATAAGCTATATGCCAAATTGAAGAAATGCGAGTTCTGGCTTGAGGAGGTAGCATTCCTTGGGCACGTGGTGTCAAAACATGGAGTATCTGTCGACCCAGCGAAGATTGAAGCCATACAAAGTTGGGAGCAACCGAAGTCGGTAACCGAAGTACGTAGCTTTCTGGGCTTAGCTGGTTATTATCGGAGATTTGTGGAAGGATTTTCTCGAATCGCTACTCTGTTAACTCAGCTGACTCGGAAAGATACAAAATTCGTATGGAGTGAGGAATGCGAGAAGAGTTTCCAAGAACTCAAGAGGAGACTCATTTCGGCACCTGTTCTGACAATACCATCTGGTACAGATGGATTTGTTATCTACAGCGATGCTTCAGGCAAAGGGTTAGGATGTGTTCTCATGCAACATGGGAAAGTCATAGCCTATGCCTCACGACAACTCAAAGAATATGAGAGGAATTATCCTACTCATGATTTGGAGTTGGCAGCAGTCGTTTTTGCGTTGAAGATCTGGAGACACTACCTGTATGGGGAGAAAGTGGAGATCTATACAGATCATAAAAGCCTCAAATATTTCTTCACCCAAAAGGAACTCAACATGCGGCAGCGACGTTGGCTCGAGCTGTTGAAAGATTACGATCATACCATCCAATATTATCCTGGAAAAGCAAACGTAGTAGCTGACGCATTGAGTAGAAGATCATATGCGGGTACGAGTGCAATGTTGTTAACACAAAGGCCCATTTTGTATGACTTGCAAAGAATGGAGATAGAGATGAAGGCTCCAAGTACCCACATGATGATATCAAATATACGAGTAGAACCGACTTTAATCGATAAAGTTAAAGCTGCTCAAGCTACGGACATGGAGCTGATGCGTATGAAGAAGAAAGTGCAAGAAGGTGCTATTCCAGAAGCAAGAATCGATGAAGAAGGAATACTTCGAGTCAACTCCAGACTTTGTGTTCCTAACGATTTTGACTTGAAGCATAGAATAATGATGGAGGCACACAACACACCATTTGCAATCCATCCTGGGAGTACCAAAATGTATCACGATCTTCGACATACATTTTGGTGGAGCAATATGAAAAGAGAGATCGCGGAGTTTATCTCGAGATGTTTTACTTGTCAACGTGTAAAAGCGGAGCATCAAGTACCAAAGGGTCCATTGTAACCACTTGAGATTCCAAAATGGAAGTGGGAACACATTACTATGGATTTTGTTACGGGTCTTCCCAAGGTTTCTCAAGGTATAGATGCGATTTGGGTTATTGTTGATAGATTAACCAAGTCCGCTCATTTCTTGCCGATACGTGAGACTTATTCCCTTGAACGTCTTGCTAGTATGTACGTGAACGAGCTTGTGAGATTGCATGGCATGCCAGTATCCATAGTTTCGGATCGTGACCCAAGATTCACTTCACGATTTTGGGTTAGCTTGCAGAAAGCTATGGGCACGGATTTACGATTCAGTTCGGCATACCATCCTCAAACGGACGGACAATCAGAGAGGACTATTCAAACTCTTGAAGATCTATTAAGACTTTGTGTCCTAGATCTCAAAGGGAGTTGGGATAAGTACCTACCATTGGTGGAATTCTCCTACAACAACAGTTATCAGGCGAGCATAGGTGTGGCTCCATTCGAGGCGTTGTATGGAAGAAAATGTCGTTCTCCATTATGCTGGGACGAGGTGGGTGAAGCAACATTGTTGGGACCAGAGTTGGTACGCATTACTACAGAGAAGATCCAAACGATTCGACAACGTATACAAACGGCACAGGATCGACAAAAGAGTTATGCGGATCTTCATCGGAAGGACATGGAATTTAATATTGGGGATCATGTATTGTTACGTGTTGCAGCATGGAAGGGAGTTACAAGATTTGGGAAGAGAGGAAAGCTCAATCCAAGATTTGTTGGTCCATTTGAGATTCTTGAGCGAATAGGAAATGTGGCATATAGACTCCCATTACCTCCAAGCATGTCTCGTGTTCATAATGTTTTTCACATATCTATGCTTCGTAAATATGTTAAAGACCCGAACCACATTATTGAGTTAGAACCAGACGAGATAGCTGAAGATTTAACGTACGAGGAGGTACCTGTTAAGATCTTGGATAGGAAAGAGCATGTCCTACGCACGAAGGTTATACCATAAGTTAAGATTTTGTGGAGAAACCATGCTATTGAAGAAATGACCTGGGAGTTGGAATCAGAAATGAAAGCGAGGTATCCTCACCTTTTTGAAACATCAGGTACGTACGTCAATTTCGAGGACGAAATTTCATAAGGAGGGGAGGTTGTAAGACCCCAACTTATTAATGAATAAAATCAAATTTTCTCTAAATATTATTGTGAATAATAAGGGGTTAATTTGATATAATACTTTGGTTATGGGTGAAATGTGCAAATTTTACAAAATAAGCAAGTGGTTATAAAATATTCATTTTGACGGGAAATATTCGTTTGGTCGTGGAATATTCTTGCTGTCGGGGAATATTCGTACAACGGCGCAGCCTTGTGTGGGCCCCATAACGGAAAGCGATTGGATGAAGAAAACGACAAGTATAAGTTGTTTATAAATAACAGCGTAGTTGTTACCGTTAATACTGTTGGAATACCCGGTGGTTAAAATACAGTAGCACACGGTATTGCACCAATTATTGATTCTTACGTAAGAAGGCACTACTCAATAATTGTTACAGTAATTATTGTTCAATATTTTATTTTATTGACTCAATAATTGTTGCGTTGATATTTTATATTATTATTGTTTCAATAATTGTTGCTGCATAGTATTTTCCATTATCAGATCAATAATTCATATTATTTGAATAATATTATTAGATAACATTATTGGCAATGTCTAGAAAGTTCTGTCTAAGGAGAGGTTTGGTCATCTAATTGCGCGCCAGTAAGGAGAAATCCTTATTGGAAAGCCCCCTCTTTCCTGGGAACGGCCTGGTTGTCATAAATGTGATTCTGTAATATTATTTGTGAATAATTAATTATTGATTCATATGATAAGGAAATATTTATTTTATGTGGATATAAATGAGGGATATATTTTTGTGGTTAAAAATGAAGGAGTTAATGTTGAGGGTTTTATCAGTATTTTTATCGGAATGGAGGTATTAAAAATCAAATCAGGGTTTTTGAGAAATATTGCGGGTGTTATAATTTTTAATCCGACCGTTGGATCGTGGTAATTTTTGGATATGTTATACATATATAAGTTGAGTATATGTCCACAAATTTTGAACCGTTAAAAATGAACGTATGATTTATTATGAATTTTACGAGATGACTGGTTCAGAAATTGTTGAATTTTCGGAGTTTATCATTTTGATGGAAAATTCTAGAATTGGTGGGCCCCACTTGTGGTTGGTGAAGAAATGTGCTGAATTATATTTCAAATGTGGTGGGTGGGAATAGTAGCAGGTAAAGCCATCAGGTTACAGGTCAAACCTACTAAAATTTTCCTATAAATAGAGGGCTAAGTTAGAATTGAAAATCACACCAGAAACAAGTTTTCTCTCTTTCTTTCTCTAGATTATTGAGTGTATTTTGTGAGTATTTAGATACTTTGAGAGTTTCTATTCATCAGAGCAAGTTTCTTTCAGCCTTATACCGGTATTCCAACCAGAAGTACTGATATTTTGAGGTAAGGGATATTATTTTCTTCTTAAATGATATTATTTTCTTCAATATCATTATGATGAAATATTGATATGAGTTTTTATCAATTTTGGAACTTTTTGTGTCGGGATTACTATTCACGTATACGGCACTATTCACGTATACGGTACTATTCAAGAATACGACACTATTCACCGAAAAATAAAAAAAATTTCTTTTTTATCCAAGATGTCTATTATGATTACTATCTTTGATTGTATCCATGTTTTGATCTTTTTTTTTTGAATTCTGCTTCACAATTGATTATTATGAAGTATTATTGATCTTGGATAAACTGTTATACGAATCCCTAATATTTGTCCTTCTGTCTCACTGGATTCGTTCTCTTTAAGATATTTTTCATCATCCTCAGTCCTAAATGATGATATTACTGAATATCTTTGGCCTGTAGTGCAAATATGTATGATTACTTGATGAATATCTTTGGCCTGTAGTGCAAAGATGAACAGGTGTTGAGATGAACATGACCGACAGGTGATACAAATGAATATCTTTGGCCTGTAGTGCAAAGATGAATATTTGGATAAAGATGATTATTAATTGATGTTACAGGGATAAAATATTGATGATGGACTTTTAAATCTTAGAAGATAGTAGAATTCTTTCTCTACTTGACTCTTCTAATGGTTTGCAGTTTCCGCTGCAGTTGTTGATCTAAAACTTGTTGTCGATTATATTCTATCAGATTTTTACCTGTTGAGGACTAACGATAATTTGTTGTATATTATCTTAGTCATAATATTCTTTACTGGGCTAGTTGAGCTCACCCTTTTCCTTTTTGTTCCATTTTTCTTCTCAGGAGGTGAGAACATAACAGGATCTAGTCGGGGTATGGAGTGATGGTTCTAAAAAGATGTTTTAGCAGTCCTCACTATTTCTGTAAAATAGTGTTTGAATAATTGTAATGAGGATTTATTTGAGTGTGGATATTGTCCAGAAGACAATATTTGTATTTAAACTCACAGTATGTGTTGTCGTATTTTGCACGACAATTGTATTATTGAAGTTGTAGTTTGCTTTCTGTATCATGTATTTGGCGACTCAGAATAGGTGTTGTATACCTATTTCGGGGGCGTCACAAATGACCTCCATAGATTTAAGTCCCCTTGATTTGAAACCTAGGGCTAGGTTTATATCTTCAGCTTTGAGTTTAATTTGTCCCCCCTTGACCTTTGCAGTGATAATGTCATTCTCAAAAGCTCTATTACTGTAAAATTCTTTCACCAGCTTCGAGTAGATCCATGTGCTAGTGCTCAGAGCTTCTTCAAGACTAGTTTTCTTCAGAAAAGACAGAATTTTGTGAAATTGAGGGTCAGCTATCTTGAATTCGTCAAAACAGAGTTAGTAACCAGAGATAACATTTGAAGCCGCCATTGATTTTCTTGAACTGAGATTGGTTAAGCGTTTTTGAAAGCTAGGGTTTCTACTGGTAGAGAGAGAGAGAGAGAGATAGAGGAATGAGCTTTTTGAACTTCTGAGGTGAACTTTTAAAAAGATCTTTTCAAATGTGTACTTGTAACTTCCCTCATCACAATCTGCATAGTGGGGCATGTGTCAAGTCTTGCTGGGCTCCACGATTTTAAATAATATGGAAAACACTGATCTGCCCTTAGCTCCCCCTGAGCTAGTGTATCCTACGATCGTTGAGGTTGCACTACGATGTTGAGTTCTCTGCTGAATCTACTCTACGATCATTGTCTATCCTACTCCTTATGATAAACTTTGACTTAATATTCATTCTGGGTTAAGGTGGCTCAGGAAGGGCCAACCTCTTAGATTGAACTAAGGATCAGGTTTGTCCCTGAGGCACTTATCAGAGGGGTTACTTGGATTTGTTAGGAATGTTTTCATCACATGATGCTTCATTGTCATGTCGAGGCAGCTCTACAATCGTGGTTCTTCTTTAGTCACCTCTACGATTTTAAATATAGCCTTTATATCTGCATGGTTAGCATAAACTAGAGCATAGAGTTTATGGTTGTAGATTTAGCAAGCGTAACTCACTTATTAATTTATTAAATCTGGATTCATCTACAGGCTTTGTAAAGACATCAACAAGTTGATTTTCAGTAGGGATGTATTGTAAAGATATAGTTCCATTTTGAATATGATCCCTAATGAAATGATATCTTATTTCTATATGCTTAGTCCTAAAATGCATAACAGGATTATGTATTATCGCTATGGCACTTGTGTTATCACAATGAATGGGTATAGATTTTGTAACAACATGATCTTTTCTATATAAATAAATAAGAAATTTTGCGTATAATTTTTTTTTATTATTTTAAAGATGAGGATTTGTACAAGATAATGTGTATATGTATTTATGTGGTAAATAAAAATATATTTATTACATAAATGTTTACAAATAATTTTATTTTAGAATTATTGATTTTTATAAAGTATATTCTTATAATAATTAATTATAGTAGAAATGTTTTTATTAATTATTTTCCATGAAAATATAATTATATATTATTTAAATAATATATGAAATAAATTTTAGAATAATTATGATAATTATTCTATTATATGAATTTTAGTACAGATTATTAAGTTAAGTATTTTACCTTAATTATTAAGGTTAAATATGGAATGATAAATCAGATATGGAATCCAAACCCTAATTTTGGATTTTTATCAAGAAATGAGAATAATAACGTAATATTAATTATATTTTGATTTTTCAGTGCTATAAATATGTACAGTATGTACGTATTAATAATGGTTGGTCAATTATGGTGTATAATATCAAAACCCTAGCATTAATTTATTTAACCCTATTTTTAAATATAAATGGTAAATTCAAGACTGTTATATAACTGTGTTATATGATTTATGTTATGTATTAAATGATTAATTAGGTAAACCCTAATTAAAATCAAAAAACCCTAATTAATATTTAGAAAACCCCTGATTATAAAACCCTAATTTGAAACCTAAATTGATGTTTGTGATCAGTCAGAAATTGTGTTAATGTGATTAATATCATGTATAGTAGGTTTTATTGCTAATTATGGAAAATCTATTTAGTATTTTAAAACCCTAATTAACATTTTGATATATTAATATTTAGAAACCCTAATTTCTATATTAGGTAACCCTAATTAATAATTATAAAATTTAATTACTAATTATAAACCCTAATTGCTAAATTAGCAAGGTTAGCGATAATTATTATATTTTGACCCTAATGTTCTTGTATAAAGTAATTAGAAAACTAATTTAATTAAGGAAACCCTAATTTCCATTTTAGAAACTAAAATTTATTTAATTTTTTTTGTGTGCAAACCCTAAATTGGAAATCCTACATGTGATTTATGCTAAACCTTAGGGTTAAACCCTAAGGGTTTGCCAAATGACAAGAATGCCATTAAATTGGAAAATCAAAAGACCAAATTACCCCTTGCATTATTGAAGTCTAACAAGTAGGTTTTGATAATAGGAGGAGTTGGTGACCTAATGTAACAACTCTCTTGACTTAAAATGCCAGAAACCAAGTAACCTCAGCCAATTCATGTATCTAACATCATATATATATATATATATATATATATATATATATATATATATATATAGATTGGAGAGAGAAAATATCAAATGTTAACTTACTTTTTGCACAAACACTCAACTCATCTCTTTCAAGCTCTCACCTCCGAAATTTCTTAGCATTTCAGTTCACAAACCAAGCCCCACGAACACCATAACCAAATCAGAAGCCTAGAATCAAAGATTGTTCATAAGAGGTATAAAACCCTAAGCTACGATCTGTCCATCGATCTGTTGTTAGATGTTTTTTTGTGTTAAATATGTTTTTTGTAGTGTATAATGATGATCTGGGTTGCTAGATGTTAGATCCATAACATCTAGAGGCTCGGATTTGAAGATCTACAAAATCTGGAAAAATTTTGTTTTGTTGTCTGACAACGAATGTAAGGCCTTGTATCTCTGTAATCTTTAATGAGTTTTGTGTTTTGAAACTTTTTAGTTGTAGTCTGATATGTGGTCTTTGATCTGAGCTTGAAATCAGGCTTAGATCATATGTAGATTGCAAGTTATGGAAGGTCAAACTGCATTGACCGACCATGACTTGCAAAGTTTCTGGGTAACCCAGGTGTTCCCAGATCGTGTTTGACAAGCTTTGATGGCTCTAGATCGGTTAGTGTATTAATGATTTGGTCATGATGTTGTAATAGGTTTATAGTTTGCTACATGGGCTACATGATTATGCTCTTACATCACTTAATAAGCTAACAAATTTGATTTGGGGAATGGTCAAACCAAGCAGAAAGCTCTCGGTTTGTGTTTTCTGGGTAACCCAGCAAACACCATAGCATGATTTCTGACATGGTTTGACCGAACCATATCTTCTTGATACGTTGTTTTTATGGTGATTTTATGTGATGTACTTCTTCCTTGACATGTTGGCTGCACACTGCAAAGCTTATATCACAAAACAATTGCACCGATTTCAAGTTATAGAAGCCCAAAGGTGGACAGTCGAACTGTTCTTCATTTCTAGGTAACCTAGAAATGAAGAACAGGTCTGACAGCTACTTTGCAGGCTTATATCTGCTGATTGTGATGTTGTTTAATCGTATTTCTTGTTGGGTCTTGTAGTGTTACATTTGTGCTACACGATCTGACCAGAAACATGTCCTCAGACATCATGATCTGATTAGTGTACATGGTCAAACATGCATGCTTGGTAACTGACATGGTGATCTGGATTTGCATGAAGAACACGAAGAACACCTATAGCGACGGTTCTATCGCTATAGTTGGTCTTTAGCGACAGTTTTCTTATAAAATTAATTATTTTAATTAAATAAATAGAAAAATTAGTTTTTAATTATTAAAAATATAAATTAAATTATTAAAAATTATTTGAAGGTCTGAAAATTTGTTTTTAATTATTTTTTATATATTTCATAAATATTTAGTATTTTTGAAATATTAAAAGTATTTAATTTATTTAATTAATATATTAAATAAATTATTTAAAAATGATTTTAATATTTGAAAAATCATTTAAAATTATATAATGATATAAGAAAATATTTTAAGTTATTTTTAATGACTTTTAATATTTTGTGATGAAATTCATTAATGATAATTAAGTTATTTACTAAATTAATTAAATAAAAATAATTTTATTATACTAAAAATCATTTTAAATAATAATAAGGTATTTAAAAATATTTTAAGTTATAAAATATAACTTTTAATATTTAAAGGTAAATTTCATTAATTAATTATTAATGATATTAAAGCTATTTAATAATTATATTAAATAATTTAGTTTAAAAATGATTTTAATATTATAAAAATCATTTTAAATAAAAAATAAAGTGTTTACAGATATTTGAAATTATAAAATATAACTTTTAATATTTAAAGGATAATTTCATTAATAATTTAATATTAATGATTATTAATTTATTATTAATAATATTAAATTTATTTAATAATTGTATTAAATAAATAGTTTGAAAATGGTTTTATTAATTTAAAAATCATTTAAAAAGGATATAAATGAATTAAAAATAGTTTAAGTTATACTTAATGACTTTTAATATTTTGATAAATAATATATTAATACTTTAATATTAATGATAATTATATAAAAATGATTTTAAATATTTTAAAAATTATTTAAGGGTAATATTAATAATTTAAAAATATTCTAAGTTACTATAAATAACTTTAATATTTTGGCAATGGTTTCATTAATAGTTTAATATTAATTAAATATGAATGATAATAGAATTGTTTAATATTTAAATCATTTAATAATGATTCCGATTTTTAAAAATTCGTAATAAATTATGATAAATGTTTAAAAATTATTATAAGTCATTTAAAAATAATATGACTGATACTAAGTTAAAGGATAGAGTCTTAGACTCGATAATTATCCAATAAAGTTATCAGTACACCGACATATTTTAGAAATTGATCTGAACTTAGATAGATTGACTTGATAAATGTTTATTTGTGATTCAATGGTTGTTAAACTTACATGATAATGTGATTAGGTTATGTGCTGACTGCAAATAGCAATACAATATGATATGATATGTTATCCTAATTGAACGAATGATCTATTTAATGATAGGGCTTGATATAAAAGATAAATCTAAGTTGTGTAAGCAGCAGACAAGGTAAGTATCTAACCCTTTGCATTTACTTATGAAATGGACATCCGTAAGTTAATATCTGAACTATTCTTTTTATTGTTCAAATATTTCAACCTTTGTATATACTTATGCAATGATTCTGTATAAGTAAGTTATTAAATTATAATCTGTTGTATAAGTTCCTTAATTCTGTCATTGTAGATCAATATATATATATATATTATGTTCGTTAATTTCTAAATATGGTTATACAAGTGTCCTCACTTGTATAATCATTATATTTTATCACATGTTGACACATACTTATCGGTGTCCAGTATGTATACGTTGAATTAAAAATTGTCTAAGCTATTTGATCCGGCTAGACATAAATTTAAAAATTGTTGATGAACAAGATAAGAACTTTATTGTTATCCAACTAAATTCTTTTGGTTCGGATTCTAGACTGGTATGAACATCCCAGATATGGTAAACTTTTAAGCGTCTAAGGCGGATATGCTGGACGAAAATATTGTCCTTGAATGTAGTATTGATCAATACAGGGCATAACCGGTTGATCACCCCCGTGCCCGTAAGTTATGACGGTTTACAGATGAAGTTCTGTTTAACCTTTTCAAAAATAGAAAATAATGTTCATAGTCTATCAACTGATCCTCATTTATAGTCAGTACGTAGTTTTAAAAAATTGAAATCGAAATGATATGTTGTTTAATATTGGTTCAGCTTATTTCACAATTGTTGATTCGTTGTAGAAGTATCATTCAAAGAAAACATTTAATTCATTCAGCTAACTATTATTGTTTCTATTACTTGCTGGGCACTCAAATGCTCATCCTTACTTAATTTAAATGTTTTCAGCTAAGTGTGAATAACCTGAAAGCTCTGCTAAGAACAAAGGGAAAGGGAAGTTCGCTGAATGAATGATAATGCTATCTTTTATAATAACTAGACTTTATTAGGATAATGATGATGTATATTAATTATCATGTACTATAACAAATGTTTAAAGGTTTCGTACTTGGGATTGAAAACTCTGATGATATGTAAATTATATTTGATAATCTATATTATTGTTATTATTATTAGTTATATTCCGCTCATAAAATGGTATCGTGAAGCACCGAGTTCGGGTTTCAAGTACCTGAATTTGGGGGCGTCACATATTTAAAATCAAACCTATAGTCTGCTAGCTAATTTTTCATCCATAAGATTTGAGCACAACAGTTGCCAGTAGCAATGTATTCAACTTCTGATGTTGTGGTAGATACTGAGTTTTGCTTCTTGCTAAACCAGGGCACAAGTCTATTTCCTAGCAACTGACAGGTGCCACTGGTAGTTTTTCTATCGATCTTGCAACCTGCAAAATCAGCATCTGTATATCCTATCAGTTCAAAGGAGGACTCCTTGGGATACCAAAGTTCTAAGTGAGGTGTGCCTTTGAGATACCTGAAAATTCTTTTTACAACAGTTAAGTGTGATTCCTTAGGATTAGCTTGGAATTTAGCACATATGCATGTTGCAAACATTATGTTGGTCTACTGGTAGTTAGATATAGAAGAGAGCTTATCATACCTCTGCATTGAGTTATGTCAATACTTTTACCTTTCTCATATTTATCAAGCTTGGTTGTTGGAGTAATTGGTATTTTCATGGGAGAGTCTGATTCCATGCCATAATTTTTAAGTAAGTCTTTAATGTACTTGGGTAGGTTTATGAAGATACATTCGTCAGTCTGTTTTACTTGTAATCCAAGGAAGAAATTCAGCTCACCCATCATACTCATTTCGAACTTGCTCTGCATGAGCTTGGCAAATCTCTTACATAGTTTTTCATCAGTAGAGCCAAAGATAATGTCATCAAATTATATTTGAACTAATAAGATTTTGTCTTTGTCCTTTCTAAGAAATAATGTGGTATCTACTCTACCTCTAGTGAAACCATTTTCATAAGAAAGTTAGTTAATGTTTCATATCATGCTCTAGGTGTTTGTTTAAGTCCATATAAGGCTTTGTCTAATCTATAGACATAATTAGAGAGAGTTGGATTGTTGAAACCTGGAGGTTTCTCCACATATACTTCTTCTTGAAGTTCACCATTCAGAAACACACTTTTGACATCCATTTGAAAGACTTAGAATTTCATGTGGGAAGCAAAGGCAAGGAATATCCTGATGGCTTCTAATTTGGCAACATGTGCGAAGGTCTCGTCGTAGTCGATGCCTTCTTCTTGAGAGTAACCTTTGGCTACTAATCTTACCTTATTCCTTGTTATTACTCCATCTTCATCCATCTTGTTTTTGAAGACCCACTTGGTGCCAATGACTGGGTGGCTTCTTGGTCTTGGAACTAATCTCCACACTCTGCTTCATTCAAACTGATTTAGTTTTTCTTGCATGGCTTCTATCCAACTTGAGTCTTCCATAGCATCTTCTATCTTATTGGGTTCTATTTGTGACAGGAAGCTTAGATAGAAACACTCATTCTAGGTGGCAAATCTTGTCTTGACCCTTGCATTTGGATCTCTAATGATTAGGTCTTGAGTGTGATCTCTTGCCCATCTGTTTCTTATTGGAACATCTAACCTGATGCCTTCTTATCTGAATTCTTCAATTTTAACCTCTGCTTCTTGATGTGGAGGTTCGTTGTCTGGCTTAGTTCTTTCTACGATCTCCTCTCCTGGCTCGACGATTTCATTTTCTGGGACTACGATCGTGGTGTTGAGCTCGACTGCCTCGTTCGTAGTGTCTGAATTATCGTTCGTAGTGTCTTGAGACACAATTTTGTCCAAGTCTATTTCATTGAAGATGATGTGAATCGAGACTTCAGCACTTAGCGTCTTCTTGTTGAACACTCTATAAGCCTTACTGTTTGTGGCATATCCGAGAAAGATTCTTTCGTTTGACTTGGGTTAAAACTTAGTCAGATATTGTTTTCCATTGTTGAGAAAATAGTATGCACACCCGAATACATGAAAGTAGCTGACTCTTGGCTTTCTAACTCTCCACAGTTCGTAGGGAGTCTTCTTTAACGTAGAGTGCACAAGAGATCTGTTCTAAGTGTAGCATGCAGTGTTGACAGTTTATGCCCAAAAGTATTCAAGCAAACGGGCTGCTACTAGTAGAGTTCTTTCAGCCTCAATCAACATTCTATTCTTTCTCTCAGCTACTCCATTTTACTAAGGAGTTTATGGACTTGAGAAGTTGTGACCGATGCCATTGTCTGTGCGGAACTGGTCCATCTCAGAGAAGTCGAATTCTCTACCATGATCACTCCTTATAGCCTTGATTTTCTCCCTTTTCTCATTCATCACCAGCCTGAACATCTTGATGAGTTGGGAGCTTGTTTCATCTTTTAAGTTTAGAAAGAACACCCATATAAATATGGTATAGCCACCCACTACGACCAATGAGTATCTCTTCCCTCCAAGGCTTGTTGTTGGAATTGGCCCAAATAGATCCATGTAAAGTAACTGTAGAGGCTTGTCAATTGAGTTGACAGTTTTTCTTTTGAATGAGCTTCTAGTTTATTTTCCAAGCTAACAGGCATTGCATAGCCTTTCTTTGACAAAGCTAAGCTTGGGTAAGCCTGCTACTAGATCCTTGGAGGCCAGTTTTGACATGCTTTTGAAGTTGAGATGAGACAGCCTTCTATGCCATAGCCAGCTCATTTCTTCAGAAGCTTTAGCTAGAAAGCATATTGTCTCGTCAGAACTTAGTTTACCAAGATTAACAGTGTAGATGTTCCCTTCTCTTGTTTTGGTCAGCTTTATAGAGGAGGTCTTCAGATCTCTGACTTGACATTGATTATTAAGGAAGGTAACTTGATGACCCTTGTCACAAAGTTTGCATATGCTCAGAAGGTTATGTTTTAATCCTTCCACATAGGCTACTTTACTGAAGGACACTGTACCATTCCCAGCTGAGCCATATCCACTTGTCTTGCCAGAGCTATTGTCTCCAAAGATGAAGGTTATGTGTATTCAAGTGTGGATTCTTAGTTTTAATTCAATGAACTAATTCTTTCCTTGAGATTACAATGGATCTTATTGTGTAGTTTATTTTAATATGCTTCGCTATCAATTATTATGTTCTATCATGAGGATCGTCTATTGTGATTTGGACTTAATTGTTTAATTGATTGACCATCAATTACTGTGATAATCTATATGAACTCGAGAGATGAAGTATACGTTTAGATCTGATCATGATAGCATGTGTTTGTGATTTCTGCATAAATGGAATTCATGATTCGTGTTTAGGATAGAGATATGCCTTTACGCCATATGTAATCTTATAGAGAACTTGTGCTTTAAATCCTTTTTAATTGTAATTCACGTAGAGATATAGTGGATTAGTTAATTAGGGTGTCTTGCTTAATTCTATCATCTGTGGATTTAAGTGAGTATATGTATTATGCATCGAGAAATGGTTTTATCTACTTTAGTGTTCTTGATTAACAATTCAGGATAGAGAACAATTGATGAGAAGTGTGTTAACTTAAATGAAGCAATAAGTGAAGTTGTGATTTTAAATCTCCGCAATCTTAATTTAACTAGTGGAATTTAATAGTAGTTTAATTATATAATTTAAAATTCATTTGTTTAAATAAGATTGAGTTGGTTATGGGTTAGTACTTGGTGATTTTTATTAAATAATTTCTCGTGGGAACGATACTCTACTTACAATTTATTACTTGTTGACCACGTATACTTGCGTGTTGTGCATAATTAGATTTTACCCAAGAAGTTTTTGGTGCCGTTGTTGGGGAATTAATTTAATAATTATTTACCAATATTAATTTCAATCAAATTAGTCTTAATTTAAACATTTTTATTTTTATTTTTAATTCTCTTCCTATATTTCTCTCTTTTCAGGTACCATGGATGACTTTGTGTATCAATGGCCAAACACGAACATGACTCAACCAAGGAAAATAGGGATTAATGGACTTAATACATTTTTTGTATAGTCAGTACAAATTGAGGCAATTTCAAAGACGTTGAAGGTTATCGCAGCCCAACGGAGTCGAAGGATGGCAAACATGACTCAACCAAGGGAAATAGGGATTGATGGACTTAATGCATTTTCTGCAATATCGACACAGATTGAAGAAATTTTGAGGACGTTGGACTTTATTGTAGCCCAAAGGAGGCAAAGGATGGCAGTTACGTGTGACTATTGTGCGGCAACCATCAAAGTCATCAATGCACCGTCAGTTTTGAACCGGTACAATATAATGGTGATTACCTCAACAACTATGTTGATCTTAACTATCACCAAGATTGGGGGTATCACCCGGATTTTTCATGGAGCTACAATTATGATGACCAACATTACGCTCTAAATCCATCATACACACCGAAATTTTCATGTGCACCTCTAGTGCCATAAGAAGAAGATAATTTAAGGTTGGAGGAAGCGTTGTCAGAGATCAGAGCGACAAATGAGGAGTGACAGATTAATCAAGAGAGGTCAAATTGAAATCTAAGGATGAAAATTCAAAATCTTGAGAATCAGATGGAACAAATGACCAGAGCCTTAAACAACCACCCTCAAAACAGTAGGCTTTATGACATGGATGACAAAACTGAAGGAGAACCCGAACCGAATCTACGACTGGATGAGGTACAAGATATCAAAAGTGTGGAAATAATTGGGGATAATAAAATAGAGGTCGACGAAGATCTAAATGGGTCTCCACCGAAGATCAAAGAGTTAGTCATATTTGCAAAATCATGCCCACTTGATAGTCATGTCGTCGGCGAAGCTCTTGATGACATAAGAGCGAGTACAATTTTGAATCCACGGTGGGACAAGAAAGAGAAGATAGACGAAGAACCCATGGTGTGTGACAAGCTTCCATGCCCCAAAGTGATCACATACACAATGGAGAAAACACCTATCTATGGGATGTTCTTGATTGAGATCATACCAAATCAGAGCATACTAGGTGACTTTGATGTATTGGCCATCGCCTATGGGACCCTCCAAAAGGATAATTTATTTTCGATGGATGGAGGGTTCCTCAATTATCGAAGAGGAATTGGATAGCGTTGACCAGACAAAGTTTGGCTCAAAGACTACAAATCAATCGCTTATTGGGAGGCAACCCAAGTTTAATTTTTAGTTTTTATTGGTTTCATAATATTTAATAAATTTTTATGTCATAGGATCTAACAAGCTTGCTTCTATCATATTCACAGGTTAGTCAAGTATAACTCAAGTGTGGTGCCCGATTTATTCCAATGTGTCTGGCCTATTCTTCAGACTTAGCAGACAAGGAGGAAAATGCTATATTTTTAGGAAAGTCCTCTACTTACTTTTTTCTATTTCAGTCATTGAGGACAATGTCTAGTTTAAGTTTGGGGGACATTTTAGTGTTGTAATACATATAGTTAGTTATTTACATTGCAGTTCATATAGTTACATTTAGTTTTTGCATTCAGTTTCTTGAAATAAAAAAATTAAAAAATTAAAAAATTAGTTGTTAGTTTACTATGTTTATATAGCATTTAGTACATCTTGCATGAGTCCAGCTGTTTGATATTTACAGTTTATTTTGGCCAATGATGAGATTGGAATTGGGTAGACAAGTATAATACTGACTATTAGAGCTTTGATGTGATTTCTTGTTATGAATCGAGCTTTTTTCTGTTTGAAACTGGTATAATAAGGATAGTATAGTAAAAAAAACTTTTTGATTGATTGAGTTTAAATTGATACATAATGGGACTCTAAAGGATAATGCTAGTTTAAATGAAATAATGACAAGAATAAGTAATGATGACTAAAGTTAAACAAAAACCTAAGTTTGGGGGAATATTTGGGGTATATAAGCTATAAAAAAAAGAAAAAAAGAAAGAAAAAAAAGAAAAAAAGAAAGTATGAATAAACACCATGGCGTGGTTGTCTAGTTTTGTGGCCTTTGTTACTTGAGTAAGTAAGCCTGAGGGGATTGTCTTTACACCTAGCGCCCTAAGGTCTTAATGGTCTGGGAGTCGTTGGTCGAAAGCTCGTTAAGGTAGCATTGAAAAGCCTAAGGGAATAAGACATTGCATAGCTATGTGTATATAAATCAAAAGAAAAAAAATATGAATAAATGGGAAATAAGAGCAAAAGGCCCCCGTAGATGAAAAATGAAGCATAAGTATCCCATATTGACCCTCGAATTTGTAATTGTTTGATTTTAGTTGGATCTAGCTTGTTTTTGGATTTCATGAGTTTACAATGTATGATGCCTTCGAAGAGACTTATTATGTGTTCAATTTGATTTTATATCAGTTAACATTGTTGTGGAGCACACACGCACTATACTAGTAATAACAGTCTAAGATTTGATAATTGATTGGGAAGTTAATGATTTGTTTTGATATGATGTATTATCATGTTTACTTGATTTCTCTAAGGCCGGTTGAATAGACTTATTTCTATCATTACTGTTGGATTCATAGACATGTAGATTAGTTGCATTGCATAGCATTGTTATTTTGTGTTTTTGCTTGAGGACAAGCAACTGTTTAAGTTTGGGGGTATTTGATAAGTAGGTTTTATACCTACTTATCCGGTATCTATTACTTGAATTAGTTACTATGCATGTATTGTGTGTGCATTTCATAAATTTTATGTTATTTTGTAGGCTATGACACGACATTGCCATGAACAAGCAAGGAATAGGAACTCGGATATCTTTTGGACTAAAATATGCAAGCAAATGCAAGAAGGAAAGATTGCAAGGCTTTTAAAACTAAGTTGGATGCATGTTCTTTGCTTGGAACTTAGATTTTATTGTAGATCTACTTCTTAGCTTTCTGGAACATCTTGAATCGTCACAATCGGAGGTCAGATGCGAGAGTTATGGCCTTTTTATCAACAAAGCTCGAAGTTCAAAGTTGTCCTGCTTGCAATTTACATATCATCTACTTCAAGCCCGATTTTGACCTTGATCCAGCCAGAATCTACCAATTCTTGAAGAATGAAAATTGTAGATCTCGTCGATATCTTTGATTTGATAGGTGGAAGGCCCCATAAATCCTAGCAGATCAAAGGTTATGCCTGTTTTACCAAAGGATGTCGCAGCAAAAAATAGAGCGGTGCGGGGGGGGCGCCATAAATGAACTACTAATGGCATGGGACACGCCGGGCTAGCAGAATTTCTACTATAGTAGCGCGAGGCGTGCCCAAATTGGCCTAGGAACAGCGCTGGGTGCGCCGGTCAGCGGGGGGAGAGTTAAATTGGGTGTTATATTGTCCAATTTGAGCTAGAATAGGATTCTTAGTTGCCTAACTTGCTAGGGTGTCCATTAGAACTATAAATACTTGATTTTAACTTGGATTGGATGGCTAGTTTTGGAGGATTCCATTAGATTAGATTAGAGTAGATTAGGAGCAAAACCCTAGTTCTTATTTGTTTTGGAGATTGAAGTAACTTGGAGACCATTGAAGATCAAGAGTAGGAGCTTGAGGAAGATGGAGATTTGCTGACAACTGATTTATTCTTCACGCTAATCTTATTATTATCTTTTAATGTGTATTCAAGGGGATTCTTAGTTTTAATTTAATGAACTAATTCTTTGTTTGAGATTACAATGGATCTTATTGTGTAGTTTATTTTAATATGCTTCGCTATCAATTATTATGTTCTATCGTGAGGATTGTCTATTGTGATTTGGACTTAATTGTTTAATTGATTGGCCATCAATTACCGTGATAATCTATATGAATGCGAGAGATGAAGTATAGGTTTAGATCTGATCATGATATCATGTGTTTGTGATTTCTGCATAGATGGAATTCATGATTCGTGTTTAGGATAAAGATATACCTTTACACCATATGTAATCTTATAGAGAACTTGTGTTTTAAATCCTTTTTAATTGTAATTCACATAGAGATATATTGGATTAGTTAATTAGGGTATCTTGCTTAATTCTATCATCTGTGGATTTAAGTGAGTATGGGTATTATGAATCGAGAAGTGGTTTTATCTGCTTTAATGTTCTTGATTAACAATTCAGGATAGAGAATAATTGATGAGAAGTGTGTTAACTTAAATGAAGCAGTAAGTGAAGTTATGATTTTAAATCTCCGTAATCTTAATTTAACTAGTGGAATTTAATAGTAGTTTAATTATATAATTTGAAATTCATTTGTTTAAATAAGATTGAGTTGGTTATGGGTTAGTACTTAGTGATTTTTATTAAATAATTCCTCGTGGGAACGATACTCTACTTACACTTTATTACTTGTTGACCACGTATACTTGCGTGTTGTGCGTAATTAGATTTTACCCCACGGCAGTACCTCATTCAAGGACAAAGGCAAAGGCAAGGCTATGAAATAGCTTTAGTCCTTTATGTTAGATGTTATTACTATATTGTAATAAGACCTATTTAATATTATGTATTAAGTTATGATTAAACTTAGGTTATGTAATATGTTTTAGTAATGGTTGCGTGGCCTTGGGACGAGGATAATTATATTAAATCAATGTAATTTATTCTACTATTTCGTTGTATGAGTTATTAGTCTGTTTTTAGTGATAGATCGTGAAGCACCGAATTCGAGATAGTAATGTCTGAATTTGAGGGCGTCATAGGTTGGTATCAAAGCATTAGGTTATAAACCTTAGGAGCGAAAATCCTTAGACTATAACCTTAGAAGAATTTAGAGAATATTTGGAGATAAAACTCATGTAGAGTTTTCCTAGAGAGTTAGTAACATTGTGAAATATATTTTCATTCCCTACAATGAAATTATATTAACATTCTAATTGAGTTTGTTTGTCTTGTGTTTGTGGTTGTAGGATGTCGGACTAGGGAGAAGCTAGTAGGATCGTAGAGGAGGAGCCACGTGATATACACGTGGTGTATGAGGCACCCTTGATAGCTGAGCCCATTTTGGCAATGGCCCCTATCGAGGATGAGGACGAGGAGATGGCGTGACGCTGTGACGCCCCCAAAATAGGTATACATCACCCATCTTGGGTTGCCAGATACAAGGTACTGAATACAAATACAACTTAATTATACAACAGTCGTGTAAAATACGAGAAAACATAATCTAATAGTTTTAATAAGAATATTGTCATCTAGACAATATCCACACTCAATGGAGTCCTCATTACATTTATTATCACACTATTTCACAGAATAATGTGGACTACTAATGCAAACATCTGGACCGTCACTCTGTTCCCCGACTAGTCCCAGCTACGTTCTCATTTCCTGAACAGAACAATGAAAGCAAAAGTTTGAGCTCAACTAGCCCAGTAAGAAATATTATGACTAAGATAATGCAGAATAAGTTATCATTAACCTTCAACAGTATAACAATTGATAGAATATAATAGACAACAAGTTTTAGATCAGAAACTGGAGCGGAATAAGCAATCCCTTAGAAGAGTCAAGTAAAGTATAAAATCTACTATCTTCTATGATTTAAAAAGTTTTTTCATCAACTTTATCGCTAAGACTCAGCTTAATAAATAAAATCAAATCATCCCTGCACCACGACTAAGGATATTCATGTAATCATCAATGATCATGACTATACCGAATAATCCCTGGTCATAATCATACCAACAACTGTCCACCAATGAACTACAGCTCAATGAGGACTTTTACCACATCATTCGTCACATTACGGTCATGATTATACCGAATAATCCCTGGTCATAATCATACCAAGTCCATCTATGCACGTAAGCCAAAGATGACTTTCATCATAATATAAGCATGAGGATGATGACAATGACATAATAATTCAATAAAACAAGTTCAAGAATAAATTTTAAAAATTTATAAATTAATTTATCCAGGAACCAATAACGTCCAAATTGTCAACATGATACTGCTTTGTAGAGTAAAATTCAAGAATGCTCAGAAGAATATTTCCATGTAAAGACACTAGATGAAGCGCAAATATCAAGGATATTCCACTAATTTTATTGAGTATATAAGCCAAAGCTTTAACCAACTGAGTATAATAGAATATATGAAACTGCAAATGGATTTTCACCCGCCATGCGATAATCCACGTAGACAGATCATTTCCACAATTTAATAAGGAATGAATACAAAGGATCATTCACCAGGCATGTGGTAATCCACATAGATAGGTTATTCCAACAGAATAATAAAGAATGGAATCAGGTCATGCTTAATCCGCACAGACATGATATTCCAATAGAATAATAAAGAATGGAACTAGGTCAGGCGTAATCCACACAGACAGGATATTTCAACAGAATAATAAAGAATGGAATAACAACAGAATTCACCAAGCGTGCGATAGACCACACAGACAGGTTATTCCAACATAATAATAAAGAATGGAATAACAGAAGAATTTCACCATGTATGCAGTACTTCGCATAAATAGGTTATTCCAACATAATAATAAAGAATGGAATAACAAAAACTCTCTTCATGAATACGAAAAAAATAAGACCCCTTACGAGTACAACAAATAATATTCCTTACCTTAGAAAAACTGAATACTGGAGTAGTGAAGTAGCAGAATACTTTTCTTCTTTCTCTCTATAGTTTCTCTCTCTAGAGTTTCAGTGAATTCGTAAAAAATAATAAAAGAATGAGCTTCTATTTATAGAAGAACTGAAAGTAGCTCTTGGTCTTAACAAATGGTCAAAATGACTCTTGGTAATATTGAAGAGACAACTACTATTTGCGAAGGGGCAATTAACTCTTGGAACACCGAAGAGACAAGTAGCTCTTGGAAAACCGAAGGGACAAGTAACTCTTGGAAAACCGAAGGGACAAGTAACTCTTGGAAAACCGAAGGGACAAGTTACTATTAAATCTTTAAACCAACGATCCATATTGATTTACTATTATAATTTCAACCAACTGTCTGAAAAATTATCACATCTTCTCATGGAATAATATTGCACTCAAAAATGATTTGGACCGAAAAGAAATATATTTTTCGGGTGAATAGTACCCCGTGAATAGTACTTTAGGAATAATACCTCGTGAATAGTACCCCGACACGGAAAGTGTCCCAAATACCCGAGTGAACAATACCTGAGTGAACAATACTAGAGTGAATAGTAACTGGCTGAATAGTAACCCATAAATAGTATTCCGACACAAAAAGTGTCCCGAATACCCGATTGGTCAATATAACCTCCAAACATCAATTATTATCGAAATAATTATTAATTTCTACTAACACTAATAATTCCCACATAATGGAACTATCAGTTTCATCTTTAATCAACACGAACTTATTCATCTTTAATATTATAATTCATAATATTTAACAACCAGGTCGTTCCCAGGAAAGAGGGGGCTTTTCGATAAGGATTTCTCCTTATTGGCGCACAATTAGGTGACCAAAACTCTCCTTGACAGAACTTCTAGACATTGTCAATATTGTAAATAATAATATGAATAACTTTATCGTCTCAATTATTGATTTAATAATATATCGTATTATGTATATGATACTGTGACAATAATTAAATCAATAATATGAGAGATATGATGCAGTAATTACTGTAGCAATAATTGAGTATAACTGAGTGACTTCTCACGTAAGCATCAATAATCAATACCGTGTGCTACTATGTAACTACGCGTATTACTGTACTTTTACTACCGGGTAGTTCAACACCTCCGCCGTTATTTTTATAAAAAGATAATTCTGTCGTTTTCTAACTATGCCAATACTTCCGTTGTGGGGTCCACCAATAATTGTGCCGTCGTACGAATATTCTTTGTTAAAACGAATATTCCCCGACCAATCGAATATTATATAACCACTTGCTTACTTTGTAAAATTTGTAAATATTACCCACAGCTATAACATTATATCAAATCTACACCATAATATTCAAAAATATATTTCGAGAAAATTATTCTTTATTCATAAAAGTTGGGGTCTTACCTGGTATGTCGAAGAGATAAGGATACCTTGATTTTATTTTAGATTCTAACTCCCAAGTCATTTCCTCCACATCATGGTTTCTCCACAAAACTTTGACTTGAGGTATAACCTTAGAGCGTAGAACATGATCCTTTTTATCCAAGATTTTAACAGGTAACTCTTCATACGTTAAATCTTCATCTATCTCGTCTGGTTCTAACTTAATAATGTGGTTCGGGTTTTTCACATATTTACGTAACATAGATATGTGAAAAACGTTATGAACACGAGACATACTTGGCGGTAAGGCGAGTCTATAGGCCACAATTCCTACTCGCTCGAGGATTAAAAATGGCCCAATGAATCGAGGATTGGGATTTCCTCTCTTTCCAAATCTCGTAACTCCTTTTCATGGAGCAACACGTAACAACACATGATCTCCAATATTAAATTCCACGTCCTTTCGATGAAGATCATCATAACTCTTTTGTCGATCTTGTGAGATTTTTATACGTTATCAGATCGTTTCAATCTTTTCCGTAGTCATACGTACCAACTCCAGTCCCAACAACGTTGCTTCACCCACCTCATCCCAGAATACTGGAGAACGACACTTTCTTCCATACAACGCCTCAAATGGAGCCATGCCAATACTTGCTTGATAACTATTATTATAGGAAAACTCCACCAATGGTAAGAACTTGTCCCAACTTTCCTTGAATTCAATGACACAGAGTCGTCTTAATAAATCTTCAAGAGTTTGAATAGTCCTTTCCGACTGCCAGTCCGTTTGAGGATGTTATGCCGAACTAAATCGTAAATCTGTGCCCATAGTTTTTTGCAAACTAACCCAAAATCTTGAAGTGAATCTTAGGTCTCGATCAGAAACTATGGATACTGGCATACCATACAATCTTACAATCTCGTTTATGTACATACTAGCAAGACGTTCAAGTGTATAAGTTTCTCGTATCGATAAGAAATGAGCAGACTTGGTCAATCTATCAACAATGACCCAAATTGCATCTATGCCTTGAGAAACCTTGGGAAGACTAGTAACGAAATCCATGGTAATGTGCTCCCACTTCTATTCTGGAATTTCAAGTGGTTGCAATAGACCTTTTGGCACTTGATTCTCCGCCTTGACTCGTTGACAAGTTAGACACCTTGAGATAAATTCCGCTATCTCTCTCTTCATATTGCTCCACCAAAATGTATGTCAAAGATCACGATACATTTTGGTACTCCCAGGATGGATTGCAAACGGTGTGTTGTGCGCCTCCGTCATGATTTTATACTTCAAGTCAGAATTGTTAGGAACACAATGTCTGGAGTTGACTCAAAGTATTCCTTCTTCATCGATTCTTGCTTCCGGAATAGCACCTTCTTGCACTTTCTTCCTCATACGCATCAGCTTCAGGTATGTAGCTTGAGCAGCTTTAACTTTATCGATTAAAGTCGATTCTAATCGTATATTCACTATCTTCACGTGAGTCCCTAGAGTTTTTAACTCTATCTCCATCATTTGTAAGTTATAAGAAATGGGTTTTCGTGTTAACAACATCGCACTCGTAAATGCATACGATCTTCTACTCAACGCGTCAGCTACCACGTTCGCTTTTCCCATGATGGTATTGAATGGTACGATCGTAATCTTAAACAGCTCGAGCCAACGTCTTTGGCACATGTTACGTTCGTTTTGGGTGAAAAAAATATTTGAGGGTTTAAGAAATGGGTTTTGTACTGGGGTCAATACAAAATTCGATTTCACGCTCTAGGGGTAGGCTAAGAAGTCTTCAAGAATACGTCAAGAAATTTATTAACAATAGGAATATCATTCCAAACTGATATATTTTTGTTTAAATCCGTGACATGGGCTAAGAAAGCTTGACATCCGTTTTTCAATAAACGAATAGCTTTATGGCTTGATATGACAGTGATTGATTTTAATGGTTTGGTTGCTTGAATTCGCATAATAGGTTGGTTAGGAATATGAAAACTAACAACTTTACGAAAACAATCAATTTTTACATGATGAGTAGTTAACCAATCAATCCCCAGAATCACATCAAATGCAAGTATTTTCAAAGAAATAAGATCGACAGGTAATATGCGGTTGTGACGCCCCCAAAATAGGTATACAACACCCATTCTGAGTCGCCAAAATACATGGTACAGAAACAACTACATCTTTATTATTACAACACAAGAACTGTGAGTTTAAATATAAATATTGTCATCTAGACAATATCCACACTCAAATAAGTCCTCATTACAATTATTGATACATTATTTTACAAAAATGGTGAGGACTACTAAAATAACTTTTAGAACCATCATTCCATACCCCGACTAGTACTCGCTACATTCTCGCCTCCTGAGAAAAATGGAACAAAAAGGAAAAGGGTGAGCTCAACTAGCCCAGTAAAGAATATTATGACTAAGATAATGCAGAATAAATTATCGTTAGTCTTCAACAGGGAAAAATCTAATAGAATACAATAGACAACAAGTTTTAAATCAATATTCGCAGCGAAAAATAATAATTCATAGAAGAGTTACGTAGAGAATGAAATATACTATTATCTATGATTTTAAAAGTCCATCATCAATATTTTATCCCTGTAACATCAATAAATAATCATCTTTGCACTACAAGCCAAAGATATTCATCAGTTGGTCATGTTCATCTCAACACCTGTTCATCTTTGCACTACGGGCCAAAGATATTCATCAGAAATCATTCATCTTTGCACTACAGGCCAAAGATATTCATTAATATCATCATTTAGGACTGAGGATGATGAAAAATATTTTAAAGAAAACGAATCCAGTGAAGCAAAAGAACAAATATTAGGGATTCGTATTACAATTTATCCATGTCCAAAAATACCTCATAAACAATCATAGTGTAGTAAAATTCAAGAATGATCAAAACATGGATACAATCAAAGCTAGTATCCATAATAGATATTTTGGACAAAAAGAAGAAAATTTCATTTTTCGGTGAATAGTAACTCGTGAATAGTAACTCATGAATAGTAACCCTGACATGAAAAGTTCCAAATTTGATAAAAATTTCCAACCAATATAATGATATTGAAGAAATAATATCATTTTCGAATAAAATAACATCCCTTACCTCGTAAAGACAGTATTTCTAGTTGAAAAATCGGATATAGGCTATGACTTGAACTTGCACCGTATAGCAACATTCAAAGTATTTAAATACTCACAAGAATACGCTCAATATATCGAGAGAGAAAGAGAGAGAAGTTTTCAGTTTCTGGTGTGATTTTCAATTCTAACCTAAACACCCTATTTATAGAAAAATGCTTAGAACACCAAAGTAGAAAATTGAATATAATAATATTTATATTTACAAAATTGTCAAGCCCGCCTCTTGAAATCTGATTTCGGCTCATTGCACATGTTTAATGCAGCCCACCAAGCAAAAAAAAAACGATTTTGTAAATAAGAATAATTAAAACTTTCAAAAACCAATTATTTTGGAACTTCGGAACTTCAATAATTCATAATAAATAGCCCTTTCATCAGAAAATTCGAATCTTGCGTTTTTTATAAGAAATTCAATTCTCTACAACATTACAGAAGAAAGTTTTTCCAAATTCCAAACAGAAATTGACCGAAATCCATAAACGGACGATTTTACAGGCTATAATCAAATTTCAGTCAATTATTAGGGTCCACCGACACACAAAACATGTATTAATCATTTAATACCACAAAATACTCTTCCTCCTCATATACTCATATATCCCACATTCATTGTAAAAATATCATCATTAATATATTATTAAAATAATATATTTAAATGAATTATTTTATCAGAAAAAGATAAAATATTAATTTTCAACAATTGTCACATTAAAAATTTTCTCCATCTATATCCACATAAAATCAATCTTTTTCTCATCATATAAATCAATAATTAATTATTCACAAATAATAATACAGAATCACAATACTGACAACCAGGCAGTTCCCAAGAAAGAGGGGGCTTTCCAATAAGGATCTATCCTTCCTGGCGTGCAATTAGATGACCAAACCTCTCCTTAGACAGAACTTTCTAGACATTGCCAATAATGTTATCTAATAATATTATTCAGATAATATGAATTATTACTCCGATAATAGAAAATACTGTGTAGTGACAATTATTAAAATAACAGTAATATAAAATATCAACGCAGCAATTATTGAATCAATAAAATAAAATACTGAACAGTAATTACTGTAACAATTATTGAGTAATGCCTTCTTACATAAAAATCAATAATTGGTGCAATACCGTGTGCTACTGTGCAACAATGCGTATTACTGTGTTTTAACCACTGGGTATTCCAACAGTATTAACGGTAACAACTATGCCGTTATTTATAAACAACTTGTTTTTGTCGTTTTCTTCATCCAATTACTTTCCGTTATGGGGCCCACACAAGGCTGCGCCGTTGTACGAATATTCCCCGACAACAAGAATATTCCACGACCAAACGAATATTCCCCGACAACAATGAATATTTTATGACCACTTGTTTATTTGAAATATTTGCACATTTTACCCATAACTAACGTCATTAATCAATTTAACTCTTACTATTTCAAAATAATAAATAGAGAAAATTTAAATTTCATTTATTAATAATTTGGGGTCTTACAACCTCCCCTCCTTATGAAATTTCGTCCTCGAAATTAACGTACGTACCTGATGTTTCAAAAAGATGAGGATACCTCGCTTTCATTTCTATTTCTAACTCCCAGGTCATTTCCTCAATAGCATGATTTTTCCACAAAACTTTAACTTGTGGTATAACCTTTGTGACACCCCCAAATCCAGGTTCTCTAACCTCAGATTCGGTGCTCACGATCTATCATCATCATAAGTATTCTATAATTATTACGAAATAATAAACATACATTGTTCATTATAATAAAGTCTCATAACACGGTCCCAAGGTCTCCATAACCTTAACTTTAAATACACCATTTATCATACAAATAGTTTACTTAAGAAATTCCATCAGATAATAACTAAATTGACATTCAGTCTAAATTACTCCTGGATCTTGCCCTTGTCCTTCGTGTTGGATCCTTCGGGCTTAACTGAAATAGATGTCATGATATAGCAAGAGTAAGCAACTAATTTGCTTCACAAGTTTATATAGACAATGGAGATATATCATGACTTAGAAAGAAATATTGCGTTCAATGTTCAACAATAATATAAGATTGTGAATGAACATGAATTAATAATCAACAATTGAATATTCGATAATTGAATAACATGAACTGAGTGGTTTTGAATAACCATGAACATTTGCTAAGGTGCTTAGTGATTAAACTGGACCTCTTAATAAGTTTTGGTATTCAAGGGGATCAGCCTTTCATACCTCGTGATTTATGCATAAACACTTAATAATCCGGCATTGATATCATGCCTTAATCAAATTCGTCCTTTTCTCAGTCAAGAGTTCTTACTAAATCAATTTAATAAGAACAGTTATTTAAAACACATTTGATTTAACAAATTTAGACATGCTTGATCTAGCTGATACAATTAGCATAGATCTATTTCATAAACAGTTCATAAATGAAGAACTTTAATTTAATTCACAGTTCAATAGTAGTAGGACAAAATTCAATTGCACAAAGTGCGAATCTCAATAATCAATATAGACGTGAATAATCATCAATAATTATTCACTAACATGCTTTGAAAATAATAACTCGAGCTTGAGTTAGGAAACTTACCTCGATCGTAGGTTACGTCTACGAAATTAAATTTCTATCCACTATACAGTTAAATTATCTTCCTTTGAGAGACCTATAAATTAATCTTTCAATTAGTCAAAGCATAACATTAGATTATGTAATCACATAGATATTATACATTACATTTAGTTCTTATAAACATTATCATGTCTAGATAGTGTTACTATTAATTAACGACTACCTTTAATTCACATAATATTATTAACTAAGATAATATTTAATTCACCTTCTAGTATTATTGGTTTACTAATAATACTTTCATTCACTTACTAATATTATTATTATCTTAGTAATATTTTAATACCTTACTAATAATATTAATCCTCTTAATAATATTTTAATCATGTATTAATATTATTACCATAATAATATCTTACTTATGCTTTAACATCATTAATAAATTAATAATACTTTCAATCATTTACTACTATTTTATTCACCTACTAATATTATTAATCATTTAATAATATTTTATTCCTTCACTAATGTTATTATATTTAATAACATTTTATTGAATCTCGAATATTATTATTTAATAATATTTTAATCATTTAATAATAATACTTTAATCTAATATTATTAATCTTTTAATAATATTTTAATCTAGGATTAATATCTTAATCTAATATTATTAATTATTTAATAATATTTTAATGAAATTTTAATCTTAATATTTTTATTTACTTAACAACATCATATTATAATATTATTAATATTATAATAATATTCCAATGATTTACTAAATTAATAAATAATTTATTCTAATTGTTCATCCTTTATTAACCCTTTATTTAATATCCACAAAAGGTCATAAATAATATTTATTATTATATATTACCAACATGCCCTAAGATAGTCATGATATAATATATTATGAGCATTCAAGCATAAAAATCACATTTTTCTCATTAAAGACATCATTTAACTATTTATTTCTTTTTATTCATAATTTAACCATTTTTAGAAAAAATAGCAAACTGATTTCAAAAATTCTCAACTTCTGGATTTTGACAGAATATAAACCCACAATGATCTCCTAATTTTTCTGGAATTTTAGAAAATGATTTACTATTTTTAAAGTGTCTAAAACACTCGAATCTTGTCCCATTTTTCATAAATTGAGTTTTGTTCAGAAAACTCTGAAATTTTCAGGGTATGCTCTCGTAACATATATGAAGCTACTGTAAAAATTTTGGAATTTTCCAGTGTATACACAATGAGACATTCGAAGGTTAATATTTCGGAGTCCTTTACGGAAATAGTCATTACGCACAATATATAACTCGAAACGTGTCCGTTCTTTTTCCTGCATGTACATAACTTCTCAAGGTACCTCTGCGATTTTTACCAGATTTTTAAAAGACAAGCAACTGACCGAAACAGCCTCATAAAAAACGGATCAGTAGCTAATTTAGGGTTTTCAAAGCCTCAACATGCAAAGCGGACTGTTTTGGGAAAAATAGTCTCAAAAGTTTCAAAATTTGATATATTTGTGTTCTACCACTTGGGTTTACTACATAACTCATGTATCTAGTACCCCCCTTTGACGGATCATAATTTCAAGTTGTAAAACTTGAGTTACTCAAGATTTAGTGGAAGAAAAACAAGAGTTTTCACCCTTGGAGAACATATGCTCATTTTCTTCCTCTAAGTCTTTGATCTAACACTCAAGTTACTTAGTTCCATACATGATGATATGTAGAACTAGTGTATCTTGAGTATTTGTACATAACCCCATCAAAACTCAAGCTAGCAAAACAAAGTAAAAGAAGAAGATGAAGGTAAGTTATACCTTAACTTAGTTGCTACCTTTCTTGATTTTCCAAAGTAAGTTATATACTTAGGAGGCATGAACAACTAGCACTCTTATCTCTTCTCTCTATAACAAAAACCCTCTCTTTCTATGAAGTTGGCTAGCTTGGGAGCAAAAGATGGAAGAAGAAGATGGAGAGAAAATGAGATGTTGGAAGAATGAAATGTGATTACAAAATAAAATGGACAATTCACTAATAATCCTCCCATAACTATTTTGTTGTCCGTTGGGTAAAAACTTTGTATTATTATTTCCATTAGGCTAGACATGATTAAATGTGCATAATGAAGTGGCAACCAATGGGAGCTTGACAACATTGTCCTTGTGTTTAATAATTTCTACTAATGGACAAGTTAGCTTAATTATTCCACTTAGGATCCTCTAGCCCATAATATCCTCCATTTAGCTTTTATTTTAAATGCCCAATTTTGATTAATCAAATGTCTAGAATACCCCTAATCAAGTGGGCTAAGTATTGGATTGTGTTTTATTTCTTTTGGGCTTCTCCTTTAATTGTTTTGGGCTATATACTAAACATAGTCTAGCAATTTTAATAATGTTACCCAATTTGATTATTTAGGGCTTCCATTCCCAATCATATGAAGTTTAATTACTTATACATGTGACTTTATCTCATAACCTAATTAGATTTACAAGAATTAGGTTTAAAATTATTAGTCACTTGAAATACTATGTTTACCCACTTAAGTTAGTATACATATTAAATACAAACTTTTCCGTATTACCATAACCCTTAGGTTATTTAATAGCCTTACCTAATGTATAATTAGGTTACAAAGATTTCATTTTTAATGAAATCTATAAATGTATGTATCCATAAGTATAGTATATATGTTAATTGCCACATGCACCACTTCACATATGTGGTCACATATTAAATCCTTATATAACACAAAGTTTTAAAAAAAATCGATAATGTACATACATATATGGTGACTTAAAGTTCACGGTTATTACATCCTCCCCCCTTATAAGAATTCCGTCCCCAGAATTTCATATAAGGTTACTCAAAAAGGTGTGGATAATTTTCTCTTATCTTTTCTTCGAGTTCCCACGTGGCTTCTTCAGCATTGTGGTTCCTCCAAAGAACTTTTACAGAATGTATAACCTTATTTCGCAATTTCTGTTCCTTTCTATCTAAAATTTTGACCGGAATTTCCTCGTACGACAAATCCCTTTCGACCTGAATTAGCTCGTACGATATCACTTGATTGTAATCAGGCTTATATGGTCGTAGCACTGACACATGAAACACATTGTGAATATGTTCCAGTTCAGGAGGTAGACCTACCTCGTACGCCACTTCGCCTATCTTCTTCAAGATCTCGAAAGGTCCAATAAATCTCGGACTTAGTTTACCTTTCTTTCCAAACCTTATCTTCCCTTTCCAGGGAGATACTTTCAAAAATGCATAACTTCCCACCTCAAAATCTCTCTTCTGGCGATGTAAGTCTGCATACTTCTTCTGGCGATTTTGAGCTGCTACCAGTCGGGCTCTAATCACCTTGATGGTCTCTACGGTCTGCTGCACCAGTTCTGGTCCCAACAGTCTACGTTCACCTACTTCATCCCAGCATAAGGGCGTTCTACATTTCCTTCCATACAGTGCTTCATACGGCGGCATCCCGATGCTGGCGTGATAGCTATTGTTGTATGCGAACTCTACTAATGGAAGATGATCCTCCCAGCCACCCTTGAAGTCCATCACATAAGCTCTGAGCATGTCTTCAAGTGTTTGAATCGTTCTCTCACTTTTCCCATCGGTCTGCGGATGATACGCGGTGCTCATCCGTAGCTGCGTCCCCATTCTTTCTTGAAGACTCTTCCAGAAGTTTGACGTGAAACGCGGATCCCTATACGACACAATAGATACTGGTACGCCATGTCTCGAGATAATTTCCTTGATATATACTTTGGCTAGCTGGTCCAGACTATACCTGATCTTGATCGGCAAAAAGTGAGCCGACTTCGTAAGACGATCTACGATCACCCATATGGCGTCGTGACCCTTTTGTGTTGCTGGAAGTCCCACCAAAAAATCCATCGTGATGTGCTCCCACTTCCACTCTAGAATCTCTAAAGGCTGTAGTAATCCACTCGGTCGTTGATGCTCTGCCTTGACTCTCTGACAAGTTAGACACCTGCTGACGCATTCTGCAACCTCTCTCTTCATGTTTGGCCACCAAAAGTGTTGACGTAAGTCTTGATACATCTTTGTGCTTCCTGGGTGTATCGAGTACCTCGTACTATGCACTTCTTGCAGAATCTCTTCTCTTAGTTCTGGCACTAACGGTACCCAAATTCGTCCTACAAATCTCAGCAGTCCGGTGCCATCAATCTTGTATTTCAATTCATCCCCTTCAGCTAACCGCTTCTTGATGTTGTCGCAATCCTCGTCCTTCTCTTGAGCCTCTTTAATCTTATCTAGTAAAGTTGGGCTCGTTGCCACTGTAAATAATTTCTCGTTGGTCTCTATCGGATACTTAACCTCTAAGTTAAGTCGTTCGAAATCTTTCACCAATTCCTCTTGAATGGTCAACTTCAGTAATTTCTCTCTGTCTTTTCTGCTCAGGGCATCTGCCACTACATTTGCTTTGCCTGGATGGTATAGAATCTCACAATCATAATCCTTGATCAATTCTAGCCATCGGCGCTGCCTCATATTTAGCTCTTTCTGTGTGAAGATATACTTCAGACTCTTGTGATCCGTATATATCTCACACTTCTCACCATACAAATAGTGCCTCCAAATCTTCAAGGCAAAAACTACTGCTGCTAATTCCAGGTCATGAGTCGGATAACCCTTCTCATAGCCCTTCAGCTGACGTGAAGCGTACGCAATGACCTTGCCATGCTGCATCAGTACACAGCCAAGACCCTTGTGTGACGCATCACTATACACTACAAATTCTCCCGTGTTGTCCGGTAAAGCCAACACATGTGCTTGACTGAGCCTCTTCTTCAATTCCATGAAACTCTGTTCACATTTTTCCGTCCAAACGAACTTCACTGTCTTTCTAGTAAGGTTGGTCAACGGCGATGCTATCTTTGAAAAATCTTGGATGAATCTTCGATAGTATCCTGCTAATCCCAAGAAACTCCTAATTTCTGTCGGTGTCTTTGGTTGTTCCCAGTTGATAACCGCTTCTACTTTTGTTGGATCTACTGAAACACCATCCTTGTCGATAACGTGACCTAAAAACTGCACTCTCCGTAACCAAAATTCACACTTGGAGAACTTTGCATACAACTTCTCCCTCCTTAACGTCTCCAACACTTTCCTTATATGTTCAACGTGATCTTCCTCTGTCTCTGAATATACCAGGATGTCATCTATGAGCACGATAACAAACTTATCCAAATACTGTTTAAACACTCTGTTCATCAAGTCCATGAATGCTGCTGGTGCATTCGTCAATCCAAAAGACATTACTAGAAACTCAAAGTGTCCATACCGAGTTCTGAATGCCGTCTTTGGAACATCCTCCTGTCTCACCTTCAGTTAGTGATAACCAGTCCTCAAGTGGATTTTTGAAAAGTATTTCACCCCCTTCAACTGATCAAACAAATCGTCGATCCTGGGCAACGGATACTTGTTCTTAATGGTGACCTTGTTCAACTCCCGGTAGTCGATACAAAGCCTTAATGATCCATCCTTCTTCTTTACGAATAAGACTGGTGCTCCCCACGGTGATACGCTTGGTCGAATGTATCCTTTATCTAACAACTCTTGTAGTTGAACCATCAATTCCTTCATTTCTACCAGAGCCATACGATACGGCGCTTTGGATACCGGTGATGTCCCTGGTGCCAAATCGATAACAAACTCTATCTCTCTATCTGGTGGCAATCCCGGAATCTCATCTGGGAAAACGTCAACGAATTCTCTTACAATAGGTATCTGACCCAGTTCACCCTCGACTCGGTGTGTATCCACAACGTGAGCCAAATAACCTATACAACCCTTCCTAAGCAACTTACTTGCTTGCATCATCGTCAGACAACAAGATTGTCTCGGTGATTTACTGTTATGAAATACCACCTTTGACTTATTCGGAGTCTTTAGGTGAACGCACTTTTTCTTACAGTCAATTATCGCTCCATGACTTGATAACCAATCCATCCCGAGGATTACATCAAACTCTCCAAGATGAATCGGTATCAAATCCACGTTAAGCTTAAACCCTCTTACATTAGCACAACAGTTCCTATAGATGCAGTCTACAGGGATAATTTCTTTGTTTGCTACTTCTACATTCATTGGGCGTTCTAATAGTTCATGAGGTAAACTTAATCTTTGAGCAAATTCATCAGATACGAAAGAACATGACGCTCCCGAATCGAATAACACATAGGCATTTATATCATTGATCGGAATTATACCTGACACCACCTCCCTGGATGCCACGGCATCTTGCACTGTCATATTGAATGTTCGTGCTGTAGGCTTGTTTGGCTGGGCTGGTCCTCCACTGGTTGTTTTAGTGTTATTGCCCCTGTTGCCATTTCCGCCATCCGTGCTTTTCTTCTTCGGGCAATCCTTGATTCGATGTCCCACGTCACCACAGTTAAAACAACCTCCCTTCCTCACCTTAGGACAATTGGGTGAGGTATGCCATTCTTGCCCACATGTATAACATACCGTTTTTCCTTTCAAGCACTCCCCCGAGTGACCCTTTCCACAGTTCCCACACACCGACTTCTTTTGTTGCACACTTTCGTGCTGCATCTCCAAATTACTACCCCCACTGCTCCATTTCCGCTTCTTGTTGTTGCTACCGCCACTGCTAACATTCTGATTCCCACCTTTTGCTTTCTTCTTGTTCTTCTCCCGATTGTATTTTGAGACAACTTCGCTTCCTCCTTCCGCTATAAGAGCTTTCTCCAACAGAGTTGAGAATGATGTGATTTGTAAAACCGTTACCTTACTATAAATCCACGGCTTTAGTCCATTTTCAAACCTTCTCGCTTTCCTCACCTCTGTGTCCACCTGATGTGGAGCGAATCTGGCCAATTCATTGAACTTCGCAGCATACTCTGATACTGACATATTCTCCTATTTCAGTTCCAAAAAATTGATCTCCATTCTTGCTTGAGTACTCTCAGGGAAGTAGTTCTCAAAGAACAACTTCTTGAATGCTTCCCAAATCACGATTCCAGTTCCGGCTTTGTTCTGGTTGGCCTCCCACCAATAGTTAGCCTCATCCTTCATTAAGTAGGTAGCAAAAATTGTCTTCTGCTCTTCTGCTACTCTAGCAATAACGAAGGCCTTCTCGATCTCCTTTACCCACGTCTGGGCCTCTATCGGGTCTGTTGTTCCTCTAAACTCTGGCGGTCCTACTGCCTTGAAGTCCTTAAAGTTGACTAGTTGGTTGCCCGCCTGATTTCCTGCAGGTTGAGCTTGATTCCTCATGGCTTCAGCCATCATGTTGATAAAATCTTGCATTGGGTTTTGTTGAGCTCCCGCTGCATTATTAACTGACTCTTCAATCTCTTGGTTCCACAATCCACGTCTGGGCGGCATTATCTAGTGAAACAAAATTCTAACACGTTACTCGGGTTTATTATCATATGATTACTTAGCATGTAACACACTATTTTATTTAAACAATCAGATGATCATTATGTGAGAGTTTTAAATTACCATGATTTGGAAGTCTTTCTCCCTGATTAGTGGGTTAAGTTTGTTTTTAAAGAACATTTTCCCAAATCAATCTACTAGATTCACATAACATTAAATAGACAATTTACTATTTAAAATTTTCCAACACATATCATAATAATACTGCATTTATATTCATACACCAATCTTCAGTGACTTATATGATTAATATAGGTATATTTTATAAATGCTACTATCCCATTTTAAACACAAAAGATGGGATTAACTCATAATGATACCTCCCTACAACACAAATAGGGATAGTACCTAACTACTTACTACCTCACACCTGCTGAGGTTTACATCATCATAAAACCTTATTACACAAAAAGAAAGGTACTAATATATCTATCTACAACTGGGTCATCACATCATCACCACTGGTGGTCCTGCCGGGTCACCTGCACAGGCTCTTAGGGAAGCAACTGCTCCAGAACTCTACGTCGAACGGATCGACTAGACTCTCCTATCTCAGAGTGGACCCTTCTAGCCTCACTGTGCTGGCCCTCATACGTTGCGTCTAATGCCAGTCCTAAAGTCTCTACCCTGACCTTCATGGCATCCAGTGCAATCTCTAATAGGTCCACCCGCTTGGCCGACTCATGAAATGCCTCCTCCCACCTGTATCTTATCGGCAATCTCCACGTCAAACTCACTTCGCATCGCCAGATGCTCTACGCTCAGTGCTGCGAACTTTGCCTTCTCATGCTCTAGCTGGACTCACATCTCTGCTAACTCCATCAGTGCCTGATGAGCAGCATCCTTATACTGCTGATCCATGTGCTGATGGTTCATATTCTCCGCCTCCAACTGCAAAATCCTTTGCTCCTGAGCATGGTTTTTCTCTAACAGGTTACTGATCATCACATCCTTCGAGGTGTCCGACACCTCCTCTGGAACGACCTCCTCCTGGTTTACAGAATGGCTCCCCTGACTATCACCTGGCATCCTATAAAATAAGGGTACAACATCAGTACTACAATAAAATATATTCATTGATGAAATGAAACAATATTTTATTAAGTACAACACATACTAGATGAATTTTCATAATCCATCTCCTAACATACTCTATAAGAGTTTTCTACTAAGGTTATAACCTAGGTTTCGTATTCCTAATGTTTATAACCTACAGCTTTGATACCAACCTGTGACACCCCCAAATCCAGGTTCTCTAACCTCAGATTCGGTGCTCACGATCTATCATCATCATAAGTATTCTATAATTATTACGAAATAATAAACATACATTGTTCATTATAATAAAGTCTCATAACATGGTCCCAAGGTCTCCATAACCTTAACTTTAAATACACCATTTATCATACAAATAGTTTACTTAAGAAATTCCATCAGATAATAACTAAATTGACATTCAGTCTAAATTACTCCTGGATCTTGCCCTTGCCCTTGTCCTTCGTGTTGGATCCTTCGGGCTTAACTGAAATAGATGTCATGATATAGCAAGAGTAAGCAACTAATTTGCTTCACAAGTTTATATAGACAATGGAGATATATCATGACTTAGAAAGAAATATTGCGTTCAATGTTCAACAATAATATAAGATTGTGAATGAACATGAATTAATAATCAACAATTGAATATTCGATAATTGAATAACATGAACTGAGTGGTTTTGAATAACCATGAACATTTGCTAAGGTGCTCAGTGATTAAACTGGACCTCTTAATAAGTTTTGGTATTCAAGGGGATCAGCCTTTCATACCTCGTGATTTATGCATAAACACTTAATAATCCGGCATTGATATCATGCCTTAATCAAATTCGTCCTTTTCTCAGTCAAGAGTTCTTACTATATCAATTTAATAAGAACAGTTATTTAAAACACATTTAATTTAACAAATTGAGACATGCTTGATCTAGCTGATACAATTAGCATAGATCTATTTCATAAACAGTTCATAAATGAAGAACTTTAATTTAATTCACAGTTCAATAGTGGTAGGACAAAATTCAATTGCACAAAGTGTGAATCTCAATAATCAATATAGACATGAATAATCATCAATAATTATTCACTAACATGCTTTGAAAATAATAACTCGAGCTTGAGTTAGGAAACTTGCCTCGATCGTAGGTTACGGCTACGAAATTAAATTTCTATCCACTATGCAGTTAAATTATCTTCCTTTGAGAGACCTATAAATTAATCTTTCAATTAGTCAAAGCATAACATTAGATTATGTAATCACATAGATATTATACATTACATTTAGTTCTTATAAACATTATCATGTCTAGATAGTGTTACTATTAATTAACGACTACCTTTAATTCACATAATATTATTAACTAAGATAATATTTAATTCACCTTCTAGTATTATTGGTTTACTAATAATACTTTCATTCACTTACTAATATTATTATTATCTTAGTAATATTTCAATACCTTACTAATAATATTAATCCTCTTAATAATATTTTAATCATGCATTAATATTATTACCATAATAATATCTTACTTATGCTTTAACATCATTAATAAATTAATAATACTTTCAATCATTTACTAATATTTTATTCACCTACTAATATTATTAATCATTTAATACTATTTTATTCCTTCACTAATGTTATTATATTTAATAACATTTTATTTAATCTCGAATATTATTATTTAATAATATTTTAATCATTTAATAATAATACTTTAATCTAATATTATTAATCTTTTAATAATATTTTAATCTAGGATTAATATCTTAATCTAATATTATTAATTATTTAATAATATTTTAATGAAATTTTAATCTTAATATTTTTATTTACTTAACAACATCATATTATAATATTATTAATATTATAATAATATTCCAATGATTTACTAAATTAATAAATAATTTATTATAATTGTTCATCCTTTGTTAACCCCTTATTTAATATCCACAAAAGGTCATAAATAATATTTATTATTATATATTACCAACATGCCTTAAGATAGTCATGATATAATATATTATGAGCATTCAATCATAAAAATCACATTTTTCTCATTAAAGATATCATTTAACTATTTATTTCTTTTTATTCATAATTTAACCATTTTTAGAAAAAATAGCAAACTGATTCCAAAAATTCTCAACTTCTGGATTTTGACAGAATATAAACCCACAATGATCTCCTAATTTTTCTGAAATTTTAGAAAATGATTTACTATTTTTAAAGTGTCTAAAACACTAGAATCTTGCCCCATTTTTCATAAATTGAGTTTTGCTCAGAAAACTCTAAAATTTTCAGGGTATGCTCTCGTAACATATATGAAGCTACGGTAAACATTTCGGAATTTTCCAGTGTATACACAGTGAGACATTCGAAGGTTAATATTTTGGAGTCCTTTACGGAAATTGTCATTACGCACAATATATAACTCGAAACGTGTCCGTTCTTTTTCCTGCATGTACATAACTTCTCAAGGTACCTCTGTGATTTTTCCCAGATTTTTAAAAGACAAGCAACTGACCGAAACAGCCTCATGAAAAACGGATCAGTAGCTAATTTAGGGTTTTCAAAGCCTCAACATGCAAAGCGGACTGTTTTGGGAAAAATAGTCTCAAAAGTTTCAAAATTTGCTAGATTTGTGTTCTACCACTTGGGTTTACTACATAACTCATGTATCTAGTACCCCCCTTTAACGGATCATAATTCCAAGTTGTAAAACTTGAGTCACTCAAGATTTAGTGGAAGAAAAACAAGAGTTTTCATCCCTTGGAGAACATATGCTCATTTTCTTCCTCTAAGTCTTTGATCTAACACTCAAGTTACTTAGTTCCATACATGATGATATGTAGAACTAGTGTATCTTGAGTATTTGTACATAACCCCATCAAAACTCAAGCTAGCAAAATAAAGTAAAAGGAGAAGATGAAGGTAAGTTATACCTTGACTTAGTTGCTACCTTTCTTGATTTTCCAAAGTAAGTAATATACTTAGGAGGCATGAACAACTAGCACTCTTATCTCTTCTCTCTATAACCAAAACCCACTCTCTCTTTTCTCTCTATGAAGTTGGCTAGCTTGGGAGCAAAAGATGGAAGAAGAAGATGGAGAGAAAATGAGATGTTGGAAGAATGAAATGTGATTACAAAATAAAATGGGCAATTCACTAATAATCCTCCCATACCTATTTTGTTGTCCATTGGGTAAAAACTTTGTATTATTATTTCCATTAGGCTAGACATGATTAAATGTGCATAATGGAGTGGCAACCAATGGGAGCTTGACAACATTGTCCTTGTGTTTAATAATTTCTACTAATGGACAAGTTAGCTTAATTATTCCACTTAGGATCCTCTAGCCCATAATATCCTCCATTTAGCTTTTATTTTAAATGCCCAATTTTGATTAATCAAATGTCTAGAATACCCCTAATCAAGTGGGCTAAGTATTGGATTGTGTTTTATTTCTTTTGGGCTTTTCCTTTGATTGTTTTGGGCTATATACTAAACATAGTCTAGCAATTTTAATAATGTTACCCAATTTGATTATTTAGGGCTTCCATTTCCAATCATATGAAGTTTAATTACTTATACATGTGACTTTATCTCATAACCTAATTAGATTTACAAGAATTAGGTTTAAAATTATTAGTCACTTGAAATACTATGTTTACCCACTTAAGTTAGTATACATATTAAATACAAACTTTTCCGTATTACCATAACCCTTAGGTTATTTAATAGCCTTACCTAATGTATAATTAGGTTACAAAGCTTTCATTTTTAATGAAATCTATAAATGTATGTATCCATAAGTATAGTATATATGTTAATTGCCACATGCACCACTTCACATATGTGGTCACATATTAAATCCTTATATAATACAAAGTTTTTAAAAAAATCGATAATGTACATACATATATGATGACTTAAAGTTCACGGTTATTACAACCTTCGTGCATAGGACATGCTTCTTCCTATCCATTGATAGGTACCTCTTCGTACGTTAAGTCTTCAGCTATCTCGTCCGGTTCTAACTCAATAATGTGGTTTGGATCTTTCACATATTTACGTAGCACAAATATATGAAAAACATTATTAACACAAGACATACTTGGAGGTAACGCGAGTCTATAGGCCACATTTCCTACTCGGTCAATAATCTAAAATGGACCAATAAATCGTAGATTGAGCTTTCCTCTCTTCCCAAATCTTATAACTCCTTTCCATGGAGCCACACGCAACAATACATGATCCCCAATGTCAAATTCCACGTCCTTTCGATGAAAATCCGCATAACTCTTTTGTCGATCCTGTGCCGTTTGTATACGTTGTCGAATCGTTTGGATCTTTTCCGTAGTCATACGTACCATCTCGGGTCCCAACAACGTTGCTTCTCCCACCTCATCCCAACATATTGGAGAGCGACACTTTCGTCCATATAATGCTTCAAATGGAGCCACACCTATACTTTTCTGATAACTGTTGTTGTAGGAGAATTCCATCAATGGTAAATACTTATCCCAACTGCCTTTGAAGTCTAGGACACAGAGTCTTAATAGATCTTCAAGAGTTTGAATAGTTCTCTCTGATTGCCCGTCCGTTTGAGGATGGTAAGCTGAACTAAATCGTAAATCTGTGCCCATAGTGTGACAACCCCAAAATAGGTCCATTCCATCCAACCCATTCTGAGTCGTCAAATACATTGTACAGAAAATAACTACAACTCTATTACAACAATTGTCGTACAAAATACAACAACACATATGGAGTGAGTTTGAATACAAATATATACCAAATGTGACACATGTCCCAACCGTGGACAACACCTCACAGTAACACCTTACATAAAGGTATAGTCAAACACTGTTTTAGAAATTAGAATCTTTGGAAAGTGCTCAAGGAAACCTTCGTACATGGGAGGCCATGCGTCTAGGTTATGATAGATATCATATGGCCACAGAATTATCCTTGGTTGACCCAATAGACCCCAAAGAAAAACGAGAAGATTACTATCATATTCTTCCCAATGGTGAGTCTTCTCTTGACTTATCATTATCTCCACTGTCTTTAATCGAGAATTATACTTCAAACAAACACCAAGATTATATAGGTAGTGCTCGTATATATACTCAGCAAGTGGATGAGCACATCCCTGTCTTATGATGACACGAGGTTGTATGTCGTTAGACATCTTGTATGATAGTGGCAATACACCCTTCCAACGTTGGGTACACCTTACCCTATTGGATTCACCAAATAAAACTACTAAATGACCTTTTCTATACTGCTTCGGGAGAACATCCACAGCTAGAGACCACCGTTCTATTTTCCCGTTACCCTCGCTCGACCCAGCTACACTCTTATTACCTGAAAGGAATTGTGAAGCAAAAGGGTGAGCGCAACTAGCTCAGTAAAGAATATCATGACTAAAGATAATTAAATTATCAATAGCCTTCATCAATAATAAATCAGAGATTTAGAACATATGGTAAATGATAAAAATTTCAACCATAGTTGCAGCGGAACGAGCAATCCATTAGAAGAGTCAAATAGACTATAAAGTCTATTATCTTCTCCATGTTAAAAATCCACCAACAATGTTTTATCCCTGTAACATCAATCAACAATTCTGGTCCACAATCACATGAATAACTCATAATCATAACTGTAGTTCTAAATTCCTCTTCTCATCCAGAACGAAGATAATTTTCATCACCTATCTTTACCTGAAACATCAAAGATCATGGTTACACTAAATCACATTTCCTGTTCATAATCATACTAATAACTTCATCTTTGCACTACGGCCAAAGATATTCATTTGTATCACCAGTTGGTCATGTTCATCTCAACATCTGTTCATCTTTGCACTACTGGCCAAAGATATTCAACAACATGCCATCTTTGCACTACGGGCCAAAGATATTCATCAACAATTCATCTTTGTACTACAGGCCAAAGATATTCATCAATAATTCATCTTTGCATTACAGGCCAAAGATATTCATCAATAATTCATCTTTGCACTACAGGCCAAAGATATTCATCAATAATTCATCTTTGCACTACAGGCCAAATATATTCATCAACAGTTCATATTTGCACTACAGGCCAAATATATTAATATCTCAAAGAAATATATAATCATTTCAGAATTTATATAAACAATAATTATAACCATGTTGATCAATTCACCTTTGCACTTAAGCTAAAGATATTCAATTATAAATTCAATGGTCATGATCATATCAGTCAACAATTCAACTTTGCACTACTAGCCAAAGGGAACCCATAGTCATGATCATACCAAAAATCTACCCATCTTTACACTCAAGTCAAAGAGAAATATCATCATTAGGGTTATAAAAATGTTATATATGATAATAAAATCAATATAATCAACATATAGATTTAATCTCAAGAGTAATATTCATAAACCAACTATAATTTGGTTAGAAAAAGAAACCAATTTTGTCGTAAATAGTAACTCGTGAATAGTAACTCATGAATAGTAACTCATGAATAGTCAACTCGACACAAAAAGGTAGAAATTACACAATAAAATACATACCAATATTTCGGTATAATGATATTGAAAGAATAATATTTCTTAAGCTTATAAACAATTTATTTTAATTGTTTATACTTTACTAAATAATACATTTAATCATCCTAAAATGCCAAACTCATAAGATTTCATCACCAATAACCAAAAACCCTCATCAAAAATCTGCATATACCTCATATAGGATTCTCAAGCCATAAAATCCTATTTTTCAATTTTCTTACTTCACATAACATATTTAATTCATTTACTCATAACTAGTCCATTTTCATGAAAAATATCAAATCAGTTCCAAAAATATTTATTTTCTGGAATTTAGCAGAATATAGTCCCATATTGAACATATATTTTTCTCAGAATTTTTAAAGCTCATTTACTATTTTTCATATGGCCAAAACAACCGAATATTTAGATATTTATCAAAAATTGTACTTTTATCCAAAAATTCCGAAATTTATAGAGTATACTCCTATCATATTCACGTACTCCCAATAAAAATTTCATCAATTTTGGAGTTAACCACAAGGAGTTATAAGCGATTACTTTTAAAATAGTCTTTTCTCATAAAATTCATAACTCTTAATCTATACATCCAAAAATCACCATTTTTGGACACAATCAATAAAACTCATCAAAGTATCATTTCAAATTTTTCCAGAATTTTTGAAGGTCAGAAAAATTACGAAACTGAAAAACATAACAACCCTTAAAATTCCTTACTATCCCTTACCTCAAAAGTGCAGTATTTCTGACTGGAATGCAAAGCCGAAGGAAACATGCACTGAATAACAACTCTCAAAGTATCTAAATACTCACAAAGTATGCTTCATAATATAGAGAGAGAAAGAGAGAAAGCTTATGTTTCTGGTGTGATTTTCAATTCTAACTTAGCCCTCTATTTATAGGAAAATGTTAGCACGCCGAAGCAGACTTAATCTGCAACCTGATGGCTTTACCTGCTACTATTCCCACCCACCATTTTTGAATAAAAATCTCAGCACATTTCTTCACCAACCAAGAGTGGGGCCCACCAATTCTAGAATTTTTCACCAAAATGATTAACTCCGAAAATTTAACAATTTCTGAACCAGTCATCTCGTAAAATTCATAATAAATCATACGTTAATTTTTAACAGTTCAAAATTTGTGAACATATACTCAACTTATATATGTATAACATATCCAAAAATTACCACGATCCAACGGTCGGATTAAAAATTATAACACCCGCAAATTTCTCAAAAACTTGATTTGATTTTTAATACCTCCATTCCGATAAAAATACTGATAAAACACCTCAACATTAACTCCTTCATTTTTAACCACAAAAATATATCCCTCATTTATATCCACATAAAATAAATATTTCCTTATCATATGTATCAATAATTAATTATTCACAAATAATATTACAGAATCACATTTATGACAACCAGGCCGTTCCCAAGAAAGAGGGGGCTTTCCAATAAGAATTTCTCCTTACTGGCGCGCAATTAGGTGACCAAACCTCTTCTTAGACAGAACTTTCTAGACATTGCCAATAATGCTATCTAATAATATTATTCAAATAATATGAATTATTGATCTGATAATGGGAAATACTGTGCAGTAACAATTATTGAACAACAATAATATAAAATTTCAACGTAGCAATTATTGAATCAATAAAATAAAATATTGAACAGTAATTACTGTAACAATTATTGAGTAGTGTCTTCTTACGTAAGAATCAATCATTGGTGCAATACCGTGTGCTACTGTACAATAACGCGTATTACTGTATTTTAACCACCGGGTATTTCAACAGTGTTAACGGTAACAACTACGCCGTTATTTGTAAAAACTCAAATTTGTCGTTTTCTTCACCCGACAGTTATTCTGTTATGGGGCCCACAAATGGCTACGCCGTCGTACGAATATTCCCCGACAGAAAGAATATTCCACGACCAAACGAATATTCCCCGACAACAATGATTATTTTATAACCACTTGCTTATTTTAAAAAAAAATCATATATCACCTTTAACATTAACTTTTTATCAATTTAACCATTTACTGAATCGTAATTATAAGAAAAATTGAATACTTTTATTTCATAAAATTCGGGGTCTTACAATCTCCCCTCCTTATGAAATTTCGTCCTCGAAATTTGCGTACCTGGTATTTCGAAGAGTTGAGAATACCTTGCTTTCATTTCAGATTCCATCTTTCCTGTCATCATGATTTCTCCATTGCTCATCTCCTGTATTTCAGATATCATTCTAGAATACAGCTTCAAAAACAAAGGTTAATTTAACAAATTAACGTATCACATCATATCCAGATAGTATGACTGACCAACAAATAAGCTTAGGTAGGACATACTAGCGAAGGATTTACTCGTCTCTCCCCTCCTAGTTGTATTCCCCGATCTCCGTCAGAGATCATATCCCTAAGCTCTGATACCAAATGTGACAACCCCAAAATAGGTCCATTCCATCCAACCCATTTTGAGTCGTCAAATACATTGTACAGAAAATAACTACAACTCTATTACAACAATTGTCGTACAAAATACAACAACACTTATGCAGTGAGTTTGAATACAAATATATACCAAATGTGACACATGTCCCAACCGTGGACAGCACCTCACAGTAACACCTTACATAAAGGTATAGTCAAACACTGTTTTAGAAATTAGAATCTTTGGGAAGTGCTCAAGGAAACCTTCGTACATGGGAGGCCATGCGTCTAGGTTATGATATATATCATATGGCCACAGAATTATCCTTGGTTGACCCAATAGACCCCAAAGAAAAACGAGAAGATTACTATCATATTCTTCCCAATGGTGAGTCTTCTCTTGACTTATCATTATCTCCACTGTCTTTAATCGAGAATTATACTTCAAACAAACACCAAGATTATATAGGTAGTGCTCGTATATATACTCAGCAAGTGGATGAGCACATCCCTGTCTTATGATGACACGAGGTTGTATGTCGTTAGACATCTTGTATGATAGTGGCAAAACACCCTTCCAACGTTTGGTACACCTTACCCTATTGGATTCACCAAATAAAACTACTAAATGACCTTTTCTATACTGCTTCGGGAGAACATCCACAGCTAGAGACCACCGTTCTATTTTCCCGTTACCCTCGCTCGACCCAGCTACACTCTTATTACCTGAAAGGAATTGTGAAGCAAAAGGGTGAGCGCAACTAGCTCAGTAAAGAATATCATGACTAAAGATAATTAAATTATCAATAGCCTTCATCAATAATAAATCAGAGATTTAGAACATATGGTAAATGATAAAAATTTCAACCATAGTTGCAGCGGAACGAGCAATCCATTAGAAGAGTCAAATAGACTATAAAGTCTATTATCTTCTCCATGTTAAAAATCCACCAACAATGTTTTATCCCTGTAACATCAATCAACAATTCTGGTCCACAATCACATGAATAACTCATAATCATAACTGTAGTTCTAAATTCCTCTTCTCATCCAGAACAAAGATAATTTTCATCACCTATCTTTACCTGAAACATCAAAGATCATGGTTACACTAAATCACATTTCCTGTTCATAATCATACTAATAACTTCATCTTTGCACTACGGCCAAAGATATTCATTTGTATCACCAGTTGGTCATGTTCATCTCAACATCTGTTTATCTTTACACTACTGGCCAAAGATATTCAACAACATGCCATCTTTGCACTACGGGCCAAAGATATTCATCAACAATTCATCTTTGTACTACAGGCCAAAGATATTCATCAATAATTCATCTTTGCACTACAGGCCAAAGATATTCATCAATAATTCATATTTGCACTAACGGCCAAATATATTCATCAACAGTTCATATTTGCACTACAGGCCAAATATATTCATCAACAGTTCATATTTGCACTACAGGCCAAATATATTAATATCTCAAAGAAATATATAATCATTTCAGAATTTATATAAACAATAATTATAACCATGTTGATCAATTCACCTTTGCACTTAAGCTAAAGATATTCAATTATAAATTCAATGGTCATGATCATATCAGTCAACAATTCAACTTTGCACTACTAGCCAAAGGGAACCCATAGTCATGATCATACCAAAAATCTACCCATCTTTACACTCAAGTCAAAGAGAAATATCATCATTAGGGTTATAAAAATGTTATATATGATAATAAAATCAATATAATCAACATATAGATTTAATCTCAAGAGTAATATTTATAAACCAACTATAATTTGGTCAGAAAAAGAAACCAATTTTATCGTAAATAGTAACTCGTGAATAGTAACTCATGAATAGTAACTCATGAATAGTAAACTCGACACAAAAAGGTAGAAATTACACAATAAAATATATACCAATATTTCGGTATAATGATATTGAAAGAATAATATTTCTTAAGCTTATAAACAATTTATTTTAATTGTTTATACTTTACTAAATAATACATTTAATCATCCTAAAATGCCAAACTCATAAGATTTCATCACCAATAACCAAAAACCCTCATAAAAAATCTGCATATACCTCATATAGGATTCTCAAGCCATAAAATCCTATTTTTCAGTTTTCTTACTTCACATAACATATTTAATTCATTTACTCATAACTAGTCCATTTTCATGAAAAATATCAAATCAGTTCCAAAAATATTTATTTTCTGGAATTTAGCAGAATATAGTCCCATATTGAACATATATTTTTCTCAGAATTTTTAAAGCTCATTTACTATTTTTCATATGGCCAAAACAGTCGAATATTTAGATATTTATCAAAAATTGTACTTTTATCCAAAAATTCCGAAATTTATAGAGTATACTCCTATCATATTCATGTACTCCCAATAAAAATTTCATCAATTTTGGAGTTAACCACAAGGAGTTATAAGCGGTTACTTTTAAAATAGTCTTTTCTCATAAAATTCATAACTCTTAATCTATACATCCAAAAATCACCATTTTTGGACACAATCAATAAAACTCATCAAAGTATCATTTCAAATTTTTCCAGAATTTTTGAAGGTCAGAAAAATTACGAAACTGAAAAACATAACAACCCTTAAAATTCCTTACTATCCCTTACCTCAAAAGTGCAGTATTTCTGACTGGAATGCAAAGCCGAAGGAAACATGCACTGAATAACAACTCTCAAAGTATCTAAATACTCACAAAGTATGCTTCATAATATAGAGAGAGAAAGAGAGAAAGCTTATGTTTCTGGTGTGATTTTCAATTCTAACTTAGCCCTCTATTTATAGGAAAATATTAGCACGCCGAAACAGACTTAACCTGCAACCTGATGGCTTTACCTGCTACTATTCTCACCCACCATATTTGAATAAAAATCTCAGCACATTTCTTCACCAACCAAGAGTGGGGCCCACCAATTCTAGAATTTTTCACCAAAATGATTAACTCCGAAAATTTAACAATTTCTGAACCAGTCATTTCGTAAAATTCATAAGAAATCATACGCTAATTTTTAACGGTTCAAAATTTGTGAACATATACTCAACTTATATATGTATAACATATCCAAAAATTACCACGATCCAACGGTCGGATTAAAAATTATAACACCCGCAAAAACCTTGATTTGATTTTTAATAACTCCATTCCGATAAAAATACTGATAAAACACCTCAACATTAACTCCTTCATTTTTAACCACAAAAATATATCCCTCATTTATATCCACATAAAATAAATATTTCCTTATCATATGTATCAATAATTAATTATTCACAAATAATATTACAGAATCACATTTATGACAACCAGGCCGTTCCCAGGAAAGAGGGGGCTTTCCAATAAGAATTTCTCCTTACTGGCGCGCAATTAGGTGACCAAACCTCTCCTTAGACAGAACTTTCTAGACATCGCCAATAATGCTATCTAATAATATTATTCAAATAATATGAATTATTGATCTGATAATGGGAAATACTGTGCAGTAACAATTATTGAACAACAATAATATAAAATTTCAACGTAGCAATTATTGAATCAATAAAATAAAATATTGAACAGTAATTACTGTAACAATTATTGAGTAGTGTCTTCTTACGTAAGAATCAATAATTGGTGCAATACCGTGTGCTACTGTACAATAACGCGTATTACTGTATTTTAACCACCGGGTATTTCAACAGTGTTAACGGTAACAACTACGCCGTTATTTGTAAAAACTCAAATTTATCGTTTTCTTCACCCGACAATTATTCTGTTATGGGGCCCACAAATGGCTACGCCGTCGTACGAATATTCCCCGACAGAAAGAATATTCCACGACCAAACGAATATTCCCCGACAACAATGATTATTTTATAACCACTTGCTTATTTTAAAAAAAAATCATATATCACCTTTAACATTAACTTTTTATCAATTTAACCATTTACTGAATCGTAATTATAAGAAAAATTGAATACTTTTATTTCATAAAATTCGGGGTCTTACAATCTCCCCTCCTTATGAAATTTCGTCCTCGAAATTTGCGTACCTGGTATTTCGAAGAGTTGAGAATACCTTGCTTTCATTTCAGATTCCATCTTTCCTGTCATCATGATTTCTCCATTGCTCATCTCCTGTATTTCAGATATCATTCTAGAATACAGCTTCAAAAACAAAGGTTAATTTAACAAATTAACGTATCACATCATATCCAGATAGTATGACTGACCAACAAATAAGCTTAGGTAGGACACACTAGCGAAGGATTTACTCGTCTCTCCCCTCCTAGTTGTATTCCCCGATCTCCGTCAGAGATCATATCCCTAAGCTCTGATACCAAATGTGACAACCCCAAAATAGGTCCATTCCATCCAACCCATTCTGAGTCGTCAAATACATTGTACAGAAAATAACTACAACCCTATTACAACAATTGTCGTACAAAATACAACAACACATATGCAGTGAGTTTGAATACAAATATATACCAAATGTGACGCATGTCCCAACCGTGGACAGCACCTCACAGTAACACCTTACATAAAGGTATAGTCAAACACTGTTTTAGAAATTAGAATCTTTGGGAAGTGCTTAAGGAAACCTTCGTACATGGGAGGCCATGCGTCTAGGTTATGATATATATCATATGACCACAGAATTATCCTTGGTTGACCCAATAGACCCCAAAAAAAACGAGAAGATTACTATCATATTCTTCCCAATGGTGAGTCTTCTCTTGACTTATCATTATCTCCACTGTCTTTAATCGAGAATTATACTTCAAACAAACACCAAGATTATATAGGTAGTGCTCGTATATATACTCAGCAAGTGGATGAGCACATCCCTGTCTTATGATGACACGAGGTTGTATGTCGTTAGACATCTTGTATGATAGTGGCAAAACACCCTTCCAACGTTGGGTACACCTTACCCTATTGGATTCACCAAATAAAACTACTAAATGACCTTTTCTATACTGCTTCGGGAGAACATCCACAACTAGAGACCACCGTTCTATTTTCCCGTTACCCTCGCTCGACCCAGCTACACTCTTATTACCTGAAAGGAATTGTGAAGCAAAAGGGTGAGCGCAACTAGCTCAGTAAAGAATATCATGACTAAAGATAATTAAATTATCAATAGCCTTCATCAATAATAAATCAGAGATTTAGAACATATGGTAAATGATAAAAATTTCAACCATAGTTGCAGCGGAACGAGCAATCCATTAGAAGAGTCAAATAGACTATAAAGTCTATTATCTTCTCCATGTTAAAAATCCACCAACAATGTTTTATCCCTGTAACATCAATCAACAATTCTGGTCCACAATCACATGAATAACTCATAATCATAACTGTAGTTCTAAATTCCTCTTCTCATCCAGAACGAAGATAATTTTCATCACCTATCTTTACCTGAAACATCAAAGATCATGGTTACACTAAATCACATTTCCTGTTCATAATCATACTAATAACTTCATCTTTGCACTACGGCCAAAGATATTCATTTGTATCACCAGTTGGTCATGTTCATCTCAACATCTGTTTATCTTTACACTACTGGCCAAAGATATTCAACAACATGCCATCTTTGCACTACGGGCCAAAGATATTCATCAACAATTCATCTTTGTACTACAGGCCAAAGATATTCATCAATAATTCATCTTTGCACTACAGGCCAAAGATATTCATCAATAATTCATATTTGCACTAACGGCCAAATATATTCATCAACAATTCATATTTGCACTACATGCCAAATATATTCATCAACAGTTCATATTTGCACTACAGGCCAAATATATTAATATCTCAAAGAAATATATAATCATTTCAGAATTTTTATAAACAATAATTATAACCATGTTGATCAATTCACCTTTGCACTTAAGCTAAAGATATTCAATTATAAATTCAATGGTCATGATCATATCAGTCAACAATTCAACTTTGCACTACTAGCCAAAGGGAACCCATAGTCATGATCATACCAAAAATCTACCCATCTTTACACTCAAGTCAAAGAGAAATATCATCATTAGGGTTATAAAAATGTTATATATGATAATAAAATCAATATAATCAACATATAGATTTAATCTCAAGAGTAATATTCATAAACCAACTATAATTTGGTCAGAAAAAGAAACCAATTTTGTCGTAAATAGTAACTCGTGAATAGTAACTCATGAATAGTAACTCATGAATAGTAATCTCGACACAAAAAGGTAGAAATTACACAATAAAATACATACCAATATTTCGATATAATGATATTGAAAGAATAATATTTCTTAAGCTTATAAACAATTTATTTTAATTGTTTATACTTTACTAAATAATACATTTAATCATCCTAAAATGCCAAACTCATAAGATTTCATCACCAATAACCAAAAACCCTCATCAAAAATCTGCATATACCTCATATAGGATTCTCAAGCCATAAAATCCTATTTTTCAGTTTTCTTACTTCACATAACATATTTAATTCATTTACTCATAACTAGTCCATTTTCATGAAAAATATCAAAGCAGTTCCAAAAATATTTATTTTCTGAAATTTAGCAGAATATAGTCCCATATTGAACATATATTTTTCTCAGAATTTTTAAAGCTCATTTACTATATTTCATATGGCCAAAACAGCCGAATATTTAGATATTTATCAAAAATTGTACTTTTATCCAAAAATTCCGAAATTTATAGAGTATACTCCTATCATATTCATGTACTCCCAATAAAAATTTCATCAATTTTGGAGTTAACCACAAGGAGTTATAAGCGGTTACTTTTAAAATAGTCTTTTCTCATAAAATTCATAACTCTTAATCTATACATCCAAAAATCACCATTTTTGGACACAATCAATAAAACTCATCAAATATCATTTCAAATTTTTCCAGAATTTTTGAAGGTCAGAAAAATTACGAAACTGAAAAACATAACAACCCTTAAAATTCCTTACTATCCCTTACCTCAAAAGTGCAGTATTTCTGACTGGAATGCAAAGCCGAAGGAAACATGCACTGAATAACAACTCTCAAAGTATCTAAATACTCACAAAGTATGCTTCATAATATAGAGAGAGAAAGAGAGAAAGCTTATGTTTCTGGTGTGATTTTCAATTCTAACTTAGCCCTCTATTTATAGGAAAATGTTAGCACGCCGAAGCAGACTTAACCTGCAACCTGATGGCTTTACCTGCTACTATTCCCACCCACCATATTTGAATTAAAATCTCAGCACATTTCTTCACCAACCAAGAGTGGGGCCCACCAATTCTAGAATTTTTCACCAAAATGATTAACTCCGAAAATTTAACAATTTCTGAACCAGTCATCTCGTAAAATTCATAATAAATCATACGCTAATTTTTAACGGTTCAAAATTTGTGAACATATACTCAACTTATATATGTATAACATATCCAAAAATTACCACGATCCAACGGTCGGATTAAAAATTATAACACCCGCAAAAACCTTGATTTGATTTTTAATACCTCCATTCCGATAAAAATACTGATAAAACACCTCAACATTAACTCCTTCATTTTTAACCACAAAAATATATCCCTCATTTATATCCACATAAAATAAATATTTCCTTATCATATGTATCAATAATTAATTATTCACAAATAATATTACAGAATCACATTTATGACAACCAGGCCGTTCCCAGGAAAGAGGGGGCTTTCCAATAAGAATTTCTCCTTACTGGCGCGCAATTAGGTGACCAAACCTCTCCTTAGACAGAACTTTCTAGACATTGCCAATAATGCTATCTAATAATATTATTCAAATAATATGAATTATTGATCTGATAATGGGAAATACTGTGCAGTAACAATTATTGAACAACAATAATATAAAATTTCAACGTAGCAATTATTGAATCAATAAAATAAAATATTGAACAGTAATTACTGTAACAATTATTGAGTAGTGTCTTCTTACGTAAGAATCAATAATTGGTGCAATACCGTGTGCTACTGTACAATAACGCGTATTACTGTATTTTAACCACCGGGTATTTCAACAGTGTTAACGGTAACAACTACGCCGTTATTTGTAAAAACTCAAATTTGTCGTTTTCCTCACCCGACAGTTATTCTGTTATGGGGCCCACAAATGGCTGCGCCGTCGTACGAATATTCCCCGACAGAAAGAATATTCCACGACCAAACGAATATTCCCCCGACAACAATGATTATTTTATAACCACTTGCTTATTTTGAAAAAAAATCATATATCACCTTTAACATTAACTTTTTATCAATTTAACCATTTACTGAATCGTAATTATAAGAAAAATTGAATACTTTTATTTCATAAAATTTGGGGTCTTACACATAGCTTTTTGCAAGCTTACCCAAAATCTTGAAGTGAATCTTGGGTCACGATCCGAAACTATGGATACTGGCATGCCATGCAACCTCACAATCTCATTCACGTACATACTAGCAAGACGTTCAAGGGAATAAGTCTCTCGTATCGGTAAGAAATGAGCAGACTTGGTTAATCTATCAACAATAACCCAAATAACATTTATGCCTTGAGAAGCCGTGGGAAGACCCGTAACGAAATCCATGGTAATGTGTTCCCACTTCCATTTCAGAATCTCAAGTGGTTGCAATGGACCCTTTGGCACTTGATGTTCCGCCTTTACACGTTGACAAGTTAAACACCTTGAGATAAAGTTTGCGATCTCTCTCTTCATATTGTTCCACCAAAATGTATGTCGAAGATCACGATACATTTTGGTACTTCCAGGATGGATTACAAATGGTGTATTGTGTGCTTCCATCATGATCTTGTACTTCAAATCAGAATCGTTAGGAACACAAAGTCTGGAGTGGACTCGAAATATTCCTTCTTCATCGATTCTTGCTTCTGTAATAGCACCTTCTTGCACTTTCTTCTTCATACGCATCAGCTCTGGGTCTGTGGCTTGAGCAAGTTTAACTTTATCGATTAAAGTTAGTTCTATACGTATACTTGACATCATCGCACTTATTTCTGCATATGATCTTCTACTCAACGCGTCAGCTACCACGTTTGCTTTTCCAGGATGGTATTGAATAGTGTGGTCGTAATCTTTCAACAGCTCGAGCCAACGTCGTTGCCGCATGTTGAGTTCTTTTTGAGTGAAGAAATATTTGAGGCTTTTATGGTCTGAATATATCTCCACTTTCTCCCCATATAGATAACGCATCCAGATCTTTAGCGAGAAAACGACTGCTGCCAACTCTAGATCATGAGTATGATAATTCCTCTTATATTCTTTAAGTTGTCGCGAGGCATAGGCTATAACTTTCCCACGTTGCATGAGAACACATCCTAGCCCTTTGCCTAAAGCATCGCTGTAGATAACAAATCCATCCGAACCAGATGGTATGGTCAAAACAGGTGCCGAAATAAGTCTCCTCTTAAGCTTTTGAAAACTCTTCTCGCATTCCTCGCTCCATACGAATTTGATATCTTTCCGAGTCAGCTGAGTTAACGGGGTAGCGATTCGAGAAAAGCCTTCCATGAATCTCCGATAATAACCAGCTAAGCCCAGAAAGCTACGTACTTCGGTCACTGTCTTTGGTTGCTCCCAACTTTGTATTGCTTCAATCTTCGTCGGGTCAACAGATACTCCATGTTTTGACACCACGTGCCCTAGGAATGCTACTTTCTCAAGCCAGAACTCGCATTTCTTCAACTTAGTATATAGCTTGCTATCACGAAGCCTTTGTAGTACCAGCTTCAAATGGTGCTCATGATATTCACGGCTTTTGGAATATATGAGGATGTCATCAATAAAGACAACAACGAATTGATCCAAATAATCCTTGAATACTCGGTTCATCATATCCATGAAAGCCGCAGGAGCATTAGTTAATCCAAAAGACATGACTAGGAATTCATAATGCCCGTACCGAGTTCTGAAGGCAGTCTTCGGAATATCCTCAGTTTTAACCTTCAGCTGATGATATCAAGAACGAAGATCGATCTTTGAAAAAAATTGTGCTCCTTGTAACTGGTCAAACAGGTCATCAATACGAGGTAGCAGATACCTATTCTTAATAGTGACATGGTTTAATTCCCGGTAATCAATACAAAGCCGCATACTCCCGTCTTTCTTCTTTACAAATAAAACAGGAGCACCCCAAGGAGATGTACTAGGACGAATGAAATCGATGTCCAACAACTCTTGTAGTTGGACCTTTAACCCCTGAAGTTCAATAGGAGCCATTCGATATGCGGTTTTAGAAATGGGCTTTGTACCAGGTTCAAGATCAATAAAGAATTCAACTTCACGTTTCGGGGGTAGACCGGGAAGTTCTTCAGAAAATACGTCAGGAAAGTCAATAACAATAGGAATATTATTCAAATTTGACGTGTCTTTATTCAAATCCATAAAATGGGCTAAGAAAGCTTGACATCTGTTTTTTAATAAACGAATGGCTTTATGGCTTGATATAACAGTGATTGATTTTAATGGCTTAGTTGCTTGAATTCGTACAACAGGTTGGTTAGGAATATAAAAACAAACAACCTTACGAAAACAATCAATTTTGGCATGATGAGTAGTTAACCAATCAATCCCTAAAATCACATCAAAAGCAAGTATCTTTAAAGAGATAAGGTCAACAGGTAAGGTGATGGTGCCAACTTGGATCACACAAGATTTATAAACAGTGGATGTGATGAAAGTTTCTCCTAACGGAGTCTCCACAGATAAATCAAAATCTAACTTCTCCGGAGTCAAGTTTAAACGTTGAGCACAAGCAGGAGAAATAAATGAATGGGTAGCACCAGTATCTAGCAAGGTATAAACTTTGCATGAATTTATGATTAGCTTACTCGTGATCACCTCGTTTGGGTTCCTCGTATGTTGACCAGTCACGACAAACGCTCTTCCAGGAACCGTTGACTTTGTCTTTTCTGGGACAGATTTTTGAGTCACCATCCCCGCTAGACTTGCTTTCGTTACAGTGCAATCTCGAGCGATATGTCCTTCCTTTCCACAATTATAACATACCTTAAACTGTTATGGGCAGTTCGCGCTGATATGTCCTTCTTTTTCGCACTTATAGCATATAACCAGTGGTCGTTCTCCTCCCTTGGAACCAGTTGCTGCTGGTGCTGACGTCTTCGTATTGTCATTGTTAAATCTCCTCTTTTGAAAATCTCTTCCCGACTCGCTTCTTCTATTTTCATAGCCACGATTACCACCAGAGTGGTTGCCGTTCTTGTCTGTATTTTTCTTTCTCCGCTGGTTATCATTGTTCTGATGACTGCTGTCACCGATATGATCCTGGTTGTGGTCCCTCGGTTGACCGTACTCATTATATCGCTCTAATAATTGAGCCCTGTTGACAACATCTGAATAGAGAGAAAATTAATGAGAAATGAGATATTGACGTATGCAGGGTTTCAAACCTCTCAGAAACATCCGCGTCATACGTTCCTCATTCTCCACCAAATGAGGTGCAAACTTGGACAACTCTACAAACTTCACCTCGTACTGGGACACCGTCATGTTATTCTGCTCCAGTCTAATAAACTCTACCTCCTTCATATGACGAATACTTTCAGGAAAGTACTTGTCATTGAACAATTTCTGAAATGTCTCCCAAGAATGCTGAGTGCGGCTGGATGGGTATGCTTCACAGACTCCCACCAGTAGTCTGCCTCGCCACGGAACATAAAGGTGGCGAATGGAACCTTCTGTTCCTCCGTGCATCCCAAGACATCGAATATCTTGGTAATTGGCTTGACCCATATCTCCGCCTTAATCGGATCTGGCTTTCCCCAGAATTCTGGTGGTCCCAACTCTTTGAACTGCTTGGCTGTGACCAGCTGTGCGTTGCCGTTGTTTCTTCCTATATTTTGAACAGGAATCTCATTCGTCTGGTTTTGCATGAATCGCAAAAAGCTTCTAAACATCTCATTGTTCATCGTCTGCTCAGTGGTGTTGTTCACAGGAGGAACATTGCCAGCCTGTTGCACGTTCTCCTCGTTGGTGAGTATAGGCATCTCCACCGTCTCATTTACTCCACTGTTAACATTCTCAGTCGACATTCTCAAATACTGCCATAAAACAAAGGTTAATTTAACAAATTAACATATCACATAATATTCCTATATTATGACCGACCAACAAATAAGCTTAGGTAGGACACACTAGCGAAGGATTTACTCGTCGCTCCCCTCCTAGTTCTATTCCCCGATCTTCGCCAGAGATTATATCCCTAAGCTCTGATACCAACTGTGACGCCCCCAAAATAGGTATACAACACCCATTCCGAGTCGCCAAAATACATGGTACAGAAACAACTACATCTTTATTATTACAACACAAGAACTGTGAGTTTAAATACAAATATTGTCATCTAGACAATATCCACACTCAAATAAGTCCTCATTACAATTATTGATACATTATTTCACAAAAATGGTGAGGACTACTAAAATAACTTTTAGAACCATCATTCCATACCCCGACTAGTACTCGCTACATTCTCCCCTCTTGAGAAAAATGGAACAAAAAGAAAAAGGGTGAGCTCAACTAGCCCAGTAAAGAATATTATGACTAAGATAATACAGAACAAATTATCGTTAGTCTTCAACAGGAAAAAATCTAATAGAATACAATAGACAACAAGTTTTAAATCAATATTCACAGCGAAAAATAATAATTCATAGAAGAGTTACGTAGAGAATGAAATCTACTATTATCTATGAATTTAAAAGTCCATCATCAATATTTTATCCCTGTAACATCAACCAATAATCATCTTTACACTACAAGCCAACGATATTCATCAGTTGGTCATGTTCATCTCAACACCTGTTCATCTTTGTACTACGGGCCAAAGATATTCATCAGAAATCATTCATCTTTGCACTACAGGCCAAAGATATTCATTAATATCATCATTTAGGACTGAGGATGATGAAAAATATTTTAAAGAAAACGAATCTAGTGAAGCAAAAGAATAAATATTAGGGATTCGTATTACAGTTTATCCATGTCGAAAAATACCTCATAAACAATCATAGTAGAGTAAAATTCAAGAATGATCAAAACATGGATACAATCAAAGCTAGTATCCATAATAGATATTTTGGACAAAAAGAAGAAAATTTTATTTTTTGGTGAATAGTAACTCGTGAATAGTAACTCATGAATAGTAGCCCCGACCTGAAAAGTTTTAAATTTGATAAAAATTTCCAACCAATATAATGATATTGAAGAAATAATATCATTTTCGAATAAAATAACATCCCTTACCTCGTAAAGACAGTACTTCTAGTTAAAAAACCGGATATAGACTATGACTTGAACTTGCACCGTATAGCAACACTCAAAGTATTAAAATACTCACAAGAATACACTCAATATATCGAGAGAGAAAGAGAGAAGTTTTCAGTTTCTGGCGTGATTTTTAATTCTAACCTAAACACTCTATTTATAGGAAAATGCTTAGAACACCAAAGTAGAAAATTGAATATAATAATATTTATATTTACAAAATTGTCAAGCCCACCTCTTGAAATCTGATTTCAGCTCATTGCACATGTTTAATGCAGCCCACCAAGCAAAAAAAAACGATTTTATAAATAAGAATAATTAAAACTTTCAAAAACCAATTATTTTAGAACTTCGAAACTTCAATAATTCATAATAAATAGCCCTTTCATCAGAAAATTTGAATCTCGCGACTTTTTATAGGAAATTCAATTCTCTACAACTTTGTAAAAGAAAGTTTTTCCAAATTCCAAACAGAAATAGAGCGAAATCCTTAAACGGACGATTTTACAAGCTATAATCAAATTTCAGTCAATTATTAGGGTCCACCGACGCACAAAACATGTGTTAATCATTTAATGCCACAAAATACTCTTCCTCCTCATATACTCATATATTCCACATTCATTGTAAAAATATCATCATTAATATATTATTAAAATAATATATTTAAATGAATTATTTTATCAGAAAAAGATAAAATATTAATTTTCAACAATTGTCACATTAAAAATTTTCTCCATCTATATCCACATAAAATCAATCTTTTTCTCATCATATAAATCAATAATTAATTATTCACAAATAATAATACAGAATCACAATACTGACAACCAGGTAGTTCCCAAGAAAGAGGGGGCTTTCCAATAAGGATCTATCCTTACTGGCGCGCAATTAGATGACCAAACCTCTCCTTAGACAGAACTTTCTAGACATTGCCAATAATGTTATCTAATAATATTATTCAGATAATATGAATTATTGCTCCGATAATAGAAAATACTGTGTAGTGACAATTATTAAAACAACAGTAATATAAAATATCAACGCAGCAATTATTGAATCAATAAAATAAAATACTGAACAGTAATTACTGTAACAATTATTGAGTAATGCCTTCTTACATAAAAATCAATAATTGGTGCAATACCGTGTGCTACTGTGCAACAACGCGTATTACTGTGTTTTAACCACCGGGTATTCCAATAGTATTAACGGTAACAACTACGCCGTTATTTATAAACAACTTATTTTTGTCGTTTTCGTCATCCAATTGCTTTCCGTTATGGGGCCCACACAAGGCTGCGCCGTCGTACGAATATTCCCCGACAACAAGAATATTCCACGACCAAACGAATATTCCCCGACAACAATGAATATTTTATGACCACTTGCTTATTTGAAATATTTGCGTATTTTACCCATAACTAACCTCATTAATCAATTTAACCCTTACTATTTCAAAATAATAAATAGAGAAAATTTAAATTTCATTTATTAATAATTTGGGGTCTTACAACGGTTACCGATTTGAATCAAACAAGACTTATAAACTGTAGATGTAATGAAGGTTTCTTCCAACGGAGTTTCAACCGATAAGTCAACGTCCAATTTCTTCAGAGTCAAATTTAAACGTTGAGCGCAAGTAGAAGAAATAAAAGAATGGGTAGAGCCGGTATCAAATAAGGTATATACTTCGCTAGAGTTTATGATAAGCTTACCCGTGATGACCTCGTTCGGGTTCCTTACTTTCTGGGAGGTCACGCCAAATGCTCTCCCTTGCACTATCAGCTTTGACTTTTCTGGGATGGCCTTTGGTGCCTCAATCCCAGCTGGACTTGTCTTCGGTAAACGACAAAATCGGGCTAGGTGGCCTTATCTTCCGCAATTGTAACATGCTTTGAATTGCATCACGCAGTTTGGACTGATATGTCCCTCCCCTCCGCATTTATAACGTACGACTGGCGGTCGTTCTCCTTCTTTAACAACAGGTGTTGGTGCTGACGTCTCTCCATCATTGTTAAATCTCCTCTTCTTGAAATGTCCACTCTTATTGTCATGGCCATGATTACCACCGAAGTGATTACCATTTATGGCATGTTGATTCCCTCCACGCTTGTTGCCACCGCTTCGATGACTGCTACCACTGGTATTATCGACTTATCAGCTGCTCTTTCTTGGTTGGGTTGACTCATTATCGCGCTCTAATAACTGAACTCTATTCACAACATCTGAATACAAACACAGTTTATGAGAAATTAGGTATTGACGTATCTCGGGTTTCAAACCTGTTGGAAACATCCACGTCATTCTCTTCTCATTATCAACCAAGTGGGACGCAAATCGAGATAACTCAGCAAACTTAGCTTCGTACTGTGCCACGGTCATATTATTTTGCTCAAGCTTGATAAACTCTACCTCCTTCATGTGACGGATACTTTCAGGAAAGTACTTGTCGTTGAATAGTTCTTGGAACTTCTCCAAAGTCATCTTCAGTGCGGCAAGTTGAGTACGCTTTACAGATTCCCACCAGTAATCTACCTCTGCTCGCAACATGAAGGTGGCAAAGGGAACCTTTTGCTCCTCGGAGCATCCCAAGACATCAAATATCTTGTTGATATGCTTTATCCACGTCTCCGCCTTAAGTGGTTTTGGCTCTCCGAAAAACTCTGGTGGTCCCAACTCCTTGAACTGCTTAGCGGTGACCGTCTGAGAGTTGTCAGTGTTTCCACTTGCATTTTGGACGGGAGCCACTCTCGCCTGATGTTGCATGAATTGCATAAAACCTCTGAACATCCCATCGTTCACCATTTCATCGGTGTTATTGTTTACCTGAGGATTATTATCTTCCGGTTACACATTATCCTGGATATTAATATGTGGTGACTCCATGATCTCATGTGCTTCATTGCTTATCTCAGCATTTTTGGATGCCATTTTCCAATACTGCCACAAAACAAGGGTTAATTAACATATCACATATTATCCCTATACTGTGACCGACCAATTAAATACCAAATAAACTTAGGTAGGTCAAACTAGCGAAGGAATTTTCGTCTCTCCCCTCCCAGTTCTTGTCTCACATCTCAACCAGGGATCATATCCCTAAGCTCTGATACCAACTGTGACGCCCCCAAAATAAGTATACATCACCCTTCTTGGGTCGCCACATACAAGTTACTGGATACAAATATAACTTAATTATACAACAGTCGTGTAAAATACGACAAAACATAATCTAAGAGTTTTAATAAGAATATTTTCATGTAGACAATATCCACACTCAATGGAGTTCTCATTACATTTACTATCACACTATTTCACAGAATATTGTGAACTACTAATGCAAACATCTGGACCATCACTCTGTTCCCCGACTAGCCCCAACTACGTTCTCATTTCCTGAACAGAACAATGAAAGCAAAAGGGTGAGCTCAACCCAATAAGAAATATTATGATTAAGATAATGTAGAATAAGTTATCATTAGTCTTCAATAATATAACAATTGATAGAATATAATAGACAATAAGTTTTAGATCAAAAACTAAAGCGGAATAAACAATCCATTAGAAGAGTCAAGTACAGTATAAAATCTACTATCTTCTATGATTTAAAAAGTTTTTTCATCAACTTTATCGCTGAGACTCAGCTTAATAAATAAAATTGAATCATCCTTGCACCACGGCCAAGGATATTCATGTAATCATCAATGGTCATGACTATACCGAATAATTCTTGGTCATAATCATACCAACAACTGTCCACCAATGAACTACAGGCCAATGAGGACTTTTACCACATCATTCGTCACATTACGGTCATGATTATACCGAATAATCCCTAGTCATAATCATACCAAGTCCATCTATGCACGTAAGCCAAAGATGACTTTCATCAGAATATAAGCACGAGGATGATGACAATGACATAATAATTCCATAAAACAAGTTCAAGAATAAATTTTAAAAATTTAAAAATTAATTTATCCAGGAACCAATAACGTCCAAATTGTCAACATGATACTACTTTGAAGAGTAAAATTAAAGAATGCTCAGAAGAATATTTCCATGTAAAGACACTAGATAAAGCGCAAATATCAAGGATATTCCACTAATTTTATTGAGTATAGAAGCCAAAGCTTTAACCAACTGAGTATAATAGAATATATGAAACTGCAAATGGATTTTCACCCGCCATGCGGTAATCCACGTAGACAATTCATTTCTACAATTTAATAAGAAATGAATACAAAGGATCATTCACCATACATGTGGTAATCCACATAGACATGTTATTCTAACAGAATAATAAAGAATGGAACCAGGTCATGCTTAATCCGCACAGACAAGAAATTCTAACAGAATAATAAAGAATGGAACCAGGTCATGCGTAATTCGCACAGACAGGATATTCCAATAGAATAATAAAGAATGGAATAACAACAAAATTCACCAGGCATGCGATAGACCGAACAGACAGGTTATTCCAACATAATAATAAAGAATGGAATAACAGAAGAATTTTACCATGTATGCGGTACTTCACATAAACAGGTTATTCCAACATAATAATAAAGAATGGAATAACAGAAGCTTTCTACATGAATACGAAAGAAATAATACCCCTTACGAGTACAACAAATAATATCCCTTACAAGTACAACAAATAATATTCCTTACCTTAGAAAAACTGAATACTAGAGTAGTGGAGTAGCAGAATACTTTTCTTCTTTCTCTCTATAGTTTCTCTCTCTAGAGTTTCAGTGAATTCGTAAGAAATAATGAAGGAATGAGCTTCTATTTATAGAAGAACTGAAAGCAGCTCTTGGTCTTAACGAAGGGTCAAAATGACTCTTGATAATATTGAAGAGACAACTACTATTTACGAAGGGGCAATTAACTCTTGGAACACCGAAGAGACAAATAACTCTTGGAAAACCGAAGAGACAAGTAACTCTTGGAAAACTGAAGGGACAAGTAACTCTTGGAAAACCGAAGGGACAAGTTACTATTAAAACTTTAAACCAACGATCCTTATTGATTTACTATTATAATTTCAACCAACTGTCTGAAAAATTATCACATCTTCTCATGGAATAATATTGTACTCAAAAATAATTTGGACCGAAAAGAAATATAATTTTCGGGTGAATAGTACCCCGTGAATAGTACTTCGTGAATAGTATCCTTACACGAAAAGTGTCCCAAATACCCAAGTGAATAATACTAGAGTGAATAGTAATTGGGTGAATAGTAACCCGTAAATAGTACTCCGACACGAAAAGTGCCCCGAATACCCGATTGGTCAATATAACCTCCAAACATCAATTATTATCGAAATAAATATCGATTTCTACTAACACTAATAATTCCCACACAATGGAACTATCAATTTCATCTTTAATCAACACGAACTTATTCATCTTTAATGTTATAATTCACAATATTTAACAACCAGGTCGTTCCCTGGAAAGAGGGGGCTTTCCGATACTGATTTCTCCTTATTGGCGCACAATTAGGTGACCAAACCTCTCCTTGACAGAACTTCTAGACATTGTCAATATTGCAAATAATAATATGAATAACTTTGCCGTTTCAATTATTGATTTAATAATATATCATATTATACAGATGATACTGTGACAATAATTGAATCAATAATATGAGAGATACGATGCAGTAATTACTATAGCAATAATTGAGTATAAATGAGTGACTTCTCACGTAAGCATCAATAATTAATACCGTGTGCTACTATGCAACCACGCGTATTACTATACTTTTACTACCGGATAGTTCAACTGTTTTAACGGTAACACCTCCGCCGTTATTTTTATAAAAATATAATTTTATCGTTTTCTAACTACGATAATACTTCCGTTGTGGGGTCCACCAATGATTGTGCCGTCGTACAAATATTCCCTGTTAAAACAAATATTCCCCGACCAATCGAATATTATATAACCACTTGCTTACTTTGTAAAATTTATAAATATTACCCACAACTATAACATTATATCAAATCCACACCATAATATTCAAAAATATATTTCGAGAAAAATTATTCTTTATTCATAAAAGTTGGGCTCTTACAGACGCCCCCAAATTCATGCACTCATATCTTGAATTTAGTTTGTCACGTACGAATTCTAATATCATACTAAAATCATCAACAACAGAAATAATAGAATAATTTATATTGATATAATATAAATATTCACGTCCCAAGGTACCGTAACCATTACTACAACAATACAGTGATTAAACTTAAACATAACTTAATCTTCCTTAAATACATCATAATAATCATAACAATAGTAATAATACCTCTACTCATAAAGGACTAAGCTATTCTGTAGCCTTGCCCTTTCCCTTGTCCTTTCCCGATGTATCGCCTCGCTCTGCCTTAACTGTAATGTTTTTAGGGAAGCAAGAATGAGAAAAAAGTTTGCCCAGCAAGTCATATAGCAATAAGAATAAACAGTTATAATGTTTGAATCTTCCAAGGTATAATAGTAATTGATTGTTCAAGGATATCAAGAAATGTCAAGAGTGTTCAATAACTGTCACTATAGAATGAAGGATATCAACAACATTTCAAGGTTTATTCATTTTAAGGTTTAATAAGAATAAACACTGAGCAGTCACTAAGGACTAAGAACTCTTACTAGAATTAATAATATTATACCGCAAACCCAATATAAACAAGTACAACAGGTGATCAGCCTAAAGTACCCTACGTTATGTATAACATTTAATCATACTCATGTGCGCACGTCGATTCCCCGATAATATAAAATTTCCCTTTTTTAAGAGGGTTGTTCATCTCAGTAGATTTACAAGAGTCCGCACCAAGTCAATTGGTTTGGATAGTTTTCCTGCATATGATAATAGTCTAACCAAAGTAAAGGCTTAGACAACTTTTATAATGCATTTAAGAACAATAAGTCCAATTCTCGCAACAATGTCAAGGTATACAAATGATTTCTGAATAGTAGTAGATATTTGCTCAACATAAGTATGACAACAATTCAGATTATACAATATACAATGTAAAGAATTTAGAAATCTTGCATTCAATATGATAATCAAATGAAGTTAGAGAACTCACACAAAATCCAAAGTTGTGTGAGTTAGGAGACTTGCCTTTAGCGTTGATTACCACTTATAGCGTAAAATCACCTCAAAGAACTATGTTATCCTATTGATGTATGTATAGGTATTCATTAGTCACACACACTTGATATACGTATTCGCATACTTTCATCACACATATCTAAATTCATGTAGGCTACACACATTCAAACTCATAGAAGCGTAACTCACATTGATTTTACCTTTAAAATCTTTAGAAACATTTTTAGTTCTCTTATACTCACATCATATGTGAAACATTACATAAGTTACTCATATATGTTGAAGAACCTTTAGGCTAAGTTCGGTCCTTTGTTATATTTACTCAGAAATTTCCATTTTACAAAGTTAAAAGAGCTCATTATATTAACTACTAACTATAGTATTCATTAAACCACATAACATCGCCAAACAACCTCTTTCTACGCATGCTTACATGTATTAGATTTGGTTGTATAACTAGATGTGTGAACATGTTGATTATCTCTAGAGGCATAAAGCATCATATCATAGTCGTTCAAAAGTTCACAATACAAGTTATAAGTTCACAACTCAATTGGTTTTCAAATCTTAAAATTTCTTGACAAATAACTAAGCATGCAAAGTACGTTGAATTCACATTTCATATGTATTTACAAAACTAACTAAGTTGCGAATACATGCTCAAAAGGTTAGATTCCAAAAAGGCGTAAGGTTTTATAAACATTGTTTTCGTCTCTAAATCTTCTCTTTTAAAAGGTTATAATTCAAACTCCAAACTTACTAAAGCATCATACAAAAAGCATTGACACATGTTTAAGGATTATTTATGTTCTTGAAGTTAAGTTAAGTTAAGACTTCATGCATCAAACAATCAAAACAAAATAAAAAAATTCAGTCACTGCAGCACCCCCGCCGGGGCGGGCATTTACACTATAGGACCCCCCGTCGGGGCGGGTATAGCTCCTGTTAAACATCTCCCCCCCCCAATCGGGGCGAGCCTTATACACAGCATAATCCCCACTGAGGCGGGCATGACTGCTGTAGTCTGGAAAATTTTTCCCCTGCTTCGAACCAACATGCCAATTTTCAACCCAACAACAATGTAAGGATACTTTAATTGATATAAACGTACTATTAAACATCCCTAGCATGCTTCTAACAATCCCAAACATACAAATAATCAAATTCAAGATTTTTGCCATTTTCCAAAGTTTAACACATTTTACGATTCTCTTTACTATGGATTTGTTACTTGACCAATTTACTTCGTTTAACTTTCGTTGATTTTGTATTTAACCATATTAACAATGTCTAGCATCAATTTACAAATTCTAGCATGCTTCAACCATAAACTCTTTAACTCAAAACAAGTATTTTTGTAATTTTCTAAGAACTTTGCAAATCTTGAATTTAAGAACATATAGAGGAATATTACCTTTTGTGGAGTTGAATTGCTACTCTAGCTTCACTTTGCAGATTGTATAAGCTCAACCCAATCACACTCACACACAACTTGAAGTTTTAACAGAGAATTAGCGAAATGGCTGTGAATAAGAAGGGCTCCATTTATAGGAAAGCTTGTGACCAATTTAGGCTTTACTCAATGAATTAAACCATTGGAATGGAGAAGGAGCTGATGGGTAGGAAGGATTTGGTAGAAGAGTACCATGTAGACTACTCCCCTTCTCATGATTTGCTAGCTTTGTGTTTGGTAATGAGGGACTAGGCCTTTGGCCTATTACGTGAAGTAGTAAGAAAATAGAACAAGACACTCATTTTGGGACATTACCAATACTCTGCATTTGTAAACCATTACTTAGCATACTTAGGTTTATTTGATATTTGTCCACAAATGTGCATACATATACACCCACTCATACATTACACCTTGAATCATATAATCCATGTATATTGGTTTATTTCAAATAATATTTACCCTAGACTAGGATATAATTTAGTTGGGTACCAATATTACCTTCCATAAAATTTATTATTCCAATTCTACATAAATATTAATATAATCACTTAGTATTGCTTATTTGTTTAATCAAAGTCATTTTCTCTCATAGGTTTAAAATACCCATTTAATTACTCCCACACACATCTTGATGTCACGTAAGACTTTTTCACACAAGTTAATAAATTACATAAGTTAAGCTTACTTTTATCATATAGTTTTATATAATAATTATTTACATTCCAATATCATGCCTCATCTTATATTGAATGAAAAACCTTATTATACATGATTTCTCCTCACATGCTATTGTTCATGATATTAATGAATAACAATTAGTTAACCATATTATGACATTATTTATTTATTAATAGTACTAATTAATTTAATCCATTTCATCCTTAATTAAATTAATACTTTCTCATTTCATCACTTTGCCACACTAGGCATAATTCTACAAGCTTAAACTAAGCTTCTCATCACTTATAATACATCGCTTAATTATCACATGCTTATTCAATTAATTATCATAACTCATGCCAATTTTATATATATTTATATTCAAATAAATATGCAAACATTCTTTATTCTCAATATTATAATTTATTTAAATTTACGGGTATTACAGATGGAGTCGGATCCCGAGGAGGAACCCATGGAAGGTGAGCCTGTAGAAGAACTCGATGAGACCACGTTCGAGGATCGGATGTTGGGTGAGTATGAGGAGCAGATTCTGGAGTTAGGATACAGAGTCGAGGAGTTAGAGTTCGAGGCTTAGGAAAATTAGACTGAGATGCAGAATCTAAAGACTGAGGCTTATTAGCGGCAACTGAAGATGAAGGAGATGGAGGTAGAAATTGCATATCACAAAGAAGCAGGAACACATCTAGAAGCTCTAGTACACCATTTATTGGCTAGGAATACAGAACAGGTGGGGAAGGGAACTGAATGAGAAGACCGAGAAAGAAGCTCTTCGCATACAGCTGGAGATGGAGGTCATGGAGAGGATTCACTTCGAGGAGAAGTGGGAGGGAGCCAATGATAGGGTAAATGATTTCGAGGATGAGGTGAGATGCAAGAGGAAGAAGATGAACAGGATGGGCAACGCTTTTCGCACGACCATAGAGAGATAGATCGATAGTGTTTACCATTATCCAGTAGAGAAGGGACAAACCCATTACACCATGAGCAGAGACATGATGGCACACATGGGACGGACTGAGTATAAGAACGTTACGAGATGTTAGTTTGAGGTTATGTGTTAGTAGTCCAGTAGCGATAATTGTATTTATATATGTACTATTATTTGTAAATTTTCATCTTTTGTGTAAGATGTGGGATAGTTTATGTAAACCCCGAGTATGTTCTTGTTAGAGGGGTAGTATGTTAGTATTCCCCATCTTTTGTGATAGTAAGGGATAAAAGTTGACATTTATAGAAGTATGCTAGGAAATGGTCATATCAATGTAATGATTTTGGCATATGAATATAAATGTTCTTATTTCAAAAATGTGTTATAAAATTCTTCTTTTGCATTAAAGAAATAGTAAAATAATATAATTAAATAATAAAATGAAATTCTATGATGCAAAAAATGTCGTCTAGACGTAGAATAACCGCACCAGAAGAATCGGTAAATAATGAGAGAGATCAAGTAGACCTTATTCAATGATTAGTCGACTTGTTAGGAGAATCCCTTCAAGGGAGAAATAATGAACCAGTGTGTGCAAACCCTCAAGCAATCCCCATAACAAACTTTAAAGACTTTAGGAGTGTAGGACCTCTAGAATTTAGGGGAACTACCTGTAATACCCGAGAATTTCCACGTCTTATTAAATAGATATATTAATGGAAATGAATATTTATTTGGATATAAATAATTTTGTGTTACGAGATGAGTTAACTCAATTATATTAAATAATTGAATAATTGAGAATACGTAAAATTTGTGATGAACTCGTTAAATGCCTTGTGTGGCACCGTGATGAGATATAATAGTGATTATATTAATTAAGAAAAGAATTGTTAAGCGAACAATTAATCTATATTAATTGTTATTAGTTATTAAAGAATTTCGGTTAAATATTAATAGTAATATTAATCGATGAATGAATTATCAAGTGAACAATTAATTGTTAATTGTTATTATAGAATATTAATTAATTTTGTTGGTAATTAATTAATGTTATGTGATTAGTAATTGTTATTATGAGTAAAGTAAATTGCATAATTAGAACGGTATTATTAATTAATGTGTGTGATATTATATAGTTCTTGCAATTAATAAGAAGATGTGGTGTGACACATTAGTATGGCTATGAAATATATAAACTATATAATAAGTGTAAGGAATTATAAGTTACCTAAACAATCATTTATGTGACAATAAGTCTGAGTGGAAATATTAAAAGACAAACTCTGTCAAAGAATTATAAATTATCTCAATAAGTGAGTCTACTTGAAATAATAAAGTGTTAAGGAGATATTAATTACTAGTGAGTGATTAAATGAAGTCAATACATACAATAATTAGACTGAAATTGTGACACCCCCAAATCCGGTACTTCCATTTTCACAGGATTTGGTGTTCACGATACAAATATCATCTATCTATCTACCCATAATAAATGCAAACCATGCAATAGATAGAAATAAAATCTTCCCCTTAAGGGTTACAACATCTGAATAATAATAATACAATCCCAGGTTAAACTAACCTTAAACATCTGTGCGGAATCATAAACAAATAAGTCTTAAACAATAACATTAACTCAAGTCTTAAACAAATACATCGTCATATAAAACAACAAGTCTTCGTCACTTGCTAACTTTGCCCTTGCCTTTACTAGTGGAAGGTTCATCAGTTCTTTCGTTCTTAACTGCAATGTTATTATTAAGCAAGAGTGAGCACAAATACCCACAAGTATAATAATGAAATAACAGTATAATAACATGCGAATGAATCAAAGACATCTGAAATAAAGCTCAACTTTTGAATCAAGAATGAATAACAAGAATCAAAAGATTTCTGAGAGTCATAAGACCTTGAACTATGTCTATACTTGAAACCTTTAACAGTCATAAGACGATGGACCTTCTTCTCGTACTTAGGGGGATCAAACTTTAGTACCATACTGTGCACAATATATCTCAACGCAAAAGCGTAAATAATCCCCTATACAGGGTTGTTCATCTCAGTTTGACATTCGAGTCCGCACCAAAGGAAGTTTGGTTTGAATAATTCATCAAGGGTTCTGAAATTTAAAACGCTCATCAACTATGGACTAGTCGAATCAAAAAGGGTTCGCTAGTCTAACAAGGTTTAACAATAATTTATAACTTAACTAAATAAAATCTCAAAAGGTATACAATAGACTAAGTATTGTATAACAGCATCATGCTTGAAAGATTTATAAACTTTAATATACAAAACAGATTTGATTAATAATAATGAGAAATTGCTCAATGTAGAAAGGTGAATTAATCAACTTATATAACGATAACAAGTAGGGTTAGGAAACTTGCCTCGCGCGTAGATTACACTTTAACTACACTCGTTCTTTGATTTTAATCCTACATATCATTCACATTCACAATACTAGTTAATTGTAACTTAGCTAATCATCAAAACTCATTCTCTTTGTCTACTTTGATTGTTTACTATATTAGTCAATTTATCACATTTACTGTCACATAATATCACTTCATGAATAATAATTTAATTATGAAGTCATTAATTCAATCCACATGTATTTATGTTATTTACATGTTAAACATCTATTTTAACATCACATTATACTTCTAACATAGTTTTATATTCATTACATTAAGTTACTAACACATTGCTAGACTTAAACTTAAAAAAAAAAATTCATTTCTGTACTTTCAGGAGCGTGGCGCTGCGGCGCCACTCCTACACTTGATCTTCGCGCTGCGGCGCTATGGCGCTGCGGGCGGACACTTGGCACTGCGGCGCGGTGGCGCTACAGCGCGGGACTTAAGTCACTGGACTGGCGCCGCGGCGCGGCGAGCCAGAAACTGTTTTGCAATTCGCGAAAATTACATAACACAACCCAAAAATTTTCAATTAAATTACTACTACACGAAATTAATCATATACACATATTATAATTCATGCATAAACATAACCTAACATTTATAAAATGATTTAAACCATTTAAAACACATAATCACATAATCAAATTATGCAAATTGTACTGTTCTTGATGTTCTTGAAGATTTTGAACAAAAACATATAATTTAACACTACGAATTCGTCATAACACCGAATCCGTTCGTTTAAGGCTTGGTCTCTTCGTATCAACATGCATAATCAAATAAGAGTTTAAATTTTACAAAAATATTTATGTTTGACACCTTAAAGTTACGTATAAGGCCATATGGCCAAAACCCAAACTCTGTATATTTTGAAATAACAAGTCATCAATAATACGACATGTTTTCATGAATTTGATGATATGGTTTACATAATATATATAATTAAACACGATTTGACATGTCATAACACACATACAACCCATAATAATTACTCCTAATCCAGTTACAGAGGTTAAACCAAAAACTTTAAAAGCTATTTTCATGAAAACTAAATTATGTAAAGTAGGAATTGGGAAGGAGAGATTACCCAGAGTGCTAATGAGTAGAGATAAAACCCTTTTCAAGCTTCTTCAACACAGAGATTCTCACAATTCCTCTGAATTCTCTCTCAAATTCTCTCTGGTTAGTTTTATCAGGCTTAGAAAACAAATGAAGGAAATCAGACATCATATTGTTAAAAAGAAAAGTCTGACGCACGTTGGTGGTCAGTTACCCAGTCATGGGTTAACTGGCCCCAACTCCCTTTAGTGCCATGTTTAGCTAGTTAGAATAGGTTTTAAAAACCATTTAATTTAATAAAGCTTTATCATATAGCTTAATAAATGTCACATCCAATTGCACAATAATTCATATATCTTATTTAATATAAATAAAATATAATAACTTCTAATAAATTCACATAGTCATATATTTAATGTTCTCATAAATAATTAATGTCAAATTATTAATTTTCTAATTAATAATTAAATTAATTTAAATAATGTTAGGCTTATTAAATATTTCTTTTAATACAATAAGCTCACATAAAGACCTACTTGGAATAATAATTATTTTATACATTAATTTAATAAATGTAACACATATAATTAAATTAAACTACCATAATTGCATCAAATAATTATTTAATCCAATAATTAAATCATCAAAAAATATTTATTTAATTCAATAAATATTAAAATTAAATTATAAAAATCTCATTCGTCACATCTTTCCCCCCTTAAAAGGATTCTGTCCCCTGAATCACGACTCAAAATTTTTGACCCGTTACATTCTCCCCCCTTAAAAAGATTCTGTCTCCAGAATCGCTTACACATAATTTAAGTAAATAAATGAGGGTAATTCTTCATCATATTCTCTTCAAGTTCCCACGTAGCTTCTTCAGCATTGCGGTCTCTCCAAATTACCTTAACAGAAGGTATAACTTTATTTCTGAGAACTTGTTCTTTTCGGTCGACAATTTGGACAGGAATTTCTTCGTAAGATAAGTCTTTCTTAAAATGCAGGGGTTCGTATTCAATTACATGCTTGTAATCGGCTTTGTATGGTCGTAATACAGAAACATGGAAGACGTTGTGGACATTCTCAAGTGCTGGAGGTAAGGCTACCTCGTACGCAACTTCTCCGATTCTTCTCAGTACTTCAAAGGGTCCAATGAATCTTGGGCTCAATTTTCTTTTCTTTCTGAACCTGATCTTCCCTTTTTAGGGAGAGACCTTCAAGAAAATATAACTACCTGATTCAAACTCGATAGTTTTACGACGTGGATCAGCGTATTTCTTCTGTCGATCTTGAGCCGCTACCAGACGTGCTCAGATTACTTTGACTATTTCTGCCGTCTGCTGTACCAATTCTGGCCCTAAAAATTGTCTTTCACCAACTTCATCCCAGTATAGCGGAGTTCTGCACTTTCTGCCGTATAAAGCTTCATAAGGTGACATGCCAATACTAGCGTGGTAACTGTTGTTATAACCGAACTCTACGAGCGGTAGATGATCATCCCAATTTCCTTTAAAGTCCATCACACAGGCTCTTAGGATATCTTCTAATGTCTGAATCGTTCTCTCACTCTGTCCGTCTGTTTGAGGGTGGTAAGCTGTACTCATTCACAATTGCGTACCCATGCATTCCTAAAGATGTTTCTAGAATTTTTATGTGAAGCGCGGATCCCTATCTGAAACAATTGATACCGGAACTCCGTGCCTCAAAACAATCTCTTTTACGTATAGCCTGGCCAACTGATCTAAGTTGAATCTTATTTTGATCCAAAGGAAGTGTACAGATTTCGTCAGTCGGTCAACGATAACCCATACTGTGTCATAGCCTTTCTGAGTCAACGGAAGGCCAACCACGAAGTCCATTGTAATATGTTCCTATTTCCACTCTGGGATCTCTAACGGTTGTAGCAATCCACTTGGTCTCTGATGTTCCGCTTTCACTTTCTGACAGGTCAGACACTTGGCAACATATTCTACAACATCACGCTTCAAATTCGGCCACCAGAAATGTTGTCTAAGATCTTGGTACATCTTGGTACTACCAGGGTGAATTGAATATCGTGAACTATGAGCCTCGCTTAAAATATCTTCCTTAATCTCTTGTACTGGCGGTACCCAAATTCTACTCTCAAATCTCAGTATTCCTTCCTTATCCATCTTAAATCTCGGTTCGGTTCCTTCAGATATCTTCTTTGTCACCTTTTTGCATTCATCATCCTGAAGTTGAGCCTCCTTCACTTTATCTAATAGAGTTGTACCAGATTGCATCTGAAATAGCTTTTCATCAATCTCCATTGGATACTTCACTTCCAATTCCATTTTCTCCATTTCCATAATTAGCTCTTCCTAAGCAGTCAACTTCATCCATTTCTCACGACCCTTTCTACTTAAGGCATCGACAACTACATTCGCATTACTCGGATGGTATACAATCTCACAGTCGTAATCCTTGATTAATTCCAACCATCTTCTCTGACGCATATTTAAGTCATTCTGTGTGAAAATATATTTTAGACTCTTGTGGTCCGTATATATTTCACACTTCTCCCCGTAGAGATAGTGCCTCCAAATTTTCAAAGCAAATACAACTGCAGCTAATTCTAAATCATGGGTCGGATACCCCTTCTCGTAATCCTTCAATTGTCGTGATGCATACGCAATGTCTTTACCATTTTGCATCAGCACACAACCAAGTCCTTTATGCGACGCATCACTAAAAATAACAAAATTGCATGTATCATCAGGAAGAGATAACACAGGTGTCGTACTCAACCTCTTCTTTAATTCTTGAAAGCTCTCCTCACACTTCTCCGTCCAAACAAATTTCACAGCTTTTTGAGTTAAATTCGTTAACGGAGTTGTGATCTTGGAAAAATCTTGAATGAATCTTCTATAATATCCCGCCAATCCAAGAAAACTTCTTACTTCTGACGGCGTTCTTGGCTGATACCAGTTAATCACGGCTTCGACTTTAGATGGATCTACCGAAATACCGTTTTTATCGATCACGTGACCAAGAAATTGTACTCGCTCAATCCAGAATTCGCATTTTGAAAATTTAGCGTACAACTTCTCCCTTCTCAATACTTCCAACGTTAATCTCAAATGTTCTTCGTGTTCTTCTTTGGTTTTGGAATATACCAAAATGTCGTCTATAAATACAACCACGAATTTGCCCAAAAACGGCTTGAACACACCATTCATTAGTCCCATAAATGCTGCAGGAGCATTCGTTAGACCAAACGACATTACTAAAAATTCGTACTGACCGTATCGCGTTCTGAACGCTGTCTTCGGTACATCCTCTGGCCTCACCTTCAGTTGTTGATAACCACTCCTCAAGTCTATCTTGGAAAAGTATCTTGCTCCCTTTAATTGATCAAACAGATCGTCGATTCTTAGTAATGGATATCTATTCTTAATCGTGACCTTGTTCAGTTCTCTGTAGTCAATGCAGAGCCGCATCGATCCGTCCTTTTTTTTCACAAATAACACCGACACTCCCCACGGCGATACGCTCAGTTGAATGTACTTTTTGTCCAGCAATTCTTGTAATTGTACCATTAATTCTTTCATCTCTACTAGTGCCATTCTGTATGGTGCCTTCGATATTGGAGCGGTTTCGGGCGCCAAATCGATCACGAAATCTACCTCTCTATCTGGTGGAAGTCCTGGAAAATCGTTTGAAAATACGTCGACGAATTTCCTCACAATCGGTATCTCTTCTACCTTCGGATTCTTTTTTCGACTGTCGACTATGTAAGCTAGATATCCTACACAGCCTTATCTTAACAACCTCCTGGCCTGCATCATCGTCAGACAACTCGCTTGTCTAGGCGACTTACTACCATAAAACACAACCTTTGACGGAGTCATAAGGTTAATACGCCTCTTCTGGCAGTCAATTACCGCCCCATAATTGGATAACCAGTCCATACCCAAAATAACGTCAAATTTCCCAAGCCGAATAGGGATAAGATCTACGTTCATGATATTACCCTTAATATCCACCCTATAGTTCTTAAACACGTACTTAACAGGAATTATCTCTCTGTTCGCAATTTTTATATTCATGGGATATTCCAACTCATCCATAAGCAAATCTAAACTATTAGCAAAGTCTTCGGATATAAAGGAATAAGTAGCACCCAAATCAAATAAAATATAAGCATTAATTTCATTGATCGGAATGATACCTGACACCACATCACGAGACTGGATTGCGTCCTGCACTGTCATATTGAAAGTTCTGGCAGTCGGTCGATTTGTTGCGATTAGTTCGGTGATGGTTAAGGCATTTCCACTATTATTTCCACGGTTACCTCCTGGTACTGCTCCTCTTGATCCCTTCTTAGGGTAGTCTATTGATAGATGATCCTTCAAACCACAAGTGAAACAAGCACCCTTCTTTGGGTTAGGACAATTAGGTGCTATGTGGCCTTCCTGACCACAATTGTAGCATACTCTCTTTCCCTTCATACAAACTCCTAGATGAGCTTTTTCGCAGGTCGGGCATGCTTCAATCTTTTTCTTCTGCCCTCCTTGTTGGCTTCTAGCTGACGAGTTATTCATCCACTTCCTCTTCTGATTATGATTACCCCCAGTGCTACTCCCACCAGTCTTGTTGTTACCTTCATTTTCACTCTTCTTCTTCTTCTGCTCTTGATTATACTTAGTCGCCGCATCGCTTCCACCTTCAGCGAGGATGGCCTTTTCCAATACTCCGGTAAACGTGTTTAGCTGAAACATTGATACCTTACTGTATACCCAAGGCTTTAGCCCTTGTTCGAATCTTCTGGCTTTTCTCTCATCAGTGTGTACTTGGTACGGGGCGAACCTTGCCAACTCGTTGAATTTAGCCGTGTAGTCAGGTACGCTCATGTTTCCCTGCTTCAGTTCTAGAAATTGAATCTCCATCTGATTCTGTGAACTAGTTGGGAAGTACATTTCGGAAAAATCTCTTTAAATCTCTCCCACGTAATTAAACCTTCACCTCCTCGCACTTTGCTTGCTTGCCACCAGTAGCTAGCCTCAGACTTCAGCATAAACGTTGCAAAAGTGGTCTTCTGGTCTTCTCTAACCCTAGCAACGTCGAAAACCTTCTCCATCTCCATAACCCATGTTTGAGCTTCGATTGGGTTCATGGAACCTTTGAACTCTGGCGGTCCCACCGCCTTGAAGTCTTTAAACGTTGTGTTTGGTGGAGCTTGAGGTTGATTATTCATGGCTCCAGTTAGTAAGTTCACCAACTGCTGAACGGGATTAACATTGGCATTATTATTAATATTGGTTGGCTCTTCCTGAGCCGGTTGACGTTGTTGTCTTCTCCTTGGCGGCATTTTTCTGCTAAATAAATGCTTATTAGAACTTTATTTATTTCTTTGAATAGTTAAGGCATTTCTTAACAATTAACATACTCATTTAATACATCATCTCAAACAACTTGATATATTTTCATTCAAATCAAAAGTTTTAACATTAAACGATAACATAACTGCTATTTACATCAACTATCCTGGAATAAAGAATCCACAGGATTTAAAACATTTAAACTATTCCTTTGTTCATAAATACATCGGTAAAAACTAATTAAGTTCTTCACATAATTAAGCAAATCATATCACTGCCGATCAAGGTACTGAATAGCCTTGCTACGCTCCTCTTCTAAGATGCGATACATCGTCCTGCGATCCATCATGTACAATGGTAGTCCTTCGAACTGGATTGGGTACCTCAAAACTCGATCTTGGGTCTCATTCATTGCTTTGTTAAGTGTAGAGTATGTCTCTCCAATCTTCGCCTTCTTTGCACGACTATCATCTTCTGAACGATCAGCTCGACGTGATTCTCTTACCCATCATTCCTCTGCTATTTTCAGTCTTCCGGAGGTTTCCTTCAGTTCCTTCTTCAGCTTCTCTACCTCCTCGGTCTTATCCTCGGGTTGACCCTTCTCATGGACCAAATCCCATTCTACATTTCCAAATCGTGAGTGAAGAGTCGAAATCTTCCTCTCCTTCTCCTCTAGAGTAGGCTGCTGAATTGTCGCTCACTCAGTCAATTCCTAAACCTCGTCTTGTAATTCAACGTTACGGTCGTATAACGTGTCATACATCTCAGCATCAACAGTGTACCGCGGTAACTCCTCTTCTTCCTCTTCCTCAGGATCCTCCTCAGGATCAGTCTCAGGTTCATGCTCCTGACCAACAACGGTGATCAGTGGAGATGACTCCCTCTGTACCAACTGTTCCCTAACGACATGAATGTCTCGGGGCTCCTCCTCTGTCAGTACTGTAGGTATTCGGGGTTCCTCCTCCCCTAGTTGACTAGTTCCTCCAACGTTAGACATCCTGACAACAAAATTTCAAGTTTCAGTTACTAAGTCGTACTAGTGAGCACATAATTAAACACATAAGCACATAAAGTCTTTTATTATCTTCAATGAATTACAACAATTCATTTCTTAGAACTCGATAAGAGTTTTCCATTACTATCTTCTTCTATAAGGCTACTACCTAAGGTTGTTCCCCCACCTAAGGTTCATAACCTACAGCTTTGATACCAACCTGTGACACCCCCAAATCCGGTACTTCTATTTCCATAGGATTTGGTGTTCATGATACAAATACCATCTATCTATCTACCCATAATAAATGCAAACCATGCAATAGATAGAAATAAAATCTTCCCCTTAAGGGTTACAACATCTGAATAATAATAATACAATCCCAGGTTAAACTAACCTTAAACATCTGTGCGGAATCATAAACAAATAAGTCTTAAACAATAACATTAACTCAAGTCTAAAACAAATACATCCTCATATAAAACAACAAGTCTTCGTCACTTGTTAACTTTGCCCTTGCCTTTACTAGTGGAAGGTTCATCAGTTCTTTCATTCTTAACTGCAATGTTATTATTAAGCAAGAGTGAGCACAAATGCCCACAAGTATAATAATGAAATAACAGTATAATAACATGCGAATGAATCAAAGACATCTGAAATAAAGCTCAACTTTTGAATCAAGAATGAATAACAAGAATCAAAAGATTTCTGAGAGTCATAAGACCTTGAACTATGTCTATACTTGAAACCTTTAACAGTCATAAGACGATGGACCTTCTTCTCGTACTTAGGGGGATCAAACTTTAGTACCATACTGTGCACAATATATCTCAACGCAAAAGCGTAAATAATCCCCTATACAGGGTTGTTCATCTCAGTTTGACATTCGAGTCCGCACCAAAGGAAATTTGGTTTGGATAATTCATCAAGGGTTCTGAAATTTAAAACGCTCATCAACTATGGACTAGTCGAATCAAAAAGGGTTCGCTAGTCTAACAAGGTTTAACAATAATTTATAACTTAACTGAATAAAATCTCAAAAGGTATACAATAGAATAAGTATTGTATAACAGCATCATGCTTGAAAGATTTATAAACTTTAATATACAAAATAGATTTGATTAATAATAATGAGAAATTGCTCAATGTAGAAAGGTGAATTAATCAACTTATATAACGATAATAAGTAGGGTTAGGAAACTTGCCTCGCGCGTAGATTACACTTTAACTACACTCGTTCTTTGATTTTAATCCTACATACCATTCACACTTACAATACCAGTTAATTATAACTTAGCTAATCATCAAAACTCATTCTCTTTGTCTACTTTGATTATTAACTATATTAGTCAATTTATCACATTTACTATCACACAATATCACTTCTTGAATAATAACTTAATTATGAAGTCATTAATTCAATCCACATGTATTTATGTTATTTACATGTTAAACATCTATTTTAACATCACATTATACTTCTAACATAGTTTTATGTTCATTACATTAAGTTACTAACATATTGCCAGACTTAAACTTTTTTTTTTAAAAAAAAATTCCATTTCTATACTTTCAGGAGAGTGGCGCTGCGGCGCCACTGCTACACTTGATCTTCGCGCTACGGCGCTGTGACGCTGCGGCCGGACACTTGGCGCTGCGGCACGGTGGCGCTGCGGCGCGGGACTTAAGTCACTGGACTGGCGCCGCAGTGCGGCGAGCCAGAAACTGTTCTGCAATTCGCGAAAATTGCAGAACACAGCCCAAAAATTTCTAATTAAATTACTACTACACGAAATTAATCATATACACATGTTATAATTCATGCATAAACATAACCCAACATTTATAAAATGATTTTAACCATTTACAACACATAATCATAGAATCAAATTATGCAAATTGTACTGTTCTTGATGTTCTTGAAGATTTTAAACAAAAACATATAATTTAACACTACGGATTCATTATAACACTGAATCCGTTCGTTTAAGGCTTGGTCTCTTCGTATCAACATGCATAATCAAATAAGAGTGTAAATTTTACAAAAATATTTATGTTTGACACCTTAAAGTTACGTATAAGGCCATATGGCCAAAATCCAAACTATGTATATTTTGAAATAACAAGTCATCAATAATACGACATGTTTTCATGAATTTGATGATATGGTTTACATAATATATATAATTAAACACGATTTGATATGTTATAACACACATACAACCCATAATCATTACTCCTAATCCAATTACAGAGGTTAAACCAAAAACTTTAAAAGCCATTTTCATGAAAACTAAATTACGTAAAGTAGGAGTTGGGAAGGAGAGATTACCCAGAGTGTTAATGAGTAGAGATAAAACCCTTTTTAAGCTTCTTCAACACAGAGATTCTCACAATTCCTCTGAATTCTCTCTCAAATTCTCTCTGGTTAGTTTTATCAGGCTTAGAAAACAAATGAAGGAAATCAGACATCATATTGTTAAAAAGAAAAGTCTGACGCACGTTGGTGGTCAGTTACCCACTCATGGGTTAACTGGCCCCAACTCCCTTTAGTGCCATGTTTGGCTAGTTAGAATAGGTTTTAAAAACCATTTAATTTAATAAAGCTTTATCATATAGCTTAATAAATGTCACATCCAATTGCACAATAATTCATATATCTTATTTATTATAAATAAAATATAATAACTTCTAATAAATTCACATAGTCATATATTTAATGTTCTCATAAATAATTAATGTCAAATTATTAATTTTCTAATTAATAATTAAATTAATTTAAATAACGTTAGGCTTATTAAATATTTTTTTAATACAATAAGCTCACATAAAGACCTACTTGGAATAATAATTATTTCTACATTAATTTAATAAATGTAACACATATAATTAAATTAAACTACCACAATTGCATCAAATAATAATTTAATCGAATAATTAAATCATCGGAAAATATTTATTTAATTCAATAAATATTAAAATTAAATTACGAAAATCTCATTCGTCATAGGAATAATGTACATGGATTATATGATCCCTAACTTTCCATTTGTGTAGTAGCATTAATAAATTAAAATTATATTTTTGGGAACAAAGTAAGCATTATAAACCTAGTTGCTAAGATTTAATACCCTTGTCCCAAATTAGAGTCTTAGTTACTAGTTACGCATTAGGCCAATGGCCTGTCCCCTACCTATTACGTGAAACTCGGCAAAATAAAAAGGCTAAGGCCTTTTCCTCTTCTTTTCTTCCAAGCTTGCTAGGCAATGATCATGAGGGGAGTGGTGCTCATGATGCAAATCAACAACTAAATTACCAACTCCTTCTTATACTTCATGCAATCCCACAATCCACGAGTTTGAATTCTTGGGCAAAGGCTTGGCATGGTCAATATGTAACAATCTATATTTTTAATTATAATATTTAAATATTTATTGAATTATATAAATATTTAATGGATGTATTTATTATTGAATAAATATTTGTTTAATTGATTTGATTTGATTTGGTTAATTATTTGTTTAATAAATAATTAATGAGTTAAGAAAAGTAATTATTTTGAAATAGTAATCTAATTTAATTTAATTATTAAGTTAGAAAGTTTATAATGATTAAATGAATTATTATAATATTTTATTTAATTTATTAAATAAAGTGTGACAAATAACTTTATTATAAGTGGTTATTAAAATAAATTAAAGTAGTTTTAATTTAGTTTTACCAAACAAGGCTTATGTATATTAAGTATTTAATTTTAAAGAGTTTTGCCAAACGGATCCTTATGGCTTTTGGACTTTTTAATTTTGATTTATTAATTATATAAATTAAATAAACAATATATATATATATATATATATATATATATATATATATATATATATATATATATATAATTTTTGGTAACGGCTGAATTAATAAGGTCATTAGTAGCGTCGATTTTTTTAGACGTTTATAAGTCGTGGTTGGTTTTGATTTTTACGTAAACTGTATTTGGACTTAACCTAAGTCTAAGAAAAGAGAAGAAAAGAGAAAGGTTTTCAGAGAAGAGAATTTATCAAAAAGTTTTGAGAGATAATTATCAGAGAAATTATGAGTGTGTACGTGAGGTTTTCAAACAATTCCAGTGGTGTTAGCAAGGATTACTGAGCAATTAGAAGGTATGTTTTATAATATTCACATATATGTTTTATAGTATATTTCCTTAGTCTCGGTGTTCTTGAAGTTCACTGTGTTTTATGGTATAAGTTCTGAAATACATATTTGATAGTTGAGTATGGAATTATGATGCATATCGGTGATTGTATGATGAAACGTGTATGTGATTATTTCGTCAAAAAGAAGAAAATTGGTTTACAGTAAAAACATATGAGTATAAATATAATTTTTGTAAGATAACAAAATTAGTGTATGTTAATTGTGAAGTTGTGAAATTGAACCTTGTATATGATAATGGGGTAAGAAATTTAGAGAAACATAGTTTAAAAGGAATCAAATTTGGTTTATTATGGGTTTATAGTGCTAACAGTGCTAAACAACATCGATAATGAAGTTTTGATTTTTAAAACAGTGCGTACAATCATTTAAGTTTTCTAAAATTATTGTTTAGTGGTTTAAATTAGTATATGCATGTTGGGTAGTGTGTATATGTGTAATTTATATAAGTTAGCATGTTAATTTAGATGTTAGCAGTGCTAAATAGACAGAAATTAGTTGTTCTATTCTCTGATGGTTGGGTTCTGCAAGTTTCGACGCCCCAGCGTCGAAATTCACACCCCAGAACTAGAAATTCGCGCCGCAGCGCTGAAACTCATGCCCCAGCGCCAAATTTTGCACCCCGGCGCCACTTGTTAGCCTAGTTCTTGCGCCGCGGCGCCGGAGCAGAAGTCTGGGTCGGAGAGTTTTGACCTCCTATAGAAAAATGGCCATAACTTTTTCATAAGAACTCTAATTGAGGTGATTCAAGATGATCCGGAATGAGGACTGTGACGCCCCCAAATTCGGGTTCCCTAACCTCGGGTTTGGTGCTCACGATCCATCATATATATCACATCTAACTGCTCATTCATTAATGAAAAACATCATTCATAATATTCTTTAATACAACTTATAACAATATCCCAGGCTAACTAACCTTGACATAACTTACATACCCTTATATAATCAAAAGGTTTACATAATTAATTACATAATAAAACATAATCATTAAAAGTTGACACTAACTACTCCTGAGCCTTGCCTTTGCCTTTGTTCCTATTAGAACCTTCTGCTACATCGGCATTAACTGAAATATTTTATTTAAGCAAGAGTGAGCAACGAGTTTGCCCAACAAGTTAAAATATACAACAAATGATATATATCATGAATAGAAGAGTCTAGCTTCTTTAGAACTTCAACAATAATCAAAAGATTTCGAAGTAGCTGAATAATAATTCAATCTCAATAATAAAACTTTCTCCCATTTCATACTGAATAACATATCAGAGATGAAAGAGTAAAATTCTTTCAAAGATTCAATAATATTCAATTGAATAATAAGAATTAACAATACTGCAACAATAAAGTGGGATATACCCAGATTTCATGCTGAGTGATCACAAAAGGATCGTGAACTACTAAAGGAATCATTTAGTTATTAAAACTAAATTATTCCACAAGAATATAAATTAGTTATAAAAACTAAACTATACTCTTCTGCAAGTACCTGGAGTGACCAACTCCTTTGTACCCTATATTATGCATAATACTCAATAATAGCGCATAGGTCGATTTACGACATTAAAATTTTGTTCATCTCAGTCTTACATCACGAGTCCGTACCACAACAATATGGTTTGGATTACTTTCAAAGAAATACTATGATTTCAATAATTAATAACAATACTAATCTAGCCGAAATCAATGGCATAGATCTTCCAATAACAATTCAGTTCATAATAAATAGAACTTTTCATGCTTTAACAAATATTAGTCTTGCCAAAACAATTAGCTGAGACATGATTTATAAATAGTTCAAATAATAGAACAAGAATCAATTGCACTACGTGTGAATTACAACAATCATTATAGATGTGAATAACTATCAATAATTATTCACTACCATGCTTGAAACATAGTAACTCAAGTTGAGTTAGGAACTTGCCTGATTCGTTGACTACTGCTACGCAATTTAAGTTAACTTCTTTTGTAAGACTTATCATTGATAAAATCAATCTCTTAATTAGCATCACATATCTTACTCATAGCAATTTAACATGAAATCACATAACCTATCATTATTGAGTACACTATAATATCTTAGACTTAACAGTTACTCGTTCATTTATAAGTTCGTAATATAACTTGACAAACTATTTATGAACTCAGTAGACTTAATATATCATTTCAGTTTCTATTTCAGCAAGCTAAAACAAAACTGACTTCACTTCCTGACATTTCAGTTTCCCTTTTCAGCAACCTAAAATGTTCATTTCGGGAACCTAAAATACACTATTCACAAAAATATGAAATCAACTTATTCTTTTCTAATCGTTTGGCCAATCATATATACATATATTCCATACACAAAAAGTATTTTTCTGGAATTTTTCAACTCCCTCAAGTATTTTTCAAAAATCAATTTCTAGTTAATTCCTTAAGAAATTAGCTATCTCATACTTAACTCCAAAAATTCCCAACTCTTGGCGGGATCTTACACATGTTAACGTGAGCTTACAGTTTAAATTTCAAGGCCATCGGAGTTATACAACTCCGGTTATAGCGATTTTCGTCGAGAAAATGCAAAAATTGAAATAGTCATAACTTGCTCATTTTAAGTCGGAATGAGCTCATTTTTGGACACAACCTACTTTATCCCATATATTTTCATTTTCCAAAAGGTCGGATTTTATCTCATTAAATAAGTGTCCAAAAGAACCCTTCCAATATTTTGGGCAGCAACTTTTTAAGCATTTTCTTATTTCTCATCCTTTACCAAAATCATTCCACACGAAAATCTACAAATCTTTTTTCAGTGATTCCACTTGGATATATTAGAAGACTCATATATCTAACTCTAAAAATTGACCACACTCAAAAATTCAACGTAGAATGAGAGATATGGTCATTTCCATATCATACTTGATTTTCTCAAAAATCTGTTTTTCAACTCTTTATGTTTTGTATGAAAACTTTTATATCCTTATGTAATACTCAACATGAATCATCATCACTCATCATGACACAAACTAATATCAAATATATTCATGGATCTATCATGATCCATGATCCAATACCTCAAATAACCACCAAACACAAAATAAACACAACCAAGGTTAGAAAAATTAGGTTTTTCTTACCTTTAAAAAACATAACTTATATTTCTTACTTTAAATTCAACTTTTGATCAACAAAAGGGTTCAATCAATACATAAAACACTTATGAACATATGAATCTTAGGTTTTAAAGATCATATTTTCACAAAAATCATAACTCAAATCAAAATAAAAAGAAAATAGACTACATAAGTAGGAATTTCTTATACCTTGACTTGGATTCTTCTCTCTTCTTATTCTTATGTTTGGTTAGGAGAATATGAAACATCAAAACTCTCCTCCCTCTCTCCTCTCTATAGTGGCCGAACCCCTCTCTCTTTTCTCTCTCTACTTCTTTTGTTCTTGCTCTCTAGAAGTTGAAAGTAAAGAAAAAAACTTGTGCTAGATAATTAAATGAGGTATTTATAATGGGGAAAAATATAATATATGTATGTATATAATCTTCCAAGATCTCTCATTCTTCTCTCTCTTATTCATTGGTGGTTGCTTGTAGCCTTAGCAAAATGTTGCTTGCAAGATTGGTTATAAGTGTTGGCTTCATCCAAAGTTAACACCTAAGCAAAGTTGTTCACCTACTAAAGTGGTATAATGATTACATGCCTCCCCCTTTCTCTCCTATATGATATTTTCGGCCATGTGGCCAAATTTTTGTCCAAGTTTGGTTTCCTTTTATGCTTATATAATGACAATAATACCCCTCCTTAAGTGGATTTTAATTGGGCCAAGCTTGGGCTCCCTTTTTATTTCTTTTTGGGCTTGCACTTTCTTATTCCTTTGCCTACTAATTAAAATGAGCTTGAGCTCCTCCACCAAATAAATTGGGTCATCACTAAACTTGTCCTTTATATTAAATATTGGGCTAACTCAATAATTTAATTGTTCTTAAATTAATCAACTACAAGTCTCATGCTTAAATAAACACCTGGGCTACAAATTAATCCTTTGAGCCTAAAATCAACTTAGTTCTATACTTATTAATTTTTATTCATTCCCCATTATTTAATTAGGGTTTCCTTACACACATTAGTAAGTTAATTTCTTACTCATATATCTTTAATTTCATAACCCAATTAGACTTGCTATTCTTAGATTATAAAATTAATTAATGGAGACGTATAAAATAAATCTCTAAGGATTAGTATATGCTTTTATATACTATCATTCTCTTAAATCATAACCCATTAGGTTATTTAATTATCATACCTAACATATGTATTAGGTTACATAACTTTATTCTTCATCTCTTTGCAAAATAAATGTACACACATTATATAATACATATTTACGCAATCACGTACTTAATTCACATATGTCCTAATATATTTCTCCTAGTTTATTAACTTATTATCCCAAATTGACTTAATAAGTTATAAACACATACATACTCATATCAATAATCAATTACTTAAGGATTGTAAATTCTTTTAATTTAGTAATCAAGGCTAACATTCAAGCTATGTTAATTTCTTACATAACTTTCATTACTCTTCATTGAAAATGATTAAGTATACTTCGTAGTTAATAAATTAACTATATAGCTTAATTATCATATACACTTATATGATTCAAGTACTTTCTCTTTTTTAAAAAAAATATTCAAAATTTTTGAATATGTGAATTTCTGGGTTCTCACATTCTCCCCTCCTTATAAGGATTCCGTCCTCGGAATCACCGCTTTCTTACTCTCTAATATTTTTTAAAGTTGTATCATCAATTCATTTATATCAACACAATATTAATTTGTGTTTCAAATACTAACGTGTGACTTGAGATCTATAAAAGAAAACCATTCACAACTATATCTATCTAATATTTTTTTTTTGCGTAATTCATTTACTCCACTAAATCATTACCTGTCACCACCTCCCGTGCAGCTACTGCATCTTGCAATGTCATGTTGAACGTACGCGCTGTCGGTCTTTTCGGCTGAGCAGGTCCTTTTATCGCCAGTGTTCCACTGCTGTTTTCTCTATTGTTGCTTCCTTTTTCTGCATTCTTCTTTGGACAGTTACGAATTTGATGTTCTAGCGATTCACATGAAAAATAACCTGATATCTTCTTTGGACTTGGACAATTTGGAGAGATGTGTCCCTCTTGTCCACAGTTAAAACACACTCCTTTTCTCTTCAAACATACTCCCTGATGTTTTTTACCGCAATTTGCACATGCCTCACCTTTCTTCCTATTATCTCCTGACTTGTCTCCAAATTCAGTATTGTCCTTCCACTTACGCTTATTAGAGTTACTTCCTCCATTGATACCTCCTTCATTTGTCTTTTTCTTCTTCTCTTGATGATACCTTGACACAGCTTCACTTCCTCCTTCGGCGATGATTGCTTTTTCCAACAGGGACGAAAATGTCTTAATTTGCAACACAGCTACCTTGCTATATATCCCTGGCTTCAGTCCATTTTCAAACCTTCGCGCCTTTCTTACTTCAGTGTCCACCTGATACGGAGCAAATCTCGCTAGTTCGTTGAATTTGGCGGCGTATTCTGAAACCGACATATTCTCCTGCTTTAACTCCAAAAAGTTTACTTCCATTCTTGCTTGCATACTTTCTGAGAAATAATTTTCGAAAAATAACTCTTTAAACCTTGTCCAAGTTACTACTGCTGTACCAGCTCTAGCTTTGTTTGTCTCCCACCAGTAATTCGCCTCGCCCTTCATCAAATAGGTAGCAAAATTTGTCTTTTGCTCCTCCGCTACTCTAGAAATAACAAAAGCTTTCTCCATCTCATTTACCCATGTTTGGGCTTCTATAGGGTCAATGGTTCCCTTGAATTCCGGCGGTCCTACGGCCTTAAAGTCTTTAAAGTTAGCTAATCGATTAGCTGGTCAATTTCTTGCTGTTGGGGCTCTAGTTTGCATAGCTTGAGCTATCATGTCTGCGAATTTCTGCATTGGATCAGCTTGATCTCCTTCATTATTCACAGACCGCTCCTCCCTTTGGTTACGATTTTGTCGTCTTGGCGACATTATCTGATGAATTAAAGACTTACATTAATACTTTGTCTTTATGCAACATCTTATTAATAGTAGTCAAAATTTTAAACTTAAACCAATTTCAACTTCCTGGATTATTTAATCCAGCTTACTGAATTATCAAAATCTTCAGATAACCATCTTAATAATTTAATTCTCATAATTTAATTACTTATTCAAACATATAAACATATCATTGCATTTATATTCATGCAAATAGTACATAGTACTTTTCAGTACATAGTGCAAACTACTACAAACGATTACTATCCCCGTGTGACAAAGGTCGGGATTCATTACTATAACTTTACACAAAAAGTTGAGACATAAAAAAAATTATCTTGATATTTATACCAAAGCGAATATTATACTCCAAAAGATTATACTCCTAACACTTAATCTTTCTTCCGTCCACTTCCTCCATCTGTCTTCTTTTTAGGACAAGTTTTAACCCTATGACCCATTCCACCACATGCAAATCATCCTCCTTTCTTTTGTTTAGGACAATTTGGTGATAGATGTCACTCTTTACCACAATTATAACACACCTTCTTCCCCCACATACATCCCCCCGAATGGTTCTTTCCACACTTGCCACATGCTTGTTTCTTCTTTGAATGCGAATTCTCTGAGTTGTTGTCACTATCGTTGTTCTTTTTCCTTTTATTATCCTTCTTTTCCTTACTTACATCTTTAGATGATACATTTCCCTTAACCCTCATTCTATCGACTTGTGCCTTCAGATTATTTCGTTCTTCTGTCATCTCGCGTAATGCTCTTTCTGTCTTCCATAATTCCTCCAGGAGAAGTACTTTAGTCCTTAAATCTTGAACTTCCGCAGATGCTTGACCTTCTTCGATTTCTACTTTTCCTTCTTCCCCATCTTTGATCTTTATTTCTAGCTCCACCTTAGTTTCTTTGGAATACACTTCTTCCTCTTCATCCAGCTCCATCTCGGGGTACTCGTCATGATCGCTTGCTAGATTTATTGCAGGTTCGTCTCTTAAAACTTCCTCAACTGACTCACTCTGAGCTGGCACCTCGGCTAATGGCAATGGTGCAGCTGCTAACACTTTCGTAACCATCTTATCATCTCTTGACATCTTGTTACCAATTTTAAATAACTTCATTAGTACATCACTATCAAACATAATCCATAAACACTGAGTGTCCCCATATCTTACTATTGATTTATTTTCCTAATCCATAACTTAGAACTCTAAACAAGTTTTCTCTATCCTGTTTATGGTTATATTCCTAAGGCTTTTTCCCCCACCTAAGGTTTATAACCTACAACTTTGATACCAACTTGTGACGCCCCCAAATCCGGGTTCCCTAACCTCGGGTTTGGTGCTCACGATCCATCATATATATCACATCTAACTGCTCATTCGTTAATGAAAAACATCATTCATAATATTCTTTAATACAACTTATAACAATATCCCAGGTTAACTAACCTTGACATAACTTACATACCCTTATATTGTGACACCCCCAAATCCGGGTACTTCGATTCCACGGGATTTGGTGTTCACTGTACAAGCATCATCTATCTATCTACCCATAAATAATATCAAACCAAACAATAGATAGAAATCATAATAAAATCTATTCCCTTAAGGGTTACATCAACTGAATCATAAAGAAATCCCAGGTTACTCTAACCTTAAAACATCTGTGCGGAATTCTAAACAAATAAGTCTTAACATCAACATAACTCAAGTCTTAAACAAATACATCAATTAATAAATAACAGGTCTTCATCATTTGCTAACTTTGCCCTTGCCCTTACTAGTGGAGGGTTCATCGCTTCTTTCATTCTTAACTGCAATGTTATTATTAAGCAAGAGTGAGCACAAATGCCCACAAGTATAAAAAAATGAAACAACAGTATAACAACATGCGAATAATCAACGACATTTGAATAAAGCTCAACTTTTGAATCAAGAATAAATAACATGAATCAAAAGAATACTGAGGGTCATAAGACCTTGAACTATGTCCTAGGTTAACAATGGTTATACTTGAAACCTTTAACAGTCATAAGACTATGGACCTTCTTCTCGTACTTAGGGGGATCAGCCCTTAGTACCATACTGTGCACAATATCTTAACGCTAACGCATAAGTGAATCCCTTTTCAGGGTTGTTCATCTCAGTTTGACATTCGAGTCCGCACCAAAGGAAGTTTGGTTTGGATAATTCAATAAGGGTTCTGAAATTTAGAACGTTCATCAACTAAGGACTAGCTAAATCATTAAGATTCACTAGTCTAAAAAGGTTCAACAATAATGATATTCAATTTGAATAATAATCTCAAATGTATACAATAGAACAATTATTGTATAATTGAATCATGCTTTGAAAGATAATCAATCTTTAATATAATACTTGAACTTGAATAATAATTTAAGTTTAAGTAAATTGCTCAATGTAAAAATAGAGTTAAGAAACTTGCTCAATTTAAGAGTTTAAGTTTAGGAGACTTGCCTCGCGTGTAGATTACACTTTAACTAATCACGTTCTTTGAAATAAATCCTACATACCATTCACATTCAATACCAGTTAATTATTAACTAATCATCATAACTTATTCTCGTTGTCTACTTTAATAATTGACTAACTTAGTCAAATCATCACGTTGACACCTAATTTGTTCGTCATGAATGAATAACTAATTATGTATTTAATAATACAATTCACATGTAATTATGTTATTTACATGCTAAACAAATATTTTATCATCATATAATATTTCTAACATATTTACATGTTCATTATTTTAATACACTAACCCATTGTTAGACTTAGAAAATTTAAAAGCTCATTTCATTTATTTATTTATTTATTTTTTCCAGTTCGCGAAGAACACAGAATTCAGCGAAAATAATTACTACAAAATCATTAATTCTCCAAATTAAACATATCCACATGTTGGAATTCATATATAATTAATACCCAATATTTATATACTGACAAAACTAATTTTAAACACTTAATAACAGATTTAAAGCCTAACAATTCACTGACTTTGATGTTCATGAAGTTTTAGAAAACTTTATGTGAAAATTCTCCCTACGAATTCGTTACAACACCGAATTCGTTCGTTTAAGGCTTAAACTCTTCGTATTAACATGCATAACAACATACAAGTCCAAAATTTAGGGATAATATATAATCAATACATTAATTATCACATATATGGCCATATGGCCATATCACGTACTCTGTTTATTTTGAAAAACATACGTACGACATGCTTTCATGAAACTGATCACATGGCTTACATGGTATATATAATTAAACACTATTTGGTATAACATAACACACATATATAAAGTTATACTCATCTCATATACCAAACACAGATATTTTTAGAAAACTGTGAAAGTCATTTTATGAAAACCTAAAAGACGTAAATGTAGAAATTGGGTTTGGAGAGAATTACCCAGAGTATAAGATGATCAGATAACCCTTTTTGCAATAACCTGTAATTACACACTCACAAATTCTCTCAAAAATTCTCACCTTCTCTCTGAACTCTCTCTGAAAATAATGCCAGACTTAGGAAATTATGAAGAAGAAGAAGGAAGCGTCGAAGAAATAAAACTGACGCGATGTGGTCAGTTGCCCAGTCATGGGTTAAGTGCCCATAACCTCTCTTAGTGCCATGTTTGGCTTAGCAAATAAATTTAAAGCTCATTATTTTAATAAACCTTTTATTATATAGTTTAATAAATGTCACACTCCTTATAAAATAACTCTAATATTTTATTTAATTTATTATAAATAAAATATAATATTTTTTCATAAATTCATATAGTCACATAATTAATTTTTCTCATTAATAAATAATAACAATTTATTAAATCTCTAATTAATAATTAGATTAATTAAATAACATCATGCTTAATTAAATAACTTATTTAATTCGACAAGCTCACATAATTACATACTTGAATAATAATTATTCTCCACATTAATTTAATAAATGTAACACATATAATTAAATTAATCTACCACAATTGCATCGATTAATTATTAAATCTAATAATTAAATCATCGAAAAGTATTTATTTACTTCAATAAGTATTTAAAATAATTTACAAAATTCTCGTTCGTCACATTTTTCCCCCTTTAAAAGGATTCTGTCCCCAGAATCACGGCTCAATAATTTCGACCCGTTACACTCTCCCCCCTTACAAAGATTCTGTCCCCAGAATTGTATACACATAATTAAGTAAATAAATTAGGGTAATTCTTCATCATATTCGCTTCGAGTTCCCACATAGCTTCTTCAGCGTTCTGGTTCCTCCAAATTACCTTAACAGAAGGTATAACTTTATTTCTGAGAACTTGTTCTTTTCGGTCGACAATTTGGACAGGAATTTCTTCATAAGATAAGTCTTTCTCAAAATGCAGGGGTTCGTATTCAATTACATGCTTGTAATCAGGTTTGTAAGGTCGTAACACAGAAACATGGAAGACGTTGTGGATATTCTCGAGTGCTGGAGGTAAGGCTACCTCGTACGCAACTTCTTCAATTCTTCGCAGTACCTCAAAGGGTCCAATAAATCTTGGACTCAATTTTCCTTTCTTTCCGAACCTGATCTTTCCCTTCCAAGGAAAGACCTTCAAGAAAACATAACTACCTAATTCAAACTCGATATTTTTACGATGTGGATCAGCGTATTTCTTCTGTCGATCTTGAGCTGCTACCAGTCGTGCTCGGATCACTTTGACTATTTCTACCGTCTGCTGTACCAATTCTGGCCCTGGCAATTGTCTTTCACCAACTTCATCCCAATAAAGCGGAGTTCTGCACTTTCTGCCGTATAACGCTTCGTAAGGCGGCATACCAATACTAGCGTGGTAACTGTTGTTGTAGCCGAACTCTACCAACGGTAGGTGATCATCCCAATTTCCTTTGAAGTCCATTACACATGTTCGTAACATATCTTCCAGTGTTTGAATCGTTCGTTCGCTCTGTCCGTCTGTTTGAGGGTGGTAAGCTGTACTCATTCGCAGTTGTGTACCCATGCATTCCTGAAGACGTTTCCAGAAATTTGATGTGAAGCGCGGATCCCTATCGGAAACAATAGACACCGGCACTCCGTGCCTCGAAACAATCTCTTTCACATATAATCTTGCCAACTGATCTAAGTTAAATCTGATTTTGATAGGAAGGAAGTGCGCGGATTTCGTCAGTCGGTCAACGATAACCCATACTGCGTCGTAGCCTTTCTGAGTCGTCGGAAGGCCAACCACGAAATCCATCGTAATATGTTCCCATTTCCATTCTGGGATCTCCAACGGTTGTAGCAATCCACTCGGTCTCTGATGTTCTGCTTTAACTTTCTGACATGTCAGGCATTTCGCAATACATTCTGCAACATCACGTTTCAAATTCGGCCACCAGAAATGTTGTCGAAGATCTTGGTACATTTTTGTACTACCAGGGTGAATCGAATATCTTGAACTATGAGCCTCACTCAAAATTTCTTCCTTAATTTCTTGTACTGGCGGAACCCAAATTCTGCTTTCAAATCTCAATATTCCTTCCTTATCCATCTTAAATCTTGGTTCGGTTCCTTCAGATATCTTCGTTGTTACCTTTTTGCATTCATCATCCTGAAGCTGAGCCTCCTTCACTCTATCTAGTAGAGTTGTACCAGATTGCATCTGAAATAGCTTCTCATCAATCTCCATAGGATACTTCACTTCTAACTCCAGTTTCTCCATATCTGCAATTAGCTCCCGCTGAGCAGTCAACATCATCAATTTCTCACGACCCTTTCTACTTAAGGCGTCGGCAACCACATTAGCCTTACCCGGATGGTATAAAATCTCACACTCATAATCCTTGATTAATTCCAACCATTTCTTTGACGCATATTCAAATCTTTCTGTGTAAAAATATATTTCAGACTCTTGTGGTCCGTATATATTTCACACTTTTCCCCGTATAGATAGTGCCTCCAAATTTTCAAAGCAAAAACAACTGCAGCTAACTCCAAATCATGGGTTGGGTAACCCTTCTCGTAATCCTTCAACTGCCGTGATGCATACGCAATGACTTTGCCATTTTGCATCAGCACACAGCCAAGTCCTTTATGTGACGCATCGCTAAAAACAACAAAATTTCCTGTATCATCCGGAAGAGATAACACAGGCGTTGTACTCAACCTCTTCTTTAATTCTTGAAAACTCTCCTCACACTTCTCCGTCCAAACAAATTTCACAGCTTTTCGAGTTAAATTCGTTAACGGAGTTGCGATCTTAGAAAAATCTTGTATGAATCTTCTATAATATCCTGCTAATCCAAGAAAACTTCTTACTTCTGACGGCGTTCTCGGCTGATCCCAGTTAATCACAGCTTCTACTTTGGATGGATCTACCGAAATTCCATCTTTATCGATTACGTGACCAAGAAATTGTACTCTCTCGATCCAGAATTCGCATTTCGAAAATTTAGCATACAACTTCTCCCTTCTCAATACTTCCAACGTTAACCTCAAGTGTTCTTCATGTTCCTCTTTGGTTTTGGAATATACCAAAATGTCATCTATAAATACCACCACGAATTTGTCCAAAAACGGCTTGAATACACCATTCATTAGTCCCATAAATGCTGCAGGAGCATTCGTAAGACCAAATGACATTACTAAAAACTCATAATGACCATATCGCGTTCGGAACGCTGTCTTCGGTACATCCTCTGGCCTCACCTTCAGTTGGTGATAACCACCCTCAAGTCAATCTTGGAAAAGTATTTTGCTCCCTTCAATTGATCAAACAGATCATCGATCCTCGGTAATGGATATTTGTTCTTAATCGTGACCTTATTTAATTCTCTGTAGTCAATGCAGACCCTCATCGATCTGTCCTTCTTTTTCACGAACAACACCGGCGCTCCCCACGGCGATACGCTCGGTTGAATGTACTTTTTGTCCAACAATTCTTGTAGTTATACCATTAATTCTTTCATCTCTACTGGCGCCATTCGGTATGGTGCCTTCGATATTGGAGCAGTTCCGGGCGCCAAATCAATCACAAAGTCTACTTCTCTATCTGGAGGAAGTCCTGGCAAATCGTCTGGAAATGCATCGACGAAATCCCTCACAATCGGTATCTCCTCTACCTTCGGGTTCTCTTTTCGACTGTCGACTATGTAAGCTAAATATCCTACACAGCCTTGTCTTAATAACTTCCTGGCCTGCAACATCGTCAGACAACTCGCTTTTCTAGGCGACTTGCTACCATAAAACACAACCTTTGACGAAGTCATAAGGTTAATACGCTTCTTTTGGCAGTCAATTACAGCCCCATAATTGGATAGCCAATCCATACCCAATATAACGTCGAATTCCCCCAATCGAATAGGGATAAGATCTACGTTCATGATATTACCCTTAATATCCACTCTACAATTCTTATACACATGCTTAACAGGAATTATCTCTCTATTCGCTATTTCTATAATCATGGGATATTCCAATTCATCCTTAAGCAAATCTAAACTATTAGCAAAGTCATCGGATATAAAGGAACAAGTAGCACCCGAATCAAATAAAACGTAAGCATTAATTTCATTGATCGGAATGATACCTGACACCACATCACGAGACTGGATTGCATCATGCACCGTCATATTGAAAGTTCTGGCGGTTGGTCTGTTTGTTGCAGGTGGTCCGGTGATGGTTAAGGTATTTTCACTGCTATTTCCCCGGTTTCCTCCTTGTCCTGATCCTCCCGATCCCTTTTTGGGACAGTCTCTTACTAAATGATCTTTCGAACCACAGTTGAAACAAGCACCCTTCTTTGGGTTTGGACAATTTGGTGCTATGTGGCCTTCCTGACCACAATTGTAGCACACTCTCTTTCCCTTCAAACAAACTCCTAGATGTGCCTTGCCGCAAGTCAGACATGCTTCTATCTTCTTTTTTCTGCCCTCCGTGTTGACTTCCAGCTGTCGAGTTATCCGTCCACTTCCTCTTCTGATTATTATTATTCCCAGTATTACTTCCACCAGTCTTGTTATTACCTTCATTCTCACTCTTTTTCTTTTTCTGTTCTTGGTTGTACTTAGTCACTGCATCACTTCCTCCTTCCGCGAGAATGGCCTTTTCCAAAACTCCCGTAAACGTGTTAAGTTGAAACATTGATACCTTCCTGTATACCCAAGGCTTCAGTCCTTGTTCGAATCGTCTGGCTTTCCTCTCGTCGGTGTGTACTTGATACGGGGCAAACCTTTCCAACTCATCGAATTTAGCCGCGTATTCAGGCACGCTCATGTTTTCCTGTTTCAATTCCAGAAATTGCACCTCTATCTGATTCTGCGAACTAGCTGGGAAATACATTTCGAAAAACATCTCTTTGAATCCCTCCCACGTAATTACACCTTCACCTCCTCGCATCTTGTTTGCCTGCCACCAGTAGCTAGCCTCAGACTTCAGCATAAATGTCGCAAAAATGGTCTTCTGATCTTCTCGAACCCTAGCAACGTCGAAAACCTTCTCCATTTCCATCACCCACGTTTGAGCCTCGATCGGGTTTCTGGAACCTTTGAACTCTGGCGGTCCCACCGCCTTAAAATCTTTAAACGTTGTGCTAGGTGGAGCTTGTGGTTGGTTATTCATGACTCCAGTTAGTAAATTAACTAGCTGTTGAACTGGATTAACATTGGCATTATTGTTATTATTGGTTGACCCTTCCTGAGCCGGTTGACGTTGTTGTCTTCTCCTTGGCGGCATTTTTCTGTTAAATAAATGTTTATTAGAACTTTATTTATTTCTCTGCATAGTTAAGACATTACTCAACAATTTAACATATCACTTAACACATCATCTCAAACAACTTGATATCTTTTCATTCAAATAAAAAGTTTTAACATTAAACTATATCATACTGCTATTTACATCATCTATCCTGGAATAAAGAATCCACAGGATTTAAAACATTCAAATATTAACATATTCCTTAGTTCATAAACACATCAGAATTTACATAAAACTATATAAGTCTTTCACATAAATAAACAGATTCTATTCCTGTCTTCCAAGGTGCTCAATAGCCTTGCCACGCTCCTCATTCATGATACGAGACATCGTCCTGCGATCCAACATATACGATGGAAGTCCTTCAAACTGGATGGGGTACCTTAACACTCGCTCTTGAACCTCATCCATCGCATGATTAAGTGTGGCGTACGTGTCTTCAAGCTTTGCCTTCTTCGCACGACTATCATTTTCTGCACGATCAGCTCGATGTGATTCACTTACCCATCCTTCCTCTGCTATTTTCAGTCTTCCGGAAGTTTCCTTCAGTTCCTTCTTCAGCTTCTCTATCTCCTCGGTTTTATATTCGGTTTGACCCTTCTCATGAATTAGATCCCACTCCACGTTTCCTAAACGTGTATGAAGGGTCACAATCTCTCTATCCTTCTCCTCTAAAGTAGACTGCTGAACAGTCGCTCGCTCAGTCAATTCCTGAACCTCATCTTGTAACTCCACGTTACGATCATATAGTGTGTCATACATCTCAGCATCAACAGTGTACCGTTGTAACATTCCAGAATTTTTAAATGTAAGTTATAAATATTTATTGATTTATATAAATATTTAGTGGATATGTTTATTGTTGAATAAATAATTGTTCAATTTGAGTGATGTGGTTTATTTAATTATTTGTTGAATAAATAACTAAATATTAAATATTAAATATTTATTGGCAATATTAAATATTTATTGAATTATATGGCAATTTGAGTTGATGTGATTTAATTAATTAATTGTTGAGTAAATAATTAAGGAGCTAAATAAATTAATTATTATGAATTTTATAATAATGGAGTTTAATTTAATAAGCTAGAGAGCTTATAATGATTTTAAATAAATAATAATATTTAAATGAGAAATTGTAGTTTGAAATATTAGTTGATTAAATGAAATTATAATTGTAAAAAGAATTATAATTGTTTATGTGTTAAAGTAATTTAATAGAGTAATGTTTTTATTTGATTTATTTAGTTAAATAAAGTGTGACTAATAGTCTTGCTATAAAAGAGTTATTAAAATAAATTAAAAGAATTTATTTTAGTTTGCCAAACATGCCTTATTGCATAATAAGTCTTTAATCTATTAGTATTTTACCAAACAAGGAGTAAGGATTAAGGGGTTATTTTACTTAGACTAGCCAAACAAGCCTTATGGCTTTTAAATTTCAAAACTCCTATAACTGATATATTTATCAGTACTTATATTATATTATTAATATATTACGTTATATTGTATGCGTTAGATTTTAGTACGTAAGATAGAAGAGAGAGAAAGGAGAGAAAAATAGAAAGACTCAGAGGAAGAAGAAGAAGAAAAGAAGAAAAGTGAGAGAATTCTAGAGAGAATTGAGAGATTATTAACAGGTTTTGGAGAAAAGCTTGACAATCAAAGAGTTAGGACCATCATCTTCTTCATAATCCAAGGTATGCCATCTTTTCTTTTGTAAGCTCTAAAAGTTTTCTTCTCCTAAAAAGTTCTCTGTGATTTTTATAAAGTGATGTTATGTTATAGTTTGGCATGGTTATTGATTATATGGTTGTTCTATGAACTTATATATGATTATAGAGAAATTAGTTCATGTATATATGTGTTTTGTGGAAGAAAATATTTTACAGAGTGTTCATATGACAATATGTATGAATATGGCTATTTTAAAATAGAAATTAAGGTTTTAATTGTTGTTAAATGGATAAATTGATTGTTAGAATTGATAGAGTATGTAAAAACATAATTATAATGCTTTGAAATTTCTGTGTTGGTTGAATAACAAAATCACAGTGTTGATTTTTTATGAAATAATATCAATAATGGAGTTTTGCCAAAAACCTTGAAATTAGGTGTTTTATAGTTGATGTTTAGACAAATTATGAATAGAAACACGTTAGGAATTGTCACAATGTGTTTGTATGAAGTTTATGTGCAAAATAGAGTGTAACTAGTCTATTAGATTCGAGCTTTTTGGCCAATTTGGTTTTTCTTTCATGGCTGCCGAAGCTGTCAGTCGACGCTGACAGTTCGCGCCGCGGCACGGCCCAGCAGTTCATTGCTGGCGCCCCAGCGCCGAGGCCCGCGCCCCAGCGCTGAGGCCCGCGCCCCAGCGCCGTGGCCGTGCCCCAGCACCGTGTCGCGCCCCAGCACCGTGTCCCGCGCCCCGGCGCCGGAAAAGTGGCCTAGTTGGGCAGTTTTGGCCTCCTGTAGTAAAATGGCCATAACTTTTTCATACGAACTCCGATTTAGGTAATTCAAGATGATTCGGAAAGAGGACGAGTAGACCTACAACTTTCATTCTTTAAGTGTTTTTATTTGAGGTCTGTAACAGTAGTCAAAATGGTCATCTTTATGACTGTTGTGTATTTGGAGCCAATCGGAGGGCGTCGGGATGCACGAATGCAAGTGCAACCCTTTGGATATTAGTATAACTTAATGATAACATGTTGAACATGTATTAAGATGTTATATCAAGTTGTTAATGTACACGTGGTGTAATGGCATGATCATTTAAGTAGTTGTAATAAAGCTAAAATGTAATGTTCATGAAACATGTGCTGTGTTTAAACTTAAACTTAGTTAGTAGCTATACTAAGAGTAATAAAGGAACTCATAAAGGTAATGTTAGTGTAGCTAATGTGTATTATCAATGCATTTGGTATGTGTAGGACTTGGGGTGAACGTGAATAGTAATTGTTTAACCTACACGCGAGGCAAGTTCCCTAACCTTTGCTACTTTATTATTCAGCAAGATTACTTTTCACTGTTATGTTATACTTATGCAAGTTCTCTAACTCAAAACTTCATTGTGCAAGTTTGAATTCGTTAAACACATTATCGCTTTAATTCCATTTCAATTGTACAAATTGCTAACTTTACACTTTCGTAGAGTTAGATTGTTTATTGTTGGTTAAGCTCGTGTATCTATTGGTTTATGAGGATGCATGTTATGATTATTCCATGATTATGCTATTAAATTATTCCTAAAGCATGATGTTAGTTTATAAATATCAATTCAACTATGATTATTCCATAGTATACAGTTATGTTGTTTGTAATCAACTAACCCTTAGTTGATTACCGTTGAATTCTAAATTACCCCGTGATGTATCCAAACCAAACTCACTTTGGTACGGACTTGTATTCTAAATACTGAGAAGAACAACTCTTTTATAAGAGGTTACGCTTAGCGTTGAAATGATTGTGCACAATACATTGTACGAAGGGTTGATCCCCCTAAGTACGTGAAGTCCTTATAGTCTATGACTGTTAAAGTTTTAAGTTGAAAAATTACTTATAACTGTGGACATGATTCGTGGTCTTTAGACCCTCAGTAATTGATTAAAGTTTTTAGAAAGTAATAGAATTTATTGTTCAGTTCTATTAAACCTAACGTCGGTACATGATGTAAAGTTAAATGATTTATCTACTATTATTTCAAGTGGGCTTTGTTTGCTCACTCTTGCCTGTAAAATTTCTTACAGCTAAGGTTGAAACTGGTGATGTACCTAGCACCAGTAAAGGGAAAGGAAAGATGAAACAATGCTGAAGACCTGTAATAGATTGAATAGTTTATTTTCAGATTTGTTTAAAGATTGTAATGAATGTTATTTTAATTATTCCGCATGAATGAATGAATGTTTGTAAAGGTTAGATAACCTGGGAGATTTTTATTTAAGTTTAATCCTGTATGGGCAGGTTTTCTTTTATTATTCTATTCTATTATGATTGGGTAGTTAGAAATGAATGTTTTGATTACGTGAACATCAAATCTTGAGGTAATGAAGTACCAGGATTTGGGGGTGTCACAGGTTGGTATCAAAGCTTTAGGTTATGAACCTTAGGTGGGGGAAAAAGCCTTAGGAAGTAACCTTTTGAAAAGATAGTGGAGTTAACTCTTATCGAGTTTTAAGAAAGAAGTAATAAAACACTTATGTGCTTATGTGTTTATAACTTATGTGCTCGCGAGTGTCAAGTAGAATGATTAATAACTAAAACTTTAAAATTTTGTTGTCAGGATGACTAATGTCGGAGAATCTAGTCAGACTAGGGAGGAGGGACCTCAAATGCCTATAGAGGAGGAGCCTCGCGACATTCAGGTAGTTTGGGAACAACTACTGCCACGGGAGTCAGCCCCGTTGGTCACAGTAGTTGAGGATGAGGATGATGATGTGGAGACAGACGAGGAGGATCCCGTGGAGTTACCACAGGAGGATGAGGATGACGAGGATGAGGAGGAAAGGATTCCGCTTAACTCGATAGCTGGCCGTGTATACGATGAGGTGCATGACCGTAACGTGGAACTTCAAGATACAGTGGAGGAGTTGCAGGAGATAGTAGCTGAACAACAGACTACAATTACACAAAAAGACGGCGAGATCCAGGATCGTGATGAACGATTGACAAACGCCGAGGAGAAACTAACACAGACTGAAGGAGAGAAGGAACAATTGATCGAGATGGTTGTTGAACTGAAGGGCAGGCTGAGAGAAGAAGCGGCTAAGAGGATAAGAGCTGAAGATGCGTATGAGGAAGCTTATCAACGAACTGGAAGAGCAGTAAGGGACGCACAAGCAAAGAGGATGAAGATGGAAGAGATGGATAAAGTATTCAATACCGTGATCAATCGAGCTCAAGATCGGGTCATGGGTTATCCAATTCAGTTCGAGACTCTACCATCATACGTGTTAGATCGCCGAACCATGTTCCGTGTTATGGAAGAAGAGCGTCAAAAGGCGAATGATTATCTTAATAGATCATCGTAGGAAATTTGTCTGTTTTGCAAGTAATAAGTGTTAAATAATGTGTAAGTCCCGAGTGTTAAGTAACCATGGGATATGAGAATGATGATGTTGCCCTGAAACTTTTGTAGTTCAGGAAAGTAATGTAGATAGCAGAGATGCTATTGTGTTATGTTTTCAAAAAGTTTATGAATAAATAAAAGTTATTATTTTATTCAAAGTGTTATGTGCTATGTGGTTATTTCTTTGGTAGAGGCAAGTTAATTAGAAATACTTAAAGAAGTTGAGTAATGGTCTAATAGATGTTTTATTTTAAACAGAAAATGCCTCCCAGACGTCAAGCAACACGACAGAGAACCACCGAAGAAGCTAATGACAATGTTGATGCGAATCCCGTTCAACAACTAGTGGCACTATTGACAGGAGCGTTGCGGAATCAACCTCAAAACCAAGGCACAACGTTTAAGGAGTTTAAGGCGGTTGGACCACCTGAATTCCGTGGGTCCATGAATCCAGTTGAAGCTCAAACCTGGATTATGGAGATAGAGAAGGTGTTCGATGTCGCTAGGGTAGGGGATGACCAGAAGACTGCTTTCGCAACTTTCATGTTGAAAGCAGAAGCTAGTTATTGGTGGCAAGCCAATAAAACTCGGGAAGGGCCAGGAGTGATGACCTGGGATAGGTTCAAGGAACTGTTCTTCGAGACCTATTTCCCGGAGAGTTCAAAGAGTCAGCTGGAAGTACAGTTTCTGGAGCTGAAGCAAGGGACGATGTCGGTATCCGAGTATGCCGCAAAATTCAACGAGTTGGCGAGGTTTGCGCCATATCAGGTTAGCACAGACGAACGCAAAGCGAAGAGGTTTGAACAGGGACTGAAGCCCTGGCTGTACAGTAGGGTTTCCCTGTTCCAGTTGAAGACATTTGCAGCAGTAATGGAGAAAGCAATACTCGCTGAAGGTGGAGGAGAGGCGGTGACCAAATTCAACCAGGAACAAAAGAAGAAAAAGAATGAGAATGAAATGAAGAATGGAGGTGGCAGCAGTGGAAATAACAACAACAACAACAACAACAACAACAGCTTGAAGAGGAAGTGGAATGGGAACGGGGGAGCTGGAAACCAGCAGGGTAACCAGCAAAACAAAAAGTTTGAAGCATGTGCGACATGCGGGAAATTTCACAAGGGTGCGTGCTTGATGGGGAAACGAGTTTGCTACAATTGTGGCCAGGAGGGTCACATCGCCCCAAATTGCACTCAACCAAAGAAGAAGGCGTGCTTCACGTGCGGATCCAAGGATCATTTTGCTCGTGAATGCCCTAAGAAGAAGGAGGGAGGGACAACCAGAAACAATGGAGGAGGTAACAATGGAGGTACGTGGGCTATTACAGGACCTGCAGCATCAAACAAACCCACAGCCAGAACCTTCAACATGACTGTGCAAGATGCTGTGCAATCAAAAGATGTGGTGTCAGGTATTATCCCAATCAATGATATTAATGCATATGTATTATTTGATTCGGGTGCTACTTGCTCGTTTATATCTGATGAATTTGCCAAGAGGTTAGAATTGCCTAGAGAAGAACTGAATTTTCCAATGAACATAGAAATTGCGAATAAGGAAATAATCCCTGTTAGGTTCGTTTACAAGAACTGTAGGGTAAACATTAAGGGGAATATCTTGTTAGTAGATTTGATTCCGATTAGACTCGGGGAATTTGATGTAATTTTGGGAATGGATTGGTTGTTCAATTATGGAGCAGTAATTGACTGCCAAAAGAAGTGTGTAAACCTTATGACTCCGTCAAAGGTAGTATTTTATGGTAGCAAGTCGCCAAGACAAATGAAGTGTCTGACGACTATGCAGGCCAAGAAGTTGTTGAGTCAAGGTTGTGTGGGCTATTTAGCTTACATAGTCGATACTCAGAAGAAAGGTGTGAAATTAGAAGAAATACCGGTAGTGAGAGAATTCGAAGACGTGTTTCCAGAAGATTTGCCAGGACTTCCGCCGGACAGAGAAATTGAATTCGTGATCGACTTAGTGCCGGGATCAAAGGCTCCGTACAGAATGGCTCCGGTAGAAATGAAGGAACTGATGGTACAGTTGCAAGAACTGCTAGACAAGAAGTATATTCAACCAAGTGTATCGCCGTGGGGAGCGCCAGTTTTATTCGTGAAGAAGAAGGACGGGTCAATGCGTCTTTGCATTGATTACAGGGAGTTAAACAAAGTCACTATTAAAAACAAATACCCGTTGCCAAGAATAGATGACTTGTTTGACCAGTTGAAGGGTGCTAAATACTTTTCGAAAATTGATTTGAGAAGTGGGTATCACCAGTTGAAAGTGAGGAAGGAGGATATACCACGAACGGCATTCAGAACTCGGTATGGACATTACGAGTTTCTGGTGATGTCTTTTGGTTTAACAAATGCCCCTGCCGCGTTCATGGATTTGATGAACAGGGTATTTAAACCATTTTTAGACAAGTTCGTAGTGGTGTTTATCGACGACATTCTGGTGTATTCCAAAACTCAAGAAGAACACGTGGAACATTTACGTCTGACATTGGAGACACTAAGAAAGGAAAAGTTGTAAGCGAAATTCACTAAGTGTGAATTTTGGCTCGACCGTGTACAATTTTTGGGTCATGTGATTGACAAAGATGGGATTTCAGTAGATCCATCGAAAGTGGAAGCTGTAATCAATTGGGAACAACCAAGAACACCTTCGGAGGTGAGAAGTTTCTTGGGACTGGCCGGTTATTATAGAAGATTTATACAAGATTTTTCTAAGATAGCCACTCCATTAACAAATTTGACACGAAAAGCTGTGAAATTCGTTTGGACGGAAAAGTGTGAAGAGAGCTTCCAAGATTTGAAGAAGAAGCTAAGTATGGCACCTGTGTTAACCCTACCAGATAATACAGGAAATTTTGTGGTGTATAGTGATGCCTCACACAAAGGATTGGGTTGTGTTCTTATGCAAAACGGCAAAGTTATTGCCTATGCATCAAGACAATTGAAAGATTATGAGAAAGGGTATCCGACTCATGATTTGGAATTGGCTGCAGTGGTATTTGCTCTCAAGATATGGAGACACTATCTTTATGGAGAGAAATGTGAGATCTACACAGACCACAAAAGTCTGAAGTATATTTTCACTCAGAAAGATTTGAACCTGCGTCAGAGAAGGTGGATGGAACTGATAAAAGATTACGATTGTGAGATCTTTTATCATCCGGGCAAAGCGAATGTGGTTGCAGATGCTTTAAGCAGGAAAGGTCGGGAGAAATTAATGCTGCTAACAACTCAGGAGGAGCTCATTTCAGCAATGACAAAGTTAGAACTGGAAATCAAATTTCCACAGGAATCCGACGAACAATTATTTCAGATAGAAGCTGGTCCAACTTTAATGGACAAAGTGAAGAGTGCCCAACTACAAGACGAAGAGTGTGCGAAAATCAAAGAGAATTTGATTGAAGGCGGTGATGTAAAATACAAGATCGACACCGAAGGGTTACTACGGTTTGAGGGAAGGATCTGGGTTCTAGCAGCACCAGAACTGAAAGAAGAAATTTTGATCGAAGCTCATAGCTCAAAATATTCAATTCATCCAGGGAGCACGAAAATGTATCAAGATTTGCGCCGACATTTTTGGTGGCCAAATATGAAAAGGGACGTCGCAGAATGTGTAGCGAAGTGCTTAACATGTCAGAGAGTAAAAGCCAAACATCAAAGACCTAGCGGATTGCTTCAACCGTTGGAAATACCGGAATGGAAATGGGAGCATATCACGATGGATTTTGTGGTGGGTCTTCCAACTACTCAGAAAGGATACGATGCAATTTGGGTAATAGTAGACATACTGACAAAATCTGCACACTTTTTGCCAATAAAGATTAGATTCAATCTTGATCAGCTGGCAAAACTATATATTAAAGAGATCGTTGCAAGACATGGAGTTCCAGTGTCAATTGTGTCAGACAGAGATCCAAGGTTCACATCAAACTTCTGGAAGAGACTACAAGAATGTATGGGAACACAGTTGCGAATGAGTACGGCATATCATCCGCAAACAGATGGCCAAAGCGAACGAACGATCCAGACATTGGAAGATATGTTGAGAGCATGCGTCATGGATTTCAAAGGAAGAGCAATTACCGTTGGTGGAATTCGCCTACAATAATAGTTATCACGCGAGCATCGGCATGCCACCTTACGAAGCGTTATACGGCAGAAAGTGCAGAACTCCACTGTACTGGGATGAAGTTGGTGAACGTCAACTGTTAGGACCAGAATTGGTGCAACAAACTGCTGAGGTTATCAAACTCATCAGGATAAGATTAGTAGCAGCTCAAGACCGACAGAAGAAGTATGCTGATCAACACAGGCAAGATCGTGCATTTGACGTAGGAAGCTATGTATTCCTAAAAGTTTCTCCTTGGAAGGGGAAAATTCGTTTCGGTAAAAAGGGAAAACAAAGCCCGAGGTTTATTGGACCCTTTGAAGTGCTGCGAAAAGTTGGAGAGGTAGCTTATGAGGTAGCTCTACCTCCAGAGTTGGAAAACATTCATAATATTTTTCACATTTCGGTGTTACGACCATATAAACCCGATTACAAACACGTAATCGAGTACGAACCATTGCAGTTCGAGAAAGATTTGTCTTATGAAGAGATTCCTATCCAGATAGTCGACAGGAAAGAACAAGTGCTCAGGAATAAAGTGATACCTTCTGTGAAGGTGATTTGGAGGAACCACAACGCTGAAGAAGCAACGTGGGAACTCGAAGAGAAAATATTGAAAGATTACCCTGAGTTATTTGTTTAATCTGTGTCTTCGATTCTGGGGACAGAATCTTTGTAAGTAGGGAAGAATGTAGCGAATAATTTGTTTGAATTGTGATTCTGAGGACAGAATCCTTGTAAGGAGGGAATGATGTAACATTCCAGAATTTTTAAATGTAAGTTATAAATATTTATTGATTTATATAAATATTTAGTGGATATGTTTATTGTTGAATAAATAATTGTTCAATTTGAGTGATGTGGTTTATTTAATTATTTGTTGAATAAATAATTAAATATTAAATATTAAATATTTATTGGCAATATTAAATATTTATTGAATTATATGGCAATTTGAGTTGATGTGATTTAATTAATTAATTGTTGAGTAAATAATTAAGGAGCTAAATAAATTAATTATTATGAGATTTTATAATAATGAAGTTTAATTTAATAAGCTAGAGAGCTTATAATGATTTTAAATAAATAATAATATTTAAATGAGAAATTGTAGTTTGAAATATTAGTTGATTAAATGAAATTATAATTGTAAAAAGAATTATAATTGTTTATGTGTTAAAGTAATTTAATAGAGTAATGTTTTTATTTGATTTATTTAGTTAAATAAAGTGTGACTAATAGTCTTGCTATAAAAGAGTTATTAAAATAAATTAAAAGAGTTTATTTTAGTTTGCCAAACATGCCTTATTGCATAATAAGTCTTTAATCTATTAGTATTTTACCAAACAAGGAGTAAGGATTAAGGGGTTATTTTACTTAGACTAGCCAAACAAGCCTTATGGCTTTTAAATTTCAAAACTCCTATAACTGATATATTTATCAGTACTTATATTATATTATTAATATATTACGTTATATTGTATGCGTTAGATTTTAGTACGTAAGATAGAAAAGAGAGAAAGGAGAGAAAAATAGAAAGACTCAGAGGAAGAAGAAGAAGAAAAGAAGAAAAGTGAGAGAATTCTAGAGAGAATTGAGAGATTATTAACAAGTTTTGGAGAAAAGCTTGACAATCAAAGAGTTAGGACCATCATCTTCTTCATAATCCAAGGTAGGCCATCTTTTCTTTTGTAAGCTCTAAAAGTTTTCTTCTCCTAAAAAGTTCTCTGTGATTTTTATAAAGTGATGTTATGTTATAGTTTGGCATGGTTATTGATTATATGGTTGTTCTATGAACTTATATATGATTATAGAGAAATTAGTTCATGTATATATGTGTTTTGTGGAAGAAAATATTTTACAGAGTGTTCATATGACAATATGTATGAATATGGCTATTTTAAAATAGAAATTAAGGTTTTAATTGTTGTTAAATGGATAAATTGATTGTTAGAATTGATAGAGTATGTAAAAACATAATTATAATGCTTTGAAATTTTTGTGTTGGTTGAATAACAAAATCACAGTGTTGATTTTTTATGAAATAATATCAATAATGGAGTTTTGCCAAAAACCTTGAAATTAGGTGTTTTATAGTTGATGTTTAGACAAATTATGAATAGAAACACGTTAGGAATTGTCACAATGTGTTTGTATGAAGTTTATGTGCAAAATAGAGTGTAACTAGTCTATTAGATTCGAGCTTTTTGGCCAATTTGGTTTTTCTTTCATGGCTGCCGAAGCTGTCAGTCGACGCTGACAGTTCGCGCCGCGGCACGGCCCAGCTGTTCATTGCTGGCGCCCCAGCGCCGAGGCCCGCGCCCCAGCGCTGAGGCCCGCGCCCCAGCGCCGTGGCCCGCGCCCCAGCACCGTGGCCCGCGCCCCAGCACTGTGTCCCGCACCCCGGCGCCAGAAAAGTGGCCTAGTTGGGCAGTTTTGGCCTCCTGTAGTAAAACAGCCATAACTTTTTCATACGAACTCCGATTTAGGTAATTCAAGATGATTCGGAAAGAGGACGAGTAGACCTACAACTTTCTTCTTTAAGTTTTTTTATTTGAGGTCTGTAACAGTAGTCAAAATGGTCATCTTTATGACTGTTGTGTATTTGGAGCCAATCGGAGGGCGTCGGGATGCACGAATGCAAGTGCAACCCTTTGGATATTAGTATAACTTAATGATAACATGTTGGACATGTATTAGGATGTTATATCAAGTTGTTAATGTACACGTGGTGTAATGGCATGATCATTTAAGTAGTTGTAATAAAGCTAAAATGTAATGTTCATGAAAGATGTGCTGTGTTTAAACTTAAACTTAGTTAGTAGCTATACTAAGAGTAATAAAGGAACTCATAAAGGTAATGTTAGTGTAGCTAATGTGTATTATCAATGCATATGGTATGTGTAGGACTTGGGGTGAACGTGAATAGTAATTGTTTAACCTACACGCGAGGCAAGTTCCCTAACCTTTGCTACTTTATTATTCAGCAAGATTACTTTTCACTGTTATGTTATACTTATGCAAGTTCTCTAACTCAAAACTTCATTGTGCAAGTTTGAATTCGTTAAACACATTATCGCTTTAATTCCATTTCAATTGTACAAATTGCTAACTTTACACTTTCGTAGAGTTAGATTGTTTATTGTTGGTTAAGCTCGTGTATCTATTGGTTTATGAGGATGCATGTTATGATTATTCCATGATTATGCTATTAAATTATTCCTAAAGCATGATGTTAGTTTATAAATATCAATTCAACTATGATTATTCCATAATATACAGTTATGTTGTTTGTAATCAACTAACCCTTAGTTGATTACCGTTGAATTCTAAATTACCCCGTGATGTATCCAAACCAAACTCACTTTGGTACGGACTTGTATTCTAAATACTGAGAAGAACAACTCTTTTATAAGAGGTTACGCTTAGCGTTGAAATGATTGTGCACAATACATTGTACGAAGGGTTGATCCCCCTAAGTACGTGAAGTCCTTATAGTCTATGACTGTTAAAGTTTTAAGTTGAAAAATTACTTATAACTGTGGACATGATTCGTGGTCTTTAGACCCTCAGTAATTGATTAAAGTTTTTAGAAAGTAATAGAATTTATTGTTCAGTTCTATTAAACCTAACGTCGGTACATGATGTAAAGTTAAATGATTTATCTACTATTATTTCAAGTGGGCTTTGTTTGCTCACTCTTGCCTGTAAAATTTCTTACAGCTAAGGTTGAAACTGGTGATGTACCTAGCACCAGTAAAGGGAAAGGAAAGATGAAACAATGCTGAAGACCTGTAATAGATTGAATAGTTTATTTTCAGATTTGTTTAAAGATTGTAATGAATGTTATTTTAATTATTCCGCATGAATGAATGAATGTTTGTAAAGGTTAGATAACCTGGGAGATTTTTATTTAAGTTTAATCCTGTATGGGCAGGTTTTCTTTTATTATTCTATTCTATTATGATTGGGTAGTTAGAAATGAATGTTTTGATTACGTGAACATCAAATCTTGAGGTAATGAAGTACCAGGATTTGGGGGTGTCACAACCGTGGTAGCTCCTCTTCTTCTTCCTCCTCATCAAACTCCTCCTCAGGACCCTCCTCAGGATCAATCTCAGGTTCATGCTCCTGACCAACAACGGTGATGATGAAACCCTCTGCACCAGCTGCTCCCTAACGACATGAATGTCTCGGGGCTCCTCCTCAGTCGGTCCTATAAGTACACGAGATCCCTCCTCAGTAGGTACTATAGGTAAATGGGGTCCCTCCTCAGTTTGACTAGCTTCTCCATCATTCGTCATCCTGACAACAAAATTTTAAGTTTTAGTTACTAAGTCATACTATCTAACGCATACTTAACACATAAACACATAATGTATTTTATTATCTTCAATGAATTACAAAAATTCATTTCTTAGAACTCGATAAGAGTTTTCAATTACTATCTTCTTCTATAAGGCTACTACCTAAGGTTGTTTCCCCCACCTAAGGTTCATAACCTACGGCTCTGATACCAACTTGTGACACCCCCAAATCCGGGTACTTCGATTCCACGGGATTTGGTGTTCACTGTACAAGCATCATCTATCTATCTACCCATAAATAATATCAAACCAAATAATAGATAGAAATCATAATAAAATCTATTCCTTTAAGGGTTACATCAACTGAATCATAAATAAATCCCAGGTTACTCTAACCTTAAAACATCTGTGCGGAATTCTAAACAAATAAGTCTTAACATCAACATAACTCAAGTCTTAAACAAATACATCAATTAATAAATAACAGGTCTTCATCATTTGCTAACTTTGCCCTTGCCCTTACTAGTGGAGGGTTCATCGCTTCTTTCATTCTTAACTGCAATGTTATTATTAAGCAAGAGTGAGCACAAATGCCCACAAGTATAAAAAAATGAAACAACAGTATAACAACATGCGAATAATCAACGACATCTGAATAAAGCTCAACTTTTGAATCAAGAATAAATAACATGAATCAAAAGAATACTGAGGGTCATAAGACCTTGAACTATGTCCTAGGTTAACAAGGGTTATACTTGAAACCTTTAACAGTCATAAGACTATGGACCTTCTTCTCGTACTTAGGGGGATCAGCCCTTAGTACCATACTGTGCACAATATCTTAACGCTAACGCATAAGTGAATCCCTTTTCAGGGTTGTTCATCTCAGTTTGACATTCGAGTCCGCACCAAAGGAAGTTTGGTTTGGATAATTCAATAAGGGTTCTGAAATTTAGAACGTTCATCAACTAAGGACTAGCTAAATCATTAAGATTCACTAGTCTAAAAAGGTTCAACAATAATGATATTCGATTTGAATAATAATCTCAAATGTATACAATAGAGCAATTATTGTATAATTGAATCATGCTTTGAAAGATAATCAATCTTTAATATAATACTTGAACTTGAATAATAATTTAAGTTTAAGTAAATTGCTCAATATAAAAATAGAGTTAAGAAACTTGCTCAATATTAGAGTTTAAGTTTAGGAGACTTGCCTCGCGTGTAGATTACACTTTAACTAATCACGTTCTTTGAAATAAATCCTACATACCATTCACATTCAATACCAGTTAATTATTAACTAATCATCATAAGTTATTCTCGTTGTTTACTTTAATAATTGACTAACTTAGTCAAATCATCACGTTGACACCTAATTTGTTCATCATGAATGAATAACTAATTATGTATTTAATAATACAATTCACATGTAATTATGTTATTTACATGCTAAACAAATATTTTATCATCATATAATATTTCTAACATATTTACATGTTCATTATTTTAATACACTAACCCATTGTTAGACTTAGAAAATTTAAAAGCTCATTTCATTTATTTATTTATTTATTTTTTCTAGTTCGCGAAGAACACAGAATTCAGCGAAAATAATTACTACAAAATCATTAATTCTCCAAATTAAACATATCCACATGTTGGAATTCATATATAATTAATACCCAATATTTATATACTGACAAAACTAATTTTAAACACTTAATAACAGATTTAAAGCCTAACAATTCACTGACTTTGATGTTCATGAAGTTTTAGAAAACTTTATGTGAAAATTCTCCCTACGAATTCGTTACAACACCGAATTCGTTCGTTTAAGGCTTAAACTCTTCGTATTAACATGCATAACAACATACAAGTCCAAAATTTAGGGATAATATATAATCAATACATTAATTATCACATATATGGCCATATGGCCATATCACGTACTCTGTTTATTTTGAAAAACATACGTACGACATGCTTTCATGAAACTGATCACATGGCTAACATGGTATATATAATTAAACACTATTTGGTATAACATAACACACATATATAAAGTTATACTCATCTCATATACCAAACACAGAGATTTTAGAAAACTGTGAAAGCCATTTTATGAAAACCTAAAAGACGTAAATGTAGAAATTGGGTTTGGAGAGAATTACCCAGAGTATAAGATGATCAGATAACCCTTTTTGCAATAACCTGTAATTACACACTCACAAATTCTCTCAAAAATTCTCACCTTCTCTCTGAACTCTCTTGAAAATAATGTCAGACTTAGGAAATTATGAAGAAGAAGAAGGAAGCGTCGAAGAAATAAAACTGACGCGATGTGGTCAGTTGCCCAGTCATGGGTTAAGTGCCCATAACCTCTCTTAGTGCCATGTTTGGCTTAGCAAATAAATTTAAAGCTAATTATTTTAATAAACCTTTTATTATATAGTTTAATAAATGTCACACTCTTATAAAATAACTCTAATATTTTATTTAATTTATTATAAATAAAATATAATATTTTTTCATAAATTCATATAGTCACATAATTAATTTTTCTCATTAATAAATAATAATAATTTATTAAATCTCTAATTAATAATTAGATTAATTAAATAACATCATGCTTAATTAAATAACTTATTTAATTCGACAAGCTCACATAATTACATACTTGAATAATAATTATTCTCCACATTAATTTAATAAATGTAACACATATAATTAAATTAATCTACCACAATTGCATCGATTAATTATTAAATCTAATAATTAAATCATCGAAAAATATTTATTTACTTCAATAAGTATTTAAAAATAATTTACAAAATTCTCGTTCGTCACATCTTTCCCCCTTTAAAAGGATTCTGTCCCCAGAATCACGGCTCAATAATTTCGACCCGTTACACTCTCCCCCCTTACAAAGATTCTGTCCCCAGAATTGCATACACATAATTAAGTAAATAAATTAGGGTAATTCTTCTTCATATTCGCTTCGAGTTCCCACGTAGCTTCTTCAGCGTTCTGGTTCCTCCAAATTACCTTAACAGAAGGTATAACTTTATTTCTGAGAACTTGTTCTTTTCGGTCGACAATTTGGACAGGAATTTCTTCATAAGATAAGGCTTTCTCAAAATGCAGGGGTTCGTATTCAATTACATGCTTGTAATCAGGTTTGTAAGGTCGTAACACAAAAACATGAAAGACGTTGTGGATATTCTCGAGTGCTGGAGGTAAGGCTACCTCGTACGCAACTTCTTCAATTCTTCGCAGTACCTCAAAGGGTCCAATAAATCTTGGACTCAATTTCCTTTCTTTCCGAACCTGATCTTTCCCTTCCAAGGAAAGACCTTCAAGAAAACATAACTACCTATTCAAACTCGATATTTTTACGATGTGGATCAGCGTATTTCTTCTGTCGATCTTGAGCTAGCTGCCAGTCGTGCTCGGATCACTTTGACTATTTCTACCGTCTGCTGTACCAATTCTGGCCCTAGCAATTGTCTTTCACCAACTTCATCCCAATAAAGCGGAGTTCTGCACTTTCTGCCGTATAAAGCTTCGTAAGGCGGCATACCAATACTAGCGTGGTAACTGTTGTTGTAGCCGAACTCTACAACGGTAGGTGATCATCCCAATTTCCTTTGAAGTCCATTACACATGTCGTAACATATCTTCCAGTGTTTGAATCGTTCGTTCTCGCTCTGTCCGTCTGTTTGAGGGTGGTAAGCTGTACTCATTCGCAGTTGTGTACCCATGCATTCCTGAAGACGTTTCCAGAAATTTGATGTGAAGCGCGGATCCCTATCGGAAACAATAGACACGGCACTCCGTGCTCGAAACAATCTCTTTCATATATAATCTTGCCAACTGATCTAAGTTAAATCTGATTTTGATAGGAAGGAAGTGCGCGGATTTCGTCAGTCGGTCAACGATAACCCATACTGCGTTGTAGCCTTTCTGAGTCGTCGGAAGGCCAACCACGAAATCCATCGTAATATGTTCCCATTTCCATTCTGGGATCTCCAACGGTTGTAGCAATCCACTCGGTCTCTGATGTTCTGCTTTAACTTTCTGACATGTCAGGCATTTGGCAATACATTCTGCAACATCACGTTTCAAATTCGGCCACCAGAAATGTTGTCGAAGATCTTGGTACATTTTTGTACTACCAGGGTGAATCGAATATCTTGAACTATGAGCCTCACTCAAAATTTCTTCCTTAATTTCTTGTACTGGCGGAACCCAAATTCTGCTTTCAAATCTCAATATTCCTTCCTTATCCATCTTAAATCTTGGTTCGGTTTCTTCAGATATCTTCGTTGTTACCTTTTTGCATTCATCATCCTGAAGCTGAGCCTCCTTCACTCTATCTAGTAGAGTTGTACCAGATTTCATCTGAAATAGCTTCTCATCAATCTCCATAGGATACTTCACTTCTAACTCCAGTTTCTCCATATCTGCAATTAGCTCCCGCTGAGCAGTCAACATCATCAATTTCTCACGACCCTTTCTACTTAAGGCGTCGGCAACCACATTAGCCTTACCCGGATGGTATAAAATCTCACACTCATAATCCTTGATTAATTCCAACCATCTTCTTTGACGCATATTCAAATCTTTCTGTGTAAAAATATATTTCAGACTCTTGTGGTCTGTATATATTTCACACTTTTCCCTGTATAGATAGTGCCTCCAAATTTTCAAAGCAAAAACAACTGCAGCTAACTCCAAATCATGGGTTGGGTAACCCTTCTCGTAATCCTTCAACTGCCGTGATGCATACGCAATGACTTTGCCGTTTTGCATCAGCACACAGCCAAGTCCTTATGTGATGCATCGCTAAAAACAACAAAATTTCATGTATCATCCGGAAGAGATAACACAGGCGCTGTACTCAATCTTTCTTTAATTCTTGAAAACTCTCCTCACACTTCTCCGTCCAAACAAATTTCACAGCTTTTCGAGTTAAATTCGTTAACGGAGTTGCGATCTTAGAAAAATCTTGTATGAATCTTCTATAATATCCTGCTAATCCAAGAAAACTTCTTACTTCTGACGGCGTTCTCGGCTGATCCCAGTTAATCACAGCTTCTACTTTGGATGGATCTACCGAAATTCCATCTTTATCGATTACGTGACCAAGAAATTGTACTCTCTCGATCCAGAATTCCCATTTCAAAAATTTAGCATACAACTTCTCCCTTCTCAATACTTCCAACGTTAACCTCAAGTGTTCTTCCTGTTCCTCTTTGGTTTTGGAATATACCAAAATGTCATCTATAAATACCACCACGAATTTGTCCAAAAACGGCTTGAATACACCATTCATTAGTCCCATAAATGCTGCAGGAGCATTCGTAAGACCAAATGACATTACTAAAAACTCATAATGACCATATCGCGTCGGAACGCTGTCTTCGGTACATCCTCTGGCCTCACCTTCAGTTGGTGATAACCACTCCTCAAGTCAATCTTGGAAAAATATTTTGCTCCCTTCAATTGATCAAACAGATCATCGATTCTCGGTAATGGATATTTGTTCTTAATCGTGACCTTATTTAATTCTCTGTAGTCAATGCAGAGCCTCATCGATCCGTCCTTCTTTTTCACGAACAACACCGGCGCTCCCCACGGCGATACGCTCGGTTGAATGTACTTTTTGTCCAACAATTCTTGTAGTTGTACCATTAATTCCTTTATCTCTACTGGCGCCATTCGGTATGGTGCCTTCGATATTGGAGCAGTTCCGGGCGCCAAATCAATCACAAAGTCTACTTCTCTATCTGGAGGAAGTCCTGGCAAATCGTCTGGAAATACATCGACGAAATCCCTCACAATCGGTATCTCTCTACCTTCGGGTTCTCTTTTCGACTGTCGACTATGTAAGCTAATATCCTACACAGCCTTGTCTTAATAACTTCCTGGCCTGCAACATCGTCAGACAACTCGCTTTTCTAGGCGACTTGCTACCATAAAACACAACCTTTGACGGAGTCATAAGGTTAATACGCTTCTTTTGGCAGTCAATTACAGCCCCATAATTGGATATCCAATCATACCCAATATAACGTCGAATTCCCCCAATCGAATAGGGATAAGATCTACGTTCATGATATTACCCTTAATATCCACTCTACAATTCTTATACACATGCTTAACAGGAATTATCTCTCTATTCGCAATTTCTATAATCATGGGATATTCCAATTCATCCTTAAGCAAATCTAAACTATTAGCAAAGTCATCGGATATAAAGGAACAAGTAGCACCCAAATCAAATAAAACGTAAGCATTAATTTCATTGATCGGAATGATACCTGACACCACATCACGAGACTGGATTGCATCATGCACCGTCATATTGAAAGTTCTGGCGGGTTGGTCTGTTTTGTTGCAGGTGGTCCGGTGATGGTTAAGGTATTTTCACTGCTATTTCCCCGGTTTCCTCCTTGTCCTGATCCTCCCGATCCCTTTTTGGGACAGTCTCTTGCTAAATGATCTTTCGAACCACAGTTGAAACAGCACCCTTTTTGGGTTTGGGACAATTTGGTGCTATGTGGCCTTCCTGACCACAATTGTAGCACACTCTCTTTCCCTTCAAACAAACTCCTAGATGTGCCTTGCCGCAAGTCAGACATGCTTCTATCTTCTTTTTCTGCCCTCCGTGTTGACTTCCAGCTGTCGAGTTATCCGTCCACTTCCTCTTCTGATTATTATTATTCCCAGTATTACTTCCACCAGTCTTGTTATTACCTTCATTCTCACTCTTTTTCTTTTTCTGTTCTTGGTTGTACTTAGTCACTGCATCACTTCTCCTTCCGCGAGAATGGCCTTTTCCAAAACTCACGCAAACGTGTTAAGTTGAAACATTGATACCTTGCTGTATACCCAAGGCTTCAGTCCTTGTTCGAATCGTCTGGCTTTCCTCTCGTCGGTGTGTACTTGATACGGGCAAACCTTGCCAACTCATCGAATTTAGCCGCGTATTCAGGCACGCTCATGTTTCCCTGTTTCAATTCCAGAAATTGCACCTCCATCTGATTCTGCGAACTAGCTGGGAAATACATTTCGAAAAACATCTCTTTGAATCCCTTACGTAATTACACCTTCACCTCCTCGCATCTTGTTTGCCTGCCACCGTAGCTAGCCTCAGACTTCAGCATAATGTCGCAAAAATGGTCTTCTGATCTTCTCGAACCCTAGCAACGTCGAAAACCTTCTCCATTTCCATCACCCACGTTGAGCCTCGATCGGGTTTCTAGAACCTTTGAACTCTGGTGGTCCCACCGCCTTAAAATCTTTAAACGTTATGCTAGGTGGAGCTTGTGGTTGGTTATTCATGACTCCAGTTAGTAAATTAACTAGCTGTTGAACTGGATTAACATTGGCATTATTGTTATTATTGGTTGACCCTTCCTGAGCCGGTTGACGTTGTTGTCTTCTCCTTGCGGCATTTTTTCTGTTAAATAAATGTTTATTAGAACTTTATTTATTTCTCTGCATAGTTAAGACATTACTCAACATTTAACATATCACTTAACACATCATCTCAAACACTTGATATCTTTTCATTCAAATAAAAAGTTTTAACATTAACTATATCATACTGCTATTTACATCATCTATCCTGGAATAAAGAATCCACAGGATTTAAAACATCAAATATTAACATATTCCTTAGTTCATAAACACATCAGAATTTACATAAAAACTATATAAGTCTTTCACATAAATAAACAGATTCTATTCCTGTCTTCCAAGGTGCTCAATAGCCTTGCCACGCTCCTCATTCATGATACGAGACATCGTCCTGCGATCCAACATATACGATGGAAGTCCTTCAAACTGGATGGGTACCTTAACACTCGCTCTTGAACCTCATCCATCGCATGATTAAGTGTGGCGTACGTGTCTTCAAGCTTTGCCTTCTTTGCACGACTATCATTTTTGCACGATCAGCTCGATGTGATTCACTTACCCATCCTTCCTCTGCTATTTTCAGTCTTCCGAAAGTTTCCTTCAGTTCCTTCTTCAGCTTCTCTATCTCCTCGGTTTTATATTCGGTTTGACCCTTCTCATGAATTAGATCCCACTCCACGTTTCCTAAACGTGTATGAAGGGTCACAATCTCTCTATCCTTCTCCTCTAAAGTAGACTGCTGAACAGTTGCTCGCTCAGTCAATTCCTGAACCTCATCTTGTAACTCACGTTACGATCATATAGTGTGTCATACATCTCAGCATCAACAGTTGTACCGTTGTAACATTCAGAAATTTTTAAATGTAAGTTATAAATATTTATTGATTTATATAAATATTTAGTGGATATGTTTATTGTTGAATAAATAAATGTTCAATTTGGGTGATTGTGTTTATTTAATTATTTGTTGAATAAATAATGTAATATTAAATATTATATATTTATTGGCAATATTAAATATTTATGGAATTATTATGGCAATTTGAGTTGATGTGATTTAATTAATTAATTGTTTGAGTAAATAATTAAGGAGCTAAATAAATTAATTATTATGAGATTTTATAATAATGAAGTTTAATTTAATAAGCTAGAGAGCTTATATTGATTTTAAATAAATAATATTATTTAAATGAGAAATTGTAGTTTGAAATATTAGTTGATTAAATGAAATTATAATTGTAAAAATAATTATAATTGTTTATGTGTTAAAGTAATTTAATAGAGTAATGTTTTTATTTGATTTATTTAGTTAAATAAAGTGTGACTAATAGTCTT